>CM047489.1:13937570-16337570 GCA_026122505.1 Aldabrachelys gigantea | reverse complement strand
AACCCCTAACCTATGTCTGAGTTAGTGAAGTCCTCAAATCGTGGTTTAAAGACCTCAAGGTGCAGAGAATCCTCCAGCAAGTGACCAGTGCCCCATGCTGAAGAGGAAGGTAAAAAACCTCCAGGGCCTCTGCCAATCTGCCCTGGAGGAAAATTCCTTCCCGACCCCAAATATGGTGATCAGTTAAACCCTGAGCATGTGGGAAAGACTCATCAGCCAGAGCCCAGGAAAGAATTCTCTGCAATAACTCAGAACCCATCCCATCTAACATCCCATCACAGACCATTGGGTCTATTTACCTGCTAATAATCAAAGATCAATTAATTGTTAAATTTAGGGTATCCCATGATACCATTCCCTCCATAAATTTATCAAGCTTGGTCTTGAAGCCAGATATGTCTTTTACCCTCACTAGTCTTCTTGGAAGGCTGTTCCAGAGCTTCACTCCTTTGATGGTTAGAAACCTTCATCTAATCTCAAGTCTAAACTTCCTAATGTACAGTTTATATCCATTTGTTCTTGTGTCCACTTTGGTACTGAGCTTAAATAATCCTTCTCCCTCCCTGATATTTATCCCTCTAATATATTTATGATGAGCAATCATATCTCCCCTCAGCCTTCTTTTGGTTAGGCTAAACAAGCCAAGCTCTTTGAGTCTCCTTTCATCAGACAGATTTTCCATTCCTCGGATCATCCTAGGAGCCCTTCTCTGTACCTCTTCCAGTTTGAATTCATCCTTCTTAAACATGGGAGACCAGAACTGCACACAATATTCCAGATGAGGGCTGACCAGTGCCTTGTATAACGGTACTAACACCTCCTTTCTTTACTGGAAATAACTCGCCTGATGCATTCCAAGACCGCATTAGCTTTTTTTAACGGCCATATCACATTGGCGGCTCATAGTCATCCCGTGATCAACCAATACATCAAGGTCCTTCTCCTCCTCTGTTACTTCCAACTGATGTGACCCCAATTTATAACCAAAATTCTTGTTATTAATCCCTAAATGCATGACCTTGCACTTTTCACTATTAAATTAGCAGTGTGGGCACTGGTGAATCTAAAAAGAGTGTTTTACCCTGTTATGTTTGTCTCCTGTTTAATATAATTATTGTGTTGAATATATTGTATGTCTTTTCGTTTTGCAACAAGATCAGATGCAGAGTGGTTCTGAGGAATTTGTTGCTGCCCTCAAGAAAGGTTAGTCATTGCGGTTCTGAGGAATAGTTTTATTGCCATCCTCAAGTAGGTTAGTGTTTGTGGTTCTGAGGTCCTCAATAAGGTTAATGCACCAGTGCTGAGGGGTTTTTATTACATCAAAATAAGGAAAATGTATTGAGTCCAGACATAATGAATTAAGGTTATTATTAATTCACATGCATTGAGATATGGGGAAAGAAAGAAAGAAAGAATGAAAGAACGAAAGAAAGAAAGAAAAGTATGAGCTGCTGACTAGGTCTAAGGGTATGTCTACACTATGAAATTAGGTTGATATAATAAAAGTCAATTTTTTAGAAATCGATTTGATACAGTTGATTGTGTGTGTCCCCACTAAGTGCATTAAGTCGGTGGAGTGCGACCACAGTATCGAGGCTAGCGTTGACTTTAGGACCATTGCACTGTGGGTAGCTATCCCACAGTTCCCACAGTCTCCACCGCCCATTGGAATTCTGGATTGAGCTTCCAATGCCTGATGGGGCAAAAACATTATTGTGGGTCATTCTGGGTACATGTTGTCAGGCCCTCCTCCCTCCCTCCATGAAAGCAATGACAAACAATCGTTTCTCGCCTTTTTTCCCGCGTTATCCATGCAGATGCCATACCACGGCAAGCATGGAGCCTGTCAAGCTAACTGTCACTGTATGTCTCCTGGGTGCTGCTGTCAGACGCGGTACTGCATTGCTACACAGCAGCATATCCTTGCCTTGCCTTGCCAGCGGCAGATGGTGCAGTCCTACTGTTAACCGTCATCGTCCTCTCGTGGGTGCTCCTGAACGACCTCGCTGAGGTTGGTTGGGGGTGCCTCGCCAGACCTGGATGCTCCTGGCTGATCTCGGTGAGGTCGATTGGGGGCTCCTGGATATAAATGGGAGTGACTCCAGGTCATTCTCTTCTTTAAGTTTTGCCTAATGGAGATTCGGTCCTGCCTGGAATATCATGCGAGCTGGAGGCTTTTGCCTCAGGTTGCTCTCCCAGCTGGCAACACCGTGCAATGACACCTACTCCAGCCTACCCCTTGCTCCCATGGCTCATAAAGCCTGGACAGTAATAAGAAGCAGTTCAACTGAGGCTGAGTAAGTGTAGAATAGTGGTAGAATGCGCCTTTGGACATTTAAAATCATGCTAGCACAGTTCACTGACTCGGTTAGACCTCAGCAATCAGAAGAGCATAGCAAGGCGTACTGCACATCACAGGGGCTTTGAAAACCAGTTTCATGACAGGCCAGGCTTCAGTGTGACAGTTGTTTTAAGAGCCCTTTAATTTGACAAAAGTGGCTTTGTTCTGTGGATGGGTGCAGGGCTAAATTGATCTAACGCTGCTAAATTTGACCTAAACTTGCAGTGTAGACCAGGGCTAAGACTAAGCTGACTCCAGCCACCCCAGGGCTACCCCATGTGGGAGTTCTGAAAGCAAGGTGGGGGCAGACGAACCTTGTGATCCAGCGGATAGGAATTTGCAACCTTACTTATGAGGCACTGACCCTAGTGGACCCTTTCCCGGGGAGGTGAGAGAGTGAGAATTGTCTTTAGCTCATGAGCTGCTGAGCGGACAGGGCAATTTCCCCAGAGTGTGTGGGAAATCCTTTCTATCTTATGAGCCGCTGATCTAGCAGGCAGGGTGCCCTCCCTCGAAAGTGCGAGACCTTTTCTTTAGATAACGAGCCGCTGGAAGACAGGATGCCCTCCCCGGCATGTGCATTTGGAAAATGGAAGGGAGGGGGGAAGACAGTCTAAGAATTCCCTCACACCATCGAAGGACATATTATATGTATGTGCACTATGGTCCTAGGACCTGCAGGTATTTAGAGAATTGGAATTTTTAAACGTGTGATAATACATCTAAACAATTCCCACTAGAAACTACCTTTGATCTAGATAAAATTATACACCTCAGAGGAATACTTACATCATCAGAAGCCTCTGTCATGGACTCACAGATCATGCCCGCTCTTGGCCCCATGCGGTCCATGGGGGGTGCCTCGTCCAGTGAGACAGCCCTTCTTGGAGGTCCACTGTCTCTCAGGATCAGGCCCCTTCACCTCCC
Organism: Aldabrachelys gigantea; assembly: GCA_026122505.1. Classification (NCBI taxonomy): domain Eukaryota; kingdom Metazoa; phylum Chordata; order Testudines; family Testudinidae; genus Aldabrachelys; species Aldabrachelys gigantea. Next base: position 16,334,302 of record CM047489.1, on the reverse strand, counting down.
AGAGCCACACCTTTCTGAACCTTAGCACACTTGTTTCTCGCCGTGGTCCCCCTCAGGGAGTCCACATGCTCTGGACTCCCCCAGGCCTCCAGCCCCGAAGAGGTTGATGGAACCCTGTTCTCTAGACCGGAGCAACTCTCAGCCAGTGTAAAACTGGAAGGTTTATTGAGAGTTGAACAGAGCATAGGAAACTCAGGGCCTCAGGCCTGGCCTTCTTCAGCACAGCATATCCCAGTCTCCCCTGCATCCAGGTGGGCTCTGCCTGCTCCCCCTCTCCAGCCCAGAGTCCCCCTGCTTCCCAGCTGAGCCTCCGATTTCCCCATCCCCAAGCTCCGCCTCTGTCCTTTGTCTTCTCTCCAGGGAAACAGGGTCATAAACAGGAAAGCCTGGGTCTCCTCTCCTCTCAGCCCTCCTCTGGATGGAACCTGCTGGTCAGGTTACTGGGGTCCACTCTTCACAGCCCATTGTCCTTCCACTGGTCAGAACCGACTGTTACTCCTGAGCTGGGTCTCTGGGTCACCAAGTCACCAGTCGCTGGGGTCTCTATCCTCGTGGCCATCGGCTGGGGTCCCAAGTTCCCTCTCCGGTCCTCTGTAACAACAAACTCCTTCTCCCCTCACCTCATTAAACCAGTAACACCCGGGGACACTGAGTCCCACTCCCTCTGCATGCAACCCACTGGAAAACACAGAAAAACTCAGAAAAACTCCCCACTTTGTCACAGCCTCTGATAACCAATGGGAGGAATTTGTCTATTGGTGGAAGGACGCCACAAAGAGACTCCATGAGTCTTGAATGAGGAGTCTGAAGGACTACCAGAAAAAATTAAAAACTCAAGTTCAGGATTTGAAAACTAAATGCAAAGCATTTGGATGCCTCCCTACCCGAGCAGTTCCCTCTGCTCCCTTATATCCCCAATTAGTTAAGACTGAGAGTGAAGAGGAAGCCGCTGAGGACATTGTGGATTTTTTCAGCAATGTTCCACAGCAGCAGCCAGTGTTCCCTTCCCTCCTTCCGCTGGTTGTGCCTTCTCATGATCTCCCTGTAGTAGCACAACCCTCACCGCAGCATGTATCAACTGCACACATTGTTCTTGCTACTGGCGGACCGCCTTCTTCATTCCACCAGCAGCTGAAAATTGATTCTGATTCTGATCCCCCAAGTAGTTCACTTGATCTCCTCAGCAGCTCACCTGACCTAATCACCCACCACACTAGGAGCTAATCATCAGCGTTCCAGGCTCCCTTAAGGCAATTACGTGGCCAAGGGAATAACTTGATTATAGTTTATGCCCCTTGGACACCAGGGAACCTTAGAAATTTAGTAAAGGAATTTCCTAATATTAGGAAAGAGCCAGAAGAGTTTAGAGATGAACTTCAGACAGTGATTCAGTGTTACAACCCATCATGGGCAGATGTCCACCAACTCTTGCGAGCAGTTGTACCATCCAAAGTTTGACAACAGCTTTCCATTCAGGCTACTTGGCCTAATGCTGATCCAGGAGATGGGCATGCCCTGGGTGAGGCTAGAGAATGTCTCTTGGGCGCCATTACGGAGATCTGCCCTAGTAAAATGGATTGGACTAAGATTAATAACGTAAACAGAACAAGAGTGAGTCCTTTGCTGACTATTTAGACAGACTAACTAAAGTATTTGAACAACACTCGGGAATTGCCCAGCCAGCTGACCATGCCAGAGAGGCAGTAGGGGCTGCCTTTGTTCAAGCACTCTTACCAAAAGTTCAGCAACAGATAAGGTTTATTTGCATTGGTTGGCAAACTAAACCCCTTTCTGAGCTGGTGACAGTTGCCAAACATTGTACAGCCTGCATAGAGCTGAAGAAAGAGAATGCTGAAACAAAACACTTGGCCTTACAGTTGCAAACTTATCAGTATAGAGGCTATAGGGGAATGAGGGCTGGGTGAAGATGAGGTTGAGGTCAGAGAATAAGGAGAGGTCCCTCATATCCTGCCCTGCCAGGGAATACTGCATGCCACTTTTGTGGCCAGGAGGGATACTGGAGAAACAAATGCCCAAAACCGACCACCACAAAATCCTCCACCCCCTTTTCCAAACCCGGAAGTGCCTGCTTTTTCCCCAGAAATCAATTCTTATTAGGACAGCCTGAGGGAATGTAACTGCATCATGAATCCTTTAATTCCTATTAATCAAGAGGGCCCATATGTAAATTGTGAAATTTCAGGACAATCTGTTGCTTGTCTTGTGGATATTGGAGCCAGTAGATCAGCCTTAAGATCTTTAGAATTTCCCTCTGTTCCTTTGTCATCCTCATTTATTAATGCTGTCGGTATTTCAAATCAACCTCTTCCACATCCTGTCACAAAACCTCTTTCTGTCTCACTGGGACTCCTTTCTGATCAACGCGCTTTTTTACTCAGCCCCTCCTCTCCTGTTAATTTGTTAGGACGAGATCTGTTGCGTAAATTAGGCTGTGATATCTATTGTACACCAGCTGGTGCATTCTTACAAGCTCCTGATGAGAATACCAATCTGGTGCTAGCCACTTTACACACACCGAATCAGCACAACCACACGCAGCTTTCAGCCCTGATCTTGTCCACTCGTCACAAGTACCTTCTTCTCCCTGATCTCGGCATGCAGGTGAGCTGGGGCAAATTCGAACAGCCGAACCAGTTAAGGTCTCTGTGGATCCTTCTAAATCATTCCAAGGGTACCACAGTACCTACTGCGCGCTGAAGCAGAGGAGGGAATAACACCAGTAATGGAGTCTTTGTTACAGCAGGGTATCATTGTGTCTACTACTGGTTCTTGTAATATGCCTATCTTCCCTGTAACGAAACCAAGAAAGAACACATATCTCTTTGCTCAAGATCTCCGCACAGTTAATGCCGTTGTTTTGCCTTCATTTCCGGTCGTCCAAAACCCAGCTACAATTTTTTCCTGTATTCCCCCTACAGCCACTTACTTTATTCTTGTGGACTTTTGTTCAGCTTTCTTTTCCATTCCCATCTGCTTTGACAGGCAATATTTGTTCACCTTCACCTATAAAGGGCACCAGTATACCTGGACTCACTTACCCCCGAGGTGTACTGAATCTCCATCCCTATTTTCCCAGATCTTAAAGAAAGATCTGGACGATGTAGTCTTTCCAGGAAAATCAGTTCTTATACAATATGTGGATCATCTTTTGTTAGCTTCCCCTCCTTTTGAATCCTGTAAAGCTGATACTTTGGTTCTTTAGTTTGCTCTTGCTGCTAAGGGTCACAAAGCATCTAAGGATAAACTCCAGTTGTGTCAAACCAGAGTTCATTACCTTGGTCATGATATTTCACCTGGCACTCACCATTTCTCAGATTCTCATATTATAGCCATCATAAACGTGCCAAGGCCTGTTAATATTTCTCAAATGCGAACCTTTCTGGGTATGACTGAGTACTGCAGACAGGGGATTTTGTATTATGTGACAATGATTAAGCCATTGCAGGATCTGATGAAGTCAGGTACCACTGATCTACTTTCATGGTCCCCAGAGGCTGAACAAGCTTTTGTAGCTATTAAGCAGGCACTATTTAGTGCTCTGGCTCTGGGCCTTCCTGATTATGCTAAACCATTTATTCTTTTCTGTCACAAGATTAACAGGTTTGCTTTAGCTGTGTTAACAAAAAAACATGGAGATAAACATCGCTCACTTGCTTAGTATAGCACTGCCCTGGATGCTGTGGCAGCTGGATTTCACCCTTGTTTGCGGGCAGTAGCAGCAGCTGCTCTGTCTGTGCAGCTGGCTGAAGCTATAGTGATTGGATCACCCTTAACTATTGCAGTCCTTCATGCTGTGGCAGCTCTGCTGTTGAAATCTAATACACAAGCATCTGTCTACCTCCTGCCTTACTAAATATGAGCTTGTGTTGTTGTCTTCATCTCACATTACCTTGGCTCGCTGCCCCATTCTAAATCCTGCTTCTTTATTGCCTGGGCCGAAGGATAGGGAGCCACATGTTTGCATTCCTGTGACGTCTGTTTTTACCCATCTGAGAGACGACCTTATGGATATACCTTCGCAGAATCCTGATCTTATCTATTTTGCGGATGGCTCGTGTTTGTGAGATTCTAAGAATAAATTGGTTGCTGGCTATGCTGTATGTTCTTCATATTCTGTTATTGAAAGTGCTTTCCTCCTTTCTGTGTTTTCAGCCCAGGTTACTGAACTTATAGGCTTAGCTTGAGCCTGCATTTTAGCTCAGGATCAAGCTGTTACTATTTATACAGATTCTCACTATGCTTTTGGGGTGGTATCTGATAATGGTTTACTTTGGAAGTACAGGGGTTTCCTTGCATGCACCAGTTCCCCTATTAAGAACAGTTTGTATGTATCTGCTCTTTTGGATGCCCTTTTATTGCTCAAAGCTATTGTTGTTGTTAAATGTACAGATCACCAGACCCAACATGAAGAAGTTACATGTGGAAATGCTTTTGCTGATTCTACGGCCAAGACTGTGGCCCTTTCTACCCCTCAGGCTGCATATAATTGTGTTTTTTTAATTGTGTTTAATTGTGTTTTTATTCAGCAACATCCACTAGCTTCCCTTAAAGATCTTGCCAAGACCCAGGAGACGGTGCCAGAAGCTGAGAAATGTTCTTGGAGTGTTGCTGGGTGCATTTTACATCCTGATTGCCTTTGGCACTTCCCGGACGGCCTCCTGGTTGAGCCCAGAGTGCTTGGAGTGACACACGTGAGCAAAGAGGGGATGGTTGCTGCAGTTAGACAAGACTGGTTTGCACCAGATTTTTCCTCTGTGGCCCAGGATCACTGCCAACAATGTGTGATCCGCCAGCAGCACAATGTTGGTAAAGCTGTCAAAGTTAGGGAGTCAGTGCATCCCTCTCCCTGGGAACCTTTTGTAAATATTCAGATTGATTTCATTCAAATATCTAAATATTGTAATTATGAGTATGTGTTAGTAGTAGTTGATGTATTTTTTTAAGTTGGGTTGAGGCCTTTCCTTGCAAAAAGGCAGACTCCAGAACTGTTGTGAAACTTTTGCTTAAGAATTATGTATCACAATTTGGCATACCTGTGAGTATTAACAGTGATCATGGAACTCATTTTACTGGACAGATTGTAAAAGAGTTACGTGCAGTTTCGCAGATTCAGCACAACCTCCACTTTCCCCACCATCCGCAGTCTGCCAGGACAGTGGAACGTCAAAATGGGATTTTTAAAAATAAAGTGGCCAAGATTTTTGCTGAGACAAACTTAAGTGGCCAGATGCCTTCCCATTAGCATTGATGAATATGAGGACCACTCCTAATTGAAAGACAGGACTCAGCCCTCATGAGATTCTGACAGGATGTCCGATGCAGCTTCTAGTGGCTTCTCGAGGCACCTCTGCTGACCCTTGTCCAGATGGACATTCATTTAATGGATGACACAAAGCTTAATTATTTCCAGGCACTAATTAAATGTGTCAGGTCTTTTGATACACAGGTGAAAGAAGCACGACCCAGGGATTCTAAGCAACCCTGCCATTTTCTGGAACCAGGAGACTGGGTCTACATAAAGGTCCATCAGCAAAAGACCGCCCTGGCCCCATGCTGGAAAGGCCCATACCAAGTCCTGTTAACTACCAACACTGCTGTGAAGTGTCAAGGACTGACTGCCTTGATCCATGCTTTGCACTGCAAAAAGACCCCTCTCCACGAGATGGCTGTCCGATTGATGAGTGGGCTATCTCTCCTTCTGGTGCTGCTGCTCCTTCTGGACAGCAGACGAAAAGGACAAGGTGAAGTGCTAGTAACCTCTCTCTTGTCCACCGACAGAACTACTATGCCTTTGGATTTTGCTGAAAGACCCAAACCAGTACAGGGTGATGTGCTAGTAACCTCTCACTGTATAATGCTGAACCACAACTGTTCCAAGAGAGAAGAAGGAACATTTGTTCTGCCAAAACCACCAAGATCCAGCAGTTCCTGACTACAAAAGATGTAAATAATTGGCCCTGGTGGAGAAGACTGAGTATTTTAAATTGGCAAGGAGGGACTTGTGGGGACCATGCTTGGGAATATGGGGTTGAATGGTGGTTTGGGTTTCTTCCAGGGGAGGGGCTCTGTGCTTATGGACAAGTACTGTTAGGATGCACTGCCCTCCCTAATTAGCTTCCCGACGATGAGTACCAGAAACACCTTACTACCACAAACATTACCCCCACCATTCCCTCCACCTATGCCACCACCCCTGAAATTTACCCGGCTACAGATACATTGTATATTCTAATGAAACCCAGTGGCCCAGACTGTCACATCTTAGTGATTTACTAAAATTCTGTTCAGAAAAGTTATTTTTCAAAGTTCAAAATAGTTCTTAGCGAACAATTGAGTGGAGGACAAATGGGTCGGTGGAAATAGAAACATATAATGTTACTACAAATAAGCCCCAGGAATCAGAAGTTCAGACTGATAGATTATGTGATGGGGTAGATATGATGGCTGTTCCGAGAATTTGCAGTATGTCAGGTGAAAGAGCCTCTTATTACTATTTGGTCACCCTATTAGTAAATAATCAAACCTATACCCAAAGAGTTTGTTCTGCCACTGGAAATTTCACCTGTACTGAAATGATTCTAGTAGCTAATAATTTAACCTGCACACTATTGCAATATAGTCTTCCTATGCTATTAATGCTAATACCTCTCAAAAGTACATAGAAGTATTTAGTCAACAGATGTGGTATAGCACTTCACCAAAGAGAGATGTGTTAGGATATCAATGTACTTTGATTAATACTACTCTAGGAACTATAAAATGCACACTGCCCTTATCCAGCTTCCAAATCACCTCTACATATCTTAATGGCTCAAAAGGGGCTGTCATTAGGTTAACATAGCAAAGGGCCTGGGTTTCCTCTTGAAAGAAGAGGGATGTGGCTGGACACTTATGGAATGGTGCCAATAGCACAGCTACGATCTGGAATATTTATAAAGGCCAGCAGCATGAAGAGAAAGTAGGACAACTGGAAAAGGCCACAGGCCTTATTACTGGAGCACACATAACCCAGGTGCAGGCTGGAGTTGATGAATTACCTGTTATTTATGCCCTTAGTTCGATGACCCAGAAACTATTGACAGAGATGGTGCTAAATATCACTGAGACTGGAAAGGAATTGCACTGGGATCCGGCATATTCAGAAATTCAGAATTTCCTGAATGACCAGCTGATGGCCATTCAGAGTGATCTTAACCATCAGGCTTGGCCACTTCTCTTACAGATACCTCAGGAGTATCATCTCATCTGTGACCTTGGAGGGGTAGACATTCGCAATGCTCCTTCCAAGCATACAGACCGATTGGAGTGGTGTGGGCTCCCACATACCGAATCCTGCTGGGTTTGTGGGGAGGATGCATGTGGGATTGGATAATTCACTGAGACATTTGGGAAATTAAACTACCTGGTATGCCTAATCAATTTATAGTCAGTGGTCCTGGAATAACACCAGACATTTGGATAGGGATAGGGAGTCAATGGACACTCTGGCCATTAGAACCCCCACAACTTCAGTGTATACATAAACCGAAGCCTGGGGAAGTTGTCACTGTTCATGACAATGTTTGTTGGGACAGTATGGGACAAGGAACTACCCTTACAACACATCTGCTTTTTCAAGAAAATAATAGCTGTGTGTATGTTAAGGCCACTACTTTGCGAGACATACATTTTAATCTCACTACCGCAGAAGGCAATAATATTATTTATTGCCCTGCAGATAGAATTTTACAACCAGCTCTTAAGTTTCAGATACCCTTTAATTGGACTGCCTTAGTACCTGATCGGTTCCAAAATTTGCTTTCACTCTTACCAGAAGTCCAGAAAATTTCTGAATTACAAGGAAAAATTCATATGCTCCAAAACATATATCAAATTGAAAATTATGCTTTCATACAGCCTATAAGTATCTACTTTATATACTAAGTATGATGCATTGTGTTCTGTGACTAAGGCCATACAACAACTCAATCATATTGTTATAATGGGAATGTTAAAGTTTTTGATATTGTTCTTTAGTGTAGGATTATGTTATTGTTGTTGTAAAGGATGTAATAATACTAGCACCTTCCATTTTCATACTAACCATGCATTGTCATTGCATTCAACTAAAACCCCAAAGGCTGATCATTTGAATCAGAAATACAAGATTTAATGAAAAAGGAGGTTTAAGATAGATAGTTATGCTGGAAGCACAAAGGGCGGAAATGTGGAAGTGGAAAAAGAGATAAAGGGAATTGGACATCGAGATGTTAGTTTTGTCTCCAGGAATAGAGTGAGAGTCAGGCTAACAAAGTCAGGCTGACGCTGACTCTAATAAAGCGAGACTTGAAAGTAAGGCCTAGGTGGGTATGTCATAAACAGATAGCTAAGGGTTAATGTTTCTTTCACCTGTAAAGGGTTAACAAAGAGAACCAAACACCTGACCAGAGGACCAATCAGGAAACCAGATTTTTCAAAGCTCAGGGGAGGGAATGTTTGGGTCTTTGTCTTTGTCTGGCTCTCGGGGATCTTTTTCTATCTGTAAGCTTCTAATCTTCAGGTTCAAAGTTGTAAGTACAAAGGTAGAAAATACAATAGGCTGTTATTGTTTTTCTGTATTTACATGTGTGTAGTTGCTGGAATGTTTAAATTGGATCTCTTTTTGAATAAGGCTGTTTATTCATATTTTTCTTTTAAGCAATAGCCCTGTGTATTGTCAACTTGATGCAGAGATCATATTTTTATGTCTTTTTCTTTCTTTTTATATAAAGTTTTCTTTTTAAGGCTTGTTTGAGTTTTTTCTCTCTGGGTAGGCTAAGGAACGAAGGGGAGGGAAATTCTCTTTGTGTTAGATCTACGGAGGGTGAATCTCTGCAGCACCAGGAAATTGGTGGAAGGGAGAAGCTAAGGGGGAAGAGAGATAGAATCTTTTCTGTTTCCTTGTATTTGGGGTTTGTCTCTTTGTGGAAGAGAGGAGACATGCTTCTTGGTATTGTGATGTAAAGAGGTTGCATCAGTAACTCTCAGATTAGCCCAGAGAGGAAATTCTGGGTGGGAGAGAGGGGGGGAAGGGAAGTGGGTTATTTCCTTTTGTGGTAGACTCAGGGCATCTGAGTCTTGGGGGTTCCCCAGGGAAGGTTTTGGGGAGACCAGAGTGAGCCAAAACACTGGAATTTTTGGATGGTGGCAGCAAGATCAGAGCTAAGCTGGTAATTAAGCTTGGAAGGTTTCATGCTAGCTTCTCAGTTTATGAACGCTAAGGTTCAAATCTGAGCAAGAAGTTATGATAGGGTAGAAAGTGAATGGGAACAGACAATAAGAGATACTGCTTTGACCTTGTGTTAGATAAGAATGGAATGCAGTCTGTAGCTGAAATTAATGAGAAAAGTGAGATATCAGGAAGAAATATTTATAACAAAATGCAGTTGTTCCTCCTTATCGTACGTAACAAAGGTATAAAAGCTTGCCTTAATTGTTTGTCTAATGAAGACCTGCCCCTGTAGTGATGGGAGGAAATGGGAGGGCTCAGAAAAGGGAGGAAGGGAGGAAGCAGAGAGAAAGAGGACCATCAGGGACATTCAGAATGATCATGGGGATCACGGGGGGCAAGGGCAGAGGGCAGCATAGGTCAGGGCTGAGAGTCTGATTGGGGAGGGGCACAACAAGGAAACAGTCATGTGGCCTGGATAGATGGGCATCTGGTTTCTTTAAAGATTGAAACAAAGAGAAGTGCTGAGCACCTCTTTGGCTTGTAGGAAAAGGATGGGGTAAAGTCTGTGTATGGGGTGGTAGTCAAGCGGTGAATGCTTGCTCACTCACTCCACTGCACTCCCAGAATCCCAGGTCAGAATTAAAATACCCTGGATTTCCCGCCCCACCCCTCATGATGAATCCCTTAGGATTAATTATAGTAGGACCAAAATTCCCAGGGATTTTCTGTTCATGCCATTGTCTCTGCAGACAAGTGAACTTCACCTTGCTAAGGCCCCTACTATTGGAGTTGACAAGAGCAGCTCAAGGCTAAGGCAAGCTGAGTTCTCTGGGCTGGGGTGTAGCTGCTTGAGCTCTCTGATTGGATGCTGAAGGGGTTTGAATCAGTACTGGATTTACCATGCTGCCACTCGCACCTCTGGTAAATCCTGGTGCCATGGCACCAGGTCCATGGTCCAAAGGGGCCCTGGCCCGCTCTTCTCCTCGCCCCGCTCTCTCGTGCAGGGGCAGAAACTTGGTGCTGCTGGCTCATGGAGCTCTGTCTTGCTGCAGCAGGGCAGGCTCTGCCGGAAGCCAGGATCCCCCTCCCCTGCCTCTTCCCCCGGCATGCTATGTTCCTGCCCCTCCCCCTCTCCCTGCTGTCGATGGGCTGTTTACCGACAGAAGGGAGGGGGAAAAGCAGAGCCTCAGCACACTTGCCGCTCCAAGGAGGAGAAGAGGCCAGGGCGGGGTCTTGGGGAAGGGAGTGGAATCGGGGCATGATTCCAGCCCCCTTCAATTATCACCCCCACAACCCTAGCCCCCAACCCCAGCCTTCTGCCCTGACCCCTGCACCCACTCACACACCTCCAGCCCCCTGCACCTCCTCATACCTCCCCAGCCCTGACTCCTGAACCACCCTCACACACTCCCACCCCCTGCCCTGAATCCTGCACCCCCCCAACATCCCCACCCCACCCCCTGAGCACCAAACCGAAGCTCCTGCACCCTCTGCATTCCCACCTGCACCCCTCACACCAAACAGGAGCTGCTCCAGGTAAGTGCTCCACACCCCAACCTCCTGCCCCAACCGTGAGCTCCCTCCCTCACCCTAGCTCCTGGCCAGACTCTGCACCCCAATATTTTTTTTACATTTTTTTAATAAAGCGCTCTTATCCAAAGTGCGTTACAATAGTTCGCTAATGGTACAAACAATATTTGGAAAGATCATTAAGTGGTCCATTGAGACCCTCTGCAATTTTAAAGTGGTCTATGGAAAAATAAAAATGAAAAACAGGTAAGGTACCTCATTTTATTTTCATTTACTTGCTATTACTTACAGGAGGAGGATGAAGGAAAAACAGAATGAAAAACGGGGGCGGGAAGAGATAAGAGCAAATGTTCTTTTTCTTGGCTGGGTTCCAAGGAGGGGTCTCAAAAATGAAGCTGAGCACAGGGCTGGGGGGCCCCACTAACTCTAAATACACCACTGGCTGTCTCATCACCTGGGCTGGGGATTCAGTCAGTTGATCCCCACAGTCTCCAACCTACCTGGGCAGTACAGCAGACATGGCCCTGCCCACTAGCTCCTCTCCACTCCCCAGTCCACCCACCACTTGCCCCTCCCTGAAGGCTTAGCCCTCTCACTTTTAAAAATGATTGCTTGCTCCTCTCCCCCGCCTCAGGCTTTTCTGGCAGCCCTGTTGCCAGGCATCCAGTTTAGACTGGAAACTCCAGTAGAAACCAGCACCTGAGTGTCTGGTTAGCAGTGCTGACTGGAAACTAAAAGTCTGGTTATAGGAGTAACCACATTAACCTCCGCTCCTCCCACTCCCAACACCCACCCCAGAGGGCTGGAAGAGAACTGTCCTGCTGCTGCAGGAGGAGGGGCAGCTCAGTGCAGTGAGAGACAAAGAGAAAGGGCTAGAACCACCTTGGTATCTGCTCTCCGTGGGCAGGGGCGGCAGGAAAGGATCCTGTTTACCCCCTCCCCAGCCCTGCTGCACTTGCAGTTTACCCCTGGCCCCTCTCTTGCTCCAGGGACCAACCTTAGCTCCTGCCTCACTGTGCTTTTGCCCCCATCTCGTTTTACAATCACTTACCAGGGAGCCCACAAATACGTTTGGTGCTGGGCCCACAAAAAGGTAATCCAGACTTGGTTTCAACTGGGACTTTCTAAGGTCTGGTCTGCACTGGGGGAGGGTATTGATTTAAGATAAGCAACTTCAGCTACGGGAATAGCGTAGCTGAAGTCGACGTATTTTATTTCGATTTACCTTCCATTCTCACGGCGCAGGATCGATGGCTGCAGCTCCCCCATCGACTCCGCTTCCTCCTCTCGCCCTGGCGGAGTCCTGGAGTTGACGGGAGCACATTCGTGGATTGATATATCGCGTCTAGACGAGATGCGATATATTGATCCCCGATAGATCGATCGCTATCTGCCAGTCTGGACGTACCCTAACATGCCCAGTGTCCCTTCCTTGTTTCCTTACCCTCTTCTGAATGGGCAGATCTAAACTGAGAAAATAGACTGCGTTTAAAAACATGTTTGCTAACATGCTTCAACTATCCCATTTTTCAGTACAACCTATTTCCTGGTCTACACAGGGTGGCTCAGTGTCATTTCTCTACGTTCCAGTCTTCCCTCAGTAAAGGCTTTAAAGAGGGAAGTTGCTCTATTGAAGGGCTGTGGGTGTGTTTTCCAGCAATGTATTTCAGTTTTCATTATTCACCCTCTGTCATAGCCTTGAGACAGAAGCAGTTACTGATTGTAGGCTTCTCTGACAGCCACAAACCCCTCTCCTGTTTTTGCTGGGAGTGTGATTTGTATCCAATGCTGGAAGAGCTGTACAGTATGTTTAGCGGATGGACTCCTTTCATGCTGTGCCCTTAGCAGCCCATTCTGAGGTGACACCTCAATTCATATGTAAAGTCTTTTGATTGAAGAAGGTTGGACAGATCAGGTGGTTTGTTTGCACTGTCACTCTGGTTTCTGTAGGTCTACAGTGTATGCCCCCTATTCCCAGAGTAGCATTTTGGTTGTCTTGCTATGTAACAAGAGAGTCACTTCCAGCTCACATTGGAAACACAGAAAGTAGCATTGATGGCAATGTTTTAACTGCAGAATTTACTTAAAGGATAAGGACAAAGTGTTGTTAGTTGCTTTCTCCCATCAGGTGCAGAGTACACAACAGGTGTGCAGCGATCCTAAGTGTCACCTTAGTGCACCCATCCGTGCAGTGGCTGTGTCCCACGGATATATACTTCAATATTATTTCTATTACAACACATGGATACCTAATGGGGTTTATAAATTACAAGATCTGAAAATATTGTGTACAGAGTGGGGTATTAGAAGGTGTGCTGTGTTGTATACAGTGGTATGTTGGAAGATATGGCATGTTGTGTACAGTGAGGTATTGCAAGGTACGGCATATTGGTGCACTTTGAAAACTAGGGGTATAATTAATTTGGTGCAATTCCACTGACTCCAGTGAAATTACACCAGGGTAAAATTGGCCTAGTAGATTTAATTCTTTTTCTGTCCTGCTGCAAAAATATCTTATGGCTTACATTGATCCAGAAATCCTCAGCAAACATACAGTTAGTTATTATTTTTTCCCTGCACTTTAGTGTAATAAAAACTAAAATATAGAAAAGAAGTTTAGAGCTGAAGCCGTAAAGCAAGCAGATCAAATGTATAATTGAAGTGACTGAGCAATGCAATAGATATTCCTAAGTTGGACTGCTAAGGAGAACCTGGTGTCTGGTGGAGAGATGCAGTTGATCTCCTCTGCTCCCAAAGTCAAACAGAAAGTAGGAAGTCAGTGGTGATAGAGGAGGTAAATCTGGTCTAAGATGATCTCATTGTAACCCTTCTGCCCCTATGAGTTGGCAGCAACAAGGACCGGGTTCAGTATCCAGGGGTTCCGTTTCAATAGTGCAATGCAAAACCGGCTCGGGCCCCAACCCAGTGACCTGGGACAATTACATACCACCTCCTCCAGGCGTCTTTAGGAGGCAATACTTCCCCCTCGCAAGCACGGAGTCTGAGTGTAGCAAAATTCTTTTAATAAAGAAGGGAAACAATGTGGCATTACGTTGGGGAAACACCACAAACAGGATTCATAACACAAACCATGAGCAAAAGACCCACCTCCAAGTAAGTTTGGCAATGTCCTTTCCCCCTCAGAGTCTTAAGTCCAAATCACCCCAAAGTCCAACAACCCAAAAGTCTCTGTCCCTGGTCAGTGCCGCCCAGAGTTCAAAAGTTTATCTGAAGATTATTATCCCCCCCAAGCCTGGGTGGAATTGGGGGGTGGGGCACACAGCATGTTAAAGGGCACCTTACATGGGCTAAGGCCAGCTGCCCCACCTCTCCATGGAGTTCTGCTGCAGCCTTCACCATGAACGGCTCTGCTCCACCAGCCTCTCCTCTCCTCTATTCGTCCTGTGAGCTGCTCCAGCCGTCCCTGCAAACTTCTCCACTCTGCTCCACTCGCTGTTGCATGGGCCACTCCAACCATCCCACAGGCTTCTCCGTTCCACCAGCTGCTCTGCTCCACTCCAACTGTCCTGCAAACTGCTCTGCTTGCCACTTAGCAATATATCTTCAGGCTCCCCCACTAATTAATACAGCAGTCAGTGATCTCAGCTCAGTAATTTTAGCTCTTTTAGTGGTTTCACCTTGTAGTAGGGGAACCCCACTACTGGTGCACCATTGGACCAAAGTGAATTCAGCTCAAGCAACCTCTAGCTAGACTCCTAGTGGAATCAAAATTAGCTCGCCTATTCAACAGTGGAGAGAGAAGGTGGTTCGATTGGTGTGCCGGCCCTCCCCATCAGGTACACATACCTATTCCCAGCCTTTCTCCATTCACTGGGTTTTGGAACCCATGTTCCTTGTCTAGCGAGTGATACTTAGTTGATGGTGAGACCCTCTGTCATAAAACAGTCTCATAGTCTTTCATTCACATAATCAGGGTAACAACACTTTATTCCTCCTACCCCAATAACTGAGAAATTGAGGATCCCACAGCTGTCAAAGTGAACATTTGGGGCTGCCATGGGCTCATGCTAGGTGGAGTGGGTGTTCCTATGCAAACAAGATCACCCCCCTAAGTTCTTTTCCACACTTGCCATAATTCACCACCAGATGTCAGGGTAGAGCTAATCCTGACTCTGCTTACATCACCATTATCGGTCTCTGGTATTACAGACTTAAGCGACAGCTCTCTGCTTATGCAGCACAGAGTGAACTTGAAACAACCAAAGGAATCTCCCCAGTGGCAGTGATGGTTCTGCTGCCTTCTGCAACTGCAATGTGCAATGCTGGAATTCACTGCATGGCATCAGGGAAAGCAAAGGCTTCTTGGAGGCAAGGAGGTGACAGAGCATGTGAGGAAAGGGGAGGAGGCAGAGCTAGGATGTCATATATCCAGTTCTCAGCTGGCTTAAGCTCCTTGGGGGATCTTGCCACTTTGACACCGTGGAGTATTAAGCCCAAATCTCTGAAATAGACCAGATTAATGGATCACTGAAATAAGCGTCTTGGTCTGTATCCTCATTTATATAGGTGTTGTTACAGGAAAATGGTCTCCTACATTTTTAGCCCATGGCTGGTCTTTTTAAATAAGTAATACAGATGCATGGAGTGGAAAATACAGGAGGAAGATATATATATACACAGAGAACATGAAACAATGGGTGTTGCCATACACACTCTGATGAGAGTGATCAATTAAGGTGAGCTATTACCAGCAGGAGAGAAAAAAACTGTTTGTAGTGGTAATTAAAATGGTCCATTTGCAGCACTTGACAAGAAGTTGTGAGGAACAGTGTGTGTGGGGAGAAATAAACATGATAGACAAAGTAAAACTATTTCCCCATGTTTATTTCACTCCTTGCCTCTCTTCCTTTCCCTTTGAGAGGTCCGTGGCAAAGAGGGTTACCAGCGAGTGGTGCTCGGGCTTCACTAATAGGAGCCATCTCACTGCAACCAATTCCCACATGGGTAACATTTCGGAGATTTTCAAACCCACCTGGAGGATTTGAACATCCAGTTCCCAGGAGTTTTAATGGGAACTTTGAAACTCTGAATATCTCTGCCTTGTTTTTTTTTGTCTGACTGCAGAGGCTTCAGGGTGGGGGGGAGCCCCTCTCTAGCCAGATGGGTTTTCAGGTCATGGGGGATTCTCCCCTATCACTGTGGTGTGGAGTTTGGGAGGGATGTTTTCCTCTTGCCTGGATGCTTGTTTGTGTGTCCGTGGAGGTTGCAGAGCCTGACTGGCCAGACTAACAGCATATATGGGAGGCAGTTATCTGCTCCTGGGTGGAGATCTGGGGCAGCAGCAGTGAGACCAGGGTAACAGACACAACCTGAAGCCTGGGAATTCTGAATAAATGCATGTTCTAAGCCCATGGGTTGTTGGGAGCAGACAAAAAAATCTCTCATTTCTATCAATTCACTTTGTGGTTAATAAAAGCTGCAACTCAGCCTGGAGCTTCACACCCAATCCACAGAGGCATCTGGGGAGAGAATGACAATTATGTGTTGTCACATGGCTGTAAATGCCCTTAAGGGAAGGCAACTCGCAGAGCATGAATTATAACCCCAGGGCTCCCACCTTCTTCTATGACCATGGCAGGGCTCCCCTGTGGGCACCAATGAGCTCAATGGACCCTGATCCTGAGCAGGGTCACTAGGTGATAACGAAGCAGAAGGATTTAATATGGCTGTCGAAGATGTTAATTAGAAACAGTCTGTCTCGATTTCCACAGAGCTATTTTGTCACAAACAAAGGTGGCTTTCAGAATATTTCAAGATTTTGTTAAGAAAACACATGCTCCAAAACTGAAATATTTTGGCCATAAACCAGAAATACTCTGATTCAAAATATTAACATGGTGCCACGTGGGACTGTAATTCAGTTACCAGGTGCTGATTTTCTCCTCTAGAGGCTGGGCTCCCTGGCTGGGTGCCATCTCCCATGATGCACTGGAACCAGGGATTCCCATGACATATTAGACCAGCAGCATGAGGCACCTGAACTACAGCTCCCATGAGGCACTGTTGCACCAATTTTAATTGAAATATTTTTCTTTTTCAGCTCTAGTGTTTTGATTTTTGATATTTCACTTAAAAGTTGAAATCTCCCAAAGAAAATTCTGAGAAAAGCTAAAATAAATTCATGTTTATTTAAAAGTTCCCCAGAAAAAAAAACTGTTTTCTAACCAGATCAAGGATTTAATGATCCACTGGGTTAATATTCAATTTTTAAAGTAAAAATGTAAAATTAGCAAGCCAGTCTCTAAGTGACACAAAGGTTGTGTGTGACTGTGCTTCTCAGGGGGTAAATCTCCCTCTGGGATGTGACACTATATTCTTCAGGGCTTCCAAACACCTTAGACATTTAGGGGATTTAAAACAATGTTTAAATAAATCACTAAAGTGTGAACACTTTGGCCATTGGGATTTATCAGATATATGGCATTGTCTGTATTTGGATGTATTACAAGAGTAATAGTATAATGGAGGAGATGAGAGGGGCAGTGGCAATAAGGTGCCTTTGGTATTTGTCATTTAAAATCCAATTAGGGAGGGCAATACATGCTTTCATCCAAAAACGCAGGGCACAGCCTGTAGAATAAACCCCCAAATCCAATCAATACCACATTCCCAAGCATGGGTCTCACAAGTTTCTTCCTGCCAGTGTATAATTCTTTGTTCTTCACCAGGGTCAGTTCTTAATGTCTTTTGTAGTCAGGAATTCCTGGACTTTGGCAATTTCAGCAGAATGAGTATTTTCTTCTTCTTTCCTGTAGCAATTGTGGCTCAGCAACATACAGGGGAGAGATTACCGCACATCACCCTGTAGTGCTTTGGTTTCTGTTGCAAATACTGAATGCAAGTTAGCTCTGTCAGTGGACAAGGGAGAGGTTATCAGCACATCACCTTGTCCTTTTCTCCTGCTGCCCAGAAAGAGGAAAAGAAGTACCAAAAGAAGAGACAGGCTGATCGAGTGGAATTATGTTGAGGCGGAGGGGCTTTCTTGCAGCGAGAAGCATGGGTCCAGGCAGTCAGTCCTTGACACTTTACAGCGCTGTTGGTAGTTGGCAGGACTTGGTAAGGACCTTTCTAGTGTGGAGTCAGAGCAGTTTTTCACTGATGGACCTTACGTAGGCTCAGTCTCCTGGTTTCAATGAATGGCAGGGCTGCTAGGGTCTTTAGGTAATGCTTCTTTTACCTGTGAGAAAAGAAACCTGACACATTTCATTAATGCCCGGCAGTGTTTGCAGATTTTACAGCTGCTTGGGCACATTCAAGGCCCCCATTTTGTTGGCTCGATCCAAGTCCCAGCTGTGAGCAGTGTCCTTGAATGGGGCCAGCGTTTTATTTCTGGACTGTTCTGTTCTTTTTCCTTCTCCCTTTCTTGGCTTCTTTAACCTACAAAGGAAACTTCCACTCTCCTCTCACACACCTTTTCCCCCACAATGAACACATACACATTGCCATTATACAGTACTTTAGTCTTATTATTCAATGTATGCCACATACACCCTTTCAGTAAAATGACTTTATTAAAGAGCTTTGGAGCAACAAGCCAGGACAAGCACACTCACTTTTGAGGAGTCCACTCAGTACAACCTCTTGCCTGGATTACTTACAGACATTCCTACCAAGTTTCACTGCTTGATTTCCTCCAGTAACTACAGAGTTAACTTCTTTCCTTGTTGTCTGCCTGCTTTCTGGGCCTGAACCTTTTTCTTGTTGAACCCTTTCTTCCCATGGGCTTAGGCTTGTTTCACTACCAATTTAGCAAGGAGGGTGGGCTTCTGAACTAGCCTCTACCCTTCCTGGTCTCTTTTCTTAAAAATATCACTCACACAGGTCACCCGAATCATTCCCTGTGAGGCATGCCACCTGGACAGAACGCACTGCCAGCTGGCATTTAACTGTTCCATTTTCTCTCTAGCTGTCAGATACACATCTCTTCCCTTATTCCCCAACTCCTCTATTTCCCAATCCTTCTACAACTGGGGGTAAATTCACCTGCCACCCTTCACTGTCAACTGGGGTGGAGAGAGGACTGCTAAACCCCATTCCAGTTCCCAGACCTACTGCGGCTGAGAGAGAACACACCTTTAATCATGCAATTCTTAACATATAATACCAACAATACCAAGCAAAGCAAACATAAAATAACAAGGGCAAACAAATAGATGGTGTGCATTTTGCAGGGCTCCCCCCTTTCTCAATTTTCCACCAAAACCGTAACAGATTTCTGTTACCAATCTATCCCTCGTGTCAGGTGATCAGGCTGACACCGCAGCATCGCTGGGGGAAGATGAAGAAAACACACCATGTGACTGAATTTAAAACTTCATTAATAAAATAATAAAACAACAACAGAGAGTGTTGGGAACGCTCCCACATCACTCAGGGGAAGAAAAACGTTAATGCCCTAAGCCACTTTCATACTCACACATGTACGTCCAGACTGGCCATGTCTGTGTATAACGTCCAGAGAAGACGCTGTGCAATCTCCAATTTGCTTCCGGTCTTGGAAGGGCTATTCTTTTACGCCCTGGGGTTTCCTGGGGTGTCTGTTTTAGAGACTCTTAACTTGGGATTCCAGTCCAGGCTGGCTGCCTGTGGCTTCTTCAGCGTCCCCAAACCACACTGGCTCCAGGGTCGCGAAGTCACACTGTTGGGTTTCACTGGGCAGCCAAGCTTTGCAAATGTAATTTCAGTCCTGTAATTTGTATTGCCTTTGGTTTATATTTGTCTCTATTTTCCACAGCCAGCTGAGGCTGAAAGCAGTTTTTTTTAGTTAGTACTTGGCATGGTCTGTGTTGATTCTTGACCTTGAACGCAGAGTAGCTTTTTCTTTATCTCTGGGCCAAGCTGAATTTTTTGCAACTACACACCACACAACAAAAACATTAACCCAGGAACCAAACCCTGGTGCTAACTCTGTCCACATATCTATTCAACAGACACCATCATAGGACCTAACCACCTCAGCCACGCCATCAGGGGCTCGTTCACCTGCACATCTACCAATGGGATATGTGCCATCATGTGCCAGCAATGCCCCTCTGCTATATACATTGGCCAAACTGGACAGTCTCTACGCAAAAGAATATATGGACACAAATAAGACATCAGGAATTATAACATAACATTCAAAAACCAGTAGAACACTTCAATCAACCTGGTCACTCAATAACAGACCTAAAAGTGGCAAATCTTCAACCAAAAAAACCTTCAAAAACAGACTCCAGTGAGAAACTGCAGAACTGGAATTAATTTGCAAACTGAACACCATCAGATTAGGTCTAAATAAAGACTGGGAGTGGATGGGTCACTACAAAAACTAATTTCCCCTTGCTAATACTCACACCTTCTTTTCAACCATTTGAAATGTGCCACATTGATTACACTGGCTTCATTAGCACTACAAAAGTAATTTCCACCCTTTCTCCTCAACTGTTGAGAATAGCCCACTTCCACCCTAATTAAATTGTCTCGTTAGCACTGACCCCGACTTGGTAAGGCAACTAGCATCTTTTCATATGCTGTATATTTATACCTCCCTACTGTATGTTCCACTCCATGCATCTGATGAAGTGGGTTTTAGCCCATGAAAGCTTATGCCCAAATAAATTTGTTAGTCTCTAAGGAGCCACAAGGACTCCTTGTTGTTTTTGCTGATACAGACTAGCATGGCTACCACTCTGAAAGCAGGGAAGAGGAAGACATGCAGCAGGGAGCCCTATGAATGGGAAAACTCAGACAAAAATGCCCAGATTTTGTACCTGAACCATTTCCAGGGGCAGAGGGTGATTGGAGTGCCTGGATAGAGCTAAATCAAATTAAGTTCACTTTAATTCTGAATAAGAGCATCCACACAGGTATTTAAAGTTGTTTAACTTAACCCCCCACAGCTTCATAGTTTCTGATCAAGGTTGGCTGAAAATTTTTCATCTGAAAAGTTTTTCTCCACTTTTCAGTTTTTTACAATGTTCTTGTTGAAAATTTCAATGGAAATTCATCTCAGTTTCCACTGGGAAAAAAACATCTTCCACATTCCCCAGAGTGCACCACGTTTTAGTCCTCACTGGTGGAATCTGCCAATCCTCTATCCTGCCTTTTGTCTTACATGAGGCCCCTGCAACTTCTTAGAGGTTAATGAGCTTTGGTCAGATACACTGTGAAAACTTTTCTCTTCCAGTGGGTACAATGCTGTGATTACCAGTGACACTCAGAAGGAGCTTTTAATTGCTGTTCTGGAGTCAGGTGTACATGGCAGGTGTACATGGGTCCAGCAGCATGCTCGCACTCTGGGCTGTGTGCTGGCCAGACCTCTGATCCTTGGATACAGAGATTCCAATGCTGCCACTGGCTGAGTCTCAGAGACAAGCGAAGTCCTGCAGGAGCCTCACTCGAGGGTTCAGATGCTTCATCCCCTTTCTTCCCTTCACCACAATGGCAGCCCAGAGGCATGGAGCCACCCCAGAGGAGTGTGACTGTGAGGGATGGGGCAGCAGGAGGGGAGCAGGGTCATGGTCAGAGCCTGCCTGTGAATGAACCCTGGTTCTGAAGTGTCTCTGCTCTCAGGAAGACTTTACCCTGTGGATGGCTGGGTTTGGAGGACACTGAAATGCTGCAGGGCTTCTGGGCTGATGAACCACTCCCTACCAGCCTCCCTTTCTAGCAGTCAACACTCAGGCTGGGTGTGTCTGGATTGCACACATACACAGGGAACAGCACAGCCAGCCAGTATAAAACAGGCTCTGACACAGGATGAGCTGGATAAGGTAACCCCTACTAGCCCAGCATGGCTCTCTGGGCTCCTGTAGGGAGGAGAACAGGAATTAGGTTTATGGAGTGGCTACAGATGGGAAACTAGCAGCTGTCTCCCTTTAGCCAGGTGACAGTAACATATATTTTGCTCTGTAGGGCCTAAATTCAATCCCTGCATCCTACCTAACCAGTGTTACTCAAATGATAAGCAGAAAAGAACTGTTAATAGAGCTTGTTCCTTAGCTAAAGTGGCAGAGGCCTGTGCTATGGCATAGTAGATGCTGGGTTCAAACCCTACCCACGACTCCTAGTAGATGCGCTTGTATACACCATCACAACAACTTCTCCTTAGAAATCACTGGTGCTGTTATACCCTGTCCCATGTTCAAGCTGCTTGTATTAATTTGCAATGAACCATAGTCCCCTGCGTTGCTGGTTTCTGTGCATGCCCCACCCTGCTAATACCCCCACCAGTGCTGGAGCAGGACGGGCAGCATGATGGGAAAAGGAGATGAGATTGGAGTGGGGTGCAGATCCAGGGACAATGCACTATCAGCACTGAGGAGTGACGTGCAATGGGCCTCCCAAGTGATGGGAGGATGAATGGGAACTCAGCGGCATGTAAACTCCTTGCTGCTCACCGTGTCTCCACAGGTAACCGAACACCTGCCCTGGATCCTGATCAGGTAAAACCACATACACAGGTTAATGTGTGACTAACTCCCTGGTGCTTTCACTTTCCCCCGGTCAGAGTTCACAAACAGCTCCAGGACGCATTTCCCCATCTGCCCCAGAATATCTATTCAGTTCCTTGGGTGCTTTGTGTGAGTCTGGCACCCCAGGCTACAGACACACTGCATGGCATCTCCTGGGACACGCTGAATCCTTAAGGTAGGTCCCTCCCGATTATTACCCCCTTTCCTTCGCTTTCAGGGGCTGGTCACACTCCTGCCCCCAGGAGCACTTGCCCCCTTCCATGGCCTGTTCCCTCCTCCCATCAGTACCGGGCAAACCCCGATGGTGGGTATGAGTCACTGCTCAGCCCATTGTCACCCCACTGAACAGTTTGGCCAGCTGGGGTTCCTTGTGGCATTTCCCTAGAGGGTGTGATGGGCGCATGGTGATTTGATGCCTCTTCAAAAGGGCTGCACAGCCCTGTCCTGCTGATGCCCCTAGGAGGAGGGATTGCCAGGCCAGAAGTGTTTATGTGGGTGGGGCCTCATTTGGCTCAGAGATCTAAACAGGAGGTCACGGTGTCTCCTGGTTGTTATTATTACATGTATTATATTAGCAAACTAGAGGTCCCAGCAGAGATTGGGTTTCTCATCACGCTTGGTGCTGCCCAGATCACAACTGAAGTCAGAACCTCACTGTAGTGGGCGCTGCACATACAGATTGTGAGAAACTGTCTCTGCCCCAAAGAGCTCTCAGTCTGGCATAAGGTATAGCTGAGCCTAGCTGGGCTCAGACCTTTTCAAGCCTCATCTCCATGGGACGTTATGTTGTGTTAAAACATGTGTTAACCCAGCACAGGACGCTGAACGCACAGGCCTGGTCTGTGCTGGAGGGATGTGTGGTGTTAGATTACGTATTAATGTATTAACCAGTTCATAAAACCATCAGATTACGCTCTGCCAACAATGGCAGCCTTGAATGTTGGCCTGTCGTCTCTAGCATCTCCGCGTTTTCTCCCATGCTGCCACCATGTATGGGAACAGCTTCCCATCAGTGTTCACAGAGCCACCATCTTCCCCTTCTCAACATCCCTCCTTGTAGCTTATCTCTGCCATGGGGCCTATTGAGCGCTGCTCTCTGGTGCTGGCTAGGCTAGCGGCCAGCTGCACTCTGCTTCCCTGCTATGCTCCCTCTTCTGTCTTGTTATCTCGTCCTCCCAGCCCATCACCATGGAGGGGTTTGTCTGTTTCTCTCACTGACTCTGTCCTGTCTGACATTTACATGGTGAGCTCACTGGGGCAGGGACTGTCGTTATGTGTCTGTGTAGCACCTGGCACAGTGGGGCCCTGACTGGGATTCCTTGTCAATACCGTAATACAAACCATATGCAACAGCAATAACTAGCCTGGTGTGATGAGCACTGTGCTGAACATGCTTTTGCTCTTGGTATGGAAAAGGATGGCCAGGGTCAACATTTTGTGTCAGCTGGTCATAGTGAACCCCAGGAGTCACTCTAGTGTTGTTATTGTGGGGGCACCTGGGGCTTAGTCCTGGAGCAAGGGGCCCAATGTGCTGGGCACTGCACAGATGCAGAACAGAGACAGTCTCAGTCCAAGGGTAAGATTTCAGGGTTATCCACAACCAGCTGACACCATGTTACACATGACACATTGTATCTACACTGAGGATGAAGTCCTGGCCTTATAGAGACCAGTGGGAACACTCCCACTGATATCAGTAGGGCCAGGATTTCACTCTGAGTAGTTGGTGCTGTTAACACACCAGGCAGTTGTTCTGCACAGAGATCCCATAAGGACCCTGGCTGGGCTATGCTCGTTTGGGGGGAGCTAGATTTGCTGATCAGAAGCCAAGAAGCTCTGGGAGTTTATAAGCTGTCCTGGGTATGTTGTTGTGTGTTGGTTTCTATTGTGTATCTAGAGCTCACAGGCTGTTCATCTGCAGGAAGGTTGGGGTTTTGACTGTGTTGGTTTGTGGCTAACATCTTCAGAACCACTCAAGTGATTTAGGAGCTGAGGGCTGGAGTCACAGCATTGCAGGGCCTCACTCCCAGGTGCACTGCTGCTTAGGAGACTTCACAGCCCTGAGCTGGGGACCCAGGCTCCCTGTACAATATCTGGGCAGAGCAGGGCACCTACCAAAGGGCCCCTCAGAAGCCAGCATGCTGAGCAGGTGGCTACCTAAGCCAGCTAGTGAAATTCAGGGGAAAGGGGTGGGGTTCAGGGCCCAGATTCACACAGGGATTAGGTACCTCAATCTCATTGATCTGGACCTTAGGTGCCTGGCTGATGGCTGGAGGGAAGTTTCTCCCTCCACCTGGGATTCTCAGCAGTAAAACCTCACCTAGAGTTAGTCACCTAAATCAGGTCAGCCCTTCCTTGTACAGAGCCAGAGAAATAAACTCCCCTCCCCTGCTAATGCCAATAGCCCTGGGGCCAGGGGGCACTCAGCTGGGTGTGAGAGACCCAGAGTCAAATCCCAGCTCCAATAACTATTTATACAAAGTGGACCAGCTCCAACATGAGAGACTCACACCACAGCCTGTTACTAGGGGACACATGTGGGATGGGAAAGACCTGGGGTCAAATCCCTGCCCCAAATCAGAGGCAGGGAATCAGACCTGGTTTTCCTACATGCCACCTGAGTGCGCCTGCCAATGACTCTTGGATCCTCTGGCCACATGCCCACACTCTCTGTCCCTCTCACCCACCCCCAGTTGTCTTTAATGCAGGGCCTGAATGGGTAACTGCTCTTAGAGCAGTCAGCCCTTAGTCTGTCTGTGTGCTTTTGTGGACCTGGCCCTCAACGCCTATTGAAAGCCAATGGGATTTAGGTGCTTTTTCAATATTTTACCCCATTTTATTAGGCTGAACAAGAGCCCTGTAAAGAAGCTGGAAACTAGAGCTGGTCAAGAATGTTTCATCAGAAACATTTGTAACGAAAAGTGGTTTTTAAAAGTATATGAAGATTTTCAACAAAAAACTTCATTTCATTTCAAAATTTTCAATACAATGATTCACAAGAAAAAATGTTCCTTTTGATTCCTCTCTGATGGAATCAAAATTAATGTTTGGCTTCTAAGAAGGAAAATTTAGGAACTGAACTTTAAAAAATATTAATTTTGTTCCCATTTGATTTTAATTGATTTTCCAATCTCTTTTACATTATTTTCTTTTTGTTTTGAGTCATTTTGTCAGAACACTGGAAGATTTCAGTAAAAATTTTGAATGGAAAGAAAATTTTCCTCAAAAAAATAAAATCCCCATTTTTGCCAGCCTCTCAGAATGCCCAGTGCCTGCCATGCCCTGTCTCTCTGTCTCTCAGTGCCTTTCTTTACACAAGGTCATACAAGTAATTAAATGGCTCAGAAACTTACACTCACCCTTTGCTCTGGGGCTGGGCTGGAGATGCAATGATAATAGAGAGCACTTGGATGGGGGCCAGACTCCAATTCCGCCTTCCAGGGGCAGCTGGGGCTGGGAACTTTACTGAGGCTGGGGCTGGATTCAGGCAATGCAGGGCCGTAGGCTCTCTCTGACATGGAGCCCCTGTAGATTTGACCCTCCCCATTGGAGTTGCAATGGCTGGGTCCCCCCTTCCCCTCCTAGAGTGACAGGCCAGCACATGGGCCCCCTCTGCCCCCAGAAGGGTTAGGGAATTAAATAGGATTTTGCCCCCTCCTCTCGCCCCCAGTACTTCCTTCACTTGGTTGTAGAGATTATCATTTAGAGAGGCTCCTACATAAGGGACAGTATTCTAAACACAGAAATTTTGAGCTGTGCCTGATAGTTGGGTGGAGTGGAGAACACAGCATAGCTATGCCCAGCATGTCACCACAGACACCCTCTAGTTTGTTTTTAATAAACTTTTTATTCCTTTCTCATTCACTGGCTTGTTGTTTAATGAGCCCCAAGATCATTACAGTGGTGCCTGGTATGTATGTTTGTGGGATGTTGGGTCTCCAGGGCTCTTCCCCCCCATCACACACACATGGTCCCTGCTGGGTGGGGTTGGCAGGGCCCCCAGAGGTGGGGCTGTCTGTAAACCTCTCACTGAGCTGCATGGGGCAGTTCCCCTCTTGGAGCTCTGGTCCCCAGCTCTCTGCAGACTCAGGCAGTTGTTGCTGAGACTGTTAAATCCAGGGCACAATTCTCAGTTTTTTTCCTCACACATGAAACCTGGAAACTCACGTTTTCTTTTAAACACAAGACAAGTGTCTGCTGGGCCCCTGGGCACAGGCCTATAATGCCTAGGCCTTAACCCTGCCTCAGCACAGGACAGGACAGCCCAGCACGTGACAGCTCAGAGCCATCCTTTGGGTAGGGCGAATTGGGTCGACTACCCCAGGCCCCATGCTTTGGGAGGTCCTGCACTTCGATCAAATCAGGACTGTCCCAATATTTAGCCCTTTTCCTGCATCCCAACCGATGTGCAATCAGAATGCCATTTGTCCTGATATTCAGATGAGGAGGTGGTCGGGAGGCAGACAGGTGAGTGGGGTGAGGAAGCAAATAGAGAGGCGAGCAAGCAGGTGGGCAGACTGTGAGGAGGATGAAGAGGCAAGCTATGGCCAGGTGCACCAGCAGATGGTGAGGAGACTAGCAGGGAGGCTGATTTGTCTCAGGCCTCACATCCCCCAGTGAAGGCCCTTGAAGTCCTTAGGCCTTAGCCTTGCTCTCTGGGAGTTCATGTCATTCCCCAATGCCTTTGGATAGGCAAAGAAGGGAGGTCTTGTTGGAGATAAGGTCCCCTTTGTTATGCTCCCCGGCACACACAGAGGAGTTAGAATATGGAATATCAGGGTTGGAAGGGACCTCAGGAGGTCATCTAGTCCAGTGCCCTGCTCAGAGCAGGACCAATCCCCAGATGGATTTTTGCCCCAAATGGCTCTCTCAAGGATTGAGCTCACAACCCTGGGTTTAGCAGGCCAATGCTCGAGCCACTGAGCTGTCCCTCCCCTTGCACTGTAAATCCTCTAGCAGAATGCTGCAGTGTAACATGGCTTTAATTCTTAGAATCCAGAGCAATAACACACAAGGACCCAAAACACACAGAGAGAAAGCAGGATGCTCCATAAGGCTTAAAGGCCCAGATCACCCTTCCTTTCTCTAGGCTTCTGTTGGACCTAGATTGCACACTTTCCTACAGAGACCTCTGGCTGTCGTCAAGACCAGGAAAACCCACATAGTATTTATAGTGACGATTTACAATTCCAATACAGTTTTAAATGCACTATGCGCATGATGGTTGGGGATGGAGGGAACTGGAAGTGAAACAGAAATAGATCTATAGATGTTAAGGCCAAAAGAACCCACTGAGTCCATCCAGTCTGACACTGTGTACACAGGCCAGAGAACTGGGGGCAGGACACATGAGCCTCTGTGCAGAGCTGAAATGAGTCCTCCTGCCCATCTGCCCCTGTGTATTTTACTGTAATGTCTACTAATGTGATGATTTCCCATTGATGTCAGGGGAGGGGGAGCAGGTATCTGACAACACCCTCTGGTGTCTGTGACAGCCAATGCCAGCCCCATCCCTATCACTTGGCAGCGTCACTTACAGAGGCGGGTGGCTTCTGGCCAAACTGACCCTGTAGAAAGGTGCCCACGTGACACGCTCTGGCCAGAGTGTGAGATGGGTTTTTGCTTTGTGTTGTATGGGGGAGGGATCTCCCCAAGATAAAGGGAGAGATCAAGCAAGTAATCCAATTCCTACTGAAATGATAAATCTAATATTACAGAAATAGTAAGTAATAGGTAGGACATGTGTTAGATTATCTTTTATTTTAGCTAGTGAATTTTCCCTGTGCTAAGAGGGAGATTTATCCCTGTTTTTGTAACTTTGAAGTTTTGCCTAGAGGGGAACCCTCTGTGTTTTAAACCTTATTACTCTGTAAAATTATCTTCTATCCTGATTTTGCAGAGGTGCTTCTTTTACTTTTTTTTTCCTTTATAATAAAGTTCTGGTTTTTAAGAATCTGAAAAAAGACAGGTCTGGTCTGTTCTCACCTTGTTTACCTATCTGGTTGGTATATTATTCTCAAGCCTCCCCAAGAAAGGGGGTGAACGGGCTTGGGGGATATTTTGGGGAAACAGGAACTCCAAGTGGTCCTTTTCCTGAATCTTTGTCTAACTCACTCGGTGGTGGCAGCAGTACTCATCCAAGAACAAGGAGAGATTTGTGCCTTGGGGAAGATTTTAACCTAAGCTGGTAGAGATAAGCTTAGGGGGGTCTTTCATGTGGGTCCTCACATTTTTACTCCAGAGTTCAGACACACCCTCATTCACTGGGCTGGAGCAGAGGGTTGGAGTGTGAGAGGGGGTGAAGGCTTTAACTGCAGGTGCAGGCTCTGGGGTGGAGCCAGAAATTAGGGGTTCAGGGTGTGACAGGGGGCTCCAGGATGGGGAAGGGAGTTAGGGTTTGGGAGGGGGTGAGGGTTCCCGCTGGGCATGTGGGCTCTGGGGTGGGCCTGGGGATGAGGGGTTTGGGGTGCAGGAGGAGGCTTCCCTCTGAGGGGTGGGGCTGAGAGATTTGGAATGTGGGAGGTGGCTGGGGGTTGAGGCAGGGGGTTGTGGTGTGGGAGGTGGTACGGGCTCTGGGCTGGGGGTGAGGGCTTCACACTGGGGCTGGGGATAAGGGGTTTGGGGTGCAAGAGTGGCCTACAGGCTGTGGGGTGTGGCTGAGGGATTTGGAGGATGGGAGGGGGCTGCAGGTTAAGGCAGGGGTTTGGGGTGCAGGAGAGGGCTCTGGGTTTGGAGGGGCTTGGGGCAGGGAGTTGGGGCTCAGGCTTGTGGCATGGGCTTCCCTCGGGCAGCAGCACAGCAAGGCTAAGGCAGGCTCCCTACCTGTCCAGGCACTGCACTGTGCCCTGGAAGCAGCCAGCAGGTCTGGCTTCTAGGTGTGGGGGGAGAGGGGGGAGGAGGACAGGAGGATCCGCAGTGCACGCTCCTCTCGCCTACAAGGACAGCCTCCCCAACTCCCACTGGCCACGGTTCCTGACCAATGGGAGTGCAGAGAGAATGCTCAAGGGTTGGGGAAGCACATAGAGCCCTGTGGCCCCCCGCCTAGGAGCTGAACCTGCTGGCTGCTTCTGGGGAGCAGAGCAGTGCCAGGACATGTAGGGACTAGCCTGCCTTAGCACTGCAGCACCACCAACTGGACTTTTAATAGGCAGTGCTGACTGGAGCCACCAGCGTCTCTTTCTGACAGGACGTTCCAGTCGAAAACTGAACATCTAGCAACATTATTGATAGAGAATCAACAAGGGAAGGAAATAGGGGAGGAGACACAGCACATTCCAGTGGTGGAAATTCCTATTGCCAGGCCTGGGCAGGAGGAAAAGCAGCCTGGGGGGTGAAATCCTCTCCTGTCCCTGGGGAGCTGCTCTGGCTGGGAGCAGAGTGGGTCAGGTCAGATGATGAATGGGGCATGTTCCCTGCACTGCCAGCCCCACACACAGTCTGGGGAGTGTTAACCATCCCTGCTCTCTCCTTACAGGTCCCTGCCCAGGGTGTCTTCATGGCGACGTGGTGGCAGCTCTGTGTGTGCAGCCTGGGGATCCTCCTCCTGGCGCCGTGTTCTGTCTCTGGTAAAAATGTTTGAATCCCAACTATTTTCCTCCCTGTCTCCCATGAACACTGCCCCCTGCACGGCTGGGATAGGGGCATCTGAGCCCAATGACCCCTCCCTTGGAACCTCCTCAGGTCTCCACAGTAAAAGAAGTCAGGCCCAGAAGGCTGTGGGGTGGGGATGACATTAGAGTGACTGGGGCATGTCCTAGCTCTGGCTGGCAGAATTTTTGGATCTTGCAGCAAGTCACACAGCTCCTATTACCCCTGAGAGCGGTTCCTAGAACCCCCCTGACACTGATCTCTTCCTGTCCTGCCATGGCACCCGAAGGCACCACGCTGCTAGACCTGCCCCACTGGGGACCTGGATTCTCATGACCTGCAAGGCTGAAATCTTTCTAGCTGCCTGAGGGATGGGGGTGCCCAATTCCCATTAGAATGAAGGGGTACTGCAGTGTTGCCAACCCCAAGCCTTCAAACACCATGAGTCAGGCCTTAAAAATTAGGAAATTTGCTAAAAAATCATCAGATTTAAACAAACATACAAACAAACAAACAATAAGCCTTTTGGTGTCTTCTTATTTCCCTTGTTTTGTCTGAGCCTTCGGTCTCATTTTCAAACTTTTCTCTGCAACTGCTAGAGCTAGAAACTGACTTGTTTTTGTTTTTGTTTTTAAAGAAAGTTGAGATTCTCACATGATCACATATCTCCAGGAGATGAGCCTTATGAAAAATACATGGTAGCCCAAGAGCTGGCAACTCTGGTATCAAAATCTCCTTCGTGGTTTGCAAATCTCACACAAGTTATCCCTCCCTACCTGTAGCCACACAGTGAGTGTCAGGTGTTGTAGCTTGGCAGTAATTAAGTAATTAACAGAGGACCATGGAGACCCTTCAGACAAAACTATGTTACAGACATAAATCACCTTCAGATGCTTAATTTCTCCAGACACCGATCCCTAGAATGGTGACTGCCCATTTGAACCAGTTTCTATTTTGGGTATTGAATCCATGGAAGGGACATGCATCAGCCCAGAAGTCCTCAAAGACTCAATACCCTCAGGCCAGGCAGAAGCTCCTCTGAGGTGGCCTCTCAGCAGCTGTGGTGGGGCTACATGGATCTGAAACTCATTCATCAAAGAAGTTGCTTGCAGTGGAAAGAGCTTGTAACTGAGTGCCATGGGGCTATGTGGGGCTCTTTGAATTGGTAGGTATCTTCCAGCTGGGGCTACCCCGTGCCAAAAGAGTGTAAATAGGTTGCAAGACAGACACCTTTGGAGGGGTTTACAGGGGATTGCAGGGCAATATTGCAGGACTAGCATGTGTCAGCTGTGATATGGCTGCACTGCCCTGTGTCCACATTGAGAGTAACTCAAGCTACACATGATTCAACCTCAGGAACCTTCTGCTATGAGCAACGCATGGCTGAGGAAATTTTGTTTAGCTCAGCAATTCCCTCCCCTCTTTCCTCTCACTCAATCTGCCCCTGGCGTTCTCTTTTACAGAGGAATTCTCTCTGGATGACTTTCCCCACCCTGTGGTGGGGGTTGTCGGCCAGGATGTGGTGTTACCCTGCCAGCTCACACCCCCGGCCAGGATGCCCAACATGGAGGTGCAGTGGAGGAAAATTGGACCAGGATTTATCCTGGTTCATGAGTACATGAATAACGGTACCCGATACCTGTCAGGGGTGAATTACCAGAACCGGACGGAGCTGTTCCTGCAGGAATTCAGCAGTGGGAATGTCTCCGTAAAGCTGAAACGGCTCCAAGCGATGGATGGTGGGAAATACCGATGCTTTGTGAGGAACCGACAGAGGATCCTAGAAGCCACCACTGAACTACGAGTTGCAGGTGAGACACAGCACTAGGGGATGTGGAAGGATAGAATGTTGTTGCCTCAGTATCACTGGCCAGGCTGCTGGAGCTGTTCCAGCTGTTCAGTGCTTCTATTCTTGAATCTCCAGTGTTATCAGTACAAGCAGATATTTCAGCCTGCTAATTCAGCAGACCTAAGTGTTACTCACAAAGTCCACAGGCACTGTTCGGTGACAAAGATACATGACCAGGTGTGACATTCCCCTGGTTTTATCTGGACCAGTGACCTGCTAGGTCACTCTAATTCTTGATTCTAGGAGCCAGCCTTACCCTGCTCTGCTGTGAGAACCCCCACTCCCGCGGTGTTCATGCACAGCCTCTGGCATGTAAGCTGCTCTCAGCTAGGTGAGTGAGCACTTTTGGCCAGCTGCTGTTTGGATTGTGCAACCGAATGAGGCTAGCCAATATCTCCAGCCAAAGACACAACCCTAGAAACCTCTGTCTTGCAGTGAGCAGTTATGTCTGCTGGACGCTGCAAGCTTATATGAGTTTGTCAATTTAACAAATAAATAGATATGTACCAGGCTTTTTATACCAAAGGGAGTCTCTGACATACTTCAAACCAAATACATTGCTTCAGGTAGACTAAACAAACAAATTTATTAACTACAAAAGATAAATTTTAGGTGATTATAAGTCAAAGCACAACAAGTCAGATTTGGTCAAATGAAATAAAAATAAAATACATTCTAAGATGATCTTAACATTTTCCGTGCCCTTACAAACTTAGATGCTTCTCACCACAGGCTGGCTGGTTGCTCTTCAGCCAGGATCTCCCCTTTGTTTAGAGTTTCAGTTGCTTGGTGATGGTGTCTGTAGATGGAGGTGGAAGAGATGAGAAATGTCTCTCCCTTTTATCATATTCTTTCTTCCCTCTTGCTTTGCCCCCCTTCAGAGTCAAGTGAACATTATCTCATCGCAGGCCCAAACTGACCGATAGAAGGGGGGTGACTCACTTGAGAGTGCAACAGATCCTTTGTTGCTGCCTAGGCCAGTGTGCTTTGTTCCCGTGAGACTGGGCTGGATTTGTTCCATACCTACCCTGATGAGGTGTGAATTGCTCCTCTGCTCCTAGAGAGCTTTGTCTGGACTTGTTTTAAGCTATGAGAATACATTTTAAGCCTCATAACTATATACATGAAATGACAACCTATAACATCACTATAACAACAATGCTTAGTGCATTGTGAACCTTCCGAAGACACCCAATATGACAAACTTTGCATTGGATACCACACAATCATATTATAAAGTTGAACATGGGGGTACAGGGTGTTCTCCTGAGGTTCAAAGCATCACATCAGGTTTATTACCCTCAAGGCACCATCCTACTGCCCTGACTACGTGGTTAAAGATATGTTAACACATGAGTGCCCAGTGGCAAGGAGTGGCTCAGTGAGCAGCAGGAGTCTCTACTGTCCCCTTGACCACACAAAGGGTTAAAGTGACCACCCAACATTTATAGACTGAAACAAACAAGTGGAAAAAACAACTTACGTAGCACCTTACACAACATCTGTTTGTTACTTCCCCTGTTCCTGATATTACAGACAGAACAACCCTAGTCATTGTCCTGTTAAATCATTTTATCTTGTACTAGATTGGGCTGTATATGTACTAGCCTTCTGGAATGTATTTACATAAATATATAGTGCTTAGAA
This sequence comes from Aldabrachelys gigantea, assembly GCA_026122505.1. NCBI lineage: Eukaryota > Metazoa > Chordata > Testudines > Testudinidae > Aldabrachelys > Aldabrachelys gigantea. Next base: position 16,301,001 of record CM047489.1, on the reverse strand, counting down.
TTTCTTGGGAGTGACTATGATTTGGCATAGCTAGCAGCAACTTTGCCAAGTTGATGTACTGGACAATGAACTTGGAAGCATCGCTTTTAATACATGGACTGTTTTGGTTCATGGCCTCTGGTTCAGGCCTTATATCTTGCAACAGACTCAGTGCTCAAGGCTCTTTTTCTCTTCTAATATCAAGGCGTGGGTACCATCACAGGGGGCACTTGTGTCTGGGCAGCCAGAGCCTCCTGTACCCCTCCAGGTGCCCCAATATTGAGCCCAGCACTGCAGTAGGATCCTGTGCTGCAGGAAGCTGTGTGCAGGACTTGGTTGCGGGCACTTTCCCCTCGCACTCAGAGCTGACCCCACTGGGGTGCTAGCAGGGTCGGTGCTGCATTAAACAACCTCTTTTCAATTAGACATAAAGGTATAGTCCTCAGCTCTCATGCTTATTGCTGCACTGGTTGAGGGAGTGGGACCTTTACGCCCATGTTCTGCCCAAATCCTAGCTAAGGGTATAAGTACATTTGGCCTCCCTGAAACTCACCCTGCAGTTTCCATGGACTGGGATATTGTTCTTTTATTGCCTTGGTATTGACCATATTTTCAGTGCTGCACAAGGGCAGTGAAAGGCATGATGGAAGTAACCTAACCCCAGTCAATATAGTTCAGAAACATCAAGCACCAGATGAGCGGCCCTTCTATAATAATGCAGAACATTGAGGTTGTTTTAAATCATCTCCCAGTTTTGATGGCTCCGAGTCCAAAGGCTCTGCAGGAGACACATGCTTTTAGGGAGAGATTGAAATGAGGGGAGGGTGGTTGCATGCAACACAGAGAGAGGGAAATCCAAGCATGAAGAATGGTTTGGCCTGGGGTACCATTACCACTATGTGAGAAGGACACCACAGGGGACAGTATTTAGGAGGGTGGTACAGGCGGAGTGGTAGCAGATATGTAGCTGGGGTCACCATTCCTCACTTTCTGCTCTGTACTGAAGTGCAATGATCTTGACAGCTGCTGGGTTCCACTCCAGAAGTGGCTGCATTTCAGCAGCAGGTGCAGCAATATCTGTGAGCAGGTTAAGCCTGCACATTCTTCTGTGAGCCTGAAAGGCACAGTGCTCTATGGAAATGCAAGAGAATATTATTTAATTTCCCCATTCATCAGGATGAGGGATCCCAGGGAGGCTTTGCACATAAGGAAATGGAGCTTTCCAATCACAGATCCCTATACCCAGTGGTAGGTGGGGAATCACATGGTGCCAAAGACAGGATTTCCTGATACACACACTCTCCATCTCTCCCTGTAGCTGCGGCTCCAGTGTTCATTGATGTGCTGGGCCCCCAGGGCCAGGGGATCGGGCTGGCCTGTAGATCTGCAGGCTGGCTCCCCAAACCCGAACTCCGGTGGGTTGGAAAGAACTGGCAGAATCTGGCAGTAGAGAGTGTGACCGATGTGACTCAGGACAGGGAGAATCTGTATAGTGTTGTGAGTCACATCACTGTCACAGAAGAGGAAGAGAATGGAGACATTGTCTGCATAGTGTGGAATGGCCTGCTGGAGACCGAGCGACAATCTGCCATTCACCTCTCAGGTGAGTTTCCTCCTCACTCCCGTGTAGAATGGGTTGTTGTTAGTACTGGACACTGTTGCTAAGGCTGCTGCCAGTGCTGCCAATGTCATGATTTTTGAAGCTCCATGGATGCTCTTGGAGCTGCATGTTAATTCAGCAGACTTTGATGTTATTCATAAGAAAGAGCACAGGCTCCCGTTCGGGGGTGAAGGTGCTCAGCCAGCGTTATTGTTGACAAAGAATGGTACTATTGACATTTGGTTGATAAAGCTAATGTGGTGACGTAATACACTCAGGGCCTGTCTACACTAGAAACATCACAGCAGCAACACTGTAGTGTAAACACTTATTACAGCACCAGACAGAGTTCTTACGTAGTTGTGGTAAATCCACTTGTCTGAGAGGTGGTAGCTAGGTTGACAGAATAATTCTTCCATCAACCTAGTGGTGTCTACACCTGGGGTTAGGTCAGCTTAAATACATGGTAGAGGGTGTGAAATTTTTCACAGCTGTGAGTGATGTAATTAACTCAACTTAACTCTGTAGTGTAGAACATGTCTCAGACTCGGTAAGCCGTTTGACTTACTGCTTCATGAAACTCTGATTTAAAAAAAATTGCACTGCACAAAATCAATGTAGTCCACATTATATGGACTAAAAGATGGCTTATTGATAGATCTGAAAGTAATTGTAATGGGGAATCATCCTCCAATGGGGATGTTACCAGTGGGGGTCCCACGGTGATCTGTTTTTGAACAATGTTATTCAAGAGCTTTATCAAAGAGCTGGAAGGAAATGTAAAATTTGCAGGTGAGATGTAAATAATGATACAAGTATTACAGATTGACCTGGCTTGCTTGATAAGGTGAGTTCACACTAACAACATGCTGTCATAGATACACAGGATTAGTGTAATGGCCCCAGCAAAAATTCCCACTTTCTCACACATGCATTTCAACATGGCCAAATGCCAGGTCACACAGCTATGAACAAAGTGTGTAGGTCACACTTGCAGGATGAGAAGACTATCTTGGAAAGCAGTGACTCTGAAAAGCACTTGAATGTGAGCTCCCAGATCGATGCTGGAGCTAAGATGGAGAATGCAAACTTTGAATGTATAAATGAGAATATCTTGCAGGAGAAAGGAGGTGACATCACCTGTGTCTGTGGTGTTAGCCAGACCACTACTGGATACTATGTCCAGTTCTGGTGTCCACACCAGTGGAATAGCCAGGTGGAGGGAAGAGGGGGAGCGGAAAAATAAGGTGCCACCCACTGCAGTGCTTTTACTGACGGAGCAGCGCTCCGGGTCTTCATTGGCACCTCGACAGCGAGACCTTCACTCACTCCTCAGATCTTTGGTGGCCTTTTGGTGATGAAGCTTCAGTGCTGCCGAAGACACCCAAAGCAAGTGAAAGTCCCTCCACTGAAGTGCCGCCAAAGACCCGGAATGCCACTCCGTCAGTAAAAGCAACGCAGCAGGTGGCACCTTTTTTTTTTCCGCTCCTGTGTGAGTAAAATTAAAAAGGTACCACTTGTGCTCTGTGTGAGAACGGCTGCTCCCCCGCTCTACCCAGCTACACTACTGGTCCATACCTTCAAATCGTATGTTGACAAATTGGAAAGTGCTCAGAAGACAGCTACAAGAAGGATTAGAGATCTGGAAACCTGCCTCAAGGTCAGAAATGTAGAAGCTCAAGTTCTGTAATTTATTCAAGGGAAGATTAAAAAGTGATTTGATCATGGTTTGTAAGTACCTACAAAGGGAGGAGATTTCTGGCAGTGGATAGGTCTCTAATCTAACAGACAAAGGCAGAACAAGGTCTGATGGCTGGAAGCTGAAGCTAGACAAATTCAGACTAGAAATAAGGTGCAGATTTTAACAGTGAGGGGCCCTGGGGACATGGTGGATTTTCCATCACCTGGAATCTTTAAACCCAAACTGGGCATCTCTTTCTATAATATCTGCTCCATCTGGAACAGAAGTTCTGGGCTGGATGCAGAGATCACAGGGGGAGGATCTCTGGCCTGGGCCATACAGGAGTTCAGTTAGATGGTCATAATGGCCCCTTCTGGCCTTAACTCTGAATCCAGAACTCATAACACACTGGGGCCAGCTAGGAAAACAATTGTTCTCTGCTGAACTTATGTGGACTGGACCTGGAGACAGAACTGGGAGCTGCGTTACAGTGACCATCCAAATAGCCAGCTGGTGCAAGCAGGGCTGGGCAGACTGAGCATGGAGCTGCTGGCTGTTGGCTTGTAGCAGCAGGAGAGATTTGAGCAGAGCAGAGTCCTGGTTCTTGGGACTGATGCTGCGCTGGCTTCTCCAGTTTCAATGACTCCCATTTGTGGCTGTGCTTTGAGAATGGAGGGAATGTTCCCTTCCATCCTGGGAATTTCTGAGGATCTCTGAGCCAGGACTCAGCTGTCAAACAAAGTGGCAAGCCCCATTCTCCATCTCCAGGATGGGACCCTGCTCCTCACACACTGCGCTGTCTGTTTGCCAGGTGACGTCTTCCCCCGTGTGTCTCCCTGGCTGGCTGCATTCTGGATATTGTTCACTCTGGTTCTCATTGCTGCTGGAGCTTGTGCATATCGTGAATACACAGGTAATGGGAATGTGTTATTTCCATGTTTAGAGCCCAACCCTAGAGGGCACTGGGCTGGAGCATGGGAACATTTTATGGTTCAGATATTTACCTTGTGTTGGATTTAGGAAATAAACCAAACTAACAAACACACTGGGATCCCTGGCCCCTGCTGTATTAACGTATTGTTCAAGGTGTCCACTTCTTTCCCTCTCTCACCGTGATGTCTGATTCTCTCTCTCACAGCAAAGCAAAAGGCCTCTCAGAAGAAACGATCTGAAGAGGAGACTCTGTTAAATATGGGTAGGTTTCTTGCTCTGTGTTTTGTTTTGTCTGAGATGGGTGAGCTCTGTGACTGGCTGGTATTGTCTGTTGTCTCAATGCAATGAAAAAGGTGGGGTCAAGAGGTTTCTGCTTAGTGATTCCTCACCTCCCCACATTCTCACACACCCTGAGGGTAGCAGGTTGGCAAATGCATATTTTGCAGTAGAAACCCAATGGTCAGTGTTGTGAGAGTCCCTGCATCCAAGGCCAGTGCAAGGATATTTTGTGCCCCAGGCGAAGCTTCCACCTTGCGTCCCTCCCCCCCACCCCTCCCCCCAAAGCATCGCTTATTATAAACTTTCAAAAATGAATACTGCATAATGTGGCATTGTTCATTAGAATTAATACATATTTGGCTTGAAAATTTATTAATTTCATTATTTAGTCTACATATTTAATGAAAATAAATGAATAACTTGACAGGAAGTGGGGCTAGTTAGCTTCGGGCAGAGGGGTGTGGTAGGGGTTGGCTGGAGACAGGGGGTGTGGGGCTGGCTGGCTTTGGGCAGAGGGGTGTGGCAGCAGTTGGCTGGAGATAGGTGGGTGTGGGGCTGGCTGGCTTCGGGCAGGGAAGGGGATGCGGAGCTGGTTGGAGATGGAGTGTGGAGTTGGCTGGAGACAGGAGGTGTGGGGCTGGCTTCAGGCAGGGGGGTGCAGCAGGTGCTGGCTGGAGACAGGTAGTGTGAGGCTGCCTGCAGGCAGGGCAGCGGGTGCAGCAGGGACTGGCTTTGGGCAGGGAAGGGGATGCGGAGCTGGTTGGAGATGGGGTGTGGGGTTGGCTGGAGACAGGAGATGCGGGGCTGGCTTTGGGCAGGGATGTGGGGCAGGGGCTGGCTGGAGACAGGTGGTGTGGGGCTGGCTGTGGGCAGGGCAGGGGGTGAGAGTCTGGCTGGAGATGGGGTGAGGGGCTGGCTGCGGGCAGGGCAGAGGCTGTGGGGCTGGCTGTGGGCAGAGGGCATGGGGCTGGCTGTGAGCAGGGCAGGGGGTGCAGGGAGTGTACAGAACCACCCAGTGCATGTCCAGGGGTTCCCAACAGTCCCTTATGACAAGAGATGTCCCTTATTTTTCATCACTGTACAATCAGGAGTTGCTGAGTGCTGCAAATAGCAGCAAGAAATATCCCTGGCTAATGTGGGTCAGTACTGCTTAATAATAATAATAATAAATAATTAATAATTAATTAATAATAAATATAATAGGTAGCAGGTTTAAAACAAATAAAAGGAAGTTCTGCTTCACTCAGCACACAGTCAACTTGTGGAACTCCTTGCCTGAGGAGGTTGTGAAGGCTAGGACTATAACAGTGTTTAAAAGGGAACTGGATAAATTCATGGTGGTTAAGTCCATAAATGGCTATTAGCCAGGATGGGTAAGGAATGGTGTCCCTAGCCTCTGTTTGTCAGAGGATGGAGATGGATGGCAGGAGAGAGATCACTTGATCATTGCCTGTTAGGTTCACTCTCTCTGGGGCACCTGGCATTGGCCATTGTCAGTAGACAGGATTCATAGATTCATAGACTCTAGGACTGGAAGAGACCTCAAGATGTCATCGAGTCCAGTCCCCTGCCCTCATGGCAGGACCAAATACTCTCTAGACCATCCCTGATAGACATTTATCTAACCTACTCTTAAATATCTCCAGAGATGGAGATTCCACAACCTCCCTAGGCAATTTATTCCAGTGTCCAACCACCCTGATAGTTAGGAACTTTTTCCTAATGTCCAGCCTAAATCTCCCTTGCTGCAGTTTAAGCCCATTGCTTCTTGTTCTATCATTAGAGGCTAGGGTGAACAACTTTTCTCCCTCCTCCTGATGACACCCTTTTAGATACCTGAAAACTGCTATCATGTCCCCTCTCAGTCTTCTCTTTTCCAAACTAAATAAACCCAGTTCTTTCAGCCTTCCTTCGGAGGTCATGTTCTCAAGACCTTGAATCATTCTTGTTGCTCTTCTCTGGACCCTCTCCAATTTCTCCACATCTTTCTTGAAATGCGGTGCCCAGAACTGGACACAATACTCCAGTTGAGGCCTAACCAGCGCAGAGTGGGGTGGAAGAATGACTTCTCGTGTCTGTTTACAACACACCTGTTAATGCATCCCAGAATCACATTTGCTTTTTTTGCAACAGTATCACACTGTTGACTCATATTTAGCTTGTGGTCCACTATGACCCCTAGATCTCTTTCTGCCATATTCCTTCCTAGACAGTCTCTTCCCATTCTGAATGTGTGAAACTGATTGTTCCTTCCTAAGTGGAGCACTTTGCATTTGTCTTTATTGAACTTCATCCGGTTTACCTCTGACCATTTCTCCAATTTGTCTAGATCATTTTGAATTTTGACCCTGTCCTCCAAAGCAGTTGCAATCCCTCCCAGTTTGATATCATCCGCAAACTTAATAAGCATACTTTCTATGCCAACATCTAAATCATTGATGAAGATATTGAACAGAGCCGGTCCCAAAACAGACCCCTGCGGAACCCCACTTGTTATACCATTCCAGCAGGATTGGGAGCCATTAATAACTACTCTCTGAGTATGGTTATCCAGCCAGTTATGCACCCACCTTATAGTAGCCCCATCTCAATTGTATTTGCCTAGTTTATCGATAAGGATATCATGCGAGACCGTATCAAATGCCTTACTAAAGTCTAGGTATACCACATCCACTGCTTCTCCCTTATCCACAAGACTTGTTATCCTATCAAAGAAAGCGATCAGATTGGTTTGACATGATCTGTTCTTTACAAATCCATGCTGGCTATTCCCTATCACTCTACCACCTTCCAAGTGTTTGCAGATGATTTTTTTTAATTATTTGCTCCATTATCTTCCCTGGCACAGAAGTTAAACTAACTGGTCTGTAGTTTCCTGGGTTGTTTTTATTTCCCTTTTTATAGATGGGCACTATATCTGCCCTTTTCCAGTCTTCTGGAATCTCTCCCGTCTCCCATGACTTTCCAAAGATAATAGCTAGAGGCTCAGATACCTCCTCTATTAACTCCTTGAGTATTCTAGGATGCATTTCATCAGCCCCTGGTGACTTGCAGGCATCTAACTTTTCTAAGTGATTTTTAACTTGCTCTTTTTTTATTTTATCTTCTAAACCCACCCCCTTCCCACAAGCATTCGCTATGTTAGACATTCCTTCAGACTTCTCAGTGAAGACCGAAACAAAGAAGTCATTAAGCATCTCTGCCATTTCCAAGTTTCCTGTTACTGTTTCTCCCTCCTCACTGAGCAGTAGGCCTACCCTGTCCTTGGTCTTCCTCTTGCTTCTAATGTATTGATAAAAAGTCTTTTTGTTTCTCTTTATTCCCATAGCTAGTTTGAGCTCATTTTGTGCCTTTGCCTTTCTAATCTTGCCCCTGCATTCCTGTGTTATTTGCCTATATTCATCCTTTGTAATCTGACTTAGTTTCCATTTTTTATATGACTCATTTTTATTTTGTAGGTCATGCAAGATCTCGTGGTTAAGCCAAGGTGGTCTTTTGCCACATTTTCTCTCGTTCCTACTCATCGGAATAGCTTGCTTTTGGGCCCTTAATAGTGTCCCTTTGAAAAACTGCCAACTCTCCTCAGTTGTTTTTCCCCTCAGTTTTGATTCTCATGGGACCTTACCTATCAGCTCTCTGAGCTTACCAAAATTTGCCTTCCTGAAATCCATGGTCTCTATTTTGCTGTACTCCCTTCTGCCCTTCCTTAGAATTGCAAACTCTATGATTTCATGATCACTTTCACCGAAGCTTCCTTCTACTTTCAAATTCTCAATGAGTTCCTCCCTATTTGTTAAAATCAAGTCTAGAACAGCTTCCCCCCTAGTAGCTTTTTCAACCTTCTGGAATAAAAAGTTGTCTGCAATGCGGTCCAGGAACTTATTGGATAGTCTATGCCCCGTGGTGTTATTTTCCCAACATATATCTGGATAGTTGAAGTCCCCCATCACCACCAAATTTTGGGCTTTGGATGATTTTGTTAGTTGTTTAAAAAAAGTCTCATCCACCTCTTCCATCTGGTTAGGTGGCCTGTAGTAGACTCCTAGCACGACATCACCCTTGTTTTTTACCCCTTTTATCCTAACCCAGAGACTCTCAACACTTCGGTCTCCTATGTCTATCTCCACCTCAGTCCAAGTGTGCACATTTTTAATATATAAGGCAACACCTCCTCCCTTTTTTCCCTGTCTATCCTTCCTGAGCAAACTATACCCATCCACACCAACATTCCAATCATGTGTATTATCCCACCAAGTTTCAGTGATGCCAACAATGTCATAGTTGTATTTATTTATTAGCACTTCCAGTTCTTCCTGCTTATTACCCATACTTCTCGCATTTGTATATAGGCATCTAAGATACTGGTTTGATCTTGCCTCCAGTTTTGCCCTGACCCTCCTTTCTCTCTGCCATTATAGCCCACGCTCCCTCTTGTTTCCGACCCATCTCCCAGGTCTTCATGCTCCCCACTTACCTGTGGGCTTTGCTCACTGGCCCCCGTCGAACCTAGTTTAAAGCCCTCTTCACTAGGTTAGCCAGTCTGTGTGCAAATAAGGTCTTCCCCCTCCTCGAAAGGTGAACACCATCTCTGCCTAGCAGTCCTTCCTCAAATAGCATCCCATGGTCGAGGAAGCCAAAGCCCTCCTGGTGACACCATCTTCGCAGCCAGGCATTCACCTCCATGATGCATCTGTCTCTGCCCGGGCCCCTACCTTTGACAGGAAGAATCGAAGAGAATACCACCTGTGCTCCAAACTCCTTCACCCGTGCTCCCAGAGCCCTGTAGTCACACTTGATCCGCTCAGCATCACACCCCGCAGTATCATTTGTGCCCACATGGATGAGTAGCATGGGGTAGTAGTCAGAAGGCCGGATAATCCTCGACAATGCCTCTGTAACATTTCGGATACAGGCCCCCGGCAGGCAGCATACCTGCCGAGATGAAATGTCAGGGTGACAGAAGGGCGCCTCTGTCCCCCTCAGCAGAGAGTCTCCGACCACCACTACCCTACGTTTCCTATTTTCAGTGGTGGCAGCAGACCTCCCAGCCTTAGGGGTACGAGGCTTCTTCTCCTTTACTGTAGGGGGTGATTCCTTCTCTCCTGTATCAAGAAGAGCATAACGGTTACTTATTACCACGGCGGGAGGGTTTGCAGCAGGGGTGGAGCACTGCCCGCTGTCAGATGTAACCAGCTGCCAGTGTCTACCCTGAGCCATCTCCTCCTCCACCAGTGGTGTGTCAGCAGTCCTGTGAACTGGGACAGCTGCCTCACACATGGACACTGTCCAGGAATTGTTCGTGGATACGGATGCTCCTCAACCTAGCCACCTCCTCCTGTCGCTCGCCCACCTGCTGCCTGAGAGATTCCACCAGTAGGCACTTTTCACATTGGATGCCCCCACCAGCCTGGATATCAGTAAGTGGAAATTGCAAGTTACAGTCTTTGCAAAACCACACCAGAATCTAGGTAGAAGCATCAGTGCTCTGGTGCTCTGTCTGGCTACAGGCGCAGGTGGAGGAGACAGAAGCAGTGCTGGCACAGGTGTTGCGGGTCTTCCTAACCATCGTAAGCTTTCCTCTATCGAACTCCCTCTCAAACTCCCCTGTCTGCTCTGCTTTAAAGAAAAAGATTTTGGATTAGTTTGATTTATAGGTTTTCAAGGGACTAACGGGTCACAGATAGAACCGACAAGGGACCCCTCTCCCTTCCCACTCCCCTTCCAAACTCCCTTGTGAAACTCCCTGTTAGCAGCCCCTCTTCGCACAGCTCCCTGGTCGCTTGTGTGCGGCTTTATAAAGCCTTGGCCTGAGTGAATGCCCCGCCCACTGGTTAAGGCTCAGCCAATTACCAGAGGCTTCTGGCTTTCAAACCTTCCTTTGTAGCTCAGCCTCCAACTGCCAGCTACAGCACACGGTCCTTCAAACAACCACAGAAACAAACAGACAGACAGACAAACACAAGCTCAGCACACAGCAAGTAACCCCCAAACACAAACACACACACACACTCACTTACCCCACAGATGCTGTATTTGCTCCTCCTTCACCTGGAGAACTCCCTTGCGAAACTCCCTGTTAGCAGCCCCTGTTCGCACATACTGGGCTAGATGGACCTTTGGTCTGACCCAGTATGGCCGTTCTTGTGTTCTTATGTTCTTACGTTATAATCTGGGAAGAATGATGTGGGGTGCTAGGAAAGAAGTCCCTTATTTTTGAAATATAATGTTGGCAAACCTATGTGTGTCTCTTTTCTCTTCCCCATTTCAGAGCGTGACAAGAAGACCTTGGAATCAGGTACTTGGCTAAACCCCTAGTAAATGTGTATCTGTTCTTTCACACTATAACGAGACAGAAAAATCACCACATGCGCTGTATGGACTTAAGTCACCTTCATGATCATCTCTCCCTGCCCTGGAAATACACAAACACTGCAGAGTTTGCAGCCCAGATTTCAGTACCATCCTGAACAATGGAGAGTGAATTTAATGGATAGCAGGGCTCAAGCAAGGTCTACACTGCCCAACAGGTCAGTTTATGGGGGTGTGAATAGCGACACACATCAAAGTGCTGCACTATAAAACCTCATGGGGATGCTGTGGGTGTGAATTAAAAGGTTGCTAGTTTGCATTACGTTGTCCTGTTTAAAGAAGGTTACATTAGTACGAACTAGGTGCTGTTTAGTGCACACCAGCCGCATCCATCTGGGGCAGTTACAGCACAGCACTTTGGTGTGTACTGCTAATCACACCCCTGTAAGCCAAATTAAGGGGCTGTGTAGACAAGCCCTGAGTCAGGGGCTGGACATACTTCCTCCGTGCAGTTGTGTGGCTATATCTTAATTCTGAACTGCAAAATCCCTGCTTTCCCATTGCTGGGTTCCCTGCATGCACACAGCTCTTCCACTACCCCTCAGTCCCCACCCATTGCTTCCCTGCTATCTCAGCCCTCAGCTCCGTACAGCACCGCCAGTGTCTCTGAGCCCTTGTCTACGCTACAGGCATATATGGATCTAAGTTACGCAATTTGAGTTATGTGAATAGCACTACGTGACATTGACGAGAGACGCTCTCCCATCGACTCCCCTTACTCTTCTCATTCTCCTGGAGTACAGGAGTCAATGGGAGAGTGATTGGTGGTCAATTTAGTGTGTCTATTCGGCCGCCGATGCATCGATTGTCATGCATTGATCCCTCAGTAAGTGTAGACAAGCCCTGAATCCCCACCCCAACATCCCTGCTATCCCAGCCCTGGGTTCCTCAGTTCTGGCCTCTTCTCCCTTCCCTGCTAGTCTAGGCCTGGCCCGCAAATGAACAGAGCCTCCAAATCCTACTGCACTCTATATGGACTCTGTGAGGTGCACTGTGGTGGGCCCCACCACCCACATTGTTCCCATAAGAGCCTGGAGAGGACCTGACCCCACGTCTCTAAGGGTGGACAAAAAATCCAGTGCCCACACAGCCCCATGGGGCCCTTCCCTAGCTAAGCTCTTGCTAACCACTGACCCTAGAGTTACACACTTCTGCGAATCAGCACCACAAAGGGATTGGGCACAGCCCAGAAATAGGAGCTCTGAGGCCAGATGACAGGCTGCAGCAGTGCAGGCGTCTCTGTACAGGATACATGTTCTGAAGTGACACTCTCTTCCCTCATTCCCTGCAATGGTAGCATCTGAGGTCCTGCCTCTAGGCAATTTGTGGGCCCTCTTTAGGGACTGATCTGGGACCTTGTCTGTTGTCCATTAACGACAATTTTGTCTGCCATGTCCTGTCAGTTCTGAGATCCTTGGCTCATCGGGTACATCTTCACTGCAGGTGGGAGCGAACTTCGCAGCACAGTATCCAGATACACACTAGCTCTGCTTGAGGTAGTGCGCTAACAATAGCAGTGTGGCTGGGGTAGCAGAGAAAGCAGCTCAGGGTAGCCACCTGTGAATGTACCCAGGAGGTTTAAAGGGGTTTGTACTTGAGCAATTAGCCTAAGCAACTGCACGTGCTATCCCCAGATACCCGGCTGCTTTAAGTGCATAAGCTCGAGTGGAACTAACACTGATCTGAGCCAAACTGGGAAGCTCACTCCCAGCTGCAGTGGAGCTGTACCCAGAGTTTGGAACAGGCCCATGTCACTGTGCTTAGAATGACCCACACTGAACCCATGATGGTCTCCTTTTCTTCTCTCCCCAGAAATCCAGACACTGCATGAGAGGCTTGGTAAGATCATCCACCTCCCCATTACAGCCCCTGGGCAGAGCGTCCATATTTGTTTCTAAGGCCAGATCCCAGAACTGAGCTCCAGTCCTCTCCAGGTCCAGCTGTCCCCTAGTTATACCTGCAGTGTATAGCTTTGATGCTCCAAAGGGTTATTAGTAATTCCCCTTAGACAGAAGAGATGAAGACATCAGAGCTGTATCTGGATCCAGACCCAGATCTCCCATCTAGGATAGATGCTTGGCAAATCCCACTTGGGATTTGTATCCTACCAGTGTCCCTTTAAAATCCTCAATCTGCTGGGGACCACCATGGCCAAACAGCAGCTTCTTACTGGCCTGAATTCTGCTCTAGGTAACACCGATGTAAACCAGATTAGCTGCAGTGAAGCAGATGGAGTCATTGTGGAATTACAGCAGCATCACTGAGTGCAACATTTACTCCAGTCTCCAATACTAAGAGACAATATAAACCATCCCTGAGAACAGGTCATTGCCATTAGCAGAGATTTCTGGTCTTTGCGGTGAAAGGGCCTGTCTTTCACTTCATGCAGTCGGAACATTTCTCCTTCAGCAGGGAGGGCCCATGAACCATGTGTAAAGCAATCACAGGGTCACAGAGCAACACAAAGAACTGAGCCCTCTGCATAAATGACAGGGAATAACTCCGTCTCTTTCCATTTCAGGCAGGGAGGTCATAGAGCGAGGTAAGAGGATGTGTTTTCATGTCACATTTCACATTGCTCGTTTCCTTTCTTTCTGCCATTGACCCCTCTCCCAGAACGGCATCTTCTGTGGGACCCAGTTCCCTGTATTTGCAGGGCCCCTGACCATGTTTGTTCCTCTTTCCTTGCAGAGTTCAGGAAGGCTCGGAGCTACATGGGTGAGTGAGGCTGCAAGGGGCTGAGGTGACACCATGCTGGGGTTAGTGGTATCGGCGTTACATAGGTCAGCTGTCATAGTGTGGGGTTCCTATGGGGAAGGTGGGGCAGGGCGTGCGCTGGCTGCAGAGCCATGGGGCTGGATGCCACAAATGGTCCTGAACATGCTGCCCTGAGCTGTAAGTCTCATCCCCGGGCAGCTCCCTCACAATCCCCCTCTCAGCTAGTCCTGACACTCCTGCACACACCTCTTATTGGCCCTTCAGTGATGATCCATCCCTACCCCATCAGCTCCCCCTACAGCCCCACTCAGCCCTGCCTCCGCAGCCTGCAGAGTCTTCCCCCCGGACACCCTCCAGGGCTCCCAGGAGCCTTAATGCCTCCCAGGGACAGATCCCGTGCAGGGTGGGGAGAGAGAAGATACAAAGAGCTCAGTTCTCCACTATATCTCCCCCCACATACCACCAGCTCAGGGGCCAGGCCCTGCCACAGCCCTGCAGTTCCCCAGAGCCTATGGCTGGACCCAGCCTCGCAGGGTCTATCCCACTAGTCACCCCAACCCCTAACACTCTGTCCTTTGCTCCAGCTGTCCTGGCTGGAATGTCTCTCCTGTGGGATCGTGGGGTCCCCAACTGATACATAGCTATTGAGTTTATTTTGGTTTCTCTTCCCAGTTCCTGTCACCCTCGACTGGAAATGCAAACACGCCAAACTCACCATGTCTAAAGATGGCAGAACAGTCTGGCATAATTCGCGTTCCCAAGGGCCGGCTGCCCTATCTGAGCCCCTGATCGCTGTGGGGATGGATGGATTTTTGGCCAGGAAAGATCATGATAAGGAGGCAGGGGCTTGCCGGGTGTACTGGGAGGTGGAGGTGGGAGACAGCCCAGACTGGGTGCTGGGAGTGCTGAATAGGACTGTGAGGGACAAAGTGACATGTCAGAGGCTGGACAGTTTCCCCGACTGTGGGTGCTGGGCTGTAAGGAGATCTGAGAAGCAGTATCACCCCAGGGAGGCCGACACTGTGATCCAGAAGTGGGATGTGAAGCCGACAGTGATTGGGGTGTATCTGGATCTAGAAGGGGGGAGTCTCTCATTTTACAGTGTCAATTCAATGGCCCTTATCCTGGAGATTCCTGTTGAAGTTTCTGAGAGATTGTACCCATTTCTGAGCCCTGGTCGTGCTGCAGGGCAGGACCAGGGGAAACCTCTCAGCATCTGCCCCCCCAGTGACTGGGATTTCCCCCTGAAATTAGGAGTTAGTGGGTCTGTTAGTCAGGGAAATCCCACAGCGCCTGCACAACCCCCTGCCCCCAAGAATGGGGAAGGGACAGAAAATGACACAAGGCTATCCGCAACTGCAGAAACAGCCCCAGCCGCTGCACATTGCCCTGCCCCTGGAAACAAGCAAGTGAGAGAAAACAGCACTGAGGCATCTGAGAATGAAAATTTGTAAAAGCTCCTGCTGACCAACCTGCTCCTGAAGTGGAAGCAGGATAAACCAGAGCAGGAGCATCCACAGCTGGAAACATCCCCCAAAGAGAAGGGGAAAAAGAAACACCAAAAACACCAGATCTGAACCTCCTCCCCCACACACCAAACCCTCCTGTGGGGCAAAGGGAATCATTCAAAGAAAAACACTCTGAATTTGACTTCAGAGGGGATCTCTGGACCTGACTCTTGTTCCAGGGATACAAGGCCAGGAAATAGACCAGGGGAATCAGACTCAAACACTGACACCTGAGAAAGAACCTAGCCCCACAGGGAAAGTGGGGAAATGGCGACACGTCAGAAATTTTCTCTCTCCCTGAACTTCAAGGAGAACCACAGCAATTCATGATAATGCTTTAAACCAACCCCTTGTGAAACTGGAATGGGCTAACTGGAGAGAACTATGTTAACATGACTGTTAAATGTAGGAAATTCAATACACATCGGTGGGGGATGCAGAGGCGAAGGATCTCGTTTTGCAGACACACACGCTGCTCCTGCCAGCCTCAGACCGTGCAAATGGGTGACAGGATCGGGCCCTCTATGTATCAGATTGGGTTGTGATAGCCTCACACTGAGCAGCACTGTTAGCATATAAGTGTGTTTGTTAGCCTGAGATAGAATTTGGGGTTTGACTTCTAATACTTTTACATCCTTACTAATATGTGTGAAGAAGAAAGGACAAAGATGCTATGTGTTGCATTTCCCACAACCAGCTGGGGCTTAGAGCTAAAAGCATTACAGGCTATGATGGGAGTGTAATATGAGCGCAGACTTGACTGCCTCAACTCCTTATCTCAAAGCAAGGTCAGGTAACCAGTTGAGATGGGCAACTGGGGGTTGGGGGGGGGGGTAAAACACTAAAAGACCAGAGAAATGCCTGCTCCTGACTGGAGCACAGCCTCATGCCTTACGCCTCCCAAGGGGTACAAACGGGGTGGGATGAACACCTCAAAGCACAACCCTCCAGAATGGAACATGACCATAAGTTATAAGGGGTGTGACTTGGGCTGTGCATTGCAGGTATACTTGGGCCTGCTAAGAAGAACGGGGGGCGGGCGGAACAGGAAGGGGAATGATAATGATAATGGGGGAATGGGAGAATGGGGGACTGGGAAGAGGGGAATGAGGTACAGGGACACAAGCAAGGCTCTGCAGCTTCAGAGCTAGGAAGCGGGACATAGGGTAAATTCTCTGCAGCATCAGAGCTGGAACCAGAACGCTGGGAAGAGGGAGCTCCATCACTGTGCTAGGGGGTAGAAGAAGAAGGGCTTCTATTGACATATAGAACTGTAGTTGCGGGAGGGGGAGAGGAAAACTCTATCAGCGTGAAAATATAAACCTGACTGGTGTGAAGGGCTCTGAATGTTTGCTTGGATCTAAACCCCAAGAAACAATGCTTTGCCTCCACTTCGGACTTCTGCTTTCTGTCTGTGTGACAAGAACCAGGGGAAGTGGGTGAAGGGAAAGCCCCCTAACAAGTACCCCCAGGGCTGAACCCGCCCCCCAACCACCAGAACCCTCCCCTGGGCTCTGGCAGGGCTGGCTGATCTCACAGGGCAGCAGGGATGATGGACAATGCTACAGAAGCTTCTCATGGACAAGGACATGGGGACGTTCAGATGCTGTTGGAAATTGTAGTGGGGGGGTGATGTAGGAGGGGAACAGGCTGTCAGCTGCAGGGTTGCCAAGTGTTATGGCATTTGCTATTTCCCTTAAAGCCCCAGCTCCTGGAGTCCTGGGATTGTGGGAGAATCTCTGCTTTGGTTTAAAACAAATAAAAAGCCAGTCTCTAGCCTGTGGCTGTGGTGTGGAGCTGTAAAGTGTGACCTCAATGCCCCTGTGTGCCGTGTCTGGCTTTACTGCTGGGTGTGCTGCCTTTAAACCCTAGGTCCTGGCTGTTGGTTTATTATAGGTTGTGATGGGATCCAGCAGTGAATTGGGGGGTGGGGAGCCCTGGGCAGTGCTGTCCACAAAGGCTGGGTCCACGCTAGGCAAAAGATGTGTGTGTGTGATGAGCTGGCTGGGCCAGGCAGCATTCCTGATGTCAGATCCTAGTGGAGGAAAGGCTGCCATGGTGCCATTGGCATTTGACCTCCTTGTAGCTGGTGGAGGTGAACCCAAGAGAAGCAATAGGATTCCTGGTGCAGGCGGGACACTGGTTGCCATAGGTAGGGGGTGAGGGGATCTTAGAGGAATAAATGACAATCAGTGGGTGTGATGGGTTTGGAGCTGCCCTGTAATAACCTCTGAACATTGTGTGCTCTGTTTGTCTGACTGGTGTGTGTGTGTCTGGGAGGGCGGGGTGGTTTTGTCACTACATGAACACAAGGAGTTAATTCAAACAAGAGTTGGAAAACACTGCAAGGGGTAAGGGACACTGCAGAGCCGTTGCTGTGAAGTCCCCTCCGGCCCCCTGCTGAGCCACCTGGCCATTAACCAGGCTTAGGGACACAGGAGGGAACAGAGACCTTGGGCTGCAGTGACAGATGCACTGAAGTATGTGGAGGGGACAGGCAGAGACTGTGGGAAGAGACAGCCGCAGCCCCAAAAGTGAGGGCCTGAAGTAGGACAGGCTGCCTAGGTCTAGGGATGAGGTAGATCTGCAAGGAGCCTTTTACTGTGTTAAATCTTGTTCTCTGGCTGTGACGGCTTCTGCTGTTGAGATCAAATAAGACTTTGTGGAAGAAGCTGTTTGTGTCACTGCAGTCATAGCTGGTCATAGCTCCAGTGGGTGGAACCACAGGTACCAAGTGCAGTTGGACCTGCTGGCAGGGGTGAGCACCATCGGTACCCAGAGGCCTGAGGGGTCACCCAGAGAGGGCACAGAGGAACTTCTAACCTCTTAATTGTGACATTAGGTTTGTGCGATAATTCAGCAAGAACTGCCAGGGAAGTGGGATTTTCCTGGGAGAGTTTACTCAGCAATAATCCTCATGTGAGATGTTCCCATTGGACCCTCCATATTTCCCAGGGAGGGGAGTAACAACTTTCCCATGCTTTGGTTACTGGTTTCTAGTTGTCTCAGGAAGAAGGGGGTGACAGCATTTATATCCCCGTGACATTACTGACATGAACTGTGACCATATAGATCACTGTTGCAACCAAGGACCTATAGTTGCACCAAATATTGTACAAAAGAGGTCAAGTAAGGTGTCTATGAAAATGTTATAATTTTCCATATATGATTATCTTGTTTATATATTTGTATCGCCTTTGCATTATGAGTTATAGATATGTATGTATGTATGTATTTCAAACTTGTGCTATGCTTCTGGGTGATACCCAGGCACCTCCAATTTGGCATCAGCTCTGCCTAGCCTGCTTGATGGTCCATTAAGGACCATCAACTATACAACTGACCCATTGAGATGTAACCCTTCAGCCCCTCTGAGTTGGCAGCAACAAGGGCCGGGTTCAGTATCCAGGGGTTCCGTTCAGTAACACAATGCATAACCAGCTGGAGCCCACACCCAGTGATCTGAGACACTTACATACCAGACCCTCCTGGGCGCCTCTAGGAGGCAATACTTCCCCTCTCGCAAGCTCGGAGTCTGAGTGTAGCAAAATCCTTTTAATAAAGGAAGGAAACAATGCGGCATCCCACTGGAGAAACACCACAAACAGGATAATAACACAAACCATAAACAAAAACCCACCTCCAAGTACATTTGGCAATGTCCTTTTCCCTTTAGGGTCTTAAGTCCAGTTACCCCAAAGTCCAACAACCCAAAAATCTCTGGTCAGTGCAGCCCCAGAATTCAAGAGTTTATCTGCAGAGTTTTACCCCCCCAGCCTGGGTGGACATGGGTGGGGGGAGTCCACACAGGATGTTAAGGGGCACCTTACATGGGCCAGGGCCAACTGCTCTGCCTCTCCGTGGAGTTCTGCTACAACCTTCACCACAACCTGCTCTACCACTCCAGCTGTACTGCTCCTTCAGCTGTCCATGCAAACCACTAAACTCCGCTCACTGTTCCATGGGCTGCTCTAACACACTGCAAACTGCTCCACTCTGCCAGCCACTTAGCAATAGGCCTTCAGGCTCCCCCACAGGTTAACACAGTACTCAGTGATCTCAGCTCTTAGAAGAGGAACCCTGTGCACCATTGGCCCAATATGAATTCAGTTTAGTAGTCTCTAGATGGACTCTTAATGGAATCAAAATTAGCTCTACTCTTTAACATTGCATGGAGTAGGATGCACAATTGATGTTCAAGGACCTCAAAAGGAGCCCATACCCTCAGGTACACACACCAAACCCCAACCTCTCTCCATTCATGAGGAGACTTGGAACCTATGTCTCATATTTAGCAAGTACCACCCAACTGAGGTTGAGTCATCTCTGTCACAAAGCAGTCCCACAGCTCCCCATTCACACAATCAGGGTGACAACTATTTTTTAACTCCTGTCCCAATAACAAAGAAATTGGGGATCCCAGAGCTGTTAAAATAACCATCCCAGTCTGCTGTGGGCTTATGCTAAGTAGGGGGTGGATGCCAATGCAAATCTTTCCACACTCTTTGAAATTCTTGAAATTCTTTCCACACTCCCTACAATTCACCACCAGATGTTAGGGTAGTGCCCATCCTGACTCTGCTTACAGAGACAAGGCAGATACACCTTATGACTCAGCAAGGCAGGCAGGGATATGCCTATGGAGAGAACTTTAAGGCTTCTAGGCTATGTGATGGGCAGCTTGTGTTTGGGAAAAAGGGAGCACTGGCCACATGGCAAGAGACTACAAAAGGAAGCTGCATCTTCTCCATCTGGTCTTCAATCCTGCTTCTGACCTCTGGAGGAACTTTGCTTGAAACTGAAGCTCTGAACAAAGGACTGAACAACCCATCCAAGCTGGGATGTTTGTACTCCAGAAACTTGATTGGTTTAAATCAGCAGTAATCCCATCAAGACTGAACTAAGAACTTTGCAATTGTTCTATGTATTTGATTTCATTTAACCAATTTTAACTCTCATCTATATTTCTTTCTTTTTATGAATACACCTTTAGATTTTAGATTCTAACAGATTGGCAAGAGCATGACTTGTATATTGACCTGGGTCTGGGGCTTGTTCCGTTTGGGATTGGGAGAACCTTTTTTTCTTTTACTGGGTATTGGTTTTCATAACCATTCATCCACATAAGGAGTGGTGCTGGTGGGGATACTGGGAAACTGGAGTGTCTGAGAGAATTCCTTGTATGACTTCTGGTTAGCCAGTGGGGTAAAACCGAAGTCCTCTCTGTCTTGCTGGTTTGGTTTGCCTTAGTAGTGAAGGACCCCAGCCTTGGATTGTGACTGCCCTTCTCCAAGAAATTTGTCTTGAATTTATATTCTCAGTACTGTCCCACCAGAGGCCTCTTCCTTACAGCCCCATGTTCTCACACTCAGAAATTCTTCCGCAGGATCAATCCCAGCTGCCATTGGCAAATCCTCATTTCACAGAAACCAGCTTTTCCATTGGGAAATTGTCCACAAGGGAAATTCTGATCAGTTCAAACCACAGCTATTAACACATGTTGTACAGACAAAACTACACAGGATTTTTTCAGGGGGCAAGACAAAGATGCCACATTTATTATGATCACAATCTGATTTATGCCCAATAACTAATATCTTAATCCTTATACACACACATTATACCTAATACCTATACACACACACACATTTACACACACACACATTCATCAGATGTTCTGCAGCTGCTGCATAGTTACCAGTCCTGAAGACAGCTTGAGTTCGCGGCTTGATTTTGCAGCTTGGGTTCGTAGCTTGTGGTGGTAACTCGCCAGGAAAACCAGGCACAAGGCCGAGCTAGGTCTCTGTCGGGCATGCACCGATGTCCTTCCATGTTGGCACCAGAATGTTACCCAAAGTCTCCCATCTCACCCATCCTTTTTGTAGGCTTTAGTTTGCATCCAGAGTCTATAGGTCTTGCTGTGTCACGCTGCCTCTGGGTTTGGTGATTGATCACCATCAATTGCAGGCCTGACTTTCAGCCTGAGACCTGGCTTTGATCTTCCTTCTGCTGTATCTTTTCTTTTTAGTGTGGACTCTTCTTACTTTGTTAGGGCTCTTGTCTGCATCTTCAGCCAGTGGGGTTTGAACTTTATTTCATCAGGACAGGCTGGGGCTGGAGGTTGATTCCATTATCCATCCATACCTCAGTCACACATCTGAACTAAACTAGTAAGATTACAGCAGGGTTTGCAGAAATGAAGGTTGGAGGAAGCTTTTACAAAATGGAGTGAGTGTTTTAAAATGGGGTTTGAATTACAATATGGCAAACAGTGAACAGAAGTTACAGTGTAGGCAAGTGTAGTGAATGGTGAACAGAAGTTACATTAATAAAGTGAACAATTAAAAACAAATTTATTTATCAGTTTTACATTGTCTCCCTTTTGACCCTTCAGTTCAGGGGTATTGAATGGGTCACACTTTATGTAATTGTTTTAAGGCAGAATCAACATAACAGTTAGGATTACTAACAGGACAATGAGGGGATGAAAAATTATTTTGAAAGCCACTTTTCATGAAAACATTCCTCATCAGCTCTAGTTTCCAGCTTCTTTACAGGGCTCTTGTTCAGCCTAAAAACACAGGGTAAAATACTGAAAAAATGCATAAGACCCATTGACTTTCAACAGGAGTCAAGTGCCAGATCCGCAAAAGGACATAGAGAGAGTAACGGCTAACTGCTTTCAGAGCATCTACTAGTTCAGTTCAGGCCCTGCTCTGAAGATAGCTGGGAGCAGGTGAGAGAGACAGAGAGTGGAGGCATGTGATCAGAATACCTAAGAGTCTTTGGCTGAAGTACTCACCTGTGCTGTAGGAGAATCAGATTTGATTCTCCCCCTCTGCCTGATTTGGGGCAGGGATTTGACCCCAGGTCTTTACCATCCCAGGTGAGCCCCCTGGTAACATACTATGGGCTGATTCTCCCCTGTTGGAGCTGGTCCACTCTGGATAAATAATTAAATAGTTATTGGAGCAGGTATCTGACTCTAGGCCTCTCACCTCACATCCCATCTGAGTCCCCTGACCCTGGGCTGTTGGCTGTAAAGCAGGAGGAGGGGTTTATTTCTCTGGCTCTGTGCAAGGAAGGGCTGATTAAGTTTAGCTGCCTAATTCCAGGTGAGGGTTTACTGGAGGTGTCTCCCTCCAGCCCGACAATCAGGCACCTAAGGTCCAGATCAATGGGAGTGAGATGCCTAAATCCCCCTTTGTGAATCTGGGCCCTGAGCCCTTCCCCCTTTCCTCTGCATTTCACTGGCTGGCTTAGGCAGCTGCCTGCTCACTGTGCTGGCTTCTGAGGGGCCTTTCGGTAGGTGTCTCGCTCTGCCCAGACATTCTATGGGGAACCTGGGTGCCAACTCAGGGCTGTGAAGTCCCCTAGGCAGCAGGGCACCTGGGAATCTGGCTCTGCAACCCTGTGACTCCAGTCCTCAGCTCCAAAATCACTTGAGTGGTGTTGAAGGTGTTACCCACAAACCAGCACAGTCAGAGCCCCGCCAACCTTCCTGCAGATGAACAGTCTGTGAGCTCCAGACCCACAATAGAAACCAACACACAACACCACAAAGGGCAGCTCTTAAACCCCCAGAGCTTCCCAGCTTCTGATCAGCAAATCCAGCTCTCCCCAGATGAGCGTAGCCCAGCCAGGGCCCTTATGGCCTCTCTGCGCAGGGCAACTGCCTGGTGCTAGAATGTGTGTTAACAACACTAACCACTCAGGGTGAAATCCTGGTCCTTGGTCTCTACAGAGGAAGGAATTCAGCCTCAGTGTAGACACGACATGTCGTGTGTGACATGGTGTCAGCTGGTCACGGATAACCCTAGAATCTTTCCCTTGGGCTGTGAGCTTTTTGGAGCAGAGACTGTCTCTGCTCTGTGTCTGTGCAGCACCCAGCACACTGGCCCTCTTGCTCCAGGACTAGGCCTTAGTTGCTAATATAATAACAACACTAGAAAGATTCCTGGGGGTCACCGTGGCCAGCTGACACGACGCTGACCACAGATGTCCTTTTCCACACCATGAACAACAATGTGTTCAGCACAGTGCTTCTGAACCAGGCTAGGTATTGCTGTAATATATGATTTGCATTACGGCATTGACAAGGAACCTCAATCAGGGATCAGGGCCCCACTGTGCCACGTGCTGTACAAACATGTATAGGGTGACTAGATGTCCTGTTTTCAAAGGGACAGTCCCACATTTAAGCACTCCTGCGGATGTCCCATATTTTCTGTCTCTCTCCCCCCATCAGTACTGGCAGGTCCTGCTGGTAGCTGGATCCTTGCTTGCCAGCCGCTCACCCAGTAGTGAGTTGGGGGTCCAGTGGCTGACAATGGGGGTGGGTGTGCAAGGTGGTGATGGAGCAAAGATGCAGTGTGTGGAGCCGGCCACTCCGCCTGCCAGTTCATCAGCACAGCCCTTGTTGCATGCCAGTTTTCAGCCATCAGGGCCTCACCCCCTCTGCCTGTTTCTGGCCAGTACTGGCTGCACACTGCAAGCTGCGGTGGCTGGAGAGTGCAGGCAGGTGCCAGGCAGCAGCCGCTTACATGTCACCACTGTTGCCCAACCAGCGGCCCTTTACATGCTCCCCCTCTCACTGTCCTGTCCCTGCTTTGCCTCTTGCCCCTGCCTCCCCAGCCCTGCTGCTTCTCCATATCCCCCCCTGGTGGGACGCATCCTGTTCCCAGCACTGTGTGGAGAATCAGCTCCTTCCTTCCCCTACTGCCACTGGCTACATCAACGCTCTGGCTCGGGGCTCTGGCCATGAGGAGCTGAGCCCTGCATGTGGCAAAGCCCTGCATAGCACTGGCATGGGGAAGACTTTCCAGCTCTCATCTAAACTCTGGAGCGGCAGGTGGGAGGGAAGCGATTGCCAGCCTGTTCAGGCTGCAGGCTCCACAGCAGCCCCCAGGGCAGGGGCTGTCATAAACGGATAGTTAAGGGTTAATGTCTTTTTTACCTGTAAAGGGTTAAGAAGCTCAGTAAACCTGGCTGACACCTGACCAGAGGACCAATAAGGGGACAAGAGACTTTCAAATCTTGGTGGGGGGAAGTCTGTTGTTTGTGCTCTTTGTTTTGGGGATTGTTAGCTCTTGGGACTAAGAGGGACCACACGTCAATCCAGGCTCTCCAAATCTTTCTGAATCAGTCTCTCAAGTTTCAAATTTGTAAGTAATAGTCAGGTAAGGTGTGTTAGTCTTCTTTTTGTTTTCTCAACTTGTAAATGCTCCTTTTTGCTGAGAGGATTTTACCTCTGTTTGCTGTAACTTTGAACCTAAGGCTAGAGGGGGTTCCTCTGGGCTATATGAATCTGATTACCCTGTAAAGTATTTTCCATCTTGATTTTACAGAGATGATTTTTACCTTTCTTTCTTTAATTAAAAGCTTTCTTTTTAAGAACTTGATTGATTTTTCCTTGTTGTAAGATCCAAGGGGATTGGATCTGGACTCACCAGGGATTGGTGGGGGAAAGGAGGGGGGATGGTTAATTTCCCCTTGTTTTAAGATCCAAGGGGTTTAGATCTGTGTTCACTAGGGAAGTGGTGAAATCCCTCAAGGCTACCCAGGGAGGGAGAAGTTTTGGGGAGACAGAGAGTGCTCCAGACACTGGAATTCTGGATGGTGGCAGTGATACCAGATCTAAGCTAATAATTAAGCTTAGAAGTGTCCACGCAGGTCCCCACATCTGTACTCTAAAGTTCAGAGTGGGGAAGGAACCTTGACAGGGGCTTAGCACCCTCATCACACATACACCACTCTGGGTCCCTAGGCTCCCTCCTCTGCTGAGCCACCTCTCTGGCTGGATTTGCTGAAGTCCCTGTAGTCAAGTTCCAAGGGCGTGGTCCACAATGCATCCTTAGGGATTAAACCCTTCCTGTGTGTTCTGTAACTGGGGGACAGGAGGCGGCTGGGTTATGTCGGTGGCCAGCAGCAGCCTGGAGGTGTTAGCTGCTTTTCAACACTATGTGGGCAGGAAGGGACAAGATGCTTCCAGCCACAGGGTAGGGTGGGAGAGGGAAGAGAAGAGCTCTGCAAGGACATGCACTAGGTCATCCCTTCCCCTCCACCTCCTCCCCTGCAGCTGGAAGCAGTTCCCATCCCTTCCCCCCACACAGTACATAAAGGTTGCTGTTGGCCACATTCTGGTGTGAATCCTAGAGGATGGGCATGTGCCCCTGCGTGCCCCCCACTCCCATGTTGCCTCGGGAAGACACAGTGCCAGGTATCAGGAGAGGTGGGTCCTTCCCAGGGGCTCAGCCAGGCATGGAGGGCAGAGAGTGAGAGAGGTGTATGAGAGTGGGGGAGAGAGATGACACACACATGTGAACCCTAAAGCTTTAAAGAAGGTAAATAAAAAGAATCCATCTGCACAATATTTCTTTTTAACAAGGGCCCAGTGAACTTGATGTTACTTTGCACATTTGTATGATTGATTGCTATCAAACTTGCTTGAATACAAGTTATTTTACCAGGTATCCCATATTCAGTACAGGAAAATATGGTCACCCTAGACATATAACAACGGCAGTCCCTGCCCCAGCGAGCCGAGCATCTAAATGTCAGACAAGATGCAGCCAGTGAGTGAAATAGACAAACCTCTGGGTGGTGAGGGGCTGGGAGGACGAGATAACAAGACAGAAGAAGGAGCCTAGCAGAGAAGCAGAGTCCCAGCTGGCTGCTAACCTAGCCAGTGCCAGAGGGCAGCGCTCAATAGGCCCCATGGCAGACGTGGCTCTAAGGAGAGATTTCGAGGAGGGGAAGGTGGTGGCTTTGTGAACTTTGGTGAGGAGCTGTTCCCATGCATGGCAGCAGCGTGGGAGAAAGCACGGAGGTGCTCGAGGGGACAGGCCGACATTCAAGGCTGTCATTGTTGGCAGAATGTGAGCTGAGGTCTTGATGTACTACTAGGTCTGACAGTTAATACGTTATCTAGAGACCACACATCCCTCCAGCATAGACCAGGCCTATGCATTTAGCATCCTGTGCTGGGTTAACACATGTTCTAACACAATGTAATGTCCCATGGAGACAAGTCTTGAAAGGGTCTGAGCCCAGCTAGACTCATGTTGACCTGATTGCCAGACTGAGAGCTCTTTAGGGCAAGGACGGTCTCTCACAGTCTGTATGTGCAACACCTGGCACAATAGGACCCAGGTCTTGGTCAGGGTTTGTTTAGCACATGGCACAATAGGGCCCTGATCTCCATCATGGTCTGTCAAGGTATAATTCCCCATTCTGAACCTTAGCGTCCGAAAGATGGGGTACCTGCATGAACCCCCCTAAGCTTAATTACTAGCTTAGAAATGGTAGAGCTGCCACCACCCAAAAATATAGTGTTTTGGGATACTTTCTGGCCCCCAAACCCTTCCCTGGGGACCCCAAGACCCAAAACTCCTTGGGTCTCACAACAAAGGGAAATAAACCATTCCCTCCTCCTTTCTTCCTCCCAGATCCTCCCCTCCCTGGGTACACTAGGAGATCATGGTGATTCAACTCCTTGAATCTTAAAACAGAGAGGAAATTCATCTTCGCCCCCCTTTCTGTCCCCCTCCCAGACTCTCCCCGAGAGAGAGACAGTGATACTAACACAGAGAGAAATAAGTGTTTTCCTCCCCCCTTCTCTCCTTTCTCCCACCAATTCCCTGGTGAGTACAGACCCCCTCCCCTTGGGTCTTACACAAGATAACCAAAAAATCAATCAGGTTCTTAAAAGAAAAGCTTTTAATTAAAGAAAGAAAAAATTAAAAATTATCTCTGTAAAATCAAGATGGAAAATGTTACAGGGTCTTTCAGCTTATAGACACCAGGAAGAGTCCTCCCCCCAGCACAAATACAAGTCGCAGCAAACAGAGATACAATACTTCCAGCAAAATACACATTTGCAGATAAAGAAAACACTCAGAAGACTAAACCGCCTTTCTAACTGGTACTTACTAAATTGAACAGAAGATTGGAGAGTCTGTATACCTGTCTGGTCCCTCTTAGATCCCTGAAAGAACAATGAAAAAACCCAAGAAGCACAAACAAAGGCTTCTCTCCACCGAGATTTGAAAGTATCTTGTCGCCTGATTGGTCCTCTGGTCAGGGGTTCCAGGTTTACTGCTAGTTAACCCTTTACCATCTGTTTATGACACAGTCTGTGCAGCATCTTGCACAAAGAGGTCTAGATCTCGGTTACAGTCTATGAAGTGCCCAGCACAGTGGAGCCCAGATCTCAGTCAGGGTCTGTGCAACACCTTGTGCAGTGGGGCACTGATCTCATCTGTGATCTGGGCCGCACCTGGCATAATGGGGGCATCAATCTCAGCTGGGACCTCTAGGTGCCACTGTAATGAACACAATAACAAAAACCAGGGAGGCATCTTCCATTTAGATCTCTGAGCCACATGAGACCCCCAAACCACCCACCCATGCTTCTGGCCTGGCAGTCCCTCCTCCTAGGGGCATTGGCAGGGCAGGGCTGTGAGGCCCTTTTCCAGAGGCACCAAACCACCCGTACACCCCACCACACCCTCCAGGGAAAGACCACAAGGAACCCCAGATAGTCACACCCTGCAGTGAGGGGAAAACAGGCTGAGCAGTGAATCACACCCACCATCACGAGTTCCCCAGCGCTGATGGGAGGTGGGAACAGGCCAAGGCAGTGGGGATGTGCTCCAGGGGGCCAGAGTGTGAGCAGCCATTGAGAGCAAAGTAACAGGGTAATAACGGCTAGGGACCTACCTTAAGGATTCAGTGTGTCCCAGGAGATGCCATGCAGCAAGCCAGGAGACTGGGGTCCCGGCCCCCCACAGAGCGCGCAGGGAACTGAATAGACGTGCTGGGGCAGATGGGAAAATGGATCCCAGAGCTGTGTGTGAACTCTGACCAAGGGAAAGTGAAAGCACCTGTCACACATTAACCTGTGTATTACAGCAGAGTTATTATCTGGCCAGGACCCAGGGCAGGTGTTTGGTTACCTGTGGAGACACGGTGAGCAGTGAGGAGTTTATGTGCCACTGGGTTCCCCATTCATCTCCCCATCACTTAGGAGGCCCACTGCAGCTCAGCACTAAGTGCTGATACTCCCTGTCCCTGGATCTGCTCCCTAATCCCATCCCATCCCCTTTTCCCACCACCAAGCTGCCCTTCCTGTCCCAGCCTGTGCAGTGTTGTGGAGGTGTTAGCAGGGTGGGGCATGCACAGGAAACAGCAGCCCAGAGATCTAAGGTTCTGTGAAAAATAATGCAAGTGGCTTGAACATGGGACAGGAGGTGTGGGGTGGAACAGTCCCAGTGACTTCTAAAGAGTCATCATGACAATAGGTGTAAGTGCTTCTATTAGGGGTCATGAGTACACTTTGAACCCAGGATCAGGGCTGCCTAGAGGATACAGGGGGCCTGGGGTCTTCAGCAGCAGGGGGCCCCCCGCTTCAGCGGTAATCCGGCAGCGGGGGGGTCCTTCCGCTTCGGGACCCGCCACCAAAGTGCTCCAAAGACCCACGGCGGGGGTCTCCCGCTGCTGAATTACTGCCGAGGCGGGACCCGGCACTTCGGCAGCAGGTCCTGCTTCAGTGGTAATTTGGCAATGGAGGGTCCCCAGAGGTGAAGGACTCCCCGCCACTGAAGACCTGGAGCGGAAGCTCCGGGGGCCCAAGCCCCGCGAGAGTTTTTCAGGGCCCCTGGAGCGAGTGAAGGACTCTGCGCCAGGGGCCCCAAAAAAACTCTCGTGGGGGCCCCTGTGGGGCCCAGAGCTTGGGGCATATTGCCCCACTTGCCCCCCCCCTCCCTGGGCAGCCCTGCCCAGGATCTCCCATGTCACAGCACAGGTCTCTTCTATTTGAGCTAAGGAACAAGTTCCGTTAGTACATCTTATCTGTGTACCATTTGGATAACCCTGGTTGGGTGGGATGCAGCAATTGAACCCAAGCCCAAAATGCATGGGTCACTACCACCTGGCTAAAGACAGAGAGCTTACTGCTGGTGGACACCCCATACACCTAATTCCTGTTCATGTCCCTTCAGGAGCCCAGAAAGCCACAGTGGGCTAGCAGGGGTTATACATGAGACCTGATCCAGCTCATCCTGTGTCAGATCCTGGTTTACAACTGGCTGGCTAGCTGCCATTCTGAGCATGTGTGTGTGAGATCCAGGCACACCCTGCTCGAGGCTGTTGGGATGTTGGCCCAGTGACTCGCTCTCAGCTGGAAAGGGAGGCTGTTAGGAGACGGTTGTCAGCTCAGGAGCCCTGCAGCAGTTCGGTGTCCTCCAAACCAGCCATTTGTAGGGTGATGTCTTCTAAGGAGCAGAGACCCTTCAGAACCAGGGGTTCATTCACAGGCAGGCTCTAACCTTAGCCCTAGTCCCCTCCTGCTGCTCGTCCCTCCTGGTCACGCTCCTCCAGGCTGACTCTATACCTCTGGGTTACTGTTATGAGGAAGTTGGGTGGAGATGAAGCATCTCAACTAGGGCTATCAAGCAAGTAAAAAAAATTAATTGGGATTAATTACACTGTTAAATAGTAATAGAATACCATTTAGTTAAATATTTTTGGATGTTATCTACATTTTCAAATATATTGATTTAAATTACAACACAGAATACAAAGTGTACAGTGCTCACTTAACATTTATTTTTATTACAAATACTTGCACTGTAAAAAAAACCAAAAGAAACAGTATATTTCAATTCACCTGATACAAGTAATGTAGTGCAATCTCTTTATCATGAAAGTTGAACTTAGAAAATATAGAATTATGTACAAAAAAACCAACCCGCATTCAAAAATAAAACAATGTAAAACTTTAGAGCCTATCAGTCCACTCAGTCCTACTTATTGTTCAGTCAATTGCTCAAACAAGTTTGTTTACATTTGGAGGCGATAATGCTGCCTGCTTCTTGTTTACAATGTCACCCAATGGTGAGAACAGGCATTCACAGGGCACTGTTGTAGTCTGTGATGAAGTGGGAATGTTCTTAATGTTTTCTCTGAATAGTGTTTGTGTGCCTCGGTTTCTCCTATGCAGTTCTTAAGTATCTAGTTGGTGGGATAAGGGTGTGTGGTTGTTGCAGAGCCCTAGGCAAGTGTGATGCCCTCTGCACAGAGAATGGCTGACACCCTGTCTCCTGGCAACTGATGGCCTGGGCCCCTCTCCTGCAATATGCCAACTGAAGGTGTTGGAGAACAAAGATCAGGTGGCCTCCTGGCCCCGGAAAGAGACAAAGGTCAGAGGAGGGCTGGAGGGAGTTTCAGTTTGGAGCTGACTGGGGAGATGGCAGGGGGAAGAGTGGAATCCCAGAACCTGAGTCTGGGCTCCCCACTTCCCAAGATGGACCTGACTGAAGGGTCCTGTTTTCTGTACCTACAAACTCTGTTTTAGATTGTGTTCCTGTCATTTAATAAACCTTCTGTTTTACTGGCTGGCTGAGAGTCATGGTGAATCACAGAAAGTGGGGGTGCAGGGCCCTGACTCCTCCACACTCCTTGATAGCATCACAAGATATTTATGTGTCAGATGCACTAAGGATTCATATGTCCCTTCATTCTTCAACCACCATTCCAGAGGACATGCATCCATGCTGATGCTGGGTTCTGCTCGATAATAGTCCAAAGCAGTGCGGACCAATGCATGTTCTTTTTCATCGTCTGAGTCAGATGCCACCAGCAGAAGGCTAATTTTCTTTTCTGGTGGTTCAGGTTCTGTAGTTTCCACAGCAGAGTGTTTCTTTTTTAAGACTTTTGAAAGCATGCTCCACATCTTGTCTCTCTCAGATTTTGGAAGGCACTTCAGATTTTTAAACCTTGGATCAAGCGCTGTACCTATCTTTAGAAATCTCACATTGATATCTTTTTTGTGTTTTCTCAAATCTGCAGTGAAAGTGTTCTTAAAATGAATGCATACTGGGTCATCATCTGAGACTACTATCATGAAATATATGGCAGAGAGCTGGAGACATACAATTCTACCCCAAGGAGTTCAGTCACAAATTTAATTAAAACATTTTTTGGTAACAAATGTCATCAGCATTGAAGTATGGAATGGTGGCTGAACCATGAAGGGGCATACAAATGTTTAGCATATCTGGCACGTAAATACCTTGCAGTGCTGGCTACAGAACTGCCATGGAAACACCTGTTTTCACTTTCAGGTGACATTGTAAATAAGAAGCAGGTAGCATTATCTCCCATAAATGTATACAAACTTGTTTCTCTAAGCAATTGGCTGAACAAGAAGTAGGACTGAGTGGACTTGTAGGCTCTAAAGTTTTATATTGTTTTGTTTTTGAGTTCAGTTAAGTAACCAAAAACAAACAAACAAAAAAACTACTAGGATCACCCAGAGGATTCAGAAGGCCTGGGGCAGGGCTGGGTCTTCGGTGGCAATTCAGTGGAGAATTCTTTTCGAAGGGAAGGACCTGCCAACAAATTGCCACTGAAGAATGTATCGGCGGTGGTAGAGCTGCCGCCGATCACAGCTTTTTTCTTTTTTATTCTTTCTTTTTTTTTTTCTCTCTTTTTTTTCCCCGCTGCTTGGGGGGTGCTTGTACTCACTGGGCGGTGCTCCGAGGCTTCGGCAGCACTTCAGCGGTGGGTCCTTCACTCACTCTGAGTCTTCTGCTGTACAGAAGGACCTTCCACCGAAGATCCGGAGCAAGTGAAGGGCCCGCCATGGAAGTGCCACTGAAAATCAGGAATGGCTCGCGGGGCCCCTGCGCGGCCCGAGGCAAATTGCCTCATTTGCGGTTCCACCCCCCAGTGGCCCTGAACCCTACTTTTGTAAGTTGCACTTTCATAATAAAGAGATTCCACTAGAGTACTTGTATGAGGTGAATTTAAAAATACTATTTCGTTTGTTTATCATTTTTACAGTGCAAATATTTGCAAGTAAAAAATAATATAAACACTGTATATTTTGTATTTTGTGTTGTATTTGAAAGTATAGAAAGACAAAAAAAAATTTAACAGTGCAATTATAACTGCGTTTAATCATGATTAAATTTTTTAATCACAGATTAATTTTTTTAGTTAATCGTGTGAGTTAACTGTGATTAATTAAAAGCAGCAGAGAATCCTGTGGCACCTTATAGACTAACAGACGTTTTGGAGCGTGAGCTTTCGTGAGTGAACACTCACTTCGTCAGACGCAGACTGCGTCTGACGAAGTGGGTGTTCACCCACGAAAGCTCACGTTCCAAAACATCTGTTAGTCTATAAGGTGTCACAGGATTCTCTGCTGCTTTTACAGATCCAGACTAACACGGCTACCCCTCTGATACTTGTGATTAATTGACAGCCCTAATCTGAACCATCCAGTCAGGCTCCTGTAGGACCTTGCCTTTCTCTGAGACTCAGACAGTGGGAGTACTGGGATCTCTGTACTCTGTATCCATGGAGCTGGGGTCTGACCAGCACACAGCCCAGAGAGCGAGCGTCTCGTCAGGCCTATGTACACCTGCCCCGATTCACATTTGGCTCCAGAACAGCAATTCAAGGCTTCGCCCAGGTGTCATTGGGAATCACAGCATCCTCCCAACAAGAGGGGGAAGCTCTCCCAGCCATCTGGCTAATACCTTTTAACCCCTAAGAGGTTGCAGGGGCCTCATGTAGGACAAAGGGCAGGATGGAGGATTGGCAGATTCCACCAATGAGGACTTAAACATGGTGTACTTTGGGGCAGGTGGAAAATGTTTGTTTGGTTCCCCCTCCCCCCGTATGTAAAACTGAGATTAATTTCGATTCAAACTTTCAACAAGAAAATGTAAACTTTTTATTAAAAAACTGAAAACCTGAAAAGTAGAGGGAAACGTTTTAGCTGAAAAACTTCAAAACGATGAAATATTGGTGAGTGGGAGTGGGGTAGAAGAGCCTTAGTTTTGTAATGAATGCTTGAAAATGTCCAAGGAAAACAGACACTTCACACTCAGACATACACATAAAGAATTGTTTAGTCAAAATCTAGTCTTCTATCAAAAAAATCTTGATGTAAAATTTTCAGCCAACCCTGATCAGAAACTGGGAAGCCCTGGAGATTAAAGTAAACCACATTAAATCCCTGTGTGGTGCTCTTATTCAGAATTAAAGTGGATTTAATTTAGTTTAGCTCTGTTCAGGTGCGCCAATCAACTTCAGCCCTGGGAAATCTTTCAAACAAAATCTGGGCATTGTGGTCTTCCCACTCCTGGGGCTCCCTGCTGCATGTCTCTCTCTTTCCTGCTGTCATCTGCCATTTTCCTTTCCCTGATAGTGGCAGATTCCAAGGCTGTTGTCCAAGTGGTGCAGGACTGTGGGTCTCCTGCTTAGTGGTGGCCTAAGCAGACAGAGTGCCTGGAATGATGACGCAGCTATGAGCTCAGTAACAGTTGCACAAGTGTTTGTTACTGGGCAAGGGGACAGAGGCAGCTCCCCTCCTGCTGCTGACTCCAAAAACACCTTCACTTTCCCCAGGAAGCAAAGGAAGCACCCTGACCCATCCCCATCCTCTCAGGGATACTTCCTTAGTGGAGGGGGCCATCTCCTCTGGGAGCAGTGAAACCCTTTAGGGCAGGGGCGGGCAAACTTTTTGGCCTGAGGGCTGCATCGGGTTTTGGAAATTGTATGGAAAGCCGGTTAGGGGAGGGGGTCATGACCAGGCCCCCACCGCCTGTCTGCCCTCCCCAGACTCCTGCCCCATCCAATGGCCCCCGTTCCCTGACAGCCCCTCCCCCCAGAACCCTGGCCCTATTCATGCCCCCCATTTTCTGTCGCCTGACCCCCACTCCTGACTGCCCTCCACTGCCCCATCCAATCCCTCTTCTCATTCCTGACAGCCCTCTGGGACCACTGCCCCATCCAACCACCCATTCTCCCTGTCCTCTGACTGCCTCCTGAATCCCTGCCAACGCCCCCTCCTTCCTGACTGCTCCCTGGGACACTTGCCCCCATTCAACCTCCTGTTCCCCCTGTCAAGGTATGATTCCCCACTCTGAACCTTAGCGTCCAAAAGATGGGGTAACTGCATGAACCCCCCTAAGCTTAATTACTAGCTTAGAAATGATAGAGCTGTCACCACCCAAAAATATAGTGTTTTCAGACACTTTCTGGCCCCCAAACCCTTCTCTGGGGACCCCAAGACCCAAAACCCCTTGGGTCTCACAACAAAGGGAAATAAACCAGTCCCCCCTCCTTTCTTCCTCCCAGATTCTCCCCTCCCTGGGTAACACTGGGAGATCCCTGTGATTCAGCTCCTTGAATCTTAAAACAGAGAGGAAATTCACCTTCCCTCCTTCTCTCCCCCTACCAGATTCTCCCTGAGAGAGAGACAGTGATCCTAACACAGAGAGAAATCAGGCTTTTCCTTCCCCTTTCTCTCCTTTCTCCCACCAATTCCCTGGTGAGTGCAGATCCCCCTCCCCTTGGGTCTTACACAAGAAATAAAAAAAAATCAATCAGGTTCTTAAAAAGAAAAGCTTTTAATAAAAGAAAGAAAAAAAGTAAAAATTGTCTCTGGAAAATCAAGATGGAAAATGTTACAGGGTCTTTCAGCTTATAGACAGTAGAGAGAATCCTTCCCCCAGCACAAATACAAGTTGCAGCAAACAGAGATACGATCCTTCCAGCAAAATACACATTTGCAAATAAAGAAAACAATCAAAAGACTAAACCGCCTTTCTAACTGGTACTTACTAAATTGAACAGAAGAGGCTGTTTCAGAAAATTACAGAGTCTGTATACATGTCTGGTCCCTCTCAGAACCCAGAGAGAACAACCAAAAAACCCAAAAAGCACAGACAAAGGCTTCCCTCCACCGATATTTGAAAGTATCTTGTCTCCTGATTGGTTCTCTGGTCAGGTGTTCCAGGTTTACTGAGCTAGTTAACCCTTTACATGTAAAAGAGACATTAACCCTTAACCATCTGTTCATGACACCCCCCCACTCCATCTACACCCCTGCCTCCTGAACACCACCCTGAACTCCCCTGCCATCTATCCAACTCCCCTCTGCTCCCTGCCCCCTTACCGCACTGCCTGGAGCACCGGGGGCTGGCAGCGCTACAGTTTTGCCATCTGGCTGGCGCTCAGCCACGCCTCCACTGCCACCACGCAGCACAAAGCACCGGGTCAGGCCAAGCTCTGCAGTTGTGCTGCCCCAGGAGCTCACAGCACTGCCACCCAGAGCGTTGCGCCAGCAGCGGAGAGAGCTGAGGCTGCAGAGGAGGGGGACTGTAGGGGAGAGGCCAGGGGCTAGCCTCCCAGGCTAGGAGCTCAGGGGCCAGGCAGGAGGGTCCTGCAGGCCAGATGTGGCCCATGGGCCATAGTTTGCCCACCTGTGCTTTAGGGGCTGTCTGTGAATGTGCCCCATACACAGATCCACCCAGAAAAGTAATTCAGGTGCAGTATTTTGGTGATTCACACCATAATGTATGGATTATCATAGTTTCGGTACAAAACCTGTTTTAAAATGGGCTCTTCAGCGCACAACTCCCATAAAGCCACACTGCTCTTATTATTTGCATTGTAGTAACATCTAAACGTCAAGTCACGGGCCAGTGTGACAATTGTGTGAGGCACTATACAAACCCTAAACATAAAAACAGTCACCCCATGTAGATAAGCAGCAAGATGGGAACATTTAAGTGTCAAATGCCCAATTTAGGTCTTTTTTAATGTAGGCCAGTTGATGGAGGAGATAACAAATTCTTTCTCAATGGGTTACACAATTATTCACTTGTCAGCAGTAGAATATTGGTGATTAGGAATTGTGGCTTCTACCCCTAGCTCTGAGAAGGGAATGTGGCTTGCAGTGATTAGAAATAGGTTAACTCAAATTGGGTTAGTCACTCTGAAAGGCGGGACAATGTATCATACTAGTCATTCAGAGTAGAGGGTTTTTTTAAGAGACCTGGGTTTTCACTGTCTCTCATTTTGCCATGCTACATCTTTTGTTATCATGTTAAAATGTGGCAGCTTCAGACTGGCTGTCATAACTATAAAGGGAAGGGAGCAGCCCTCCTGTGTACAATACTATAAAAGCCCTCCTGGCCAGAGACACCAAAATCCTTTTACCTGTAAAGGGTTAAGAAGCTCAGGTAACCTGGCTGACACCTGACCCAAAGGACCAATAAAGAGACAAGATACTTTCAAATCTTGGTGGGGGGAAGGCTTTTGTTTGTGTGCTCTTTGTTTTGGGGGTTGTTTGCTTTTGGGACTAAGAGGGACCGGACAGCAATCCATGCTCTCCAAATCTTTCTGCACAAGTCTCTCATATTTCAAACTTGTAAGTAACAGCCAGGCAAGGCATGTTAGGTTTAACTTTGTTTTCTCAACTTGTAAATGTTCCTTTTTTATGCTGAGAGGATTTTACCTCTGTTTGCTGTAACTTTGAACCTAAGGCTAGAAGGGTTTCTTCTGGGCTCTATGAATCTCATTACCCTGTAAAGTTATTTTCCATCCTGATTTTACAGAGATGATTTTTACCTTTCTTTCTTTAATTAAAAGCCTTCTTTTTAAGAACCTGATTGATTTTTCCTTGTTTTAAGATCCAAGAGGATTGGATCTGGACTCACTGGGAATTGATGGGGGAAAGGAGGGGGATGGTAAAAGTCTCCTTGTGTTAAGATCCAAGGGATTGGATTGGTGTTCATCAGGGACATGGTGAAGAAGTCTCTCAAGACTATCCGGAGAAGGGAGTTAGTATTTGGAAGTGGTGGCAGCAACATCAGATCTAAGCTGGTAGTTAAGCTTAGAGGTGTTCATGCAGGTCCCCACACCTATACCCTAAAGTTCTGAGTGGGGAATAAACCTTGACACTGGCACACAAATGTAACTTTATCATTTTATAGTGCTTTTGAAAAACAAATATATCACATGTTGATCTAAAACTGGTACTCTTGGAATTCCTATTATAGAAACAATGGTGTATACAGCTGTGGACCAGATCTCTGGCTGGATCCTTCCACTAGAGGAGTATATTGAAAGGTGAGACATTCCCCGGTGGGAGGGGAGAGAATCACCAACTCACCTATATTTCAACAGCTTATCATAAATTTCCAGAACTAAAAATTGTAGAATCAGAACACCAAACAATCCATCACTGACTAAAGATTATAACCCTGGTTTTATTTATTAAAACTCATTCAGAACTGCAAGATATTAACTATTCTTTCCACTGTCAAAACATGCTGCATCCTAATCCAGACAGATATTCGGGTCAGTTCCAAATTGGAATTTCTCAGTAAATCAGTGGTGCCAGTTCCATGCACTGACAAGACATGAGACTGCCCATTACAGAGGGTGGAAAGAAGGATGCTGGGGCTAACACCCAGGGCTTTGTGGATTCCTAGGTTCTATTCGCAGCTGTGCCACTGACTCATTATGTGAGCTTTGGTAAGTCCCCTACTGTCTGAGTGCCTCAGTTTCCCTC
The DNA here is from genome assembly GCA_026122505.1 of Aldabrachelys gigantea. Lineage (NCBI taxonomy): Eukaryota > Metazoa > Chordata > Testudines > Testudinidae > Aldabrachelys > Aldabrachelys gigantea. Next base: position 16,263,559 of record CM047489.1, on the reverse strand, counting down.
TAAAGTTGGGGTAAATAACATTTGCATGCTTCATACAGGTGTTGAGAACCAGGGCAAATCTGAAAGGAAGCAGACATGGAAATGACAACATACCAGCGTGTGCACAAATTCAGTGTCTGACCCTACAATAACAAAGCAGCATGTGCACCCTAGCACCTAAAAGACAACCACAAAATAAGCCAGAAGAAGCAACATTATTGAGTGCACACACACAATAAAACCCACAACATTGTAAACCAGCACTGACATTCCGAAACACAGCCAGCACAAATACCTTTAGAAAAATTATTCGAAAATCCAGTGCACTGACCTCGCTGGCTCTGCTAATACTAGCTGCATCCTCGGGGGTCTGGGCTGCTGCTCCCTGGTATTTAGTGACATCTTGATATCAAGGTCCTCTGCTCTTTCTCCAGGGCAGAGCATGCTCCAGCAGCACATGTGTGTCCATCACTGTGACTGTCCCTGCTCCTGTCTGTCACACATCACAATGTGGGGGGTCCTGACTTCAAGGGGCACTCAGTGGGATTGCTGCTCACGGCTATGGATTGTTTCATCTGCTCATTCACTTTGGTCTGGGGAAATCGAGAATGCCTTAGGGGGGCATGGCCGAAACCCACGGATCTGCCTTTATCCGAGCAGTAGGGAGTTTTTTCTCTGGGACAGAGTTGGGGAAACAAAGCAAAGAAATATGGAGAGATCTCCACCCAACAGCGAAATCACCTCCCCTGGCCGATAGAACAGTGTCATCACACATGAGGGTTTCACTCTGACCAGGGTGGCAATTTATATATGAAAAAAACTAGGGCTTCTCATTGCACTTCACTGTTATTAACATAAGAATAGCGATACTGGGTCAGAGCAAAGGTTCATTTAGCCTTTATCTCTGCATCCCGTCCTGAGGTGACAGGTACCAGTCAATCTGGGGATAACTGAAATCCCCCATTACTGAGTTTATTATTTTAATAGCTGTTCTAATCTCCCTGAACATTTCACAGTCACTATCACCGTCCTGGTTAGGTGGTCAGTAATATATCTCTACTGCTATATTCTTATTATTAGAGCATAGAATTTCTATCTGTCATGGGGCCCTTTGCATTGTGGCCTGGAGACTTGCTGGAGCCTGGCGGGGCCCTGCTGGGACAGGCCAAAGTGAACCCTCCAGTCTTGGGTGCGGTGAGCTCGAGGGATGGGACAAAGCCACCGGCAGCTACTTGGGAATTGCTTGGGGAAACGTCACGGGAGGGGGGCAATCAACTGTCACCTGGGGGGTATGGGGGAACCCAACGATCACCTGAGGGGGGATCTCAATAGCTGTGTGGTGGGCGGGGTCAGGAAAAGCCCTCAGATAAGAGGGGCCAGTGGGATGGGGGGGGTAGAAATTGGGAGGGGCAGGAGAAGAGAAGGGGATGGCGATGGGGGAGGAGAACAGGGGATGGAAACAGGACAGGGGAGGGGAGAGGAGCAGGATAGAAACAGGGCTGGGGTGGAGGTGGGTGAGAACCTAGACAGGGCCCAGGGGAGTTGCCCTTTTTGTCCCTGGGTGCCGGGGGCTCTCCCCCACCTGCACACAACCCTGCTCCTTAAAGCATAATTGAAACATAAAGTGGGGCAGGGATCCATTGATAGGGAGAGGTGGCCATGTTAGGAGATCTCTCATGTGATATGCTGAGACCCCCAAGTGACAGAGGCCAGGGGAAGCTACTGGGATGTGTACAGCGGAGACCACCCCCCATGCTGCTTTCAGAAGAGGTGACCCCCACACCGATGTCACAGGGCATGTCCTGGAGCTGAGCATCTGCCCCTGGTCAGTATCTGGGGGTTTCATCTATTTCTGATGGGTGTGTTTTATGGATGTCGTTACTGGTTTTACAGACTTCTGCGATGTCGCTGTGTCTGTGTGTTATTGCAGGTCACTTGTGGGTGGAGCTGGGCAAATAGTTGATGTTTCAGACCAGCTGCAACCTGAAAACTCAGAGCAGGTATTTGAGTCAGTTCCAAACGCATTTGGAATTTCTCAGTAAATCAGGAAAATCTGCTACAGGTAGTAAAAATGTTTCTTTCAGGGCAGCTTCCTAACAGCATCTGCACTCCTAACCTTTGCCCCGGGTGAGGGAACTTTCCTGGGATGTGGGAGACCCACATTTGCAAACCCACTTTGGATAAGGGTCTTGAACTCAGCATGAGCATCTTAACATGAAGGGCACAGGCCACTCCAGGGTGAGCTGTTCTCCAGTACAGGCTGTTCCACTTTGCATAACTACTTAAATATTAATTGGCCAAAGAGCAAGCAAATGAGAATGACTCTATAGGCTGAGGACTGAGAAGCTCACCTGCGCAGTAGGAACTATGGATTCAAATTCCTCCTCTGAATGAGGAAGACAGAAGATTTGAATCAGCACCTCCTACCTCCTGAGTGCCTTAATTCCCAGGCTGGAGAGTCATTTTCGCATTTTTCAGCAAGTAAACTATTCATCCAGAAATTTTCGCCCAGCTTTACCTGTGAGAACACAAACTGGTTTGTTGTGGGATTGTTTGCGAGTGCCAGGACTGCACACAAAGGGGTTTGTATGAAGGTCTGTGACTGTTGGGGTTGCCTTTTGATTTATTTTTGTAGGTGCCTCCATGAGCACTGTCACATTTTCCATGTGGGATTGTTATTGTAGGGTTTTCTACATAACTACTGAGGCTACTCATATACTGGGGCTGCTGGCATACTGCTTTGTTATTATAAGGTCTTTGTATAAGCTGTGGGGCCACTCCTGCTGGTTTGTTTTTGTAGTGTTGTGTGTGAGTGCACAGCTGTGATCACAGTGGATTATTGCTTGTGAGTGCTTGGGCTGGGGTCACAATGGATTGTTATTCTAGAGTTACTCTTGAATACGGTGACCATCTTTTCCTATGCCGAATACGGGACACCTGGTAAAATTGCTCATATTCAAGCAAGTTCAATGGCAATCAATCAATCAATCAGAATTATGCAGTACAAACTGAGCACCTGTTAAAAAGAAATACTGCATTATTACAGTAGCTCCTCACTTAAAGTCATTCCGGTTAACGTTGTTACATTGCTGCTCAATTAGGGAACATGCTCTTTTAAAGTTGTGCAATGCTCCCTTATAATGTGGTTTGGCAGCTGCCTGCTTTGTCCACTGCTTGCAGGAAGAGCAGCCCATTGCAGCTAGCTGTTGGGGGCTTGGAACAAGGGTGGACCGGTAGCCCCCCTATCAGCTCCCCGCTCCCCTAAGTTCCCTGTGCAGCAGCTGCCAGGTTATCATGTGCTGCTCCTGCTCTCTGCCTTGGAGCTGTTCCCCGAGTCTCCTGCTTGCTGAGGGGAGGAGGGGCTAATGCCATGGTGCCCCCCTGCTCCTACACTCCACTTACCCCTTCTTCTCCATATAGAGCATGGTGGGGAGGGGACACAGAGGGAGAGAGACAGAGAGAGCCTGGGGCAGCAGCTGATCTCTCAACTTCCTGATCCACTTAAAAAGACAATGCAGTTAAGAGTGGATCAGCTTACTTAAAGGGGCAGTGTGAATCTCTCTCCTACACACAAGGTGTAGGTCTGTCTCTGTCTGCCATGCCCCTCCCCTCCATTCCTTCTGCCTTGTAGAATGTGAGGCTACGTTAACAACAAGGTATTAACATTTGAAGGCTCAGCCCAGTGCTAGTTCATCATTTAGCACAAGGGTTCTCAAAGTCGGGGGTCAGGACCCCTCAGGGGGTTATGAGGTTATTACATGGGGGGTTGCAAGCTGTCAGCCTCCACCCCAAACCCTGCTTTATATATACAGTTTTTTTTGTCTGGTGAAAAACATTTCTCTGGAACCTACACCCTCTCCTCCCCCCATTTATATTAATTCTTATGGGGAAATTGGATTCACTTAACATCATTTTGCTTATAATCATATTTTTCAGGAACATAACTACAACATTAAGTGAGGAGTTACTGTATAACATTAATAATAGGCAAAAATTATAAGTCTATACTTACAATTAAGTGGTTACTGCTCTGACTTTTATTTGGGGGGGGGAGCGGCTTGTGGTGCTCAAGTCAGCTCCATATGGCAGGATCCAGGGATGCAGTGCCACCTCCACTCACTGATTCACCTCAGCAGGCCACCCAGCCTGTCTTGGTTGAGGGGATGAAAGCACAACCAAAAATTATAACTCAACGGTCGAGAGGTCAGCTGAAAAAGTTTGAAAATAGCTCAGTGTGCAGGGAGGGGATAGCTAGGGGCTGTGTGTGTGCAGGGAGTAGCTGAGAGTGCAGGGAGGGAGTAGCTAGGGGCTGTGTGGAGGCTGTGGGGCTAGCTTGGGATGCAGGGAGAGGGGTTCCTAGTGGCTGTGCATGGGCTGGGGTGATCTCAGGTTATAGGCAGATGGTACCTAGTGGCTGTGTGTGGGCAGGGGTATAGCTCAGGGTGAAGGGAGAGGGGTACCTAGGGGCTGTGTGCCAGGATGACTTCTCTGCCCATGGGCTCAGAAGGCTTCCAGGATTCAGCCCTGGCTCTTGGCTTCAGTCCCACCACTCATGGTTTGGGGTGGGGCTGGGGGTACTGGGGTTTCAGCCTTGCAACTCCTGCCTTCAGCTCCAGGATCATAGAATATCAGGGTTGGAAGGGACCTCAGGAGATCATCTAGTCCAACCCCCTGCTCAAAGCAGGACCAATCCCTAGATTTTTATCCCAGTTCCCTAAATAGCCCCCTCAAAGATTGAACTCACAATCCTGGGTCAAACCACTGAGCTATCCTTCCCCCCCCTCCCCAAAAAAGAAAGGTTATCAAGTCCAGCCCCCTGCCTTCACTAGCAGGATCAAGTACTGATTTGTCCCTAGGTAGCCCCCTCAAGGATTGAACTCACAGCCCTGGGTTTAGCAGGCTAATGCTCAGACCACTGAACTATCCCTCTCCCCAGGCCTCAGTGAGGGAGAGGGGCTGCTAGGACTTCAGTATGGGGTGGTGCTGGGGATGGGGATTCAGCCCAGGTGGGGAGAAGGGGCAACTTTACACTGGTTCCCATTTCTCTCCCACTAATGAGGATTTGTCAACAGTCTGGGCCAGGAGCCGGTCTCGGTTCTGTTTTCTCTCAACCTGTAACAAATTAGCACAGGATTCACACATACTCACTGGGCAGCAAGAGGCACAGAGACAGGATCATCAGAGTGGTGGTGGGAACCAGTTAAGATGGAAATAGCCCAGCAACTGACAGGGTCGGCAGGGGACAATCTGCAGTCCCCTCCTGCTCCCACCTGCCTCACTGTTGTCCCTGCCAGCAGGTATATGGGATCTTGGGGAGCAATTACCACACAGGTGGGGTGCAAAATAAACTTTATTAAGAAAATGCAAAAAACAGGGAAAATTCAATAGTGAGGGGTATGGGGTTTAAAGTAGACAATTGGGGAGGGGTTTCTTTTAGCAAATAGTATAGGGGGTCTCAATAGTGGGGCACAATACAGTGGGGTACAATACAGTTGGTAACCAATTAACACTGAAGTATAAATGTAACAGGTAGCTAACAATTTTTATGTAAAAGGTGTGTCACAGCAGCATATAGCCAACTAACAGTTATGGGTAAAATGTGTCACAGTAGTGTAAATGTAAAATGTGAGGTGTGTTAGAGAGAAAAAGGGTAATCAATGGGGTTTTATGCTAGACTTCAGTAATACAATTGAGGTTTGGGGGCAATAGGAGCGGGGTGAACTCATGGAGGAAGGGATTATAAAAGAGAGAGAGAGAGAAAGGCAGGGGTAGAGGAATGAGATTGGGGGATGGGGGAAGAGGAGCAGGTGAGCAGAGAGAGATTCAAACTTCAGGAGAGAGAGGGCAGGCAGGCTGCAGATTTAAACAGCAGAAAGACTGAGGGGTATGTGGTGACTGGAGAGCTCAGGGGGGCAGCAGGAAGACAGACTTAACTACAACTATACAGAACACAGCAAAATCTTATTTATGATCTAACTTAACCAAGACTACACAAATTAGCAAGTAACAGAACACAATGCAACAATTTTTTAAACCTAACTTACAGAGCACAATACAAAAAATTCTCTAAACCTAACTTAACCACAGCTATGCAAAATGAAATTACAACTTATCTAGACTAAGAACCTAATTCTAATACGTGCACCTTAGCAGCAGTGGCGGGGGGCTGCAAGCTAGCAGTCCAGGAAGGCACAGCTTAGCAGCAGCACAGGCTTATTTTTAGCAGCAAAGTGCTGTGGAGTTTAAGAGAGGTTTTAAGGCACAGACCAAGGGTTAGCTTAAGTCTGGCTGCTGGGGGAAACAGAGCCAGCAGCTAAAATAATAAAATAAAAGTATATAGAGTTTCACAGAGGGATTCTTACCAGCCCCAAAGGAAGCAGCAGAGGTAAAAGCAGCAAGACCATCAGAAGGCTAGGTACGGTCTCAATAATCAGGAGATCTCTCAGGTAGCAAATCGTTCTTCGTGGGGGGGGGTTCAAAAAACGGGGGTATGCTCAAAAATAAAACGAGAGCGGAGAAAGGACCCCCCAGAACCCCTGGCTGATCAGACCAGGCAGCAATGCAGGAACCTTTCTGAGGTCTGATCAGAAAATGTCTGGTTTTAAGGGCAAACTTAGGCAGTCTCCCACCAGTACTTCTGATTGGCTCAGAGGCAGGGGAAAGAAAAAAAACAAAACAGGTGAGCACAGAGACATGTCTTGGCAGAGTCCTGTGCAGTAGGTGACTCAAAAGCACATGAGGCCTATGACTCATGCCCAGGACCTTAAAAACACAATAGGCCTTGCAGCTGGACATTGTCCATGCTACACCAAGCCCAGGTTTAACAAGGTGATAACAGGACTAACCCTTTGAACAGGGCAGTGGTCCCACTTAGCACAAGTGGCCATCCTTTTGAGAAGGGCAATGGCTCTTGGTAAACAACTTCAAGGGGCCCTCTCTTTGAAAAGGGCAGTGGCCCTGGTAAACAACTTAACAGCCAGGGAGGGGAGGCCACAGTAGAACAAAAACAAAATGGAGTATGGGGACAGCTGTAAGAGACAAAATGGAATGGGGGATACCTGTAACAGACAACTGTGACTGCTCTGTCTGACTTCTGCAGAAGGGAAGATCTGGGGTCTCTCTCTCTGCTCAAATCTGCCCCCACATGTTGGATATTCCAGCCAGCCCCTCTACCTAATCCCAGGGGTTTGCAGGACTCAGGCAGCAGAGACACTACAGTGTGTCCGCTCTGACCTGCACTGTCCCTTCCTTGGGTCTGATCATCGTCACTCCCCATTTCCTGCCCCCTTTCCATGCTCCAGCCACAGTGTCTCTATTTAGGACTGTAAGATTGAGAACCAAAGGGGACTGGTTTGTGTCTAAACGTAGATTATTAGGGTTGGAAGGGACCTCAGAAGATCATCTAGTCTAAACCCCTGCTCATAGCAGGACCAATCCCCAAATGGCCCCCTCAAGGATTGAGCTCATAACCCTGGGTTTAGCAGGCCAATGCTCAAACCACTGAGCTATTCCTCCCCCACCACTGAGGAAACACTCCCCATCCCATCTCATTTCCTGGGGACCGAGACAGCCCGCGGCTAAAGGCACAGCTGGGTCAGGGTGAAAGTTCACTAGGTGACTGGGGGGCCTGGGATGTTGGATGAGCCTGAACCTTTTGCCTCCAACCTGGTCTCCAGTCTCTGGTGAGACGGACCCAGCTCCCCCAGGGGCAAATTCACCCTCTAGGTTTAAGGGGACATAAATGAAGTTTGGGCCTTGTGCTGGACTCTCTGCACAGGGGTGAATTTCACCCCCAGAGAATGCTGAACGTGGGACTGCACTGGCTTCCCCACCTGCTTAGTCTCCACCTACCCCATCATCCACACTCAGCTCCAGCCGCTTCTGCGGGCTCTGCCCTGATTGCCCCTGGTCCCCATTCTGGGCTGCTGAGGAGTCTGCTGACCCGGCTGAGAGACAAGCACCAGGTCCCTTCCCCCTATCCTGGTTCCCTCTTGAGTCACACCCCATTGCGGGGGGTGTGTGTGGGGAGAACACAGGCAGTTGAAAAAGAGCATCTGGAAGTGACCTCTGAGCACATGAGGAGCTGGAATCAGTGTTACTAAGCAAGTGGGGGAACCAGGGCAAAAGGCCAAAGAAACATGTGGGAGTCTTGTGAACAGACGTTAACAGCTCTGTGGGAAGCCAAAGAGCAGAGGACCCCAAGAGAAATGTGTCAGGAGTACAAGGCAAAGCAGTTTTGCAGAGTAATTGATGCAGAAGGGGATTGTCCTGGGATGGTGGCTGGGCACATTTCACCCCTGGGATGGAGTCAGCTCTGCAGAGCCGCTGCACAGGGGATGTTTGGGGGGAGCTCAGATGCTCAGGTGAGGGTCAGAGGAGCCCAGTGTGAGGCTGCCTTTGTAAGCCATGCCCAGAAGACGACAGAGTTGTCATAAGCAGATAGCTAAGGGTTAATGTTTCTTTTACCTGTAAAGGGTTAACAAAGGGAACCACACACCTGACCAGAGGACCAATCAGGAAACTGGATTTTTCAAAGCTCAGGGAGGGAATTTTTGGGTGTGTGTCTTTGTCTGTGTCTTTGTTCTGTGCTCTCTCGGTTATGAGAGTGATTTCTATCTCCAGGCTTTTCTAATCTTCTGTTTCCCAGTGTAAGTAAAAAAGGTAGAAGACAATAGGTTTTTATATTGTTTTTGTATTTACATGTGTGTAGTTTGCTGGAATGTTTTAAATTGTATATCTTTTTGGATAAGACTGTTTATTCATTTTTCTTTTAAGCAATTGACCCTGTATATTGTCAATCTTGATACAGAGAACATTTTTATGTCTTTTTCTTTCTTTTTATATAAAGCTTTCTTTTTAAGACCTGTTGGATTTTTTTTTCCTAGTGGGGACTCAAGGGGATTGAACCTGCAGCTCACCAGGGAATTGGTGGGGAGGAAGAAAACAGGGGGGAAGGGAAAATCTCTTTGTGTCAGAGTTGCAAAGCGTACCTATGCAGGGACTCTGACTGAGGGTGAAAGAAACTTGATCTCTCTGTGTTTGCATTTCAAGGACTTGAAATGGTATCTCCTAGTGTACCCAGGGTGGGAAGTTCTGGGAGGGAGGTAAAGAGGGGGAAGGGAAGTGGGTTATTTCCCTTTGTTGTAGACTCAGGGCATCTGAGTCTTGGGGTCCCCCAGGGAAGGTTTGGGGAGACCAGAGGGCACCAGAGACTGGAAATCTGGCTGGTGGCAGCGCTATCAGATCCAAGCTGGTAATTAAGCTTGGAGGGTTCATGCAGGCACCCACATTTTGGATGCTAAGGTTCAGAATTGGGATTTATGCTTATGACAAGAGTGAAAAAGGGTAAATATTTGTTGCAGTTTTTTTAAAAAAATATTGTTTAAAAAACTTATGAGAAAAATATTCTTTCCCCATTTTTTTCCCCTCTCTTGGTGGCAAAATGATAAAAAGTGTGGAAGAAGAAACCAAAACTTGAAAGCTTTTTAAAGATTCTCTAAAAAAAAGTGGGTTTTTAAATGTAAATTTTAATTTTTTTTTAATTTTCCAGGTTTGTTTTTATAAAACTCCCAAAAGAGATTTTTTTTTCTTTTTGTAAAAATGAAAACTCTGGAAATAATGAAAATGTTTGACAAAAACTCTCACTTTGAAAACTACGTCATTTTTAGATCACAATATTTTGGCAGCTCCAGCCCAGAGTGATCCCCAGGGCTGTGGGTCAGGCTGAGCTGCTGGCATCCTTGGATGGCAGTTGGGCCCTGCCTGGAGCTCAGACAATGCTGCCCAGAAAGGGCCTGATCCAAAACCCATTAGTTTCAATGGAAAGACTCCACTGACCTCACTGGCCTTGGGATCAGGTCGCCGTGTAAGAGAGTCAGTTCTCTTGTGACAGAGAAATGGCTAAGGAGCTTTCATTGGGAGAGACCCCAACCCAGTCTGGTCACAGGAACAGGAACAGGGAGAGTCTCCACCATGGGAGGGTGAAGGGGAGGTTGGTGATAGGATCATGAACAGCGCATAGTGGGATATGAAGAAGGGGAGTTCACTCCATCCCCCAGCCAGAGCTGCAAGAGCATCTGCAGAGCGAGCTCCTCCTGCTGCACAGACCTTGCAGCTGCCTCACTGCACAGATCCTGAAAGGAGCAGAGACAGCTCCACACTGGGAAGAAATGACCAGGGATCCTTTCTACGCTAGTGATTTAACAGAGACTTGGAGGAGTCAGTTGCAAAGAGTTGGAAATAGAAAGATCGATACATAGATTGATAGATAGATAGATGGCTCTGTATGGGGATAGAGAGAGGGAGATAGTCAGAGGATGCATATGGGGGTAGACTACAGTGACCAGATGTCCCATTTTTAAAGGGATAGTCAAATTTTTTTTGAACTGTTTCTTAAATAGGCGCCTATTACCTCCCACCCCCTGTCCCGTTTTTTCACAGTTGCTGTTTGGTCACCCTAGGGTACATAGATACAATATTGTTTTTAAATACCGTGCTTGGCTTATCACATTGTTAAGCACAGAGACCAAGGCTTTCAAAAATGATTAGTGATTTTGGGGGCCCTATTTAAGCCACCTTAAAGGGGCTGATTTCCAGGAGGGGCTCAGTGCAGTTTGTCTGTTATCCCTTAAGGTGTCTTACGCTTGGCTCCCAAAATCGCTGTGCTTTTTGGAAGTTTTGGCCAGAAGTGTTCATGCAAATGATGCATGTGGCAAATCTGTGTGTGAGACCAGCTGCAGGGGTGTGAGGGGCTGTGTCCCCATGGCCCATTCTATCCTTGCCCCTCAGGCAGACTGCATCAAGGGTGATCAGTGCCAGTTGTGATGGGGATTTTGTGATAAAGCTCTTCTGGCACAACCCCCACACTGTGTGGACGCTGAGCGGCCAGTCCAGTTCTCAGCTGCCCCAACAGTCCCTGCAGGGTGAACATTGATCATTTCCTGCTGAGGCAATAGAGGCAGCTGTGTGAAAGCTGGGGGCACCCTGACATGTTCCCAAAGCAGATAGACTCGAACCAGCACCTACCCCGATGAACCACCCAACCCCAGCTGTTATAGCAGGGGTTCTCAAACTATAGTACTTCTGGGGAAGTTAACTGGTATCAGCTCCAATGTATACAGCTCCAATTACACCAGTATAAATCCCTGTGCACACTCAGACTGTGGTATAAGAGAACCTTTTTCTGGTTTATCTTATGTTGTTTTAGAAGCAAGATAAATTATACAGCATATATTTTTGACAAAGAGGATAATTAATAATGTGAAAAATTACCACAGGGTATTTCATCCAATGAGGGGAAGCATCTGGAGACTGGGAAACGGGAAATGTCAGAGACAGAAGCTGGGAACTCTTCTGCAGGGGATTTAATTGATGTCACATCCCACATTGCTTCTGGGCTAGATCCTGCCTCTCTCCCTCCGATCCGAACCCCAGGACAGCCAGGGCAGAATTAGACCCATCTCTCCAGCTCTGGTGGGAATGCTAATGGAGCCAGACACTGTGGTATTAGAAAGTGACTGGCTGCTGCTCAGAAGAGGAAAATGAGAGCAGAGTCAGTGCCACCAGGAGCAGTGGCTCCACCTCGGCGATTCTCTGCAAACACTGTCCAACTGCTCTGTGCAGCGCAGCAACCGCAGAATGAGTCGATAGCGCCCTGAGCAGCTGTACAGTCCTCTGTGCAGACACATCTTCCCCTGTCCAGCCGTGAGCTCTCCCCAGGCCTGACCCTGAGCTAGCACTCCAGCAAGGTGGTGGCATATCACACGCTGTGATGTGGGACTGAAGAACCCGCTCACAGGGCTATTTTTGTCCTCAGACATTAACCTGCCTCATTCTCTCTCTCCATTTAGTCTGTTTTCATGAGGTTTCCAGGGCAGTTTTTTCGTACATTTAAAGGCCAGAAGAGACCAATGGTTCCATCTAGTCAGATCATCTGCACAGTCCAGGCCAGAGAGTCTCCCCCAGGGATCCCTGCATTGAGCTGCTAACTTCTGGCTGAGCTAGAGCCTGTCTGATAGAAAGAGACATCCCCTCTCGGTTTAAGGATTCCAAACCAGCTCACATTTCTAAACACTGAGATGGCTGTGGCTGATCAGTGCAAGAGGAGACACAGGGGAAGAGAGATGCTGGACTGGGACAGAGCAACTGGAGATGGACCCTGAGGTTTAGCTCCAGCTGTGGGTCCTAATCTGACCTTCCACAGAGTATGGGGATGTGGACTTGGGGTTCTGGTTTGGGCCTATTATAGAGACAGCCCCAAAGTCTGGGTGTGGGGAGTCTTCCTCTGAGCAGAAGTGCAATAGGTACCAGATAAGATGATCCAGAGTCTGACTGAAGAGGGGAAGAAGATGCTCAGTTTCAGGTAGCTGAGCCATCTAAGAATAAATGGGCAAGAGGGAAGAGGTGGAGCTGTTGGTCTTGGCAGAGATTTCTGGTAGCTCAGTGGAATATCTAGATTTGGTGTGTACCCAATGCCTGACACTGAGAGACTGACTGGGCAGCTAGGCCAGGCCACAGACACGCCCAGGATAAACTGTAACAAAGGATACTGGAAATTTAACAGAGTATATCCCATGGCAGATTGTCGGGGCAGGGACTGTGCTGTATGAAACCTGACTGTACAGCACCAGCCATCCAAGGGTACTGAGAAAACAACACATTTGTAATAACGCCTGCACCAGGGCCTGCTGAGAATTTTACATACAAAACTAGATTTTGACTACATGATTTTTTAAATTTTATTTATTTCTTTATTTGTGGCAGTCTCTGCTTTTTTTGAACATTTTAAATTTTTTATTGGAAAACCAAAAGCCCCAAAATATTTTTGTTTTTGGAAGTTTTCAGCTGAAAATTTTCATTGTTCATTTGCCGAAGCCTACTATTCCTCTCCCACCCATGTTTCAGGTTATCGGATTTTGATGAAAAGTTAAAATTTTATTGCTGAAAATTTTGACAGAAATTCATTTACATTTTCCACACGGAAAATAATTCCATTTTCTGCCCTGCCCCAGAGTGCACCATGTTTAAGCTCTCCATGGTTGCAGGTGGAATCTGCCAATGCTTTGTTCTGTCCTATATTCACATGACTCCCCTGTGACATTCTAAAAGTTAATTCAGATTAGCCTGAAGGCCGCTGTGACGAGTGTGGGAATGTGGGTGCAGGCCTTGCTGGAGCACTAGGCATAACTACCAGTATGAACCATGGCTGTAGGCCTGGCCTCCAGAGAATAGTAACTCACTGGGTATTGGCTGACAAAGTAATCACATTCCTGACCTGAGAGGATGGTTCAGGGACACACAGACTTCTCAAGTTACATTATAAATACAGACCTAAGAGATGGGACAAGAACACACCGACTGCTCCTAAGGATAAAGAAGGGATGACAAAATAACAGATAAGGATATTTGCTCGAACTAGCAGGAATGAGGAGAAACAGTGGTGATAAGGGTAGTAACTGACAAGATCTAAAGTGGAATACGGGACTTCTTTATATCAATGTATAAAAGAAGAAATCATAGGAGAGGCATCTTTGTACTAGTCTAGACACAGCACTCTGGTGTGCTGATTGAACTGGTATCTTGTCGCAGGAATACATGCGTTAGTGGATCTGTAGCTCCTAGAGGACACTAGGACTGTGCTTTGTCGACAATCAACCTGGCTAAGCGCCTTTGCCACTGAACTGAGCCTGGGGTCTTTCTTTGGAGTAACATTGAGGTTTGCTGAATCAATACATTGCATCATCTGCTAGCGCAGCCGACATCAGAAAACAGCAACATTAGCAGCATTACCTATGCTGCAGGACCAGCAGCACTTAGCAACATGAACAACAGTTGGTAATTGTACAATCATAGACATGTCAGGCTGGAAGAGACCTCAAAAAGTCATCAAGTCCCGCCCCCTGCACTGCGGCAGGACCAAGTAAACCTAAACCATACCTGATGGGGGACTGTCTAACCTGTTCTGAATAACCTCAGAAAATGGAGATTCCACAACCTCACTTGGAAGCCTATTCCAGAACTTAGCTACCCTGATCATTAGAAAATTTTTCCTACTATCAAATCTAAACCTCCCTTGCTGCAGATTAAGCCCATTACTTCTTGTCCTACCTACCTTCAGAGGGCACTGAGAACAACTGATCACCATCCCCTCCATAACAGTTCTTAAATTTGAAGATGGTTACCAGGTTCCCCTTTCGGTCTTGGATGGACCATGGGAAGGTGAATCCTTTGGTGTCAGAGCCGTGGTTTCTCTGCTTCCCAGGGCCAGCGGCCCGGGGGTGAGATGGGCCGTGGATGTGACTCTGTATCTGAATTTCACACTGGCCCCAGGTTACAGGAGAGAGGCATCAGGGTAGAAAGGGGTCGGCCAGGAGACCTACACTCCCCCTGCCCCAGATCCCACACAGCCGCGTCCGCCTTCCTGTGCCATTGACACTGCACTCACCAGGGCACAGCCCAACAGGTGGTGGCTGGATGCCCTGGAGGGGTAAATGCCATGGGTAGGTTGGGGACAGACAGACAGACGGACTCACTGGGAGCTGAGCAGATCTCCTGGTTGCTGGAACTCAGCACTGGGAACAGAAAGGTGTCGTGCCAGTTCCAGCCCAATCTGTAGCACCAGAGGTACCCCTGCCTGCTCCATGAGGCTGTGCCAGGCACTATGCAGAGCCCTGACCCCCAGGCCCCCCGTGGGCCAGTGACTCCAATGGAAGTGACCTGGGGGCTTCTCATGCCCCCAGGGGATCAGCACTAATCGTCTCTGTACACAGCTCTGCTAACGGCCCGGTAGTGCCTACGTTCATCCCCGGCCCATTAGCTGGGCTCAGCCCCTCACTTCCCCAGCAGAGCCTGCAGCAGGGAACACACTATTGACAGACAGAGGGTCGGGCCCAGATCTGATATGGATGTTTGAGCATCAGACCCAAAGCAGAACCCTCGATCCCAACCCTGTCAGGTCGGTAATAGGGAGCCCTGGGGCTGGACCCTGATAATCCCCCACACACTCTAATGGCAGCAGCCCTCCCTGCTCTCTCTGCCTCCAGGCTGAGCTGACACCCCCTGAGCATCCTGCCCTGAGCTCAGCCTGTCCTGACTTCATGTGCTTGGCATGGGGAGCTGGGCCCAGGAACACACCAGGGGTTTGGATACAGCCCCAGGGGACAAGTAACTCAACATGAGCTCCCAAGGTGCCACAGGGGCAGGAGGGCTGATCCGGCCTGCCCCCACTCACAGTAGCCAATGTCGCCGTGGCTGCTGTTAAAGTCTGACCCCATTTCCTCCCTGGTTGGGGATTCATCCAGGGAAGTGGAGATAGATAGCATTGGAGTCCCTCTCTCCAGCCTCTCTGCTCAGGACATCTCTGTGGAGCAGGGTCCAGATGGTCTGGGGGGCCCAGGAGATGGAGGGTGGCGGTCACAACACTTTAAGGCCCCCAAAGGGTGGTGGGCAGCAAAGCCCATCCTCGCAATATTTTTGCAACTTTTCCCCTAATGTCCATTCTTCCAAGTTCTTGTGACACTGCTCGAAATTCTCACTCACCTTCCTTAGCTGAACCCACCACTCACAGCTGCCCAGAGCGGGAAGGAAGTGGGGCAATTTCCCCCAGGCCTCGCAGGGGCCCCCACGAGAATATAGTATTCTATAGCATTGCAACTTTTTTTAAGGAAGGGGCCCCCAAAATTGCTTTGCCCCAGGCCCCCTGAATCCTCTGGGCAGCCCTGCCACTGCGAGCAGAAATTTGGAGGCTCCGTTATCACAGACGCCCCCTGGGGCGGGGAGATTAGGGGGGCAGGGGAGAAGGAAGCTCTGGAGGGGGTTGTGCAATAGAAATAGAGGCCGGGGAGGTCTAGAGAGAAATGGGGAGAGAAAAGGGGCTCAGGAACCCTGCTGCAGAGAGAGGAGAGGGACAGACACCCAGGGGGCAGTAAGTGCTGTTATTTCAGGGCCAGATGCAGCGTCCCCGCACACACGGGGGCTGAGTTTTATCTGCACAAAATTCTCTGTTACTCACACTCTAGAGCAGTGCTTCTCAAGCTATCTGATGTGTGGGACCGGCAATTTTTTTCCCCAATGTGCCAGGGACTGGTGGCATATTATTATCCTATTTGACGCTCTTATGAGGAAACTCGCCGCATATTAGCAGCCAATGGCTCGTGGACCGGCATCGGTCCATGGATCACGACTTTGAGAAGCACTGCTGTAGGGTACCCACTCTTACCTTGTTCCTGGGGCTCAGGTGTAACCCTGTCGATTTAAGTACCCACCTGTACCCAATTCCTAGGGCTCAGGGCGTAATTTTCTGTGGGTTTGCAGGACCTTTCACCAGTGAAAGAGCCTTACACGGTAATAGCCTTATTCTCTATGTACTGACAATCACAAAAAACAGACTGCACACGCTAAGCATAACAATGTTCGCCACTCCCAATAAGACAGATGAACTTTTCTTGCTCAGGTCCATCTGGAGGATCCCGTTTCTGCACGGTGTCATTGGCAGAGTGTTGAGGTCTGGCAGCTCTGTTCTTGGTGCTGTGTCCTGGAGCTGGTTCCCAAAAATTTCCTTTTGGACCCCAGTTTATATAGTGAAACTTGAGTCCTGCTTAGTTGTACCTGCACCAATCATTATACTAACATTTTACTAACCAAGGCTAAAAAAATTTTCTAACCAATCATATCCCACCACCTTAATTAATTTACAACTAGCAAAATTAATTATGTAACAGACAGAAATAATAGATGAACCAGATAGCGCTCATCCAGACAAACAATAGAGAAGTGGGGACCACAATGACAGAACAATAAAGAAATGAGGAGTCCACAACCACAGTTATTGATAAGTTTCAGAGTGGTATCCGTGTTAATCAAAAACAAGTAGGTGTCCTTGTGGCACCTTAGAGACTAACAGAGAGCTTGATTACATTGAATTCATTAGCAGAACCAGCGACACCATCACAGGACCTAACCAGATCAGCCACACCATCACTGGTTCATTCACCTGCACATCCACCAATGTAATATACGCCATCATATGCCAGCAATGCCCCTCTGCTATGTACGTCAGCCAAACTGGACAGTCTCTATGGAAAAGGATAAATGGACACAAATCAGATATTAGGAATGGCAATATACAAAAACCTGTAGGAGAGCACTTCAGCCTCCCTGGCCACACAATAGCAGATCTTAAGGTGGCCATCCTGCAGCAAAAAAACTTCAGGACCAGACTTCAAAGAGAAACTGCTGAGATTCAGTTCATCTGCAAATGTGACACCATCAGCTCAGGATTAAACAAAGACTGTGAATGGCTTGCCAACTACAAAACCAGTTTCTCCTCTCTTGGTTTTCACACCTCAGCTGCTAGAAGAGGGCCTCCTCCTCTGTGATTGAACTAACTTCTTTATCTCTAGCCTGCTTCTTGCTTGCTTATATATACCTACCCCTGGAAATTTCCACTACATGCATCTGACGAAGTGCGTATTCATCCACGAAAGCTCATGCTCCAAAACGTCTGTTAGTCTATAAGGTGCCACAAGACTCTTTGCTGCTTTTCCAGCTGGACCAGAGAGTAAGATCCTGGCGCCTTCCAAGGACTGCTCTGTGGGGAGCCCAACATGCCAAGCACAGGGGCTGGTGCGGCGGGGCCTGGGATCAGGGGTTCGATATTGGGGTACAGCTGTCAGGTTGGGAGTGGTGATGGTGGGGATCTCTGAGGCAGGGGTGTTTTGGGGACAGGGTGTTTTATTGCTATCTCAGTCCCCCAAAGGGAAGTGGCTCATTCCCTAGGGAGATTCTCTTATTCGCATGGCTGGTCCAGGCTCCTGGGGGCAGAGAGAGACAGTGGGTTAGAGGGGCCTGTGTCACCCTGGGACCAGCCCCTGGGGAAGCAAGGGGCACAGAAGGGCAGGGGTCACCTCACCTAGACCCGCCCTTTCAGGTAGCTGTAATAGGCCTCAGCCAGGATCAGACCCAGGATGAGCAGGACCACGGCACTCAGTGCCAGGCGGGCGATGTTGGCGTGGGTGAAATCCGGACGCCCCAGGGGGGCTGCTGTGGGGGGAAGGAGAGAGTCACTCAGTGGCTCGGACGGGGAGATCAGCAGCTGGATGGACATGCCAGCCGCGTCCCAGGAGCTGCCTGAGGTCAGTGCTGGCTGGAGCCCGCAACCCTTCCCCCCCGCCACACCCAAACTTCCTCCCAGAGTCTGTATTTCGCACCCCCCCACACCCCAAACCTTGACCCAGCCCAGAGCCCCCCCTGCACCCAAACCCCTCAGCCCCAGCTCCACTCCAGAGCTTGCACCCTCAGCGAGAGCCCTCACCCCCTCCAGCAGCCCAATCCCCTGCCCCAGGCCAGATCCCCCTCCCCCTCCCGCACCCAAACCCCTCTGCCCCAGCCCCACCCCAGATCCCGCACCCCCAGCGACAGCCCTCACCCCCTCCTGCACCCCAATCCCCTGCCCCAGCCCAGTGAAAATGAGCACATGAGTGAGGATGGGGGAGAGTGAGCAAAGGAGGGAGGGAGGATGGAGTGACCAGAAGATGGGGCCTTGGGGAAGAGGTGGGGCACAGGGCCAGGCAAGGGTGTTCAGTTTTGTTCAATTAGAAAGTTGACAACCCTAGGGCTGCTGCGCTCTTGGGCTGTGTAACAAGGGGAGCAGGGAGCAGGATGGAGCAGGCAGGGGATTTCCCCTGGCGTGTGGCCTTGCTGAGGTCAGTACTTGAACCTGTGTCTGGTTCTGGGGACCCCAGTTTAAAAGGCTGTTAGAAAAATGCAGCAGGTGCAGGGGAGAGCCAGAAAAACACTGTGAGGCCTGGAGAAGAGGCCTCACAGGAGAGGCTGGGGGAGCTCCATGTGTGGAACTGGTCAGACAGCTGGGCTGGTCACGGTATCTATACTCTTTCCAGGGGAGAAACCCCAGGTACTGATGGGCTCTTCAGTGTAGCAGAGATAGGCAGAACGAGCCCCGAGAGCTGGATGCAGAGTCTGGGCAAACTCCAGTGAGAAAGGAGGCAGCAGTTTCTCCCCGTGTGGGGGATTAACCCCCGCCTCCAGCTCCCCAGGGAAGTGAGGGAGTCACAGCCAGGCTTTAGGCGCTTCTGCTGGATGCTTTGGTCAAACACAAGTGACTGGGCTCAGTGCAGGGGAGCTGGGGGAAGTTCTCTGCTCTGGGCTATCGGGGGGTCAGACTGGATGGAGTAATGGTCCCTCCTGGCCTGAAACTCTGTGAAGCTGTGACTGTAACCCCAGCATGTGCCGACTCCTAACCCCGGCCCATTTCCAGCACTGAGCACTGGCCATGTGCTGGTTTGCGACAGTCCCACTCCCTTGAACGTTGCAACAGCACAAACCTCTCTGCCACTAAAGGAGTTTTGCTGACTCCCTGGGCCAGAGGCTGCTCATGATCAGAACGACACAATCCACTGTTGCACCCAGATCCACCTGCCCCTTCTGCCCTGTCCAACTTCAGGAGAAGGGAAGTTCTGGTGTCTCTCTGCTCCGATCTGCCTCAGTCTGCCTCCTAGGGTTGGATTCTCCAGCAAGCCCCTCTCCCTGCTCCCAGCCCCCCTGGAGTCTGTAGCGCTAAGGTAGCAGAGATGTCACAGCTTCTGTCTGACCTGCTCTGTCCCTTCCTCAAGTCTGATATTTGACACCGCTCCCCATTTCCTGCCCTGCACCATCCCCCTTCCTCGCCTTGGCCACAGCGTCTCCATTTATGGATGGAGGACTGAGAACTGAGGGGTTCTGGTTTACTTGTTTGTCCAAACATATCACTGAGGAAACGCCTCCCATCCCATCCCATCTCACTGCGTGGGGACAGAGACAGCCCTCTGGCTAAAGGCACAGCTGGGTCAGGGTGAAAGGTCACTGGGTGATTACTGGGCCTGGAATGTTGGGTGAGCCTGAATCTTTTGTCTCCACCTGGTCTCCAGTCCCTGGTGAGAAGGACCCAGCTCCCCTAGGGGGAAATTCACCCTCTGGGCTTCAAAGAGGCCTAGGCTTCATTTGGGACCCTCTGCATAGGGGTGAAATCCCCACTCCTGCAGAGAACACCTACCATGAGACTGCTTAGTCTCCTCCATCCTGTCTTCCATCCGCAGCTCCTGCCATTTCTGCCCTGACTGCCCCTGCTCCCCTTTCTGGGCTCCTGAGGATTCTGCTGTGCCTGCTTAGAGATGGGAACAAGGTCTCCTTCCCCTATCTTGGTCCTTTCTGCATCTCTAGTCATTCTGCTGTCCTTGCTGGGAGGCGGGTACCAGGGCACTACCGGATGGGGAAGAACACAAGGCAGTTGAGAAAGAGCAGCCACAAATGACTTCTGAGCAGGTGGGAGCTGGAATCAGTGTGACTAAGCAAGTGGGGAAACCAGGGCAAAAGGCCAAAGAAACATGTGGGAGTCTTGTGAATATACATTAACACCTCCGCGGGAAGCCAGACAGCCAAGGGTCTCAAGGGAAACATGTCAAGACCACAAGTTTTGCAGAGCAACTTTCATGGTAATTGATAACAGTATTGGTTTGTCCTGGGATGGTGGCTGGACACATTTCACCCCTGGGATGGAGGCAGCTCTGCAGAGCAGCTGGACAGGGGAGGTTTGGGGGAGCTCAGATGCTCAGATGAGGGTCAGTGGAACACACTGTAACACTACCTGTTACAAGCAGAGCTAGAAGGCGACAGGGGAAAAAAGGCTAAATATGTTTTTCATTTTTTAAAATATCATTTTTTTTTGACATTTCCCTCTTTTTTTTTTTTTTTTTTTTTTGCCAAAATGTAAAAATGGAGGGAGGAGAAATCCAAAAGCTGAAACTTAAAATATATATATATTGCTCACATTTTTAATGTAATTTTTTTCCTGTTAAATTTAGTTTTTACAAAACTCCAAAAAACAATTTTATTTTGTCTTTGAAAAAAAATGGGAACGATAGAAAAAATGAAATGTTTGAAAAAAACTCTCATTTTCAAAAATCTGTCATTTTTAGATCACAGCATTGTGGTGGCTCCAGCCCAGAGTGATCCCCGGGGCTGTGGGTCAGGCTGAGCTGCTGGCACCCTTGGATGGCAGCTGGGCCCTGCTTGGAGCTCAGACAATGCTGCCCAGAAAGGTCCTGATCCAAAGCCCACTGGTATCAATGGAAAGACTCCCCTGACCTCACTGGCCTTGGGATCAGGTCCCTGTGTAAGAGGGTTGATTCTCTTGTGACAGAGAAATGTCTCCGGACCTTTGACTTGGAGTGACTCCAACCCAAACCTGGCACATGAACAGGAACAGGGAAAGTCTTCACCACGGGAGGGTGAAGGGGAGGTTGATGACAGAATCATGACCTGTGCAAAACGGGATGTGAAGAAGGGGAACTCACTCAATCCTGCAGCCAGAGCTGCAAGTGCAGCTCAGATGTGAAGTAAGACTATCTGCAGAGTGAATTCCTCCTATTGCATGGACCCTGCAGAGACCTTGAAAGAAGCAGAGAGACGGCTCCACATAGTGAAGAAATGACCAGGGCTCCTCTCTACACTAGTTCTTTAAAAGAAACTTGAAGGAGTCAGTTGCACAAAGCTGGCAATGGAGCGATTGACAGACAGATTGATATATAGATAGTTGGCTACCTATGGGGATACAGAGAGGAAGATAATCAGAGGATGTATATGGGGGTAGATATTGTTTTAAATACCGTGCTTGGCTGATCTTATCGTTACCCACAGAGCTCAAGACTTTCAAAAACAATTAGTGATTTTGGGGGCCCCATTTAGGTCACCTTAAAGGGGCTGATTTCCAGTACGTGAGGGCTCAGTACAGTCTGTCACCCCTTAAGCTGTCTCATGTTGGGCTCCAAAAATCACCTGCCATTTTGGGAGGGTTTGCCAGAAGTGGTTGTGCTAGTTATGTACGTGCCAAATCTCTGTGTGAGACCAGCTGTAGAGGTGTAATGGGCTGCGTCCCCATAGCCCAGTTTATCCTTGTCCCTTGGGCAGACTTTAATCAAGTGTGATTAGCACCAGTTGTGATGGGGATTTTGTGATAAAGCTCTTCTAGCACAACCACACTGCGCAAACGCTGAGCAGCCAGTCCAGTTCTCAGCTGCCCCAACCTTCCCGACATGGTGAAGATTGATCATTTCCTGCTGAGGCAGCAAAGGCAGCTGTGTGAAAGCTGTGGGCACTGGTGACATGTTCTCAAACCAGAGGGACTCGAACCAGCACCTACCCCCATGAACCACCAAACTCCTGCCACTATAGCATTTCCCATGCACTGTTACAGATTAGGGATTGAATGGCTAGGCAGCAGTTCTGCAGAAAAGGACCTAGGGGTTACAGTGGACGAGAAGCTGGATATGAGTCGACAGAGTGCCCTTGTGGCCAAGAAGGCTAGCGGCATTTTGGGCTGTATAAGTAGGAGCATTGCCAACAGATCGAGGGATGTGATCATTCCCCCTCTATTCGACACTGGTGAGGCCTCATCTAGAGTACCGTGTCCAGTTTGGGGCCCACATTACAAGAAGGATGTGGAAAAATTGGAAAGAGTCCAGCAGAAGGCAACAAAAATGATTAGGGGGCTGGAGCACATGACTTCTGAGGAGAGGCTGAGGGAACTGGGATTATTTAGTCTGCAGAAGAGAAGAGTGAGGGGGGATTTGGTAGCTGCTTTCAACTACCTGAAAGGGGGTTCCAAAGAGGATGGATCTAGACTGTTCTCAGTGGTGCCAGATGACAGAACAAGGAGTAATGGTCTCAAGTTGCAGTGTGGGAGGTTTAGGTTGGATATTAGGAAAAACTTTTTCATTAGGAGGGTGATGAAACACTGGAATGGGTTCCCTAGAGAGGTGGTGGAATCTCCTTCCTTTGAGGTTTTTAAGGTCAGGCTTGACAAAGCCCTGGCTGGGATGATTTAGTTGGGGTTGATTCTGCTTTGAGCAGGGGGTTGGACTAGATGACCTCCTGAGGTCTCTTCCAACTTTAATCTTCTATGATTCTATGAAGTTAACTGGTATCAGCTCCAGTGTGTACTGCTCCAGTTATAAACCCCAGTGAACACTCAGGTTGTGGTATAAGAGAAGCTTTTTCTGGTTTATCTTATGTCGTTTTAGAAGCAATATAAATTATACAGCATATATTTTTAACAGTGAGGATAATTAATAATGGAAAAAATCACTATGGGCTGTGGTGGAGTTTCCATTATTGGCAATTTTTAATCAAGGGTGAATGTTTTTGTCAAAGAGATGCTATAGTTCAAATGGGTTATTTGGGGGTATTTCTCTGGCCTGTGTTATACAGGAGATCAGACTATGTGATCACAGTGGTCCCTTCTGGCCTTAGAATAAACCCAAGAAATGCTCTGATTCAAGAATCAGAGTGTCCCCTTGGGAGTTACACCAGCAAAGCTAGAGCAGTTTAATTTTACTCCTACATCCCCTGTCATTGGAGTATCTGAGCCCCTCAAAGTCATTCATGGGGTTTATCCTCACACATTCATGAGAGGTAGGGTAGCTCATTCTTATTTCACAGACACAGAGAGAGAGAGAGAAGAAGTGACAGAGCCCAGGGCACACAGGTGTCTGCAGCTGAGTCAGGGACTGAACCCAGGGCTCTTGAGGGCCAGTCCACTGCCCTTGCCACAAGCCCATCCTTCCTCCCTGCTGCCCCCAGCCTCTCTAAAAGCCTGAGTGACAATGACCAACCTGGTACCTGCCTTGAGGGCCAATGACCCCAGGCTATTTCATCTAAAGAGGGGAAGTACCTGGAGACTGGGAAACAGGGAAATCCTCAGAGACAGGAGCTGTGAAATCTGCTGAAGGGGATTTAATTGATCTCACAGACAGTCCCACCCCCCAACAGCTTCTGGGCTAGATCCTGCCTCCCTCCCAAGGCCCCAAACCCCAGGGCAGGCAGGACAGAATTAGACTTGACTCTCTAGGCCTGGGGGGGGATGTTAATGGAAACAGACACTGCAGGATTACAGAGTGATCCATTGCTGCTCAGAAGAGGAAAGAGAGAGGAGTGTTGGTGCCCTAAGCATTGGCAGGGTTGCCCAGAGGATTCAGGGGGCCTGGGACAAAGCAATTTTTGGGGCCCCTTTCATAAAAAAATTGCAATATTATATTCTCGTAGGGACTCCTGCTGGGCCCAGGCAAATTGCCCCACTTGCTCCCCCCCACGGGCGACTCTGGGAAAAATAAACATTTAAAAACCTTCCGCATCTCAGCACAAACCCAGTTTTGAGAAAACTTCTTTACAAGGTATCACTGGTTCTCAGAATCAGCTAGTGCTAAAAGACACTAAAGATCATTAAAAGGGTTGGACAAATATTTTCCATCAAAACTTTTTTTGGATCGAAAATTAGGGGTTTTTAAAAAGCAGAAAAAAATCAAGGACAATGTCTGCTTTCCTTCAAAATTTGTTGTGGTTTTTTTAATTGCAAAGCTGAAGTTAGTTTGCCAAAACCTGAATATGGTTTGGGGTTTCAGAAGTGTGTGGCCAAATATTTGCTGCTTGCTGTGTTTGATTGTTTAAAGAAACAATAAAAAATTCTGCTTAAAAAAAATCCAAAACTTTTGAACCACCTCAGCTTGTGACCAACTGCCTGAGCCCATCCAGTCAGAGATTTTTCCAGGTTTCTGATACTCCGCTGGCTTCCTTGACTCATATCTGTCTCCATAACTTTGGGGTCATTTAGGTTAGAACATAAGATCAGCCATACTGGATCAAACCAAAGGTCCATCCAGCCCAATATCCTGTCTACCGACAATGGCCAATGCCAAGTGCCCCAGAGGGAGTGAACCTAACAGGTAATGATCAAGTGATCTCTCCCCTGCCATCCATCTCCACCCTCTGACAGAGGCTAGGGACACCATTCCTTACCCATCCTGGCTAATAGCTGTCACGGAGTCCCCGGGCGATGCTCTGGAACAGCTCCCCACAAAGCCAGTCAGGACTTTGGGGAGCCTCCTCTCCCTCGGAGCAGACTTGTTCAGGGCAAGAAGCTCACACGTCTTCACCTCCTGGGTCTCTCCTTGGAGCATTCAGCATCCTCTGCCCCTCCGTGTGCTTCCCACAGCGAGCCCACCCAGGCGGGGTCCTGGGGAAGCCACAGGGTTCTGCACCCCCACTTGGCAGTCAGACGTGACTCTTAGCCAGCAAAACAGAGGTTTATTCGATGACAGGAACAGAGTCTAAAACAGAGCTTGTAGATACAGCGAACCAGACCCCTCGGCCGGGTCCATTCTGGGGGGCAGTGAGCCAGACCCCTAGGTCTGCACTTCACTCCTTGTCCCCAGGCAGCTCCAGACTAACTCCCCCTCCAGCCCCTTTCCCGGGCCAGGAGGTCACCTGATCCCTTTGTCTCCAACACCTTCAGCCGGCACCTTTGCAGGGGAGGGGCCCAGGCCATCAGTTGCTAGGAGACAGAGTGCCAGGCATTTATGTTCACTGGCCCTTTGCTCTGCAGCAACCTTATCCCACCACCTAGATACTTAAGAACTGCCTAGGGGACACTGAGGCACCAACACAGTGTTCAGAGCAAACATTAAAACAGTCCCAGTTCATCACATCTCTCCCCCCTTCGAGACCGAACTGAGCCAGGTCACTCCAGCCAGTGACCTGGGGAAGTTCGAACCCACCAACGTTCCCATGGATGCCCCAGCATCTCTCCCATTCCTTGGTGTGAGTTACACCAGGCCCTCCCAGTTTTGTGCCCTCTCTTTGCTTCAGCCTGCTTGATGGCACTTGCAGGCTGCAGGTGGGAAGGTTTATGCGGCCTGTACCCTTTTGCCCCCCAATACCGCTGGGGTTTAAACTGGGACAGGGTCTTCTCCCAGCCCCCTGGTCTGTGATTTGGGCTCTCTTGGTTAAGAGCCCCGATCTTGGCCTTGGGCAGCCACTCCCCACCTTGTGGTCCATATACAACACCTCTGCTGTCTCCACCTTACAGTTTCCAGCTTTTACCATCAGTCCCACCTCCTTGAGGCAGCCCAGCCCCCTCTTCACCTGGGACACCTGTTCCTCCCAGGTCTGGCTAAAGATGCACATGTTATCAGTGTCTGCCAGGGCCAAGTTCTCCATCCCCCTCTGCTTGTCTAGAATCTCCCCAGACCTAGGCATGGGGTCAGCATCGGACACTGTGATGGCTTTAAGCTTCTGATAGCCCCCATAAAACCAGACCATCCTGTCTCCCTTGGGGATCAGCCCCACGGATGAGGCCCATGGGCTGTAAAACGGCTGGATCCCATCTAAAGCCAGCATGTCCTCGACCTCTCTCTCCAGGATCTGGGTTGCTTTCCCAGTGACTCTGAATGGGGAACACTTGATGGGGAGATTGGCTCCCACCTCAGGGAAGAGATCCATCAGGGGGTCTTTCCCCTTCTCCTCCCAATCCTCCCCTTTCAGGTCCAGGGGTCCCCTCACTCTCCTCCCATCCAGCAGCTCGAGAGGGAAGAACCCTGTGGATTCCTGGGGCACCACCAGCTGCCTCCCGATTCTCCCCAGTTCTACTTCCCCTTGGGGAGCCCATTCCCGGGACAGGACTCCCTTCTCCCACAGGACTCTGTCCCTGCAGCCTTCCCCAAAGGGGTTTGCAGCGCTGTGGCCAGCAAGTTCCCTCGGCTTCTCCAAGGAGGGATCTCTCTGCAGCTCGGTCTGGGATTCAGCTGCTGGGGCAGGGAGTGGGACCTGTTCCCTCTCACTGGCTGGGCCTGGGGTCACAGCCCCCCTGAGCCTTGTCCCTGGTAGCTCCCTCCCTGCTGTATAATCATTTCCCAGCAGCACGTCTGGACCAGGCAAACCTGGTTGGCAGCTGACCTGCCTTGCCTGGGTGTCCCCCCACTCAGCTGGGGTCTCAGCTCCCCCTGTGCTCAGCGCTGCCCTTGCTGTCCCAGTGGGGGCAGGCAGCGAGCTCTCTGCTCTGGTCTCAGCATCAGAGCCAGCGTGAGCCCCCTCTCTGGTGTGCAGGGGGGCGGGGAGCATCTCTCCCTCTCCCTCCCCCTCAGCCCCAGGGGGCTGGTTACAGGTAGGCAGGTATCCTGAGCCCAGCAGCCCCTCCCCACTGCCAGCAAGGTCATTTGCATTTTCACTGACCATTTCCATCCCAGCCAATTGGTTCCCTGGATTCAAATTCAAACCCTCGGCAGTTACAGGAGCAGGGCCTGGATCCTGTCCCAAGGGGAGACAGTCACCCCCCAACAGGGCCTCCCAGCCGATATCCTGGAGAACCCCAATGACCAGCCAGCCTGACCCCTCCTGCGTCTGCACAGGAATCCGTGCCATAGGCAGGGCGAGGGGCTTCACCCCAGGGACCTTCACCCAGGTCCCACAGCCCCTCAGCATCTGCGGCTGCACCACCACAGTTCCCTCTGTCCCAGGGCCTCGCCCCTGCAGGCGTGTTTCCCCATTGACCCCTGGGCAGCCCCCTATGTCTCTCCACTCCACCATCACCAGTCCGTGCTGCTGCTGCTTCTCCTGCAGCTTTTCCACAGCCTCTTGCTCTCTCTCATGGTCCTCTCGCTCTCTCAGGCTCTGCTCCAATCCCATCCGTCTCCGATCCCCTGATGGGGAACCCAATCGTGAAGATCCTTGTCTGGTTGGGGACCAGACTCTCAGGAGTGCCTGGCTGCTGCTCCAGCTGCTCCCAGATCCTCTTGTAGCCCCATCTGGATCAGGAATCTGCTCCTCAGAGCGGTCCTCCTCCTCCAACTGCACGATTAACTGTGCCTTGGCGAACTTCCCCATGCGTAACTCTCTCTTTGTGCACAGGATCACAATGTCCTTCTTAAGGAGATGGTGATAGGCCATCATTTCACTGTTCCCAAGTGGCTCTGGACTCACAGGCCTGTGTGCTCTTGGCTCCCCCATGGTTTCCAGGAAGAACCCCTGGTGTGCCAGCCCTTCTCGTGATCACCACCTCTTTGCCAGGGTCGAGCTGCAGACTCCTCCGCCCCTGGGACTGCTCCTGCAATCCCCAGGGGAACCCTGCTACTGCAAATTCCTTCTGTCTCCCAGGGTCGAGCGGCAAGCTCCTCCGCCCCTGAGACTGTTCACTGCAGTCCTCAGGGGGACCCTGTTACTCCAACAGTCCTTCTCGCTGGTTACACACTCCCAGAGGTTAACTGCCCCCTGAAACCGTCTCTCTCTGAGCCTTCAGCACGCCTGGTCTTCACTCTCCCTCCTCTGTTTTACTGCTCCCCAGTCACTTACTGCAGGAAGTGCCATCCACGGGGTGCAGCATATCCCACCGCTGCCACCAGTTGTCACGGAGTCCCCGGGCGATGCTCTGGAACAGCTCCCCACAAAGCCAGTCAGGACTTTGGGGAGCCTCCTCTCCCTCGGAGCAGACTTGTTCAGGGCAAGAAGCTCACACGTCTTCACCTCCTGGGTCTCTCCTTGGAGCATTCAGCATCCTCTGCCCCTCCGTGTGCTTCCCACAGCGAGCCCACCCAGGCGGGGTCCTGGGGAAGCCACAGGGTCCTGCACCCCCACTTGGCAGTCAGACGTGACTCTTAGCCAGCAAAACAGAGGTTTATTCGATGACAGGAACAGAGTCTAAAACAGAGCTTGTAGATACAGCGAACCAGACCCCTCGGCCGGGTCCATTCTGGGGGGCAGTGAGCCAGACCCCTAGGTCTGCACTTCACTCCTTGTCCCCAGGCAGCTCCAGACTAACTCCCCCTCCAGCCCCTTTCCCGGGCCAGGAGGTCACCTGATCCCTTTGTCTCCAACACCTTCAGCCGGCACCTTTGCAGGGGAGGGGCCCAGGCCATCAGTTGCTAGGAGACAGAGTGCCAGGCATTTATGTTCACTGGCCCTTTGCTCTGCAGCAACCTTATCCCACCACCTAGATACTTAAGAACTGCCTAGGGGACACTGAGGCACCAACACAGTGTTCAGAGCAAACATTAAAACAGTCCCAGTTCATCACTAGGTTAGAACATAAGATCAGCCATACTGGATCAAACCAAAGGTCCATCCAGCCCAATATCCTGTCTACCGACAATGGCCAATGCCAAGTGCCCCAGAGGGAGTGAACCTAACAGGTAATGATCAAGTGATCTCTCCCCTGCCATCCATCTCCACCCTCTGACAGAGGCTAGGGACACCATTCCTTACCCATCCTGGCTAATAGCCATTAATAGACTTAACTTCCATGCATTTATCTGTTTCCTAGAGACTGGCTCCATGGGGTCCCTCACAAACTGGAGATGGTTACTGTGGGTTTGTCTTTAGTATAGCTTATGTACATACTCTACGAACTGAGCATTTGAGCTTGTTGCAGAATTTAAGATGAGCCTATGTTGTGAAAACTGAAATGCTCAAAACGCCTGTGAATGGACACAGGGTGCTAAAATTAAATTAGCCCAGGAGTTCTCAAACTGGGGGTCGGGACCCCTCAGGGGGTCACAAGGTTATTACTGGGGGTCGTGAGTTGTCAACCTCCACCTCAAACCCCGCTTTGCCTCCAGCATTTATAATAGTGTTAAATATATAAAAAAGTGTTTGCAATTTATAAGCGGAGGGGGTTGCACTCAGAGGTTTGCTATGTGAAAGGAGTCACCAGTACAAAAGTTTGAGAATCACTGAAATAACCCCTCTGAAGCCTCAGGGAATGTGGCGGGGGGGTCTTCCTTGGTAGGGTTGGGAAGGAGGTTAGATGGTATAGGATATTCCTTTTCTCATGTGATCCCTCCCCCAGTGGCTAATTTTAAATGAAGCTACCCTCCCCTGACATGAATCTCCCTATGGCACTGAAATTAAATATAGACTATAATTTGGCATTTGAGAAGTGAAAGGGATGGTAGCCCTAATGGAAAAGCTAACAGCTAGGCTCTTCTGCCTCATACTGCTCAATGAGCTTTAGGGTAGGGAAGGCTGTGCCTCCCAAACAGCCTGGCCCTGCCCCCTATCCGACCCTCACCCACTTCCTGCCCCCCAACTGCCTGCCCCCCTCAGAATCCCTGATCCATCCTGCTTCTTGCCCCCTCACTGTCTCCCAGAGACCCCACCACCACCCCAGGACCCCACCCCTGGTCCCTGTCCCTTGATTGCCCCAACCCCTATCCACCCCCCGCCGAGTCCTGACAGATCCCTAGAATGCACACAATCAACTCCCCCATTCCCTGCCCCCTGATCGCCCCCCTCACCTCTGCCCACTCCCTGTCCCTTGACTGTCCCTGGGACTCCCTGACCCTTAGTCAACCCACCCGGCCCCGGCCCCTTACCCCAGGCTCCCCCCTCACCCGGAGTCTCAGCACGTCGTATCCAGGAGTGTCCCTGAACAGCCGTGCAGCATGGCTCCGACGGGGCCTGAGCTCCTCCCCGCTCAGAACTGTGTGGTAAGGGGGTGGGCTGTGAGTTCCAGCGGGGCCTAAGCTCCCAGCCTTGCCCCCTTACCACGCAGCTCTGAGTGGGGCAGAGCTCAGGCCCCATTGGAGCCACGCTGCAGCTGTTTAAGGACGCGCCTGAGTGCGCTGAGGCTCTGGGCAAGGGGCAGAGGCGGGGTCGGGCCAGGGCCGGAGCCTCACCTGTTCTCTTGGGGGCCCCTGCGGAGCCTGGGGCCTGGGGAAAATTGCCCCACTTCCCCTCCCCCCCCCCCGAGAGGCCCTGAGCAGTGGCACCTGCTGAGTGATTCTCTGCTCACCCAGTCCAGCTGCCCTGTGCAGCTGCATGGGGAGGGAATTGCTGGATGAGTCGACAGTGCCCTGAGCATCTGCAGAGTCTGCTGAGCAGACACTTCTTGGCCTGCCCAGCAGCGAGCTCTCCCCATGCCTGACCCTGAACTAGCAGCCCAGCAGGGTCGGGGAGTGTCACATGCTTTGATGTGGGATTGAAGAACCCATTCACACAGTTATTTTTGTTCGCACACATTAACCTGCCTCATTCTCTCTCTCTCTGTTCTCATGTCATTTCCAGGACAGTTTATTTTCATAGTCGTACATTTAAAGGCCAGAAGGGACTAGTGGGACCATCTAGTCAGAGCGTCTGCACAGCCCAGACCAGAGAGCCTCCCCCAGGGACCCCTGCATTGAGCTGCTAACTTCTGGCTGAGCTGGAGCCTGTCTGGTAGAAAGAGCTGTCCCCTCTCAGTTTAAAGACTTCAAGGCCGCTCCCATTTCTAAACACTAAAGGGGAGAGATAGCTCGGTGGTTTGAGCACTGGCCTGCTAAGCTCTGGGTTGTGAGTTCAATCTTTGATGGGGCCACCCAGAGATCTGGGGCAAAAATCTGTCCGGGGATTGTCCTGCTTTGAGCGGGGGGTTAGTCCCTTCCAGCCCTGATATTCTATGACTTTGGTTGATCAATGCAAGATGGGACCAGGGGGAAGGAAGATGCTGGACTAGGACAGAGCAACTGGAGATGGCTCCTGAGGTTTCAGTTCAGCTGCAGATCCTAATCTGACCTTCCCCAGAGTTTGCAGGTATGGACTTGGGGTTCTGGTTTGGACCCATGATAGAGACAGCCCCAAAGTCTGGGTGTGGGGACTCTCCCTATGAGCAGAAGTGCAATAGGTACCAGATACAATAATCCAGCATCTGACTGAACAGGGAAGAAGATGCTCTATCTGGGGTGCCTGAGCCACCTAACGGTGAATGGGCAAAGAGGTGTGTAGATCTGGTGTGTACCTAAGGCCTGACACTGACAGACCGACTGGGCAGCTAGGCCAGCCACAAACATGTGCAGGACAAACTGTTACAAAAGATATTGGAAAGTTTAACACTGCAGTTCAGAGTATAACCCACAGCAGATTGTCAGGGCAGGGATTGTGCTGTATGATACCTGACTGTACAGCACCAGCCCACCAAGGGTACTGAGGAAACAACACATTCATAACGATGAGTACACCAGGGCCAGCTGAGAATTTTAAATCAAGATCTATTTCTATTTTCAATAAAAATGTAGATTTTATTTATTTGTGGAGTCTCTCCTTTCTTTGAACATTTTTGATTTTTTGTTGGAAAACCAAAAGCCCCAAAATATTTTTGGTTTTGGACGTTTTCAGATGAAAATCCTCAGCTTTCAGTGGCTGAAACCTAATATTCCCCTCCTCCTTACACACACTTTTCAGGTTATCAGCTTTTCAATGAAAAGTTAAAATTTTATTGCTGAAAATTTCAATGGAAATTCATTTAAAGTTTCCACAGGGGAAAAAATTCCATTTTCTGCCCTGCCCCAGAGTGCACCATATTTAAGTCCTCCATGGTTGCAGGTGGAATCTGCCAATACTTTGTTCTGCCCTATGTTCACATGACTTCCCTGTGAAGTCCTAGAGGTTAATGCACATTTGTCTGAAGGTCTGTGTGACGAATGTGGGAATGTGGGTACAGGCCTTGCTGGAGCTCTAGGCATAACTACCAGTATGAAGCAAAGGCTGTGAACTGAAGTAGGCCCGGCCTCCAGAGAATAGTAACACACTGGGTATTGGCTGACCAAGTAATCACACCCCTGACATGAAAGGATGGTACAGAGACACACAGAGTTCTCAAGTAACTCCATAACTACAGACTTAAGAGATGGCACAGGAACACACCTACCCCTCCTAAGGATAGAGAGGGGCTGACACGATAATGGATAAGGATGTTTGAACTAGCAGGAACAAGGATAAGGATGGTGATAAGGGTAGTAAGTGACAAGATCTAAAGTGGAATACGGGACTTTTTTATATCAATGTATAAAAGAAGAAGTCCTAGGAGGGGCATCTTTGTACTAGTCTAGACACAGCACTCTGGTGGGCTGATTGACCTGGTACCTTGTCACAGGCATACGTGTGTTAGTGGATCTACAGATCCTATGGGGCCCTAGGACTGTAGCTCAGGGTGCAGGGAGGAGGTAGCTAGGGCCACTGTGCAGACAAAGGGGTAGTTCGGGGGGGGCGTAACTCATTGGGAAGACAGGTGGGGAGCTCAGGATGCAGAGAGAGGGATAGTTAGCAGCTGTGTACAGGCGGGGGGGAATCTCACAGTGAATAGAAAGCGATAGCTAGGGGCTGTGCGTGGGAACGGGGGTAGATCAGGATGCACAGAGGGGGTAGCTAGGGGCTGTGTGCTAAGGGTCAAGGAAAAACTTTTTCACTAGGAGGGTGGTGAGGCACTGGAATGGGTTACCTAGTGAGGTGGGGGAATCTCCTTCCTTAGAGGTTTTTAAGGTCAGGCTTGACAAAGCCCTGGCTGACATGATTTCGCTAGGGATTGGTCCTGCTTTGAGCAGGGGGTTAGATTAGATGACCTCCTGAGGTCCCTTCCAACCCTGATATTCTATGCTTCTATGATAGGGTAGCTCAGGGTGTGGGATGGGGGCAGTGGGGTAGCTCAGGATGGAGGCAGGAGATATATAGGGACTGTGTACAGGCAGAGAGGTAGCTCAGGCTGCAGGTGGGGTAGCTCAGGGTGCAGAGATGGGTAGTTAGGGGCTGTGTGAGGGCAGGGGGGTAGCTCAGGGTGCAGAGAGGGGGTAGCTCAGGGTGCAGGGAAGGGGCAGCAGGGGGCTATGTGCAGGGAAAAGGTAGCGCAAGGTGCAGGCTGGGGGCTAGCTAGGGGGTCTGTACAGGCAGCAGGTAGTTGTAGATACAGGGAGGGGGTAGCTGAGGGTGCAGGAAGGAGATAGCTTAGTTGCAGGAAGGGGGTAGCTCATGGTGCAGCAGGGGGTAGCTATGGGTTATGCGTGGGCAGATGGGATGCTCAGGGTGCAGAGACAAGGACAGTTAGCAGCTGTGTACAGGCAGGGGGGACGCTCAGTGTGCAGGCAGGAGGTAGCTGGGGGCTGTGTGCAGGCAGCAGGGTAGGTCCAGGTACAGGGAGGGGGTAGCTAGGGGCTGTGTGAGGACAGGGGATAGCTGTGGGTGTAGGGAGGGGATAAGTCAGGGTGCAGGGAGAGGCATAGCTCAAGGGGTAGCTGTGGGTGCAGGGAAGGGGTAGTGTGGGGAGCAGGAGCTCAGGTTGTAGGCATGGGGCAGCTAAGGGCCGTGTGAGGGAAGAGCATAGCTCAGGGTGCAGGGAGTTAGCTCAGGGCACAGGCAGGGGGTAGCTGAGGGTGAAGGGAGGGTGTAGTGCAGGGTGCAGACCAGGGGTAATTAAGGGCTGTGTGAGGGAAGGGGGTAGCTCAGGGTGCAGGCAAGAGGGTAAGTCAGGGTGCAGGCAAGGGGGTAGCTGATGGTGCTGGGAGGGGGTAGCTAGGGGCTCTGTGTGGGCAGGGGTTAGCTATGGGTGCAGGGAAGGGGTAGCTCAGGGTACAAGGAGGGTATAGCTAAGGGCTGTGTGGGCAGGAGTGTAGCAGAGGGTACAAGGAGGGGGTAGCTGAGGGTGGTGGGATGGGGTAGCTATGGGCTGTGTCCAGGCAGGGGGTAGCTGAGGGTTCAGGGAGGCAGTCGGTCATGGTGTAGGGAGAGGGCAGGTCAGGGTGCAGGCTGGGGGTTACCGCAGGGTGCAGGCTGGGAGTAGCTAGGTGCTGTGTGTGGGCAGGTGGGTAGCACAGGGTGCAGGAAAGGGGTAGCAAGGGGCTGTTTGTGAGTGGGGGTAGCTCAGGGTACAGGGAGGGTGTAGTTAGGTGCTGTGTGTGGGCAGGGGGTAGCGCCAGGAGCAGGGAAGGGGTAGCCAGGGGCTATTTGTGAGCA
Organism: Aldabrachelys gigantea; assembly: GCA_026122505.1. Classification (NCBI taxonomy): domain Eukaryota; kingdom Metazoa; phylum Chordata; order Testudines; family Testudinidae; genus Aldabrachelys; species Aldabrachelys gigantea. The sequence goes on along the minus strand of CM047489.1, from coordinate 16,229,008 downwards.
GAGGGTAGCTCAGGGTGCAGGGAGGGTATAGTTAGGTGCTGTGTGTGGGCAGGGGGTAGCGCAAGATGCAGGGAGGGGTAGCGAGGGGCTGTTTGTGAGCAGGGGGTAGCTCAGGGTGCAGGGAGGGTGTAGTTAGGTGCTGTGTGTGGGCAGGGGGTAGCGCCAGGAGCAGGGAAGGGGTAGCCAGGGGCTATTTGTGAGCAGAGGGTAGCTCAGGGTGCAGGGAGGGTGTAGTTAGGTGCTGTGTGTGGGCAGGGGGTAGCGCAAGGTGCAAGGAAGGAGTAGCGAGGGGCTGTTTGTGAGCAGGGGGTAGCTCAGGGTGCAGGGAGGGTGTAGTTAGGTGCTGTGTGTGGGCAGGGGGTAGCGCAAGATGCAGGGAGGGGTAGCGAGGGGCTGTTTGTGAGCAGGGGGTAGCTCAGGGTGCAGGGAGGGTGTAGTTAGGTGCTGTGTGTGGGCAGGGGGTAGCGCAAGATGCAGGGAGGGGTAGCGAGGGGCTGTTTGTGAGCAGGGGGTAGCTCAGGGTGCAGGGAGGGTGTAGTTAGGTGCTGTGTGTGGGCAGGGGGTAGCGCAAGATGCAGGGAGGGGTAGCGAGGGGCTGTTTGTGAGCAGGGGGTAGCTCAGGGTGCAGGGAGGGTGTAGTTAGGTGCTGTGTGTGGGCAGGGGGTAGCGCAAGATGCAGGGAGGGGTAGCGAGGGGCTGTTTGTGAGCAGGGGGTAGCTCAGGGTGCAGGGAGGGTGTAGTTAGGTGCTGTGTGTGGGCAGGGGGTAGCGCCAGGAGCAGGGAAGGGGTAGCCAGGGGCTATTTGTGAGCAGAGGGTAGCTCAGGGTGCAGGGAGGGTGTAGTTAGGTGCTGTGTGTGGGCAGGGGGTAGCGCAAGGTGCAAGGAAGGAGTAGCGAGGGGCTGTTTGTGAGCAGGGGGTAGCTCAGGGTGCAGGGAGGGTGTAGTTAGGTGCTGTGTGTGGGCAGGGGGTAGCGCAAGATGCAGGGAGGGGTAGCGAGGGGCTGTTTGTGAGCAGGGGGTAGCTCAGGGTGCAGGGAGGGTGTAGTTAGGTGCTGTGTGTGGACAGGGGGTAGCGCCAGGAGCAGGGAGGGGGTAGCCAGGGGCTATTTGTGAGCAGAGGGTAGCTCAGGGTGCAGGGAGGGTGTAGTTAGGTGCTGTGTGTGGGCAGGGGGTAGCGCAAGGTGCAAGGAAGGAGTAGCGAGGGGCTGTTTGTGAGCAGGGGGTAGCTCAGGGTGCAGGGAGGGTGTAGTTAGGTGCTGTGTGTGGGCAGGGGGTGGTGCAAGGAAGGAGTAGCGAGGGGCTGTTTGTGAGCAGGGGGTAGCTCAGGGTGCAGGGAGGGTGTAGTTAGGTGCTGTGTGTGGGCAGGGGGGTAGCGCAAGGTGCAGGGAGGGGGTAGCGAGGGGCTGTTTGTAGGCAGGTGGGTAGCACAGGGTGCAGGGAGGGTGTAGCTGGGGGCTGTCTGTGGGCTGCAGGTAGCTGAGGGTACGGCGGCGGGGGTAGCTGGGGCCATGTGCCAGGAGGACTCCCCTGCCAGCGGCAGTCCGGGGTCCCCCTGCCTGGGCGGCTCTTACCGGCTGCGGAAGCTCAGGAGCAGCCGCATCCCCGGGCGGCAGCAGCAGACGGGGGATGCCCTGGCTGCCCCGCTCCATGACACCAGCCGGAGCAGCAGCTTCCTGCACTGCGGGACTCCAGCGTCCAGTCTCCGACCTGGCCAGGGGGTGGGGCTCGGGGGCGGGGAGAGGAGAAAGTGGGGAAGGGGGTGGAGCTGCCTCCGGGATTGCCCCGCTCTGGGATTACACGGGGGGACACCAGGTGTTCGGGGTTTCAGCCCCGCTTCTTTTTGGCCTCCTCTCCCCCCTCATTTTTTTGCCATTCTTAGTGCCAAAATGGTAAAAATGGAGGGAGGGGAAATCCAAAAGCTGAAAGTTTAAAAAAATTCTCTGCAAACATTGTTTTGTTGTTTTAAAAAAATATTTGTTTTCTTTTAAGTTTTCAGTTTTTGTTTTTACAAAACTCCTAAAACAGGTTTAATTTTGTCTTTGAAAAAAATGGAAACTTTCAAAATAATGACAAGAACTCTAACTTAAAAATCTGTTCTTTCTAGCTCAGAGCATTGTGGTGGCTCAGCCCAAAGTGATCCCTGCGGCTGTGGCTCAGCCTCAGCTGCCGGCATCTTTGGGTGACAGCCAGGCCCTGCTTGGAGCTCAGACAATGCTGCCCAGAAAGGGCCTGATGCAAAGCCCCTTGGTGTCAATGGAAAGACTCCACTGACTTTACTGGCCTTGGGATCAGGCCCCTGTGTAAGAGGTTTGGTTTGCTTGTAACAGAAAAATGTCTCTGGAGCTTTCACCTGGAGAGACCCCAACCCAGACCTGCCACATGAACAGGGACAAGGAAAGTCTCCACCATGGGAGGGTGAAGGGGACGTTGATGACAGGATCATGAGCAGCGCATAGTGGGATGTGAAGAAGGAGAATTCACCCCATCCCCCAGCCAGAGCTACAAACTGGGACGTGAAGCAAGAGCATCCACAGAGTGAGTTCCTCCTATGGCACAGACTCTGCAGCTGCCTCATTCACACATACCCTGAAAGGAGCACAGAGACGGCTCCACACAGGGAAGAAATGACCAGGGCTTCTCTCTACGCTAGTGATTTATCAGAGACATGAAGGAGTCAGCTGCACAGAGCCTGCGATAGAGAGAGATATTGATAGATTTATATATAGATAAATGGCTATGTTTGGGGATAGAGAGATGGAGATCGTCAGAGGATGTATGTGGTGGTAGATATATAAAATATAGTTTTTAATTATTGTGCTTCACTTATCACACCGTTAAGCACTGAGACCAAGTCTTTCAAAAACTATTAGTGATTTTGTGAGTACCATTTAAAACACCTTAAAGGGGCTGATTTCCAGTAGTGGGTGCTTAGTACAGTCTGTCATCCCTTAAGGTGTCTCACATTGGGCTCCAAAAATCACTGGCCATTTTGGAAGGTTTGGCCAGAAGTGCTTGTGCCAATTATGGACGTGCCAAATCTGTGTGTGAGACCAGCTGTAGGGGTGCGAGGGGCTGCGTCCCCATGGCCCATTCTATCCTTGCCCCTTCAGTGAGTGAGACTGCAATCAAGGATGACCAGTGCCAGTTGTGATGAGGATTTTGTGATAAAGCTCCTCTGGCACAAACACACTGCGTGGACACTGAGCAGCCAGTCCAGTTTTCACCTGCTTCAATCTTCCCGGCAGGGTGAACATTGATCATTTCCTGCTGAGGCAATAGAGGCAGCTGTGTGAAAGCTGTGGGCACCCTGACATGTTCCCAAAGCAGATGAACTTGACCCAGCCTCTGCCCCTGAAACACAACCTCTGCCGCTTTGCAGAGGTTCTCAAACTGCGGGTTAGGACTCTTAGGGGGTCACAAGGTTATTAAATGGAGGGTTGTGAGCTGTCAGTCTCCACCCAAAACCCAGCTTTCCACCCAACATTTATAATGGTGTTAAATGCATTAAAAAGTGTTTTTAATTTTTAAGGGGGGGGTCACACTCAGAGGCTCGCTATGTGAAAGGGGTCACCAGTACAAAAATAGAGGCAGCTGTGTGCACCCTGACATGTTCGTTCTGAAATGATGGACTCGATCCAGCACCTACCCCCATGAACCTCACAACCCCTGCCTCTTTAGTTCTTCATGGCAAGTTATCTGGTATCAGCTAGCGGTTGAATTTATACCTCTCCAGTTATACCAGTGTAAGTCCCAGTGCACTCCCAGATTGTGGTATAAGAGAGTCTTTGTCTGGTTTCTCTTATGTTTATTTTAGCAGCAATATAATCTATACAGTGTAAATTTTTTACAGTGAGGATAATTAACCATGGGAAATATTACCAAGGGCTGTGGTGGATTCTTCATTAGTCAATTTTTAAATCAAGAGTGGTTGTTTTTCTCAAAGAGATGCTCTAGTTCAAACAGGAATTATTTTGGGGAAGTTATTGGGGGGTCAGACCAGATGATCACACTGGTCTCTTATGGCTTTAGAATCTGCATGAGCCTGACAAAGGCTCTGATTCCACAATAAGAGTGTCCCCATGGGAGTTATACCAGCAAAGCTAGAGTGGTTTAATTATATCTCTGCCTCTCTCCCACCAGCCCCAACCTCAGGGCAGGCAGGGCAGAATTAGACCCGTCTCTCTAGCCCTGGTGGGTTATTAATGGAGCCAGACACTGCAGGACTAGAGAACGATCGGCTGCTGCTCAGAAGAGGGAAGAGATAGGAGTGTTCGTGACCTAAGCAGTGGCTTCTGCTCAGTGATTCTCTGCTCACCTTGTCCAGCTGCTCTGTGCAAGCTGCACAGGGAGGCAACCGCAGGACAAGCCAACATCTCCCTGAGTATTTGCAGAGTCCCCCATGCAGACTCTTCTTCCCCCACCCAGCAGAGAGCTCTGCCTGGCCTGACCACGAGTTAGCAGCCCAGCAGAGCAGGCGCGTATCCCACACTGCGATGTGAGATTGAATAACTCACTCACAGGGTATTATTTTTGTCCTCACACATTAACTCGCCTCATTTCTCTCCATTTAGTCTGTTCTCATGAGGTTTCCAGGGCAGTTTATTTTCATAGTCGTACATTTAAAGGCCAGAAGGGACCAATGGTTCCACCTAGTCAGAGTGTCTGCACAGCCCAGGCCAGAGAGCCTCCCGCAGGGATCCCTGCACTGAGCTGCTCACTTCTGGCTGAGCTAGAGCCTGTCTGGTAGAAAGAGATGTCCCCTCTCGGTTTAAAAAACTCCAGACTGGCTCCCATTTCTAAACACTAAGATGGCTGTGGCTGATCAGTGCAAGAGAGGACCAGGGGGAAGGGAGATGCTGGACTGGGGCAGAACAACTGGAGATGGACCCTGAGGTTTAGCTCCAGCAGTGGGTCCTAATCTGACCTTCCCCAGAGTTTGGATTTGGGTTCTGGTTTGGGCCTATTATAGAGACAGCCCCAATGTCTGGGTGTGGAGAGTCTCCCTCTGAGCAAAAGTGCAATAGGTACCAGATAAGATGATCCAGAGTCTGACTGAAGAGGGGAAGAAGATGCTCAATTTCAGGAAGCTGAGCCACCTAAGAGTAAATGGGGAAGAGGGATGAGGTGCAGCTGTTGGTTTTGGGGTAGTTAGGGGCTGTGTACAGGCAGGGGGTAGCTTTTAGATTAGTGATTTTGGAGCCCCCATTTTAGCCACCTTAAGAGGCTGATTTCCAGTATATGGGGGGTCAGTGCAGTCTGTCACCCAGAAGGTGTCTCATGTTGGGCTTCAAAAATCACTGTGTGCGGGCAGGTGTGCGTTGTCGACAATAAACCTGGCCGAGCATCTTCACCACTGAACCGAGCCTGTGCTCGTTCTTACAAATACCATCGAGGTTTGCTGAATTGACACAGACAGTGTGTGCGCTAGTGCAGCTGATGTCAAAGAACAGCAAAATAAGCAGCATTAGCAATGCTGAAGCGCTATAGCACTTAACAACACAAACAGTTGGTAATCGTGCAATCATAGACACGACAGGCTGGAAGGGACCTCAAGAAGTCATCATGTCCAGCCCCCAGCACTGAGTGAGACAGGATCCAGTGAACCTGGACCATCCTTGACAAGGGGTTTGTCCAACCTGTTCTTAATACCTCTGACAATGGGGATTACACAACGTCCCTTGGAAGCCTATTCCAGAGCCTAACTTCCCTTATCGTTAGAAAGTTTTTCCTACTATCGAACCTATACCTCTCTTGCTGCACATTAAACCAATTACTTCTTATCCTACCTTCAGAGGAACTGAGAACAATTGATGTCCTTAACTGATTGGAAGATGGCTATCAGGTTCCCCTTCGGTCTTTCTTTCTCAAGCCTTAACATGCCAAGTTTTTTTAACTTTCTTCATAGGTCAAGTTTTCTAAACCTTTGATCATTTTTGTTGTTCTTCTCTGGATTTTCTGTAATTTGTTCACATCTTTCTTAAATCCTGAGTTCAAAACCCTGCTCCAAAGTGGGGTTCCAAATGTGGGGCTCCCACATCCCAGGCAAATAGTGAACCCCTGGAAAAAGGTTGGGATGGGGAGACACTGAATGAAACATTTTCTATGACCTGAAACAGACTTTCCCGATTTACTACCAAATTCCAAACACTTCTGGAACTGACCCAAACACCTCCTCTGAGTTTTCAGTTTGCTGCCAGCCCAAAACATGAATTCATCGCCCAGCAACACTCACAAGTGACCTGAAATAACACACAGACACAGCGACATTGCAGAAGCCTGTAAACTCAGCACCAGCATCTTCAAAACAAACCCATTGGACACTGATGAAACCCCCAGATGCTGACCCTGGAGTGGCCGCCTGGCTACAAGACGTGCCCTGTAGCTTCTGGGTCGGGGGGGATCACCTCCTCTGAAAACAGTGGGGACATGGGGACAGGGGGCTCTGTGCCCCATGGCTCCCAGCAGGTTCCCCTGGCCTTTGTCACTTGGTGGTCCCAAAATATCCCATGCAACATGAGGGATCTCCTGACAAAGCTGCCCCTTCCCCGTCAGCAGATCCCTGACATGCTATGGGAGAAGCTAGGAAAGACGGGGGCTCTTGCATTTAGTGGGTGCTCAGGGACAAAAAAAAGTGGCTCCCCTGGGCCCTGTCTGGGCTCTCACCCCCCCCCACCTACACGTACACTGCTTCTATCTATCCTGCTTCTCTCCCCCCACCATCCTGTTTCCATCTCCTGTTCTCCTCCCCCAACTCCACCACCTTCCCTTCTCCTCCCCCTCCCCGTTTCTGCCCTCCCTTCCCTCTGTCCAACCCCCATCCCCTCACTCCATCCCACTGTTCCCCTCTTATCTGAGGGCTTTTCCTGACCGCACCCCAGCCTATTGACATCCCCCTCCGGTGACAGTTGGGCTCCCCCCATTCCCCCCAGGTGGCAGTTGGCTGTTCCCCCCCTTGACGGTCCCGTCGCTGACTCTGCTCGCCAGGCCCCTCCCCCCACAGGCGGTTCCTAAGTCACTGCAGGTGGCTTTGGCCCATCCCCTGAACTCGCTGCACTCAGGGCTGGAGGGTTCGACCCGTCCCAGCAGGGCCCCGCCAGGCTACAGCAAGTCTCCGGCCCATGGAGCAAAAGACCATGTAGCCCCTGACTGTTTGCTCCCCTAATGACGTCACCGCGCCCTGAAATGCAAACATGGGGGTTACACTGGCATTGCTCAGCCACGGCCAGACACCCGAGTGAGCATGGGGAAGAGACGGGCTCTGCCTGCTGAGGCGCCAGCGCTGGAGAGGCACCAGGCAAAATTCCCACCTTTGTGAGCCGGCCTGGAGTCCAGCTGGCCAAGGGACTGTGGGGCCCCTGGGTTGTTGGGTGTGTCTGGTTCTTTATTAGCCAGACAAGATGGATGAGGTCAAACCTTCTATTGGACCAACTTCTGCTGGTGAAAGAGATGCTTTCCAGCTACACGGCTCTGCTGTCCTGGGACCTAAATGGCTATGCCAATTTTTATTTTTGTGGTAAGGGATGCTGGGGTAGTGAAGGCCTGAAGAGGAAACAGCCAGTGGCCACCACTGCCAAAGGAAAGACTGGCTAGCGACAAAAGTGGGATTGAAACCCACCCATGCCCGATACAAAGGATCAGCCTTTAGCTCCTCAGCCACCATTTTACCTACTTGGGCATCTTTCACATAAGCTGTCATTTCATCACCTGAGACCACACACCCAAGTGACTGCAGAGCAGGAAACGTAAGCTGGCCTGCTGGCATCCCAAGCCCATAACCACATCGTGCAAGATGGCTGAGTGGTTAAGGCCCCAGACTACTAATCTACTGTGCGCTGCTGCTGTCTCCTTTGGTTGTGAGCCGTCACCTCTTCTTTTCGTGGAGGCAGCTGCTGGGTCTCTCTTCTGAACCTCTTCACCCAGCGAAGCCGTATGGTCACCAAAAGAGAAGTAAAAGATCCCCACAAATTGGGTGCCAAAGGACTTCCTACAGCGGCTAGGACTCAAAACCATCTTAAAGTAATGAGAAGCAAGCATGAGGCCTCTACACCACTGGTCTGCTTGCAGGCCTCCCCTGCTATTTCTGCTCTACCCTGGCTTGGGTGCCTGGCCTTGGCTGACCAAGGGACAGCTGATGGGGAAGGGGCCTTTTGGCTGATAAAGTGACCGAGCGGTTAAGGTGCTGGATGGCCAATCTGTTGTGCTCTGGATGCCTGGGTTCAAAGGGTACCAAGAGCATCACAGTGGATCACAAATTGAATGTAAGTCAACAACGTGAGGCGGTCACAAAAAAGGCTAATGTCATTCTGGGGATTAACAGGAGCGTTGTATGTCAGATATGAGAGGTCATTGTCCCACTCTCCTTGGAACTGGACTGTGTCCAATTCTGGGTATCAGTGCTGGTTTGTTTGTTTGTGGTTTTTTTGCAATAATGTTGCTTTTTCTGTACACTGGCTTGTTTAGGTTGTGGTTTTCTTTTGGCTGCTGCATATGCTGCTTTGTTATTGTAGGGTCAGACACTGGGTCTGTGCACACAATGCTTTGTTCTGATTTGTAGTTCTGGAAAGTACGATATGCCGTTGAAAAATGGTTGTTTTAGTGATTTTCTTTTTTCCTGGGGAAAGTCTCACTTGTCTATATTCCTCTAGCAGAAAGATCCAGTCACAGATATGGGCCACATTTGAATATATCATTGCTTTATAATGAGAATTCCAAGAGTACCAATTTTAGGTTAATGCATGGCATATAAAATGTACTTAAAAACGATAGCATTAAATTTCTGTGCCAGTCTGAAGCTGCAGAGTTTTAATTTGGTGACTAAAAATGTGGCATCGCAAAAAGGACTCAAAAATGAGAAAGAGAGAGAGAGAGAGACAGAGAGTGATCTAGGACCAGGGCCATAACCAGGGCAGGGCCACTGAGGCGGAAAAATGGAGCAGAAATAGAGGAGACATGTAAACCTCTTTGTGCCTCAGGGGTCGGTCAGGCCAGCCTCATGTGGTCAGGCTAACGGAGGGAGCACCACCTCCACCTCCTGACTCACCTCAGCAGGCCACCCAGCCTGTCTGGATTGGGGGCGCAACCAAAAAATCTGCGGGAGGGGCCATGCTCACCCCAGGTGCTAAAATTCCTAGTTACGGCTCTGCCTAGGACCCAGGTGTCTAAGGACAAATCCCATTCTTGGAATTTACTGCACCACACCACTTTTCAGAGTGACTAACACTCTGATTTTCCTGTGCAGATGAATCCTTAATGAGAGACAGCCCTTGCCTGAAAGAGTTCACAATCTACAGAGGAGATTTTCAAAAATTGTGACTTAGGAGCACAAGGCACTGGGCACAGAGCACAGTTACACACTTGTGCTCCTAAATCCTTGGGGGGCTTTGAAAATTGTCCCCTTAGAGAAGGCAGAATTATTATCCACATTTCACAGGTGAGGAGCTGAGGCCCAGAAACATGAAGTGGCAGGCCCGAGGACTCTGTATGTAAGTGGAAGAATGGTCCTGCTATTGTGGGGAACCTTCCTGGTGAAATGGGCTATTGAAAGGATCTGAGTCCTTGCTCCCACTCCCTTTACCCGGAGGCCTCCCTGACATCGAGGACTCCTCTTCTACTCTGCTGTGTGGCAGAGTCCTCGTAACCCCAACAAGTGTGGGCCCAGGATTCTTGGGGGGATCAACCTGCAATCTTGTCTTGGTCACTTAGGACAGAGGCTAAAGTGTCCCCACTCTGGAATACTTTCTCTGCTCAGGACACTTCCTTGACCCATTGATCATTACGTTTAGTTCAAGAAAATACAATTTATTAAACAGCGATCAATTTAAAAATAAAGAAAAATGGGAAAGGTTAAAGGAAAACACATCCCCCTGCCCTGTGGTATGGGAACATCACAAACAACCATTGCAGACATGTAAGGGCAGTTCACACTCTTTTGTTGGCCATCCTGCAGCAAAAAAACTTCAGGACCAGACTTCAAACAGAAACTGCTGAGCTTCAGTTCATCTGCAAATTTGACACCATCAGCTCAGGACTGAACAAAAACTGTGAATGGCTTGCCAACTACAGAACCAGTTTCTCCTCTCTTGGTTTTCACACCTCAGCTGCTAGAACAGGGCCTCATCCTCCCTGATTGAACTAACCTCATTATCTCTAGCTTGCTTGCTAGCATATATATACCTGCCCCTGGGAATTTCCACTACATACATCTGACGAAGTGGGTATTCACCCACGAAAGCTCATGCTCCAAAACGTCTGTTAGTCTATAAGGTGCCACAGGATTCTCTGCTGCTTTTACAGATCCAGACTAACACGGCTACCCCTCTGATACTAGTTCACACTCTGTTCCTCACATGTGCCAGGCCTCCCTCCCAGGCCCTGGCTGTACTGTAGGGATGCTGCGAGTTGCACACTTGCTCTGGCCACACACCCTCAGGCTCCGGGTGACAGGCCCCTTCTCCTCAGCTCTCCTCCCCCCCACATCATGGTTACAACTCCCCTCCAAGTCTGGCCTGCAAGGCCTCTTGACTGGTGGCATCTCCCTGCACTGGGCCCTCTGCCCTGGGCCCTCTCCCCAGCTGCTCACTGCAACCAGCTCCGGATGGCTGCAGCCCCAACTCCAGCCCCAGCACTGCTGCTTCTCTGCCTCCAGCTCTCTGGGCTGCTTTCCTGGCCCCTCTGGCTCTGGTTGCTGCAGCTCTGCTCCCAGCACAGGTCTACTCCCTGGTCTGCTTCTCTGGCTCTTGCTACTGCAGATCTGTTCCCAGCATGAATCTGCTCCCTAGGCTGCTTCTCTGGGTCTCTCTGGCTCTGGTTTGCACAGCTCTTCTCCCAGCACGGATCTGCTCCCTGAGCTGTTTCTCTGGGTCTCTTTGGCTCCAGTTTGCACATCTCTGCTCCCAGCTCAGCTCAGCTCCTTTTATGGGCAGTGGGTATCAGAGGCAGGGGAAAGCTAAGCCACCCAAACTGCCTGTGTGGCGCCACCCACACTCCATGGCCAGAGGCCTCCTTCTGCTTCCAGCCACACTTTGCTGCCAGGGCCCTGAGCCAGTGGCACCGGAATTGGGGAGGGGGCCATAGTCCTCCCACTTTTTGAAAGTGGACAGGCCTGACCCAGGCAGATCCTGCCCCCTTCCCCTCCTCTTCCCCACCTCCCCCGCGGCATGAAAGCCCCAGCCTCAGTCAGGCTAGCGTTGAGTCCTGTCGGGGAGCCCAGGCAGCTGTGGGGAGCCATGGCAAACCTTCCACCTGCCCTGGGTGTCGGGGTCTGACAGCAGCCCCCAACCTGTCTCCCTGCCCCCTGAGCTCCCTGGCCACCCGGGACAGGAGGAAGATCCACAACCGCTCCCACAGCTGCCAGTGTTGCTCTCCCTGATGTGGCTCTGGCCGGGGTTGGGGCTTCGGAGCTGAAGCCCAGCCATGGTAAGAGTCATGCACAGGCAGCTGTGGAGTCATGGACCCTCCTTCTGACACCTGCCGGGTGGGTGGGGAGCCCGGGGGGTGGAGACACAAGCTGGGGGCTGCTCTCAGCCCGCACCCCAGGCAGGGTGGGGGGTCACCAAGGCTCTCCATGGCTGCCTGACCGGCTCTTACCATGGCTGGGCTGCAGATCCGAGACCCTCCTCCCCCTGGCCAGAGCCAAGTCGGGGAGAGCTGCACAGGCAGCTGTGGGGAGCCTGGGTCCCTCCACCTGCCCTGGGTGGGAGGGGGGGGGGGCTGAGACACAGGCAGGGGGCTGCTTATCTTCGTCTCCACCTCAGACGAGGGCTTCAGCCCCTCTCACTTTTGGGAGGGCTCTGGCGCCCTTGCCCCAAGCTGGGGCTACTGAGGGCCAGCCTGCAGCCAGAGATACTGGGCGGCTGGAGCCGCCTGCCCACACAGCGCTTGGGGTCATGCTGCCCACCTGCCGGCAACAGTGGGGGCCATGCCCAGCTGCCTGCCTGTCCGCTGCTCTGGGGCTCGAGTTGAGGGCCGGTGCTTGGGCAGCCTGGAGCTGATGGGGAGGCCTCTGGCTCCAGCTGGGTAAGGGGGACAGAAGGGGTGAGCTGGCCGGCGCTAGCCTTCCCAAGCCCTTGGTCACCCATGCCCATGGCTCCTTGCTCTCTCCGTAGCTCTGCCCCACTCTGGCCCAGCTAGCTCCAGCTCACACAGAGAATAGGACCTCCTGGCCTCCTGACTCCCTCATTAGCCTGCTTGCAATGTCAAACAGGCTGACCTGGAGCACTGGCCTCTGTCCGTTGCCCCAGGGGATTGTAAGTCTCAGGGTCCTGATTTCCCATTGACCCTTCCGCTTGGTACTGGGAGCTACCCAACCAAAAAATCCCCACTAAGTTTTAGTAGGGAACTAAAAATCTCCTTACATGTAGCCGAGCTGAGAATTCAGTCCCTGGTTACCAGAAGTTCCATGCTGGTGGCTTAACCATGAGCCCATTCTCAGAAGGAAGGAGCTGGGCTGGGCTGGGGTGTTTGTGGGCTTGCTAAAATCTGACAGAGCTCAGCATGTCCCTGGCTGGGAGTGAGCAGAGGTCTGCAGGCACAGGGCAGAGTGACTGACAGCATCACTGTCTGGGGAAGGAAGGGGGAAACTAAGAAGGTTGCAGGAGTTACCTATTACAGCAGGGGCCTATTGTGCAGAACTGAGCAATGGTGTCTCCTTAACATCCTGCTTTGAGCAATAGTATCTCCCCAGGCCCTTCTTCACGCTCCCACTCACAGTTTAGTTCACTTTGGAAGTGAGTTTAGCTAGCAGTTGAATTAAGATTTTAATTCTGAGTAAGAGTGTCCACATAAGAATTTAATGTAGTTTAACCAATCCACTTTCAATGAATACCTTTAGTTAATTTAGATTAATGTTCCTGAGCATCACTGTGTAGATAAAACTTTAAAGGCTCCAACACCAGGAAGCAAATATAAAATCCGACATTGATTATTTCTGAAAGTCTCTTGTTTTTTAAGCCACTCTCATGATTTGGGTGGCCTGACTTCTGATTTTTGAGTGCTGTGAGATGGCAAAGCTACAGAAAAGCCAACTGAGAGGGAGGAAGGAAGGAGGTGGGTTATCGGCTGCATGAACCTGCAGCAGAAGACTCCGATTAGAAAGATGATGCTTTTTCCCATAACACAATTCATTTTTTTAATTACCTGAAAGTTGAAAGCTGCCCCAAATCGCTATGGAAATGTGCCAGGGAGCTCAAAGCCCTGCAGAAAAGTGCTTCTTTGGATAGTTAAACACACTCACAGTGGTTCAAAGAGCTTGAACTAGGAACAGAAAACAAAGGTACAAGAGGGAAAGAACGATTTCCAAATCCACCAGTGTAATAAGCCTCTGTCCCAAATCTGGACCTTAGCGTCCAAAATCTGGGTGCTTAGCATGAACCTCCAAGCTTAATTACCAGCTTGGATCTTATCTCGCTGCCACCAATCAGGATTCTGAGTACCTGATAAACTCTCTGGTCTCCCCAAACCTTTCCCTGGGGGACCCCCAAGACTCAGATGCCCTGAGCCTCCAACAAAGGGAAATAACCCACTTCTCTTCCTGCTCTTTACTTCCTCCCAGATTTTCCCGCCCTGGGGATACTAGGAGATTTCCCTGCTTCAATCCCTTGAAACACAAAACAGAGAGGACAATTTACCTTCCCCCCTCCTTCTTCTCCCCCCTCCCAGTCTTTCCCTGAGAGAGACAGTACTCCTGGCACAGAGATTCCTATCCCCTTGCCTTAACTAGGAAAAGAAAATCCAACAAGTTTTAAAAAGAAAGCTTTATATAAAAAAAGAGGGAAAAAACACATGACATGATCACTGCATCAAGATGACATAACACAGGGCTATTGCTTAAAAGAAAATATGAATAATCAGCCTTATTCCAAAAGATATCCAATTTGAACATTCCAGCAACTCCACACATCTAAATACAAAACATAATATAAACCTATTGCTTTTCCTTTTGTACTCACAACTTGGGAACAGAAGGGTAGAAAGAAGCTTGGAGATAGAAAAAAAAACAAACTCTTCCCTCATAGCAGAGAAAAAACAAACAGCCAGAACAAAGACAAAACACACCCAGACGTTCCCTCCCTCACTTTGAAAAATCCAGTTTCCTGATTGGTCCTCTGGTCAGGTGTTTGGTTCCCTTTGTTAACGCTTTACAGGTAAAAGAAACATTAACCCTTAGCTATCTGTTTATGACAACCAGTGTCTGCAGCATGATCCAGAGACATCACTCAGGTGCTGATTGTACCAGCTCATTTCAAAGCTCACAACACAGCCAGATTTTCCAGAGTTGGGCTCTCAGGCACCTAAATGCAGTGATTAGATTTTCCAAAGCACCCAGGACCCAGCAGCAGCCAATCATTGTTCTCAAATGTGAGTTTTTATCTGCTGCTGGGTTCTGGCACTGAGAAATCTGGCCATCAGTCTAGAATTCTTGCCAAACATCAGCTCAAACCCAGACAGCAAAGCAATGTAATTGCTTCATGCAGTGACTGCTTTCCAAGGAGCCAAATACTGACATGATGTTCTCTTGCATCCACATGATTGCAGTCTCTGGAGGAGGCTAACAAAGTTTCACAAAGACATAGCTTGTGACTAATACTTTTTGCTTGATGTTTATATTTCATCACATCCCTACAAACCTGCATGACATTAAACAGACCTACAAATTCAAAGGGGACCCTGACACTGTTGTCAGGTCTCATCATTCACAGCACATTTCATAATATTGACTGCTTTTTTAAAGACCAGCTGCTGAGGTGCTGGGATTATGTAAGAATCTTGGGTTTTGTTGAAATTAATAAGTTTCTAGCCCTCTTGGTTGTGGAGAACACCTGGAAAACCTGACCTCCAAAAGGCCAAACACCAGAAGTCAAATAGATGCAAGCAAAATGCAGAATTTAAAAAAAAATCTCACGAATTCTTAAGGCAATCTTGGGATTTTGGGGTGGCTGTCTCATGATTTCTGTACACTTTGGGTTGGCAATGGAATCTCTGAACAGAGCTGAGAGGACTTGGGAGCTGAATTGTCAATATAAAGAGTCAGAGGGTAGGAATACAGAGTCTGGGTATTTTTCCAATTTTATTCAGACGAAACTTTTTTTTCCAAAAGGCAAACAGGCAGCATTTGCCCTGAGAATACTCCAACGTCCTACAGCACTTTGGGTGCTGTGCATTGTCCTGCTGTGGTCCCAGAGAAGATCTCACACATCCTTGCTGCATGGCCCCTTTGGAGGTTCTGTGATGTGGCTGCACACTGACATGTCCTACATTTCAGCAAGTGGAGCATTAATGACATTTGTCCCACTGCAGAAAGATGTTCTCATATGTCGGTGTCTCTCCTCTTGGCGGTAACGGATGCTTTGAGATAAAACTCAGTAGTTACTTTTCTGCTAAACCAGCCTGAAGCCAGAGAAATGAAGCTAGAAAATGTCCACCTGAGAGCACTTCTGTACGTACATCAGGAGCAGTTCTAATGGGCATCGAGGCAGGGAAAAACCAACAGCCCCACTTCCTATATAAAACCCTCTGAGGCAGGCAGCTCAGATTTCCCCCTCCCCAGCCTTGGTCTGGCCCTTTTCAGCCCCCGAGTTAGGACAGCTGGGCTTAGCCCTGACACCTGTCAGCTGGTCAGAGGAGCCCTTCTCCCTCTCTTGATGCCAGCTGCCCCATCGAGGTAGTGCCAGGTTCTCCCTGCGATGGGCTCTTATAGACTCATAGACTTTAAGGTCAGGAGGGACCACTATGATCCTCTAGTCTGACCTCCTGCATACTGCATTGCACAGAACCTCACCCACCCTCTCCTCTGATGGTTAGAAACTTTCATCTAATTTCAGGCCTAAACTTGTTGATGGCCAGCTTATATCCAGCGTTCTTGTGTTCACATTTGCTTCTCATAAATAATCCCTCTCCCTCCCTGTTATTTATCCAGTTGATGTATTTATAGAAAGCAATCATATCTCCCCTCAGCCTGTGTTCGGTTAGGCTAAACAAGCCAAGCTCTTTGAGTCTTCTCTCATAAGGTGGGTTCTCTGCAGCTGTTCCAGTTTGACAGGGCTGACTCCAGTGGTTTTGCCGCCCCAAGTGGCAGGAAAAGAAAAAAGGCACGATTGGTGGCACTTCGGCGGCAGCTCTACTACCGCTGCTTCGTTCTTTGGTGGCAATTTGGCAGCAGGTCCATCCCTCCAAGAGGGACTGAGGGACCTGCCGCCAAATTGCCACGAAAGAGCTGGATGTGCCGCACCTTTTCATTGGCTGCCCCAAGCACCTGCTTGCTGCGCTGGTGCCTGGAGCTAGCCCTGCAGTTTGAATTCATCTTTCTTAAACTTGGGAGACCAGAATTGCACACAGCATTCCAGATGAGGTCTCATTAGTGCCTTGTATAATGGTACTAACATTTCCTTGTCTCTACTGGAAATACCTCACCTGATGTATCCTAGGGCTGCATTAGCCTTTTTCACAGCTTACCTTATCTGAAATAAGGATTCTTCTGTGCTGCAGGCAGTGTAGTTTTTTCCTGTCCGGTTTATCTTAATGACTGATGTTATTAACGGCAATATTTATAATAGTTCCAAGCACTTTTTATTATTTTATTATGTTGGAGATTAAGTGGCTCCTAACAAGCCTGTCTTTGATCTATGGGCAATCACAGCACCTTGCTGAAGTTGGTGGCTGTGATAACCACCTTCTGTTCAAGCTAAATAAGGGAACCACTAAATGTTCCTTTATTTGGTTTCAGCTGAAGCAATGGAAAACCACCGCCCAAGGAGTAGACCACAGAAAAGCCTGGGAATGGCAGAGCCATGTGGTCAGGGTTCCTCAGGGTCAGGCTGTGTGAGAAAAGCAGCAGAAACATCTCAGAAGCAACCAGAGGAAGCAACAAGAGAGGCAGACACAGCCAGAGGAGCACTTGGAGCAGGACCCTGAAAGCTGAGAATAAGAGAGCGAGTGAGCAAGCAAGAGCTTTTGGGCAGAGTGCTGGCTGGAAAGAGGCTTGAAGCTGGGATCAAAGCAAGTGCCTCCTGTTGTTTGGTTCCTGTTGTGTTCAGGGAAACAGGATTTTTAGATCTTGTATAAATAAATGGGCTTGCATCAATAAACATACCTGACTTTGTCATCACTTTCTCCTCTCAGTATAAGTACGCACAAGACCCAGAATATTGACTAACTGCTTGGCTCAAAGGGAAACATATATATAATTTTGATAGGATTAAATCAGCTTCTGAATTTACAGGAGTCATAAATATCTCTATAAGTAGTACCCTGTCCTACAATCATTTACTAAAAGCTCTAAAGGATAAATCCGCATTTGTTAGTATAAGAACAGCCAAAGTAATACTAGGAAAATCTCTGAAAAGTGAATGAGACTCCAACTCTCTGCGATCACGTGAGTTCTTTGCCCCAAAGTTTCAGGACAAAAATCTACACAGTCACGTGAGGTGGTTATCAAATTTCATAACTGCTGGAATAGATCTGTGGTGGTGTGTGTGAAAAATCAGACTCATAATGGGATGTTAACTCAACCTTAACTCTGAGGAGACCAGCTATGCCTCCATGAGAGCAGCACACAGCTCTTCTCTTTGTGACACTGCTTTAAACACTCAATAAAATGTTACATATTAAAAATAATAATAATATGAGGACAGAACATGAGTGACCCAAACTCCTCCCATGGATCTTTAGAGGAGGAGAAATAAAAATCCACAGTTATTATTCATTGCCGGTATCTGTTGGAGCATGGACAAATAATTATCATAAGGAAGCAGTTGGGGAAAGGAAACTCCGTGTTAGCAGTTTTCCCTGCCACTAACATGGTACTCTGGGTGTGTGCACCACCGCACAGCCGCTGCTAGCAGTGTGAGATCGTGCACACCCCACTGACACCTACATCGCATGAAGACCCATTAGGGGAAATCCTGTCCCCACTGAAGTCAATGGGAACCTCCCAGGATTTCACCCATTTCCTGTCTTCCTTGCTTTTTGGGAGGCCCATGCTGGGGAGGGTTACCAGCAAGTGGTGCTGGGGCTTCACTTATAAGATCTGTCTCACTAGAGTTGATTCCCACTTGAATAACATTTTGAAGGAGGTTTTCAAACTTGCCTGGCGGATTGGAATGTCCAGTTCCCGGGAGTTTTAATGGGACTTCTACCCTTGAAATCTCTGCTTTGGTTATTTGTCTGACTGCAGAGGATGGTGCTGAAAGCCTCTCTACAGCTGATAGATTTTCAGGCTGTGGGGATTTCTTCCCTATCTCTGTAGTGTGGAGTTTGGGAAGGATGTTTTCTTCTTGCCTGGATGTGTGTCTGTGTGTCCATGGGGGGCAGGGGCTGACTGGCCAGGCTAACAGTAGATATGGGAGGCCATTCTTATGGCCACTTATGGGAGGCAGCTACTTGCTCTTGCATGGAGATCTGGGGCAGCAGCAGTGAGACCAGGGTAACAGACACAACCTGAAGCCTGGGAATCCTGAGTAAATCCATGTTCCAAACCCAGGGGTCGCTGCCAAGCTGGAACAGGCAAATTAATAGCTCTTTTCTATCACTTCATTTTATTGTTAATAAAAGCTGAGACTCACCCTGATGCTTCCCACCCAATTCACAGTGACATCTGGGGAGAGAAGGATAGTTACACATTGTCACTTGGGTATAAATGCCCTTAAGGGAAGGCACCTCGCTGAGCATGAATTATAACTTCACAGCTCCCACCTCTTCCCCAGCCAGGGCAGGGCTCCCCTGTAGGCAGCACTGAGCACAATGGAGCCTGGCCCTGATCAGGGTCACTAGGGGATACAGGAACAGAAGGATTTAATGTCGCTGTTGAAGATGTTCAGTGGAAACTGTCTCCTGCTTTTCCACAGAGCTATTTTGTCACAAAGAGAGGTGGCTTTCAGCAGAAAATTTCAAAATTTTGTTAAAAAGAGTGCCTCAAAACTGAACTATTTTGCCCAAACCCAGAAATATCCTGGTTCAGAATACTAGCATGGTTCCGCATGGGACTTGTATTTCAGTTGCCTCATGCTCATATTCTCCTCTACAGGCTGGGCTAGCTGGCTGGGCTTCATCTTGCATGATGCACTGCAACCAGGGACTCCCATGATGTACTACTTCCATCACCAAGAGGGGAGAAAGTGGTGCGTCATGGGAGAGCCAGAGAGCCCGGCTCAAAGAAGAGACCAGGAGCATGAGGCACCTAAACTATGCTTATGAGACACTCTTGCACCCGGCTCCCAGTGAATGGGGTGGAACACTTTCCAATGGGAGCTTTCCACAGTTTGGGAAGTAGTAACAATTTGCAGCAGTCCCTTAAGCCATGGCAATGCAGGACTGGGGATTACAGGCAAAGGGTGGGAAAAAGGAACCTCAAGGACTCAGATGCACAAGCTCTGGGAGCCTGAGAACTTTTTCTCCTTATTCACTTTGATCACAGGCAGTTTGTTGTTCTAACTCTTGGCCAGACAGTCTGACCTGAAATCTGTCCATCCCCCACCAATTAACACATTTACCCCAACCCCTGCATTTCTCCCTCATGTGCAGGTGACCCCAGTAACCCCAATACTCTCCAAAAGCACTTACATTCAAAAGGAACTTCAGCAGTGTTGCTGGTGCCACGCTGGACTTCTTCCCTGTGTGGAGTAATAAGGACAAGGGGTATCAGTGATGCTGTGTGCTCTTTGTGTGTCAGCTTGGTAACAGTCAATTTTCAGAGATCCAGCTGTGAGGAGATTTCTTCCCATGGCTGATTCTTCTGCTAGGACCTTACATCTCCATTCAGCTCACACTCAGTGGAAAAGCAGCAAACCCTACTTCTGGATAATCAGGGAAGGTAATGTCTTCACCATTTATGAAGGGAAAGTCTAATAAAGATGGAGTACTTGTGGCACCTTAGAGACTAACAAATCTATTTGAGCATAAGCTTTCGTGGGCTACAACCCACTCCATCAGATGCATAGAGTGGAACATACAGCAAGAAGATATTTATACATACAGAGAGCATGAAGAGGTGGAAGTAGTCATTATGATCATCTAGTCTGACCTCCTGCACAATGCAGGCCACAGAATCTCAACCACTCACTCCTGTAACAAATCCCTAACCTATATCTGAGTTATTGAAGTCCTCAAATTGTGGTTTAAAGACCTCAAGGTCTAGAGAATCCTCCAGCAAGTGGACCCATGCCCCACACTGCAGAGGAAAGCAAAAAACCTCAAGGGCTTCTGCCAACTGTAAGAGGCCAATCAGTTGAGATGAGCTATTATCAGCAGGAGAAAAAAAAACTTTTGAAGTGATAATCAAGATGACCTATGGAAGGTGTGAGGATACTTAATATGAGGAAATAGATTCAATTAGTGTAATGACCCAACCATTCCCAGTCTCTGTTCAAACCTAAGTTAGTTGTATCTAATTTACATATTAATTCAAGTTCAGCAGTCTCCCTTTGGAGTCTGTTTTTGAAGTTTTTTTGTTGCAAAATTTCCACCTTCACGTCTGTCACTGAGTGGTTAGAGAGGCTGAAGTGTTCTCCCATTGGATTTTAGATGTTATCATTCCTGATGTCAGATTTGTGTCCATTTATTCTTTTGCGTAGAGACTGTCTGGTTTGGTCAATGTACATGGCAGAGGGGCATTGCTGGCACATGATGGCATATATCATGTTGGTAGATGTGCAAGTGAACGAGCCCCTGATGGCATGGCTGATGTGATTAGGTCCTATGATGATGTCACTTGAATAGATATGTGGACAGAGTTGGCATCAGGCTTTGCTGCAAGGATAGGTTCCTGGGTTAGTGTTTATGTTGTATGGTGTGTGGTTGCTGATGAGTATTTGCTTCAGGTTGGGGGGCTGCCTGTAAGCAAGGACTGATCTGTCTCCCAAGATCTGAGAGAGTGAGGGATCATCTTTCAGGATATGTTGTAGATCATTGATGATGCGCTGGAGAGGTTTTAGTTGGGGGCTGAAGGTGACAGCTAGTGGTGTTCTGTTATTTTCCTTGTTGGGCCTGTCCTGTAGTAAGTGACTTCTGGGTACTCTTCTGGCTCTGTCAATCTGTTTTTTCACTTCAGCAAGTGGGTATTGTTGTTTTAAGAATGCTCATTAGAGATCTTGTAGGTGTTTATCTCTGTCTGAGGGATTGGAGCAGATGTGGTTGTATCTTAGAGCTTGGCTGTAGACAATGGATCATGTGGTGTGTTCTGGATGGAAGCTGGAGGTATGCAGGTAAATATAGAGGTCAGTAGGTTTCTGGTATAGGGTAGTGTTTATGTGACCATCGCTTATTAGCACAGTAGTGTCTAGGAAATGGACCGCTTGTGTGGATTGGTCTAGGCTGAGGTTGATGGTGGGATGGAAATTGTTGAAATCATGGTGGAATTCCTCAAAGGCTTCTTTTCCATGTGTCCAGATGATGAAGATGTCATCAATGTAGTGCAAGTAGAGTAGGGGCATTAGGGGACGAGAACTAAGGAAGCGTTGTTCTAAGTCAGCCATAAAAATGTTGGCATACTGTGGGGTCATGTGGGTACCCATAGCAGTGCTGCTGATTTGAAGGTATATAATTGTCCCCAAATGTGAAACTGTTGTGAGTGAGAACAAAGTCACAAAGTTCAGCCACCAGGTTTGCCGTGACATTATCAGGGATACTATTCCTGATGGCTTGTAGTCCATCTTTGTGTCAGATGTTGGTGTAAAGGGCTTCTACATCCACTGTGGTTAGGATGGTTGTTTTCTGGAAGATCACCAATGGATTGTAATTTCCTCAGGAAGTCAGTGGTGTCTCGAAGATAGCTGAGAGTGCTGGTAGCGTAGGGCCTGAGGAGGGAGTCCACATAGCCAGACGGTCCTGCCGTTAGGGTGCCAATGCTTGAGATTATGGGGCATCCAGGATTTCCAGGTTTATGGATCTTGGGTAGCAAATAGAATACCCCCGTCGGGGTTCTAGGCATGTGTCTGTACAGATCTGTTCCTGTGCTTTTTCAGGGAGTTTCTTGAGCAGATGGTGGAGTTTCTTTTGGTAAACTTCAGTGGGATCAGAGGATAAAGGCCTGTAGACTGTGGAGTTAAAGAGCTGCCTAGCAGCCTCTTGTTCATATTCCAACTTATTCATGATGACGACAGCACCTCCTTTGTCAGCCTTTTTGATTATGATGTCAGAGTTGTTCCTGAGGCTGTTGATGGTGTTGTGTTCAGCATGGCTGAGGTTATGGGGCAAGTGATGCTGCTTTTCCACAATTTCAGCCCGTGCACGTCAACGGAAGCAATCTATGGAGAAGTCCAGTCTGTTGTTTCGACCTTCAGGAGGAGTCCACGCAGAATCCTTCTTTTTGTAGTGTGGTAGGAAGGATTCTGTGGGTTAGTATGTTGTTCAGAGGTGTGTTGGAAATATTCTTTGAGTTGGAGACAGCGAAAGTATGATTCTAGGTCACTGCAGAACTGTATCATGTTTGTGGGCCTGGAGGGACAAAAGGAGAGGCCCCATGTTAAGTATCCTCACACCTTCTATGGGTCATCTTGATTATCACTTCAAAAGTTTTTTTTTCCTCCTGCTGATGATAGCTCATCTCAATTGATTGGTCTCTTATAGTTGGTATGGCTAATTCCACCTTTTCATGTTGTCTGTATGTATAAATATCTTCTTGTATGTTCCAGTCTATGCATCTGATGAAGTGGGCTGTGACCCATGAAAGCTTATGCTCAAATAAATTTGTTAGTCTCTAAGGTGCCACAAGTGCTCCTGTTCTTTTTGCAGATACAGACTAACACGGCTGCTACTCTAAAACTTGTCTAATAAAGATGAAACTTAAACATCCTGTTCTACTTCAGCAAAATGGCCAAGAAACCAACCATTCAAAACCCCACCAGGTCAGCACAGAGTTAAGACTGAGAAGGAACCGAAAATCCCTGACATCTCAGGATAGAACTTGAAGAGAACACTGTCGTTTTCACAAAGTTACAATTGGGTGACCTTTTCAACAGGATTTTTTTTCCATGAACAATATTTTAACCAAAGTCAAATGTTTGGTCAAAATTGTTTGAGTTAATGAAATTTTAAGTGAAAAAAATACTTAAAGAAAATGTTTATTTTGTTTTCTTTTGAATGGACATTTTTAATTCTTTTGTCAAAAAATATTTTGTCAAAAACCCCACATTTTCTGTGAAAGATTTTAAACAAAATTTATTTGAATTTTTTTCACCCAAATAAAACTAGATTTTTGGCCCAGGTCTGCTCACAATGTAAAAAGGCCAAATGTTCATCCTTAAGACTCGAATTTAATGTCTTTGCATAATGAGTGTGGCAATCTGAAGTGCTGCTGAAGACTCAGAGCACCACCTGGTGAATACAAGCCCCATGAATTGGGCCCCACACTTGCTAAAGCTTTGCCCTGGTGGGTATCATAGGCCAGGGAGGCTAAGCTTCCCCAAACAGCCAGGCATGACCCCACCCACACTCTGCCCTGAGGCCCCTTTCCTGCATCCTGCTCTTCCCCCGTGGCCCCGCACACGCTGCTCCTCTTCCAACCTTCGCTCAGCCTCTCCCCAAAGCCGGCTGGGGTTGAGGCTAGGGACGGGCAGGGCAGGTGGGCCAGCCAGCGGCCTGGGGCAGCTGGAGTGGGTCGGCTGGTGTCCTGGGACACCCAGTGGGCCTGGGCTCTGAGTGGCTGAGGCGGGGTACTCTGGCCATGGTGTGGGGCTCAAGGCTATGGCTGGGGAGGGGGGCACAAAGAGAGGGGAGGGGAGTGGTCTTAGGGGGAAAGGGTGGGGCCAGGGCTAGTCTCTCTGAATGGATGCAGCTGATAGAGTTAACATTGCACATTACCCACTGCAGCTAGATGGACTGCAGACCCTTGGTTACCAGCCAGGCCTGGCCACTCCCAGCCCTGCCCCAGGAGAACAGATCTGGTTCTAGGGAACAGGCTGGGTCTGTTGATGCTGCTTAGTGGACAAATAGCCCCAATACCCCCCCCCAGTGTAAAATGGGGTCACTTTCATTCTTTCACACACACCTCAGGGTGATTTTTAAACACGCTTACTCTGCTGCTGGTGAACTCAATGGGAACACGCCTCTTTGGAAAACTCCTTCTTTAAAGTGTATCCTCTTAACTCCCTGATCCCAGCCCAAACAGGGAATCGTAGAAGATTAGGGTAGGAAGAGACCTCAGGAGTTCATCTTGTGCAACCCCTGCTCAAAGTATGACCAAACCCAACTAAATCATTCCAGCCAGGACTTTATCAAGCCGCGTGTGGCAGGGTGGTGACTCACTGGTGTGGCACCTCCTGCTGGTCACCCAGGGAATTAGTTCTTCCAGACAGAAGCACCCTCTGTAGGCCAGTGTCTTACATGCCACTGGCCCCCATGTCCCTCCCACACCTCAGTGCACTTCTATGTCAGAGTTCTGCCCCCGCAGTAGCCCACAATCTGGGTCTCCCCACCCAGGGGAACCCTCAACCCTCTAAATCCACCTTGTCTCAGTGGCTATGGTCAGTCCCCATCTAGCCCCCACTCACTGGGGCAGAGTGGAGTCTATAAACCACTCATCATTGGCAAGGGGGGTTGGACCAGCTGCCTTTGCTTAACTCTGGGCTGCCCCTCTTCAGCCCCAGTACCTTTTGTGGGCCCTTAACTCGGCCTGCAGCCTGGGGTTTTGCTAAGCTGGAGCTCCCCAGCTCCCTCTGCCCTTCCCCAGCACTGCTCCACCCCAGGTACCCACCTCAGCTTCCCAGGCACCCAGCTCCTTCTCTCTCTCTGAAATGAGAGAGTCTCTTCATGAGTCTGGCCCACCGTCCTCTTATTAGGACCAGCTGGGCCCTGATTGCACTGGCTGCAGCTGTTCTGCTTTCCCAATGAGTCCAGCCTCTCCCCTCTCACAGCCCTCTTCTAGGGCTGTTTTAAGTCCTTCAGGGCAGGAGCAGGGTAAACACTCTGCTACACCAGGCCTTAATAACCTCTAAGGATGGAGATTCCACCACCTCCCTAGGTAAAATCCATCCTTCCCTGGCCTTTTCAAAAATTCCTGCACTACAACCAGATTGAACCCTCCTCCACCCCACAGCAGGAGAGCTGAGCTCCACTTGGATGCTGGAGCAGCTACTGGCCCTTATTTGACGCAGAGAGAACAGACCCAGCAAGAAAACAAGCCAGGAGAGGGAATAAATCTCCTCCTACCTTTGATCCTGTGGTAGAGATGCAACTGGAAGCAGTGAGACAATGTGATCAGAGATGTGGCCATGTTTCCTCGTGGGCAGAGAGAGAGAGATTGAAATTGAGTGACAGGGCCCAAATTCATCATCATATTGCTGCAGAGCCTGTTCCCATGGCCCAGCCCAGCTCTCACTGACTGCCCCTGGGAGTGGTGTGGCCAAGTCTAAGGATTTTAGTGGCAATCTCATGGCATTTCATGTTTTACGTAAAGCCCCAGGTCTGAGAGTCAGGGGCTTCAGTGAGCATCTCGGCTTCCTCAAAAAAAAAAAGTAAATTTATAACCCGTGTGTTTGGGGAGAAAAGCCTGAAGATGTGACCCAAAGGTCACCAAAGATCATATCCCCCAGGCAAATACAAAGACCCCACACTGGTGACTTTTAAGCCAATATCAAGATTGTTGGGGTGACTCGAGTGATGTGAAAGCTTGGGGCTGGGGACGCTGTGTGAGGAAAGGTTGGCAGGGCAGAGTTGTGTCCGGAGCTCTATTTCCAGAGTCCTGATTCAGGAAACCACTTGCACATGGGAACAGGCATAAGTGCCCTTCCTGACTAGGGGATGCCTTCCTGAACTGCAGCCTTAGTTACCTACAGGTCTATATTCCATCCAGACACATACCCCTTGCTGAGTCCTAGATTGTGACCATCTCTGGGGCAGGATCTGTCCCCTTCATTACTGATCTGTGCAGCGCCTGGCACAGTGGGGTCCTGATCCCTGGTTAAGGCTCCAGGGCACTACAGTAACATACCTAATAAATAATGTACAGCACCTAGCAGAGTGGGGCTCTGATCCCTGACGATATTGCAATAGAAATAATTGTTCACAATGATAATCCCTTTTATCATCTTTTTTATCTTTCTCCCCAGCCAGCCTCCCAAAACCACAATTTCACTGTCTTTGTGTCTGGGATGGGGGAAAAGAGATGATCAATGGGGACAGGGGATCAAAGGGGTTGTCTCTGCCACATCTCTCTGTACATTTGCTAACACTGCTTGGCCTCACTGTCATACCCACCTTTCTTTCCCAGCAGATAAAGCACCACAGCCAGAACCAGGAGGGCAGGGATTGTAATTCCCAACAGGAGCTTCAGACTTGCCCCTAGGAAAGAACCTCGATGTGAATGGCCTCTCCAAGCAGCCACCAGCAAGTCCCTACTAGCTGGAGCTGGCTGAACTCTGTGGTAAGTGATCCTTAATGTCTTCATGAACCTACCCAGGGAGCTCCCCCATGGTTATCTGCAGGATGACGTTAGTGGCTGTTCTTTGTAAGTAAAGTTCGTGAAGTTTTTCAAAAACATTTTTTTTGCCAAACTTTTTTTTTTTTTTTTTAAATCAAAACACAGTTTAACTGAAATCAAACTTTTGGTGAAACAATTCATGTGCAAGGACCATCTTAGTCTTTCCACAAAAATAATTTTGAAATGAAAGACATCATTTTGTTTAGTTTTGAATTGACAGTTTTGTCTCATTTTGGTTTTGAAACCTCCCAGAAAAGGAAACTGTCAAGTCAAAATGAGACCAAATGAAAAATGTGTGTTGAGCTTCATTGAATATTTTTTCATCAAAACACTGAAATTTTCCATAAAAGTTCTGAATGAAATAGTTTTCTTCACAATTTTTTTTGTGACAACAAACCTAGATTTCCCCCCAGCTCTCAAGGTGAGCTCCTCAAGGCCAGAAAGAACCTTGTGGGAACTGCCCAGCTTCAGGGAAGTATCACTATTCAGGACAGCGCCCAGGTATAACTTAACTTCAAACAGCCATTTTAAGGACTGTAGCAGGTGCTGAAAGTTAAGCTCATACATAGGTGCTGTCCTGGACAGGGTTGGATTTGAGCTCACGCTGGAGCTTTCCTGAGTGAGGGCCAGAGATCTGTACAGCACGCAGAGATGTGTGCAGAGCTTGTTGAAAAATACCCAGTGGAAGTTTTCCATCAGAAAATGCTGTTTCTTCAAAATCAAAACCTTTCGACAATTTCTGTTCCTTGCAAAATCTGAAATTGACTTTTCATCCTGATTCAGGATGAAAATAAAATGTAAAATATCAGAATTTCTCAGAGGACAGAAATGCCGTAACCCCAGGAGCTCTTGAGGCACAAAGAACATTTGTATCGCATCAGTAGGTGGCACTGTTACACAAAGTCTGATACCATCTTTTCCTTGCCCTTGAAACTCTGCACATAGCCCTTGCAGGCATACTCCTTGGGTGTTGGTCTGTTGATGCAGACACTTCGGGGGCAGCTGGGACAAACAGCCAAGTTGGGGCTCTGCTAAAGTCAGTTCCTAGGACATGGTTGCTGCCTGGGAACCAGGCACTGGTGCTGGGCTGAGATTCCTTTAAGAAGGGTTTGCCTGCATGCTGTTTGTGACACGTCTGTTCTAGGGCTGCAGCACATTGTGTAATTAACTAATTACATGGAGAGACAGAACTTGTGAGCCCAGGTGTAACGATGCATCTGGTGCCTCCTTCCAGAACAACAAATACAGTGAATGCAGAAGGAGGAAATGATTCACTAACTTCCGGTTTAGTAGAGGGGGCCCATGAACTCCAGATGAAACTCCCACCCATCAGAAAGGTTTGGGATTCCCCCTTTGAAAGAGCCATTTTTCTGCCCTGCAAAGATTTTTCCAGGCTCAGCAATGCTGGTTAAAACCTGGGAGAACTGCAGGGAGAATGCGTAGCACTGGATGAGCCCGTCACCCTCTTGTGCCTTTGTGTTTCCTCTACATCCATCACCATGGCGATCACACTCAGACTGGGAGTTGCCAAGCCCACAACCCACTTTCTCCTAAATAGAGTCCCCAGAATAAAGAAACGCTTCAGAAGCATTTACCTTGTAGGGGGGAACTCCCGACACTGCCGCTGCTGGAGTCATCACCTAGGCAATAAATACACAAGCAATCAGACCAGAGCATGGCCCCACTCCAGGCCCATACGCTGCCCTAGCACAACTACACCATGGGCAATACCTGACTGGTGGCCGTGTTGCTGAAAGGGGCCTGGGGTTAGAGTGGGTCACACACTGAATCTGAGTCAGCAGTGCGAGGTAGCTGTGAAAAGGGCTAACTTTGTATGCAAGACACAGGAGGTCATTGTCCTGCTCTGCTTGGCCCTGGTGAGGCCTCAGCTGGAGTACAGGGTCCAGTTCTGGGTGTGACACTTTAGGAAAGTTGTGGACAAATTAGAGAGAGTCCAGAGAAGAGCAATAAAAATGATGAAAGGGTTAGAAAACATAGGAAGAAAGGTTAAAAACACTGGGCAGGTTTAGGCTTGAGAAAAGAAGCCTGAGGGGGAACCTGATAACAGCCTCCAAATATGCCAACTGCAGTTATAGAGGATGGGGATCAATTGTTCTCAGTGCCCACTGAAGATAGGACAAGCAGCAATGGGCTTAATCTGCAGCAAGGGAGGATTAGGTCAGATAGTAGGAAAACTTTCTAACTCTAGGGCTAGTGAAGCTCTGGAATAGGCTTCCAAGGGAGGTTGTGGAATCCCTGTCACTGGAGGTTTTTGAAAACAGATTGGACAACTCCTGTCAGGGACGGTCCAGCTTTACTTGGTCCTGCCTCAATGCAGGGGGCTGGACTTGATGACAACTTGAGGTCCCTTCCAGCCTGAGATTTCTATGATATCCCTGACCCCATCTGCCTGGGTTGGGCCATCTGAGCTGAGATGGGTGAATATTGGGGGCTGGGTTCCTTGAGTCAAATTTTGAACAAAGCTGTTTTGTTAGAAATTTTTCAATACAGATTTTGATAAATTTCAGCATTTGAATTTTCAGGGGTTTCTTAGGGCTTGTCTACACTGGTACTTTATGACACTGCAACTTTCTTACTCAGGAGGGTGATAAAACACCATCCTGAGTGCAGTCACCAAGTGCTATGCTGTGACTACACGGCCACATTAAAGCACTGTCGCAGCCAGTGCTTTAACATTGCTAGAGAGGAGATGCCCTTATTGAATTGTTGTTCTCAGTCTGCCATTCACTCCTCAATTCATGTGATGCTGAGTTGGTGGGCAGGACTGAGTGAGGATATGGACACACACACACACTGGCCTTACCACTGATGCTGAGGTGCAGGGCAAGGCTGAGCTGGGATCTGTTCACCCGATTGTCACTGTCCTTAATCTCGTACCTACAGGTGTAATTCCCAGAGCTGACTCCAGACACCGCATGGTTATAGCCGTAGATGGCCTTCTTCTCCAAGCCCCTCTGGGATGAAACCTCCTCCCCATCCTTGCAGAATATGATGCGGGTGGCCAGAAGCTGAGCAAATATGGAGCACTGGAGCCACACAGAGTCCCCTGGCCGGGCAGACGTCTTGCTCTGGTAGAGGGTGGGGGCAGGGAGAGCACCTGAGAAGGAGAAGGGGTCAGAGCTGAAGGTGGGGCATTGGTGGTGCCCAGCACTGTTGATGGGTCAGGATTTAAATGGTGGGTGGGTCTGTGCCACATCTCAGATGGAGGCTCTGATTACAGCCAGCTGGGCAGACGAGGGGACAAACACTCTCTGGTGACTGGACACTTTAGTCCTTGGGATCATTTAGGTTATGGAAGAGCCTGGAGGCTCATCTGGGCTTGGTTCCCATTGTCTGGTGCTGTGAACTTTCCTAGAATAAAGGGCCCTGGTGCTGGCACCCCACTGATCCAGCTGGAGCAATACGGCCAGGAGAGAAGTGACTCCTCAGCATGGCCAGCCCCTGGCCATTAGGGACTGTCTAGGCAGGGAATAGCCAACACCTCTGTCTGCTCCGCCAGCCCATGCAGTGAAGGTCACTTGCTGCCTCATGGAGCTCACCAGCTGACAGCCAAGGAGCTGTGTCCAGTCCCTAACCCCTCTGATGTCTGCTCTAACATCCTCCCTGTCCCTGTGCCCCTCCTGTCCCCAGTCAGTACAGGGGACACCAGGAGCAATTCCAGGCCCAGGCTAAAAGAAGATCCTCGAGCAGCAGCAGGCACTGGCAGGGCCACCCGGGGGGGGGGGGGGAGTGGGGCAATTTGCAGCAGGCCCCCACGGGAATATAGTATTCTATATAGTATTGCAACTTTTTCTTATGGAAGGGGCCCCCGAAATTGCTTTGTCCCAGGCCCCCTGAATCCTCTGGCTAGCCCTGGATCCCCCTTTCCAAGGAATTGCCAGAGTGATGGGACCCAGCTCTGAACTAGCAGGAGATTTGCTACTGTTGCTGGGTAGGTCAATATCTGCCCACCACCTTCCCCACTCCAATGGTGCCCCCTGCTGCTGCTTTGCTCAGGCAGCCAGCAAAGAAATGGGCTGGGCACAGGGTCGCTAAGCTCAGCTTCCTGGCCCAGCCTGGATTATATAATGGTCCCTTCTGGCTGTACCCTCTCAAGCTCCCCTCCCCACCCAGGACTCACTATTAATAGTGCTGCTGACATTTAAAGACAAGGTGCAGGCTGAGTCCATGTGGGGGATGAGGTCCAGGGGAGAGACCTGCACCCACAAGGAGATGGGAGCTGGTGGCATGGGAAGCTAAATCCCTTGGGGTCAGAGCCGTCGCGTTCTCTGTTTCCCAGGGCCAGTGCCCTGGGGATGGGACGGGCTGTGGATGTGACTCTCTGAACGATGTGTCACATGGGCCTTGGGTCAGAGCAAAGCTGAGAAGTAGCAGGACACGGGGGGGTCACCCAAGAGTTCTGCACCCTGCTGAGATCCCACACAGCCCTGTCTGCCTTCCCGAGCCATTTCCGCTAACACCACAGTGAGCAGAGAGCGGCCCAAGGGGTGGTGGCTGGATGCTGGGGAGGGGGAGGGATAAATGCCATGGGTAGATTGGGAACAGACAGACAGACGTACTCACCAGGAGCTGAGCAGATCTCCTGGCTGCTGGGGCCCAGCGCTGGGAATGGAATGGTGATGTGTGGTTAGTGCTGGAGATAAAATCCCCCCCTTTTCTGCGGTCCCTGTTCAGGGACAAAAACTGCTTTTAATAGGAGAAAATTCCTGATTTGTGTTTTGGTGAAGAAGCAAACCAGGCAGGATGTTAGATCTGGGACATGGCAGGTTCCTCACGCACACAGACCTTGGCTGAACTGGGATCACCTTTCCCTTCTGCTCTCTAGAGGGCCAGATCCTCAGCTGGTGTAAACCAGCATTGATTCCTGTGGAGCTAAAGAGATTTACACCAACTGGGGATCTGGTCCAGTTGCTCTCACACTCAGTGTTTACACTGGTTCCCATTTCTCTCCCACTGAAGAGGATTTGCCAACAGTCTGGGTCAGGTGCTGCAATTGGTTCTGTTTCCTCCCAACCTACTACGAATTAGCACAGGATTCCCACATACTCACCGGGCAGCAAGAGGCACAGAGACAGGATCATCAGGGCAGTGGTGGGAACCAATTGGAATGGAAACAGCCCAGCAGCTTCTATTTCTGATGGAGTCGGGAGGGGACAATCCAAAGTCACTCCCTGCTCCTACCTCCCACCTCTGCCCTGTCTGACTTCAGCAGAAGGGAAGCTCCGGTCTCTCTCTCTTCTCCAAACTCCCCCTGTCTGCTCCCCAGGGTTGGATACTCCAGCCAGCCCCTCTCCCTGCTCCCAGGCCCTGACATCTGCAGAGCTCAGGCAGCAGAGATGCTGCAGCCTCTCTCTGACCTACTCTGTCTCCTCCTTGGGTCTGATAATCATCATCACTCCCCATTTCCTGCCCCGAGCCACCCTCGTTCCATGCTCCGGCCACAACGTCTCTATTTAGGGCTGCAAGATTGAGAACTGAAGGGACCTGGTTTGCTTAGTTGAATCTAAACATATCAGAGGAAACACTCCCCATCCCATCTCACTGCCTGGGGACCGAAACAGCCCCCTGGCTAAAGTCACAGCTGGGTCAGGGTGAAAGGTCTCTGGGTGATTGGGGGCCTGGGATGTTGGATGAGTCTGAATCTTTTGCCTTCTGCCTGGTCTCCAGTCCCCGGTGAGAGGGACCCAGCTCCCCCAGTGGGAAATTGACCATCTGGGCTTAACAGGAACATAAATGGGGTTTGGCCTCATGCTGGACCCTCTGCACAGGGGTGAATTTCACCCCCAGAGAACATCTACCATGGGTCTGCACACTACCTGTCCTCCATGTGAGGTCAGAGAGGGGCAGAGCTAAGGACAAAACATTAGCCCGAGCTGAGCTGGGGGCAGAGCCGCACCAACCAGAGCTAGAGAAAACCAGAGAAGCAGCTGAGGGAGAAAATCTGTGCTGGGAAAAAGAGCCAGAGAAGCAGCCCAGGGAGCAGATCTATGCTGGGAGGACAAGGCAGCAACCAGTGCCAGAAAGGCCAGAGGAGGTAGAGCAACAGCAGCGCTGGGGCTGGAGTTGAGGCTGCAGCCATCCAGTGCCAGGTGCGGTGAGCAGCTAGGCAGAGCAAGGAGGACCCTGGGTAGATCGCCCAGTGCAGGGAGACGCCACCAGTCATGAGACCTTGCAGGCCAGACTTGGGAGGGGAATCACAACCGTGATGGGGGGGCTGACACTGGTAAGAAGGATTCTGCCACCTAGAGGGCCTCAGCCTGGGCAGCAGCCCCCCAAGAATCCTGGGCCCAGCCTTGTTGGGGTTTGAGGACTCTGCCACACAGGAGAGTGGAAGGGAGCTCTTGAGGGCAGAAAGACCACTGGGTAAAGGGAGTGAGAGCAAGGACTCAGATCCTTTCACTAGCCCATTCCACCAGGGTAGTGTATATTCCAGAAAAGTTCCGCAAGTTTTTTGAAATGATTGTTTCAATCTTTTTTGTGAAAAATATTTTTTCTCATCTCTTAGTGGCAAAATGGTAAAAATGGAGGGAGGGGAAACCAAAACCTGAAAAGTTTTTTTTAAAAATTCCCTGAAAAAGTAGGTTATGTAAAAATTTTTATTTTTTCCTTTTAATTTTCCAGTTTTGTTTTTACAACCCTCCCCCCCAAAAGAGAAGCTTTAACTTTTCATTTGTAAAAATGGAAACATTTGAAATAATGAAAATGTTTGATAAACTCTCTCACTTAAAAATCTGTCATTTTCAGATGAGAACATTGTGGTGGCTCTACCCAGGGTGATCCCCGGGGCTGTGGTTCAGGCTGAGCTGCTGGCACCCGGGCCCTGCTCGGAGCTCAGACAATGCTACCCAGAAAGGGCCTGATCCAAAGCCTCTTGGTGTCAATGGAAAGA
This sequence comes from Aldabrachelys gigantea, assembly GCA_026122505.1. Classification (NCBI taxonomy): domain Eukaryota; kingdom Metazoa; phylum Chordata; order Testudines; family Testudinidae; genus Aldabrachelys; species Aldabrachelys gigantea. The sequence continues at coordinate 16,195,691 of CM047489.1, read as the reverse complement.
CTCCACTGACTTCACTGGCCTTGGGATCAGGTTGCCGTGTAAGAGGGTCAGTTCTCTTGTGACAGAGAAATGGCTCCAGAGCTTTCACTTGTGGTGGTTCTGGGTTGGGGTCTCTCCAAGAACAGGAACTGGGAAAGTCTCCACTATGGGTGGGTGTAGGGGAAGTTGTTGACGGGATCAGGAACAGTGCAAAATGGGATGTGAAGAAGGGGAACTGAGTCCCTGCCTCTCCAATCAGAGCTGCAAACACAGCTGAAAAGCAAGAGCATCTGCAGAGTTCTTCCTGCTGCACAGACCCCTTAGCTGCCTCACTGCACAGACCCTGAAAGGTGCAGAGAGACGGCTCCACACAGGAGAGAAATGACCAGGGCTCTTCTCTACATTAGTGCTTTAACAGAGACTTGAAAGGAATCAGCTGCACAGAGCCTGTGATAGAGAGAGAGATTGATTGTCGATAGATAGAAGGCTATGCATGGGGATAGAGACATAAACAGAAGATGCAAGGGGATAGATAAATACCATATTACTTTTAAATACCGTGTTTGGTTAATCACATGGTTAAGCACAGAGACCAAGACTTTAAGAAAGTATTACTGATTCTGAGATACCAATTTAGGCCATCTTAAAGGGCTGATTTCTAGCAGGTGGGGCGGTCAGTGCTGTTTGTCTGTCACCCCTTAATGTCTCCCAAGTTGGGCTGCCAAAATCACTGGTCATTTTGGAAAGTTTGGCCAGAAGTTCTTGTGCCAATGATGCATCTGCTGAATGTGAGTATGGGACCAGTTCTTGGGTTACAAGAGACTGCATCCCCAGGGCCCATTTGATCCTTGGCCCTTGGGTGAGACTGCAGTTGAGGGCGATCAGTGCCAGTTGTGATGGGGATTTTGTGATAAAACTCCTCTGGCACAACCACACTGTGTGGACACTTAGCGACCAGTCCAGTCCTCACTGCCCCAGTGTTCTCTGCAGGGTGAGCCTTTATCATTTCCTGCTGCGGCAATAGAGGCGGCTCTGTGAAAGCTGTGGGCACCCTGACCTGTTCCCAAAGCAGATGGACTCAACAGGGACTTTCTCCCATGAACCACACAACTTTTGCCTCTATACCACTTCCCTGTAAGTTAACTGGTATCAGTGAAGGGGTGAATTTATGCCACTCCAATTATACCAGTATAAGTCCCTGTGCATACCCGGATTGTGGTATAAGAGAATCTTTTCCTGGCTTATCTTCTCTTGTTTTGAAAGTGGTATAAACTATAAGGCATAATTTTTTAACAGTGAGGATAGTTAACCATGGAAAAAGTGTACCATGGGCTGTAGTGGATTCTCCATCACTGGCAGTTTTTAAATCAAGTGTGGGTGTTTTTCTAAAAGAGATGCTCTACTTCTAACTGGAATTATTTTGAGGAAGTGTGACACTCTGTACCTCAAAGCAGCCCCTAGAACTCCCATATTCACCACTATAATTATGCTAAGTTATGTACAAAGTTTGCCTTGTGAGGTGTCATTTTAAAAGTCTTGATTTGTTGATCATCATCATCCTGTTGGATTGTAAGTATTATTGTAACCCACACATCTCCTGGGTGTGGTGTTCTGTCTCATCTAGTGGCACCAAGACCACTTAGAGAAAGAAAGAAAGTGTTTAACAAGTCTACTCTACAGCCTTAGCTAGCAGGCAGTTGGTATTGGCTCATGCACTAAGTTCTAGAGATCCGCGGTTCAATACCGAAGGCCACCGTCTGTCAGTGTTACACTATAGCTGCACATGAAGTTAAACTCACTTTTGTTTATTAGTTAACCCAAAGTAAGTGATTAATACCTGGGGGGAGCAAACAGCTATGTGTATCTCTCTATCAGTGTTATAGAAGGTGGACAATTTATGAGTTTACCCTGTATAAGCTTTAGACAGAGTAAAATGGATTTATTTGGGCTTTGGATCCCATTGGGAATTGGGTGTCTAGGTGCTGGAGATAGGTAATCTGCTGAGCAGTTTTTGGTTAAAGTCTGCAGCTTTGGGGGTGGGGACCAGACCTGGGTCTGTGTTTGCAGCTGTTTAGCGTGTCTGGCTCAGCAAGACAGGATTCTGAAGCCCCAAGCTGGCAGAGAAGATGGACTTGTTCCAGTTACGCATGTCATCACATCAGGTGACAGTCCCAAGGGGATCTCTGTGACCGAACCCATCACACTGAGCCTCACATAATCATTAATGGGGTTTATCCTCACACACACATGAGAGGTAGGGTAGTTCATCCTCATTTCACAGATGTGGAAACTGAGGCACAGAAACAGATGAAGTGATTGAGCCCAGGACACACAGGAATCCACAGCTGAGTGAGAGATTGAAGCAATGTCTTGTGATCCCCCAGCCCCTGCCCTAGACACTTGATCATCCTCCTTCCCCTCATCCCCCAGACCTCCCTAAGCCTGGGTGACAATGACCAGCCTTGTACCTGCCTGGAAGGCCAATGATCCTAGGTTATGTCAGCCAAAGAGGGGAAGAGCCTGGATGGGACGGGACTGGGAAACAGGGAAAATCTCAGACACACAAGCTGGGAAATCTGCCGCATGGGATTTAAATGATGGGTGCCGTGAGCAGTGGCCCCTGCTCAGCAACCCTCTACACACACAGTCCAACTGCTCTATGCACCTGCGCAGGAAGGTAAGCGCAGGATGAGCTGACAGCACCCTGAACATCTGCAAAGTATCCTGTGCAGATGCTTCTTCCCCCACCCAGCAGCAAGCTCTCCCAGGCCTGACCTGAGCTAGCAGCCCAGCGGGGCAGGGGTATATCACATGCTGGGATGTGGGACTGAAGAACCCGCTCTCACAATGTTATGTGTGTCCTCACACATTAACCTGCCTCATTCTCACTCTCTCTCCAGTTAGTCTGTTCTCATGAAGTTTCCAGGGAAGTTTATTTTCACAGTCGTACATTTAAAGGCCAGAAGGGCCCAATGGGACCATCAAGTCAGAGCATTTGCATGGCCCAGGCCAGAGAGTCTCCCCCCAGGGATCCCTACATTGAGCTGTTAACTTCTGGCTGAGCTAGAGCATGTCTGGTAGAAAGAGACATCCCCTCTTGGTTTAAAGACTCCAAACAGGCTCACATTTCTAAACACTAAGATGGTTGTGGGTGATCAGTGCAAGAGGGAACCAGGGGGAAGGAAGATGCTGGACTGGGGTCGAGCAACTAAACCTCAGGACCCATTTCCAGCTCTAGGTGTGGGTCTTAATATGACCTTCCCCAGAGCTTGGGGCTGTGGACTTGGGGTTCCAGTTTGGATTTATTATAGACACAGCCCCAGCCCACACAGAATCTAAACTCTTTCAAAGTCTGGATGTGGGGACTCTCCTCTGAGAGCAAAAGCACAATAGGTACCAAAAAGGATGATTCAAGCCTGACAAAGGAGGGGAAGAAGATGCTCAATACGGGGTGGATGAGCCAGCTAACGTTGATTGGGCCAGAGGGACAAGGTGAGGCTGTTGGACTTGGCATAGATTTCAGGAAGTGGAATGGAGTGTACTGAAGGCCTGACACTGACAGACTGACTAAGCAGCTAGGCCAGGCCACAGACATGTCCAGGATAGATTTTGGCAAAGGATGCTGCATCATGCTGGGAGGTTTAACACTCTAACAATATAACGCACAGCAAGTTGTCAGGCAGGGATCATGCTGTATGATACCAGACTGTACAGCACCATGCACACTAATGGTGCTGAGGAAACAACACATTCACAGTGATGACTGCACCAGGGTAGGCTGGGAATTTTACATTAGGAACTTTTCTGATTGAAACTAAAATTTTTGACTAAATGTTTTGTTTATTTTACTTATTTATTTGAGGCAGTCTCTGCTTTCTCTGAACATTTTTGAGGTTTTTGATTTTCCAACAAAAAAAAACCCAAAATATTTTGGTTTTGGATGTTTTCAGCTACAATTTTTCAGTTTTAAGTTGCCAAAACCTGATATTCCCCCTCCCTAGGTTTTCAGGTTATCAGTTTTTCAATGAAAAGTTAAAATTGTATCGCTGAAGATTACAATGGAAATTCATCAAAGTTTTCCACAGGTAAAATGATTCCAGGCATTCAGAGCACCACAGATTATCAAGCCAGCTTCTTAACCATTTGGTCACTTTATCAGCCTAAATGGCCCCTTTGCCACCAGCTGTCCCTTAGTCAGCCAAGGCCAGGCACCCAAGCTGCTCTAGAGAAGACATAGGAGTTGCCTGTAAGCAAACCAGTGGTGTAGACTCCATGAATAAGTCACATTCTTATAACTGGGTTTGAGTCTTGCTGGTGTAGGAAGTGCTGTGGCACCCAATTTGTGGGGAGGTTTTCTTCTTTTGGGAACTGGGTGGAAGAGGCATGGAAGAATGAGCCATTGGGTGCCTCCACCAAAAGAAGAAGGATGGCCAACAATGAAAAAAGGACTCAAAAATACATATGCAGCACATGGTTGATTATTGGGCCACACCACTAACCATTCAGCCATCTTGCAAGACGTACTAGGGATCCCTGCAGATCATTCTTATATTTTCTTCTCTACATTCACTTGGGTGCCTGGTCTTGGCTGGCTGAATAACAGGCTCATGTAAAAGAACCCTCAGCAGGAAAAGAGATGGCCAAAGAGCTAAAAATTCATGTATTGGATAGATTTGAATCTCACCTTCATTGCTAGCTAGCCTTTCCTCTGGCAGTGGTGGCCACGGGCTCTTTCCTCTTCAGACCCTCGGTGTCCCAGTATGTCTTACCATAAAAATATTGTTCTCTGCAGTGTTGTTGGAGCCGTGTAGGTCCCAGGATAGCAGAGCTGTGTAGCTTGAAAGTGTGTGTCTCTCACCGGCAGAAGTTGGTCCAATAGAAGGTTTGACCTCACCCGTCTTGTCTGGGAAATAAAGAACCAGACACACCCAACAACCCAGGGGCCCCACAGTCCCTGGGCCAGCTGGACTCCAGGCCGGCTCACAAAGGTGGGAATTTTGCCTGGTGCCTCTCCAGCTCTGGCACCTCAGCGGCCAGAGCCTGTTTCTTCCCCACGCTCACTCGGGCGTCTGGCCGCAGCTGAGCAATGCCAGCGTAACCCCCGTGTTTGCATTTCAGGGTGCGGTGAAGTCACTAGGGAAGCAAACAGTCAGGGGCTATGTGGCCCTTTGCTCTGTGGGCTGGAGACTTGCTGGAGCCTGTCAGGGCCCTGCTGGGACGGGCCAAACTCTCTAGCCCTGGGTGCAGTGAGCTCAGGGGATGGACCGGAGCTGCCTGCAGCGACTTGGAAAATGCCTGTGGTGGGAGGGGCCTGGCCAGCAGAATCAGCAACAGGACTGTCAAGGGAGGGGAATGACCAACTGTCACCTGGGGGTGAATGGAGGGAGATCAACCGAGAGAGGATCTCAATAGGCTGGGGTTAGGGGTCAAGAAAAGTCCTTAGATGGAGGGAGGGAGCAGCAGCTGGACAGAGGGAAGGGGGTAGAAAGGAGGAGCAGGAGGAGGAGGGAAGGGGTGGAGATTGGGGAGGAGAACAGAGGATGGAACATCTGTGGGTGGAGCTGGGTGAATAGTTGATGATTTGGGCCAGCAGCAAACTGAAAAATCAGAGCAAGGATTTGCATCAGTTCCAAACCTGTTTGGAATTTGTCAGTAAATTTGGAAAGTCTGTTTCGGGTTGTAGAAAATGTTTCATTCAGGGCAGCTTCCTAAAAGTGCCTCCTCATCCCAACCTTTGCCCTGGGGTTCAGAGCAGGGTCTTGAGCATGAGCATCCTCACCCCAGGGCACAGGCCATTCTAGGGTGGGCTGGTCTCCTGTGGAGGCTGTTTCAACTTTGTATAACTATTTAAATATTAATAGGGCCAAAGAGCAAGTGAGAATGACTCTATTGGCTGTGGATTGAGGAGCTCACCTGTGCAGAAAGAGCTATGGATTCAAATCCTTCCTCTGAGTGAGGAAGAGAGAAGATTTGAGTCAGCATCTCCTACCTCCTGAGTGCCTTAATCTCCAGGCTGGAGAGTCTTGTGCTCTTTGGTCAAAGGAATAGCAAATTAGCAGCTGGTATTTAGAGGAACTAAACTCAGCAGCAGCTGTTTTTTGCACCTCCGCCACACTCTTCTCTGATTCTAAGGATTCTATAGGGAGCTCTCTCCTGACAGCTCTCTATAGAATCCTTCCTAGCAACCCTGTTATTGGAGTCATTGGAGCAGATGTTATCCTTCCATGCCAGCTCTCAGTCACTAAGTTAACTGGAAGCTTCAAAGTGCAGTGGAAGCTGTTTAGACCATCAATATTAATCCATAAGATCTCCTGTAATGGAGGAATCCAGACAGAAACTCAAGGCAAGAGACATCAGGGTCAAACGGAGATGTCCTCATTGAAATGACTCAGGGAAACTGGTCACTGAAACTCAACCATGTCCAGGTCTCTGACAAAGAAGAATATGTCTGCAGCCTGAATTCTAGGAACTGGTATGATGAGACAGTAATTGAAGTGGATGTGACAGGTTAGTGAACCAGATTCTTAGTTTATGACAAATAAATGCTAATTTTTCTGATGCCCGCTAGATATGTCAATGTCTGGAAAAAGACCTGAAACTTCTGGGAAGAAACCATTCTTTTTCCTTTTTTTTTTTTCTGAGACCCAGTATGGAAAAATTGGAAATCTGGGGAGGGAAGTTGAAAAGGAACTCTTATAGGAAATATTTTCTCTTCAAATGAGAAATGAAAGAGGAAGGAAAGAAGGAAAAAATTGAGCTACGCTACCATTTCCAGGAATATATTAGTAGTACATAATTAGTTATATTTTACTGGTTCATAGGACAGCTAATTTTGTCCACAGTTATGACAGTTTCTGTATGTATGATGATGATGCACTATTAAATAATCTGGTACTACTATGATGTTTGGATACATAGCCAAATTTACTGTTGGGTCTTAAAAATTGTGCTCTAATTACAGTAGAGCAATATTCATTTTTTGAGCTTTTCCTCTAGAAACTTTTTCTGACATACCTACATGGTAATGTCAGGTCAGGTCTATTTACATACCATATTTTAGACCAATGGAATAAATCTTCCTGTTTGTTTACAACAGTATTGATGCTTTCTATTTGAAACATTTTTTATTTTTTCTGTTTGACAGTAGACAAAAAAAAAGACATTAGAACATTAGTATAAAATGGCAGCTCCATCCCTAATGCTAGGTATGTTTCACATTATGATTTCTATCAAAACTAAAGAAATTTTACTTATTTATTTCATACATATGTCATAGAATCATAGAAACATAAATATTAGGGTTGGAAAAGGAGTTGTAGACTGAACTGGATGAGCAAGCATCTCAGAGAGGTGATTAAGAAAAAGCAGAAAGTCTACAAGGAGTGGAAGATGGGAATGATCAGCAAAGAAAGCTACCTTATTGAGGTCAGAACATGTAGGGATAAAATGAGAAAGGCCAAAAGCCATGTAGAGTTGGACCTCACAAAGGGAATTAAAACCAACAGTAAAATGTTCTATAGCCATATAAATAAGAAGAAAACAAAGAAAGAAGAAGTGGGACCGCTAAACACTGAGGATGGAATGGAGGTTAAGGAGAATCTAGGCATGGCCCAATATCTAAACAAATACTTTGCCCCAGTCTTTAATGAGGAGCTTAGAGATAATGGAAGGATGACAAATGGGAATGAGGATATGGAGGTAGATATTACCACACCCGAGGTAGAAGCCAAACTCGAACAGCTTAATGGGACGAAATCAGGGGGCCCAGCTAATCTTCATCCAAGAATATTAAAGGAACTGGCGCATGAAATTGCAAGCCCATTAGCAAGAGGTTAATTAATCTGTAAACTCTGGGGTTGTACCATATGACTGGAAAATTGCTAACATAGTTCCTATCTTTAAGAAAGGGAAAAAATGTAATCTGAGCAACTACAGGCCCGTCAGTTTAACATCTGTAGTATGCAAGGTCTTGGAAAAAATGTTGAAGGAAAAAGTAGTCCAGGACATTGAGGTCAATGATAATTGGGACAAAATACAACATGGTTTTAAAAAAGGTAGATCATGCCAAACCAACCTGATCTCCTTCTTTGAGAAGGTAACAGATTTTTTTGACAAAGGAAATGCAGTGGATCTAATTTAGCTCGATTTCAGTAAGGCATTTGATATGGTTCCATATGGGGAATTATTAGCTAAATTAGAAAAGATGGGGATCAACATGAAAATTGAAAGGTGGATAAGGAACTGGTTAAAGGGGAGACTACAACAGGTCGTACTGAAGGGTGAACTGTCAGGCTGGAAGGAGGTTACTAGTGGAGTTCCTCAGGGATTGGTTTTGGGACCAATCCTATTTAATCTTTTTATTCCTGAGCTTGGCATAAAAAGCAGGAATGTGCTAATAAAGTCTGCGGATGACACAAAGCTGGGAGGTATTGCTAACACAGAGAAGGACCGGGATATCATACAGCAAGATCTGGATGACCTTGTAAACTGAAGTAATAGTAATAGGATGAAATTTAATAGTGAAAAGAGCAAGGTCATGCATTTAGGGATTAATATTAAGAACTATTGTTATAAGCTGGGGAGGCATCAGTTGGAAGTAACAGAGGAGGAGCAGGATTCAGAGTATTGGTTGATCACAGGATGACTATGAGCCGCCAATGTGATATGGCTGTGAAAAAAGCTAATGTGATCTTGGGATGCACCAGGCAAGGTATTTCCAGTAGAGCTAAGGAGGTGTTAGTACCCTTATACAAGGCACTGGTGAGACCTCATATGGAATACTGTGTGCAGTTCTGGTCTCCCATGTTTAAGAAGGATGAATTCAAATTGGAACAGGTTCAGAGAAGGGTTACAAGGATGATCCAAGGAATGGAAAACTTGTCTTATGAAAAAGCTTGGCTTGTTTAGCCTAACCAAAAGAAGGCTGAGGGAAGATACGGTTGCTTTCTATAAATATATCAGAGGAATAAATACCAGGGAGGGAGAGGAATTATTTAAGCTCAGTACCAATGTGGACACAAGAACAAATGGATATAAACTGCCTATCAGGAAGTTTAGACTTGAAATTAGGCAAAGGTTTCTAACCATCAGAGGACTGAAGTTCTGGAACAGCCTTCCAAGCAGAGTAGTGGGGGCAAAAGACATATCTGGCTTCAAGACTAAGACTGCTAAGTTTATGGAAGGAATGGTATAATGGGATAGCCTAATTTTGGCAACTAAATTGTCTTTGACTACTAGTGGTATATATGTCCAGTGGCTTGTGACGGGATATTAGATGGGATGGGATCCGAGTTACTACAGAGAATTCTTTCCTTGGTGTCTGGCTGGTGAATCTTGCCCATATGCCCAGGGTTTATTTGGGGTCAGGAAGGAATTTTCCTCCAGGGCAGATTGGCAGAGGCCCTGGGTGGTTTTCGCCTTCCTCTGCAGCATGGGGCACAGGTCACTTGCTGGAAGATTATCTGCACCTTGACCTTTTTAAACTATGATTTGAGGACTTCAGTGGCTTAGACACAGGTTTGTTACAGGAGTGGGTGGGTGAGATTCTGTGGCCAGTATTGTGCAGGGGGTCAGACCAGATGATCATAATGGTCCCTTTTGACCTTAAAGTCTATGATTCTAAGAGGTCATCTAGTCCAATTCTCTGCTCAGAGCAGGACCAACAGCAACTAAATCATCCCAGCCAGGATTTTGTCAAGCCAAACCTTAAAAACCTCTAAGGATGGAGATTCCATCACCTCCCTAGATAACTCATTCCAGTGCTTCATCACCCTCCTAGTGAAATAGTGTTTCCTAATATCCAACCTAGTCCTCCCCCACTGCAACCTGAGACCATTGCTTCTTGTTCTGTAGTCTGCCACCACTGAAAACAACCTAGTTCCATTCTCTTTGGAACCCCCCTTCAGGTAGTTGAAGGCTGCTATCAAATCACCCCTAACTCTTCTCTTCTCAAGACTAAATAACCCCAGTTTCCTCGGCCTCTCCTCATAAGTCATGTGTCCCAGCACCATAATAGTATTTGTTGCCCTCCACTGGACTCTCTCCAATTTGTCCACATCTCTTATGTAGTGAGGGGGCCCCAAACTGCACACAATACTCCAGATGAGGCCTCACCAATGCCCAATAGAGTGGAATAATCACTTCCCTTGATCTGTTGGCAATGATCCTACTAATGCAGCCTGATATGTCATTAGCCTTCTTAGCAACAAGGACACACTGCTGACTCATATCCAGCTTCTTGTCCACTGTAATACTTAAGTCGTTTTTTGCAGAACTGCTGCTTTGCCAGTCGGTCCTCAGCCTGTAACAATGCATGGGATTCTTCCATCCTAAGTGCAGGACTCTGCACTTGTCCTTGTTGAACCTCATCAGATTTATTTTGTCGCAAACCTCCAATTGGTTGAGGCCCAAACTGACTCTTGGTGTTTCTCTTCACAGTGTTTAACACATTAAGGGATGGAGGCAGTGGTGACAGGTCCAGGGGCCAAGTTACATGTCTGAGGTTGGGTCTAAGTGGTTCTGAGTGGGTCAAAGGGCATCTAGCTGGTGTCACTGCCATGGCTAGAGTGGGGAGGATTAGTCAAAAATTTCCCAACAGAACTTTTGTTTCTGACAAACAATATCTGTGTAATAACAAGATTTTGTCAGAAAACAAAACAGTTTCATTCGTCAGGAGAAATGTTCAGGTTTTGTTTTCCAAAAAAAAGGGAGGAGATTGGGGGTTTTCATTTTTTTTTTTCAATTAAACCTGAAATTTTCTGCTGAAAAACCCTCCAGACCAGAACTATTTTCCAGTCAGCTGTATGGATGGACCCTGAATGAGGATGTAAGTTACAGAGGAATCATTTTAAAGGTTTTTGTGCTATTAGACCTATTGTTGTTATTTGTATCACTGTAGCGCTTACATGGGGATCGCTGCAGGAGCCAGATGTATCTCTCGAACCTGAATTAACTTTATAGCTGCACCTAGGCTGTATTCACCTAAACTCCCTGGTGCGTGTAGTCCAAGTGCTTGTCTCTGACATGGCCAGTTTCTTAGGGTTTTGGAACCTACATTCAACCCTTCTGACCAAGGACAAGGAGGATTTTAAAGACATTTTTTGGACTTTGTGTTATTGAATTGTTGCAAAGAACAGCACATCAGCGGTTCTGAGGAGGAAACTGCCTTTTGTTTGTCACACTGGCAGGCGGCTGGTTGATTTCATTCCTTCCCATTCCAGAAATGACTGCCCTGATTCTGTGCAAGCTGAATTTTCCAAACTGAAAGCCAGCTGTGTCCCCTTCTGGCACACAAAGACCCCCCCCCCCATGTGGTTATCTCATATATTTGATGGATTCCTTCTATTAGGGTTTTGGCCTGGGGTTAATTTCCCCACTGAAGATCCAGTTTTGCATCTGCTACAGATTTGGGGCCGGATTTGTAAAGGAATCTAGATGCCTTGTGGGATGTTCAAAAGCACCAGGGTGCCTAAAACTCACTGAAATCTGGCCCTTGGTCTAAAGCTGGGCTCAGTCACTATGGCCCAGATCCTGCCCTGCTGGTCTCCATGCTAGCAGCACAGAGCTCCTCTAAAGCCAGCAGATCTGGCCACTGGAGGATTCTCTCTCTAGTGGAACCTGCATGATGCAGAGCCACCTTAGCAGCCCTTGTGCCACCCCCTTCCCAATAGTTGGTGCAAGGGCTGTGACCGGAGAAGGGGAGAGGCTGGGGCTGCCTTATGCCCCGGTGATCCCCAATTATTGAAGTGTCCCTGTTAAGTTAATAGCAGCACAATTTACAGCAGCCTCCACATTGCTCTAAATTGTATCAAGATGGCCCCAGGATTGGGGGATTACATAGGTGTTTAACACCCCCTTGGCAAGTCCCCTTTCTGAGTCACACACATCACTCCTTGCCCCCAGCTCAGGATCTGGGTCTATCACTCCTACAAAATATAGATCTGAGTCTGCTCTGACTTCCCTGGGTGTAAATCAGGGAAAACAAAAATAAAAAGAAGAATTTATGGCTGCTTTGCCTCACCACAGCAGCTGGGACATACCGGCCCACAGCTTTTATAGGCAAATGAGTTCAAATTGATTATTGTATTTCAGTCTGCAAAGGAACCAGGTAAAGGGTAATATGCTAATCAGCATCTTGTTAGCACATCAGTGCTATCTAATTAGGAATCTAATTAACCTAATCTCTAAACGTAGAAAAAAGGTTAAATAACTAAACAATTCATATGTCCAAAATAAGTGGAAAAATGTATTTAACTTTTTATTTTTCTCTTGGGAACCTTTTTTCATAGTGGAAGGATCAATTGCATGATTATTTTTTTAATCATTTCAAAAATAAAATCCATGCGCCAAACTCTATTAAGAATAACCCGTGACCTGAGAGTGAATTCATTGGCTCATGGTCAGGGATTTTCCAACAAAGTATTTTTTTAAGCAGAAGATTCAGATTTATCAGACCCAAAACTTTTTATGGGAACGGGCTGATTCTGGAGGAAAAACCATTAGAATGTTTTTTTTTAAGGGTATGTGTGTCCCAGAGTAACCACCTGGTCATGGCACTTGACTGGGAGGAGACCCAGGTCCAAAACAGGTAGAGCAAGGGCTTGAACCCACCATGAGGGTATTAGCTATTGTGGGGTGAGTCTCTCATTTTCCATGAAACATTTTGACAGGTCTCAGATTCACCCCATTGTGGAACAAATTACAACCCCCCCACAATTTTTTGTGGGATGGAAATCTGCTTTCCAGCCAGCTCTGCTCTTGGTGCACGGCTTGGGTATTTGTAGGCATGCAACATTCAGTTTCAGATCATACCCAGATCATGCACTAATAGGCCAATGGACGCACACATCATGGTCATGGGAATGATTCCAATCTTCCCTTTATTTTTTTTCCCCCATTCATGTGTGGAATGAATTTTGTTATGTGCACCAATATTGAGATAATGTGCAGATGTGAGCCACTAGTAGAACAAACCTAAATATAGCTTATATCATTTGGCAATGATTGGCAACAATTGGCACGTGGCTCACCAGGGTAAACACCAGAACATCCCTTGGCCCACCCCACTTCCTGCAGCCCCCATTGGTTTGGAGCAGCGAACTGTGGCCAGTGGGAGCCCTGATTGGCCGAACCTGCAGATGCTGCAGGTAAACATACCAGCCCAGTCTGCCAGGGTGCTTACCCTGGGGAGCTGCATGCTAAAGGTTGCCAATCCCTGGTTTATGTTATAAAAAGTTAACATAGGAATAACAGTCACTGGTGCCAGCCTGGACAGATTAGGCCTTTTAGAACTCACTACTCAAATAATTACATTTAAGCATAAGAGAGAAATAAAATTATGAAATGCACAGAGCAAAAACCTAAAACAGCACTTAGAAAGAATAAAATTACAGAGAATATATGTGCATTGCAGGAAGTAACAACAACAGCAACACAAGTATGTGTTGGGAGGTGACTGTAAAAGAGATGGATTGTGTGTGTGGGTGAGAGAGAGAGAGAGAGAGAAAGACAGAGTGTGTGTGTGTGTGTGTGTGCTGGCTGCTGGGGAACTGCACAAGAGATCATGAGCTGTCCCTAAGCACAGTTGCACTCACCAGTCTGAAGGCTCCTTCAGGCCACAGCAGCTGCCAGGAGCTCCATCTAACTCCAGAGCTCTGTCCCCCTCCCCTGCTCTGTGGAGATGATGGGAGGGAGGCGAGGGGGACGACATCCTGACTTCAGCGGGCCAGGGGCACAGCCAACAGATGGGTCCCGGGAGCAGCTGGCAAGCGACTCCAATGCAGAGAGCAGGAGCAGTGTAGCAGCAGGGCAAGGGGCATCTAAACACTAATTGCCAGATGTCCGTGGCTCTGCTAATCAAAGTGCACGGGACTTGATTAACTCTTGTGCGACCATGCAGGCATGCAGCTTAGAGGGAACATTGATTATAACTCTGAAAATGACTAATAAAAACATTCATTTTAGCACAAACAGAGGCTCAGAACAGTTAATGCAAAACTGACCTTGATTTGTTTGTAGAAATCACCAGATATTTTTAGGACAACATCCTCCTACTGTTTGAACAAAGCTTCGACACAACGAAGCAGAGGCAGAGCTGGGATGGAGTATCCCACTCAGCAGAGACAGGTGCTGCGATTCTGTGACATCTTTTGTGAAGTGATGAAGAGTTTAGGGATGAGGAAGATCATAATTATCTCCAATGCTGCAGCCCCTAACTCTGCCTTTCTGAGTTAAAAATCCACCTTGTGAATCTGAGAGCCAGTCCCATGTAGATGGGATTAAGGCTAGAAAAAAGAAGATAATCTGGGAGCAAATGCATAGAAAACCCCAGGAGTCTGTGATCAAATAATGGGGAAAAGTGAAGACATCCCTATTCCTGCTTTAAATTGGGCCAGAATTCCTAGTACACTCAGGCTGCTTCACACTGCACCTGTGTCCCAAAGTAGCTGTAATCAATTAGCCAGTTAAACTGGGTGCACAGCTGTTTGTCATCACAAAACGGTGCAAAGCAACCAAACAGTACTGGCAAAATCTGGCCCGTGGTACTGCAGTTTTGGAAGGTGTTTTATGGGAGCTCTTTACATTGCTGAGTTGTGTTTGGGCTCTTTTAAGAAGTTAGTTTCTTTGTACCTTGCTTGTGAAAAGAAACCCACTATCTTAGAGCAGCTTCTTTCAAGTGTGCAACCCCATTAAACCCAATAAGTTTGTACAAGAGACACTAAGGGCTGGTCTACACTGGGAATTTACATTGGCAGAGCTGTCTCTCTCAAAATCCACCCCTCTGGGAGGCATGGCTATACTGACATAACCGCTCTCAGTGTAGTCAGTGCTATGTCAATGGAAGAATTCTTCCATCAACCTAGCGACTGCCTCTTGGGGAGGTGCATTATCTGTGATGCCAGTGGGAAAACCCCTCCTGCCAGCAAGGTAGAGTCTACACTGTAGCACTACGGCAGCACCACTCCAGCCTTGCAGCTGCACTGTTTCAAAATGTAGACATGCCCTAAAGATGTGAATTAAAAGTGGATTAGCTAAACTGCATTAAACCCCTGTGTGGACACTCTCATTAAGGGTACATATGCATTTAAAATACTGACGAGTGGGAGCTATGTCAGTGGGAGAAACTCTCCCATCAACATAGCATTGTCTAAAAAGGGATGTTAAGGTCATTATAACTACCTGGCTCCAGGATATGGAATTTTCACACCCGTGTGACATAGCTGGACACACATAGGTCTGTTGTGTAGACCAGACCACAGAGTTAAATCAGTTTAGCTTAATTCACTTTGAGTGAATTCTCAGAAGAATTCTATCTTGGTGGGAAGTGTCAGGAACATTGGATAACTTTACCGGGAAGGTGGGTGTGTAAAAATTGTGTCTATAGTGGAAAACTATCTTCAGTCTAAATTTTGATCCAGCCACTGCAACTTCATAATACAGCATGATATCATCCCATGAAATATTCATGTTATCTATCTTTTTTATTATAGAGGAAAATGCTGAAATTAGCAGATTCTTGTTATTTTGCCACCAAGGCAAAGATGTCAATAATAAAAGGGGGGAGGGATAGCTCATTGGTTTGAGTACTGGCTTGCTAAACCCAGAGTGATGAGTTCAATCCTTGAGGAGGCCACTTAGGGATCTGGGGCAAAAAATCAGTACTTGATCCTGCTAGTGAAAGCAGGGGGCTGAACACAATGAGCTTTCCAGTTCTAAGCAATAGGTATAGCTCCAGTTGTTATTATCATAGAAAGGATGGATGGTGTTTTCTTGTTTTTAACATCTGCATCAAATTCCCCAAAAACACTGCTAGTCAAATATTGTATTAGACAAAAGTCACAAGCAAAAAAACAAATAAGAAATGAAAACATTTTATTGCAAAACATGTAATGAAAACAGCATGACAATGTACATTTAAAAAAAACAGATTTTTTACATCAAAATACATTAATGAGAACCTTGATTTCAGTTACACCAGTATAAAATCAGCATCAGAGTCATGTTATATTTATTCCTCTTTAGTTGAACAAATTCTTATTGTTGTTTCTTTGTGTGAATTTTTAAAGAATGGATAAACCTCTTCTGAGAATGAACAATCATTAAATGTGAACAACACAGACATGTCAGTTACATTGAAAAAAATCACCTGCCCCTCTTGGTAACTAAGGTAAACTCCAATTTTCTTGGGCTTTTTCTGCACTATGACCCGGGTCCATGGGTCTGTTTTTGCCCAATAATCTCTTCCACTCAGACCCAGAGCCCAGAATCCCTCTCTAGGGGACAAGGACAGTTTTCCTTTTCTCTGTATTGACTTTCTGGCTACCCCCAGGTCCCAGTCATTGCTGCTCACAACCTCCACCTCCCAGTAGTGCTTTCCAGAGGAGAATCCTTCAGATCCCAACATACAGACGGTCGAATCGAACCTCTCTGGATTTGATGGAACTTTTTGAGGTTGGACTTCATGTGTAAAACTCTTCTTATCCTCAGAAATGGAGAGGTTGGGGTGGGCTGTGATTCCATGAAGATTGATGTCATCTACAGGAAGAGAGTTTTCTTTTTGAGAATCACTCCTATAATGCCAGTATACACTGGAAGAGGAGTGAAATATACACTATGAGGTTTCTCCTGCTACCTCTTCTCATGCAAAGCTCTCAATGATTTCAGTGGGAGTTTTGCCTGAGTAAGGACTGCAGGACTTGACCAGCACTGCTCACTTGCCAATTCAATGTTGCATTGAAATCTGTTAGAAATGAGACCTGCGTGATATTTGCACAAAAATGAAAGTGATCCAGAATTGTTTATCACATTAGTACTCAAACTTCGCCAGATTCTGAGCTCAGTTATACAGGTGTGAATCCAGAGTAACTTCACTTAAACTAACGGCCAGTAAAGTGCACCATCACCATCATAACTGAGAGCTGAATCAGGCCACTATGTGTCTAGTATTATGGGATGTTTTGTGCGGTATGAATGGCAAAAATATGTTTCCTATGACAGCTAACTATGATGAGAATATTTATCATAAAACACAGAATTGAATTATGAAGATCTCAAACACTGGTCATGTCAACATACCCCTATTACCATCATTGTAAATAAATACGATAAATATAAAAAATAAAACATTATTATTGTTCATTAAACTAAAGTTTTGCCTAATAATTCTAGGCTCTGTTCCCAACGCTGCTGCTGTGTGACATTGGGCAGGTCACATAAGCTCTCTGATAGTTGGTTTACTCCTCAGTAAGCTCAATACGGTGCCAACCTCATCAGGTGTTTTATAATTGCTTGTAAAGAGCTCTGAGATGGTCAGCAGAAAACTACTATAACAAGCAAATTATTATCTACACTATCTTCATCATCAGATCACCATCACTGTGTCCTTCCTCACCTCAGCATCATTTTCATTTTCTCTCACTATAATTATTATAATCAGCAACATCACAGTCAGTCTCTGATATCACCAGAACCAATGATCCCACCACTGCCTTCATCATGGTGCCCTCATAAACCTCACCGACTCGCTCCTGACCATGCCTGTCACCACTGCAGTCCCCTTCGTGGTCCCACAACCACTGCATTATGATTCTCATTGCAGGCCCCATTCCTGCCACCACGTCATCTGTGCCTTTTTTATGGCCAACATCAAAAAGTTCTTACATAGGCACTTTTTAAAACCCTGCTCCAAGTGAACACTGAGGCCCAGCTCCTCAAAGGTATTTAGGTGCCTAACTCCCATTTGGATTGTTACCTTGGAGGAGCTGGGCCGAAGTCACTTGGGAGCACAAGTCTGTTAGAGGGTAGCTGGCCCTCTGAAGGGGTCAGGGGCCCAGCCTTCCCCTGACAGGCTCCACAAGAGGACAGAAGGAAGCTCAAGTTCACCTGGGAGTAGTTACGTCAGTGAGTAACTGGGGGAAGGGAATTATGCAGGGAAGAACTGGGTATTGAGAAAAGGTTAAGGGCCTCAGTGAGCAAGGAGCTCATGGGGAGAAAAGCAGCAGCCAGAGAGGCAGAGGGATTGTAGGGAGAGGATCCCTCCAGCACACTGGGGAGAAGCTGCCCGAGAAGCCAACATGCCAAAGAGAGAGAAGCAGAGCAAGAGGCTGGGCAAGCCTCCAGAGCAGGAGCAGTAAGAGGCAGCTCAAGGATCAGCAAGGGAGAGAGAAGAATTGGTTCTGGCTGTTCCAGACAAGGACCCTGAGATGGAAACCAGTGGAGTGGATGGGCCCAGGTTCCCCTACCTACTCTAGCCAAGGAATTTGGAGAAAAAGACTCCAAAACATGGAGATCTAGGGCTCTCTAGTCCCACTTGAGTCAAGGAACTTAAAACTCTTCTTCCAATTCCCCATGATCCTGAATGTCTGTTAAGGACCCAGTGAAAGGGCTAGACAATGAACTTGACAAATACACAATCGAAGGTGGAGGTATAAGGGGGATGGAGTCAGGTGATGTATCTCTCCATCCTGCCACGGTGGGGTGCTAACAGATATAGGCCCCATTTACAAGGCCCCATTGAGCTGCAATGAGATTTGTGCTCTGAAATCACTTAGGTTTTTTGAATATCACACCATCAGTCGTCGCTCAGGGAAATCTCTCACTGGAGGCTGATTCTGACCTAACTCAGCAGTAACTCCATGCAAGTCAGTGGAGTTACAAAGGTGTGAAATTGATGTAAATAAAGTCAGAATTAGGCCTTGAAATTAGTTTAGGAGCTGAGAAGGACCTTAGGAGCTGTGTCTCTGATAAAAACAGGCTGTGTTTCCAGTTTGATTATAGTATCAAAACTGCTGATTTCCTTTATAATGGAATATATTCTAATGTATTGAGGTTCTCATGCTGCATCTATCAACATAGTATCAGCACCTGTATCCATGTGCTGTGTATTCTTTTACCTGAATTGTTCCGAGCCATTCTCCATTCTGAAATGAAAGTAAGAAAAAAACTGACATTGAATTAAGAGAGGCATTGACTGCAAATTTCCTTCTTCCAGCAGCAGAGAAGTTCCAGACTGAGGGCAAGCGAGGATGCCAGATGCATTAGGGGGTGATTCCTTTTGCAAGAGTTAATATAGACAAAAATGGCACTTGAATGGTCATACTCTCTCTCTCTCTGTCACACAAACGTGGGTTGTTCTGAGGTAAGATTAGAAATGAGGGCAGGGGTCATGCTCTGGCTAAGATCTGCTCTGTCAGTTCTGAACCTCCAGCCAAAGCGTCACCTCCCCATATTACCTGATCTCACTGGCTTTGATCTAACTCCCTCTTACACATTCCCCTCTCACTCGAACAAAAAATGAACCTTCCCATTAACACACATAGTGTTTCCAACCACCAGAGGCTGTAATCACAGCAACCCAGCTCCTACTAGGCAGGACATAGAAGGACAATTCCCTCCAATGTGTGTCTACTTTGCAGTGGGGAAGTGTAATACCAAGCATGAGTAGACACACATGTGCCAGTTCTGTATGAGCTAGTGCACTAACAATAGCAGAGTGACCACACTGGCTAGGGTTAGCCACACGAGTTTAATCCACCTGAACCCTGGGTATGTGTTCAGGCAGCTAGTCTGAGCTGCTACTTGTCCCTGTGCACTTACACTGCTATTTTTAGCATGCTGGCTCGAGGAGAGCTGGCGAGTGTCTGTCTGCTTGCATTGGGAATTACACATCCCAGCTGCTGTGCAAACATTCTCTAAATCAGAGACACTACAGCTGTGGCTACTGACGTGTTTCGCACCTCATATGTGGCTGTCAAGGAGACAATGGGTCTGTCCCACTCCTCAGGCTGAGACAGACAACAGGGATCAGGCCACATCTCCCATGCTCCCTGGTATGTGTGAGCAGTGTGGGGAGATGCAATGTGTCTGCCTGGAGCTGCTGTATTCCCTGCTATGGATGAGGAAGAACATGGACTGTCAGGATCCCCTTCTCCATCAGAAGCAGCCAGGGAGATGGAAGAGAGACAGGAGAAATGGCCCCTCTCTCCAAATATCCAAGCAATGGGAGTGGGGACACCAGCAATAGCATACATAGGTCTTCACTCACCTAATTCTTTCTTCATTTCATCTGAAAAAAAAATTATTACAGCCTTTTAAACTTTTGTTCAGTGTTTCCCTTGGTACCCTGCATCAAATATTACCCAGTAAATGAATTAAATTGTTCAAAACCAATGATGAGTTAAATTAAAAAGAGCTAGAGAAGTGTATAGCCAGACAGCTGGAAGAATTTACTGTGATGATCGTTTATGGTCTGGACGATTAATCTCACAGATATTTCTGTGGAATGGGGAAAAGTGTGGAGTTCAAGGGGCTTTGAGATTCAGGTAAGGGACTGCTGCTCTTCAGAGCTGGCTGACTCCTTCTTCCACATACAGGGAGAGGAATCTTGGGTGCTCTGAAGAGGATATGGGTGCCCCATTTTTTTTTTATAGAATCATAGACTATCAGGGTTGGAAGAGACCTCAGAAGGTCATCTAGTCCAACCCCCTGATCAAAGCAGGACCAATTCCCAACTAAATCATCTTTGCCAGGGCTTTGTCAAGCCTGACCTTAAAAAACTCTAAGGAAGGAGATTCCACCACCCCCCTAGGTAACCCACTCCAGGGCTTCACCACCCTCCTAGTGAAAAAGTTTTTCCTAATATCCAACCTAAACCTCTCCCTATCCCTGTGCTGAAAATATTCTGTTTCATCATCAGTACCAAGGATGTTGATGGCATCCACGTTGGCCCCAATGCTGAAGAAGTTGAAGGGCCTTGAATAGCAGATAGTATCGATAGTCCTGCTGACTCCTGAGGTAGTGCCGAGGTTGACATGACAAACAAAACAAGTCCATTGCTGCCACACCTGTGTCTGTAGGTGCTGAATTTCACAGCCGTCCCCCAGATGGATCCAGAGTCAACAGTATGGTACAGGAAAACTCCTGTCCCAGTACAACCCTGGTTACCATGTGGACATCTCAAGGCTGTCTTTGAGGAGGAAGATGATGAATTCTTCCTTTCCTCAATCTGTCTCATGGGTCCTCTTTCAAGGTGGTTCCCGAGACACAGAGCAACCCCTTGAGGGAGAATCAGAGTCCCAGGGTCTGTCCTCTGCACTTCAGGAGTGGAAGGCAGCTGAGGGTGGTTAGATCCACAGGCTTTATGGCTTGCTCCACCAACTGCTGCTTCAGATAAAGTTTACCTGACATCTGTGTTCTCTTTTTAAAAGAACAACAACTCTCTGAAATGTGACCCGCTCAGGATGGGCGGACAGAACAGCTACGTTCTATTTCCTGCTGTAGCAAACATTCTTGTGTGACTATCAGCACTTCCTTTGCACGAGGACGGTCAAAGAGCCTACACTGGATGCTCTGCACAGGATGTAGGTTCCCAGTTTGAGGGAAGCTCTTGGGGGAAGACATTTCACCCTCCATCCCTTAGGCACAGGGTGGAGTGTCTGCATGGCCGCAGTTACTAAAAGGTCAGGCACAGCACTAGCAACTCGGCTTTGTCACACTCTCCAGCCAGAGCTTTTTCATTGAATGGATATGTTCAGTTCCTGTAGTATGTGGATGTTTTTTCTCTCATACCTGACTGCCCTTAAACCCCTGCCCCACTGACTTTCTTTGCAAAGTGAGGTCTCAGCTCAATGACATAGCACGATTCCACAGTAATCTACATAGACTGTCCACTTGCCAGATCCACAGGGAATGCAATGATAGTGTCCCTTCTGCAGTTCAGTGTATGTCCATTGACTTCTGATTTGAAGAGTGTGAATGAGATTCTTTCTTTGTTGATTAGCATAAATATTGGCCACGGGTAGTGAACTAGCTATTCAATCCATGGGCTAGCCCCATTCCTATACCGCTACATAGTAGATAGAGGAGATTTAATCAATTTAAGAAGAAGCTTCATGGTCAGAAGTAATTAGCAAAAGCTGAATATGAAACACTACGCTCCTCTGCTAATATGGGTTCGGCTATGAAAGGAGCAGTAACACCATTTACATCATGAGCTGAACTCTATTCGCTTATTTCAATGAAGAGTCCTTTCAATGTGTACATTGCCTTTCATAGTGGGTCTCTGCAAGAGTGTCATGGTTCTTGGAGAATACGAACAAGTAGTAGGTGAGTCTATTTAAATTTCAAAAATGTATGAGCAGCCCTGCTCAGAACCAGCAATTGCTCATATACATTATTGACAAAATTAGCCAAGTAATCTGCTCTCGCAAAAAGAGGAGTAGAGCACACAAAAGAAAAAGGACACAGACTTACTCATTCTCTTTTCGAAGTCTCCTAAAAAAGAAAATATATATATATTTAAAGATAACAATAGCACCTTTTGTAATAATATGGCCAAAAAGAAAGGTAACTAATAATTAAAATACTGAAAGCGGTATTTATTGGAGAATAGCTGCGAGGAAGAAAGTGACACAATGAACATCATACTGTCTAAGGCTGGAAGGAAGCACTCTCATCATCTATAACAAGGAGCCTACACTGGGTGCTCTGCACAGGATGTGGTTTCCCAGTTTGGGGGAAGCTCTTTGAGAAGGACAACTCTCCCTCCATCCCTGAGGCACAGGGTGGAGTGTCTTCATGGCCTCAGTTACTACAAGGTCAGGCACAGCACTAGCAACTCGGTCCTGCCACACTCCCCAGTCAGAGCTTCTTCATTGAATGGATATGTTAAGTTCCTGTAGCGCGTGGATGTTTTTCCTATCATACTCGACTGCCCTTGAATCCCTGTCCCTCTGACTTTCTTTGCAAAGTGAGTCTCAGCTTGATGGCATTCCACGATTCCAGAGTAATCTACACAGACTGTCCACTTCCCATATCCACAATTGTATGCAGTTGTAAGCGAGGGAATGCTCCCACTATTGTGGGGAACTTTCCTCACTTCTGCGCTACCCTGGTGAAATGGGCTAGAGAAAGGATCTGAGTGAGTCCTCGCTCCCAATTCCTTTACCCAGAGGCCTCCCTGCCCTTGAGGACTCCCCTTCCACTCTCCTGTCTGGCATAGTTCTCATAACCCCAACAAGGCTGGGCTCAGGATTCCTTGGGGACTTGACTCCCAACCCTGCTGTGCTCACCTAGGAAAGGGACTAGGGTGTCCCCACTCTGGGGTACCCTCTCTGCACTAGGCTCCTTCCGTGACCCACTGATTATTCCATACAATTTAAAGCAAATTCAAGTTATTTAATTAACAATTAATTTAAAAAAAGAATAAGAAAAATGGGAAAGGTTGCAAGAAAAAACATCATCCTGCTCCATCACAGGGATCATTACAGAGTGTCTCTGGACATCAAGGCAGTTCAGTCTGTTCCTTGTAGGTCCCAGGCCTCCGTCTCAGGCCCTGGCTGTGCTGCAGAGATGATGTGGGCTGGACACTTGCAATGGTGGTGGCCACTCTCATCCAGATTTTGGGTGGTGGGACCCTTCTTACCAGCGTCAGCCACCTGTCAGGTTAAGATCCTCCGCCCAGTCTGGCCTGCAAGGACCCTTGGCTGGGGGTGTCTTTCTGCACTGGGCCATTTGCCTGAGGTCGCGCCATTGGCTGGCCCCAGCTGCTCACCACATCTGGCTCTAAGGCTGCAGCTCTGCTCCTAGCACAGGATCTGCTCCCCCTGGGCTGTGTCTCTGGCTGTGTAGCTGCATTTCTGCTCCCAGCACAGGATCTGCTCTCCCTGGGCTGTGCCTCTGGCTCTGTGGCTGCAGCTCTGCTCCCAGCACAGGATCTGCTCCCCCTGGGCTGTGTCTCTGGCTCTGTGGCTGCAGTTCTGCTCCCAGCACAGGATCTGCTCTCCCTGGGCTGCGTCTCTGGCTCTTTGGCTGCAACTCTGCTCCCTCTGGATCTGGCACGACTCTGCTCTCCAGCTCAGCTTAGGCCCCTGCTTTCTCCTTAGCTAGCCCCATTCTGTCTGAGGGAGGCAGCTCCAGCTCACACAGAGGACGGGACCCACCCTGGCCTTCTATCTCCCTGATTAGCCTGCCCGCCCTGTCAATCCAGCTGTCCTGGAGCACTGGCCTCTCCCCATTGTTCCTGGGGACTGTCATTCTCAGGGTCCTGATTTCCCATCGACCCCTCCCCTTTTAGTGCTGGGAGCTAGCAACCAAAACACCCCCACTGAATGTTAGTAAGGGGGCAACAGTCCCCTTACACAATGATAGCATCTCTACTGCCATTGAACTTGTTGCAACCAATACAAGGCACATGAAGTTTGGTTACTTGACTGTAACTATTCATTAAAATAAGCAAACTCACCCATTTCCTCCTGGACTATCTCTGCAAAAGAACAATGGGGAGGAGAAGAAAACAGTTCAGTGTATGTCCACTGACATGAATTAAAAAGGGAAAATGAGATCCTTTCTTTGTTGATTAGTATAAATATTGGCCATGGGTAGTGAACTAGCTATTCAATCCGTGGGCTAGCCCCATTCCAATCCCACTACGTAGGAGATAGAGGAGAGTATATTCTTGCTTTAATCAATTTAAAAAGATGCTTCATGGCCATAAGTAGCTAGCAAAAGGTGAATATGAAACACTACGCTCCTCTGCTAATATAAGTTCTGCTATGAAAGGAGCAGTAACACCATTTACGTCACAAGCTGCATTCCATTTGCTTAGTTCAATGCAGAGTCCTTTCAATGTGTACATTGCCTTTCATAGTGGGTCTCTGCAAGAATTTTATGGTTCTTGGAGAATACAAACAAGTAGTGGGTGAGTCTATTTAAATTTCAACAATGTATGAGCAGCCCTGCTCAGAACCAGCAAGTGCTCATATACGGTATTGACAAAATTAGCCAAGTCATCCGCTCTATCAAAAAGAGGAGTAGAGCACATGGAAGAAAAAGGCCACAGACTTACTCATTGTCTTTTTCATTTCTCCTAGAAAAGAGAAAAATATATTTAGAGATAACAATAGCACCTTTTGTAATAAAGGGCCATGAACAAAGGTAACTAATACCTAAAATATCAAAAGCTGTGTTTATTGCAGAGTAGCTGCGAGGGAGCAAGTGACACAATGAACGTCATACTGTCTACGGTCGGAAGGAAGCACTCTCAAAATCTATTACATGCACCAGAGTACTTCCCCAAAATAATTCATTCAGGCAGGACTGAATTGCCAGTGTTGTTTTTGACTTTGTAGTAACTGAGGCCAGGGAGACACTCCACCCTGTGCCTCAGGGATAGAGGGAGAAGTGTCTTCCCCAAAGAGCTTCCCCCAAACTGGGAAGCCACATCCTTTGCAGAGCACCCAGTGTAGGCTCTTTGACAATCCCCCTGTGAAGGAAGTGCTGATAGTCACACAGGAATGTTTGCTAGAGTAGGAAATAGAACCTAGATATTCTGTCTTCCGGTCCCATGTATTCGCTATGAGAGCAAGGTATTGGCAGAAACTTTCCATGGGAATATGTTTATTTCAGGCCAAAAACTACTGTTTGGAATTAAAAAAAGAACAAGAAAGATGCAAAAGCATCTCAGTAGAGTCAGAAGTCTCTATTTCCTCCGAGCTGAAACTGAATATTCTGGTTTTTGACTTCAAAATGAAGGAGAGATTGTTAAATTTCGATTCAGTTACTCAGTCATGTGGGGGTAGTGTAGGCTCAGGCACCAACTTTTTGATTTCCACAGGGGTGCTTGAAAACCTCTCTGCTCCAGGCCCTGCCTCTCCTAACTACTTAACGCCCTATCCTTGCCTGCTCCCACTCTGCCTCTTCCTGCCCTGTTCCCCCTCTCCAAGAATGCCCCACCCTTGTTTCACCTCTTCTTTCCTCAGCTCCTCCCTGCCCCCAAATGCCATCTGCCCTCTCCAGAAGAACAGATCAGTGGTGAGCAGGAGGCGCTGCAGCGGAGGGGGACGAGCTGATTGGTGGGACCTATATTTTTTTATCTTTGTTCTTGACC
This sequence comes from Aldabrachelys gigantea, assembly GCA_026122505.1. Lineage (NCBI taxonomy): Eukaryota > Metazoa > Chordata > Testudines > Testudinidae > Aldabrachelys > Aldabrachelys gigantea. The sequence continues at coordinate 16,169,830 of CM047489.1, read as the reverse complement.
ATATATTGCAAAAGGTACTATTGTTATCTTTAAATATATTTTTCTCTTTTTTAGGAGAAATAGAAAAGACAATGAGTAAGTCTGTGGCCTTTTTCTTCCATGTGCTTTACTCCTCTTTTCGATAGAGCGGATGACTTGGCTAATTTTGTCAATAACGTGTAAGAGCCCTTGCTGGTTCTGAGCAGTGCTGCTCATACATTGCTGAAATTTAAATAGACTCACCCACTACTTGTTTGTATTCTCCAAGAATCATAACACTCTTGCAGAGGCCCACTATGACAGGCAATGTACACAGTGAAAAGACTCTGCATTGAAATAAGCAAAGGAATTCAGCTCATGATGTAAATGGTGTTACCGCCCCTAGCATAGTGGAACCCATTTTAGCAAAGGAGCTTAGTGTTTCATATTCAGCTTTTGCTAATTACTTGTGGGCATGAAGTTTCTTTTTCAATTGAATAAAGCAAGAATGTACTCTCCTCTGTCTACTACATAGTAGGTTAGGAATGGGGCTAGTCCACGGATTGAAGAGCTAATTGACTACCCTTGGCCAATATTTATTCTAATCAAGAAAAAAACGATCTCATTCACGCTTGTCAATTCATAAGTCAATGGACATACACTGAACTGTTTCCATCTCCTCCCCATCGTTTCTTTTTTGCAGAACAACTCCAGGAGGAAAAGTTGGCCTACCTTACTCAATAGTTGGCCTACCTTACTCAATAGTTACAGTTGACTTTTTTTTTCTTGGGGAGCAAAAAGCTGGGAGCCGCCCCTGAACCAACATGAGCCCTGTCAGCTGAGGCTTCCAGGCTGAGCTGGAACTGACACTGGAGTTCTGGCTTCAGTCACTACATGGCGTTCACAGCAGCCTGAGTTGCACAGACTGGGACTGCAGTTCAGGCTGCCCTGCTGCTGGGGAGCTAGAGAATCATCCCCCGGAGCTGAGCCTGGGCTTCAGTGGAGAGAGGGGCTCAGCTCCGGGGGATGATGCTCGGGCTCTCCAGTGGCAAGGCAGCCTGAACTGCAGTCCAGCCTGTGTGTGAGGAGCTGGGAGGGAGAGAAGCGGGGCCTGAGATGCAGGGAGAGGGGAGGGGTCCTTCTGCCGCCACTGCTGCTGCTCTGCTCCGAGTGGTGCTGCGTTTCCCCGCCCAAGTGGGCTGTGCAGGGTGCTGCCAGGCTGGACAGGGGGGCGCGGATCCCGGTTCCCGTGCTGACAGGGTGAGTGGCTGGGCAGCCCGAGCTGCCAGGGAACTGCCTCCTCCTGCCCCCGGACACAGCCCGCTGCGCACCTCCCCTGCCTCAGCACCGTGCTGCCCGCTCTGGGGCACCTGGGGGGTCAGTGTCTGTCCTCTCAGCTCTGCCTGAAGGGGGCTCGAGAAGCAGCTGTTGGTGTCTGTCCCTCTCAGCCCTTGCACCCCTCATCCCGCTCGCAGCCCCTCCACTTGTACCTCCCCCACTGATTCTTCCCCTTGTACTCTCCCTTCAGCCGCACCTCTCCCCTTGTACCCTCGCCTTCTGCACCTCCCCATTCCCCTGCACCTCTTCTCCCGCAAACCCCTCTCCTCCTCCACCCTCCTCCATGAGTACATCACACCCTGCTTCTCTGCCAGTGTAGAGCCCCCAAGCACCTCCAAACCCGCTTCTCTGCCTGTACCCTCTTTACTAGATCCCCATAACTTTTGGGGTAGTGGGATAGGAAAGGGGCTAGCCCATGGATTAAACAGCTAGCTCACTGAAGCTCACACAAGCCCTTCAGTAGGAAAGTGTCCGCAAGGCCACAAACCAGAGGTCATGGGGATGATGTTAATTAGGACTATAGGGGTTATATTAGCTCAATATTTTGCTCAGTTGCTGGAATACTGAGTTCAGTTCCAGTATCCCCAACAGAAGAAAGAAGTTGTCAAACTAGAGAGGATTCATAGAAAAGCACAGGAATGTTTAAAGGATTTGATAACATGAGTTATAGTGATAGACTCAAAGAGCTCAATCTATTTAGCTCACCAAAGAAAAGGGGTGGCTTGGTTACACTCTAGCCATATGTAGACAGACAACATATAGATGATAATGGGATCTTTAGTCTAGAAGAGAATGGTCTAGCAAAATCCAGTGGCTGGAAACTGAAACTAAGAAAGTCAGACTAGAAATAAGGTATACATGTATTCGCAATGAGAGCAAGGTGTTGGCAGAAACTTTCCATGGGAATATGTTTATTTCAGGCCAAAAACTACTGTTTGGAATAAAAAAAGAACAAGAAAGATGCAAAAGCATCTCAGTAGAGTCAGAAGTCTCTATTTCCTCCAAGCTGAAACTGAATGTTCTGGTTTTTGACTTCAAAATGAAGGAGAGATTGTTAAGTTTCATCAATTGTCACAATGGCTAATCACCCTCATTCTTAAAAATTTATATCTTATTTCTAGTCTGACTTTCCTAGTTTCACTTTCCAGCCATGGAATATTGCTAGACCATACTCTGCTAGACTAAAGAGCCAATTATCACATATATGTTCTCTATCTACATTCGGCTAGAGTGTAACCAAGTCACCCCTTTTCTTTGCGAGCTAAATAGATTAAGCTATTTGAGTCTATCACTAGAACACATGTTATCTAATCCTTTAATCATTTTGGTACGCTTCTATGAACCGTCTCCAGTTTGACAACTTCTTTCTTCTGTTGCAGACACCGGAACTGCACTCAGTATTCCAGCAACCGAGTTATATATTGAGCTAATATAACCCCTATAGTCCTAATTAACATCATTCCCATGCCCTCTGGTTTGGGGCATAGCGAACACTTTCCTACTGAAGGGCTTGCGTGAGCTCCAGTGAAAGGGGTACCCTTTTTCTGAGACAGAAATTGCACTCACAGGCAGGCCCCACCAATCAGCTCCTCCCCCTCCACCGCAGCGCCTGCTGTTCACCACTGATCACACCTTCTGCAGAGGGCAGGAGGCGCTGGGGAGAGGAGACAAGGAAGGAAGGGGTGGAATGAGGGCGGGGCACTCTTGGGAGAGGGAGTGGAGCAGGGCCAGAAGTGGAAGAGTGGGAGCAGGAACAGAGGCAGGGGTGGGGCCTTCAGGGAAGGGGTATAATTGGGAAGGCCTGTGGCAGAGATGTGCTCCAGTACCCTTGAGGAAATCAAAACGTTGGCACCTGTCCCTACATTGCCGCCACATTATTTCATAACTGAATCAAACCTTAACAATGTCTCCTTCATTTTGAAGTGAAAAATCAGAATATTCCCTTTTAATATGAAGGAAATAGACACTCTTGACTCTAATGAGATGCTTTTGTATCTTTCTTGTTCTTTTTTTTAATTCCAAACAGTAATTTTTGGCCTGAAATAAACATATTCCCATGGAAAGTTTTTGCCAACACCTTGCTCTCATAGGGAATACATGGGACCAGAAGACAGAATATCTAGGTTCTTTTCCCTAATGTAACAAACATTCCTGTGTAACTATCAGTACTTCCTTTGCAGGGGGATTGTCAAAGAGCCTACACTGGGTGCTCTGCAAAGGATGTGGGTTCCCAGTTTGGGGGAAGCTCTTTGGGAAGACACTTCTCCCTCCATCCCTGAGGCACAGGGTGGAGTGTCTCCCTGGCCTCAGTTACTGCAAAGTCAAGCACAATACTGGCAACTCGGTCCTGCCTCACCACCTATTCAGATCTTTTTCATTCAATGGATATGTTCAGTTCTTGTAGCATGTGGATGTTTTTTCTAACATGTCCGACTGCCTTTGAACCCCTGCCCTTTTGACTTTCTTTGAAAAGCGCTGGTGAGGTCTCGGCTCCATGACATACCACAATTCAGTAGTAATCTACACAGACTCCCCACTTCCCAAATCCAAAGGGCATGCAATAAAAGTGTCCCTCTTGCCACTGAAGTGGTTGCAACCAATACAGGGCACACAAAGTATGGTCTGTCGACTGTAACTACTGAGGAAAGTAGGCAAACTCACCCTTTTCCTCCTGGAGTTCCTCTGCAAGAGAACAATGGGGAGGAGAAGGAAACAGTTCAGTGTATGTCCATTGACTTATGAATTGAAGAGGGCGAATGAGATCGTTTCTTTGCTGATTAGCGTAAATATTGGCCATGGGTAGTGAACTAGCTGTTCTATCTGTGGCCTAGCCCCATTCCTATCCCACTTCGTAGTAGACAGAGGAGATTATATTCTTGCTTTAATCAACTTAAAAAGAAGCTTCATGGCCACAAGTAACTAGCAAAAGGTGAATATGAAACACTACGCTCCTCTGCTAATATAAATTCTGCAATGAAAGGAGCAGTAACAACATTTACGTCACGAGCTGAATGCCGTTTGTTTATTTCAAGGCAGAGTCCTTTCAATGTGTACATTGCCTTTCATAGTGGGTCTCTGCAAGAGTGTTATGGTTCTTGGAGAATACAAACAAGTAGTGGGTGAGTCTATTTAAATTTCAACAATGTATGAGCAGCACTGCTCAGAACCAGCAAGTGCTCTTACATATTATTGACAAAATTAGCCAAGACATCCGCTCTATCAAAAAAAGGAGTAAAGCACATGGAAGAAAAAGGCCACAGACTTACTCATTGTCTTTTCCATTTCTCCTAAAAAAGAGAAAAATATATTTAGAGATAACAATAGCACCTTTTGTAATATATGGTCAAGAACAAAGGTAACTAATAGTTAAAATATCAAAAGCTGTATTTATTGGAGAGTAGCTGTGAAGGAGCAAGTGACACAATGAACATCATACAGCCTGAGGCCAGAAGGAAACACTCTCAAAATCTATTACATGTGCCAGAGTACTTCCCCCATGCAATTCATATTTGCATTAGAGCAGTACCTTTAGAAAAAAATGTCCAGTGATGGAGGATGCACCACAACCCCTCGTCTTTTGTGACAATGGCTAATCACCCTCACTCTTAAAAATTTATAGCTTATTTCTAGTTTGACTTTCCTAGTTTCAGTTTCTACCAATTGGATTTTGCTGGACCATTCTCTGCTAGGCTAAAGAGCCCATTATCACATACATGTTCTCTATCTACATACGGCTAAAGTGTAATCAAGTTACGCCTTTTCTTTGGCGAGCTAAATAGATTGAGCTCTTTGAGTCTATCACTATAATACATGTTATCTAATCCTTTAATCATTCTGGGCTCTTCTATGAATCCTCTCCAGTTTGACAATTTCTTTCTACCATTAAGGACACCGGAACTGCACTCAGTATTCCAGCAACTGAGCCAAATACTGAGCTAATATTACTCCTATACTCATAATTAACATCATCCCCATGCCATCTCGTTTGGGGTCTAGCGAACACTTCCTTGCTGAAGGGCTTGTGTGAGCTCCAGTGAAAGGGGTACCCTTTCTCTGAGACAGAAATTGCACCCACATGCAGGTCCTCCCCTTCCGCCACAGTGCGTCCTGCTCACCACTGATCAGTTCTTCTGCAAACACCTTCCTCTCATAGTGAATACACCGGTCCAGAAGAGAGAGTATCTAGGTTCTATTTCCTGCTCTAGCACACATTCCTGTGTCAATATTAGCACTTACTTTGAAGGGAAATTGTCAAAGAGCCTACACTGGGTGCTCTGCACAGGATGTGGTTTCCCAATCTGGAGGAAGCTTTTTGGGGAGGACAATTCTCCCTCCCTGAGGCACAGGGTGGAGTGTTTGCATGGCCTCAGTTACTATAGGCACAGCACTAGCAACTCGGGCCTGCCACACTCCCCAGCCAGAGCTTCTTCTTTGAATGAATAAGTTCCATTCCTGTAGTGCGTAGCTGTTTTTCCTGTCATACCTGACTGCCCATGAACCCCTGCCCCTCTGACTTTCTTTGCAAAGAGATGTCGCAGCTTGATGGCATTCCATGATTCCAGAGTAATCTACACAGACCCCCCCACTTCCCAGATCCACGGAGCATGCAATGATAGCGTCTCTACTGCCGTTGAAGTTGTTGCAACCAATACAAGGCACACAAAGTTTGGTTACTTGACTGTAACTATTCATTCAAATAGGCAAACTCACCCATTTGCTCCTGGGGTTCCTCTGCAAAAGAACAATGGTGAGGAGAAGAGAACAGTTCAGTGTATGTCCAATAACTTATGAATTGAAGAAGGTGAATGAGATCCTTTCTTTGTTGATTAGCATAAATATTGGCCATGGGTAGTGAACTAGCTCTTTAATCCGTGGGCTAGCCCCATTCCTATTCCCCTACGTAGTAGATAGAGGAGATTATATTCTTGCTTTAATTAATTTAAAGAGAAGCTTCATGACCACAAGTATTTAGCAAAAGGTAAATATGAAACACTATGCTCCTCTGCTAATATGGGTTCTGCTATGAAAGGAGCAGTAACACCATTTACATCATGAGCTGAATTCCATTTGCTTTTTTTCAATGCAGATTCCTTTCACTGTGTATACTGCCTTTCGTAATGTGTCTCTACAAGAGTGTTATGGTTCTTGAAGAATACAAACAAGTAGTGGGTGAGTCTATTTAAATTTCAGAAATATATGAGAAGCACTGCTCAGAACCAGCAAGTCCTCATATACGGTATTGACAAAATTAGCCAAGTCATCCACTCTATTAAAAAGAATAGTAGAGCATATGGAAGAAAAAGGCCACAGACTTACTTTTTGTCTTTTCCATTTTTCCTGAAAAAGAGAAAAATATATTTAGAGATAACAATAGCACCTTTTGTAATATTTGGCCATGAACAAAGGTAATTAATAGTTAAAATAACAAAAGCTGTATTTATTGGAGAATAGCTGTGAGGGAGCAACTGACACAATGAACGTCATACTGTCTAAGGCCAGAAGGAGACACTCTCATCATCTATCGAATGCGTTAGAGAACTTCCCCCATGCAATTCATGTTTGCATTAGAGCAGCAGCTTTAGAAAAAAATGTCCAGTGATGGAGGATGCATCACAACCCCTCGTCTATTGTGACAATGGCTAATCACCCTCACTCTTAAAAATTTATACCTTATTTCTAGTCTGACTTTCCTAGTTTCACTTTCCAGCCATTGGATTTTGATAGACCATTCTCTGCTAGACTAAAGAGCCATTATCACATATATGTTCTTTGTCTACATATGGCTAGAGTGTAACCAAGCCATCCCTTTTCTTTGGCGAGCTACATAGATTGAGCTCTTTGAGTCTATCACTATAACACATGTTATCTAATCCTTTAATCACTCCTGTGCTTTTCTAGGAACTCTCTCCAGTTTGACAACTTCCTTCTTCAGCTGGGAACACCAGAACTGCACTCAGTATTCCAGCAGCCAAGTTATATATTGAGCTAATATAACTCCTATAGTCCTAATTAACATCATCCCCATGCCCTCTGGTTTTGGGGCCTAGTGAACACTTTCCTAATGAAGGGCTTATGTGAGCTCCAGAGAAAGAGGTACCCTATTTCCGAGACAGAAATTGTACTCAGAGGCAGACCTCACCAATCAGCTCCTCCCCCTCCACAGCAACGTCTCCTGCTCATCACTGATGAGATCTTCTGGAGAGGACAGAAGGCGCTGGAGGAGGGAGGAGCTAAGTAAGGAAGTGGTGGACCGAGGGTGGGGCACTCTTGGGGGGCAGGGAGAACAGGGCAGGAGGAGGCAGAGTTAGAGCATGCAAGGCTGTGGCCTTGAGGAAAGGGGTATAGTAGGGGCAGAGTCTGGGGCAGAGAGATTGTCAAATTCCCACGAGGAAATCAAAATGTTGGCACCTGTGCCTACACTGATCCCACATTATTTCGTAACTGACTCGAATCTTAACAATGTCTCAGTTTCTGCTCTTTTGAAACAGGAAAGTGGGATGAGGTCTAATAACTCAGTGATTTTTCTTTTCTTTCTACAAGACTCCTGCACAGCAGTAGAGCACACGGAAGAAAAAGGACACAGACTTACTCATTCTCTTTTCCAAGTCTCCTGAAAAAGAAAAAAAAATATTTAAAGATTAAAGTAGCACCTTTTGTAATAATATGGCCAAGAAGAAAGATAATTAATAGTTAAAATAACTAAAGCTGTATTTATTGGAGAATAGCTGCGAGGGAGCAAGTGACACAATGGACATGATGGTGTCTAAGGTTGGAAGGAAGCACTCTCATCATCTATAGCATTGTCCAGAGAACTTCCCCCAAACAATTCATGTTTGCAGTAGAGCAGTACCTTTAGAAAAAAAATTCCAGTGATGGAGGATGCACCATAACCCCTTGTAAATTGTAACAATGGCTAATCATCCTCACTCTTAAAAATGTACACTTTATTTCTAGTCTGACTTTCCTAGTTTCACTTTTCAGCCATTGGATTTTCATTCTCTGTTAGACTAAAGAGCCTATTATATATTTGTAGACTCTAGGACTGGAAGGGACTTCGAGAGGTCATTGAGTCCAGTTCCCTGCCCTCATGGCAGGACCAAATACTCTCTAGACCATTCCTGATAGACATTTATCTAACCTAATATTAAATATCTCCAGAGATGGAGATTCCACAGCCTCCCTAGGCAATTTATTCCAATGTTTAACCACCCTGAAAGTTAGGAACTTTTTCCTAATGTCCAACCTAAACCTCCTTTGCTGCAGTTTAAGTCCATTGCTTCTTCTTCTCTCCTTAGCGGCTAAGATGAACAAGTTTTCTCCCACCTCCTTATGACACCCTTTAAGATACCTGAAAACTGCTATCATATCCCCTCTCAGTCTTCTCTTTTTCAAACTAAAAAAATCCAATTCTTTCAGCCTTCCTTCATAGGTCGTGTTCTCTAGACCATTAATCATTCTCGTTGCTCTTCTCTGGACCCTCTCCAATTTCTCCATATCTTTCTTGAAATGCGGTGCCCAGAACTGGACACAATACTCCAAATGAGGCCTGACCAGTGCAGAGTAGAGTGGAAGAATGACTTCTCATGTCTTGCTCACAAAACACCTGTTAATGCATCCCAGAATCACATATGCTTTTTTTGCAACAACATCACAATGTTGACTGATATTTAGCTTGAGGTCCACTATAACAGCTAGATCCCTTTCTGCCATACTCCTTCCTAGACAGTCTCTTCCCATTCTGTATGTGTGAAACTGATTGTTCCTTCTTAAGTGGAACACTTTGTCTTTGTCTTTATTAAACTTCATCCAGTTTACCTCAGACCGTTTCTCCAATTTGTGCAGATCATGTTGAATTATGACCCTGTCCTCCAAAGCAGTTGCAATCCCTCCCAGTTTGGTATCATCTGCAAACTTAATAAGCATACTTTCTATGCCAATATCTAAGTCGTTGATGAAGATATTGAACAGAGCCGGTCCCAAAAGAGACCCCTGCGGAACCTCACTCATTATACCTTTCCAGCAGGATTGGTGGGTGAGTCTATTTCGATTTCAACAATGTATGAGCAGCACTGCTCAGAACAAGCAAGTCCTTATACACATTATTGACAAAATTAGCCAAGTAATCTGCTCTATCAAAAAGAGGAGTAGAGCACATGGAAGAAAAAGGCCACAGACTTACTTATTGTCTTTTCCATTTCTCCTAGAAAAGAGAAAAATATATTTAAAGATAACAATAGCACCTTTTGTAATATATGGTCAAGAACAAAGATAACTAATAGTTAAAATATCAAAAGCTGTATTTATTGGAGAATAGGTGTGAGGGAGCAAGTGACACAATGAACATCATACTGTTTAAGGCCGGAAGGAAGCACTCTCAAAATCTATTACATGCACCAGAGTAAATCCTCCAAACAATTCATGTTTGCTGTAGAAAAAAATGTCCAGTGATAGAGGATCCACCACAATCCCCTGTACATTATTAAAAAAGCTAATCATCCTCACTCTTAAAAATGTATTCCTTATTTCTAGTCTGACTTTCCTAGTTTCACTTTCCAGCCATGGAATTTTGCTAGACCATACTCTGCTAGACTAAAGAGCCAATTATCACATATATGTTCTCCATCTACTTTCGGCTAGAGTGTAACCAAGTCACCCCTTTTCTTTGGCGAGCTAAATAGATTAAGCTATTTGAGTCTATCACTAGAACACATGTTATCTAATCCTTTAATCATTTTGGTACGCTTCTATGAACCGTCTCCAGTTTGACAACTTCTTTCCTCTGTTGCGGACACCGGAACTGCACTCAGTATTCCAGCAACCGAGTTATGTATTGAGCTAATATAACCCCTATAGTCCTAATTAACATCATTCCCATGCCCTCCGGTTTGGGGCGTAGCGAACACTTTCCTACTGAAGGGCTTGCGTGAGCTCCAGTGAAAGGGGTACCCTTTTTCTGAGACAGAAATTGCACTCACAGGCAGGCCCCCCCAATCAGCTCCTCCCCCTCCACCGCAGCGCCTCCTGCTCACCACTGATCACCTCTTCTGGAGAGGGCAGAAGGCACTGGTGGGGGAGGAGACGAGGAAGGAAGAGGTGGAACGACGATGGGGCACTCTTGGGACAGGGGGAAAAGGGCAGGAACAAGCAGAGTGGGAGCGGGCAAGGATGGGGCCTTAAGTTAAGGGGATTAGGAAAGGCAGGGCCTGGGGCAGAGAGGTTGTCAAGCACCCCTGTGGAAAGCAAAAAGTTGGTGCCTGTGCCTACACTACCCCCACATGATTGGGTAACTGAATCGAAACTTAACAATATCTCCTTCATTTTGAAGTGAAAAATCAGAATATTCCTTTTCAACTCTGAGGAAATAGAAACTATTGAGATGCTTTTACTTCTTTCTTGTCCTTTTTTTCATCCAAAATGTTTTTTTCTAGCTGAAATAGACACAGTCCTATGGAAAGTCTCTGCCAACACCTTCCTCTCATAGTGAATACACTGATCCAGAAGACAGAGTATCTAGGTTGTATTTCCTGCTCTAGCACCCATTTCTGTGTCAATATTAGCACTTCCTTTGCAGGGAAATTGTCCAAGAGTCTACACTAGGTGCTCTACACAGGATGTGGTTTCCCAGTTTGGGGGAGGTTCTTTGGGGAAGACAATTCTCCCTCCTTCCGTGAGGCACAGGGTGGAGTGTCTGCATGGCCTCAGTTACTATAAGGTCAGGCATAGCACTGGCAACTCAGGCCTGCCACACTCCCCAGTCAGAGCTTCTTCATTGAATGGATATGTTCAATTCCTGTAGCACGTGGATGTTTTTCCTATCATACCCGATTGCCTTTGAATGCCTGCCTCTCTAACTTTCTTTGCAAAGTGTGGTTTCAGCTTGATGACATTCCATGATTCCAGAGTAATCTACACAGAACCTCCACTTCCCAGTTCCACGGGGCATGCAATGATAGCATCCCTTTGGCAGTTGAAATTGTTGGAACCATTAAGGGCACACATAGTTTGGCCTGTCAACTGTAACTATTGAGTAAAATAGGCAAACTCACCCTTTTCCTCCTCGAGTTCTTCTACAGAAAAAAAGAAAAAAAATGGGGAGGAGAAGAAAACAGTTCAGAGTTTGTCCATTGACTTATGAATTGAAGAGGCTGAATGAGATTGTTTCTTTCTTGATTAGCATAAATCTTGGCCATGGGTAATGAATTAGCTATTCAATCCGTGGGCTAGCCCCATTCCTATCACATGATGTAGTAGATAGAGGAGAGTATATTCTTGGTTAAATCAATTTAAGAAGAAGCTGCATGGCCACAAGTATTTAGCAAAAGGTAAATATGAAACACTACACTCCTCTGCTAATATGGGTTCTGCTATGACAGGAGCAGTAACACCATTTACATCATGAGCTGAATTCCATTTACTTATTTCAGCGCAGAGTCCTTTCAGTGTGTACATTGCCTTTCACAATATGTTTCTACAAGAGTGTTGTGGTTCTTGGAGAATACAAAAAAGTAGTGGGTGAGTCTATTTAAATTTCAACAATGTATGAGCAGCACTACTCAGAACCAGCAAGTGCTCATATACGGTATTGACAAAATTAGCCAAATAATTTGCTCTATCAAAAAGATCATCCCAATGCCCTCCGGTTTGGGACTAGGCGAATACTTTCCTACTGAAGGACTTGTGTAAGCTCCAGTGAAAGGGGCACCCTTTTTCTCAGACAGAAATTGCACTCACAGGCAGGCTCCACCAATCATCTGCTCCCCCTCCACCACAGCGCCTCCTGCTCACCACTGATCACCTCTTCTGGAGAGGGCAGAAGGCACTGGTGGGGGAGGAGACGAGGAAGGAAGAGGTGGAACGAGGGTGGGGCACTCTTGGGAGGGGGGAACAGGGCAGGAACAAGCAGAGTGGGAGCGGGCAAGGATGGGGCCTTAAGTTAAGGGGATTAGGAAAGGCAGGGCCTGGGGCAGAGAGGTTGTCAAGCATCCCTGTGGAAAGCAAAAAGTTAGTGCCTGTGCCTACACTACCCCCACATGATTGGGTAACTGAATCAAAACTTAACAATGTCTCTTTCATTTTGAAGTGAAAAATCAGAATATTCCTTTTCAACTCTGAGGAAATAGAAATTTTTACCTCTATTGAGACGCTTTTACTTCTCTCTTGTCCTTTTTTTCATCCAAAATATTTTTTTTCTAGCTGAAATAGACACAGTCCTATGGAAAGTCTCTGCCAACACCTTCCTCTCATAGTGAATACACCGATCCAGAAGACAGAGTATCTAGGTTATATTTCCTGCTCTAGCACCCATTTCTGTGTCAATATTAGCACTTCCTTTGCAGGGAAATTGTCCAAGAGTCTACACCAGGTGCTCTAGACAGAATGTTATTTCCCAGTTTGGAGGAGGCTCTTTGGGGAGGACAATTCTCCCTCCTTCCGTGAGGCACAGGGTGGAGTGTTTGCATGGCCTCAGTTACTATAAGGTTAGGCACAGCACTGGCAACTCGGACCAGCCATACTCCCAAGCCAGAGCTTTTTCATTGAATGGATATGTTCAGTTTCTGTAGCGCGTGGATATTTTTCCTATCGTACCCAGTTGCCTTTGAACCCCTGCCCCTCTGACTTTCTTTGCAAAGTGAGGTTTCAGCTTGATGACATTCCATGATTCCAGAGTAATCTACACAGAACCTCCACTTCCCAGATCCATGGGGCATGCAATGATAGCGTCCCTTTGGCAGTTGAAATTGTTGGAACCATTAAGCGCACACATAGTTTGGTCAGTCAACTGTAACTATTGAGTAAAATAGGCAAACTCACCCTTTTCCTTCTGGAGTTTTTCTACCAAAAAAAAAAAAAATGGGGAGGAGAAGAAAACAGTTCATAGTATGTCCATTGACTTATGAACTGAAGAGGATAAATGAGATTTTTTTTTCTTCATTAGCATAAATATTGACCATGGGTAGTGAATTAGCTATTCAATCCATGGGCTAGCCCCATTCCTGTCGCACGATGTAGTAGATAGAGGAGAGTATATTCTTGCTTTAATCAATTTAAGAAAAAGCTTCATGGACACAAGTAATTAGCAAAAGGTGAATATGAAACACTGCGCTCCTCTGATAATATGGGTTCTGCTATGGAGAATAAAAACAAGAAGTGGGAGAGTCTATTGAAATGTCAACAATGTATCTATCTAGATCTTTTTCATTGAATGAATATGTTCAGTTCTTGTAGCACGTGGATGTTTTTCCTATCATACCTGTCAAGGTTTTTTCTCCACTTTGAACTTTAGAGTTCAAATGTGGGGGACCTGCATGGACCCTTCTAAGCTTAATTCCTAACTTAGATCTGGTACGCTGCCACCAGCCAGAAGTCTGTGTCTGGCACACTTTCTGTTCCCCCAAAACCTTCCCTGGGGGAACCCAAGACCCAAACTCCTTGGGTCTTAAAACAAAGAGGAATTAACCATCCCCCTCCTTTTCCCTCACCAATCCCTGGTAAATTCAGACTCAATTCTTTGGATTTTAAAACAAAAAAAAAATCAATCAAGTTCTTAAAAAGAAAGCTTTTAATTAAAGAAAGATAAGGTAAAAATTATCTCTGTAAAATCAGGATGGAAAATGCTTTACAGGGTACTCAGATTCATATAGACTAGAGGGACCCCCCCCCAGACTTAGATTCAAAGTTATAGCAAACAAAGGTAAAAATCCTTCCAGTAAAAAGACACATTTACAAGTTAAGAAAACAAACATAAGACTAATTCGCTTTGCCTGGCTATTACTTATTATTTTGAAACATGAAAGACTGATTCAGAAAGATTGGGAAAGCCTGGGTGTACGTCTGGTCCCTCTTAGCCCCAAGAACGAACAACGAACCAACAAACAGCACAAACAAAGACTTCCCTCCACCAAGATTTGAAAGTATCTTGTCTCCCTAATGGTCCTCAGGTTCACTGAGCTTCTTAACCCTTTACAGGTAAAAGAGACATTAACCCTTAACCATATCTTTATGATACCCGACTGCCCTTGAACTCCTGCCCCTCTGACTTTCTTTGACAGGTGAGGTCTTGGCTTGATGACATTCCATGATTGAATAATAATCTACACAGGGACAGAATGGGAATGGGAAGAGGTGGGGTACGGGTGGGGCCTTAGGGGAAGGAATATAGTAGGGGCAACTTGTTGCCAAAGGATGTTATGAAGGTCAAAAATATAATGGGGTTCAAAAAAAAAAAAAAAAGAACAAGATAAGTTCATGGAAGATAGCTTCTTTAGTAATTATTAAGGCTCTGAGGTGCAAGCCAGTGCTCTGGGTGTGCCTAATCCTCTGACTGACAGAAGCTGGGACTGGATGTCAGGAAATGGATCATTAGAAAAATTCCTCTTCTGTTCATTCCTTCTGATGGATCAGGCACTGGCCACTGTCAGAAGACAGGATCCTGGGCCGGATGGATTATTGTTCTGACACAGTGTGGCTGTTCTTATGTTATTTCCCTAAAGCCTTTGATCCCTGTCTCCAGTAAAGTTCCCTGTGTTATACTGTTATTTTTGAGTGTGGCCTTTCATTTGCTGAATATCATCTTCCTCCTGAAATAAAGAACCCAGGACTCAGTGCATGCCGGGAGGGAAGACAAGCCACTCTGATTAACAAGCAGCAGGGAGGAGGCTTAAGCCACAAGGTGTTAGGGGGAAAGGGGGCTACATGAAATATAATGTTGGCATTTCCCTCAGAGAGCTGTCTCTGCAGCAGGTGGGGCTAAAGTAGCCTTTGACTCCTGTGAGGCACAACACAACTGGCAGGGAGTCAGGGACTGCAGGGGATGGGGCATTCTCCTGCTGCCAGTGATGGACAGGTTTGAGTCTGAACCCAGGCTGCCTGCTTCTGTGAAGTACTCAGCATCCTCAATTCAAATTTAGCCAAATCCATAAATCTTATTCAAATGTAACTCAGGTAAAATTCTCAAAAGTGTAGATAGTTCTCGGAAAACATCCACTCAATGTGCATCAGCAGTCAAAAACGCTAACAGAATGTTAGGAACCACTAGGAAAGAGATAGATAATAAGACAGAAAATAACATAATTCCACTTTATGAATCCATGGTGCGCCCGCAACTTGAATATTGCGTGCAGGTCAGGACACCCCATCTAAAAAAATGTATGTTAGAATTGGCAAAAGTATAGAGAAGGGCAACAAAAATGATTAAGGGTATGGAACAGCTCCCATATGTGAAGAGATTTAAAAGACTAGGATGGTTCAGCTTGGAAAAGAGACGATAAAGGGGGACTATGACAGTGATGTATGAAATCATGAATGCTTTGGAGGAAGAGAAAAGGGAAAAGGGAAATATTATTTACCCATTTCCATAACATATGAACTAGGGGTTACTTGATTAAATCAATAGGTTTAAAACAAGCAAACAAATAACAGGAAGTATTTTTCACACAGCACACAGTCAATCTATGGAATTCATTGCTAGGAGATATTAAAACTCACTAATTGTATTTTAAAGATCTTGAACATCATAAATTAGCCACCTTCCGTGAGGTTCATGTGGACAGATATTTGGATCCAGTACTTTTGCTATCAGCAGAGGTGACAGTAAGCCGGTCTGGTCCGGTACGACGTACCAGCAAGAGCCAGTATACTGTGCTGGACCTCGCTGGCTTCTGCGGCCATGATTAAAAGGGCTCTGGGCTCCCCGCAGCGCTGGGGAGCTCCGAGCCCTTTAAATCCTGCTGGCAGCTTCGGTGGCTGGGCTGGGGCTGGGATTTAAAGGGCTCTGGGCTCTCCGCAGCCACGAGAGCTCCAGGCCTTTTAAATCCCAGCCCCAGCCCAGCAAGGCTCAGGGCTCCCCGCAGCTGGAGCTAAGGTGGGGATTTATAGGGCCCAGAGGTCCACAGCGACCAGAGCCCTGGGTTCTTTAATTTGCCCAGTGGCTTCGAGACACCTCTGAGCTGGAAGCCCCGGGTTGATTTAAACGCCCTGGGGGTCCCAGCCACAGCCGATGCCCCAGGGCCTTTAAATCTTGAGAGGCCCCACCTCTTCCAGTTGAGGCCACACCTTTTACGGATGAGGCCATGCCCCGCTCAAGACTCCGGCAGTACCGGTAAGCCATGTAAGTTACTTTCACTCCTGGCTATCAGTAAATTTGACCAGTATTGTGTTCTCTCTGCTGCTGTCAGTCAGCTTCTCTATTGTTTCTTTGAAGCAAAATTAACTTCATTCACTTGCAATATAACAGTCTTTTCATTCATTCTAAGGCCAAAAGGGACCATTGTGATTGTCTAGTCTGATCACCTCTAAAACACAGGCCAGAGAACTGCCCTAAAATAATTCCTAGAGCAGAGTATTTTTTTTTTAATTCAATCTTTATTTAGAAATTGCCAGGGTTGGAGGCACCACTGCAACCCCTGGTAAATTGTTCCAATGGTTAATCACCCTCACTATTAAAAATTTACACCTTATGCAAATTAAACAAAAGAAAATTAAGTTAACTTACTTATGCATTTTCCAAGAAAAAGGATGACAGTCACAGCAATAAAACAGATTAAGGCACCTATGGAAAGATAGAACATGTTACTATCACCACCATGTAGCCTCAAACATGGAAGGTATTTCTAAGTGTTACAGTCTTGGACCTAAATAATGATGGACTTTTGATGGAGTATGAACAATGATGGGATAAGAACAGATGTCCCTGTCAGGAGGTGTAGACTCTTCCTAAGAGTCCCCAGTCTGGTTTTACCTGTTCCTCCCCACCATTCAAAGACAGAGCAAAATAGGCTTCATTAGGAGTCTTGTTATTTTAAGTGCTCAGTAAAAGACAACATCATGTGTGATGGGACAGCCTTTCTGCCCAGCCTGCTAAGAGCTAAAAGTCACTAGGAGCTGACAATCACTAAGAGACTGACCAGCAGAGGTCACAGCAGATAGGCAGGTGGTAGAAGGTGACCAGCAACTGGAACAAGTGGGGGAGGAATAACGGCTTGTAAGGCAGCCAGAAGGGGAGAAACCACGGCTGGCAGGGAGGCCAGTAGGGGAGGAACAGCAACTGGTGGGGTAGCCAGCCAGAGCAAGAGCTCAGACGGCAGAGTAAGCAAAGTGTCTTTTTTCCCGGAAGGGAGCTGAACTCACACAGATGCACCTGTGAACCCTGGGTCCTCACTACGGGCAATGACTGTGAGTGAGGTGTGGTGAAGGAGCAGAGTGGGGCACAGAAAAGGAAGTTTTGGTTGCAGAACTCAAGAACAGGAGGCAGAAGACTCTGCCCCACACATACTTGGCTGGGTGTCCTGCTCATAGCTTTATCTTTATCAAACCTGCTTGCGGCATTTTCCCCAATTAATGTTGGGTCACTTCCCTCTTTTCATTAAAAGTTTCTTTCCTACATTCAGACTCTGTGCTTGTAAATGGGGAAGTATTGCCTCTCAGAGACATCCCGGGGTGTGTTACTGAGTGTGGGCTCAAGCCAGTTTTGTGTTGTATTGTTGAAAAGGAACCCTTATATATAGAACACAGCCCTGGCTGCTGCCAACTCCACCTGGCAGAAGGGTTACAATAGAATAAATATTAGCCATGTTGGTGATCTCCTCTTCCTGCTGAGTGTCTCTTACATGCTCCAGTGAGCCTCAGCCAAACTAAACCCCTCCACACTAAGTTTTTCTCCACCACGGAAGAGGAGGGTTCAGGCTGACCGCTATGCTGTGGCTTTTCACCAGGATGTCAGAAAACCCTTTAGTTGGTCCTGGGATCCACACAACTGCAAATTCTGGAGGGACTGCTGTGGGGGAAGTGGGGATAATGCACATTGTTCCCCTTCCTATGCCTTATGATTGCACAGACAGGACAATACCACACATCTTTAACCTTTAACAGTTATCCTGCTCGTTCTCGTGAAGCGGGATGAAATAAAGGCCCCTGATGTTTCTCATCCAAGGGGATGCTAGTGCTCTGGCCTTTCAATATCAAGAGTTCCCCCTCGTGGCACTGTATGTATCCTCACAGAGATATTGAAGACTTACCATGATATGCTGGGTGCATTCTAGATCTCGCTGCTAAATATTTCCCTGATAAAATCCCACTCTGTGTGATCACCACAGAAATCAACACAAACTCATTCTTGCTCTCCTGCCATTGTCTGCAGAAAGAGATAAAGCCTTACATATCACCTATTTGTAAAAAGCAACAGGGGTTCCTGTGGCATCTTATAATCTAACAGACGTATTGGAGCATAAGCTTTCGTGGGTGAGTATCCTCTTCGTCAGATGCACATAGTGGAAATTTCCAGAGGCAGTTATAAATATGCAGGCAAGAATCAGTCTAGTGATAATGAGATTAGTTCATTCAGGGAGGAAGCTGCTGAACTTCAGTTCATTTGCAAATTTGACACCATCAGCTCAAGATTAAACAAAGACTGTGAATGGTTCATTCTCTCTGATGCATCAGGCATTGGCCACTGTCAGAAGACAGGACACTGGGCTAGGTGGATTGTTGGTCTGACACAGTATGGCTGTTCATATGTTGCTTCCCTAGAACCTTTGTTCCCTGTCTTCAGTAAAGTGCCCTGTGTTATAGTATTATTTTTGAATGTGGCTTTTTATTTGTTGGGACTTGTATTGGTGTATTGTGTTGTTCATGTGGTTATATTTCTTGTAAATAGGTAAGTAGCATTAGTCATTATCCCAAGGACAGCACCCTAGTGTCCGAAGCACAGACAGGAGTTACCTTAGGCGGAGGCACCAGGCGCTGAAATAAAGAACCCAGGACCCAATGCATGACAAGAGGAAAGACAAGCCACTCTGATTAGCAAGCAGCAGGGAGGAGGCTTAAGCCACACGTGGGGTGGGAGGGAAAGGGGTACATGAAATTCAATGTTGGCCTTTCCCTCAGAGAGCTGTCTCTGCCGCAGTGAGGGCTGAAGTAGCCTCTGACTCCTGTGAGGCACAAGAAAATTGGCAGGGAATCAGGGACTGCAGGGGATGGGGAATTCTCCTGCTGCCAGTGACAGACAGGTTTGATTCTGAACCCAGGTTGCAATCAGGAAGAGGTAGCCCTCACTTTGAAGGGAGCTGGGGCCGTAGGAAAATGAAGAAACACCCATTATTCATATTTTTGTCAAAAATGGAAGACAAGTTTTTCTTTAAACATTCCAGAAGAAAAACAAAATCATTGCATTTCAGGAAAGGCAGTGACTGAGCACTTGCAACTCCAACTGCGGTTATTTCATTAAATTATGAGGAACTGATAATAGTAGAGCTTTATCATGGAAAGGCCATATCCTCTTTCTCTAGAAAGGTGACTGCCATATGAGCTGTGATGTAAAACAGTTTTAAGATCAGTGAATTTCTGCATTCACTAGAATATATGGAAATACACTCCTCTTACCAAACCTAGCTCTCAGTGTTCATAGCACTGAGAAAAAGGCAGGCAGAAGGTCTAATTCAGTCCAATTTAATTCCCACTGAAATCAAAGGAAGCAATCATACCCTTTTTGCAGTTAATTACTGTTGGAAGAGCAAAAGCTTCATACACCCCTATAGTGTTCCTTGGTGAATGAAATAATGAATCATATTTTCATGTGTGCTCTACCTTTGTGACTGGGTGAAATGTGCCCCTTTCTGATGGCTTAATGGGTATATGGGAAATCGCACATTGTTCAGAATGCTCTTTTTTCTTTCCTAGAGGAGGAGATGCAAAGAAGCTCTCTTTTAGGGATGTCTTTGATATGTAAACAAGATGTGGAAGAATACACTTGTCTATTCATCTAGTCTAATCACCTCTAAAACGCAAGCCAGAGAATTGACCAAAAATAATTCCTAGAGCAGAGGGTTTTTTTTTTTTTGAAATAACATCCAATCTTGATTTAGAAATTGCCAGGGTTGGAGACACCATTGCAACCCTTCATAAATTGTTCCAATGGTTAATCACCCTTACTATGAAAAATGTACACCTTATGCAAATTAAACGAAAGAAAATTAAGTCAACTTACTTTTGTATTTTCCAAGAAAAGGGATGACGGTTTCATCAATAGACTGCAAGAAATTGTTTAAGGCACCTACGGAAAGATAGAACATGTTACTATCACCACCATGTAGCCTCAGACATGGGAGGTATTTCTAAGTGTTACAGTTTTGGATCTAAACAATGATGGACTATGAACAATTTGATGCCATATGAACCGATGTCCCTGCCAGGAGGTGTGGACTCTATCTAAGGGTCCAGAGTCTGGTTTTACCTGTTCCTCCCCACTGTTCAAAGACAGAGCAAAATAGGCTCCATTAGGAGTCTTTTGTTATTTTAAGCTCTCAATAAGAGCTGAAATCAGTCGTGGTGTGACAGCGTTTCTGCCCAGCCTGCTAAGAGCTAAAAGTCACTCAGAGCTGACAATCACTAACAGTTGAGGGGACTCTCAAAAGACTGACTGCAGAGGTCACAGAAGAGAGGCAGGTGGCAGAAGGTGACTGGAGAGTGGAACAAGTGGGCAAGGAATAAAGGGTGGTAGGACAGCCATCAGGGGAGAAATCACAACTGGCAGAGAAGGCAGTAGGGAAGAACAGTGACTGGTGGGGCAGCCAGCCAGATCAAGTGCTCAGATGGCGGAGCAAGCAAGGTGCCTTCTTCCCCGGATGGGAGGTGAACTCACACAGGTGGAGCTATGAACCTTGGATCCTCATCGAGGGCAATCACTGTGAGTGGGGTATGGTGAAGGAGCAAAGTGGGGCACAGAACTCATTCTTGCTCTCCTGCCATTGTTTGCAGAAAGAGATAAAGCCTTACATATCACCTATTTGTAAAAAGCAACAGAGGTTCCTATGGCACCTTATAGCCTAACAGACGTATTGGAGCATAAACTTTCATGGGTGAATACCCACTTCATCAGACACATGTAGTGGAAATTTCTAGAAGCAGGTATAAATATGCAGCCAAGAATCAGTCTAGAGATAATGAAGTTAGTTCAATCAGCGAGGAAATTGTTGAATTTCAGCTCATTTGCAAATTTGACACCATCAGCTCAGGATTACACAAAGACTGTGAATGGCTTGCCAATTACAAAAGCAGTCTCTCCTCCCTGGGTGTTCACATCTCATCTGCTAGAAGAGGGCCTCCTCCTCCCCAATTGAACTAATCACCTCTCTGCCCCCACGTGATTGTGTACTTAAATGGAACCTTAACAATTTCTTCAGGACTTTGTTCTGTGAAAGAGGCACAGGGTCAGCATATGTTTCATGAACTGTTACTCATGTATGTGAGTATAAAGGATACAAAGTCAATGCAGACTTCTTCATTTGCTTCTGAACATGAAATGTTACAATGACCTCAAAATGCTTATTTTTCAAGAAATAATTGTACATTATTTTTTATACTAAAACTTTCAGGACATTATCAAGTACGTGACACTAAATATACTGGGTTGGGAGCAATTGGAAAAAGTAGAATCAAAGAGGTGGGTTTTGAATGTATCTGGTAAACCTGAGAGGGTTGGACCATTCTGGTTTTGTGCAGAACTGAGATCTGTAGTCTGAATCCAGCTTCCATGCAGTTTAATGGTCTGTCATACAAGCACTCCCCTATTGGCTCACAATGTCCAGGCTCCAGTGGAGCATAGGTGTCAGTGAGGGTCATTGTCTTAAAAAAATAAATAAAAAGTAATTTCAAAATGAAAAAAAAATCAAAGTGTTGCATTTTATCAGGATGGAAACAAAAGGTTTTGACTTCACTGAACAATTTGTTTCTTTCTTTTTCTCCCCCGTCGACTCCTTCCCACACCCAGTAATAGACAGAGTGAGCCTGGAGCATGGGGCTTGGTGCCAGACCTGAGGCCTGAACCAGAGACTGTGACCCAAGTCAGGCCACGTATTAACGTAGATGTTTACATGTTCACTGTCCAGTACATGAACTTAGCACAGTTGTTGCTTGTATGCTAGGCACAAAATATTTATGTAAATACATTCCACCTACTATAGCTACATTGAAATTTAATATACAATAAGATGGTTTCAGAGAACAATGAATGGTGATGTTTTGTTCAAGATACCAGGAAGAAGGGGAGGTAAAAAACAGATGTCATGAAACACATAAGTTGTTTTACCAGTTGTTTGTCCCAGTCTATTAATGTCAAGGTACCTCACCTTAACCCTTTGTGTAACCTGGGGAACAGCACAAAGTCCCTCTGTTGACTGAGTGGCTCCTTGACACTAAGCACTCATGTGTTAGCGTACCAGTAACCATGCAGCCAGGGTGCTGAGACTGTGGGTATGGCTACATTAGAAATTTCAAAGCGCTGCCCCGGCAGCTCTGTGGGAGCACTGCCGCGGCAGTGCTTTGAAGTGTGAGTGTAGTCAGAGCAGCAGCACTGGGAGAGAGCTCTCCCAGCACTGCTTGTAAACCACATCCCTTATGGGTGTAGTGTGCAGCGCTGGGAGCCGCGCTTCCAGCGCTGCCGCCCTGATTACACTGACACTTTACAGCGCTGCATCTTGCAGCGCTCAGGGGGGTGTTTTTTCACACCCCTGAGCGTGAAAGTTGTAGCGCTGTAAAGTGCGAATGTAGCCAAGCCCTGTGCCTTCAGGGCAATAAACCTGGCTGAGTGCCTTTGTCACTGAACTGTGCCTGTGATCCTTCTTTATGGTTAACTCTGAGGTATGCAGAATTAGCGTGCTACATTATCTGCTAATGCTCCTAACACCAGAGCTCCATGGACAGAAACACTGAGCAGTCTGAACAGCGTTACTGAGGCAGCAACATTACACCCTTCAGCACTTAACAACAACCCTCTAAATATTTTTTTTATCAAAATACACATGTTCCCACAGAAAGTTTCTGAAAATCCTTTCATTTGGTAGTGAAGACACTGGGCCAGAGATCAGAATATCTGGGTTCTATGTCTTGCTCTAGAAAACATTCCTGTGTGACTATCACCACTTCCTTTTCAGGGGAATTGTCAACACGCCTCCTCTGTGTTCTGCACAGGGCATGGGTTCCCAGTTTGGGGGTTCTTCCCTTTTTGTGGAAGAAATTTCTCCTCTAATCCCTGAGGCAGTAGGTGGGATGTCAGTATGGCCTCAGCTACAGCTCAGGCCCAGCTTTAGCAAAACTGTCCTGCTGCTCCCTACATTCAGAGCTTACTCCGACAGGAGATATGTTAAGTTCCTGGAGCTTGTACATGTTTCTGCTCATTTCTGACTCTCCTTCAACCTGTCTTGTTCGGACCTTCTTTGAAAATTGCTGGTGAGATCTCAGCTCCATGTCATACATGAGTTCAGAGTCCCCTACATGAACCCTCCTCTTCTGAGACCCAAGAGCCACGCAATGAGAGAATCCCTGCTGCAGTCGGGGCTGTTGGTTTGGACTGTAAGAGGCAAACATGACACATGCTGCTCCTCTACTAATATATCCTTGGTCAAGGCTCCCTCCATGTATGTACTTATAAAGTGTGATTAAGTCACTGCTTTGCTTTGGTAAACTAAACAGATTGGGCTCTGGAGTCTATCAATATAAGGTATGTTTTCTGCTACCTTAATCATTCTCTTGATTCTTCTCTGACAAAATCTCCGATATATCAACTTTGTTCTTCAAGTTGGCACATCAGAACTGGACACAGTTATCTAATTGTGTATTTCACCACATCCTGCTGTCTCTGCTGCTCGCACCCTACATCACAGATTACATCCCATTTCTTACATGCCATGCACATGTGTGCAAGGAAACATATCAAAATCTTCTGAAAAAACCTGCCAGCAGAGGACATATTTCTGAAGACCTGAGAATTAACTGAGCTGAAAGAGGAGCACACAATTAAAAGTTAACTTTTCCTGGCAGTGGCAACCTTTTGCAGCTAGCAGAAGAAATATCCAGCTGCACCTTCAGATGTGGTCTGTCAAAGGCTATCCCAGTCTGGCTTAATCTCTTCCTCCCCACTCCACTAGGAATCTTTTGTTATTTTAAGTGCTCAATAAGAGCTGAAATCACTTGTGGTGGGACAGCCTTTCTGCCCAGCCTGCTAAGAGACTCAAGACACTGAACAGCAGAGGTCACAGCAGAGAGGCAGGTGGCAAAAGGTGACTGGCGACCAGAACAAGCAGCTGGTGAGGTGGCCAGCAGGGGAGGAACAGCGGCTGGTAGGGAGGCCGGGGGGGAGGAACAGTCAGCCAGAGCAAGTGTTCAGACAGTGGAGCAAGCAAGGTGACTTTTTCCCCAGATGGGAGGTGAACTCACACAGATGCACCTCTGAACCCTGGGTCCTCACTGACCAAGGACAACCACCATGAGTGGTGTATGGTGAAGAAGCAGAGAGGTGCACAGAAAAGGAACTTTTGGTTGTAGACCTCAAGAATAGGAGACTGCCAGAGACGAGGGATACCAGGAAACTGCTCTGGAAAAAGAGCCTCCTTGTATACAAAGTCCAAGACTCATGAGCACGAGGCCTGATTTCCCATCAGTCTTGGGCTCTGTGGAAATTTCTGTCTGCTTTACTCTCCACTTTGTGGGGTGAGAACTCTCCGGATACCAAGGAAACATCCCTGGGAGAGGCTCCTGGAGCTCCCAGCAGAGGTTTCCCATAAAAGGGGACCATCGGGCCCTTCAGTAGAAATTATTCTCCTTGTCAGAAAGAAGGTATTTATACTAAAGTTGTATAGGAAGTTGTGTTGTGGAAGCTAGACCTCACTGCTAAACATTTCTATAATGAAATCTCACTCTGTGTGATTGTCTCTGTAATCAAAGCAACTTCAGCCATGCCTTCCAGCCATTGGTTAGCAAAGGCAGACACTTCTCAATGTGTCATCCCTTTTGTCTTTTTTTTTCTTCAAATTGACTTAACAAACACATCTTTCCTCTGAGAAGTCCTGGTCTGAAACCCTCACCCGGCCCGAGGAGAGAAACAACCTGCCAGTGAAAACGTCCAAACTGTCTCGAGTCTCAACAGCAAATATGTAATCTTCCTCTCCCTTGCAGCGAAAGCTCAAAGGTCTTGATCCCTCACTCAGTTGAAGAGACCCTGCCTACCATGCTTCCCTCACTGGGGAAATGTCAGGCCTTTCCCCCTTCAAACTGCAGCCATCAGAGAAAACTTACGTTTGTCGTCCCCTGGATGATCTGGGGAAAAAAGCATAAGAAAATAAGAATGGCCCTATTCATCACATCAAAGGTCCATCCAGCCCAGTATCCTGTCTACCAACAGTGGCCAATGCCAGATGCTCTAGAGGGAGTGAACCTAACAGGTAATGATCAAGTGATCTCTGTCCTGCCATCCATCTCCACTCTCTGACAAACAGAGGCTAGGGACACCATTCCTTACCCATCCTGGCTAATAGCCATTAATGGACTTAACCTCCATGAATTTATCTAGTTCTCTTTTAAACCCTGTTATAATCCTAGCATTCAAAACCTTCTCAGGCAAGGAGTTCCACAGGTTGATCATGTGCTGTGTATTTTATTTGTTTTAAACCTGCTGCCCATTAATTTCATTTGGTGGCCTCTAGTTCTTATATTATGGGAGTAAGTAAATAACTTTTCCTTGTTCACTTTCTCCACACCACTCATGATTTTATATACCTCTATCATATACCCCCTTTGTTTCCTCTTTTCCAAGCTGAAAAGTCCTAGCCTCTTTAATCTCTCCTCATATGGGACTCTTTCCAAATGCCTAATCAATTTAGTTGCCCTTCTCTGAACCTTTTCTTTTTCCGATATATCTTTTTTGAGATGAGGACACCAATCTGTAAGCAGTATTCAAGATGCGGGAGTACCATGGATTTATATAAGGGCACTAAAATAATCTCCAGCTTATCCTCTATCCCTTTTTTAATGAATCCTAACATCCTGTTTGCTTTTTTGACCGCCTCTGTACACTGCATGAACTTCTTCAGAGAACTGTCCGCTATGACTCCAAGATCTCTTTCCTGATTACTTGTAGCTAAATTAGCCCCCAACATATTGTATATATAGTTGGGGTTATTTTTTCCAATGTGCATAAATTTATATTTATCTACATTAAATTTCATTTGCCATTTTGTTTCCCAATCACTTAGTTTTCTGAGATCTTTTTGAAGTTCTTCACAGTCTGCTTTGGTCTTAACTATCTTGAGCACTGTAGTATAGTCTGCAAACTTTGCCACCTCACTTTTTACCCCTTTCTCCAGCTCATTTATGAATAAGTTGAATAGGATTGGTCCTAGGACTAACCCTTGGGGAACACCCCTATTTACCTCTCTCCATTCTGAAAATTTACCATTTATTCCTACCCTTCGTTCCCTGTCTTTTAACCAGTTCTCAGTCCATGAAAGGACCTTCCCTCTTATCCCATGACAACTTAATTTACATAAATGCCTTTGGTAAGGGACCTTGTCAAAGGCTTTCTGGAAATCTAAGTACACTGTATCCACAGGATCCCCCTTGTCCACATGTTTGTTGACTCTTTCAAAGAACTCTAATAGATTAGTAAGAAATGATTTCCCTTTACAGAAACCATGTTGATTTTTGCCCAACAAGTTATGTTCCCGTATGTGTCTGACAATTTTATTCTTTACTATTGTTTCAACTAATTTGCCTGGTACTGACGTTAGACTTACTGGTCTATAATTGCTGGGATCACCTCTAGAGCCGTTTGTAAATATTGGCATTACATTAGCTATCTTTCAGTCATTGGTTACAGAAGCTGATTTAAAGGACAGGTTATAAACCATAGTTAAAATAGTTCCTCAATTTCACATTTGAGTTTTTTCAGAACTTTTGAGTGAATGCCATCTGGTCCCAGTGACTTGTTACTGTTAAGTTTATCAATTAATTCCAAAACCTCCTCTACTAACACTTCAATCTGTGACAATTCCTCAGATTTGTCACCTACAAAAGATAGCTCAGGTTTGGGAATCTCTCTAACGTCCTCAGTTGTGAAGACTGAAGCAAAGAATTCATCTAGTTTCTTCGCAATGATTCTATCGTCTTTAAGAGCTCCTTTTGTATCTCGATCATCCAGGGACTCCATTGGTTGTTTAGCAGGCTTCTTGCTTCTGATGTACTTAAAAAACATTTTGTTATTACCTTTTGAGTTTTTACTTAGCTGTTCTTCAAACTCCCTTTTGCCATTTCTTATTACATTTTTACACTAAATTTGGCAGGGTTTATGCTCCTTTCTATTTACCTCTCTAGGATTTGAATTCCACTTTTTAAAAAAATGCCTTTGTATTTCTCACTGCTTCTTTTACATGGTTGTTAAGTCATGGTGGCTCTTTTTTTAGTTCTTTCACTGTGTTTTTTTAATTTGGGGTATACATTTAAATTGGTCCTCTATTATGGTGTCTTTGAAAAGTGTCCATGCAGCTTGCAGGGATTTCACTCTAGTCACTGTACCTTTTGATTTCTGTTTAACTAACCCCCTCATTTTTCATAGTTCCCCTTTCTGAAATTAAATGCCACAGTGTTGGGTTGTTGAGGTGTTGTTCCCACCACAGGGATGTTAAATGTTAGTATATTATGGTCACTATTTCCAAGCTGTCCTGTTATAGTTACATCTTGGACCAGCTCCTGCGCTTCACTCAGGACTAAATCGAGAATTGCCTCTCTGCTTGTGGGTTCCTGTGAGCTCCAAGAAGCAGTCATTTAAAGTATCAAGAAATGTTGTCTCTGCATTTTGTCCTGAGGTGACATGTTCCCAGGCAATATGGGGATAATTGAAATCCCACACTATTATTGAGTTCTTAATTTGATACCCTCTCTAATCTCCCTTAGCATTTCATCATCACTATCACTGTCCTGGTCAGGTGGCTGATAATAGATCCCTATTGTTATATTCTTATTAGAACATGGAATTAGTATCCATAGAGATTCTATGGAACATGTGTATTCATTTCAAATTTTTACTTCATTTGATTCTACATTTTCTTTCATATATAGCGCCACTCCAGCATAACATGTTCTGTCCTTCCGATATATTTTATACCCCGGATGATTGTGTCCCATTGATTGTCCCCACTTCACCAGATTTCTGTGATGCCTATTATATCAATATTCTCCTTTAACCCAAGGCACTCTAGTTCACTCATCTTATTATTTAGACTTCTAGCATTTGTGTACAAGCATTTTAAAAACTTGTCACTGTTTAATTGTCTGCCTTTTTCTGATGTGTCAGATTCTTTTTTATGAGAATGTTTCTCGTCTGATGTGGCTCATACTTTATCCTCTTCTATTCTCTCCTCCTGACTAGAACCTAGAGAATCTCGATCAATAGACTTTCCTCTAAGAGAAGTCTCTGCCTGATCCACGTGCTCCGCTGCAGAAATCAGCTTTCCTCCGTCTGTTAAAAACTGCTGTGCAACATTAGTTAAATGCCAGCAGTCCGGATATACTTTGGTTTAGATGAAGCCCATCCTTCCTGTATAGGCTCCCCCTATCCCAAAAGTTTCCCCAGTTCCTAATAAATCTAAACCCCTCCTCTCTACACCATTGTCTCATCCATGCATTGAGACTCTGAAGCTCTGCCTGCCTCTCTGGCCCTGTGCATGGAACTGGAAGCATTTCTGAGAATGCCACCATGGAGGTCCTGGATTTCAGTCTCTTTTCTGGCAGCCTAAATTTGGCCTCCAGGACATCTCTCCTACCCTTCCCTATTTCACTGGTACCTACATGTACCATGACCACCAGCTCCACCTCAGCACTACACATAAGTCCATCTAGATGCCTTGAGAGATCCTCAAACTTCGCACCAGGCAGGTCACATCAATTTGCGATCACCATACAGTTCTCCCGGTGATCGCAAACTCAGCTATTTTTTTTTCTAATGATCGAATCTCCCATTACTAACACCTGCCTTTTCCTAATGACTGGAGTTCCCTCCCTCAGTGTGAGAGGATACGCCAACATCATCAGGAAGGAGGGTCCCAACTATGGGAAGGTTCCCCTCTGCTCTCGTTGACTGCTCTGCTTCCCTGGGCCTTTCATCCTCCTTAACAATGCAGGGGCTGTCTGACGGGAGGTGGAACAATTCTGCAGTGTCCCAGAAAGCTTCATCAACATACCTCTCTGCCTCCCTTAGCTCCTCCAGTTCCACCACCCTGGCCTCCAAAGCCTATACACAGTCTCTGAGGGCCAGGAGCTCCTTGCACTGAATGCACACATATGCCACCCACCCACAGGGCAGGTAATCATACATGCTACACTGAGCGAAATAAACTGGGTAGCCCCCAATCTGCTGCTGGGCTTCTGCCTGCATTCTCTCCTACAGCTACCTAGGTTAATGACAGGGTTATTGTTTAAATCACAAAGTTTGATTATAGTTTAAGTTAAAGGTTTTAAAGAATTGCAAGTGTACCTCGCTCCCTTCCCACTCCCCTTCCAAATTCCCTCTCGAAACTCCTTGTTAGTGGCTCCTATTTGGAAAGCTCCCTGGTCACTTGGTCACTGCTTTATAAAGCCCTGGCCTTCCTGATAGCCCCACTCTCTGACTAAGGCTCAACCAATGAACAGAGGCTTCTAGATTTGAAACCTTGGTTAGAAGCTCACAGCTTCCGACTGCTGGCCACAGCACACGGTCCTACAAACAAAGAAACAGATAGACAGGCAAACACAAGCTCATCACACAACAAGTAAACCCCAAACACAAACACACACTACTGACAGCCACTTACCCCAATGGTCCTGTATTTGTTCCTCCTTCACCTGGAGAACCCCATCTCGAAACTCCATGTTAGCAGCCCCTGTTCGCAAAGACACAAACACTTTTCATTATAGTCACTGTTTGATCTGATGAGGAGCCTAATCCTGCTCCTTCTCATGTAAATCTTTCTATCAATTTCATTGGGAGAAGAACCGGGCCCCTGATTACATAATTATAATTCTGTGGCAAGAGCACAACCAGATACACCTTCAAATGTGTGACTGTAAAGTTCACGTTTTCCCCTTTGTTTTTGTCCTATGAAAAAGGCACAAGGATTTGCACATGTGATTCTGTCCCAGAAGAGAGATGCCTCAAGGAAGATACAGGAAACCTCCCTCATACATATTATGGTGATACAAAATCAGTGCAGGCCTAGGACCAGATCCAAATTCACTGAAGTTAATGGGAGACTTTCCATTCACTTCTGGGATTGTGAATCATTCACTTGGAACCAGCATCACAGAAGAATGTAGCCATCTCAGTGCCTCTTTAGGTGCTTAAATCCAGCATCAAGGCATCACAGACATTCTCAAACCCAAATCTCATCTACCAACTAACCCCGTAGGTGACTGAAGTCCACATGGTGTCTATGTTTCTCTGGTCAGCAGGCACAGAGCCAACTAAATCCTGATGCAGCTCCACAGCTAATGAGCAACTCAGAGCTCTCATTCATGTGTAACCCCCAGTTGCCACAAAGTGATATTCACAAAATAGGCATCTCTCTGCCTATCCTGCCAGGGGGCCTGATCTCATAGCCTTGGTTAGAGTTGGACAACAGGCTGAGGGCTGCACAAAAGAGATGGGAGGTGCTTGTCCCAAAATACCCCATAGCCCAGTTACAAAGGGTTCTGACAAAGCTGGATGCGTAGGAAAGAAATTGGCAGGTAAAATTCAAGTTGATAAATGAAAAGCAATGAACATTGGAAAACATAATCCCAAATACACATACAAAATGATGGGGTTTAAAATAGCTGTTTCCACTCAAGAAAGAGATCTTGGTGTCATTGAGGATAATTCTCAGAAAACATCCACTTAATGTGCAGTGGCAGTCAAAACAGCTACCAGAGTGTTAGGAATTATTAGGCAAGGAATAGATAATAATAAGAAAATATCATAATGCCACTATCTAAATCTATGGTACTCACACACCTTGAATACTGTTTATATTAGAATTGGAAGAAGTAGAGAGAAGGGCAACAAAAAATGATTAGAGGTATGGAACAGCTTCCATATAAGGAGAGATTAAAAAGACTGGGACTGTTCAGCTTAGAAAAGAAACGACTAAGGTGGGATATGACAGAAGTCTATAAAATCATGAATCGCTGAAGAAAGTAAATAAGGAAGCATTATTTACCCCTTCACATAACAAAATAAATAGAGGTCACCCAATGGAATGAAAAGGCAGTAGGTTTAAAACAAACAAAAGGAATTACTGCTTCCCAGAATGCACAGTCAACCTGTGAACTCATTGCCAATGTATGTTGTAAAGGCCAAAAATATAATGTGGTTAAAAAAAAAAAAAGAGTGAGATCAGTTCATGGAGGATAGCTCCTTCAATGATTATAACCCAAGATGGTCAGGAATGCAAGCCAGTGCTCTGGGTGTCCCTAAGCCTCTGTCTATCTGAAGCTGGGACTGGATGGCAGGGAATGGATCATTAGATAAATTGCCCTGTTCTGTTCAGTCCCTCTGATGAATCAAGCACTGGCCACTGTCAGACGACAGGATACTGGGCTGGATGGATTATTGGTCTGATACAATATGGTTGTTCTTATGTTGCTTCCCTAGAGCAGGGTTGAAGGTGAGCCGGTACGGGCTGGTACTCCTTACCAGAAAGAACCCACACCGGCCCATACGCAGCCCACATTAAAGCACTGCTGTGGCAGCGCTTTAATGTCCCTGCCCCTTTTGCCTCCTGTGTCGGCAGCCCTGCCATTAGGGTCCGTACCGGCGGGGCTGCTGGCGGGGAGCACTCAAAGCGCTGCCGTGGCAAAGGACTGCTTTAACGTCGCTTTCCCTTCCCCCCTTTGGTGGTCCGTACCACAGGACCGCCAACAGGGGAGGCAAAAGGGGCAGGGACATTAAAGTATTGGGCTGTTCATGTGCTGCGTTATATTTCCTGTAAATAGATAAGTAGCTTTAGTCATTTTCCAAAGAGACAGCATGTCCCAAGCACAGTGCGCTGAAATGAAGAGACCATGACCCAATGCATGCCAGGAGGGAAGACAAGCCACTCCGATTAGCAAGCAGCAGGGAAGAGGCTTAAGCCACAAGGTGGGTGTGGGGAAAGGAGGCTACATGAAATACAATGTTGGCATTTCCCTCAGAGAGCTGCTTCTGCAGCAGGGGAGACTGAAGGAGTCTCTGACTCCTGTGAGACACCACAAAACTGGCAGGGAGTCAGGGACTGCAGCGGATCAGAAATTCCCCTGCTGCCATGACAGACAGGTCTGATTCTGAACCCAGGCTGCAATCAGGCAGAGGTACCCCTCCTTTTTAAGGGATCTGGGAGCCCTAGTAAAATGAAGAAACACCCACATACCACTTTCTACACCAGGTG
Organism: Aldabrachelys gigantea; assembly: GCA_026122505.1. Taxonomy (NCBI): domain Eukaryota; kingdom Metazoa; phylum Chordata; order Testudines; family Testudinidae; genus Aldabrachelys; species Aldabrachelys gigantea. Next base: position 16,137,335 of record CM047489.1, on the reverse strand, counting down.
TTAGATCAGTAAAACTACGTCATTTAGGGGTGTGGATTTTCAATACCCCTGTGTGACATTGTTACACTGACGTAAATCTGTAGTGTAGACCTAATATAAGTTTCCTGGAAAGTTAATGCGACTTATCTTCAAAGTGTCTGAGGACTTGTCTCCATGGAGACACACAGGAAAGTTAATCTGGATCAATTTTTAAAATGGATTAGTTAAGCCACAGTAAACACATGTGGACATTCTTATTCATTAGTTCATAAATCAAATTCAGGCAACTTAAAATCTGAATAAGGATTTCCACACAGGGGGTTAATGAAATTTAACTAATCCACTTTACATTCCAACTTCAGGTAATTCAAATTAATTTTCCAGAGTTTTTCTGTGTAGACAACAACTCAGTAACTTTTGAAAATGGGAGTCAAGATTCTAAATCATTTTACCACCTTTGAAAATTTTATCCTTATGGAATAAAATGTAATTTTTTTCAACCTGAGTGTGGAAAAAAAAACATCTGTTCTCTGTTGTAAAGAAATTGTTGCCATAATAACTCTCACAAAGTTCTTGAGGTCCCTTCCAGGCTCACATTTCTTTGATTCTAAGTTGTTATCGCTGAAGGTTCTCCTGTTCTGAGGATGCTAACAAACCCTGTTGTAAAATTAAGGATGCGTCAAAAGGGCTTATTAAAAAAGTAGTTTAAATTACATTCTAACATCACTTTAATTTTTAAAAGATAGATTTAACAATTCAGCTCCAAGAATTGGTATTTTAAAAGCAAATAAAGGGGAGAGTGATTATTATTGGTATCTCTTCTAAGAGCAGACAGTCTGAAATCACTTCTGAAATCAGGAAACTGATCTCACAGTGACATGCATTAGGCCATCTAATAGCTACCAATGAAAGAAATGGAAATTCCATCATTTAGGAGATTTAAAACAATAATAGACAAAGCAATAAAATGTGCTGTGGAGAAGGGACAAGCCTGTGCTGGCTCCTGGGGAGACAGAATAAGAGTTTGATAAATCTGCTTTTTCCAATTCTAGACCTTTCTTACCTTTAACCAAGACTTCAATGATGATCTCTCTGTGAAATGAGTTGGCTGTGGCAGAGCATACATATTTCCCTTCATCTTCCACCTGAATATTATTCAGTTTCAGAGAAATATTTCCTTTCCTAAACTCCTTTCCTTTAAAAATTTCTGCCTTTTTTTCATATTTCTTCCTGAGCCATCCTCTGCTGTTGACTCCATTTGGAGACAAATAACCCATTGAGCATTTGTCATCCTGTGGATAAGAATTAACCAGAGGGCTGCTTTCATCATAGAGGTAGAGATAGATTGTCCTATCCTTCCCAGGTCCAGCTTTCCTCCACTGCAGCTCCACGCTTGGGGGCAGATGTTTTGTAATCAGCTGGCAGGGAAGAATGGCATTTTCTCCAATTACAGTGGTAATGACGTCATGTTCTGCCTCCACATCAAAGAAACCTGAAAAATATTCAGGGGGTTATAATTGCACCAGCAGCACATAATGACTCATATTCATGTGTAAAGAAGAGAGAGTGAAAAGGAGGACTACCCTAATTCTCTTCTTATTTATACTCTTTTTACAACAGTGTAAATTCAATAGCTTAGGGGAATTCACTCCTAAAATACAGACAGATAAATAAAAAAAGAATCAGAGCTATACTATCTTTTACATCTGTGGTGACCTCAAAAGTAGTATTTGAAAAGAAACGGTGAGTGGTACAGGTCTTCACTATGCTGCACCAAAGGCTTGTCTACATTGTGGGGTAATATGCACTACGGGAGAGTGACTAATAAAATGCACCAATGTGTTGTGCATTAATTGGTCTGTGTAGATCTTGACAATGCACACTAAAAGTTCCCTAGTGTGCTTTCCTGAATTACTGTTAACATAAGAACTTAAGAATGGCCATACTGGGTCAGACCAAACATCCATCAAGCCCAGTATCCTGTCCTCTGACAGTAGCCAATGCTAGGTGCCCCAAAGGGAATGAACAGACAGGTTCTCATCAAGTGATCCATGCCCTGTCACCCAATCCCAGCTTCTGGCAAACAAAGGCTAGGGACACCATTCCTTCCCATCCTGGCTAATAGCCATTGATGGACCTATCTTCCATGAACCTATCTAGCTCCCCTTTGAACCCCGTTATAGTATTGGCCTTCACATCACCCTCTGGCAAGGAGTTCCAGAGGTTGCCAGTGTTTTGAGTGAAAAAATACTTTCTTGTGTTTGTTTTAAATGTACTAGCTATTAATTTCATTTGGTAGCCCATTGTTTTTGTATTATGAGAAGGAGTAAATAATACTTCCTTTTTTACTTTCTCTATACCAGTCATAATTTTACAGACCTCTATCATATTCCCCCTTAGTCACCTTTTCTCCAAGGTGAAAAGTCCCAGTCTTAATAATCTCTCCTTATATGGAAGCCATTCTATATCCCTAATCATTTTTGTTGCCCTTTTCTGAACCTTTTCCAATTCCAATATATTTGTTTTGAGATGGAGCGACCACATTTGTACGCAATATTCAAGGTGTGGTCGTACCATGGATGTATATGGAGGCAATAGTATATTTTCTGTCTTATTATGTATCTCTTTCTTGATGATTCCCAACATTCTGTTAACTTTTTTGACTGCCGCTGCATATTGAATGGATGATTTCAGAGGACTATCCACAATGAAAAGGGGAAAGCCGTGGATGTGTTATTCCTTGACTTTAGCAAAGCTTTTGATGCAGATTCCCACAGTATTCTTGCCAACAAGTAGAAGAAGTATGGGCTGGACGAATGGACTTATAAGGTGGATAGAAAGATGGCTAAATCATCGGGCTCAACGAGTAGTGATGGGTCCGTGTCTAGTTGTCAGTGAAGTGTCCCAAGGGTCTGATTTTGTTTAATATCTTCATTAATGATCTGTGAGATGGCATGGATTGGACCCTCAGCAAGTTTGCAGATGACACTAAACTGGGAGGAGTGGTAGATATGCTCGAGGGTAGGGATAGGATACAGAGGGACCTAGACAAATTAGAGGATTGGGCCAAAATAAATCTGATGAGGTTCAACAAGGACAAGTGCAGAGTCCTGCAATTTGGACGGAAGAATCCCATGCACTGCTACAGACTAGGGACCAAATGGCTTGGCAGCAGTTCTGCAGAAAAGGACCTAGGTGTTACAGTGGACGAGAAGCTGGATATGAGTTGACAGTGTGCCCTTGTTGCCAAGAAGGCTAACAGCATTTTGGGCTGTATAAGTAGGGGCATTGCCAGCAGATCGAGGGACATGATCATTCCCCTCTATTCTACATTGGTGAGGCCTCATCTGGAGTACTGTGTCCAGTTTTGGGCCCCACACTACAAGGATGTGGAAAAACTGAAAAGAGTCCAGCCTAGGGCAACAAAAATGATTAGGGGTCTGTAAGACATGACTTATGAGGAGAGGCTGAGGGAACTAGGATTGTTTAGTCTGCAGAAGAGAAGAATGAGGGGGGATTTGGTAGCTGCTTGTAGGTACCTGAAAGGGGATTCCAAAGAGGATGGATCTAAACTGTTCTTAGTGGTACGTGATGACAGAACAAGGAGTAATGGTCTCAAGTTGCAGTGGGGGAGGTTTAGGTTGGATATTAGGATAAACATTTTCACTAGAAGGGTGGTGAAACACTAGACTGGGTTACCTAGGGAGGTGGTGGAATCGCCTTCCTTAGAGGTTTTTAAAGTCAGGCTTGACAAAGTCCTGACTGGGATGATTTAGTTGGGCATTGGTCCTGCTTTGAGCAGGGGATAGACTAGATGACCTCTTGAGGTCCCTTTCAAACCTGATATTCTATGATTCTATGAATGACTCCAAGATCTCTTTCTTGAGTAGTAACAGCTAATTTAGACCCCATCATTGTATATGTCCACTTAAGATTATGTTTTCCAATGTGCATTACTTTGCATTTATCAACATTAAACTTCATCTGCCATCTCGTTGCCCAATCACCCAGTTTTGAGAGATGCTCTTGTAGCCCTTTGCAGTGTACCTGGGACTTAACTATCTTGAGTAGTTTTGTGTCATCTGTAAATTTTGCCATCTCACTGTTTACTCCTTTTTCCAGATCGTATATGACTATATTAATAGGACTGGGCCCAGTACAGATCCCTGGGGGACACCACTATTTACCTCTCTCCATTCTGAAAACTGACCATTTATTCCTACCCTTTCTTTCCTATCTTTTAACCAGTTACCAATCCATGAGAAAACCTTCCTTCTTATTGTGTGGCCTCTTACTTTGCGTAAGAGCTTTTGGTGAGGGACGTTGTCAAAGGCTTTCTGAAAATCTAAATACACTTTATCCACTGGATCTCATTTGTTTGCTTGATGACCTCCTCAAAGAATTCTAGTAGATTGGTGAGGCCTGATTTCCCTTTATAAAAAAAACCATATTGACTATTTCCCAACAAATTACGTTCATCTATGTGTCTGACAATTTTGTTCTTTATGATTGTTTCAACCAATTTGCCTGGTACTGAAATGAGGCTTACTGGCCTGTAGTTGCCATGATCACCACTGGAGCCTTTTTAAAAAACTGGGTTCATATTAGCTATCTTCCAGTCATCTGGCACAAAAGAGAAGCTGATTTAAATGATAGGCTACAGATGACAGTTAGTAGTCCTGCAATATCACATTTGAGTTCCTTCAGAATTCTTCGGTGAATACCATCAGGTCATGGAGACTTATTACTGTTTAGTTTATCAATTTGTTCCAAAACCTCCCTAATGACACCTCAATCTGGAACAGTTCTTCAGACCTGCCACCCAAAAAGCATGGCTCACATTTGGGAATCTCCCTCGCATCCTCAACAGTGAAGACCAATGCAAAGAATTCACCGAGTTTCTCCACAACGTCCTTATCATCCTTAAGTGCTCCTTTAGCATCTCGGTTGTTCTTTGGCCCCACTGGTTGTTTAGCAGGCATTCTGCTTCTGATGGATTTAAAAACGTTTTTGCTATTACATTTGAGTCTTTGGCTAGATGTTCTTCAAATTCTTTTTTGGTCTTTCCAAGTATATTTTTACACTTCATTTGCCCGAGTTTATTCTCATTTCTATTTTCCTCATTAGGATTTATCTTCCACTTTTTAAATGATTCCTTTTTGCCTCTCACTGATTCTTTTACTTTCTTGTCTAGCCATGGTGGCTCTTTTTTGTTTCTCTTACTATGTTTTTTTTTAATTTGGGGGATACATTTAAGTTGAGTCTCTATTATGGTGCCTTTAAAAAGTTTCCATGCAGCATGCAGGGATTTTACTTTTGGTGCTGTACCTTTTAATTTCTGTTTCGCTAACCTCCTCATTTTTATGTAGTTATTCTTTCTGAAATTAAATGCTACAGTGTTGGGCCGCTGTGGAGTTTTCCCCACCACAGGGATGTTAAATTTAATTATATTATGGTCACTATTACCAAGCAGTCCAGCTATATTCACATCTTGGATCTGATCCTGTGCTCCACTTCGGACTAAATCGAGAATTGCCTCTCCCCTTGTGGGTTCCAGGACCAGCTGCTTCAAGAAGCAGTCATTTAAGGTGTCAATAAAGTTTATCTCAGCATCCCTTCCTGAGTAGATATGTACCCAGTCAATATGGGGATAGGTGAAATCCCCCACATTATTAAGTTTTTTATTTTAATAGCCTCTCTAATCTCCCTGAGTATGTCACAGTCACTAACACTATCCTGGCCAGGTGATCTGTAATATAGCCCTACTGCTATATTCTTATTTTTCAAACATGGAATTACTATCCATAGATATTCTATAGTAAAATTTAGTTTGCTTAAGTTTTTTACTTCATTTGATTCTACGCTTTCTTTCACATATAATGTCACTCCCCCACCAGAACGACCTGTTCTGTCCTTCCGATATATTTTATACCCTGATATTATTGTGTCCCATTGATTTTCCTCATTGCACCAGGTTTCAGTGATGCCTGGTATATCAATATCCTCATTTAATACGTGGCACTCTAGTTCACCCATCTTATTATTTAGACTTTTTTAATTGTAAGTGTCAGCAATCTGGTTCCATTTTGGTTTAGATTCTGGTTTGGTTTTCGTTTACCATATTATCGTTTCAAACAATAATATGGTAAAGGACACCTGGGAAACTTTAGTGAGCATCAGCTGGGGTCTATATGGACTAATTAATGTGCAATCCTTTAATGCGCTTTAGAAATCACACCCCACTAATGTGTATTGGTGCTCCATGCAGGCAAGCCTTGAATGATATAGTTGGCCACAAGGCAGGTGCATTTAGCCCTAATTTGTAAGTAAGAGCAGGAATATTTGCTTTGAGGGTACAACATCTCTTACCTGAAATTGCAATAACTTTTTTGCGGTACCTCTTCAGCCAGGGGTTTATTATAGTGCATGAGATGGTGTCAGAAGCAGTATCTGCTATCCTGAGTGTACTGTGGATTTGATACAGATCTGTCACATCCTTTTGGATTCTTGTTTCAGCCATAGCTGTTATGCTTTGTCCTGTGCTGTCAGTCCAGCGTACTTCAGGTTGTGGGTACCACCCTTGGGACACACACCTCAGAGTGGTTGAATTATTCTGCTGATATTCTATAGTTAGGCGAGGTGCAGATCCAAAACCTAGAGTAAAAACCAATTTCAGAAAATGTTGAACAGGCTGAAGAACTAGCTAACAAACCAACCAAAGAGTGCTAATGATGAATGATCACCACTGTCATTACAGTCGCCATGTCCTATTGAATCTACACTGAACTATAATCTTGCATTTCAAAGTATCTTAAATTCATAGAGAGAGATGATCACCTCAAAAGATCATCAAATACTTCACCAGCTGATCCTAAACTGTATGTAGACATGACTTGGTCATATGTATGTGACAGCTTCACTTTTGGGATGGCAGCAGCTTAGTCAGCAAATAGTATTTTCAGAAAAGGGCAGATCCACCTCTGTGCTGTCCATATTTTGGGCACATTCAGGGGCCCTTCTAGGTCCCATTGTAAGTCAGAGCAGCCTTAGGGCTATTCTAACTTACACTTTGTTTCCCATCGTCCCCTAAGAGGCCTTGGAAGCAGAGTATAGCCAAAGCACAGGGTGCTCCAGCCATATCCCTATCAGCCCTTAGCCTGCTCCTTCTCTCACACAACCCTGACATGGCCCATACACCACGTCCGGAAGCAAGGCCACTACAGAGCCCTTACATCAGCTCTACACTGGCCAAGGAGACCTTTCTCTGTACAAGGGGTAATGTCAGCAGTTCATTTCCGTGTAAATGGGCCTTAGCGTAGCTGAGAATCAGGCACAGTGTGTACAAACCAAGGGTGGGCAGTGACCTCACAGTTCCGCAGGATTCTAATGTACTGCTGGGTGCATGTGTGTGTGTGTGATGGGAGGTAATGGCCCAGCTTTCCCCCTCTGTTTTTGTTATTTTATTGCTGTTGTACAGCAGTAGTGCACACAATGCAAGAGGATGAGGATTGCAGATGCCACCAGCAAAAAGCCAGAGAAAAAATTACATGAGGTATCCATGTTGTGTGCATACACTGTATAATTTGCATATACTATGTGAGATGGACGCCAAACTGCTGAAGTGTCTCTGACTTCCAGTCTAGCACTTCTTTCCTCTTCCTCCCCAATCCATCACTTCCTCTACCCACCTCCCATAATATTGCACACCCATGGGTGTTTCTCCTTCCCTTGCCAGCTGATGAACCCTCCCTGCTGGGAGGAAAGGATTCAATGCAAATACAGCTGCTACACACAGGGCAAGGCAATGGACAATCAGCGCCACTGTGATCAGTGCGGCATTGGTTCCTGCTGGCAACACTTTTGTATCAACATCTCCATGCTTACCTGGAACAGTCACCTGGGCGATAGCTTCTTGATAGACACCATCGCTTGTCACCGCACACACATACTGACCACTATCTTCTACTTGCACTGGAAAGAGCTTCACCCTAATGACTCCATTCCTATATCGTCCTTTGATCCTGTGCTGGTCCCCAGCCCGGCCCAGCTCAGTCCCTTTTTCTGTGCTATTGTAAACATATAGAGTTGTATTTTTGTTCCTTTCCAGTTTGTACCAATGCACTTGAATGTTAGCGGGGACCTGGCCTATGAGATGGCAGGACAATGTCACAGTTTGTCCGACCAAGACAACTTCAGGAGTAACATGCACAGTGACAGTAAAATCACCTGCAAGAGAGGAAATAAATCATGATCACTGATTTTCTTCAAAAGCTTGAAATTGTTGTAGACAGAACAAAAGAAAAACTAGATACAATTTGAGACACACCAGCAGTGCTATCTTTCCTGGCAGAAACTCACCCCATCTAACCTAATTACCCCGCTTCAGAATGGAGAGAGTGTTTGAGCTCCTCACTGATAGCTCAGCTATGCACAGATTTGAGCATGAGGTGGTGCAGACTGAACTTCTCAGCAGTTGATGCAGGATGCATAGTTCTTCCTGAAGTTCTAGGCAGAGAAAGAGCCTGTACCATCATTAAAGGTGTTACAGTGTGTTCTCCTCTTAGTGGCTGGCCAGCATGCTGAGGTGGACAGCAGAGCTAGGGCTAGACTTGGCCGAATTCAATCTTTAAAAAAAAAATTGATGAATAATATCAATGTTTATTTTTAATCATTTTTTCTGTTTTTAATCTATTGAAATTTTCAAGAGTTTGCAGACATGGGATTTAAGAATTTTTTTATTTGCATCAATTTAAATTTTCACTGTTGCAGGAAATTATGGAGGTGCACACAATGGGGGCGTGTAGCGAGGTGGTCACCCATTTCTGGCCTGAAAAGGGTTAAAAGCCAGCCCTTGGAGAGGGCTGGAGCTGGGAGCCTTAGGCTGGGCAATGCCCCAGACAGACCCAGCTGGCCCTATAAATGCCATGGAAGCGAGGAGCAGACACAGTCTCTCTCTGCCTTCAGAGAAAGAGAGGGGTCTGGCTGCTGGGAAGCTCAGGGTGCCTAGAGTGAGGCAAGGCTGGGGAGCTCCAGGCTGGCAACTCCTCAGGCTGCAGGGCCTTGTCCAAGGCCCCATAGAGGCACTGGGTTCCAGAGAGAGGCAGCAGGTCCAGACTCAACCTTGCCTGTGATGAATGGCTGATCCTGCACTCTGCCTCAGGGTGCGGAGGCAAGTTGGTGACTGGCAGTAGCCTACAAATGAGGCAAGATGGGGATAGGGGATGGGGGTTCCCTGGAGAGGGGAGACCCTGAGAATGAGGGGTATTGTAAGCCCACACAGACTCACCCGGCAGCACCTCATGCTGGTTGGCCTCGGGAATTAGCATCCAGCCTCTGGAGCACCCTCTTCAGGCCAGTGTCTCACCACCATTGCTGGTCCCCATGTCCCTCCCATGACCCTAGTGCACCTTTAACTGGGTGCTGCCCCGTGACAGTACCAGGTCTCCCCCTCCCAGGGGAACCCCCACCCACTATCCCCACTTCGCCTCAGTCTTGGCTACTGCCCAGTGTCTATCTAGCCCCCATTTACTGGGGCAGCCTGCAGTATCAGCCACTCATCACAGGCAAAGGGGTTTGGACCTGCTGCCTCTGCCTACCCGTGGGCTGCCCCATTGCAACCCTGCACTTATTCGGCCTATAGTCAGGCCTGCAGCCTGGGGCTTTCCAGGCCAGAGCTCCCAGCTCCTCTGGCTCTTCCCTAACCCTGCTCCCAGTTGAGGTGTCTTGCTTAGGGCCTTGCAGCCAGGCCCTTGTGCCTCTACAAGCAGAGGGAGACTGACTGGGCTTCTGGCTCACAGCCTGTTATAGGGGCCAGCTGGGCCTGACTGGGTTGTGGCCCCAGTTGAGCCTACTTTCCCCAATCAGCCCAGGCTACTTGCCCCAGCCACAGCCCTCTCCTAGGCTGTTTTTAACCCTGTCAGGGCTGGAGCGGGCAACCACCCTACTACAGGTGTACTTCCAGGGGCAGCATCCCAGATAACGGGGCACCGGAGTCCTGGGAGGGACCCGGGGACTGAGCTGATGTGGGACCCTGACCTGCAGAGGGTGCTCTAAGGCTGGAAATGAGCTAATTCCCAAGACACCAGCAGGAGGTGCAGCAGGGGTGAGTCCCACATCACTACTGGGGGGGGGGGTCCAGACAATTAAAGTTTAGAAGCATCAAAACACAAACTGTCAACTGCACATATAAAAATTTTAGCATTAAGTCAAATTAATTTCTTACTTTGCCTCTCTGAATATTTTAATTAGCAGCGATGGAAATATTTTGCATCAGTTTGTGTGTGTACAGTGAAATTGGCATTTTATTGGCATTTACATATAAAAATCTAAGCCTAGTTATGATCCTATTTTCTGCCCAACCCTTTTGGGTGGCGTATGCCTTTGTAAGAAGTAGGAGAGAGAAGTCCCTGAGCACAGGAAAAGCAACTGTAGTCTTCAAGGTGATGCGCAGACTGTAGAGTTTTGCTGGGAAAACTCCCCCAGCCAGCCTGGCTAGGTTTGCCTTTCTGCTCCCTAGGGAAACTCAGCCCTTTTCTAATGCTCTAAGTCAACCTAAATTACTCTAGTTAAGTTACATAGTTACATGGATGTAAGTTACATAGTTTATATAACTTACATCCATACAACTTACATTGACTTAAAATGGTGCTCTCCCATTGATATAGTTTCTACTTCTTATTCAGATGGATTAATTAAGTCTACTGGAGAGCGCTCGCCTATCTACTTATCATGTCTTCACCAGACCCATTAAATCAATGCTGCTGCATAAATCACAGTGGTATTGATTCAGCCCCTAGTGTAGACAAGCCCTCAGTCACCACATGACACCACAGCTCTGGGTGCTGATTCAGGGCTGCCTCCTGCTGTGGGTGTGTTGGAGCCCTAGAGTGGGAGACTACAGTTAGGATTTTGGTAAAGTTGTTGTAAACTGCACCTTGAGCCCTCCCCATCCTCGTTTGTGATGAGGGGAAATGCTGGGACCAGAAGCAGCCTCACTCCTGCCAGCAGCAATCATCAGCCCCCCTGCAGTAATTGAGGAGGCCAGATCCAGCTCTGAACCTGAGGATCATTCACAGAGTGCACCATCTTTAGTTAGATAGTCAGGGAGATTGTTTGTGAGACCCCTCTACTGCCTGAACTGTGTCCTCAAACCAGGGAGTGAGAGTGTAGAGATTTCATTACCTGCTGCCCATTAAACCTGTGGAGGGACTTACTGCCTTATCCCACAGATGAGTAGTTTGGGTGGCATTGAGCCTAGTTAGCCAAACTGTTAACTGCTGCTGCACAGAAGATATTGTGGTCACAGGTCATCAAGGGCTCCTACAAAAGTACACAGACTAACAGGAGAGTAAATTTTATGTTTGCTATATTGGATCATGTGATTGGGTAAATTCATCAGTGTTATCTGTGTGTGCACCAGTGACCCTAAGACTAGGGTGTTACCCTGTTATGTAATTTGTGTTATTTCTTGGGAGTCTCCAATTATCTGCCATGCAGGTGAAGGCTATCCTGGGTTAGAATGTCCATTTGGCAAAATATTCAAAATGATTAATATATTTGAGAATTTTATTTTTTACTTGGGGAAATGTGTGGCCAGATAATGAGAGGGCAATCATCACATATAGTGAAATATGCACTCAGCCCTAGTTGTCACTAATGATCTAAGAAAGAAATTCCAATTCATAAAAGTAATGCAACATTAGCATATGTAATACAGTATAATAATGGTTGGAAAAAAAATTCCCTTCCACAAAGAGGGTTTTTTTTGTTATTAAACGAAAATTGATTTTTTTTTTTAACAAAAGTCAGCAAAGTTGTTTTTTTTTTCTGGAAAAAAAATGAGGTTTGGGGGTTTCTAATGAAACATCAGAAAAAAATGATGGAGACACACACTTTCTACACAAAAAATTATTCAGTAAAAACCCCAATTTTCTACTAAAATAGTTCTGATGGAGAATATTTTGACCAGCCCTCATACAATGTGAATGATTTGGAGCTTTTGGCCAAAATATTCAAAATAGGGACCTAAAGAGAGACTCTTAAATAGAAGTCAGATAGTCTTATTTAGGTATGTAAATATGGCTGAAATTCATCCAAAAAATTATAACAATTGGAGTCTGTAATGAGCTCTTCAGGTTTTGAGGTGTGTGTGTGTGAGAGAGAGAGAGACAGAGAGAGAGAGAGAGTAAGGAGGGGGAGGGGGAAGAAAGAGAAAAATACATTGGTGGTGGCAACAGTGATTGTAGCCATTCTCTGATCTGACTGTACACATGAATATAACAAACCAGTAGCTCCTTTCCTAGATCGCTGATAAAACCATTGGCAGGTAGCTACCCCTCCTTCCTGTGCGGGTGATATAGAAGCCTTGCTAAGCAATCTCTCATACAGAGTGACCCCCACCATTAATGATCTGGATAATGGGATGGATTGCACCCTCAGCAAGTTTGCAGATGACACTAAGCTATGGGGAAAGGTAGATATGCCAGAGGGTAGCAATAGGGTCCAGAGTGACCTAGACAAATGAGAAGATTGGGCCAAAAGAAATCTGATGAGGTTCAAGAAGGACAAGGGCAGAGTCCTGCACTTAGAACATAAGAATCCCATGCTATGCTACAGGCTGAGGACCAACTGATTAAGCATCAGTTCTGCAAAAAAAGATGTAAGTATTACAGTGGATAAGAAGCTGGATATGAGTCAGTAGTGTGCCTTTGTTGCCAAGAAGGCTAACAGCATATTGGGCTGCATTAGTAGGAGCATTGCCAGCAGATAGAGGGGAGTGATTATTCCCCTCTATTTGGCACTGGTGAGGCCACATCTGGAGTACTGTGTCCAGTTTTGGGCCCCCCACTACAGAAAGGATGTAGACAAACTGGAGAGAGCCCAGCAAAGGGAAACAAAAATGATTAGGGGGCTGGGGCACATCATTTATGAGGAGAGGCTGAGGGAACTGGGCTTATTTTGTCTGCAGAAGAGAAGAATGAGGGGGGATTTGATAGCAGCCTTCAACTACCTGAAGCGGGGGGGATGTTTTGGTTAATATGATTTAAGATAAAAGCTAGTGTAAATAATGGGAAATAACCTTTTTCTTTCCAGAAACAGATGTGCTCCACTCTGCCTGAACAAAGATGGAGGTTCAAGTGTTGCTCTCATTTACACCTGTACAACCTCAATGAAGCTCATAAGAAGCTAATGAAGTTAGCAGAGGTCAGAAATATCACTGTTCTTTGTCATTAATAGATGGTGGCATGGTTCAGCTAAAGGGCACATGAAGGACTCTTTTGTGTAACAATTAATGGGTGCAACTGCCCCATCTGCTCAGAGATAAATACGTTATGTTAATAAGATGGCAAGAAAAGAAAGAAAATATATGGAATTGCCACAGGACTCTATTTGCAGGACAATGACAGTAACATGTCAATATATTACACTAGAGTTACAGGGTCCTCTGCCTGTTCCAGTCCTCTCCTGGAGCCGTCTCCCTCCTGTGCCCCAAAGAGCCAGTGTATCTCATGTATCTCTTTATTATGAATTTTAAGTTCACACATGAAAAGAAAACTACAATTCCATCAGAACTCATTTGCTATTCTCAGCCTTTGGTTTTCTGTATTTGCTTTTATATCTCTTAAATAATAACCAGAAGACAGCGCTGGTACCAGCATCTCAACGGGTGAGGGAGATGAGGGGGTCAAGGACATAAAATGACACTAACTGACAACTGCTTATTATAACAGCAGATTCAAAGAGGGAAGAAGCTGAGAGCATGGTCTCATCATCGAGCCTGCACAGTAAGAAGGAGCTGAAGGATGTGTGGAGTGGCTCCACCCTCTATCCCCCTGACACCAGGGCACAGGTGAGGTCCCCTCTACTGGTACCATTAGCAAAAACTGTCTGGAACTGGCACATGAGAAACACACCTAATGTAATGGGCATAGGCAATTACCCAAAGCAGAACAAAGATGGCTTATCACAATAGAATCAAGTCCGACAGTCCAAAAAGATGAGAGAAAGAGCAAGCAAAAATACCTCCTTTTTCAGCAGATGTTTTTTTGTTTATTTCTGTTTCAGCCACAACATTTTCATACTTAAATTTACAACAAAAAGTTAAATTTTCTGTAGAAACAATTGACTCCTTTAGTGAATGAGTTATTCTAACCAGGTTTAACTCTGTTTAGCTTAGTAGCTCTGAAAGTTCACAGGGCACTGTGGAGTGAGTCTCTGCCAACAATTAAAACTAACCTTTAGACTGTGATGTGGGAAAGCACAGGGGCCTAACCTCAAGATTTTATGAAACTCCTCTGTGCCGTATTCCTTGTTTATAGCAAAATTGCCTTTCTGCTTTTTCCCTGACACCTGGGCTGCTCCAAGCCAGAGCAGAAAAGTCTCCCCAGGGAGGACAGTCTCAGAACATTTCATGGTGATAACTGAAATCTCAGTAGCAAAGGAGCAAACAGTTCTCACTGAAAATGATTGTGCATGGTGGGATGGACAGCAGAGCTAGGGTTACACACACACAAACACACACATAATCAATGTTTATTTTTAAGCATTTTTTCTATGTTTATCTATTGAAATTTTCAGAGTTTTGCAGAATTATGGGGTTTAGACTTTTTTAAAAGTTTGTATCAATTTAAAATAGTAGAGTTTTGTGGAATTTGAGGGGAGACAAACACAGACAATTGTTTAATGGCTGTAGAATCTGGGATTCAAAAAGTGAAAGCATCTATTAAACAGAAACTGTCAACAGCGTATGTTGAAATGTTACCCTTAAATCAAACTCTAAGAAATTCTCAAGCCCCATTTTTGTTACTTTACCTCTTTGAGTATTTTGATTCACAGCAATGGAAATATTTTCTCGTCAGTTTGTGTGCAAACAGTGAAATCAACATTTATCAGCATTTACTGATACCAATAAAAATCTAATCCTTCCATACTTAGTTATGGTCCTGCTTTCTGCCTAACCCCTTTGGGTAGTTTGTGCATCTGGAAGAAGTAGGAGAGAGTAGTCCCTGAATGCAGGAAAAGCAATTGTACCTGGCCATTGCCAATTTTTCTGGTACTTTGGAATAGTAACAATCATTCTATTATTTTAGGCTTCTCCTCACAACATCCACTTGTAGGGTAAATGTCCCATCTAAGCAAGAGTATCGCTGTGCTTTCATCCTGAAACATGGCTCTCTGTACTTTTCAGCAGCTTGAGGAGGATGATTATGACTTGTGTTCAGATGAGGAGCTTGTATGATCATTCCCTTCTACCCTGGTTAAGGAAGCAGGGTCAGTGAGATTTTAAACACATCTAAGATCATGTAAAAACAGCTGAAGAGATAGACAGGCTCCAGAACACAGTGATGTTATTCCCACCACAATGCCATTCGATCTCCCAAATTTTGTTTGGATTTCCCTCTTTATATTGCATAATAGTTTCCTTACACAGTATTTAGATAGGCAGCAATGGATATGTATATATTTATTATCTAATCAGTAGTTAATAAAAAAATGATATTCTTACCCAAAAGCCATTTAATGACAAAAATCAGTGGAACGCCGGAGAAAACGGTGGAGAATAATTTGATTCCTATGTGCATTGTGAAGTGATTGCAATATAATTCATCCAACTCTCTGCCAATTGAAATTGAAAACATCACAAACTATAGCATGAGGTAAACACACAACTAGAGCTGGTCAGGAATTCTTCTACAATGTGACTGCATCCAAAAATGCTTATTCATCAAAACCAAACAGCACACCTGGCCAAGGGAGTCTGGACTCCTGTATCAGAGGACCCTCCAGACTTTGGGGGACTCCCCATACAGCCCAGGGAGTCTCTAGGACTTGAGACAGCCAGATGCTTTATTTCATTTTGGGAAAGCTAAATCAAAACCATTTTATTTTAAATACATACTTTTTCAGAAATTCCTTTATGTGAGAAATTTCAAACTTTCCACTTTTTGTTCTGAATCAAAACTAAAACGTTCAAAATTTCAGAATTTACAACAGAATGGGAATTTTGAATTTTGACCAGTTCTATACAAAACTGCATTCATTTTACATGGCAATTTCTACTTTCCTGAAACACAAAACACTAAGAAAAAATTATCCTTTGTGGAAGTAGGCTGAGGGAAGACAAGGTAATTCCTGTGATATTTAGTTAACTCTAGACACTCTCCTCTGTCAGTGGCTGCATGGATAAAATGCAGACCAAGCTGTGGGGGACATAAACTCAGCACATTCAGTGATTCTAATCTGGGCTATGTGAAATGTGCTGATTTTTCCTGTCAAGTTTCTAATAGCAAAATATTCTTACTAAAAAGTGAAACAAAACACACACAAAACAAACCAATTAGTACTAATCTTCTCCTTTGCTGTATGGGGCTTGTGTAGCATAGACATGACCTGTCATTCACAATTGTGGTCTGTAGAACTAGACTGGGGAATTTGTGCTTCTTTCTTTTAATTATTATTTCTGTGGCAGATGTTATGAAGGAATTTATCCTCCACTGATCTCACATGATAACTTTTCACGAACACAAAAATTATTGAAAAGAAAAAAATCAAATTCTAACTCACAATATATTGTCTTGTAAATTCGCTGTATTTCTGTTTCCAGCAATGCTGAATTAAGTGCTACTCAGAGGACAGTCACATGCCTTGTAAAGTAAAGACCAACATAGGAGAAGTAAGTACTTAATGTCTCTATGAGTGAGTCCTGAAGAATCAGGCCATGTAGTAACAATTTCTGTACAGCTACTGGAGTATTCTTCTTCCCAGAGGGCTTCACACACATAACAAATTCAAATATCAATTATCTCCTTGTACAAAGTACAAAGTACAGTGCTGCTAGAACAGGAAATTTAACACTTTGTTCACCTGAAAATGAAAGCAGCTTTCTCGTTGAGGGGATGGGCAGGAAGGGATCAGGTAGGGCTGTGGATTTACTGCTCTGCAAAACTCAAGTAAACAGCCTTTAGGTTTCTTTATAAATAGCAGCCCAAATCCCATGCACTGCTTTGAAGACCTCTCTGAATGGGATTAGCAGAGCTGGGTGAAAAATTTCAAACTTTTCTCAATGGAAAACAGGCACAAGTTTGTGATAAGGAAGCATGGGGCGAAGATCACCTGTTAGGGCACCTGGGTGGATGTCACCCATTCCATTCCCTCCCACTGCGGGGACAGCAGGTGTGGAGATGTGTTCATGCAAGATTATTATTTAGACAGGCTCCCTCATAAAGGACTACAGGAATTCTGAGCTCTGCCCTGAAAACAGGGTGAAGACACAGTATAGCTGTGTGCAGCAGTTCACCACAGATACTCACTGGTTTGTTGTTTAATGAACTCCAAGATCATTCCATGCTGTCAGAAGTGCTGAATGAGAAAGAGATTACAGCCATTTTGAGGTTAATTCCTGTATTTGAAACTGAAAGCAGAGTCCCCAGGACCAGATGGTATTCACCCAAGAGTAATGCACCTTTGAAAACATAATCCCAACTATATGTCTAAAATGATGGGGTCTAAATTAGCTGTTACCACTCAAGAAAGAGCCCTTGAAGTCACCATGGATAGGTCTCTGAAAACATCCACTGCCTCACATGACCTTCTCATAAACGAACTTGGAAATGTAATCTAGTCGGAGCTACTATAAGATAGGTGCAAAACAGGTTGGAAAAACGTTCTCAGAGAATAGTTATCAGTAGTTCACAGTCATGACAGAAGGGCATATCGAATGGGGCCCCGCAGGGATCAGTTCTGGGTCTGGTTCTCTTCAAAATATTCATCAATAATTTAGATAATGGCATAGAAAATACACTTATAAAGTTTGCAGATGATAACAAGCTGTGGGGGTTGCAAGTCCTTTGGAGGACAGGCTTAAAATTCAAAATGATCTGGACAAACTGGAGAGATGGTCTGAAGTAAATAGAACATAAGAACATAACTGGGTCAGACCCAAGCTCCATCTAACTCAGTATCCTGTCCTCTGACAGTGGCCAATGCCAGGTGTCCCAGATGGAATAACAGAACAGGTAATCATCAAGTGATCCATCCCCTGTCACTCATTCGCATCTTCTGGCAAACAGAGGCTAGGGACACCATCTCTGCCCATCCTGGCTAATAGCCATTGATGGACCTATACTCCATGAATTTATCTAGTTCTTTTTTTTTGAACCCTATTATAATCTTGGCCTTCACAGCATCCTCTGGCAAGGAGTTCCGCAGATTTCTTTCTTGAGTGGTAGCAGCTAATTTAGACCCCATCATTTTGCAGCTATAGTTGGGATTATGCTTTCCAATGTGCATTGCTTTGCATTTATCAACAGTAAATTTTAAAAAGGCTGAAATTCAAAAAGGACATGTGCAAAGTACACCATTTCGGAAGGAACAATCAGTTGCACACACACTATAAAGGAAATGTCTGCCTAGGAAGGAGTACCGCAGAAAGGGATCTGGAGGTCATAGCAGACCAAAAATCTCAAAAAAAAAGAAAAGAAAAAAAAAGAGCGTTCTTCTGGGCTGTATTAGCAGGAGTGTTGTAAGCAAGACAGAAGGCATAATTCTTCTGCTCTACTCCATGCTGATTAGGCCTCATCTGGAGTATTGTGTCCAGTTCTGGGAGCCACATTTCAGGAAAGATGGTGACAAATTAGAGAAAGTCCAGAGAAGAGCAACAAAAATGACTAAAGGTCTAGAAAATATGACCTATGAGCAGGGCTGGTGCAAGGATATTTTGTGCCCTAGGCAAACTTCCACCTTGTGCCTCCCCACCTCCTCTTCTCCCCCTGGAGCATCACTTATTATAAACTTTCAAAAATGAATACTGCATAATATGGCATGGTTCATTATAATTAATATATGTTCAGCTTCAAAATTTATCAATTTCATTATTTAGTCCACATATTTAATAAAAATAAATTAATAACCTGACAGTGTTGACATTTTGTTTTTTTTCACTTTGCACAACATAACATGGATCTTAAAATAAATCACATATATTATACACAATACACTGTCACTTCCTTCCTTCATTCATTCATATCAAAATCAACTATATTTTATTCTACTTTATAATATCCAATTACTGTTATTAATACAATTTATAAAATTAGAGCCTTGCATGGTGTCAAGTGTCAGGGGGTAGCTATGTTCATCTGTATCCACAAAAACAACAAGGAGTCCACCAGCAACTACACACCACACCACAGAAACACTAACCCAGGAAACAATCCCTGTAGCAAACCTCATTGCCTACTCTGTCCCTAGATCTACTCTGATGACACCATCAGAGGACCCAACCACATCAGCCACACCATCAAGGGCTCATTCACCTGCATGTCTACTAATGTGATATATGCCATTGTGTGCCAGCAATGCCCCTCTGCCAGGTACATTGGCCAAACCGGACAGTCCCTACGTAAAAGAATAAATGGACACAAATCGGACACCAGGAATGGTAAGATACAAAAGCCAGTAAGTGAACACTTCAATCTTCCTGGCCATTCTATAACAGATTTAAAAGTCACTATTCTTGAACAAAAAAACTTCAGAAACAGACTTCAAAGAGAAACTGCAGAACTGCAGACTTCAAAGAGAAACTGCAAATGTAACACCATTAATTTGGGCTTGAATAGGGACTGGGAGTGGCTGGCTCATTACAAAAGCAGCTTTCCCTCTCCTGGAATTGATACCTCCTCATCAATTATTGGGAGTGGATTACATCCACTCTGATTGAATTGGCCCTGTCAACACCGGTTCTTCACTTGTGAGGTAACTCCCTTCTCTTCATGTGTCATTATGTAATGCTTCCATCTGTAACTTCCACTCCATGCATCTGAAGAAGTGGGTTTTTTACCCAGGAAAGCTTATGGCCTAATAAATCTGTTAGTCTTCAAGGTGCCACCGGACTCCTAGTTGTTTTTATAAAATTAGAGTAGTGGATACTCCATCATACTGGGGAATTGGGTTTGGTGGGGAAGGAGAGTAAAATGGGTTCGCGTCAGTGGGGGATTGGGTTTGGCTGGAGAGGGAAAGGGAATATAAGAACAGCTGTACCGGGTTAGATCAAAGGTCCATCTAGCCCAGTATCTGTCTACCGACAGCGGCCAATGCCAGGTGCCCCAGAGGGAGGGAACCTAACAGGCAATGATCAAGTGATCTCTTTCCTGCCATCCATCTCCACCCTCTGACAAACAGAGGCTAGGGACACCATTCCTTACCCATCCTGGCTAATAGTCATTAATGGACTTAACCTCCAATAATTTATCGAGTTCTCTTTTAAACGCTGTTATAATCCTAGGTTTCACAACCTCCTCAGACAAGGAGTTCCACAAGTTGACTGTGCGCTGCGTGAAGAAGGACTTCCTTTTATTTGTTTTAAACCTGCTGCCTATTAGTTTCATTTGGTGTCCCTAATTCACGTATTATGGGAATAAGTAAATAACTTTTCCTTATCCACTTTCTCCACATCACTCATGATTTTATATATCTCTATCATATCCCCCCTTAGTCTCCTCTTTTCCAAGCTGAAGAGTTCTAGCTTCTTTAATCTTTCCTCATATGGGACTCTCTCCAAACCCCTTATCATTTTAGTTGCCCTTTTCTGAACCTTTTCTAGTGCCAGTATAACTTTTTGGAGGTGAGGACACCACATTTATATGTAGTATTCGAGATGTGGGCATACCATGGATTTATATGAGGGCAATAATATATTCTCAGTCTTATTCTCTATCCCATTTTAAATTACTCCTAACATCCTGTCTGCTTTTTTGACCACCTCTGCACACTGCGTGGACATATTCAGAAAACTATTCACGATGACTCCAAGATCTTTTTCCTAACTCGTTGTAGCTAAATTAGCCCCCATCATATTATATATATAGTTAGGGTTATTTTTGCCAGTGTGCATTATTTTACATCTATCTACATTAAATTTCATTTGCCATTTTGTTGCCCAATCACTTAGTTTTGTGAGACCTTTTTGAAGTTCTTCACAATCTGCTTTGGTCTTAACTATCTTGAGTAGTTTAATATCATCTGCAAACTTTGTCACCTCACTGTTTACCCCTTTCTCCAGATCATTTATGAATAAATTGAATAAGATTGTTCATAGGACTGACCCTTGGGGAACACCACTAGTTACCCCTCTCCATTCTGAGAATTTGCCATTAATTCGTACCCTTTGTTCCCTGTCTTTTAACCAGTTCTCAATCCATGAAAGGACCTTCCCTTTTATCCCAAGACAGCTTAATTTACCTAAGAGCCTTTGGTGAGGGACCTTGTCAAAGGCTTTCTGGAAATCTAAGTACACTATGTCCACAGGATCCTCCTTGTCCACATGTTTGTTGACCCCTTCAAAGAACTCTAATAGATAAGTAAGACACGATTTCCCTTTACAGAAACCATGTTGACTATTGCTCAACAGTTTATGTTTTTCTATGTGTCTGATAATTTTATTTTTAACTATTGTTTTGACTAATTTGCCCGGTACCGATGTTAGACTTATCGGTCTGTAATTGCCGGGATCACCTCTAGAGACTTTTTTAAATATTGGCGTTACATTAGCTAACTTCCAGTCATTGGGTACCGAAGCCGATTTAAAGGACAGGTTACAAACCTTAGTTAATAGTTCTGCAACTTCACATTTGAGTTCTTTCAGAACTCTTGGGTGAATGCCATCTGGTCCCGGTGACTTCTTAATGTTGAGTTTATCAGTTAATTCCAAAACCTCCTCTAGTGACACTTCAATCTGTGACAGTTCCTCAGATTTTTCACTTACAAAGCCAGCTCAGGTTTGGGAATCTCCCTAATATCCTCAGCAGTGAAGACTGAACAAAAAAATTCATTTAGTTTCTCCGCAATGACTTTATCATCTTTAAGCGCTCCTTTTGTATTTCGAACGTCAAGGGGCCCCACTGGTTGTTTAACAGGCTTCCTGCTTCTGATGTACTTAAAAAACATTTTGTGATTACCTTTTGTGGCAAATTGCCGGTACTGTTCTGCTGGGTCTCGCGCTTTCTCTTCTCTGGGGTAGGTTCAGGGCGCTATTGCTTGCCTCTGAACCAGTTCTTAATCACTCCACTAGTGTCCTTGGAGGAGGGGAGTGGAGAAGGAGGGACCTGGGCCCGCCCTCTACTCCAGGTCCCAACCCAGGGGCCCTGGGGGTTGTGGTGAACCACTTGACTTAGCGGTT
Source organism: Aldabrachelys gigantea (assembly GCA_026122505.1). NCBI lineage: Eukaryota > Metazoa > Chordata > Testudines > Testudinidae > Aldabrachelys > Aldabrachelys gigantea. Next base: position 16,115,182 of record CM047489.1, on the reverse strand, counting down.
CCTTCCCCTGGGTTACTTCCCTCTCATACCCTTCAGCTTGTGAAGGGCTTCTTGCCTCTCTTCTACACAAGCCTGTTGCCCCTTACCTAGGGTTTCTTTTGGGCTTCACAATCCACCGCAGCACTCCTCCAAACCTTCTATTTCTCTCTGGTCAAACTCTTCTCTTCTGCAACCTGCACTCTGCTCCAATCCAACCTTTCTCCTTCAACTACCACACCCTGTCTGACTGAAGCAGGGGTTTTTATCACATGACTGGAGTCAGGTGCTCTAACTGAAGTCAGGTGCTCTAACTGGATTCAGGTGCTCTAATTGGAGTCAGGTGCTCTAACTGAAGTCAGGTGTTCTAACTGGACTCAGGTGCTCTAATTGGCCACAGCTGTTCTAGTTAATCTAAAGCAAACCTTCCTCCCTTGGCAGGGAATAAGGCCCCCTGCTAACACTCTTATGCTGCCCTCTGGCCATGCTGTATCACACTTTGGAGTTTTTGGCTAGCCATTCTTCAAACTCCTCTTTGGCTTTTCTTATTACACTCTTGTCCTAAAGTTGGCAGTGTTTATGCTTCTTTCTATTTGCCTCACTAGGATTTGACTTCCACTTTTTAAAGGAAGTCTTTTTATCTCTCACTGCTTCTTTTACATGGTTGTTAAGCCACGATGGCTCTTTTTTAGTTCGTTTACTGTGTTTCTTAATTTGGGTATACATTGAAGTTGGGCCTCTATTATGGTGTCTTTAAAAAGGGCCCATGCAACTTGCAGGGATTTCACTTTAGTCACTGTACCTTTTAACTTTTGTTTAACTAACCCCCTCATTTTTGTATCGTTCCCCCTTTTGAAATTAAATGCCACAGTGTTGGGCTGTTGAGGTGTTCTTCCCACCACAGGGATGTTGAATGTTATTGTATTATGGTCACTATTTCCAAGCGGTCCTGCTATAGTTACCTCTTAGACCAGCTCCTGCGCTCCACTCAGGATTAAATCTAGAGTTGCCTATTCCCTTGTGGGTTCCCGTACCAGCTGCTCCATGAAGCAGTCATTTAAAGTATCGAGAAATTTTATCTCTGCATTTCGTCCTGAAGTGAAATGTTTCCAGTCAGTATGGGGATAATTGAAATCCCCCACTCTTATTAAGTTCTTAATTTTGATAGCCTCTCTAATTTCCCTTAGCATTTCATCATCACTATTACTGTCCTGGTCAGGTGGTTGATAATAGATCCCTAATGTTATATTTTTATTAGAGCATGAAATTTCTATCCATTGAGATTCTATGGAACATGTGGATTCGCTTAAGATTTTTACTTCATTTGAATCTATATTTTCTTTCACATGTAGTGCCACTCCTCCCCCTGCACGACCTGTTCTGTCCTTCCGATATATTTTGTACCCTGGAATGATTGTGTCCCATTGATTGCTCTCAGTCCACCAGGTGTCTGTGATGCCTATTATATCAATATTCTCCTTTACCACAAGGCACTCTAGTTCATCTATCTTATTATTTAGACTTCTAGCATTTGTGTACAAGCACTTTAAAAACTTGTCCCTGTTTATTTGTCTGCCCTTTTCTGATGTGTCAGATTCTTTTTTATGTGACTATTTATCATCTGATCCGACCCTTATATTATCCTCTTCCATCCTCTGCTCCTGACTATAACCTGGAGATTCTCTATCTTCAGACTCTCCCCTAAGAGAAGTCTGTGTCCGATCCACATGCTCCTCTGCAGCAGTCAGCTTTCCCCTATCTCCTAGTTTAAAAACTGCTCTACAACCTTTTTAATGTTTAGTGCCAGCAGTCTGGTTCCACTTTGGTTTAGGTGGAGCCCATCTCTCCTGTATAGGCTCCCCCCATCCCAGAAGTTTCCCCAGTTCTTAATGAACATAAACCCCTCCTCTCTACACCATCATCTCATCCACGCATTGAGACTCTGAAGCTCTGCCTGCCTACCTGGCCCTGCACGCGGAACTGGGAGCATTTCTGAGAATGCCACCATAGAGGTCCTGGATTTCAGTCTCTTCCCTAGTAGCCTAAATTTGGCTTCCAAGACATCTCTCCTACCCTTCCCTATGTCATTGGTACCTACATGTACCACGACCACCAGCTCCTCCCCAGCACTACACAAGTCTGTCTAGATACCTAGAGAGATCCTCAACCTTTGCACTAGGCAGGCAAGTCACCATACGGTTTTTCTTGTCATCACAAACTCAGCTATCTATGTTTCTAATGATTGAATCTCCCATTACTAACACCTGCCTTTTCCTAATGACTGGAGTTCCCTCCCCTGGAGAGGTAACCTCAGTGCGAGAGGCAACTCCAGCACCATCTGGAAGGAGGGTCCCAACTATGGGAAGGTTTCCCTCTGCTCCCATTGACTACTCTGCTTCCCTGGGCCTTTCATCCTCCTCAACAGTTCAGGGGCTGTCTGAGCAGAGGTGGGACAATTCTACAGTGTCCCGGAAAGCCTCATCAACATACTTCTCTGCCTCTCTTAGCTCCTCCAGTTCCGCCACCCTGGCCTCCAAAGTCCGTACACGGTCTCTGAGGGCCAGGAGCTCCTTGCACCGACTGCGTACATGTGCCACCCACCCACAGGGCAGGTAATCATACATGCAACACTCAGCGCAATAAATTGGATAGCCCCCACTCTGCTGCTGGGCTTCTGCCTGCGTTGTCTCCTACTTAATGGAAGGGTGGTTTAAAGAAACAGGTTTTGAAATGTGGTTTGAATTATAGGTTTTAAGGGGACTATAGGGGAACAGATAGAATCGACAAGAGACCCCCACTCCCTTCCCATTCCCCTTCCAAACTCCCTTGCAAAACTCCCTGCTAGCAGCCCCTGTTCGCAAAGCTCCCTGGTCGCGTGTGCGCGGCTTTATAAAGCCCTGGCCTGAGTGAATGCCCCGCCCACTGATTAAGGCTCAGCCAATTACCAGAGGCTTCGAGCTTTCAAACCTTCCTTTGAAGCTCACAGCCTCCAACTGCCAACCACAGCACACGGTCCTTCAAACAACCATACAGACTGACAAACACAACCTCAGCACAGAGCAAGTAAAGCAGTGTTGGGAGAGTAGAAAGCTGGGGTGCAGGGAGGTGGGTTAATGCAGCTTAGCCGCCCCTCCATGAAAGAGAGTCCACAGAGCTGCCAGCCATAGCCTCCCTCCCTTCTCTCCACAGGGTTCAGCAGACCCTATGCCTGCAAATCCTGCATCCCGCTCTCGGAGCATGCCATGCAAGCTAGCCCTGGCTGCACCTCACTGACAGCACAGCTCAACCCCAGCAGGAGTCTTACACTTCCCCTGGCAAGCTGCTCCAGTCTCCTTCTGGCTGCTGTGCAATCTACAAGACAAAGGAGCTATTACTGTGTAAATGTACCTATCAAGACAACAATCAAATCAAAGGACTTTGCTGACTTTCTAAAAGCAGAAGAGCAATTCATTGGGAGCCGGTTCTTATCATATACGTCTTCCCTTCCTACAGTCTGCGATCTGCAGCCAGCATCTTGATTGGCAGTGGCGCCCCGAAATCTTGGCACCTTAGGAGACTGCCTAGTCTGCCTAGTGGTTACATGGACCCTGCGTATGAAGGAAGATTAAAAAAATTGGATTTGTTTAGTCTGGAAAAGAAAAGACTGAGAGGAGACAAGATAATTGTTTTCAAGTATGTAAAAGGTTGTTACAAGGAGGAGGAAAAAAAATTTTTATTCTTAACTTCTGAGTTTAGGACAAGAAGCAATGGGCCTAAACTGCAGCACGGAAGGTTTAAGTTGGACATTAGGAAAAACTTCTTAACTGTCAAGATGCTTAAGCACTGGAACAGGTTAGACAAACACCTGTCAGGGATAGTCTAGATAATACTTAGTTCAGCCATGAGTGAGGGAACTTGACTAGACGACCTCTCAAGGTCCCTTCCAATTCTATGATTCTATTATTAGATTTTTCACTGTTTTCCTATATCTTGTTTGAAGTTTACAAATGTGAACTAATCAGCTTGTAGACACCTAAATTCTGCTCCTGTCTCACAATGTTGTGAAGACTCTTTGTTTTTCTGTTTTTATTTTTTTTAAAATTCCCATGATATAATATTGAGGGATAATAATGTGTTTTTATTTTGTTTCATTTCAAATTGAAATCTTTTTTACCACTGAATGCAATAGATTAACTGAATTATGTCCATGGTTTGTTTGATGCTTTTTTTTTTTTCTGATTTCCCCCCTACACTCTAGAACTTTACAAAACTTCTCCAATCTTGGGGAAAAAATAGAAGAAAACAGGAAAGAAATGAAAAGGAGATAAAGGAGAAAAAAGTCAAGAAATGGAGAGAAACAAAAACTCAGAAAAGCAAAAACTATTGTGGTCCGTGAAACCGCAAAATGAATCCAGGTTTTCTATTAAAAGTGAAAAAAGTCATTTAATTTCATTCTGAAATTTTTCCATGAAAAATCAAAACATTTCACATTAAATTTATTTGTTCAAAATTTCTCAGAGGAAAAATTTGGAGAGTTTAACCACTCTGATCTTCTGTCACTTTTAAAACTTTCTTATATACATTTTATAATCTACCTGTCCCCAATAACGGATGAGTTGTTTATTTATTTTCCTTTTTCATAGAATCATAGAATATTAGGGTTGGAAGGGACCTCAGGAGGTCATCTAGTCCAACTCCCTGCTCAAAGCAGGACCAATCCACAACTAAATCATCACTGCCAGGACTTTGTCAAGCCTGATTTTAAAAACCCCTAAGGAAGGAGATTCCACTACCTCCCTAGGTAACCCATCCCAGTGCTTCACCACCTGCCTAGTGAAAGTTTTTCCTAATATCCAACCTAAACTTCCCCCACTGCAACTTGAGACCATTACTCCTTCTTCTGTCATCTGGTACCACTGAGAACAGTCTAGATCCATCCTCTTTGGAACCCCCTTTCAGGTAGTTAAAGCAGCTATCAAATCTCCCTTCATTCTTCTCTTCTGCAGACTAAACAATCCCAATTACCTCAGTCTCTCCTCATAAGTCATGTGCTCCAGCCCCCTAATCATTTTTGTTGCCCTCTGCTGGACTTTTTCCAATTTTTCCACATCCTTCTTGTAGTGTGGGGCCCAAAACTGGACACAGTACTCCAGACGAGCCTTCACTAATAGTAGAGAACGGTCACATCCCTCAATCTGCTGGCAATACTCCTACTCATACCACCCAAAATGCCGTTAGCCTTCTTGGCAACAAGCGTACACTATTGACTCATATCCAATTTCTTATCCATCATAACCCCTAAGTCTTTTCTGCATAACTGCTGCCTAGCCATTCGGTCCCTAGTCTGTAGCAGTGCATGGGATTCTTCTGTCCTAAGTGCAGGACTCTGCACTTGTCCTTGTTGAACCTCATCAGATTTCTTTTGGCCCAATCCTCCAATTTGTCTAGATCCCTCTGAATCCTATTCCTACCCTCCAGTGTATCTATCACTTCTCCCAGTTTGGTTTTCTTCCCTCTTAAAGCTCCAAAGACAACTGCCAACTACCAGAAGTGTAATGCTATTAATCCTGTAAATTATGCATCTCCTCACTTGAAGCAACACCAGTTAAACATGAATTATGCACAAGCTCTTTTTTTTGGTCTCTCTCTTCCTTTCACCAATTTACCCCCAACTGCTTACCCATTCCATATACACATTGTACCCTAGTATATTTTACATCAGGATATACTTTCTGATATATTGCTCAATGAAGAAAGAGAAACAATAACAGGAAACTTGGAAATGGCAGAGGTGCTTAATGACTTCTTTGTTTCGGTCTTCACCAAGAAGTTTGATGGTGAAGGGACACCTAACATAGGGAATTCTATTGGAAATGGAGTAGGTTTAGAAAGTAAAATAAAAAAAAAAAAAAAAGAACAAGTTAAAAATTACTTAGTAAAGTTACATGTCTGCAAGTCACCAGGGCCTGATGAAATGCAAGAAATAACTTTTAAAAATCCAAAATCTACAGTAAATATAAGAAACTTATTTTAGAATTCACTTCTCCAGATTATAATTACATTCACACACAGCAAGTTTGTTTACTCACCTCAGAATTCTCTCTGCAGACACCAATAAGCCCGCCAAAATCTGTTGGACTGTAAAAACAGATGAGGGCAAAGTGCAAATGTATAAAAAAGCACTCAGGGAATATGGGAGGGGCCTGGAAGAGAATGAAAGAAAAATGCTGTGAGTTTCTGTGTGTGTGTGTGTGTGTGTGTGTTGTGCGTATGGAGTTGTATCCTACCCCATCCAGGTAGGAGTTTTATTCCCAGAATCCAGAGGCCCCAAGATCTCTACACTGGCTTTCTGAAAAAAGAACAAGTTAAAAATTACCTAGAAAAGTTAGATGTCTGCAAATCACCAGGTCCTGCTGAAATGTATCCTAGAATACTCAACGAGCTGATAGAGGAGGTATCTGAGCCTTTTGCTATCATCTTTGAAAAGTTATGGAAGTCAGGAGAGATACCAGAAGACTGGAAAAGGGCAAATATAGTGCTCATCTATAAAAAGGGAAATAAGAACAACCCAGGAAACTACAGACCAGTCAGTTTAACTTCTGTGCCAGGGAAGATAATGGAGCAAGTAATTAAGGAATTCATCTGCAAACATGTGGAAGATAATAAGGTGATAGGTAACAGCCAGCATGGATTTGTAAAGAACAAGTCATGTCCAACCAATCTGATAGCTTTCTTTGATAGGATATCAAGCCTTGTGCATAAGGGAGACACGGTGGACGTGGTATACCTAGATTTTAGTAAAGCATTTGATATGGTTTCACATGACATTCTTATCAATAAACTAGGGAAATACAACCTAGATGGGGCTACTACAAGGTGGATGCATAACTGGCTGAATAAACATCTTCAGATAGTAGTTATTAATGGTTTACAATCATGCTGGAAGGGCATAGCAAGTGGGGTTACACAGGGGTCTGTTTTAGGACATGTTCTGTTCAATAGCTTCATCAACAATTAGCTGTTGGCATAGAGAGTACGATTATTAAGTTTGCAAATGATGCCAAGCTGGGAGGGGTTGCAAGTGCTTTGGAGGGTAGGGTTATAATTAAAAATGATCTGGACAAACTAGTGAAAAGGTCTTAGGTAAATAGGATGAAGTTTAATAAGGATAAATGCAAAGTACTCCACTTGGGAAGGAACAATCAGTTTCACACATACAAAATGGGAGGTGATTATCTAGGAAGGAGTACTGCAGAAAGGGATCTAGGAGTCATAGTGGATCACAAGTTAAATATGAGTCAACAGTGTGACACTGTTGCGAAAAAAAGCACACTTGATTCTGGGATGCATTAACAGGAGTGTTGTGAGCAAGACAAGAGAGGTCATTCTACTGCTCTACTCTGCATTGATTAGACCTCAGTTGGAGGCACCACATTTCAAGAAAGATGTGGAAAAATTGGAGAAGGTCCAGAGAAGAGCAACAAAAGTGAAAAAAGGCCTAGAAAACATGGGCTATGAGGGAAGACTGAAAGAATTGGGCTTGTTTAGTTTAGAAAAGAGAAGACTGAGGTGGGACATACTTTGAAAACTATTAACAAAAGGGGTGTTACAAGGAGGAGAGAGAAAAATTGTTCTCCTTGGCCTCTGAGGATAGGACCAGAAGCAATGGGCTTAAATGAAGCAAGGGAGGTTTAGGTAGGACATTATTAAAAACATCCAACTGTCAGGCGTGGTGAAACACTGGAATACATTGCCTAGGGAGGTTGTGGAATCCCCATCACTGGAGATATTTAAGAGTAGGTTGGATAGACATCTATCAGGAATGATATAGTTGGTGCTTGTTCCTGCCGTGAGGGCAGGGGACTGGACTTGATGATCTTTCAAGGTCCCTTCCAGTTCTAGTTTTTCTATGATCTGATACTCAAACTATTGTTAAAAATAAGTATTTTTTGTGTTCAGAAGCTCTAAAGACACGTCTAGTTCTTTCATCTCCAGAGGTCTGTCAGAGCAAATTACTGCCTTAAAGCTCTAATAAGAAAGGGTGAGAGTTTTTGGTTACAACTTGCCTCTTTTGGAAAAAAAAACAATAAAACAAAATACACCCAAAATGAAGTGCTTGCCTTTCCTTAGCATTACAACCCTAACCCCTACATTATGTGACAAGGAAATTAGTGTCTATTGCTCTCCTCTACACATTCAGCAAGGTCCAGTTAATACAGATCAATGTTAGTCCAATCTCTATATTTGCCCAAAACTCCTTCTGATCATATGCCACTGTTTTATGTATGAGTTGCAATTTTTCCCCATCTTCAGTTATAAAACATCCCTGTGATGCAGTTAAACTTTAACTTCAGTCATTCCAATTACTCCAGAAACAAGAAGTAACTTTAAAAATCCAAAATCTGCAGTAAATACAAGAAACTTATTTTAGAAATCACTTCCCTGGATTATAAATTACATTCACACACAGCAAGTTGGTGTACTCACCTCAGAATTCTCTCTGCAGACACAAATAAGCCCGCCAAAATCTGTTGAACTGTAAAAGCAGGTGAGGGCAAAGAGCAAATATATAAAGAAGCACTCAGGAAACATGGGAGGGGCCTGGAGAAGAATGAAAGAAAAATGCTGTGAGCTTATGTGTGTGTGTGTAGTTTGTATCCTACGCCAACCAGGTAGAAGTTTTATTCCCAGAATCCACAGGCCCCAAGATCTCTACATTGGTGTATCTGACTACAGAAAGTGCAGGGCAATTATGAATTGTCTCAATGCACAATCTTCCCCATAAGGATAAAGACTAGTGAGCCCTCGAGGTGGCCGCGCCTTGGCTTTCCAACCATGGAAATATCCCAACATCTAGGCGCACTTTCACAGAGCTCAGGGCAGCTGTTGAAGTGTCAGTATCTCTCCATACGAACACTTCAGCCCGGCATTCACAATGCTAGATTGCCTCACTAAGGAGCCTGTGTTGTGTGTGGGGCTGGGCGTATCAATTAAGTCCCCAGGTAACACTTTGCCCTGTCCCTAGCATCCATTTATGGTGGTTGGTCCATTCAAATGGCAGCCCCCCTTCCAAAAGATACTAACTAAGATCTCTAGGCAAGTCACCTTTGAAGTCCACCCCTTTCCCAGGTGACGGGTTCCAACAAAATATAGAAGTCTAACATCCTCCAGAAAGAGCCTCCAGCCCACTCCAGGCCTCCATAGGCCTTACGCCTTTGGATCAGGGCTTCCAGTGCCTTTATCCCCCTTATCTTTGAGGGGTCTGAGAGTCATGCCACCCTCTTGGCTGACTGGTAGAGGATCCTGTATCCTCTTTCGCAGTCGAGTTCCAAACCAGGGCCCCACAAGTGGCAGTGAGATCATGGAGTGCCCCAAGGCTGCCACTCGGTCCACTTCCTGCCACTTACTTTCCCAGTCTAGGGTGCAATCGAAATGTCACAACCATTCCAGCAGAAGATGGAATGAAGAGTTCTCTAATCTTTAAAGACAAGCTGGTGACTCTCTGGGGCCTTATCTAACTGCTGTTTTCCGCTTCCTTCCTCTCAGCAGGGACTCCTGTTATACACTTACTCAGGAGTTCTGGGATAAGTTTGTTGTATCCTCTCTGCTGCCTTCTCTTGACCCTCACACCACTCAGCTGTCTGGCTCTTTTTTCAAACTCCTCCTCCATCTACAACTGGTTCTGTTGATGAAATGGATCAGGGCCACCTGAGTCCAAAAGTGCTCCTTAACCCATCTGCCCTAATATGGGGTTTCTATACCTCCATCACATTCCCCTTCAGTGGCATGGGATGGGAGGAATGCAGGAATTTTGATCCTTATTCACTCCTACTGGAATGTCTAGTTGAAATTTCATGAGTTTGCCAGCAGCGAAGCGTTACTCAAAATGTGTGTTTCCCAGCTCCACATCCTGCAGGCTGATACATTGTTACGTGCACCTCTGCAAATTCATATATTTCAAGGCCAGAAGGCACTGTTGAGGTCATCTAGCATGACCTGCGTAACAGGACAGAGAATCTCTCCCAGTCATTTTTGCATCAAGCTGATAACCTCTGGTTGAACTGTAGCATCTCTTTGAAAAGTCCTATTTTACTGATGACAAATACAGCACATCCCTAGGTAATTTGTTCCAAGTGTTCTCTACCCTCACTGTTGAAATCATCCCCTTATTTCTAATCTGAATTTGTCCAGCTTCCAACCAATAGTGCTCATGATTTTTTAGCCTAAATTAAAAATCCCTCTCCTATCAGAAATCTTTTCCTCTAGAGTGGGGAGATGTGATGTGAACCCTGAGAGGTGTTATGAACTTCAGAGGTCTGTATTGAAGAATGTGTTGGACAAGAATGGGCTTTTGGGACAAACAGGGTCGAGTGGTTTGCCTGACGGATCTTTAGGGAGAGGTAAATGGAAATTTCCCACCTCTGAGTATGCAAAAAACAACAACATCCTTTTGAAGTGACCACCTGAGGCAGGAAGCATTTTCTGCTAATTTTGTGATCCAGAGACTTAAGATCAAAGACCCAAGTTTTATAAAGGAAAGACTAATCTGTTTATGCATCTGTCAGTTCCAAGTTCAGGTTGTTGTGAACTTGCAACCATAGGAAAATTGCTGTATGCATTTTGAAGTGCTGATCACCTACCAGAGCCTGAAGATGACGTTGGAGTAAACTTGTTAGCCTGTTAGTAGGTTGTTTTAATATGTTTTCTCTGTAATGCTTTCACCTTTAGAATAAATGTGCTTGCTTAGAAACAACTGTGGCAGTGGGCAATTACAGCTTTTTGTAGCTTTTCACAGCCTCTAGGAGAAAGCAAAGTGCAGATGTTGGCCTCTTAAGGCAATCTGGCCTCCTGCTGAGAATAACACAGTGTAGGCAGAAAAATTTGCAGCCTAAAAAAAACTCTGGTCAAAAGGGAAACAGTTGAGGAGCTGTGAGCCTAGAATGGATGTTGTAGAGGAACCATGAAGACGAACTATAGGTGCAGTTGCCCGGAACAGTGACATCGGGCCCTAGAGTTTTTAGATGAGGGGGGGTTCAGAAAATAAATAAACAATGTTAGTGTGAGCCAAGAGCTAAGAGGAAAAAACAGATATATATTAAAGAGCTAAAGATCATTTCAAAAGATTCTAAAGGAACATGGATTTAGTCTTGAAGTTGATCAGAGGCAGGGATGTGTGAGAAAGAAGATGCTGTTTGAGACATTGAGATCAGGGAGGGGATCACCCTATTAAGGGCTGGGGAACTTGTAGCCCACACGGCTAGCTCTCCTTTATTATAGTCACTGACTTGCCTTTATTATACTCTACTTTTATTATATTCAGTAGCAATGCAAGGAACCTACAGGCCTGTGGGCTGTAATACATTGGCTTTGAGAGTCAGCGTAAGTCTTGAAGCCTATGAACTTTGTCACAAGTAAATGACCTAATGGTCATCCTCAAGTTTTGGGGAACTGGGAATACAGTATGAGGGAGAATTTTGTCCATAATGACATTGTGCCAGGTTTGGCCACAGAGGCCCCTTCATACTGTTACTTGATGCACTGGGGTACCACTGAGAACAACCCTCCTGCCAGAACGGGTGCCCCTCCACTCCTGTCTTGCAGAGCTAGGCACTCCAGTCAGCTCCAGCACAGACCCGGAGGTTAGTCCACGCCCCTCTACACTTCACAGAAACTGAGATTCACTCAGCCCAGGAGCTTCTCAGTTAACAAGGACTTTCCCAGCACCCAGTGTTCAGCCTTTCTGGGAGCCTGAACCCCAAATAAATCCATTTTACTCTGTACACAGCTTATACAGGGTAAATTCATAAAATGTCCACACTCTATATCATTGATAGAGAGATATGCACAGCTGCTTGCCTCCCCCAGGTACCACTTACTTACTCTGGGCTTATTAATAAATAAAAACGATTTTATTAAGTATAAAAGGTAGGATTTAAGTGATTTCATGTAATAACAGACAGAACAAAGTAAGCCCCAAAGCAAAATAAAACAAAACATGCAACGCTAAGATGATTACACTAAGAAATCAGTTACAAATGTTAACTTCTCACCCAAGTTATTGTTTCAGGTAAAATCGTTCTCAGGTCAGATGCCTCTTCTGACCTGGGTCTAGCCTGTTATCACCCACCCCTGTGGTCACACTTCTTTTGTTTCCAGGTGCTTGCAGGTACCTCTGTGGGGTGGAGACACTGTCTCTTAAGCCAGCTGAAGACTCCTATTGTTTGCTTCCCCCATTTTATATCCAACTTCCCTAAGGCAGGAAACCTGTGTGAAATCCCCACCGCCACCTGGAAAAAATACCAGCTTCAAGATGGATTTCAGTACCAGGGGATATGGTCACATATCTGTGAAAGACCCCAATCTCCATCCTTCCTGGGTTGGCCCACAGGTACACAGAGAGGTTTGCAAGTAAACAAAGCCATTCAGAACACATTGTTTCTGAAGCATCTTTAATGGCCATCACTTAATCTGTCTACATCCATTAAAAATATAAGACATAAAGTTGTATAACTTCAGATACAAGAATGATACATGCATACAAATGGAAAATCAAATTAATCACATTATAACTTTTCTAATGATATTTGACATGAGACCTTTTGCATAAAGCACATTCCAGCTATGTCATTTTTATAAGAATATTTTCATAAATCATATGGAGTGCAACATCACACCCTCCTCTTGAACTTACTGACAAATCTTGGACACTGTCCATGGTGGAAGCAGGACTTGTAACATTCCTGTTTTTCTCTGGTTACACACCCTTCCTGTACCTTTTAACCCTATAATGTTATTCATAGGTCTTCTTATAAAGTTCTGGGTTCCTGGTTGCCTGAAAACATGTATGGGTGTAGTATTGCTAGCAGAATGCAGATAGAACTATCTGTTAAAGTGTAGGTGACTTGGCATTCAGCCACCAGTGCCACGAAGCGATGTGCCTCAGTTTCCCCAAAATCAGGTCTGTTACCCATTTTCACAGGCCTTATCATTAGCATCAATTCCTTTGGCTTCACACAGTTTAGCTTGCTCAGTGTCTATTGCATTTCCCAGCCCCTTTGAGTACCATGATAGGTGTTTAGGGTGACCAGATAGAAACTGTGAAAAAACAGGGACAGAGGTAGGGGATAATAGGCGCCTATTAAAGAAAAAGTCCCCCCAAAATAGGACTGTCTCTTTTAAAATGGAACATCTGGTAACCCTATAGGTGTTCAGACAGATTCTCCTGTCTCCTTGATGAAGGCTCTCAGTCCAGGTATACGTTTGGGGTTTTGGCAACGAAAGGGTGTATGGCAATCATGCCTGTCCTCGGCCCCTCTTTCTGCTTGTGGGGCTTCCCAAAGACAAAGTTTCCCCCTCTCCTGCCTTGAAGAGACAGGGTTAGTTTTTACAAGCATAGCAGGAACAACAATATTTCCCCTTGTGACTGAAAATCACTGCTGCTGCCACTGCAACCCCCTGACAGAGTTATAGTCTGTTCAGTTGTGCAGAACTCATCATATGTTAGCCCTAGGGTTACAGAGGCACATGCCACAGCTGAAGGACCATTTCTATAGATGGAGTAACAGTCAGGTTAGACCTCACATGCAAGGGCTATGACTGGAGAAGGGGAGAGACTGGGGCTGCCTTATGCCCTGGTGGTCCACAATTACTGAAATGGTTCCCTTGAGCTAATAGCAGCCAGCACAACATAGAGCAGCACCCACACTGCTCTAACTTGTATCAAGATGGCGCCAGGATTGGGGGATCATATAGATGGCTTAACACCCCCTTGGCAAGTTCCTTCCTTGAGTCACACACATCATTCCTTGCCCCCAACTCAGGATCTGGCCCTATCACGCTAAAAATTATGGATCTGAGTCTTCTCTGACTTCCATGGGTGTAAATCACTGTTTTGCTTTACCTGAGCAGCTGGGACACACTGGCCCACAGCTTTTATAGGCAAATGAGCTCCAACTGGTTGTTATACATCACTCTGCAGATGAAGCAGGTTAAGGGTAATAGGCTAATCAGCATTTTGTTAGCACATCACTGGTGTCTAATTAGGAACCTAGTTCACCTAATCTTTAAACATAAAAATGGGTTAAATTGACTAAATATTTCATTTTTTTTTTCTTTTGGGAACTATTTTTCACTGTAGAAGGATCAGTTGCATGATTAATAATGTTAATTTAAAAAATGAAATGAATGTGCAAAACTCCACTAAGAACAACCCATGACCTGAGAGTCAATTCATTGGCTCCTGGTTGGGAATATTGTGACAAAACATTTTTTTTATCAGAAAATTCTGATCAATCAGAATCAAAACTTTTTATGGGAAAGGGATGATTCTGTTAAAAGTATCACTGGGGAAAAAATTCAGGGTGTGCATGTCCTAGAATAAACCACCACGTTATGTCACTCGCCTGGGATGTAGGACACCCAGGCACAAAAGGGGCAGAGTAAGGTCTCAAACTCCACCAAGAGGGTATTGGCTATTCTGGGTTTGTCTCATTTTTCATGAAAATCTCGATAAGTCCCAGATTCATCCCATTGTTACACAAATGCCCAAAAGCCACAATTTTTAGTGGGATAGAAATCCATTTTCCAGCCAGCTCGGCTCTTGATTCTCTGCTTGGTATAACTACATGGCTCAGCGGTATGGATTTTTCACACTCCTGTACGATGTAGTTAGACAGACATAGGTCTGTTGTGCAGACCAGACCTTAGAATTAAAGTGGCCTTAATTCAGTTTAGCTTAATTCACTGTGAATGAATTCCTGGAGAATTCCATCTTGGTAGGAGTGTCAGGAAGATTGGATAACTTTATGGGACAGGGGTGTGGGTAAAAAATTAGTTTATGCTAATGGTATAGTTTATACCTTCAGTCTAATTTTGGTCCATAATACAGTAAACTGCAGTCCCAACATATGGTTATTAATGAGATATTCAAGTTATCTATCTTTTTTTATAGAGGAAGATGCAGAAATTAGCAATGAGATTCTTGTTATTATGCCTCGAGGTGAAGTTGCCAATAAGGAACATGTGTGTCAGTATGATGTTTTCTTGTTTTTAACACCTGCATCAAATGCCCCAGAAACAGTGAGTTTAAAAGGCTAGTCAAATACTGTATTGGACAAAAGTCACAAGCTAAAAACCAATAGGAAACAAAAACATTTTACTGTAAAATATGTAAAGACAGCATGACAATATACATTTTAAAAAAAAACCCTACTGCTTTTTTATATAAAAATATATTCATGAAAACCTTAATTTCGGTTCCATCAGTATGAAAACAGCATCAGTGTCATATTATATTTGTATTCCTCTTTAATTGAACAAATTCTCATTGTTGTTTCCTTGTGTGAATTTTTAAAAAACAGATAAACCTCTCCTGAGAATGAACAATCATTAAATGAGATAAACATAGACAGGTCAGGTTCATTGAAAAAAGTCAGCCGCCCCTCTTGGCAACAAAGGTAAGTTCCAATTTTCTTGGACTTTTTCTGCACTATGACCGAGGTCCATGAGTCCATTTTGCCCAACAGTCTCTCCCACTCAGACCCAGAATCCTGCCTTAGGGGACAGGGACAGTTTTCCTTTTCTCTCTATGGATTCTCTGGCCACTCCCATGTCCCTGTCCGTGCTGCTCTCAACATCCACCTCCCAGTAGTGCTTTCCAGAGAAGAATCCTTCAGAGCCCAACACAGAGACAGTGGAATCGAACCTCTATGTACTGCTAACACAACTTTGTAGTGCTAACAAGGCAACTTCAGGGTGGATGATCCATAATTAACATATGATGGGATGAGAGGATCACTTCTTATAATGACTAAGCCATCTTCTTGTCAACTCTTTGAAATGAGAAACATCCCCCACCCTTCGCCCTACCCTGATTGAATTATCCAAGTTAGCTTTCCATGTGCTGTATATTTAGGCCTGCCTGCTGTATTTTCCGCTCCATACATCTGAAGAAGTGGGTCATAGTCCACAAAAGCTTATGCTTTCATACATTTGTCATTCTTTAAGGTGCCACAAGACTCCTCCTTGTTTTTGCTGAAGCAGATTGACAAGGTTACCACTCTGAAACTTTTCTTTTTGAGTAGCATAAAGAAAGGCCATAGCTAATGAAGACTGCTCATAGATTAGTCAGTCTGTGGGCTAGTCCCATGTCCTTCCCACAAGATAGTAGAAAGACAAGATTCTATTCTTGTTTGAATACATTTAACAAGGAGCTTCATGACTAATTAGCAAAAAAGGTGCATATGACACTCGATGCTCCTATTTTGGTCTCTTTCATGATAGCCAGATTGTGGCTTTTGGTCCATTTTATAGACTCTTGTGAAAGAACTCCCAATTTTCATTCACACTTTTCTGTTTAACTTTTTCTTTTCAGTCAATATTGCTTATATTTTCCCTTATCTTTGGGAAATTAGCCCTTCTGAAGTCTAAACTGTATGTATAATTCTGAACAGAATGCATTCTGTTTCCCCATCCTCAGTGTGATCAGGTGTTAATCACAAGTGCCTAGACAACCAGTTCAGTGATTAATTCATCATTTCCCATCCCACTGTATATTTTAGAAATGCTAATGGTGTTTATGACAATCTGCACAGGACTTCCAGCAGTGCAGTGTAACTGGCAAGAAGTCAAACAGATTTACTGAAGAATAGATGTAAATACAGTTGCTCTGTGAAAAAAGACAACTTTTGCTAATGGATAAGGAGGGAGAGGGGAAATCTTATCAGCTAGAGAATGACCTTCTTTTGTTTCTGAATGTAGAGAAGAAAACAACATTTTTCATTGACTAACCATATTTGTATTTCTCAGGTCTACACACAGACACACATGAACATGCATAAACTCATTTCTGATTGTCCAATCCCGCAACCATTGATGCTAATGGAAAACATCTTTTAACTTTAATGGGTGCAAGACTGAGACTAGAGTGTCTGTCTATTGAAAACACCACTCTGCGGCTTATCATCTTCAGACTGAAATGTAAGTATCATTTCTCTGAACTCTGTTTCCTCACTTAAAAGAGAATTAACCCTACCAACCACAAATGTAAACTGAACTATACAAGATGTCATAGATGTGGAGAAAGACAGAGCAATTTTGATAAGATTAGGATTAGAAATTGTAATGTGTCCAGAATTCAATAAGCGACTAAAAAGATATCAGAGTCAGTAGAAAAATGATCTGACACAGTTTCATCTAAAACAAATGAGCAATTGTTGGATAAGATTCCATTCTCAAGACCTCATAATGGTTCACTTAAAATTTATATTGATTTCAATGGGAAGTTAGAAGGTGGGAAAAGACACACAGAGTAAGATACATGGTCTACTTACAGAGGAACCAGAAGTTGCATTTTGTGAGAATTTCCAGGATTTTAAACTTACTTTTGTTTCAAAAGAGAATACACATACACACAGAGAATTCTGCAATTCCCGGCAATATTTTTAGGTCAATCAAAACATTCTGTTTTTATAAAAATTAAAATATTTTTTTCCAATTTTGAAAATTTCATTACAAATGTATCAGAAGGAGAGTGATTAGCCATTGTTACCATTTACAAAGGGTGTGGTGCATCATCCATCATTGGATTTTTTTTCTCTAAAGCTACTGCTCTACTGCATACATGAATTGTTTGGAGGAAGTTCTCTGGACCATGTTATAGATGATGATAGTGCTTCCTTCCGGCCTTAGACACTATGATGTTCATTATCAGAGGGGTAGCCATGTTAGTCTGGATCTGTAAAAGCAGCAAAGAGTCCTGTGGCACCTTATAGACTAACAGACGTATTGGAGCATGAGCATTCGTGGGTGAATATTGACTTCGTCGGATGCACCTAGCTGTGGGGGATGGGTGAAGGAATCTAGAAATATTCAAGACCAGATTTTTCAAAGAGCTTCATATCATAATTTTAGGGACTTAGAAACAACAACTTAGGCTCATTTCTAAAGTGTCAACACCAGCCACAGGGACACATGGCCAGAGTCTGAAAGGGTTCAGCACCCAACATGTTGAACTCCATTGAAAACTCAGGCACTGAAAAGAAGTTTCCAAGGATCTCCTCTGTTTTTCCTGCAGAGACTGTATGTGCCCAGATTTGAGGGAAACTATTTCCGTCCATCTCTGAGACGGTGTGTGAGATGTCTGCATGGCCTCAGCTATTTCAGCCCAGGCACAGCTCTAGCAGCATTGTCTGGCTGCATTCCTCATTTAGAGTCGATATGCTCCATTCTTGGAGCTTGTAGATGAGATCATTCTCATTGCACACTGCCCTTTAGTCTCTCCCCTTGCACTGGTTTGCAGACAGCTGACAAGCTCAGTGAAGCACAAGGGATCCCTCAGCATGGTCCCTCCACTTCCCAGACTACCTGAGAACTGCTAATATAATACACCTCTACCTCGACATAATGCTGTCCTCAGAAGCCAAAAAATCTTACTGTGTTATAGGTGAAACTACATTATATCGAACTTGCACTGATTCGCCGGAGAGCAGAGAACACTGCATAAATGTTGTTGTCAGGCACCGCAAAATACTAAAATCACCTAACTAGCTATAAAAACTACCTTACAACCTAACCAGACTATAGGTAACACCACAAACAACTACTAAAAACAACTATTTACTACGTGAAAATCTGGGCGACACAATGTGACACACAGAGAAAATAGCATACACAACTATGAGGCTTAGTGCATACTCTGACTAAGTAACTGGTGGAAAGAAGGAACTGGGGGTGGGGGTGTTTTGAGGTGTTCAGGGCCCACATGTGACTCTCAGGGATTCTGTCCCACCCTGCAAGCTCAGACAGACAGCAGGGAGTAGGCCACATTTCTCATGCTGCCTGGTATGTGTGAACAGAGAGGGGAGATGGAATGGGTCTGCCTGGAACTGCTTTATTTCCTGCTAAGGGTGTGGAAAATAATGGACTCTGAAGACCCCTTTCCCTATGAAAGACAGCCAGGAAAATGGGAGAGAGACAGGGAAAATGGCTCCTATCCCCAAATAAGAACATAAGAACGGCCATACTGGGTCAAACCAAAGGTTCATCTAGCCCAATATCCTGTCTACTGACAGTGGCCAATGCCAGGTGCCCCAGAGGGAGTGAATCTAACAGGCAATGATCAAGTGATCTCTCTCCTGCCATCCATCTCCATCAGCTGACAAACAGAGGCTAGGGACACCATTCCTTACCCATCCTGGCTAATAGCCGTTAATGTACTTAATCTAAGTGAATTTATCCAGTTCTCTTTTAAATGCTGTTATAGTCCCAGTCTTCACAACCTCCTCAGGCAAGGAGTTCCACAAGTTGACTGTGTGCTGTGTGAAGAAGAATTTCCTTTTATTTGTTTTAAAGCTGCTGTCTATTAATTTCATTTGGTGACCTCTAGTTCTTGTATTATGGGAATAAGTAAATAACTTTTCCTTATCTACTTTCTCTGCGTCACTCATAATTTTATATAACTCTATCATATCCCCCCTTAGTCTTCTCTTTTCCAAGCTGAATAGTCCTAGCCTCTTTAATCTCTCCTAATATTGGGACCCTCTCCAAACTCCTAATCATTTTAGTTTTGCCCTTCTCTGAATCATTTCTAGTGCCAGTATATCTTTTTTGAGATGAGACGACCACATCTGTACGCAGTATTCAAGATGTGGGTGTGCCATCGATTTCTATGAGGGCTATAATATATTCTCAGTCTTATTCTCTATCCCATTTTAAATTATTCCTAACATCCTGTTTGCTTTTTTGAGTGCCTCTGCACACTGCGTGGACATCTTCAGAGAGCCATCCATGATGAGTCTAAGATCTTTTTCCTGATTTGTTGTAGCTAAATTAGCCCCCATCATATTGTATGTATAGTTGGGGTGATATTTCCCCAATGTGAATTACTTTACATTTATCCATATTAAATTTCATTTGCCATTTTGTTGCCCAATCACTTAGTTTTGTGAGATCTTTTTGAAGTTCTTCACGGTCTGCTTTGGTCTTAACTATCTTGAGCAATTTAGTATCATCGGCAAACTTTGCCACCTCACTGTTTACCCTTTTCTCCAGATCATTTATGAATAAATTGAATAGGATTGGTCCTAGGACTGACCCTTGGGGAACACCACTAGTTACCCCTCTACATTCTGAGAATTTACCATTAATTCCTGTCTTTTATTCTCTGTCTTTTAACCAGTTCTCAGTCCATGAAAAGATCTTCCCTTTCGTCCCATAACAACTTAATTTACTTAATAGCCTTTGGTGAGGGACCTTGTCAAAGGCTTTCTGGAAATCTAAGTACACTATGTCCACTGGATCCCCCTTGTCCACATGTTCAATGATCCTTTCAAAGAACTCTAATAGATAAGTAAGACATAATTTCGCTTTAGAGAAACCATGTTGACTTTTGCCCAACAATTAATATTACATTGGAAATCCAAATCCTTCTGGCTAGTTGGGTGATTTTTTATCCTTTAGGTATTTATATGTGTGTATGTGTGTGTGTGTGCACGTTATACAGCACATAGGGTTTGGTTTTGCAAGATGCTGAGCACTCTGATCAGATCCAATAAAGCAGCTGTAGACAATTGAGCTATTCATGTTCTTCGGTGCTTTGCAGGGCCACAGAGTCCGTCACTTTTCAGGATCGGACCTCTTATACATTTCATAATGATTTGTCCATAGCAACACTTAGGCCTGGTCTACACTACGAGTTTATATCGAATTTAGCAGCATTAAATCACATTAACCCTGCATCCGTCCACACAACTAAGCTCTTTACTTCGATATAAAGTGCTCTTAATGTTGATATCTGTACTCCTCCCCAGTGAGGGAAGTAGCGCTGAAATCGGTATTGACGTTTTGGATTAGAGTTAGTGTGGCTGCAATTCGACGGTATTGGCCTCTGGGCTGTATCCCACAGTATACTATTGTGACCTCTCTGGAGAGCAATCTGAACTAAGATGCACTGGCCAGGTAGACAGGAAAAGCCACGCAAACTTTTGAATTTCATTTAATGTTTTCCCAGCACACAGACAGGAAATATTTATACATACAGAGAACATGAGAAGGCGGAAGTATGCATACCAACAGGAAAAGTCTAATCCCTCTCCCTCTATGCATCCGAACAAGCGAGCTGTAGCTCATGAAAGCTCATGCTGAAATAAATTTGTTAGTCTCTAAGGTGCCACAAGTACTCCTGTTCTTTTTGCGGATACAGACAAACACAGCTGCTACTCTGAAACCTGTTTTCCCAGCATGGAGCGCCAATCAGCACAGGTGACCATGCAGTCCCAGAATCAAAAAAGAGCTCCAGCATGTACCATACGGGAGATACTGAGGCTGATCTCTGTATGGGGAGATGGATCTGTTCTATTAGAGCTCTGTTCCAAAAGACAAAATGCCAAAGCATTTGAAAAAATCTCCAAGGCTATGATAGATAGAGGCCACAATAGGGACCCAACACAGTGCTGCGTGAAACTTAAGGAGCTGAGACAAGTGTAATGAAAAGCTAAAGAATCAAATGGACACTCCGGAGGGAGGGAGGGGGAACTGAGGACTTTAGCTATCCCACAGTTCCTGAAAACTATTTGCATTCTTGGCTGAGCTCCCAAAGCCTGAAGGGTCAAAAACATTGTTGCGAGTGGTTCAGGGTGTATGTTGCCACCCAGGGCCTGCGCTTCCATTTAGGTGGCCTAGGCAATCGTCTAGGGCACCAGGATTATTGGGGGGCGGCATTTTGCCAGGGGGGGTGGCAGGCGGCTCCAGTGGACCTGCCGGAGTCATGCCTGCGGAGGTCCCCTGGTTCCGCGGCTCCAGTGGAGCTGCCGCAGGCATTCCTGAGGACGGTCCGCTGCTCCCACGGCTCCGGTGGAACTCCCGCAGGCACGGCTGCGGTAGCTCCACCGGAGCCGCGGACCAGCGGACCCTCTCCGCAGACATGGCTGCAGCAGGTCCACCGGAGCCGTGGGACCAGTGTGTGGGGCAGCAAAATGGCCATGAGCCTAGGGCGCTAAAAACACTTGTGCCGGTCCTGTCGCCACCCCATCCCCACCCCTGAAAGAAAAGGGAAAAAATTGTTTCTCGCCTTTTTTCAATGTCACCGTATGTCTACTGGATGCAGCACGGAGTGTGAGTGTAGCAAAATCCTTTTAATAGCGAAGGGAAACTGTGTGGCATTATGTTGGGGAAACACCACAAACTGGATTCATAACACAAACCATGAGCAAAGGACAGCAACTGAAAAAGTCACCCAAAGTCCCAAAAGTCTCTTGAGTCTGGCAACCCCAAAATCACCTCCAGCAGCTTTCCCACAAGCCGCACCAGTCATCCCTCAAACTGCTCTGCTAGCTGCTCCACAATAAATCTTCAGGCCCCCCACAGCACTCAGTGATTTCAGCTCTTAGTTATTTTAGCTCTTTAGTGATTTCAGCTTGTAGTAGGTGAGCCTCAGTGCTGGTGCACTATCAGCCCAAAGTGAATGCAGCTCAGCAGCCTGTAACTAGACTCCTAATGGAATCAAAATTAGCTCTGATATTCTACAGTAGAGAGAGAAGGAGGAGCAGATGGTATTTCAGGCCTTCAAAAGGGGCCCTTACCATCAGGTACAAGTACCTGTTCCCAGCCTATCATAAGCATAAATCCCAATTCTGAACCTTAGCATCCAAAATGTGGGTGCCTGCATGAACCCTCCAAGCTTCATTACCAGCTTGGATCTGATAGCGCTGCCACCAGACAGGAATTACAGTGCCTGTCTCACTCTGGTCTCCCCAAAACCTTCCCTGGGGGACCCCAAGACTCAGATGCCCTGAGTCTCACAACAAAGGGAAATAACCCACTTCCCTTCCTGCTCTTTACCTCCTCCCAGATTTTTCCCACCCTGGGTACACTAGGAGATTACTCTACTTAAATTCCTTGAATTACAAAACAGAGAGAGATCAATTTTCTCTCACCCTCAGTCTGAGTCCCTGCAAAGGTAAGCTTTGCAACTCTGACACAAAGAGATTTTCCCTTCCCCCCTGTTTCCTTCCTCCCCACCAATTCCCTGGTGAGCTGCAGGCTCAATCCCCTTGAGTCCCCACTAGGAAAAAATCCAACAGGTCGTAAAAAGAAAGCTTTATATAAAAAGAAAGAAAAAGACATAAAACTGTTCTCTGTATAAAGGTTGACAATATACAGGGTCAATTGCTTAAAGAAAAATGAATAAACAGCCTTATTCAAAAAGATATACAATTTAAAACATTCCAGCAAACTACACACATGTAAATACAAAAAAACAACATAAAAGCCTATATTGTTTGTCTACCTGTACTTACAAATTGGAAACAGAAGATTAGAGAAGCCTGGGGATAGAAATCACTCTTATAGCCGAGAGAGCACAGAGCAGAGACACAGACAAAAGACACACACTCAAAAATTCCCTCCCTGAGCTTTGAAAAATCCGGTTTCCTGATTGGTCCTCTGGTCAGGTGTTTGGTTCCCTTTGTTAACCCTTTACAGGCAAAAGAAACATTAACCCTTAGCTATCTGTTTATGACACAGCCTCTCTCAATTCACTGAGTTTTGGCAGGGCCACCCAGAGGATTCAGGGGGCTTCAGCCAAAGCAATTTTGGGTGCCTCTTTCCATAAAAATAATTACATTATTAGACAATACTATATTCTCATGGGGGCCCCTGTGGGGCCCAGTGCAAATTGCCTCACTTGCTCCATCTCCATGGATGGCCCTGGGAAAAATAAGCCTTTTGCATCTAGGCACAAACCCACTTTTGAGAAAACTTTCTTTACAAGGTATCAGTGGTTCTCAGCGTCAGCTAGTGCTAAAAGGCACTAAAGCTCATTAAAAGGGTTGGACATATATTTTCCGTCAAAACTTTTTCTGGATTGAAAACTAGGGGTTTTTAAAAAGCAGAAAATAAATCATGGACAATGTCTGCTTTCCTTCAAAATTTGCTGTGGTTTAATTGAAAAGCTGAAATTAGTCTGCCAAAACCTGAATATGGTTTGGAGTTTCAGAAGTGTGTGGCCAAATATTTGCTGCTTGCTGTGTTTGATTGTTTAAAGAAACAATAAGAAAATTCTGCTTAAAAAAAATCTAAAACTTTTGAACCAACTCAGCTTGTGACCAAACGCCTGAGTCCATCCAGTCAGAGATTTTTCCAGGTTTCTGATACTCTGCTGGCTTCCTTGACTCATATCTGTCTCCATACTTTTGGGTTCATTTAGATTAGAACATAACAACAGCCATACTGGGTCAAACCAAAGGTCCATCCAGCCCAGTATCTTGTCTACTGACAATGGCCAATGCCAAGTGTCCCAGAGGGAGTAAACCTAACAGGTAATAATCAAATGATCTCTCTCCTGCCATCCATCTCCACCCTCTGGCAAACAGAGGCTAGGGACACCACTCCTTACCCATCCTGGCTAATAGCCATTAATGGACTTAATCTTTGTGCATTTATCTGTTTCCTAGAGACTGGCTCCATGAGGTCCCTCACAAACTGGAGACAGTTACTGTGGGTTTGTCTTTAGTATAGCTTATGTACATATTCCACGAACTGAGCATTTGAGCTTATTCCAGAATCTGGGATGAGCCTATGTTGTGAAAACTGAAATGTTCTAAATAGCACATGCATGTGAACGGACACAGGGTGCTAAAATTAAATTAACCCAGGGATTCTCAAACTGGGGGTCAAGACCCCTCTGGGAGTCACGAGGTTATTACAGGGGTCACGAGGTGTCAGCCTCCACCTCAAACCCTGCTTTGCCTCCAACATTTATAATAGTGTTAAATATATAAAAAAGTGTTTTCAATTTATAAAGGGGGGAGGGTCGCACTCAGAGGTTTGCTATGTGAAAGGAGTCACCAGGACAAAAGTTTAAGAACCACTGAATTAACCTCTCTGAAGCCTCCGGGAATGCAGGGGAGGCAGGGGGGAGCCTCCCTTGGTAGGACTGGGAAAAATATGATGTGATCCATCCCCCAGTGGCTAATTTTAAATGAAGCTACCTTCCCTTAACATGAATCTCCCTATGGAACTGAAATTAAATATAGATTATAATTTGGCATGTGAGAAGTGAAAGGGACGGTAGCCCTAATGGAAAAGCTAACAGCTTGGCTCTTCTGCAAGCCTCAGACTGCTGAATGAGCTTTAGGTAGGGAAGGCTGTGCCTCCCAGACAGCCTGGCCCTGCCCCCTATCCGACCCCCACCCTCTTCCTGCCCCCTGACAGCCCACCTCTCCCCCAGAATCCCCAACCTTGTCCCCTCACTGTCCCCCAGGGACTCCCAACCACCAACCTGGGACCCCACCCCTGCTCCCTGTCCCCTGACTACCTCAACCGCTATCCACCCCGCTGAGTCCTGACAGACCTCTGGAATGCCCACGATCCAACCCCCCACACTGTTCCCTGTCCCCTGATCGTCCCCTCCAATCTCTGCCCCCTCCCTGTCCCCTGACTGTCCCTGAGACTTCCTGCTCCTTAGCAACCCCCCCCCGGCCCTGGCCCCATACCCCTGGCTCTCCCCTCTCCTGGAGCCTCAGTGCATCCAGTAGCTTCCGGAGAGCTGCAGCGTGGCTCCGGGGGGTCCCTGAGCCCCTCCCCGCTCAGAGCCACATGGTAAGCGGGCAGGGTTGTGAGCTTCACGCTGAGGGGAGGGAGCTGAACTCAACCTGGAGCTCTCAGCCCCGCCCCCTTACCATGTGGCTCTGAGCGGGGCGGAGCTCAGGAGACACACCAGAATCACGAGGCTGCAGCTGTCCAGGGGAGATTCTGGATGAGTTGAGGTTCTGGGAGAGGGGCGGAGATGGGGTTGGGTAGTGCAGGGGCCAGGGAGGGAGCCTCAGCCCTTCTCGTGGGGGCCTCTGCAGAGCCCAGGGCCTGGGGCAAATTACCCCACCCCCGGCAGCCCTGAGTTTTGGAACCCATGTCCCTTGTCTAGCAAGTGCTACTTAGTTGATAGTGAGTCCCTCTGTCATTAAACAGTTTAATTGTCCTTGATTCACATAATCAGGGTAACAACACTTAATTCTTCCTGCCCCAATAACAAAGAAACTCAGGATCCCACAGCAGCCAAAGTGACCAGTACAACTGATGGCCATTGTTGTCTCTTATTGATGTCCAGGCGCCCCTGGCCAACCTCATCGAGGTCAGCTAAAAGAGCTCCCAGGAGATGAAGATGACGGCTACCAGACATAATGCACGTCGTACGGTGACAGTGAGCTGAGCGGGCTCCATGCTTGCCGTGATATGTCGCCTGCACATGTAACCCAGGAAAAAAGGCAAGAAACGATTTATTATTCTTGCTTTCACCGGGGGGTGGAAGGGGGATGGTACACAATCGACTGTATAAAATTGATTTCTGAAAAATCGACTTCTATAAATTTGACCTAATTTCGTATTGTAGACATACCCACAGTGTGTGTGTGAGAAAGACTGTGTGTGAGTGTGCATGTGAGAGAGAGAGAGACAGAGACAGTGTGTGAAAGACACAAAGACAGAGGGTATGTGTGTTGGCTGCTGGGGAACTGCATGAGCACAGTGGCACTCACCAGTCTGAAGGCTTTCAGACCACAACAGCTGCCAGCAGCTCCATCTAACTCCAGAGCCCTGTCAGCAGTGCCCCCCTCCCCGACTCTGCATAGCCAGCAGGACGGTCCCAGGAGCTGCTGGCCAGTGGCTCCAAGGCAGAGGGCAGGAGCAGTGCGGCAGCAGAGAAACAGGGTGAGAGGCACCTAAACACAAACTGCCAAATGTGTGTGGCTCTGCTAATCAAAGTCCACGGGACTTGATTAACCTTGTGCAGCCATGCAGGCCTGCAGCTTAGCGGGAACACTGAGAACAACTCTCTGCAGGGCCGTCTTTAGGATTTATGGTGCCCTAGGTGTCCCTGTGCCTGTCTTGCTTTTAGCAACACAAACATAAGTTTACACTATTGGAAAACTTGCCACATGCATGTTATTAAAACCTGTTTAACGTAGTTAAGCCACTGTAATGCTGATGGACTAGCACTAAAGAAGTAGCATTATTGAAAAAATTCTGATTTGACAGAATGATGCAAATAATATAATTTTTTAAATTTGTCAACGTTTTACTGGAAATTTCTATGCAGAGGTATTGAAACAAGGATTAGTTTTTAGTTATAAGCAATCTTACTGGCTTTTTTGGCTGCAAAATTAGTAATAATGTCATCATCTGACAAAGACAAAGTGATGTCTTGTTTATTTGCGAGAATAGCAAGACAAGTCAAGTATTCATGACTCATTGTAGAGCACAGATAGTTTTTAATGAGCTTTAGTTTTGAGAAACTCCGTTCTCCTGATGCTATTATTACAGGAATTGTCAGTAGAATACCAGTGGCAACGTACATATTAGGATATGTGTCAACAAGTTTTCTGGTATGAATAAACTGTACACTGTCCATCATCGATTTTGCACGTGGCAACAACTCAATTCTTCTTATAGTTCAAGTCCATTTAAATCAAAACGATCACCATGCTTCAGGAGGCTCTCTAGGTCAGGGGGTCCCCAACACGGTGCCCACGGGTGCCTCTCAGTACACCGGCGTACTGGCCGGAGGACGAGCATCTGCCGAAAAGCCGCCGAATTTTGGCATCATTTTGGCGCTGACGTCTCTGGATGATACCGCTTACCACCGACAAGCAGCGTCATCCAGAGGTGTCGCTGCCGAAATGCTGCCGAATTTTGGCAGCATTTCAGCGGATGCTCATCCGCCAACATGGTCCTTCATCTGTCGCCCGCCAGATGAAAAAGTTTGGAGACAACTGCTCTAGGTTCTTGCACTTTGTCATTAGTTGCTCTTGTTTTCCTATTTCGTTGAATTTAGTCCTGCTCAGCCCAATGCCAGCTGAGTGAATGGAACCCCAGGCCTACAGTGGGTTGAGTGGCTCAGCCAGGGTCTCAGCCGCTGGCCTGCTCATCCCGCTGCCAGCCTGGGGTTCCTTAGGAGTCCCCAGGCCAGCAGCAAGTGCTGAGTGGGGCTGGCAGCCGGGACCCCGGGTGGCGATGGGGCAGCAGCTGGAACCCCAGAGCAGTGGCGAGCTGAGCCGCTCAGCCGATCGCCGCATGCCATCAAAAATCAGCTCACGTGCCACCTTTGGCACATGTGCCATAGGTTGCCGACCCCTGCTCTAAATACTAGTAAGAGGATGAGCATACTACAGTTGTTGGAGGGCTCTATTTAGCAGTAATAGGGCTATAGGAAAGTCAGTCAACATTTTTTGTTTCTCAAATGAAAACTGGTCCACTTCCTTCCCCATACCTAACTTGTCACAAATAATTGACAACAATTTAATTTTCTGTTTTTGGCTAAGATATTGATTTTTTAAAAAAAAATATTGAAATTGAATTCAGAATTGTTAGCAAGCATTTTTGGCAAACAAATTTGTTAAATAATAATCTAAATGGCAACACAGTACTGCTTTCATGCTTGGCTCATCTCCCAGCCTGCTAGTCCAACAGCTGCAGTAGAGGAGGAGATAGGTGGAAAACTGCTGGACCCCAAAATCCACCTCTTGGGGTGCAGAGTGGCAACAGCAGCAGCAAACCCTCAGGTCTGATCATACACCAATGGACACCACCGCCAGCCCAAAGGACCATGGTGAAGTTAGCACAGTATCTGATCTCAGGGACGGGGCACCCATGGAGTCACAGCAGCTCATCCTGCCCTGTGCAGCTCCCTCCAGATAAGATGGATCGCTGCCAGCCCAGGAGAGTGACGCGCTCCCAGCTAGGGTGACCAGACCCAGATGTCCTGATTGTATAGGGCCAGTCCCAATATTTGGGGCTTTGTCTTATATAGGCACCAATTTACCCCACCCTAGGGTGATCAGACAGCAAGTGTGAAAAATCAGGAAGGAGAGTCGGGGGGAATAGGAGCCTATATAAGAAAAAGACCCAAAAAATGGGACTGTCCCTATAAAAGTGGGACATCTGCTCACCCTACCCCAACCCCCTGTCCTGATTTTTCACACATGCTATCTGGCTATCCCCAGCCCAGCCGTGTGTGACCATTCCAATCCTGGCTGTGTGCGGAGGAAGTGAGTTACTTTTACTTTCATTACTCAGCAGGCAGCCAGCCAGCCTCCCCTTCCCCATAGCACCTCACCCAACCCAGCCCTGGTGGAGGGGATGGGGAAGAGAGGGGTGCTCTGTGTGGGGGGAGAGAGAAACGGGGGGGGATGCTCTGTGAGACAGGAGGGAGAAGAATGGACGTTATGGGAGATAATAAAGGATACTGCCAGAGCCACCGAGCCTGCCTCACCTCACGCCAGGGAAAGTCACACTCACAGGTCAGTTCCTTCCCCCACCCCTTCCGAGAGACCCCCGCAGCCAATCCCCTCCCTCAGACTGTGCTGCATTTGGCTTTCTCTAGGACCCAGCAGCCCTGCTCTTACATGCTCCACCGCCTCCCATCTGTCTGGGCTCTCAGCAGAGCAGTGCCCCCAGACCTAGTGGTGCCCTAGGTGGCTGTCTGTTCTGCCTATGGCTAAGGATGGCCCCAACTCTCTGAAAATGAATAATAAAAACATCCACTTTAGCACTAACAGAGGCTGAGAGGAGTTAACGTAACACTGACCTTGATTTGTTTGTAGAACTCACCAAATATCTTTAGGACAACATCCTCCTACTGTTTGAACAAAGGTTAGACACGAGGAAGCGGAGGCAGAGCGGTGCTGGGATGGCGCTGCGATTCTGTGACATCTTTTGTGAAAGTGATGAAGAGTTTAGGGATGAGGAAGATCATAATTAGCTCCAAGGCTGCAGCCGCTAACTCTGCCTTTCAGAGGAAAAATTACACCCTGTGAATCTGGGAGCCAGCCCCATGTAGATGGGATTAAGGCTAGAAAAAAGAGGATAATCTGGGAGCAAATGGGAGCAAATGCATAGAAAACCCAGGAGTCAATGATCAAATAATGGGGAAAAGTGAAGCCATCCCTTGTCCTTCTTGAAATTGGGCCACAGTTCCTAGTGAACTCAGGCTGCTTCACACTGCACCAGTTAAACTGGGTGCACAGCTGTTCGTCATCACCAAATGGTGCAAAGCAACCAAACAGCACTGGTGAATCTGGCCTGTGGTACTGCAGTTTTGAGAGGTGTTTTATGGGAGCCCTTCACATTGCTGAGCTGTGTTTGGGCTCTTTTAGGAAGTTAGTTTCTTTGTACCTTGCTTGTGAAAAGAAACGCACTACCTTAGACCAACTTCTTTCAAGTGTGCAACCCCATTAAACCCAATAAGTTTGTACAAAAGACATTAAGGGCTGGTCTACACTGGGAATTTACACTGGCAGAGCTGTGTCTCTCAAAATCCACACCCCTGGGAGACATAGCTATACTGACCTAACCACCCTCAGTGTAGCCAGTGCTATGTCAATGGAAGAATTCTTCCATCAACCTAGCGACTGCCTCTTGGGGAGGTGCATTATCTGTGATGCCAGTGGGAAAACCCCTCCTGTCAGCAAGGTAGAGTCTACACTGGAGCACTACAGCAGCACCACTCTAGTCCTGCAGCTGCACTGTTTCAAAATATAGACGTTCCCTAAAGATGTGAATTAAAAATGGATTAGCTAAACTGCATTAAACCCCTGTGTGGACATTCTTGTTAAGGGTACATCTAAATTTAAAACACTGACAGGTGGAAGCTATGTCAGCGGGAGAAGCTCTCCCATCAACATAGCATTATATAAAAAGAGATGTTAAGGTCATTATAACTACCTGGCTCCACGGTATGGAATTTTCACACCCATGTGACATAGATGGACACACATAGGTTTGTTGTGTAGACCAGACCTCAGAGGTAAATCAGTTTAGCTTAATTCACTTTGAATCAATTCCCAGAAGAATTCTATCTTGGTGAGAAGTCTCAGGAAGATTGGATAACTTTACTGGGGAGGTGGGTGTGTAAAAATTGTGTCTATCATGGATATCTGTCTTCAATCTAGATTTTGTTCCAGCCACTGCAACTTCATAATACAGCATAATATCATCCCTAAATATGATTATTAGTGAGATATTGATGTTATCTATCTTTTATTATAGAGGAAAACGCTGAAATTAGCAGTGAGATTCTTGTTATTTTGCCTCTGAGGTGAAGCTGCCAATAAGGAAAATGTTAGAGAGGATGGATGGTGTTTTCTTGTTTTTAAGATCTGCACCAAATTGCCTAGAAAGATTGTGCTAGTCAAATAGTGTATTGGACAAAAGTCACAAGCAAAAAACAAATAATAAATGAAAACATTTTATTGCAAAACATGTAATGAAAACAGCATGACAATGTACATTTTAAAAAATAGCTTTTTTCATCAAAATACATTCACGAAAACCTTGATTTTAGTTACATCAATATAAAATCAGCATCGGAGTCATGTTATATTTATTCCGCTTAAATTGGACAAATTCTCATTGTTGTTTCTTTGTGGGAATTTTTAAAGAATGGATAAACCTCTCCTGAGAATGAACAATCATTAAATGTGAACAACACAGATATGTCAGTTGCATTGAAAAAAGTCACCTGCCCCTCTTGGTAACTAAGGTAAACCCCAATTTTCTTGGGCTTTTTCTGCACTACGACCCGAGTCCATGGGTCTGTTTTTGCCCAATAATCTTTCCCACTCAGACCCAGAGCCCAGAATCCCTCTCTAGGGGACAAGGACAGTTTTCCTTTTCTCTGTATTGACTTTCTGGCCACCCCTAGGTCCCAGTCAGTGCTGCTCACAACCTCCACCTCCCAGTAGTGCTTTCCAGAGGAGAATCCTTCAGTGCCCAACACACAGACAGTCGAATCGAACCTCTCTGGATTTGATGGAACTTTTTGAGGTTGGGCTTCATGTGTAAAACTCTTCTTATCCCCAGAAATGTGGAGGTTGGGATGGGCCGTGATTCCATGAAGAGTGATGTCATCTATAGGAAGAGAGTTTTCTTTTTGAGAACCACTCCTATAATGCCAGTATACACTGGACTAGGAGAGAAATATACACTATGAGCCTTCTCCTGCCACCTCTCTTCGAGCAAAGCTCCCACTGATTTTAATGGGAGTTTTGCCTGAGTAAGGACTGCAGCACTTGACCAGCGCTGCACACTTGCCAATTCAATGTTCCATTGAACTCTTTCGGAAATGAGACTTGCGTGATATTTGCACAAAAATAAAAGTGATCCAGAATTGTTTATCACATGAGTACTCAAACTGGGCCAGATTCTGAGCTCAGTTATACAGGTGTGAATCCAGAGTAACTTCACTTAAACTAATGGTCAGTAAAGTGCGCCATCACCATCGTAACTGAGAGCTGAATCAAGCCACTATGTGTCTAGCATTATGGGACGTTTTGTGTGGGACAAATGGAAAAATATGTTTCCGGTGACAGCTAACTATGATGAGAAGTTCATCATGAAACACAGAATTGGATTATGAAGTTCTCAAACACGGGTCATGCCAACATACCCCTATTACCATCACTGTAAATAAATACGATGCACATACATAATAAAACATTATTCATTAAAATAAAGTTTTACCTAATAATCAGACTTGGAATCAGGTTCTGTTCCCAGCTCTGCTGCTGTGTGACATTGGTCAGGTTACATAAGCTCTCTGATAGTTGGTTTACTCCTCAGTAAGCTCAATACAGTGCCAGCCTAATCAGGTGTTTTATAATTGCTTGTAAAGAGCTCTGAGATGGTCAGCAGAAAATGGCTGTAACAAGCAAATTATTATCTGCACTATCTTCACTGTCAGATCACCATCACTGTGTCCTTCCTCGCCTCAGCATTATTTTAATCATCTCCCTCTAAAATTAATACAATCAGCAACATAAAAGTCAGTCTCCTTTATCACCAGAGCCAATGATCCCACCACTGCCTTCATCCTGGTGCCCTCATAAACCTCATCGACTCGCTCCTGATCATGCCTGTCACCACTGCAGTCCCCTTCATGGTCCCACAACCACTGCATTGTGATTCTCATCACAGTCCCCATTCCTGCCACCACATCATCTGTGCCTTTACGGTGGCCGAAATCCCAAAGTTCCTCCATAGGCACTTTTGAAAACCCCGCTCCAAGTAAACATTGACTCCCAGCTCCTCAAATGTATTTAGGTGCCTAACTCCCTTTGGGATCATTACCTTGAAAGAGCTGGGTTGAAACGACCTGGAAGCGCAGGTCTGTCAGAGGGTAGCTGTCCCTCTGAAGGGGTCAGGGGCCCAGCCTTCCCCGACAGGCTCTGCAAGGCGGCATAAGGAAGCTCAAGTTCACCTGGGAGTAGTTACCTGAGTGAGTAACTGGGGGAAGGGAATTACGCAGGGGAGAACTAGGTATTGATAAAAGATTAAGGGCCTCAGTGAGAGGGGGAGCTCCTGTGGAGAAAGGCTGTAGCCAGAGAGGCAGGGGAATTGCAGAGAGAGGATCCCTCCAGCACACTGGGGAGAAGTTGCCTGAGAAGCCAACATGGCAAAGAGAGAGAAGCAGAGGAAGAGGCTGGGGAAACCTCCAGAGCAGGAGTGGTAGGAGGCAACTCAGGGAGCTGCAAGCAACAGAGAAGGACTGGTTCTGGCTGTTCCAAACAAGGTCCCTGAGATGGAACCCAGTGGAGTGGCCCAGGTTCCCCTACCCACTCCAGCCAAGGAGTTTTTCAGAAGAAAACTACCAAACATGGAGCTCTAGGGCTCTCTATCCAACTAGAGTCAAGGAACTTCCAATTCCCCATGATCCTAAAGGGGACTCAGACTATTAAGGACCCAGTGAAAGGGCTAGACAATGAACTTGACAAATACAGAATTGAGGGTGGAGGCACAAGGGGGATGGAGTCAGGTGGTGAATTTTTCCATCCTGCCACAGTGGGATGCTAACAGATATAGGCCCCATTTACAAGGCCCCATTGAATTGCGATGAGATTTGTACTCTGAAATCACTTAGATGTTTTGGAATATCACACCATCAGTCATCACTCAGGGAAATCTCGCACTGGGGGCTGATTCTGAACTGACTGTTGTAATTCAGGAGTAACTCCATGCAAGTCAGTGCAGTTACAATGGTGTGAAATTGATGTAAATAAAGTCAGAATCAGGCCCATAAATTAGTTTAGGAGCTGAGAAGGACCTTAGGAGCTGTGTCTTGGATAAGAACAGGTGGTGTTTCTAGTTTGATTATAGTATTAAACCTGCTGATTTCTTAGCAATGGAATAGATTTTAATGTATTGAGGTTCTCATGCTGCATCTATTACCGTCGAATCAGCACCTGTATCCATGTGCTGTGTATTCTCTTACCTGAATTGTTCTGAGCTGTTCTCCATTCTGAAACGAAAGTAAGAAAATAACAGACATTGAATTAAGAGAGGCATTGACTGAAAATTTCCTCCCTCCAGCAGCAGGGATGTTCCAGACTGAGGGCAAGGGAGGATGCCAGAAGCATTAGGGGGTGTTTCCTTTTACTAGAGTTAATATAGAAAAAAATAGCATTTGAATGGTTATACTGTCTCTCTCTCTCTCTCTCTCTCACACACACACACGTGAGCTGTTCTGAGCTAAGATTAGAAACCAGGGTAGGAATCCTGCTCTGTCTGAGACCTGCTTTGTCTGTCTTGCACCTCCAGTCAATAAGTCACATCTCTATGTTACCTGCTCTCATTGGCTTTGATCTAACTCCCTCTTACACATTCCCCTCTCACTTGAACAAGAAAAGAACCTTCCCATCTACACACACACTGTTTCCAACCACCAGAGGCTATATTCACTGCAACCCAGTTTCTACTAGGCAGGACACAGAAGGACAGTTCCCTCCAATGTGTGTCTACATTGCAGCTGGGAGGTGTAATACCCAGCATGGGTAGACATATATGTGCCAGCTCTGTTTGAGCTAATGCACTAAAATAGCAGAGTGACCACACTGGCTAGGGTTAGCCACATGAGTTCAATCCACCTGAACCCTGGGTATGTGTTCAGGCAGCTAGTCTGAGCTGCTACTTGTCTCTCTGCACTTACACTGCTATTTTTAGCATGCTGGCTCGAGGAGAGCTGGCAAGTGTCTGTCTGCTTGCACTGGAAATTATACACCCCAGCTGCTATGCAGACATTCTCTAAATCAGAGACACTACAGCTGTGGCTACTGAAGCGTTTTGCACCTCATATGTGGCTGTCAAGGAGACAATGGGTCTGTCCCACTCCTCAGGCTGAGACAGACAACAGGGATCAGGCCACATCTCCCATGCTGCCTGGTATGTGTGAGCAGTGTGGGGAGATGCAATGTGTCTGCCTGGAGCTGCTGTATTCCCTGCTATGGATGAGGAAGAACATGGACTGTCAGGATCCCCTTCTCCATCAGAAGCAGCCAGGGAGATGGAAGAGACAGGAGAAATGACCCCTCTCTCCAAATATCCAAGCAATGGGAGTGGGGACACCAGCAATAGCGTACATAGGTCTTCACTCACCTAATTCCTTCTTCATTTCATCTGAAAAAAAAAATTATTACAGCCTTTTAAACTTTTGTTCAGTGTTTCCCTTGGTACCCTGCATCAAATATTACCCAGTAAATTGTTCAAAACCCATGATGAGTTAAATTAAAAAGAGCTAGAGAAATGTATAGCCAGACACCTGGAAGAATTTACTGTGATGATCGTTTACGGTCTGGATGATTAATCTCACAGATATTTCTGTGGAATGAGGAAAAGTATGGAGTTCAAGGGGCTTTGAGATTCAGGTAAGGGACTGCTGCTCTTCAGAGCTGGCTGACTCCTTCTTCCACATAGAGGGAGAGGAATCTTGGGTGCTCTGCAGAGGATATGGGTGCCCCATTTTTTTTTATAGAATCATAGACTATCAGGGTTGGAAAAGACCTCAGGAGGTCATCTAGTCCAACTCCCTGATCAAAGCAGGACCAATTCCCAACTAAATCATCTTTGCCAGGGCTTTGTCAAGCCTGACCTTAAAAAACTCTAAGGAAGGAGATTTCATCACCCCCCTAGGTAACCCATTCCAGGGCTTCACCACCCTCCTAGTGAAAAAGTTTTTCCTAATATCCAACCTAAACCTCTCCCTATCCCTGTGCTGAAAATATTCTGTTTCATCATCAGTACCAAGGATGTTGATGGCATCCACGTTGGCCCCAATGCTGAAGAAGTTGAAGGGCCTTGAATAGCAGATAGTATCTATAGTCCTGCTGACTCCTGAGGTAGTGCCGAGGTTGACATGACAAACAAAACAAGTCCATTGCTTCCACACCTGTGTCTGTAGGTGCTGAATTTCACAGCTGTCCCCCAGATGGATCCAGAGTCAACAGTATGGTACAGGAAAACTCCTGTCCCAGTACAACCCTGGTTACCATGTGGACATCTCAAGGGTGTCTTTGAGGAGGAAGATGATGAATCCTTCCTTTCCCCAGTCTGTCTCATGAGTCCTATTTCAAGGTGGTTCCCGAGACATACAGCAACTTCTCTCTTTGAGGGAGAATCAGAATTCCAGGTTTTGTCCTTTTGTCACTTCATGAGTGGAAGGCAGCTGAGGGTGGTTAGATCTACAGGCCTTATGGTTTGCTCCACCAACTGCTGCTTCAGATAAAGTTTACCTGACATCTGTGTTCTGTTTTTAAAAGAACAACAACTCTCTGAAATGTGACCCAATCCTGGGCGGGGCAAACAGCAAGTGTGTGAGTCACTGATGTGGACAGAGACCTCACATGCTGGGCAATGCTAAAGCCAGGAGAACACTGCATAACCCTTGTTGCTGGGCAACACAAAACATTAAATGACTAACTATAAAAACTACACTAAATCTAAATTAGACTGTAGGTTCTTCCATGGACAACTATTAAAAACTATTTTGAAAGTGAAAAGCTCAACAAAACAGTATGATGCAGAGCGAAAAAAACAAAGAGAAAATGTGCATGGGGAACTCCAACTAAGGTCCCTGGCATCAAGAAGGAACTGAGCGGGGTCAGGGCAGTGACATCCTTATATAGCCTCTGGAGGGACTAAAAGGAGGTGTTGAGCTCATGCGCTGCCCTGATAGGTACTGCTAAAGTAAAAACCTCCACCCCTAGTGCACTGAGCACAAACACATCTGCATGGAATATGCATCTGCAACCACCCTAAACAGAACTAATAGTTACAAAATTAAAGATTCTGTGAAGAGGAATGTGTTTTATGGGGATTCTCTCTTTTGATGAAGGAGAAAAGGTGCATTATCCTCACACATACCCAGCCCAGTCCCTGGCTCACTCTTTCTCTACATAAAATTCCACGGATCTGAAAAAGGAGCTTTGAACACCAAAAAAAGGGGCAATAGAAAAGCAGAGTGTGTTAAGCCTTCCTTCCATGTAGGGGGATGGGGTCACATCTCCCCCCCCCACCACACACACACTTTTGTTTCTGGCACAGCAGACCCTGTAAGACACTCTTAGGAGGGACAGGGTCTGAAAATATTGCACAAAATAAATTGCGCCAGTTTCTATGCTATAGCATTTGAAAGACCACCTGCCAGAGGAAAATACTCCACAGCCCTGAATCTCAGAAGGTCATCTAGTCCAACCCCCTGACAGATTTTTACCCCAGGTCCCTAAAGAGCCCTCACAAGGATTGAACTCACAACCCTGTGTTTATCAGGCCAATCCACAAACCACTGAGCTATTCCTCCTCCCTTTAGCCATCTTCCTCTCATGGCAAGAGCAGAAAAATCCTGATCCCACAAGCATTGAAGCTTTCAGCAGGGTTTCTACTAGATGACCTCCTGAGATCTTTTCCAATCCTGATCTTCTATGATTCATGACAAGCACCTTTTGACTTCAATGGGAGCAAGATTAAGTCCAGACTGTTTATTGAAAACACCACTCTGGAACTCATCATCATCTTCATCATATATGAGTCATTGTTCTGATCTGTGATTTCCTCAGTTATAAAAGGGAAAACCAAGCCAGCCAATCAAAACAAATAACCAAATAAAACAAGATGTCATAGCTAGGGAGAAAGACAAAGCAGCTTTGATATGTTTACTTTTAGAAATTACAATGTGTTCAGAACCCATGGAGATGAGCACAGAATAAATAACAGAGAAATCAAAGTAGGCAGAAAAATGTTCTGACCCAGTTTCATCTAATACAAATGAACAAGTGTTGGACCAGATTTCATTCACAAGGCCTCATAATGACAGTTCACTTAAAATTCATATTGATTTCAATGGAAAGTTAGAGTTATGGAAACAGACATCACCCACTGAGGTATAGATATAAAAATGGTCCTATAAGAAAGAGGCTGAGAACATGATTTAGTTACAGCTGGGCAGAAACCAGAATTTCCATTTCATGGGAAATTCCATTATTGTAAAATTAGCTTTTTCTTCTAAAAAGAACAAAAAGAAAGAATTTTGAAATTTCCTCCAAAATGTTCAGGTAAACTAAAACATTCTGTTTTGATAAAATTGAAACATTTTGTTCCCATTTTGAAATGAAAAATATCAAAAAATTCCATTTCAATGCAGTCAAAAAGGAAAGTTTTGACCTCACTGAAATGCTTCATTTTTATTTTCCCCCAAACAATTTGTGTGTTTCAATAAAAGAACATTCCAATGGAAATTTTTTAACAGCTCTTGGTCTAGTATGAATACACTGGACTGGACGCCAGAATATCTGGGTTGTATTTCCTGCTCTAGCAAACA
Source organism: Aldabrachelys gigantea (assembly GCA_026122505.1). Taxonomy (NCBI): domain Eukaryota; kingdom Metazoa; phylum Chordata; order Testudines; family Testudinidae; genus Aldabrachelys; species Aldabrachelys gigantea. Next base: position 16,076,595 of record CM047489.1, on the reverse strand, counting down.
TTCCAGTGTGACGATCCGCAGTTCTCTTGCAGGAGAATTTTCAAGAATCTCCTCTGGGTGCTCTGCAAAAGGCATGGGTTTCCAGCTGTGGGGAAGCTGTTTTGGAAAGACTGTTCTCCTCCTCCACTTTCCTCCTGCTTTTGATGTACTTGAGCTTTCTTTGTTTAGTTTTTAAACCTTTGGCTAGTTGCTCTTGAAAATATTTTTTGCCCTGCCTAATTGTACTTTAACACTTAATTTGTCAGAGTTTATGCTCCTGTCTATGTTTCTGTCATAAATATGAAAGGAAGGGTAACAACCTTTATGTATGCAGTAGCATAAATCCCTCCTGACCAGAAGGACCAATGGTGAAAGAAGATCCTTTCAAAACTGGGCGAGGGGCAGGTTTTGTTTGTGCTCTCTTTGTTGGTTCCCTCTCGGGACAGAGAGAGAGACCAAGCAGGTAAACCAGCTTCTGAAAAAGCATCTGAAATGATACGTCTAAAGTTACAAAAATTGTAAGTAAAAGAAAGGAAATATGTTAGATTATCTTTTGGTTTAGCCAGTAAATTTTCCCTATGCTAATAGGTTATTTTATTCCTGTTTTGTAAGTGGGAAGCAGAGTCAGAAGGGATCCTCTGTGTTTTAAATCTTTTTATTTACCCTGTAAAGTTATCTTCTATCTGGATTTTGCAGGTGTGATTCTTTTACTTTTTTTAATAAAATTTTTCTTTTAAGTACCTTATTGATTTTCAGTGTCCTAAAAACCAGGGACTTGTCTGTATTAAGCTATTGGTTGGTATATTATAATATATTATAATATTATAAGCCTCCACAGGAAAAGGGGTGATTCCTTTTTTTTGGGGGGGGGTACGGATCCAAGTGACCACTCCTTGAATGTTTGTTTAAATCACTTGGTGATGGCAGCAATACCGTCCAAGGATAAGTAAAGGAATTTGTGCCTTGAGGAAGTTTTTTACCTAAGCTGGTGGAATACAAGCTTAGGGGGTCTTTCATGTAGGTCCCCACATCTGTACCCCAGAGTTCAGAGTGGGGAGGGAACCCTGACAGTTCCTCAATAGGATTTTACTTCTAATTTTTAATAGATGCATTTTTCCCTCTAACTGCTTCTTTTACTTTCAGAGGGGTAACCATGTTAGTCTGGATATGTAAAAGCAGCAAAGAATCCTGTGGCACCTTATAGACTAACAGACGTTTTGGAGCATGAGCTTTCGTGGGTGAATACTCATGCTCCAAAATGTCTGTTAGTGTATAAGGTGCCATAGGAGTCTTTGCTGCTTTCTTTCACTTTGTTGTTTAGCCTTGGTGGCACTTTCTTGGTCATCTTAATACGATTTTGTTTTTAAATTTGGGGTATACATTTTACTTGAGCCTGTATTATGGTGTTTTTAAAAAGTTTCTACACCTTGCAGACATAACACTTTTGGGACTGTACATTTTAATTTCTGTTTAACTAGTCCAATGATTAACTCATCTTTATCAGTCTTGGTCCTCTCAAGGTAGAACACTACTGCACGGCTGATGTCCAGAACATATAGTAATTAGTCCTGTTTGCTCCCATGAGGTTTAAGGGGATAATGTGGGAAGATAGGTCAGGTTGGTTCAATTGGAAAGAGGAGGGTATAGTGGGTAAAAATTTAGATTGATATAAAATATTTACTCCTCATGCATTTCATTATAGAGTATAATCAAGTCACCCCTTTTCTTTGTTTAGCAAACCAGATTGAGCTCCTGGAGTCTATCACTATAAAATATGTTTTCTAATCCTTTAATCATTTCTCTTGTTCTTCTCTGAACTCTCTCTTATTTATCAATTTCCTTTTTCAATTGGGAACACCAGAGATCGACACAGTATTCCAATGGTAAAGCAAAAGTCAGAGCTAATATAACCTTTGGAGTCCTACTTAAGATCATCCCCATGCTCTCTGACTTACTGCCTACCAAAAGCATTGCTACTGAAGGAGTTTTGTGAGCTTCAAGGAAAAGGATACAGCAATGCTGAGAAAGAAATTGCACCTGTTCAGATCACAGAAACTGTCATGGGACAGGAATGTTGAGTGGGTTCTTGAATGATATCACCCTGGGGAACAGTAGGTGGGATTGTAGATAAAGGGGATAATAGATCTTCCTGGAGATATCAGGCTTGAGGGGGACAGCAACCTCAGCATTCTGCTGCCAGGGATAAGGGCATCCAGGAACCTCTTCTGGCAGAAAGAAACAAGACCTCTGAGCATGAGACCCGGCATCTGTCAGACTCCTGGCCTTTGTGGTTATTCCGGCATGCTCTGCACTCTGCTGTGTGAGGGGAGAACCCCCCTCACTAGTGTGGGATGCAATTAAAGTTCCTTGAAGTTTGCAACAGAAGTTTCCCATCCAAGGGGATGCTCTGGGATTTCAATATCAAGAGTTCCCCCATTGGGGTACTGTATTAATCACCACAGAGATGTTTCAGACTTACCATAATTGTCTGGGTGCAATCTACTGCTGGCTCATAAATATTTCCCTGATAAAATTGTACTCTAAGATCACCTCAGAAAGCAAAGCAAAATCATTCTTGCCGCCCTGCCGTTGTTTGCGAAATGAGATACAGGCTCACATATCTCCTATCAGACTTTTTCCTGAAAATTCGGTTAAGGAACATTTCTTTCCTATCAACAATCCCCATGGTGTCAACTTCAACAGAGCTCCATGAGTGGAGCACCCGCAGAAAAAAAGAGTGGGTATTCAGCATGAGCTGGCAGGCCCTGCCAATCTGCTCCTCCCCCTCCACCTCAGCACCTGCTTCCCGCAACTGATCATCTCTTCTGCAGAAGGCAGGAGGCACATAGGGGGAGGAGCACGGACAGGAAAAGGTAGAAAGATGTTCTTGGGAGAGGGGGTAAAATGGGGCAGGAAGAAATGGACTGGGAGCGGGAACACGTGGAGAACGAGAGGAGCTTTCGGGAAAGGGGTATAGTAGACACGGGGGGTGGGGCAGAGAGGCGGACAAGCACCATGGAGGAAATGAAAGAGTTGGCACCTGTACATACACTGCCCCCATATGATTGGGTAACTGAATCGAACTGGAAAATGTCTCCTTCATTTTGAAGTGAAAAATCAGAATGTTCCTTTTTAATGCAGATAAAATAGAAACTTTAGACTCTATGGAGATCCTTTTGTGTCTTTCTTGTTCTTTAAGCCACAACTACTTACCAAAAGGTGAATATGAGATACTACGCTCCTCTGTTAATGTGGGTTCGGCTATGAAAGGAGCAGTAACACCATTTACATCAAAAACTGCATTCCATTTGCTCTTTCAATGCAAAGTCCTTTCAATGTGTACATTGTCTTTCATACTGTGTCTCTGCAAGAGTGTTACAAATTAGGAGTGGGTGAGTCTATTTAAATTTCAACAATATATGAGCAGCACTGCTGAGATCCAACAAGGGGGTCATATATGTTATTGACAACCTTAGCCAAGCAATCTGCTTTATCAAAAGGAGCAGTAGAGCCCACGAAAGAAAAAGGACACAGACTTACCTATTTTATTTGCCAATTCTCCTAAAAAAGAAAAACAATATATTTAAAGAGAAAAATAGCACCTTTTGTAAGAATATGGCCAAGAACAAAGGTAACTAATAGTTCATAAAATTATAGAAGGTTTGAACTGGAAGAGACCTCAGGAGGTCACCTAGTCCAACCTCCTGCTCAAAACAGGACCAGCACCAACTAAATTCTCCCAGCCAGGGCTTTCTCAAGCCAGGCCTTAAATACCTCTAGGGATGGAGATTCCACACCCTCCCCAAGTAACCCATTCCAGTGCTTCACCACCCTCCTAGTGAAAAATATCAAGAGCTATGTTCATTGAAGAATAGCTGTGAGGGAGCAAGTGACACAATGAACATCATACTGTCTAAGGCCTCTAGAACATGGGCCAGAGAACTTCCCCCAAACAATTCATGTTTGCATGAGAGGAGATCCTTTACAAAGAACATACAACCTTGATTTCAAACATTTCCAGTGATGGAGGATCCACCAGAACCCATGGTAAATTGTTACAGTGTTTAATCATCCTGACTCTTAAAAATTTATGCCTAGTTTCTAGTCTGACTTTCTAATTCCAATTTCCAGCCATTGGATTTTACTAGACCGTTCTCTGCTAGACTAAAGAGCCCATTACCAAATACTTGTTCTCTATGCTCATACATTTAGAGTGCAATCAAGTCACCCCTTCTCTTTGTTAAACTAAATAGATTGAGCTCGTTGAGTCTATCACTATAACACATGTTATCTAACTCTTTAACCATTCGGGTGCTCTTCTCTGAACCCTCTCCTGTATGACAACTTCTTTCTTCAGTGGGGGACACCAGAACTGCACACATTATTCCAGCAACAGAGCCAAATACAGAGCTAATATGACCCCATAGTCCTAATTAAAATCAATCCCATGCCCTCTGGCCTGGGCCCAGCAAACAATTCCCTACTGAAGGGCTTGTGTCAGCTTTAGTGACAGGGAAAGAGCTTCCTGAGTCAGAAATTGCACAAGACTCTGGCCCCACCGATCAGCTCCTCCCCTTCCACCCCAGCGCCTCCTGCCTGCCACTGATCAGCTCTTCTGCAGAGGGCACAAGGTGCTGGAGGAGAGGAGACAGGGAAGGAAGAGGCAGAATGACGGCGGGGTGTTTTTGGGACAGTGAGTGGTCCATGGCAGAAAGAGGCTGAGTGGGAGCAGGAAGAGGTGGGGTAGGGCTGCGCTCTTGGGGAAAGGGCGTAGTGGGGACATGACCTGGGGCAGAGAGGTGGTCAAGTGCCATCGAGGAAATGGAAAAGTTGGCACCTGTGCCTACACTGCCCCCACGTGATTGGATAATGGAATCGAACCTTAACAATATCTCCTTCAATTTGAAGTGTAAAATCAGAACGCTCCATTTTAAAATGTAAGAAATAGAATCTTTTGGCTCTAGGGAAACCCTTTTGTGTCTTTCCTGTTCTTTTTTTCATCCAAAAAGTTCCTCTCCCACCCCCCACCCGAAATAGACACATTCCCATGGAAAGTTCCTGCCAACACCTTGCTCTCTTAGTGAATATACGGAACTGGAACACAAAATATCTAGCTTCTATTTCCTGCTCTAGAAAACATTCCTGTGGGACGATCAGCACTTCCTATGCAGAGGGTATCTCAAAGAGCCTACACTGGGTGCCCTGAAGAGGATATGGGTTCCAAATTTGGGGAAAGCTCTTTGGAAAGAGAATTCTGCCTCCATCGCTAAGGCACAGGGTGGAATGTTAACATGGCCTCAGTTATTACAAGATCAGGCACAGCACTAGCAACTCAGTCCTGCCACACTCCCCATCCAGAGCTATTGATTCAGTGGATATGTTCAGTTCCTCTAGCATGATGATGTTTTTTTTCTCAAATGTCGAACAGCCCTTGAATCCACACCCTTCTGACTTTTGAAGTTGTTGGAACCTATACAGGGCAGCGAAACTTTGCTCAGTGGACTGTAAGAATTGAGGAAAGTAGGCAAACTCACCCATTTGCTTCTGAAGGTCCTCTGCAAAAGAAAAATGGGGAGGAGAAGAAAACAATTCAGGGTATGTCCATTGACTTAGCATAAATATTGGCTATGTGTAGTGAGCTAGCTATTCAATCCGCGGGAAAGCCCCATTCCTATCTCATTATGTAGTAGATAAGAAGATTATATTCTTACTTTAATCAATTTAAGAAAAAGCTTCATGGCCACAACTAATTAGCAAAAGGTGAATATAACATATTAGCTCCTCTGCTAATATGGGTTCTCCTACGAAAGGATCAGTAACTCTCTCCAGTTTGACAACTTCTTTCTTTAGTGGGGGACACCAGAACTGCACACACTATTCCAGCAATGGAGAAAAATACAGAGCTAATTTAACCTTTATAGTCCTAATTAAGATGAAAACCGTGCTCTCTGGCCCGGGACCCAGTGAACACTTTCCTACTGAAGGGTTTGTGTCATCTCCAGTGAAAGGGAAATAGCTTGCTGAGACAGAAATTGCACCAGCGGCTGGCACCACCAATCAGCTCCAACCCCTCCAGCCCAGCACCTCCAGCCCTCCACTGAGCAGCTCTTCTGCAAAGGGAAGATAATACTCAGGGGGAGGAGCATGGACAGGAAGAAGCAGAACGAGGAAGGGGTGTTCTTGGGAGAGGGGGTGGAATAGGACAGGAAGAGGTGGAGTTGGAGCGGGAGGACACGGGGAGAGAGTCTTAGGGGGAGGGGTATAGTAGGCACGGGGCCTGGGGCAGAGAGGTGGTCAAGCACCATGGAGGAAATGAAAAAGTTGGCACCTGTGCCTACACTGCCCCCACATGATTGGGGAACTGAGTCAAACCAACAATGTCTCCTTCATTTTGAAGTGAAAAATCAGAATGCTCCGTTTTAACATGTAAGAAACAGAAACTTTTGGCTCTAGGGAAACCCTCTTGTATCTTTACTGTTCTTTTTTTCATCCAAAAAGATTTCCCCCCCTCTGAAATAGACACATTCCCATGGAAAGTTCCTGCCAACACCTTGCTTTCATAGTGAATACACAGGACTGGAAGACAGAATATCTAGGTTCTATTTCCTGCTCTACAAACCTTCAGTGTGGCGATCAGCACTTCCTTTGGAGGGAGATTGTCAAAGAGCTTACACTGGGTGTTCTGCACAGAATGTGGGTTCCAAGTTTCGGGGAAGCTCTTTGGGGAAGACATTTCTCCCTCCACCCCTGAGGCACAGGGTGGAGTGTCTGCCTGGCCTCAGCTACTGCAAGGTCAGGCACAGCACTAGTAATTCAGTCCTGCCACACTCCCCAGCCAGAGCCTTTTCATTCAATGGATATGATCAGTTCCTGTAGTGCATGGATGTTTTTTCTCACATGCCTGACTGCCCTTGAACCTCTATCCCTCTGACTTTCTTTGAAAAATGCTAATGAGGTTTCAGGTCAATGACATAAAAAAATTCCAGAGAAATCTACACAGACCCTCCACTTCCCAGGTGCATCGAGCTTGCAATGATAAGATCCCTTCTCCAGTTGAAATCGTTGGAATCAATAGAGAGCACATAAAGTTTGCTCAGTGGACTATCAATAATGAGAGAAGTAGGCAAACTCACCGATTTTCTCCTGGAGTTCCTCTGCAAAAGAACGATGGAGAGGAGCAGAAAACAGTTCAGTGTATGTCCACTGACATGAATTGAAGAGGGTGAATGAGATCTTTTCTTGGTTGATCAGCATAAATAGTGGCCATAGGTAGTGAACTAGCTTTTCAATCCGTAGGCTAGCCCCATTCCTATCCCACTACGTAGTAGATAGAAGAGAGTATATTCTTGCTGTAATCAATTTCAGAAGAAGCTTCATGGTCACAACTGTTACGGAGTCTGGGGGTTCCAGCCCTTCTCCCCTCTGCTTGGACCCCACAGTGACTTTTATCCAGCCAGTAAAACAGAAGGTTTATTGGACAACAGGAACACAGGTTACAGCAGAGCTTGCAGTCACAGCCAGGACTCCTCCATCCAGTCCTTCTGGGGGTTCAGGGTGCTCGGATCCCAGCTAGGATACCCTGAATTCCGCCCCACAGGCCCAAACCCAAACTGTCCTGCCTTTCCTCCCACCGGCCGACTCCTTTGTTCCCTTCTCCTTCGCCCAGGTGCTCCCCCCTCCCCCCTGCCGGGCTCGGGTTACAGGTTGAGCACCTGTCCCTCACCTAAAGACATCCCCTGCTTTCCCGTTCCCCACACAGACAGTCCCTACTCCGTCACAACAACTAATTAGCAAAAGGTGAATATGAGACACTACGCTCTTCTGCTAACATGGGTTCGGCTATGAAAGGAGCAGTAACACCATTTACATCATGAGCTGCATTCCATTTGCTGTTTTATGCAGAGTCCTTTCAACATGTACATTGCCTTTCATACTATGTCTCTGCAAGAGTGTTATCATTCTTGGAAAATACAAACCAGGAGAGGGTAAGTCTATTTAAAGTTCAACAATGTATGAGGAGACTGCTGAGAATCAGCAAGTGCTCATAGATGTTATTGACAAAATTAGCCAAGTAATCTGCTCTATCAAAAACAGAAAAGCGGGGTCAGGTCTAATAACTCAATCATTTTTCTTTTCATTCTACAAGATTCCTACACATCAGTAGAGCACACAAAAGAAAAAGGACAGAGACTTACTTATTCTCTTGTCTCCTAAATCTCCTAAAAAGGAAAAAAATCACACATATATATATATATATATATATACATACACACACACACACACACACATACATTTCAAGATAAGAATAGCACCTTTTGTAATAATATGACCAAGAACAAAGGTAACTAAGAGTTCATAGAATCAGGGAAGATTAGCAACTCATTCCCGCCACTCTCCCCATCCAGAGCTTTTTCATTCAATGGCTATGATCAGTTCCTGTAGCGTGTGGATGTTTTTTCTCACATGCCTAACTGTTCTTGAATCTCAAACCATCCGACCTTCTTTGCCAAGTGCTAGTGAGGTCTCAGCTCGATGACATACCACAATTACAGAGTAATCTACAAAATCACTCCACTTCCCGGATGCACGGGACATGCAATGGTAACGTCTCTTCTGCAGGTGAAGTTGTTGGAACCAACACAGGGCAGACAACCTTCGCTCAGTGGACTGTAAGAATTGAAGCAAGTAGGCAAACTCACCCATTTGCTTCTGGAGTTGCTCTGCTAAAGAAAAATGGGGAGGAGAAGAAAACAGTTCAGTGTATGTCCATTGACTTATGAATTGAAGAGGGTGAATGAGATCCTTTCTTGGTTGATTAGCATAAATAGTGGCCATGGGTAGTGAACTAGCTCTTCAATCCGTGAGCTAGCCCCATTCCTATTCCACTACGTAATAGATAGAAGAGAGTATATTCTTGCTGAAATCAATTTCAGAAGAAGCTTCATGGCCACACCTAATTTGCAAAAGGTGAATATGAGATACTACGCTCCTCTGCTAATATGGGTTCGGCTATGAAAGGAGCAGTAACACCATTTACATCATGAGCTGCATTCCATTTGCTGTTTCAATGTAAAGTCCTTTCAATGTGTCTTTCATACTGTGTCTCTGCAAGAGTCTTATGGTTCTTGGAGAATACAAATCAGGAGTTAGTGAGTCTATTTAAATTTCAACAATATACGAGCAGCACTGCTGAGATTCAGAAAGGGGCTCATATATGTTATTGACAACCTTAGCCAAGTAGTCTGCTCTATCAAAAGGAGCGGTAGAGCCCAAGGAAGAAAAAGGACACAGACTTACTTATTTTATTTGCCAATTCTCCTAAAAAAGAAAAACAATATATTTAAAGATAAGAATAGCGCCTTTTGTAAGAATATGGCCAAGAACAAAGGTAACTAATAGTTCATAAAATTATAGAAGGTTTGAGCTGGAAGCGACCTCAGGAGCTCATCTAGTCCAACCCCCTGCTCAAAACAGGACCAGCACCAACTAAATTCTCCCAGCCAGGGCTTTCTCAAGCCAGGCCTTAAATACCTCTAGGGATGGAGATTCCACACCCTCCCCAAGTAACCCATTCCAGTGCTTCACCACCCTCCTAGTGAAAAAATATCAAGAGCTGTGTTCATTGGAGTATAGCTGTGAGGGAGCAAGTGACACAATGAACATCATACTGTAAGAAATAGAAACTTTTCGCTCTAGGGAAATCCTTTTGTGTCTTTTCTGTTCTTTTTTTCATCCAAAAAGTTCCCCCCCTGCCCCCCGAAATAGACACATTCCCATGGAAAGTTCCTGCCAACACCTTGCTCGCATAGTGAATATACAGAACTAGAAGACAAAATATCCAGGTTCTATTTCCTGCTCTAGAAAACATTCCTGTGTGACTATCAGCACTTCCTTTGCAGGGGGACTCTCAAAGAACCTACATTGGTTGCCAGGAACAGGATGAGGGTTCCAAGTTTGGGGAAAGCTCTTTGGACAGACAATTCTCCCTCCATCGCTAAGGCACAGGGTGGAATGTTCACATGGCCTCAGTTATTACAAGGTCAGGCACAGCACTAGCAATTCGGTCCTGCCACACTCCCCAACCAGAGCTTTTCATTCAGTGGATATGTTCAGTTCCTCTAGCGTGCCGATGTTTTTTTCTCAAATGTCCAACAGCCCTTGAACCCCTACCCTTCTGACTTTCTTTGCAAAGTGCTGGTGAGGTCTCAGCTTGATGACATACCACAATTATAGAGTAATCTACACAGAACCCCCACTTCCCAGGTGTATGCAACATGCAACAAGAGCGTCCCTTCTGCGGTTGAAGTTGTTAGAAACTATACAGGGCAGACAAACTTTTATCAGGGGACTGTAAAAATTGAGGAAAGTAGGCAAACTCACCCATTTGCTTCTGAAGTTCCTCTGCAAAAGAAAAATGGGGAGGAGAAGAAAACAATTCAGGGTTTGTCCATTGACTTAGCATAAATATTGGCTATATGTAGTGAGCTAGCTATTCAATCCGCGAGAAAGCCCCATTCCTATCTCATTATGTAGTAGATAAGAAGATTATATTCTTACTTTAATCAATTTAAGAAAAAGCTTCATGGTCACAACCAATTAGCAAAAGGTGAATATAACGTACTAGCTCCTCTGCTAATATGGGTTCTCCTACGAAAGGATCAGTAACTCTCTCCAGTTTGACAACTTCTTTCTTTAGTGGGGGACACCAGAACTGCACACACTGTTCCAGCAATGGAGAAAAATACAGAGCTAATTTAACCTTTATAGTCCTAATTAAGATGAAAACCGTGCTCTCTGGCCCGGGACCCAGTGAACACTTTCCTACTGAAGGGTTTGTGTCATCTCCAGTGAAAGGGAAATAGCTTGCTGAGACAGAAATTGCACCAGCGGCTGGCACCACCAATCAGCTCCAACCCCTCCAGCCCAGCACCTCCAGCCCTCCACTGAGCAGCTCTTCTGCAAAGGGAAGATAATACTCAGGGGGAGGAGCATGGACAGGAAGAAGCAGAACGAGGAAGGGGTGTTCTTGGGAGAGGGGGTGGAATGGGACAGGAAGAGGTGGAGCTGGAGCGGGAGGACACGAGGAGGGAGTCTTAGGGGGAGGGGTATAGTAGGCACGGGGCTTGGGGCAGAGAGGTGGTCAAGCACCATGGAGGAAATGAAAAAGTTGGCACCTGTGCCTACACTGCCCCCACATGACTGGGGAACTGAGTCAAACCTTAACAATATCTCCTTCATTTTGAAGTGAAAAATCAAAATGTTCCATTTTAGTAAGTAGGAAATAGAAACTTTACATTCTATGGAAACCCTTTTGTGTCTTTCTTGCTCTTATTTTTCATCCAAAAAGTTGTTCCCCCCGCCGCTCCCCCCCAAAATAGGCACATTCCCATAGAATGTTTCTGCCAGCACGTTGCTCTCATATTGAATACACGGGACTGGAAGATAGAATATCTAGGTTCTATTTCCTGCTCTAGCAAACATTCAATGTGACGATCAGCACTTCCTTTGAAGGGGGATTGTCAAAGAGCCTACACTGGGTGTTTTGCACAGGATGTGCGTTCCAAGTTTCGTGGAAGCTCTTTGGAGAAGACACTTCTTCCTCCACCTCTGAGGCCTGGTCTACACTACTCATTACACTGCAACGCCCTTTATATCGATACAAAGGGCTCTTTAAATTGATTTCTGTACTGCACCCCGACGAGAGGAGTAGCGCTAAATTAGATATTAACATATCAGATTACGATTAGTGTGGACGGAAATCGACGTTATTGGCCTCTGGGCGGTATGCCACAGTGCACCACTGACCGCTCTGGACAGCAATCTGAACTCGGATGCAGCGGGGAGGTAAACAGGAAAAGCCCCGCGAACTTTTGAACTACATTTCCTGTTTGCCCAGCGTGGAGCTCTGATCAGCACGGGTGGCGATGCAGTCTCAAATCCAAAAAGAGCTCAAGCATGGACTGTACGGGAGATACTAGATCTGATCGCTGTATGGGGAGACAAATCTGTTGTATCAGAGCTCCGTTACAGAACACGAAATGCCAAAGCGTTTGAAAAAAAATCTCCAGGATACACAGCGCTGCGTGACAAACATAACGGGAAGCCAGAGACTCAAACGGATGCTCATGGATGGAGGGGGTACTGATGACTCCAGCTATCCCACAGTCCACAGCAGTCTCTGAAAATTATTTGCATTCTTGGCTGAGCTCCCAGTGTCTGTAGGTTCAAACGCAATGTCTGGCGTGGTTCAGGGAACAGCTCCTCAGTTTCTTTCCCCCCCACCACCACGTGAAAGAAAAGGGAAAGAAATCATTTCTTGACTACTCTCAATGTCACCCTATGTGTAGTGAATGCTGCTGGTAGACGCGATGCTGCAGCAGTGAAGAGCAGTATCCACTCCTCTTCCTCTCCCCCTCCCTGGTGGTAGATGGTGCAATAGGACTAGTAATCGTCCTCATGAATATCTAACATGTTGACATCGAGGCCAACATTGCTGGTTATTCCTAGTAGATAGGACAGAATGGCTAATAACCAGCTTCATCATAGTAACTGGGGGCTTCAGCCCCCTCCCTTTCCTGTGTAAAGAAAAGATTCTGGACTGTCATAGCAGCAGCATGCTGGGCTCCTTTCCCCCACACTTCTTAATGTCCTGCCTGGAGTATCATCGTGCCGGGAGGCTGCCTCCCCCTCCTTTTATGTCACTAAACATTCAGTGTTTCTTATTCTTGCATTCTTTATTACTTTATGACACAAATGGGCAGGACACTGCCACGGTATCCCAGGAAGGTTGGGGGAGGAGGGAAGCAACGGGTGGGGTTGTTGCAGGGGCATCACCTGTGAATACTGACACAGAACAGCTGTGCTTTGATACACTGGTCCTCTAAAACACTTGCCCCTTATTCTAGGCAGGACTGACTCTGTTTTTAGAAACCATAAGAGAGGGATTGACTCAGTCCCAAGTGAGTCAATCCCAATTTTGCTTTTGCGTTGAGCCCCCAGCCGATTTCAGCCAGGGGCACTCATGATAGCAGCGGACAGTACAGAGGAGGAGAGATAACCGTCATCTCATTGCCAGTTTTCTCCCGCAGTAGACGGTACAGAACGGCCGGTAACCATCTCTGCTATCATTGCAAAAGCAAATGAATGCTGCTGTGTAGCGCTGGAGTATCGCCTCTCTGTCCACGGCATCCAGTACACATACGGTGCCAGAAAAAAAAAAAGCTGAACGGGCTCCATGGTTGCCTTGCTATGGCGTCTGCCAGGGCAATCCAGGGAAAAACGGCGCGAAAGGATTGTCAGCTGATGTTTTCCCAGAGGAAGGAATGACTGATGACATTTACCCAGAACCACCCGCGACAATAATGATTCAACCCAGAATTCCAAGGGGCGGGGGAGACTGTGGGAACTATGGGATAGCTACGGAAGAGCTACCCACAATGCAACGCTTCAGAAATCGACGTTAGCCTCGGACCATGGACGCACAACCCCGAATTACTGTGCCTAGAGTGGCCGCATGAAATTGAACTTATAATATCAGTTTTATAAAACCGATTTTAGCTAATTCGATATTATCCTGTAGTGTAGACGTGGACTGAGGCACAGGGTGGAGTGTCTGCATGGCCTAAGCTACTACACGGTCAGGCACAGCATTAGCAACTCAGTCCTGCCACACTCCCCATCCAGAGTTTTTTCATTCAATGGATATGATCAGTTCCTGTAGTGCATGGATGTTTTTTCTCACATGCCTGACTGCCCTTGAACCTCTACTCCTCTGACTTTCTTTGCAAAGTGCTAGTGAGGTCTCTGCTCGATGACATACAACTATTCCAGAGAAATCTACACGGAACCTCCACTTCCCAGGTGGAGTGGGCATGCAATGATAATATCCCTTCTCCAGTTGAAATTGTTGGAATCAATACAGAGCACACAAAGTTTGCTCAGTGGACTGTCAATAGTGAGGAAAGTAGGTAAACTCACCCAGTTTCTCCTGGAATTCCTCTGCAAAGGAACAATGGAGAAGAGAAGTAAACAGTTCAGTTTATGTCCACTGACTTATGAATTGAAGAGGGTGAACAAGATCCTTTCTTGGTTGATTAGCATAAATAGTGGCCATGGGTAGTGAACCAGCTCTTCAATCCGTGGGCTAGCCCCATTCCTATCCCACTACATTGTAGATATAATCTTCTCTATTCTTGCTTTAATTAATTTAAAAAAAAGGTTCATGGCCACACCTAATTAGGAAAAGGTGAATATGAGACACTACGCTCCTCTGCTAATATGTGTTCTGCTACAAATGTACGATGTAACACCATTTACATCATGAGCTGCATTCCATTTGCTGTTTTATGCAGAGTCCTTCCAATTTGTGCATTGCCTTTCATACTATGTCTCTGCAAGAGTGTTATGGTTCTTGGAAAATACAAACCAGGAGAGGGTAAGTCTATTTAAAGTTCAACAATGTATGAGGAGACTGCTGAGAATCAGCAAGTGCTCACAGATGTTATTGATAAAATTAACCAAGTCAACTGCTCTATCAAAAACAGAAAAGGGAGGTGAGGTCTAATAACTCAATCATTTTTCTTTTAATTCTATAAGATTCCTAAATAGCAGTAGAGCACACAAAAGAAAAAGGACAGAGACTTGCTTATTCTCTTGTCTCCTAAGTCTCCTAAAAAGGAAAAAAAATTGCATATATATATATATACACACACACACATATATTTCAAGATAAGAATAGCACCTTTTGTAATAATATGACCAAGAACAAAGGTAACTAAGAGTTCATAGAATCAGAGAAGGTTAGCAACTCAGTCCCACCACTTTCCCCATCCAGAGCTTTTTCATTCAATGGATATGATCAGTTCCTGTAGCATGTGGATGTTTTTTCTCACATGCCTAACTGTCCTTGAAACTCAAACCATCTGACTTTCTTTGCTAAGTGCTAGTGAGGTCTCAGCTCAATGATATACCACAATTACAGAGTAATCTTCAAAGACACTCCACTTCTGAGACAGAAATTGCACAAGCCTCGGACCCCAACAATCAGCTCCTCCCCCACTACTGCGGTGCCTCCTGCCTGCCACTGATCAGCTCTTTTGCAGAGGGCAGGAGCTGTTGGGGGGAGGAGCCAGGGAAAGAAGAGGCAGAATGACGGCTGGGTGTTTTTGAGATAATGAGTGGATCAGGGCAGGAAGAAGCTGAGTGGGAGCAGGAACAGGTGGAGCAGGGCTGGGCTCTTGGGGAAAAGGTATAGTGGACTGTCAATAGTGAGGAAAGTAGGCAAACTCACCCTTTTTCTCCTGGTGTTCCTCTGCAAAAGAACAATGGAGAAGAGAAGAAAACAGTTCAGTGTATGTCCACTGACTTGTGAATTGAAGAGGGTGAATGAGATCCTTTCTTGGTTGATTAGCATAAATAGTGGCCATGGGTAGTGAACTAACTCTTCAATTCGTGGGCTAGCCCCATTCCTATCCCACTACATAATAGATATAATCTTCTCTATTCTTGCTTTAATCAATTAAAAAAAGAAGCTTCATGGCCACACCTAATTAGCAAAAGGTGAATATGAGACACTACGCTCTTCTGCTAATAGGGGTTCGGCTATGAAAGGAGCAGTAACACCATTTACATCATGAGCTGCATTCCATTTGGTGTTTTATGCAGAGTCCTTTCAATGTGTACATTGCCTTTCACACTATGTCTCTGCAAGAGTGTTATGGTTCTTGGAAAATACAAACCAGGGGAGGGTAAGTCTATTTCAAGTTCAACAATGTGTGAGGAAACTGCTGAGAATCAGCAAGTGCTCATAGATGTTATTGACAAAATTAGCCAAGTAATCTGCTCTATCAAAAACAGAAAAGCGGGATGAGGTCTAATAACTCAATCATTTTTCTTTTAATTCTACAAGATTCCTACATAGCAGTAGAGCACACAAAAGAAAAAGGACAGAGACTTACTTATTCTGTTGTCTCCTAAGTCTACAAAAAAGGAAAAAAATTACATATATATATATACACACACACATATATTTAAAGATAAGAATAGCATCTTTTTAAGGCCTGGTCTACACTACCCGTTTAAATCGCTTTAAAGAGCATTAAATCGATTTAATGCTGTACCCGTCCACACTACAACGCCCTTTATATCGATATAAAGGGCTCTTTAAACCGATTTCTGTACTCCACCCCGATGAGAGGAGTAGCACTAAATTCGATATTAACATATCAGATTAGGATTAGTGTGGACGGAAATCGACGTTATTGGCCTCCAGGCGGTATGCCACAATGCACCACTGACTGCTCTGGACAGCAATCTGAACTCGGATGCAGCGGGGAGGTAAACAGGAAAAGGCCCGCGAACTTTTGAACTACATTTCCTGTTTGCCCAGCGTGGAGCTCTGATCAGCACAGGTGGCGATGCAGTCTCAAATCCAAAAAGAGCTCCAGCATGGACCGTACGGGAGATACTAGATCTGATCACTGTATGGGGAGACAAATCTGTTGTATCAGAGCTCCGTTACAGAACACGAAATGCCAAAGCGTTTGAAAAAAAATCTCCAGGATACATAGCGCTGCATGACAAGCATAACGGGAAGCCAGAGACTCAAATGGACGCTCATGGATGGAGGGGGTACTGATGACTCCAGCTATCCCACAGTCCACAGCAGTCTCTGAAAAGTATTTGCATTCTTGGCTGAGCTCCTAATGTCTGTAGGTTTAAACACAGTGTCTGGCGTGGTTCAGGGAATAGCTCCTCAGTTCCCCCCACCACCACCATGTGAAAGAAAAGGGAAAGAAATCATTTCTTGACTTCTTTCAATGTCACCCTGTGTGTACTGAATGCTGCTGGTAGACGCGATGCTGCAGCAGTGAAGAGCAGTATCTGCTCCTCTCCCCCTCCCCGGTTGTAGATGGTACAATATGACTGATATCCGTCATCACCATCAGCCCGTGAGTGCTCCTGGCTGGCCTCAGGTGACGCTGGCTGGGGGCATCTGGGTAAAAATGGGAATGACTCCCAGTTACTCCCAGTAGATGGTACAGAATGGCTGGTAACTGTCTTCATCATAGCAACTGGGATCTGAGCTTAATCAGCCCCCTCCCTTTCCTGTGTAAAGAAAAGATTCTGTACTGCCTGGACTGTCATAGCCCCGGGAGGCTGCCTCCCCCTCATTTTATCTCACTAACAAGTCTCTGTTTCTTATTCCTGCATTCTTTATAACTTCATCACACAAAAGGGGGGGGGGACACTGCCACGGTAGCCCAGGAAGGTTGGGGGAGGAGGGAAGTAACAGGTGGGGTTGTTGCAGGGGCACCCCCTGTGAATACTATCACGGAGCAGCTGTGCTCTGATACACTGGTCCTCTAATACACTTGCCCCTTATTCTAGGCAGGACTGACTCTATTTTTAGAAACCATAAGAGAGGGATTGACTCAGTCCCAAGTGAGTCAATCCCAATTTTGCTTTTGCATTGCGCCCTCAGCTGATTTCAGCCAGGGGGACTCATGATAGCAGCGGACAGTACAGAGGAGGAGAGATAACCGTCATCTCATTGCCAGTTTTCTCCGGCAGTAGACGGTACAGAACGGCCGGTAACCATCTCTGCTATCATTGCAAAAGCAAATGAATGCTGCTGTGTAGCGCTGGAGTATCGCCTCTCTGTCCACGGCATCCAGTACATATACAGTGCCAGAAAAAAAAAAGCTGAACGGGCTCCATGGTTGCCGTGCTGTGGCGTCTGCCAGGGCAATCCAGGGAAAAACGGCGTGAAAAGATTGTCAGCTGATATTTTCCCAGAGGAAGGAATGACTGATGACATTTACCCAGAACCACCCGCGACAATAATGATTCAACCCAGAATTCCAAGGGGCGGGGGGGACTGCGGGAACTATGGGATAGCTACGGAAGAGCTACCCACAATGCAACGCTTCAGAAATCGACGTTAGCCTCTGACCATGGACGCACAACCCCGAATTACTGTGCCTAGTGTGGCCGCATGAAATCGAATTTATAATATCAGTTTTATAAAACCGATTTTAGCTAATTCGATATTATCCCGTAGTGTAGACGTGGCCTAATAATATGACGAAGAACAAAGATAACTAAGAGTTCATAGAATCAGGGAAGATTAGCAACTCATTCCCGCCACTCTACTCTACCCATCCAGAGCTTTTTCATTCAATGGATATGATCAGTTCCTGTAGCGTGTGGATGTTTTTTCTCACATGCCTAACTGTCCTTGAAACTCAAATCATCTGACCTTCTTTGCCAAGTGCTAGTGAGGTCTCAGCTCGATGACATACCACAATTACAGAGTAATCTACAAAGACACTCCACTTCCTGGATGCATGAGAGATGCAATGGGAGCGTCTCTTCTGCAGGTGAAGTTGTTGGAACCTATACAGGGCAGACAACCTTTGATCAGTGGACTGTAAGAATTGAAGTAAGTAGGGAAACTCACTCATTTTCTCCTGGAGTTGCTCTGCAAAAGAACAATGGGGAGGAGAAGAAAACAGTTCAGTGTATGTCCATTGACTTATGAATTGAAGAGGGTGAATGAGATCCTTTCTTTGTTGATTAGCATAAATAGTGGCCATGGGTAGTGAACTAGCTCTTCAATCTGTGGGCTATAGTCCTAATTAAAATCAACCTACACCCTCTGGCCTGGTCCCAGCGAACACTTCCCTACTGAAGGGCTTGTGTCACCTTTAGTGATAGGGAAACACCTTGCTGAGACAGAAATTGCACAAGCCTCTGACCCCAACAATCAGCTCCTTCCCCTCCACGCAGCGCCTCCTGCCTGCCACTGATCAGCTCTTCTGCAGAGGGTAGGAGGTGCTGGGGGGAAGGAGCCAGGGAAGGAAGAGGCAGAATGACGGCGGGGTGTTTTTGGGACAGTGAGTGGACCAGGGCAAGATGAGGCGCAGTGGGAGCAGGAAGAGGTGGAGTAGGGCTGCGCTCTTGGGGAAAAGTGTATAATGAGGAAGGGACCTGGGACAGAGCGGTGGTCAAGTACCGTTCAGGAAATGAAAAAGTTGGCACCTGTGCTACACTGCCCCCACGTGATTCGGTAACGGAATCGAACCTTAACAATGTCTCCTTCAGTTTGAAGTGAAAAATCAGAAGGCTCTAATTTAATGTAAGAAATAGAAACTTTTGGCTCTAGGGAGACCCTTTTGTGTCTTTCCTGTTCTTTTTTTCATCCAAAAAGTTTTCCCCCACCCCAAAATAGACACATTCCCATGGAAAGTTCCTGCCAACACTTTGCTCTCATAATGAATATACGGGACTAGAAGACAAAATATCTAGCTTCTATTTCCCGCTCTAGAAAACATTCCTGTGTGACTGTCAGCACTTCCTTTGCAGCGGGACTCTCAAGGAGGCTACACTGGGTGCCCTGAACAGGATGTGGGTTCCAAGTTTGCGGAAAACTCTGTGGAAAAACAATTCTCCCTCCATCGCTAAGGCACAGAGTGGAGTGTCCACATGGCCTCAGTTATTACATGAGACATGCAATGAGAGCTTTCCTTCTGTAGTTGAAGTTGTTGAAACCTATACAGGGCAGACAAACTTTGCTTAGTGGACTGTAAGGACTGAAGAAAGTAGGCAAACTCACCCATTTGCTTCTGGAGTTCCTCTGCAAAAGAAAAATGGGGAGGAGAAGAAAACAGTTCAGGGTATGTCCATTAACTTAGCATAAATATTGGCTATGTGTAGTGAGCTTGCTATTCAATCTGTGGGCAAGCCCCATTCCTATCTCATTATGCAGTGGATAAGAAGATTATATTCTTATTTTAATGAATTTAAGAAAAAGCTTCATGGCCACAACTAATTAGCACAAGGTGAATATAACATATTAGCTCCTCTGCTAATATGGGTTCTGCTATGAAAGGACCTGTAACATCATTTACATCACGAGCTGCATTCCATTTGCTGTCTCAATGCAGAATCATTTCAGTGTGTACATTGCCTTTCATACTGTGGCTCTGCAAGAGTGTTATTGTTCTTGGAGAATAAAAACATATAGTACGTGAATCTATTTAAGTTTAACAATGTTTGAGTAGCACTGTTCAGAACGAACAAGTGTTCATATACAGGGCCAGCTTTAGCCAGTGCAGGGCCTGATTTGTGGGGCATGTACTCTCCCAGCGGCACTTCAGATTTCCCGCTTTAGCACTGGTAGCAGAGCTGCAGGGCTCCGGCTGCGGGAGCGAGACAACCGCACTTGCCACTCTCGGGCCGGGGGACAGGGGCTGCGGGGTTCTGGCCGGGGTAGTGGCTGCGGGGTTGCGGGGATCTGCCTGGCTGAGTGGGACCGTGGGGTTGCAAGGCTCTGGCCTGGAAAGCGGGTATGCGGAGCTCTGGTCAAGGTAGCATGACAGGGCTCCAGCGGAGTTCCGGCCGGGGGAGCAGGACTGCGGGGTTCTGAGGCTCCGGCTGGGAGAGCGGGGTTGCAGGAGCGAAGCCAAAAGGCAAAAGCTGACATCAACTTTGTTTCAGTCTGTGTGTTACTTGACACCGTGTATTCAGTGTCACCATAGAAGGGAAGGCCTCTGCATAGACGGAAATTTGCCTGGGCATCAGTAGAAAATGTTAAGTAAAATTAGCTTTAAAAATTAAACCTGGCGCTTTGTCATCTTGTGTCATCATTTTTATTTCTTAGCTTTCAGCTATTTAAGTGAACTCTAAAACTTTCATACTGACTGTTTACTATCTGACACTGTATCTCTCTCATCTCCTTCATAACCATCACTGACTTTTTCCCATTTTAATACTATCCCATAGTGTCAGAGACAGTGAGCAAAATAGCAAATAAAGGTACATGACAATCTTTCTATCTCTATAGAGAATAATAGATATACAAGCATCTATCTCACATAGAGAGATGTGATGTATTCCCTGCAGCGAGGGCCACCTTTAGTAAGTGCGGGGCCCAATTCGAACAGTTTCGATGGGCCCCCAGCAGGGATGACAAAAAAAACCATCCCCCCCCCCCAAAAAACCAACACACATAAAAAAAAAATTGGCGTTTGTAATCACTGGACAGTGCTCTGAGTCTTCGGCGGCATTTTGGCAACAGGTCCTTTACTCACTCCAGGTTCTCAGGAGCACTGAAGGGCACGCCGCCTAAGACCCAGAGCAAGTGAAGAACCAACCACTGAAGTGCTGCCGAAGACCCAGAGCAAGCGAAGAACCCACCACCGAAGTGCCACCAAAGACCCAGAGCGCTGCTAGGTGAGTAAAAATTAAAAAAATGTCTCTAGCCAGGAAAGGGATTCTCACTGGGTGCGGGGCCCTCTTAGGCCCGGGCCCCGATTCAGGGGAATTGGTGGAATAGGCCTAAAGCTGGCCCTGTTCATATATTGTGACGTACTGAGGCCAGAAGGATATAAGAGGGTAGTCCTTTTGAGTACTGGGACGTGGGCGAGCGCTAGCCTACTGCTGAAAGCCCCTCCTTCAGCCTAGGGAGGAGCCATGAAACCCAGGACCCAACTGAGTTTGGGGGACAACAAAGGCAACAACAGGAACAGGCGTGGAGGTCAAAGGGCCAAAACTATGGAACTGGAAGGGGACATCGAGCAGAGAACCCCAGACAGTGCCCACTGCTCCTCGAAGACATCAAGAGAGCCAGCGGACGCTGCCCAGAGGAACTCTGCTCAGGTACATGAACGGATGAAAGAATGAAAAATGGCCCCAAAGTCGCAGCCCACTCTCTCTGCAAACCTCCCCTCCCTGGTGTTACGGATGGCCACCTTGGCCATAGCTAGGAGGAGGCTGACGAGGTAGTCCCTCAACTTCATGAGGCCTTAGCTTGGGTGTGCATAGTGAAATAAATATTGGGGAAAAGTGCAGCCAGAACCTCAATAAGAGATTCTGGAGGAGCCGGAAAAGGGGCTGCAGCCTGGCGCAATGAAGGTACGCATGCGCCACGGTCTCCCTCATTCCACAGAAGGGACAGATGTCAGGGACAATGGTAAACCATGCCAAGTACACGCCTGTGCTCACAGCTCCGTGCAGGAGTCACCAGCTGATATCCCCAGCAGGCCACAGGACTAAGGTGGAATAGAAACTGGCCCACCAGGGTTTCCCACCCGCTGCTGCTGGTAGAAGGTCCCGCTCATTGGTGTCTGGGTGGGACATGAGGGTGGGGTAATGAAGCGTGTGCAGCATGAGTGCGTATAGATGGTCTCTTGGCGCGGTTTGGAAACATGCAGCCGGCTCAGGGGCGGCTCTAGGGATTTTGCAATGTGTTCAGAACCCATGGAGATGAGCACAGAATAAATAACAGAGAAATCAGAGTAGGTAGAAAAATGAACAAGCGTGGGATCAGATTTCATTCACAAGGCCTCGTAATGACAGTTCACTTAAAATTCATATTGATTTCAATGGAAAGTTAGAGTTATGGAAACAGACATCACAAACTGAGGTACAGATATAAAAAATGGTCCTATAAGAAAGAGGCTGAGAACATGGTTTAGTTACAGCTGGGCAGAGACCAGAATTTCCATTTCATGGGAAATTCCATTATTGTAAAATTAGTTTTTTTTCTTCTAAAAAGAATAAAAAGAAAGATTTTTGAAATTTCTTCCAAAATGTTCAGGTCAACCAAAACATTCTGTTTTTATAAAATTGAAACATTTTTTTCCCCTTTTTGAAATGGAAAAAATTCCATTTCAATGCAGTCAAAAAGGAAAGTTTTTACCTTGCTGAAATGTTATGTTTTTTATTTCCCTCCAAACAATTTTCTTTTTTTGAAACACACATGTTCCAATGGAAAGTTTTTAACAGCTCTTGGTCCAGTAGTGAATACACTGGGCTGGAAGCCAGAATATCTGGGTTGTATTTACTGCTCCAGCAAACATTCCTGTGAGACTGCGCAGGAGAATTTTCAGAACTCTGTGTAGGGCATGGGTTTCCAGTTGAGGGAAGCTATTCTGGAAAGACTATTCTCCTCCCGAACCTGCTTCCTGCTTTTAATGTACTTACGTTTTCTTTGTTTAGCTTTTAAACCTTCAGCTAGTTGCTCTTGACAATATTTTTTTGGCCTGCTTAGTTGTACTTTAACAGTTAACTTGTCAGAGTTTATGCTCCTTTCTGTGTTCCTTTCATAAATATAAAAGGAAGGGTAACAACCCTTATATATGCAGTAACACACATCCCTCCCAACCAGAAGAACCAATGGGGAAAGAAGATCCTTTCAAAAATGGGGTAGGAGAAGGTTTTGTTTGTGCTCTCTTTGTTGGTTCCCCCTCGGGACAGAGAGAGAGACCAAGCAGGTAAACCAACTTCTGAAAAGGTATCTGAAATGATACACCTAAAATTACAAAAATTGTAAGTAAATGTAAGTAAATGCATTAGTTTATCTTTTCTCTTAGCTTGCAAATTTTCCCAATGCTAAGAGATAATTTTATTCCTTTTTGTAACTGGGAAGTAGAGTCAGAGGGGAATCTTCTGCGTTTTAAGTTATTTACCCTGTAAAGTTATCTTCCATTCTGATTTTGCAGGTGTGATTCTTTTACTTGTTTTTAAATAAAATTCTTTTAAGAACCTGATTGATTTTCAGTGTCCTAAAAACCAGGGATTTGTTCTGTGTTAACATATTGGTTGGTATGTTATTCTCAAGCCTCCCCAAGAAAAGGGGTGAAGGGGCTTGAGGGGGATTTTTTTGGGGGGGAGTATAGGGCTCCAAGTGGTGCCTCCCTGAATGTTTGTTTAAATCATTTGGTGGTGGCAGCAATACCATCCAAGGATAAGGAAAGGAATTTGTGCCTTGTTGTGTATTTGGTTGTCATGGTTTTTGTTCCTGTGGCAACTGAGTTAGATTATTAGGGGATAGCCCAGCCAGCTTCAGTGGGTTGGGTGAGCTCTGTGTCTGTAAATAAATGGTAGTTTTGTTAGCTGTCTGCTGCCTGGCCTCAAGTGATTTCTTCCTAAACCGGCTGCCCCCAAGGATATAACATGCCTTGGGGAAGTTTTTAACCTAAACTGGTGGAATATAAGATTAGGGGATCTTTCATGCCAATCCCCACATCTGTACCCCAGAGTTCCTCAGTAGGATTTTACTTCTAATTTTTAAAGGATGCCTTCTTGCCTCTGTTTCTTATACTTTGTTATTTAGCCTTGGTGGCACTTTCATGGTCCTCTTAATATGATTTTTTTTAAAAATCTGAGGTATACATTTTACTTGAGCCTGTATTATGGTGTATTTAAAAAGTTTCTACATCTTGCAGACATAACACTTTTGGGACTGTACCTTTAAATTTCTGTTAAACTAGTCCAATGATTAACTCATCTTTATCAGTCTTAGTTCTCTCAAGGTAGAACACTGCTGCATGTCTGATGTCCAGAGTATACAGTATTTAGACCTGTTTGCTCCCATGAGGTTAAGGGAATAATGAGGGAAGATGGGTTGTTTGGTTCAATTGGAAAGAGGAGGGGATTGTGGGTAAAAATTTAGTTTGATGTCAAATATTTATTCCTCATGTATTTAATTATAGAGTATGATCAAGTCACCGCTTCTCTTTATTGAGCAAACCAGATTGAGCTCCTGGAGTCTATCACTATAAAATATGTTTTCTAATCCTTTAATCATTTCTCTTGTTCTTCTCTGAACCCTCTCCTATTTATCAACTTCCTTCCTCAGTTGGGGACACCAGAACTGGACACAGTATTCCAATGGCAGAGCCAAAGACAGAGCTAATGTAACCTTCATAGTCCTACTTAATACCATCCCCATGCCCTTTGGCCTACTGCCTACCCAATCCATTCCTACTGAAGAGGTTTTGTGAGGTTCAAGGAAAGGGTACAGCCATGCTGAAAAAGAAATTGCGGCTGTTCAGACTACAGATAATGTGTGTCTGACTGGCCCAGTGATGGGACAGGAATGGTGAGTGGGTTCTTGAATGATATCACCCTGGGGAACAGTAGGTGGGATTGTATATAAAGGGGTTAATGGCTCTTCCTGGAGATCTTAGGTATGCAGGGAGACAGCAACCTCAGCACCTTGCTGCCAGGGGCAGAGGCGTCCAGGAAACTCTTCTGGCAGAAAGATCTCTGAGTATGAAACCTGGCATCTGTCAGACTTTTGGGCTTTGTGGTTATTCCGCCAAGCTCTGCACTCTGCTGTGTGAGGGGAGAACACCCCTCATTGGTGTGGGATGCAATTAAAAGCTCTGAAGTTTCCAGCAGAAATTTCCCCTCCAAGGGGATGCTCTGGCCTTTCAATATCAAGAGGTCCCCTCGAGACACTGTATGAAACCCCATAGAGATATACAAGACTTATCATGAGTTTCTGGGTGCAATCTAGAGCTGGCTGCTAAATATTTCCCTGATAAAATACCACTCTGTGTGATCACCTCGAAATCAAAGCAAACTTATTCTTGCTGTCCTGCCATTGTTTGCAAAATGAGATACAGGCTCACTTATCACCTATTTGTCTTTTTTCTGAAAATTGGGTTAATGAACATTTTCTTTCCTCTCAACAACTCCCAGATGTCAACGTTGTCAGTGCTCCAGGACTGGAGCAACCATGGAAAAAAAGATGAGGTGTCAGCACTCACTGGCAGGACCTGCCAATCAGCTCCTACCACTCCACGGCTGGGGCTCATGACCACCACAGATCAGCTGTTTTTGCAGAGGGCAGGAGGTACTGGGGAGAAGAGCTAAGAAAGGAAGAAGTGGAACGAGGGTGGGGCTTCCTTGGAAGAGGGGGTGGAACGGGAGAAAGAGGCAGAATGGGAGAGGGAAAAGGTGGGGCAGGGGTGGGGCCTTGATGGAAGGGACAGGGCCTGGGGTAGAGAGGACCCCAGAGGAAATGAAAAAGTTGGCATCTGTGTCTACACTGCCCCCACGTGATTTCATAACTGAATTGAACCTTAACAACGTCTCCTTCATTTGAAATGAAAAATCAGAATATTCCTTTTCAACAAGGAGGAAATAGAAACTTTTGACTCTACTGAGATACTTTTGCTTCTTTCTTGTTCTTTTCTCATCCAAAAAGTTTTTTTCCAACTGAAATAGTCATATTCCCATGGAAAGTTTCTGCCAACACCTTCCTCTCATAGTGAGTACACGGGGTGGGAGGACAGAACTGCTACATTCTATTTCCTGCTCTAGCAAACTTTCCTGTGTGACTATCAGCACTTCTTTTGCATGGGGACTGTCAAAGTGCCTACACTGGGTGGTTTGCACAGGATGTGGTTTCCTAGTTTGGGGGAAGCTCTTTGGGGATGACAAGTCTCCCTCCATCAATGAAGCACAGGGGTGGAGTGTCTGCATGGCCTCAGTTACTACAAGCACATAGCACTAGCAACTCAGTCCTGTCACACTCCCCAGCCAGAGATTTTTCATTCAATGCATAGGTTCAGTTACTCTAGTGCATAGATGTTTTTTCTCTCATATCCGACTGCCCTTAAACCCCTGCCCCACTGACTTTTCTTTGAATAAGGTCTCAGCTCAATGACATACCACAATTCCACAGAAAAAGCAGCAAAGAATCTTGTGGCACCTTATAGACTAACAGACGTTTTGGAGCATAGCTTTCGTGGGTGGATACCCACTTCGTCAGATGCATGTGCACATTGTGTTTCATAGTGTGTCTCTGCAAGGGTGTTATGGTTCTTGGAGTATACTAACAAGTATCTATTGGGTTTCTGGGACCTGGGTGGGTGGAAGCCTGCCCAATGCTAAAGGATCCCTACCCCCGACTAAGGGGAGGATCTACAGGACCTCAGAAACTCACTGATTTTGGGGGACAACTAATAAAACTAACTAATAAAAGAACAGGGACAGGAGTGAAGTCAAAGGGTCATAAGAAGGGAGCCTGACGGGGACACCGAGCAGAGAACCCCGGACAGCGCCCACTGCACCTCGAAGGCATTAAGGGAGCCAGTGGACGTCGCCCAGAGGAACTCCGCCCGGATACATGAACAGACCAAGGATCGGAAACAAGCCCCACAATCACCTGAGTCTCCATCGGCCAACCTCCTCTCCCTGGTTGCGTAGATGGCCATTTAACCAGGGTGAGGAGGAGGTTGACCAGGAGGTCCAGCGACATTGTGGGGCCACGGATAGGTAGTGCATAGAGAAGGAGGTGAGGGGAAAAGTGTAGCCACAAGCACAACAGGATATTGGTGAGGAGCAGCTATAGGGGCTGCATCCTGGCACACTCTAAGTAAACGTGTGCCAGGGTCTCCCTCACGCCGCAGAAGGGGCAGGTGTTTGGGACAGGAGTAAACCGCACCAAATACATGCCCATGCTCACGGCCCCATGGAGGAGCCGCCAAATGATATCCCTGGCAGGCCTCAGGACCACGGTAGAGTAGAGGCTGGCCCACCAGGGCTCCTCACCCTCCAGAGGCTGCAGGAGGTCCCGTCACTTTGTGTTGGGGTGGGACACGAGGGTGAGGAAGTGAAGGGTATGGAGCATGAGCGTGTAGAGATGATTCCTTGGCGCGGTTTGGAAGCGGACCAGCTGCAGATCATGCAGCCGGCTTGCGGAGAAGGGCAAGGGGGGGCCGGTCGGGTCCATGGGGCAGGGGCCCAATGAAAAGGTCCGGAGGACTCAGGGTGGTGGGTGAGCAGGGCATGCCCTCTCGCAGGACCCGGTCGAGGTAGGCCCGAGCAGCGGGCGGCAAAGTGGCCTCCACCTCCTGTAGTACGCACCAAGGAATACAAGGTCTGGAGAGCCCCATCTGCCGAGCGAGTGTCAGGGGATCCAGCCAGTCTCCCTGGTCGTAGTCCAGGAGGTCTCCAACCCTGGTAGCTTCTGCCAGGACCAACCTCTGGCCCAAGTAGTGGGTGAGTCTATTTAAATTTCAACAGTGTATGAGCAGCACTGCTCAGAACCAGCAAGTGCTCATATATGTTATTGACAAAATTAGCCAAGTCATCCGCTCTATCAAAAAGAGGAGTAGAGCACAAGGAAGAAAAAGGACACAGACTTACTCATTCTCTTTTCCAAGTCTCCTAAAAAAGAAAAAAATATAATTAAAAATAACAGTAGCACCTTTTGTAATAATATGGCCAGGAACAAAGATAACTAATAGTTAAAATAACGAAAGCTGTATTTATTGGAGAATAGCTGTGTGGGAGCAAGTGACACAATGAACATCATAGTGTCTAAGGCCGGAAGGAAGCACTCTCCTCATCTATAACGTGGTCCTGAGAACTTCTCCCAAACAATTCATGTTTGCATTAGAGCAGATCCTTTAGAAAAAAATTCCAGTAATGGAGGATGCACCACAACCCCCTGTAAATTGTAACAATGGCTAATCACCCTCCCTCAAAAATTTATACTTTATTTTTAGTCTGACTTTCCTAGTTTCAGTTTCCAGCCATTGGATTTTGCCAGACCATTCTCTGCTAGACTAAAGAGCCATTATCACATATATGTTCTCTAGCTACATATGTTTAGAGTGTAATCAAGTCACTCCTTTTCTTTGGTGAGCTAAATAGATTGAGTTCTTTTAGTCTATCACTATAATATATGTTATCTAATCCTTTAATCATTCTGGTGCTTTTCTCTGAACCCTCTCCAGTTTGACATCTTCTTTCTTCAGTTGGGGATGCCAGAACTGCACTCAGTATTCCAGGGTCAAATACAGAGATAATATAACCCTATAGTCCTAATTAAGATCATTCCCATGTCCTGTGGTTTGGGGCCTAATGAACACCTTCCTACTGAAAGGCTTGTGTAAGATCCAGAAAATGGGGTACAGTTTTTCTGAGACAGGTATTGCACTCACAGGCAGGCCCACCGATCAGCTCCTTCCCCTGCAACCCAGCACCTCCTGCCTGCCACTGATCTGCTGTTCTGCAGAGGGCAGGAGGCTCTGCGGAGGAGAAGCAGGGAAAGGAAGAGGAGAAAGAAGGATGGAGATGGTGTGTGACAGGGCAGAAGGAGACAGAGTGGGAGTGGGAAGAGGCAAGGCAGGGATTCGGCCTTCAGGGAAGGTATAGAGTAGGGGCAACTTGTTGCCAAAGGGTGTTATGAAGGCCAAAACTACAATGGGGTTCAAAAAAAGAGAAGAAGATAAGTTCATGGAAGATACCTCCGTAAGTAATTATTAACCAAGATGGTCAGGAATGCAAGATAGTGCTCTGGGTGTCCCTCAGCCTCTGACTATCAGAAGCTGGGACTGGATGTCAGGAAATGTATCATTAGAGAATTTCCCATTCTGTTCATTCCCTCTGATGAATCACGCACTGGCCACTCTCATTAGATAGGATATTGAGCTGGATGGATTATTGGTCTGACACAGTATGGCTGTTCTTATGTTGCTTCCCTAGAGCCTTTGTTTCCTGTCCCCAGTAAAGTTCCCTGTGTTATACTGTTATTTTTGAGTGTGGCCTTTCATTTTTTGGGACTTATATTAGGGTATTGTGTTGTCCATGTGCAGGGTTAAATTTCTTGAAAATAGATAAGTAGCATTAGTCATTTCTCAAGGGACAGCACCCTGTCTCCCAAGCACAGGCAGGAGTCACCACTGGGTGGAGACACCAGGTGCTGAAACAAAGACCCCAGGACCCAATGCCTGCCACCAGGGAAGACAAGTCACTCCGATTAGCAAGTAGCAGGGAGGAGACTTAAGCCTCATAGGGGGTGGGGGGAAAGAGGGTTACATGAAATACAATGTTGGCATTTCCCTCAGAGATCCGTCTTTGCAGCAGTGAGGGCTGGAGGAGCCTCTGACTCCTGTGAGGAACAACAGAATTGGCAGGGAGTCAGGGACTTCAGGGGATGGGGAATTCCCCTGCTGCCAGTGACAGACAGCTTTGATTCTGAATCCAGGCTGCCTGCTTCTGTGAAGTACTGAGCAACCTCAATTCAAATTAAGCCAAATCCATAAATTTTATTCAGATGTAACTCAGATAGAATTCTCAAAAGTGTAGATAGTTCTCGGAAAACATCAAATCGATGTGCATCAGCAGTCAAAAATGCTAACAGAATGTTAGGAAGTAAGAAAGAGATAGATAATAAGACAGAAAATAACATAATGCCCCTATATGAATCCATGGTGCACCCATAACTTGAACACTGTGTGCATCTCAGGACACATCATCTAAAAAAATGCATGTTAGAATTGGCAAAAGTATAGAGAAGGGCAACAAAAATGATTAAGGGTATGGAACAGCTCCCATACGAGAAGAGATTTAAAAGACTAGGACAGTTCAACTTGGAAAAGAGATGATGAAGGGGAATATGACAGTGATGTATGAAATCATGAATGCTGTGGAGGAAGAAAAAAGGAAAAAGGGAAATATTTACCTATTTGCATAACACGAACTAGGGGTTACTTGATTAAATTAATAGATTTAAAACAAACAAACCAACAAAAGGAAGTACTTTTCACATAACACACAGTCAGCCTGTGGAATTCAGTGCTAAGGGATATTAAAATTCGCTAATTATATTTGAAAGAACTTGAACATCATAAATTAGCCACCTTCAGTGAGGTTCATGTGGACAAACATTTGGATCCTGTACTTTTGCTATCAGTAAATTTGACCAGCATTGAGTTCTCTGCTGCTGTCAGTCAGCTTCTCCAGTGTTTCTTTCAAGCAAAATTAACCTCATTCGCATGCAATATAACAGTTTTTTTCATTGATTCCAAGGCTAATCGTCTAGTCTGATCACTTCTAGAACGCAGGCCAGAGAACTGCCCCATAATAATTCCCAGAGCAGAGTTTTGTTGTTGTTTTTTTTAAAAAACAAACAAAAAAACCCAACCATTCAATCTTGATTCAGAAATTGTCAGGGTTGGAGACACCACTGCAACCCTTGGTAAATCGTTCCAATGGTTAATCACCCTCACTGTTAAAAATTTACACCTTATGCAAATTAAACAAAAGAAAATTAAGTTAACTTACTTTTGCATTTTCCAGGAAAAAGGATGACAGACACAGCAATAAGAAGCAATAAAGGGATTAAGGCATCTACGGAAAGAAAGAATATGTTAGTATCCTCAAACATGGAAGGTATTTCTAAGTATTACAGTTTTGGACCTAAACAATGATGGACTTTTGATGGGGTATGAACAATGATGGGATATGAACAGATGTCCCTGCCAGGAGGTGTGGACTCGACCTAAGGGTCATCAGTCTCGTTTTACCTGTTCCTCCCCACTATTCAAAGACACAGTGAAATAGGTTCCATTAGGAATCTTTTTTGTTACTGTAAGTGCTCAATTAGAGATTAAATCATGTGTGATGGAATAGCCTTTCTTCCCAGCCTGCTAAGAACTAAAAGTCACTAAGAGCTGAGGATCACTAAGAGCTGGGTGGACTCTCAAGAGACTGACCTGCAGAGGTCACAGCAGAGAGGCAGGTGGCAGAAGGTGACCGGCAACTGGAACAAGTGGGGGAGGATTAATGGCTGGTAGGCTGTCAGCAGGGGAGAAACCATTGCTGGCAGGAAGGCCAGCGGGGGAGGAACAGCGACTGGTGAGGCAGCCAGCCAGAGCAAGCACTCAGATGGCAGAGCAAGCAAGGTGCCTTCTTCTCCAAATGGGAGGTGAACTCCCACAGATGCATCTCTGAACCCTGGGTCCTGACCAAGGGCAATGACCGTGAGTGGGGTGTGGTGAAGGAGCAGAGTGGGGCATAGAAAAGGTAGTTTTGGTTGTAGAACTCAAGAACAGGAGGCAGAAGACTCTGCCCCACGCACTCTGGGGTGGGTGTCCTGCTCACAGTTTTATCCTCATTAATCCTACTTGTGACATTTTCCTCAGTTAATGTTGGGTGACTTCCCTCCTTTCATTAAAAGTATCTTTCCTACACTCAGACTCTCTGCTTGCGAATGGGGAAGTATTGGCTCTCAGGAGGACCCTGAAATGTCATTTACCCAGGTAACTGGGTGCGGGCTCAAGCCAGTTCTGTGTTGTATTGTTGAAAAGAAACTAGATATTGAACCCAGTCCTGGTTGCTGCTGGCTCCACCTGGCAGAAGGGTTAGAATAGAATAAAATAAATATTAGTCATGTTGGTGATCTCCTCTTCCTGCTGAGTGTCTCTTACATGCTCCAGTGAGTCTCAGCCAAATTAACCTCTCCACACTAAGGCCATGACTACACTCAAAACTTCAAAGCACTGCCCTGGGAGCACTCTCGCAGCAGCACTTTGAAGTGTGAGTGTGGTCACGCACCAGCCAATACTGGGTTTACAATAGCGCCACTGGCACCATGGTGCCGGGCCCATGGTCGAAAGGGACACCAGCACACTCTTCTCTGCCCTCTGCTTTCTCCTATTGGGTCAGAGAAGCTTGACTCTGCCGCTGCTGTGGCTCTGTGGCAGCCTCTGCCGTCAGCCTGGATCCTGCCCCGCCCTTTTCCCCAGCACGCTACATTCCCCCTCCACTTCCTGCCACTTATCAGCTGGATCAGCCTTGCCGGCAGGAGGGAGAAGTTGGGGAGGGGGAGACACAGCACACCGCTCCTGGGAGGAGAAGGAGGAGGAGAAGAAGATGTGGGGTGATGCCTCTCCCTCGTGTCTTTCCCCAGTGTGCTACATTCCCTCCCTCCCTGCCTGCCTGCCTGCCAATCAGCTGGATCAGCCTTGCCAGCAGGAGCGGCGAGGAGGGAGCCTCAGCACGCTGCTCCAGAGAGGAGGAGAAAAAGAGGCAGGGTGAGGCCTTGGGGAAGGTGCTGGAATTGGGGCATATCCCCTCCAGCCCCGTGCGTGAGCACTCCTATGACCCCAACCCACCCCCCAGCCCCCTGCCCACCGTAACCCCTGCACCCCCCACCCCCAGCCCTCTGCACCCCCTCACACCTCCCTAGATCCCTGCCCTGACTCCTGCATCCCCCTCACACTTCCTCAGCCCCCTGCACCCCCCTCTCACCTCCCCAGCCCCCAGCCCTGACTCTTGCATCCCTCTACACACCCCCAACCCCCTGCAGGCCCCTTACACACCCCTAGCCCCTGCCCTGACCCCTGTACCCCTCTATACCACCCCAACCCTCTGCACCTCCTCACACAGCCCCAGTCCCTGCCGAGACTCCTGCACCCCCTTTCACCACCCCCAGCCCCCCGCACCCTCTCACACACCCTGAGCCCCCTGTCCTGACCCTGCACTCCCCTCAAACCTCCTCAGCACCCCCTCACACACCCCCAGCCCCCTTCCCTGACCCCTGCACCTCCCACACCTCCCCAGCCCCCTACCCGGACTCCTGCATCCCCCTCAC
The DNA here is from genome assembly GCA_026122505.1 of Aldabrachelys gigantea. Lineage (NCBI taxonomy): Eukaryota > Metazoa > Chordata > Testudines > Testudinidae > Aldabrachelys > Aldabrachelys gigantea. Next base: position 16,043,435 of record CM047489.1, on the reverse strand, counting down.
ACCTCTCCAGCCCCCCTGCCCTGAAACCTGTACTCCCCTCACACACACCCAGCCCCCTGCCCTGACTCCCGCACCCCCCACATCCTCACCCCCATCCTGAGAACCAAACAGGAGATGCCCCAGGTAAGCGCTCCACACCCCAACCTGCTGCCCCCAACCCTGAGCCCCCTCCTTTGCCCTGGCTCCTGGCCAGACCTCATACCTGAACATTTTTCTTTACAATATTTGGAAAGATCATTAAGTAGTCCATTGAGACCCTCCGTGAATTTCAAGTGGTCTGTGGAAAAATAAGTTAGATTACAAGAATAATCAAGGTACCTCACTTTATTTTCATTTACTTGTTATTACTTATGGGAGGAGGATGAAGAAAAAAAGAATGAAAAACGGGGGCAGGGGGAGATAAGAGAGAATGTTCTTTTTCTTGGCTGGGTCCCAAGGAGGAGTCCCAAAAATGAAGCTGAGCACAGGATTGGGGGGCCCCACTAACTCCAAATCCACCACTGGCTGTCACGTCACCTACACTGGGGATACTGTCAGGGCTGGTGTAACCACTAGGTAAACTAGGCGACCGTCTAAGGCGCCAAGATTTAGGAGTGCCAAAAAGCAGTGCCCAGAAATTGTTTTTTACACTATAGTGGAGTCACATCTTACACGGGGATTAGGTTCTAAAGTCACCGCGTAAGAGGAGAATTGTGTATAGTGAAAATTACCATAAAGTACAGTGTACACAGTATACACTAGAACAGTGGTCTTCAACCTACGGCACACATGCCAAAGGTGGCATGCAAACTGATTTTTTTTTAATGGCAGCTGCAGGTCCCAGCTGCCGCTGAGCCTGCTGCTGATCTGAGGTTCTGTTCACTCAGCTGGCAGTGGGCTGAGCAGTGCCAGCAGCAGGCCAGCTCCTGCCAGCCGGGGTCCCAGCCGCCAGCTCCGCTCAGCCTGCTGGGGTCCCAGCCAGCTCTGCTCAGCTTCCTGCCAGCTTGGGTGAATGGTCTGGAGTTCCGTTCTCCCAGGGTTCCGTCCGCTGACCTGGGGTTCCATTCACTCAGGACAGCATGAGGCTGAGCGGAGCTGGTGGCTGGGACCCCGGCTGGCAGGATCCAGCGGATGTAATCCCAGATTGGCAGCGGGCTGATCAGCTTAGACTGCTGCCGGTCTGGGGTTCCGGCTGCCGGCCCCTTGCCAGCCGGGGTCTCGGCCACCGGCCCTGCGCAGCTTCCTGCCAGGGTAGGTGAATGGCAGGATGCTGAGCGGAATCACTGGCTGGGACCCCGGCTGGCAGCTGAATGAACAGAACCCCAGGCCGGCAGCAGGCTCAGTGGTGGCTGGGACCCACAGCCTGCCACAAAAAAAAAAAAAAGAAAAAAATCAGCTCACGTGCCGCCTTTAACAGGTAGCTACCTTCCTGCCTGGCCCTTACACAATGAACGTTTCAGTCATTATCACTGAACATTTGTTTCATTTTCAGAAAATATACAGGAGACAATATGTAAGTCTGTGTCTTATTTCTCTTATGTATAGTCTGGTCAATACACACATATCTTGTCCAGTGGAAAGGGGAAGAATTTATTTTTAAGTTTCTCTGCTCTCTCCTGTCTTTCATGATTCCTCTTTCCTGGCTTCACAAGAGCATCTCTGAATATTTGCTAGATCTGAGGAGATCTATGCTTTTCTATTCTTGCATTTTTCAATGAACACCCTCATACTGTTCAGTATCCTTAGAAATGTAACTCTCCAGAAAACAAATATTGTATGAAAGAAAATGTTCGTATGAAAAGAACTGCAAATGGAAACAGAAAATGGGACATAATTTGTTACATAAACAGTATCATGACATTTTAATATCTGATGTCCATATTAGGAGAGTTGAATTGTGTCCTATTGAGGTGGGTTTTTTTGTTTGTTTGTTTTAATTTAATTGTGACTACGAAGGTTCTTGCCAAAATTTTTCAAAAAACGTTGGGCTTTAGTCTCTCTTCTAATCTTCAATAGGAGGGATGGGCATATGATGAGCCTCATAGACTGAATAGCTGTTGAAGGCTCTTTGCTGAAAAGTTTTAATTGAAAACATTGCACCTATTTCCGCTATCATACATTTCTGTGTGATCGGCCCAGATCTGTGCTGGGGAAGGGGACTGAGTTGCAGAACCACACTACCCAGAGGAAACCTCCAGTGGGGATTGTGATTTAAGGGATGAACAGTTCCTCCTTCAGATCCCAGGCATGGAGAGGACAAAGCACTCTTAGAACCCTGCTGCCAGAGAGGAGGGAGGCCAGGAAACTGCTCTGGAAAAGAGCAACCTTCTATACAAAGCCCAAGACTCATGAGCACGTGTCCTGGAAGCTAAAGCTCATTGCTAAACAGAGAACACTTTTCAACTGAAGCGTTTGAGTGAGCTCCAGTGAAAGGGGTATAGTTTTGCTCAGACAGAAATTGCACTCGCCAGCAGGCCCCGCAAATCAGCTCCTCCCCCTCACCACAACACCTGCTGCCTGCCACTGATGAGCTATTCTGCAGAGAGCAGGAGGTGTTGAGGGGGAGGAGCTGGGCAAGAAGAAGAGGAATGAGGACGGTCTACTCTTGGGAGAGGGAGTGGAATGGGGCAGGAAGAGGCAGAGTGATGGTGGGAAGAGGTGGGGCCCTGAGGGAAGGGGTACAGTAGGGCCAGGGCCTGGGGGAGAGAGGTTGTCAAGCATCCCAGAGGAAATCAAAAAGTTGGTGCCTGTGCCTATACTACCCCCACATGACTCGGTAACTGAATCGAAACTTAACAATGTCTCCTTCATTTTGAAGTGAAAAATCAGAATATTCCTTTTCAACTTGGAGGAAATAGAAACTTTTGACTCTACTGAGATGCTTTTGTGTCTTTCTTGTTCCTTTTTTCATCCAAAAAGGTTTTTTTCTGCCTGAAATAGACACATTCCCATGGAAAGTTTCTGCCAACACCTTCCTCTCATAGTGAATACACTGGACCAGAAGACAGAGTATCTAGGTTCTATTTCCTGCTCTAGCACACATTCCTGTGTGACTATCAGCACGTCTTTGCAGGGGGATTGTCAAAGAACCTACACTGGATGCTTTGCACAGGATGTGGTTTCCCAGTTTGGGAGAAGCTCTTTAAGGAAGACAATTCTCTCTTCATCCCTGAGGCACAGGGCGGAGTGTCTGCATGGCCTCAGTTACTACAAGGTTAGGCACAGCACTAGCAACTCAGTCCAGAGCTTTTTTTATTCAATGGATATGTTCAGTTCTTATAGCACATGGATGTTTTTTCTCTCATGTCTGACTAACTGAGACTTTACACACATCTGAGATCATGTAAAAACAGCTAAAGGAGATAGACAGGCTCCAGAACACATTGCCATTAGAGCTATCAGATGTTGTTTGAATTTCCCTCTTTTTCCTTACTGTTTCCTTACATAGTATTTAGATACGCAGAAATGGATATGCATTTATTTATTATCTAATCAGTAATTAATAAAAAATGGTGTTCTTACCCCAAAACCATGTCATGACTAAAATAAATGCAATGCTGGAGAAAACGATGGATTTCACAATGATTCCTCTGTGCACTGTGAAGTGATTGCAATATAGTTCATCCAACTCTCTGCCAATGGAAATTGAAAACATCACAAAATGTAGCATGAAGTGTATACACAACTAGAGCTGGTCAGGAATTCTTCTACAATATGACTGCATCCAAAAATGCTTATTCATCAAAACCAAACAGCACACCTGGCCAAGAGAGTCTGGACTTCTGTATCAGAGGATTCCCCAAACTTTGGGGGACTCCCCATACAGCCAAGGGAGTCTCTAGGACTTGGAGCAGCCAGCTGCTTGATTTCATTTTGAGAAACTGAATCAAAACCATTCGATTTTAAATATTTTTTTCAGAATTTCCTTTATGTGAGAAATTTCAAACTTTCCAGTTTTTGTTCCGAATCAAAATTAAAACTTTCAAAATTTCACAAATTGCAACAGAATGGAAATTTAAAATTTGGACCAGCTCTATACAAAACTGTGTTTATTTTAAATGGCAACTTCTACTTTCCTGAAACACAAAACACTAAGAAAAAATGTTCCTTTGTGGAAGTAGACTGAGAGAAGACAAGGTAATTCCTGCGATATTTAGTTAACCCTAGACACTTTCACCTGTTAGTGGCTGCATGGATAAAATGCAGACCAAGCTGTGGGTGAGGTAAACTCAGCACATTCAGTGATTCTATTCTGGGGTATGTGAAAAGTGCTGATTTTTCCAGTCAAGTTTCTAATAGCAAAATGTTCTCACTAAAAAGTGAAACAAAACACACACAAAAACACACAAACTAGTACTAATCTCCTCCTTTGCTGGATGGGGCTTGTGTAGCGTAGACATGACCTGGCATTCACCATTGTAGTCTGTAGAACAAGACTGGGGAATTTGTGCTTCTTTTTTATTATTATTATATTATCATTATTATTATTATTATTATTTCTGTGGCAGATGTTATGAAGGAAAATCCTCCTCTGATCTCTCATGAGAACTTTTCAATAACGCAAAAATTATTTAAAAGAAAAAATTCAAATTCTAACTTACGATTTATTGTCTTGTAAATTCACTGTATTTCTTTTCCAGCAATGCGGATTCAACTACTACTCAGATGACAGTCACACACCTTGTAAAGTAGAGACCAACATAGGAGAAGTAAGCACTTAATGTCTCCTTGAGTGAGCCTTGAAGAATCAGGCCATGTACTAACAATTTCGGTACAGGTATTGCAGTATTTTTCTTCCCAGAGGGCTTCACAAACATAAGAAACTCAAATATCAATTACTTCCTTGTACAAAGTACAATGCTGCTAGAACAGGAATTTAACACTTCATTCACCTGAATGCTACCTTAAAACTCTGCTACTGTGGAATGGCTGCTAGTGAAGCCAGAGCAGTTATTTCCCAAAGTCATTTGTTAAGTGAGGAGTGAAAAGTGAAAGCAGCTTTCTTGGTGGGGGGATGGGTGGGAAGGGAGCAGGGAGGGTTGTGGATTTATTGCTCTGCAAAACTCAAGTAAACAGCCCTTAGGTTCCTTTATAAATACCAGTCCAAATCCCATGCACTGCTTTAAAGACATTGCAGAATGATATTAGCAGAGCTGGGTGAAAATTTTCAAACTTTTTTCAATGGAAAACCGGGATAAGTTTGTGATAAGGAAGCATGGGGCATGGATCACCTGCTAGGGCACCTGGGTGGATGTCACCCAATCTATTCCCTCCCACTGCAGGGACTGCAGGTGTGGAGATGTGTTTGTGCAAGATTATTATTTAGAGAGGCTCCCTCATAAAGGGCTATAAGAATTCTGAGCTGTGCACTGAAAACAGAGGGTGAGAACACAGTACAGCAGTGCACAGCAGTTCACCACAGATACTGGTTTGTCATTTAATGAACTCCAAGATCATTCTATGGTGTCAGAAGTGCTGAGTGAGAAATAGACTGCAACCATTTTGAGGTTAATTTCTGCATTTCAAATGGAAAGCAGAGTTACCAGGACCAGATCATAGAATATCAAAGTTGGAAGGGACTTCAGGAAATCTAATGAACCCCCCTGTTTAAAGCAGAACCAATCTCCAAACAGATTTTTGACCCAGATATCTAAATGGCCCCCTTGAGAATTGAACTCACAACTCTGGGTTTAGCAGGATAACATACAACCCATGGAGCTATCCCTGGCCCCTAAGAGTAATGCACCTTAGAAAACATAATCCCATCTATATGAATAAAATGCTGGGTTCTAAATTAGCTGTTACCACTCAAGAAAGAGGCCTTGGAGTCACTGTGGATAGGTCTCTGAACACATCCATTGCCTCCCATGAAAACACTTTCCTATCTACTTTCTCTATACCAGTCATGATTTTATAGACCTCAATCATGTCTCCCCTTAGCCATCTTTTTTTCCAAGCTGAAAAGCCTCAGTCTTATTAATCTCTCCTCGTATGGAAGCTGTTCTATACCCCTAATCATTTTTGTTGCCCTTTTCTGAATATTTTCCAATTCTAATGTATCTTTTTTGAGGTGAGGTGACTACATCTGCACACAGTATTCAAGATGTGGGTGTACCATGGATTTATATAGAGGCCAGATGATATTTTCTGTCATATTAATTATCCCTTTCTTAATTATTCCCAGAATTCTGTTCACTTTTCTGACAGCCACTGCACATTGTGTGGATGTTTTCAGAGAACTATCCACAATAACTCCAAAATCCTTTCTTGAGTGGTAACAGTGAATTTAAACCCCATCATTTTATAGATATAGATGGGATTATGCTTTCCAATATGCATTACTTTGCATGTATCAACATTAAATGTCTAATAGGATGAAATTCAAAAAGGACCTTGTACAAAGTACTCCATTTAGAAAGGAACAATCAGTTGCACACATACAAAATGGGGAATGGCTTCCTAGGAAGGAATAATGTGGAAAGGGATCTGGATGTCAAAGCTAAATATGAGTGTAACTCTCTTGCAAAAAATGTGAGCATTCTTCTGGGATGTATAAGCAGGAATGTTGTAAGCAAGACATGAGACATAATTCTTCTGCTCTACTCCATGCTGATTAGGCCTCAATTGGAGTGTTGTGTCCAGTTCTGGGAGTGACATTTCAGGAAAGATGTGGACAAATTAGAGAGAGCCCGGAGAAGAGCAACAAAAATGACTAAAGATCTAGAAAACTTGGCCTATGAGGGAAGATTTAAAAAATAGTGTTTGTTTAGTTTGGAAAAGCGAAGACTGAGAGGAGACAGGATAATTGTTTTCAAGTACGTAAAAGGTTGTCACAAGGAGGAGGAAGAAAATTTGTTTTTCTTAACCTCTGAGTTTAGGACAAGATGCAATAGGCCTAAATTGCAGCACGAGAGGTTTAGGTTGGACATTAGGAAAAACTTCGGAACTGTCAGAGTGCTTAAGCACTGAACAGACAAACGCTGTCAGGAGTAGTCTAGATAATACTTAGTCCTGCCATGACTGAGGGGACTTGACTAGATGATTGCTCAAGGTCTCTTACAGTTCTATGATTCTATTATTAGATTTTTCGATGTTTTCCTATATCTTGTTTGAAGTTTATAAATGTGAACTAATTATCTTGTAGATGCCTAAAATCTGCTCCTGTCTCACAATGCTTCCTTACTGCATTCTATTGATTCGAGCATCAAAAGGGGATAATATCATTTAGATGGAGCTTGTGGTGTAATAATATTATTATCCTCATTTCTCTTTGACGCTTGTAAGCCCACATAGTAAATTACCAGTGAACTGTTTAAATAGTTAATTGCATTATGGTAATAAATACAACTAGTTACCTATGTATGCATAGGAAACAGATTACCTTCAGTGCAACAGTATACATTGTCTATTCTTCATCCCAGAAAGGCTCTGCTGTGATGGTGGCTGGCTGCAACTATAAAGAAAGCTTTGGACCCGATGCTTTTTATCTCAGATTTGCTTAAACTTTGTCAGGAAAAGTCTAAGCCCACACGACTGAGATCTCCAGGTTACTCTGGACTCCCTCTGGGATTCTCATGGAAGAATATGAACAAACTCTGCACATGGGCTGCCTACTGAACTATAACCATTTTAATTGATTTCTAAAAAACTTTTACAAATCAGCAGCCTCACTATCCCTGCTATGAAACTGACCTAAGAACTTTACCTCATAGCTATATGCATGTCTTTTAACTACGGTAACTCTCTTTTGTTTTTCTTTTATTAATAAATCTTAGATGTAGTTAATAGGGATTAGCTGTAAGTGTGTATTTTGGTGAGATCTGAAATATTCATTGATCTGTTGGGCAATTTGTCCAGACTTTTGGGATTGGTAGAACTTTAGATATGGTGAATAGGATTTGTAGTAATTCCACACTATACTAGACTTGGCTGTGTGGATGGGAGCCAGTAGCTGCAATGTTTAAAGGAGACTGTATTTTCTCTTGTTGATAACTAATGTGATAATACAGAAGCTGTTTTGTTACTGGAATTTAAGTATAGAATAAACCAGCAGTTTGGGGGATTGTCTGCCATATTGCTTGCAGTTTGACGTGAGGATGCATTGTCAGTGTGGCTGGTCCAGTCACCACAGTCGCATATACGAGTTCATAAACATGAGATTTTTCATGGGAAAATATTGTTTTATATTATTTTTCAATGGAGCACCCTGAATGCTACGTAAGGGCACAAATGAACAACCCAAGAACATACTAGGAGTGACCTCTCAGAAGACAGCACTCTTAGAAACTGTCAGAATTTTAAGGAAGTCAAAGAATGAGTTCATATGGATATCTAAAATGCTGGAATTCTGCGGAGTATTTAACAAAACTCTGGACTACCAAACCTAAATAGTTGGTTCATAGTCAGGATTTATCAGTGTTTCATACGGATGCATTTTTGACAGTAGTTTTCTGCTTTTATGCTTTAAGTTCTTTTAAGTTATGAAGGCTTTTTTTTTGTTTGTTAGTTTTTTAATCCCCATGATATAATATTGAGGGATAATAATGTGTTTTTGTTTTGTTTCATTTCAAATTGAAATCTTTTTCACTGCTGAATGTAATAGATTAACTGATTGATGTCCATGGTTTGTTTGCTGATTTTTTCCCCACACCCTAGAATTTTACAAAACTTCTCCAATCTTGGAAGAAATAGAAGAAAAAAAGGAACGAAATGAAAAGGAGAAAAAGGTCAGGAAATGGGGACAAATAAAAACTGAAAAAAAGCAAAAAGCAAAAACTGAATGTTGTGGTTTGTGAAACCTCAAAATGTGTGTGTGTGTGTGTATGTGTGTCCATGTCCTACCCCATCCAGGTAGGAGTTTTATTCCCAGAATCCACTGGCCCCAAGATCTCTATATTGGCTTTCCAAAAAAAGAACAAGTTAAAAATTACTTAGAAAAGTTAGTTGTCTACAAGTCACCAGGGCCTGATGAAATGCATCCTAGAATACTCAAAGAGCTGATAGAGGAGGTATCTGAGCCTTTAGCTATCATCTTTGAAAAGTCATGGAAGTTAGGAGAGATACCGGAAGACTGAAAAAGGGCAAATATAGTGCCCATGTATAAAAAAGGAAATAAGAACAACCAGGAAACTACAGACCAGTCAGTTTAACTTCCATGCCAGGGAAGATAATGGAGCAAGTAATTAAGGAATTTATCTGCAACCGTCTGGAATATAATAAGGTGACAGGTAACAGCCAGCATGGATTTGTAAAGAACAAATCATGTCCAACCAATCTGAAAGCTTTCTTTGATAGGATATCAAGCTTTGTGGATAAGGGAGAAGCAGTGGACGTGGTATACCTAGATTTTACTAAAGTGTTTGATATGGTTTCACATGACCTTCTTATCAATAAACTAGAGAAATACAACCTAAATGGGGCTACTACAAGGTGTAGGCATAACTGGCTGGATAAACATCTTCAGATAGTATTATTAATGGTTCACAATCATGCTGGAAGGGAATAGCAAGTGGGGTTCCACAGGCATCTGTTTTGGGATTGGTTCTGTTGAATAGTTTCATCAATGTTTTAGATGTTGGCATAGAGAGTACGATTATTAAGCTTGCTGATGATATCAAGCTGGAGGGGTTGAAATGCTTTGGAGGATAGGGCTATAATTCAAAGTGATCTGGAGAACATAAGAACATAAGAACGGCCGTACCAGGTCAGACCAAAGGTCCATCTAGCCCAGTATCTGTCTACCGACAGTGGCCAATGCCAGGTGCCCCAGAGGGAGTGAAGCTAACAGGCAATGATCAAGTGATCTCTCTCCTGCCATCCATCTCCATCCTCTGATGAACACAGGCTAGGGACACCATTCTTTACCCATCCTGGCTAATAGCCATTTATGGACTTCACCACCATGAATTTATCCAGTTCTATTTTAAACAGTTATAGTCCTAGCCTTCACAACCTCCTCAGGTAAGGAGTTCCACAAGTTGACTGTGTGCTGCGTGAAGAAGAACTTCCTTTTATTTGTTTTAAACCTGATGCCTATTAATTTCATTTGGTGACCCCTAGTTCTTGTATTATGGGAATAAGTAAATAACTTCTCCTTATCCACTTTTTCAACATCACTCCTGATTTTATATACCTCTATCATATCCCCCCTTAGTCTCCTCTTTTCCATGCTGAAGAGACCTAGCCTCTTTAATCTTTTCTCATATGGGACCCTCTCCAAAACCCTAATCATTTTAGTTGCCCTTCTCTGAACCTTTTCTAGTGCTAGAATATCTTTTTTGAAGTGAGGAGATCACATCTATACACAATATTCAAGATGTGGGCGTACCATGGATTTAAATAAGGGCAATAATATACTCTCTGTCTTATTCTCGATCATCTTTTTAATGATTCCTAATATCCTGTTTGCTTTTTTGACTACCTCTGCACATTGCGTGCACATCTTCAGAGAACTATCCACGATGACTCCAAGATCTTTTTCCTGACTCTTTGTAGCTAAATTAGCCCCCATCATGTTGTACGTATAGTTGGGGTTCTTTTTTCCAATGTGCATTACTTCATATTTATCCACACTAAATTTCATTTGCCATTTTGTTGCCCAATCACTTAGTTTTGTGAGATCTTTTTGAAGTTCTTCACAATCTGCGTTGGTCTTAACTATCTTGAGTAGTTTAGTATCATCTGCAAACTTTGCCACCTCACTGTTTACCCCTTTCTCCAGATCATTTATGAATAAATTGAATAGGATTGTTCCTAGGAATGACCCTTGGGGAACACCGCTAGTTACCCTTCTCCATTCTGAGAATTTACCATTAATTCCTACCCTTTGTTCCCTGTCTTTTAACCAGTTCTCAGTCCATGAAAGGACCTTCCCTTTTATCCCATGACAGCTTAATTTACGTAAGAACCTTTGGTGAGGGACCTTGTCAAAGGCTTTCTGGAAATCTAAGTACACTATGTCCACTGGATCCCCCTTGTCCACATGTTTGTTGACCCCTTCAAAGAACTCTAATAGATTAGTAAGACACGATTTCCCTTTACAGAAACTATGTTGACCTTTGCTCAACAATTTACGTTTTTCTATGTGTCTGACAATTTTATTCTTAACTATTGTTTCAACTAATTTGCCCCAGTACTGATGTTAGACTTACCGGTCTGTAATTCCCGGGTTCACCTCTAGAGCCCATTTGTAAATATTGGCATTACATTAGCTAACTTCCAGTCATTGGGTACCGAAGCTGATTTAAAGGAGAGGTTACAAACCTTAGTTAATAGTTCCACAACTTCACATTTCAGTTCTTTCAGCACTCTTGGGTGAATGCCATTGGGTCCCGGTGACTTGTTAATGTTGAGTTTATCAATTAATTCCAAAACCTCCTCTAGTGACACTTCAATCTGTGACTGTTCCTCAGATTTGTCACTTACAGAAGCCAGCTCAGGTTTGGGAATCTCCCTAACATCCTCAGCTGTGAAGACTGAAGCAAAGAATCCATTTAGTTTCTCCGCAATGACTTTATCGTCTTTAAGCACTCCTTTTGTATTTCGATCGTCAAGGGGCCCCACTGATTGTTTAGCAGGCTTCCTGATTCTGATGTACTTAAAAAACATTTTGTTATTACCTTTGGAGTTTTTGGCTAGCCATTCTTCAAACTCCTCTTTGGCTTTTCTTATTACACTCTTGCACTTAATTTGGCAGTGTTTATGCTTCTTTCTATTTGCCTTACTAGGATTTGATTTCCCCTTTTTATCTCTCACTGCTTATTTTACATGGTTGTTAAGCCACAGTGGCTCTTTTTTAGTTCTTTTACTGTGTTTCTTAATTTGGGGTATACATTGAAGTTGGGCTTCTATTATGATGTCTTTATAAAGCGCCCATGCAGCTTGCAGGGATTTCACTTTAGTCACTATACCTTTTAACTTTTGTTTAAATAACCCCCTCGTTTTTGTATAGTTCCCCCTTTTGAAATTAAATGCCACAATGTTGGGCTGTTGAGATGTTCTTCCCACCACAGGGTTGTTAAATGTTATTATATTATGGTCACTGTTTGAAAAGCGGTCCTGCTGTTGGACCAGCTCCTGCGCTCCACTCAGGATTAAATCTAGAGTTGCCCGTCCCCTTGTGTGTTCCCGTACCAGCTGCTCCATGAAGAAGTCATTTAAAGTATCGAGAAATTTTATCTCTGCATTTCATCCTGAAGTGAAGTATTCCCAGTCAATAATTGAAATCCCCCACTATTATTAAGTTCTTAATATCGATAGCCTCTCTAATTTCCCTTAGCATTTCATCATCACTATTACTGTCCTGGTCAGGTGGTAGATAATAGATCCCTAATGTTATATTTTTATTAGAGCATGACATTTCTACCCATAGAGATTCCATGGAACATGTGGATTCGCTTAAGATTTTCACTTCATTTGAATCTACATTTTCTTTCATGTATAGTGGCACTCCTCCCCCTGCACGACCTGTTTTGTCCTTCCGATATATTTTGTACCCCATAATGATAGTGTCCCATTGAGTGCTCTCAGTCCACCAGGTGTCTGTGATGCCTATTATATCAATATCCTCCTTTATCACAAGGCACTCTAGTTCACCCATCTTATTATTTAGAGTCCTAGCATTTGTATACAGGCACTTTAAAAACTTGTCCCTGTTTATTTGTCTGCCCTTTTCTGATGTGCAGGATTCTTTTTTATGTGACTGTTTATCATCTGATCTGGCCCATACATTATCCTCTTCCATCCTCTGCTCCTGACTATAACCTGGAGATTCTTTATCATCAGACTCTCCTCTAAGAGAAGTCTGTGTCCAATTCACATGCTCCTCTGCAGCAGTCGGCTTTCCCCCATCTCCTACATGGAACTAGAGAAACTAGAGAAATGGTCTGAGGTAAATAGGATGAAGTTTAATAAGGACAAATACAAAGTACTCCACTTGGGAAGGAACAATCCGTTTCACACATACAGAATGGGAAGTGATTATCTAGGAAGGAGTACTGCAGAAAGGGATCTAGGGGTTAGAGTGGACCACAAGCTAAATATGAGTCAACAGTGTGACACTGTTGCAAAAAAAGCAAACCTGATTCTGGGATTCATTAACAGGAGTGTTGTGAGCAAGATAAGAGAGGTTATTCTACCGCTCTACTCTACATTGATTAAGCCTCAGTTGGCGGCACCACATTTCAAGAAAGATGTGGAAAAATTGGAGAAGGTCCAGAGAAGAACAACAAAAATGATAAAAGGCCTAGAAAACATAAGTTATGCTGGAGGACTGAAAGAATTGGGCTTGTTTAGTTTAGAAAAGAGAGGACTGAGGTGGTACATGATAACAGTTTTCAAGTGTCTAAAAGAGTGTTACAAGGAGGAGGTAGAAAAATTGTTCTCCTTGGCCTCTGAGGATAGAACAAGAAGCAATGGGCTTATACTGAAGCAAGGGAGGTTTAGGTTAGACATTAGGAAAAACTTCCTGTCAGAGTGGTGAAATACTGGAATAAATTGCCAAAAGAGGTTGTGGAATCCCTGTCACTGAGAGCAGGTTGGATAGACATCTATCAGGAATGATCTAGATGGTGCTTGGTCCTGCCATGAGGGCAGGACACTGGACTTGATAATCTCTCAAGGTCCCTTCCAGTTCTAGTTTTTCTATGATTTCTATGATCTGATACTCAAACCATTATTAAAAATAAGTATTTTTCGTATTCAGAAGCTCTAAAGACACATGTCTAGTTCTGTCATCTCCACAGCTCTGTCAGAGCAAATGTCTGCCTTAAAGCTCTAATAAGAAAAAGTGAGAGTTTTTGGTTACAACTTGCCTCTTTTGGGGAAAACAAACAAACAAACCAATAAAATAAAATACACCCAAAATGAAGTGCTTGCCTCTCCTTAGCATTACAACACTGAACCCTACATTATGTGACAAGAAAATTACTGTCTATTGCTTTCTTCTACACACTCAGCAAGATCCAGTTAAAACAGATCAATGTTAGTCCAATTTCTGTATTTGCCCAAAACTCCTTCTGATCATATACCACTGTTTTATGAATGAATTGCATTTTTTTCACCATCTTCAGTTCTAAAACATCCCTGTGATGCAACTAAACTTTAACTTCAGTCATTCCAATTACTCCAGAAACAAGAAATAACTTTTAAAAATCCAAAATCTACAGGAAATATAAGAAACTTGTTTTAGAAATCACTTCCCTAGATTATCAATTACATTTACACACAGCAAGTTGGTGTACTCACCTCAGAATTCTCTCTGCAGACACAAATAAGCCCGCCAAAATCCGTTGGACTGTAAAAGCAGGTGAGGGCAAAGAGCAAATGTATAAACAAACACTCAGGAAACATGGGAGGTGCCTGGAGGAGAATGAAAGAAAAATGGTGTGTGTGGGGTGGGGGAGGGTGTATCCTACCCCATCCAGGTAGGAGTTTTATCCCCAGAATCTACAGGCCCCAAGACCTCTACACTGATGTACGTGACTACAGAAAGTGCAGGGCAAGGATGAATTGTCTCAACACATAACCTTCCCCATGAAGATAAAGATTCAAGGTGGCTACGCCTTTGCTTTCCAACCATGGAAATAACCCAGCATCTAGGGGCATTTTCACAGAGCTCAGGGCAAACATTTAAGTGGCGGTATCCCTCCATATGAACACTTCAGACTGGCATCCACAGTGGTAGTCTGCCTCACTCAGGAGCCTGTGTTGTATCTCCTGGTAATGGGGATGGGCTTATCAATTAAGTCCCCAGGTAACACTTTCCCCTGTCCCTAGCATCCATTTCTGGTGGTTGGTCCATTCAGATAGCAGCCCCTCTTCCAGAAGATACTAACTCAGACCTCCAGGCAAGTCATAGAATCTTAGAATATTAACATTGGAAGAGACCTCTGGAGGTCATCTAGTCCAACCCCCTGCTCAAAACAGGACCAATCCCCAGATAAATTTTTGCCCTGAATTCCTAAACTGTCCCATGAAGGATTGAGCTCATAACACTGGGTTTAGCAGGCCAATGCTCAAATCACTGAGCTATTCCGCCCCCAATGTCAGTTTTGAAGCCCATCCCTTTCCCAGGTAATGGATTCCGACAAAATATAGAAATCTAACATCCCCGAAAAATAAAGCCTCCAGGCCTCACACTCTTGGCTCAGGGCTTCCAGTGCATTTATCCTCCTTATCTTTGGGGGGTTTGAGGATCATGCCTCCCTCTTAGCTGACTGGAAGAGGATCCTGCCTCCTCCCTCTCATTTGAGTTCCAAACCAGAGCCCCACAAGTAACAGTGAGATCCAGGAGTGCCCCAAGGCATAAATGGTCCACGTCCTGCCACTTATTTTCCCAGTCCCAGGTGCAATTGAAGTGTCACAACTCAATCCAGCAAAAGATGGAAGAAAGGGTTCCCTAATTCTTGAAGACAAGCTAGTTACTCTTCTGGGGCCTGATGTAGCTGTTGTTTTCCACTTCCTTCCTCTCAGCGGGGGCTCCTGTTATACACTTACTCAAGAGCTCTGAGGATAAGTTTGTTGCATCCTCTCTGTTGCCTTCTCCTAACCCCCACCCCACCCCACCCCACCCCACCACTCAGCTGTCTGGCTATTTTTTCAAACTCCCCCTCCATCTACAACTGGTTCTGTTGGTGTGATGGAGCAGAGCCACCTGAGTCCAGAAGTGCTCCTTAATCCATCTGTCCTAGTGTGGGGTTTCTAGACCTCCATCACACTCCCCTTCAGTGGCATGGAATGGGAGGAACGCAGGAATTTTGATCCTTATTCACTCCTACTGGAATGTCTAGTTGAAATTTCATGAGTTTGCCAGAAGCAAAGTGTTATTCAAAATGTGTGTCTCCCAGCTCCACATCCTGCAGGCTGACACCCTGTTACATGAACCTCTGCAAATTCATATATTTAAAAGCCAGAAGGCACTGTTGAGATCATCTAGTCTGACCTGCGTAACAGGACAGAGAATCTCTCCCAGTCATTTCTGCATCAAGCTGATAACTTCTGGTTGAACTGTTGAACATGCAGTCCTATTTTACCTTTAGTAAACTTGTTAGCCTGTTGGTAGGTTGTTTTCATATGTTTTCTCTGTAATTGTTTCACCTTTAAAATAAATGTGCTTGCTTAGAAACAACTGTGTGTTATCCTGTGGCAGTGGACAATTACAGCTTTTTGTAGCCTCTAGGAGAAAGCAAAGTGCAGATGCTGGCCTATTAAGTCAATCTGGCCTCCTGCTGGGAATAACACAGTGTAGGCAGAAAAAATGTGCAGCCTAAAAAAAACAAAACAAAACTTTGGTCAAAAGGGAAACAGTTGAGGAGCTGTGCACCTAGAATGGGAGTGTGATGGATGGGATCACAGAAACCCCCTTCGGAGCTGCCAACCGATATGCCAAGACTACTTCTCTCTCTGTTTTCCCTGTCAGCTTAGAACTTCAGCACCCTGTCTTGCTGAGCCAGACACTCTTGTCTACTTCAACAAAGATCCAGGGTCTGAATTACCTGCCCCAAAGCTTCAGGTTTACCTGAAAACAGCTCACAGAAGTGTGCTTGTCTTTAACACTCAGATGCCAACTCCCAATGGGGTTTAAAACCAAATAAATCCGTTTTACCCTGCATAAAGCTTATACAGGGTAACCTCATAAATTGTTCACCCTCTATAACACTGATAGAGAGATATGCACAGTTGTTTGCTCCCCCAGGTATTAATACATACTCTGAGTTAATTAATAAGTAAAAAGTGATTTTATTAAATACAGAAAGTAGGATTTAAGTGGTTCCAAGTAGTAACAGACAGAACAAAGTAAGTTACCAAGTAAAATAAAATTAAATGCACAAATCTATGTTAAATCAAACTGAATACAGATAAGATCCTCACCAGTTCCAGAATGCTCCCTTTTACAGGCTAATCTCCTTTTAGCCTGGGTCCAGCAATCACTCACACCCCCTGTAGTTACTGTCCTTTGTTCCAGTTTCCTTTAAGTATCGGGAGGGGGTGTGAAGAGGCTCCTTCTTTAGCCAGCAGAAGACAAAATGGAGAGGTTTCTCATAGGTTTAAATAGACTTTTTCTTGTGAGTGGGGACACCCTTCCTCACTCCTATGCAAAGTCCAGTTCCAAGATGGAGTTCTGGACTCACCTGAGCAAGTCACTTGTCCATGCATGACTCAGTCTTTACAGGCAGAAGCCAATTTCCACATGGTATCTTGTATGGCTATGGCTACATTTGCAGGTGTGCAGCGCTGTGAGTTACAGCTGTCTTCGTACAGCTGTGTAGGGAAAGCGCTGCAGTGTGGCCACATTTGCAGCATTTGCAGCACTGTTGGGAGTGGTGCATTATGGGCAGCTATCCCACAGAGCACCTCGTCCCTTTTTGGCGCCGTGGGTTGTGTGTAGGGGACTGAAGGGTGCGGGTCATTTTGCTTCCTGTCCCAACACCCTGTGATGCATCGCTTCACATTCCAGCAGTCCCTACTTTTCCATCCACGTTTGGCGCCATTGTGACTCTCCCAACGGTTTCTGTGCAGCGCGATTTCTGTGGGAAATGAAGTCCGAGCTGCTGAGGAGTATGCTGATGAATCTCGCCAGCACATCACATTTGGCAGTTGAGCTATTCCTTAAGCTCCAAAGTGACAGTGATGAGTCCAACGACGATATCGAGTCACCTGACACGTACAACACGACATTGCTTGTGGCATTCACGGAAATGCTCAGCACCATGGAATGCCACTTTTGGGCTCTGAAAACAAGCACTGAGTGGTGGGATCACATCGTCATGGAAGTCTGAGATGATGAGCAGTGGCTGCAGAACTTTCAGATGAGAAAAGCCACTTTCATGGAACTGTGTGAGGAGCTCGCCCCCACCCTGCAGCGGAAGGACACGAGACTGAGAGCTACCCTGCTGGTGGAGAAGCGGGTGGCTATTGCAATCTGGAAGCTGGCAACTCCTGACAGCTACTGATCGGTTGGGAACCAGTTTGGAGTGGGAAAGTTGACGGTTGGAATCGTTTTGATGCAAGTTTGCAGGGCCAGTAATCACATCCTGCTAAGAAGAACCATGACTCTGGGGAAGGTGCAGGACATTGTGGATGGCTTTGCACAAATGGGTCTCCCTAATTGTGGAGGGGCGATAGATGGGACACATATTCCTATTCTGGCACCACCCCACCTAGCATCTGAGTACATTAATCAGAAGGGGTATTTCTCTATGGTTCTCCAGGGGCTTGTGGATCACCGTGGGTGTTTCATTGACATTAACACAGGCTGGTCTGGAAAGGTGCATGATGCACGCATCTTTCAGAACACTGGCATGTTCAGGAAGATGCAGGCCAGGACTTTTTTCCCCGACCAGAAGATCACAGTAGGGGATGTCGAAATGCCCATTGTGATCCTTGGAGACCCCGCTTACCCGTTAATGCCTTGGCTCATGAAACCGTATACAGGGAAGCTTGACAGGAGCAAGGACCGGTTCAACTACAGGCTGAGCCAGTGCCAGATGACTGTGGAGTATGCTTTTGGCTGTTTAAAAGGGCGCTGGCAATCTCTGTATGGGAAGCTAGACTTGGGGGAAAGCAGCATCCCTGCGGTTATATCCGTGTGTTGTACCCTCCATAATATTTGTGAAGGGAAGGGTGAAACATTCAGTCAGGAATGGACCTCCAAGTTTCAACGCCTGGAGGCTGAATTTGAACAGCCAGAGAGCAGGGCTACTAGAGAGGTCCAGCACAGGGTTACAAGGATTAGGGATGCCTTGAGGGAGGAATTTGAGGCTGAAAACCAACAGTAGTGTTTGGTGCCTTGCACAGGAAGTGAAGTGCGCTGGTTACAATGTTAGTAGGAATCTGTTTTTCCTAAAATGATTTGCAGTCCCTGTTTCTTTCCTGGGCTACAGTATCTTTTACTTTCTGCAATAATAAAGACTGTTTTCAAAGCCAAGAATTCATTTATTGAAAAGAAAATAACTTTCTTGACAGACACACAACATTTTGGGAACCTAACAGGGCAGGGGGGTGAGGTGGGGAACTGTACAGTCACAGGTTTGAATATGTCCTGTCTGGAGTGCTGTGCAATGACTGCTGCACTTCAAGATGCCTATACTGCATGGTGATGGGGGTTGAGTGCAGAGCGTAAGGGTCGTAGTTCTCAGGCTGGTTGGTGAACGTACAGGTGTTGGGGGCAGCTGGTGGTGGTAAGAACCTGGATGCTGGGGAAGGGGATTTGGAGCTGACATTGGGGCACAAGGGAAAGAGCTTTGGGACAGGGGGGGCTGGCACAGTAGCGCTCTGCCTGCATGGCTACGAGTGACAGAATAGAGTCAGTCAGCTGCTTTATGCTTTTCTTCTTGGATGCTGCATTTCTCTGGTGGATCCTGCTTTCCCTTTCCCTCCTGTCCTGCAGTTTTTTATTCTCTCTGGCAGAGTGATCCATAACTGCTTTCAGCATGTCATCTTTGCTTTTTCGTGGCTTCTTGCGGAGGTTTTGTAGCCTCTGAGCAGTTGACAATATGAGCAGCCGAGATCTCAAGGACACTTGTGGAAAGGCAGTTACCAGAGGCAGCATTGTTTGTATCTCAGACAGTTATTCCCACAAAGTGAAGGAGTTTACAGTCTTCACTTTAACATAATTTTCTCATACCAAACAGAGCGCACATAACCCAACAAGAGTCCCGAAATGGTGAGAAAGGGAGAATGATTGCTTCAGGGCTGGGCAGAGGTTTCTGTGTGTTGGGGACAGCAAACAGCTACAGGGGGCATCTACACTGAACACTCTTCCAACATTTTCCACAGGAGTTAATCCTGGAAGATATCTCGCTGCTGCGGGTCACCTGGGAAGGGGGAATGATTTCTTCAGTGCTGGGCAGGGGTTTCTGTGTGTTGGGGATGTCAAACAGCTACAGTGGGCATCTACACTGAACACTCTCCCAACATTTTCCACAAGAGTTAATCCTGTAAGATATCTTGCTGCTGCGGGTCACCTGGGAAGAACGGGAGGGTCTTCTACAGCAATGCAGATTCCGCTCTGGCCCTTATGCAGCTTGCCTTTGTGCAGCAATGATCCCCCCATCCCTCACAGCACAGTGGTGCAGACGCGTTAGCCTGACTGGGACAAGGACCACAGTGGCTCTCCCGATCAACTTGTGCAAGCGCATTGCTCATGCTCTGGCTGAAACTTTTGAAGAGATTACCGAGGCCGATTACCGCGACGTGATAGACCACATCAATGGGCTATTCCACATCTAGGCATGCATGCATGCAGCCATAACCCCCCCTCCTCTCCCGAAACATTTCCATCCTGAAAATAAAAGATGCTTACCGGTAACCCACTTCTCTGCTTGTCCTTCACCAAGTACCCTGTGACTGTCTACCTTCCTCCTGGCTTGAGAAGAGCTCCTGGCTGTATGCCTCCTTGGACTCTGGGGTGTTTCCTCCCACCCCAGTACCCTCACTCTTGGTTTCCTCCACCCCCTTCCTCCTCTTTCTCTTCCCCACCCTGCTCTGAAGTGTCCATCGTGGTTGTCAGATTGGCAGTGGGGTCACTCTCAGGTATCGCGTCCAGCTCCTTGTAAAAATGGCAGGTCGTGGGGGCAGCGCCGGAGTGGCGGTTTCCCTCGCAGGCTTTGCAATAGGCACTCCACAGCTCCTTCACTTTAATCCTGAACTGCACTGCGTCCCGGTCATGACCCCTTTCCAGCATGGCCTTTGAGATCTGCCCATAGGTATCATAATTCCTACGGTTGGAGCGCAACTGTGACTGCACAGCTTCCTCCCCTCAAACACTGATGAGGTCCAGTAACTCACCATTGCTCCATGCTAGGGCTTGTTTGGCACGTGGAGGCATGGTCACCTGGAAGGAATCACAGATTGCACTCCACACCTGGCTGAGCAAACAGGAAGGGGATTTTTAAAATTCCTGGGACATTTAAAGGGCAGTAGAGTGCGAACTTATGAGCAGAGTGTCTGAACAGGCATTCTGGGATACCTCCGAATACCTCTGGAGGCCAATAGCAGCGCTTTTGGTAGCCACACTGGCAGAGCAGCTCTGCATCACAAGTACTGCAATCGTTATATCCCAGGCAGAGGTGGAGTACATGCAGTGCTGCAGCCAGGGAGATGCAGCGCTGTATGTGCCTTGCAAGTGTGGACGATGACTAAGTTGCAGCACTGTAAAGCGACCACCAGTGCTGCAACTCTCCAGTGTAGCCTTCCAAGCTCTTTTGTCTGTTAAGTGCTTCCGGATTGAGCACTTAATTTGCACATTCCTTTCCCAAGAAGTGACCAAATGTTTTAATTGAGGCTACTTAGAGATCAAACAATTATACAGCCAATGTTCATAGCTTTGAACACACAAATGGTGCCTGCATACAACTAGGATGAACATAACCAGTAGATCATAACCTTTACATAGATATGTTACATGGCACATGTAGCCAAACCTTATTCCAGTTATATCATACATACATTTATGAGCACGCCCACCTCATAAAGCCTTATGGGGTACAGTGTCACAGGGAGTCCTTGAGGAACCATGAAAGGGGACTTTAAGTGCAGGTGCCCGGAACAGTAACATCGGGCCTGTCATGGTATAAATCCCCACTCTGAATCTTAGTGTCCAAAAGATGGAGTACCAGCATGAATTCCTCTAAGCTTAATTACCAGCTTAGAACCTGTAGCACTGCCACCAATCAGGAATTCCAGTGCCCGGTACACTCTGGTCCCCCCAAAACCTTGCCCGGGGACCCCCAAGACCCAGACCCTCTGGATCTTAATGCAAGGAAAGAAAACCCTTTCCCCCATCATTGCCTCTCCCAGGCTTCCCCTCCCTGGGTTACCCTGGACGATCACTGTGATTCAAACTCCTTGAATCTAAAAACAGAGAGGAAAATTCACCTTTCCCCCTCCTGCTCTCTCCCCCTCCCAGATTCTCCCTGAGAGAGAAAGTAATCCTAACACAGAGCGAAATTAACCTTTCTCTCCCTCTTCCCTCCTTTCTCCCCATCAATTTCCTGGTGAATCCAGACCCCGTCCTCTGGGGTCTCACACCAGAATAAAAAAAAACAATCAGGTTCTTAAACAAGAAACTTTTAATTAAAGAGAGAAAAACAGTAAAAATTATCTTTGTAAATTTAAAATGGAATAGGTACAGGGTCTTTCAGCTATAGATACTGGGAATAACCTGCCAGCCTAAATATACAAGTACAAATTAAAATCCTCCCAACCAAATACACATTTCAACTCCTCCCAGCCAAATATACATTTGAACTCCTCCCAGCCAAATACACAGTTGCAAATAAAGAAAACAAACATAAGCCTAACTCACCTTATCTACCCAGTACTCACTATTCTGAACTTATAAGAGCCTGTATCGGAGAGATTGGAGAGAAACTTGGGTGCACCTCTGGTCCCTCTGAACCCCCAGAGTGAACAATAACCAAAAACTAACAGCACACACAAAAACTTCCCTCCCTCAAGATTTGAAAGTATCTTGTCCCCTGACTGGTCCTCTGGCCAGGTGACAGACAGGCTCACTGAACTTGTTAACCCTTTACAGTCAAAAGAGATATAAAGTACTTCTGTTCTATTAATTCTTACTTATCTGTTTATGACACGCCCCCCAAATCGCTGACAGTGTGGAAGCACACTGGCAGTGATTTCTCCCTAGAACTCTAGAATAAACAGATCAATAAACACATGCACCTTTACATATACTACTAACTATGTAAAACTACAAGATTTTTTTTTTTCATTATAAGGACAATTTTTAACCAGTTGATTCTGGGAAACTTTCATGGGAGAGTGCATTAATTTCTTGATCTGTTGCCGCTGCAGGCGTTCCCGGGTTGTGGAGAGGTTCACCCTTTCCATGCCACCATCACTTTTCCCATTATCGTAGACACCATCAGGCCACTCAGCATCATCTACTCCCTGGGCTGTAAACTGACAAACCTGTAAGTCTCTGGAATAAAAGGGCTTGAGAGAATTAACGTGGTGCACCCTGGGCTTTAGGGAGGAATTGGGAAATGCTATGAGGTAGTTAAAAGCTCCCAGGCGCTCTTGGACTGTGAATGGCCCTTCCCATGATGTTTCCATCTTATGGGCCTGTTGCGCCTTCAAGACCATAACCTGGTCTCCTACCTTGAAGGAACGCTTTCTGGTATGTCTATCATACCAGGCCTTTTGCTCTTTTTGAGCATCCTTTAGGTTTTCTTTAGCAAGGGCTAAAGAGTGTCGGAGGGTGTTTTGTAGGTTACTTACAAAATCCAGAATGTTAGTTCCTGGAGAGGGTGTAAACCCCTCCCATTTCTGCTTCACCAACTGTAATGGCCCTTTAACCTCGTGGCCATACACAAGTTCAAATGGTGAAAACCCTAAACTGGAATGTGGTACAGTCCTGTAAGCAAAGAGCAAGTGCTGCAACACTAGGTCCCAGTCATTGGAGTGTTCATTCACGAATTTACGGATCATGGCCCCCAAAGTTCCATTAAACCTTTCCACCAGGCCATTGGTTTGATGGTGGTACTGGGTAGCAACCAAGTGATTCACCCCATGAGTTTCCCACAGTTCTTTCATGGTGCCTGCCAGGAAATTTGTCCCTGAATCCGTAAGGATGTCGGAGGGCCAACCTACCCTGGCAAAAATGTCTGTTAGGGCCTGGCACACAGTTTTAGCCCTGGTGTTACCTAGAGCTACTTCTTCTGGCCATCGGGTAGCAAAGTCCACGAAATTCAATATGTACTGCTTTCCTCTGGGGGTCTTTTTTGGGAAAGGCCCAGAATATCCACAGCTACTTGCTGAAATGGGACTTCTATTATGGGAAGTGACTGGAGAGTGGCCTTGACCTGTTCTTGGGGCTTTCCCACTCTTTGGCACACTTCACAAGACCGGACATACTTGGCAATATCCTTGCCCATCCCCTCCCAGTGGGAGGACTTCCCCAACCTGTCTTTGGTTCTGTTTACCCCAGCATGGCCACTGGGATGACCATGGGCTAAGCTTAAGACCTTCCTCCGGTACTTAGTTGGAACCACCAACTGTTTTTGTGGATGCCAGTCTTCCCGGTGTCCACCAGAAAGAGTCTCCTTATATAAAATCCTTGTTCTATAACAAACCGGGATCAGTTAGAAGAGCTGAGAGGCGGTGGGGTGCTCCGTGCCGCCGCCCACGCTTTCTGAAGGCTGTCATCTGCTTCCTGCTCAGTCTGGAACTGTGGAGGCTGGAGACACCAGTTTCTTCTTAGACTGTGGACTTGGGCTTGGTCCCTCGGGAAGCGATGTAAGTAATGGGGTTGTTTTTGTGGCTGGTGAACCGCTCTCCACTGGTGCACCAGGTGGTATTTCAGGCTCTGGCTGAGCCTCTTGGGTATGGTTGTCTGCTGCTTCTGCCAGTTCAGGCTCGCTGGAGCCCTCTGGCGTTGGGGTTGAAGATGTGTTTGCAAGCACTGGCATCAGTGCTGGCAATGGTTCTGGTGCTGGTTGTGTTTCCAGGTCTGGGTCTGGGACTGGAAGTACTGCGGCTGTTGCAGTCGTTGGCAGGGAATCTGGGTCCACTACCTCTGTCTGGGTCTCTGCTAACACAGACGGGGCCCCTGTGGACAGTTCAGGAACAGGGATGGGTCTGGAAGCTTGCCTGGCTTGGCTGCATGTAACCATTCCCACTCTCTTGGCCCACTTTACCTGGTTGGCCAAGTCTTCCCCCAGTAGCATGGGGACGGGATAATTGCTACAGATTGCAGAAGTCCACATTCCTGACCAGCCTTTGTACTGGACAGGCAGTTTAGCAGTAGGCAAGTTTACAGCTTGTGCCATGAAGGGGTAAATTGTCACTTGGGCCTTTGGGTTGATGAATTTGGGGTCCACTAAGGATTGGTGGATAGCTGACACTTGTGCCCCCGTGTCTCTGCACTCGATAACCTTCTTCCCGCCCGCTCTCAAAATTTCCGTTTGCTCCGAGGGTATTTGAGAGGCATCTGGGCCTGGGGATCTTTGGAGTGATGAAGATATAATGAATTGCACTCGGTTGGAGTTCATGGGGCAGTTGGCCTTTATATGTCCCAGTTCATTACACTTGAAGCATCGCCCAGCTGACTGGTCACTGGGCCGAGGTGGGTTACTGGAGATTGGTGAGGTGAGAGAATAGGGAGTTGGTGGCTTTCCTTGGGTTGTAGGTGGGGTCTTTGGTTGCCCTCTGGTATAGGGTTTATTGTCGGTGTGATCCCTGTAATATTCGCTCCCCTTGATAGTAGCTTTTTTCTTTTCTGCCACTTCCACCCATCTGGCTCCAATCTCTCCTGCCTCAGTTATCGTTTTGGGCTTCCCATCTAGAATGTACCTTTCTATTTCTTCAGGAACACTCTCTAAGAACTGCTCCAATTGTATTAGGAGGTGCATATCGTCCAGAGATTTAACATTGGCTCCTGATATCCAGGCATTATAATTCTTTCCAATGTGGTAGGCGTGTCGGGTGAATGATACATCTGGTTTCCACCTTAGGGCTCTGAACCTCCGACGGGCATGCTCAGGTCTTAGCCCCATTCTGATTCTGGCCTTGGTTTGAAAAAGTTTATAATCGTTCATGTGTTCCTTAGGCATTTCAGCCGCCACCTCTGCTAGGGGTCCACTGAGCAGTGGCCTCTGCTTTATCACGTACTGGTCTTCAGAGATGCTGTACCCATGGCAGGTCCTTTCAAAATTTTCTAGGAAGGCCTCAGTGTCATCACCTGCCTTGTAGGTGGGAAATTTCTTGGGATGTGGAACAATAACTGGCGAAGGGTTGTTAGGGTTGACTGGAGCATGCTGCCTAGCCTGCGCTAATTCCAGGGCCTGCTGGTGGGCCTCCCTCTGGAGTTCTATCTGTCTTTTGTGGGCAGCCTCTCTTTCTTTCCCTCTCATTCTTTCTCTTCCCTCTCTCTTTCCCTCTCTCTTTCTCTTATCTCTAGCTCTCTCTTGTGGGCAGCCTCTTTTTCTCTTTCTCTCAGCTCCATTTCTTTTTCTCTCAGTTCTATCTCTTTTTGTTTTATTTCTAGTTCTTTTTGTTTCTTTTCCATGTCTCGCCTGTGGTCTGCGTCTCTAATTTGTACCTCTGCGTCCAGTCTTGCCCTTTCCTGTTTCAGGTCCTTGGTAGTCATGGTTTTTGCTTTCTCGTGTTGGGGCGCCCTCTGATGTTTACTGCTTGAAATGCTTCTTCTCTGTTGCCTTCTTAGGGTTGCTTTGCAACAGATTTTTTTTTTAACTCCTTCTACCTAGCTATTCCCAACAGAGTTAGAAAGAAAAAAAACAATTTATTTGCAAATGTGTTTTGCTGGTGATTGGTTAATCATAGCTGGAGTCCCTTTGTTTAACAAAGATCCTTGTTAAACCCTAATGCCTTTGCCATCAGAGTACACAGAAGGGAGAGACCAAAAACTTGCAGACCTTTGCTTTTAAAAACAATCTCCTCTAGCCTGCTTTACACACAGCTAGCAGAGAAAGAGAAAGAAAAAATCCTACTGGCTTTTGCTTCTAAACCCAAACTTCTCAGTCTGCCTGCAGATAGCTAGCAGGGAGAGAAATAAAAATATCACTGGCTTTTGGACTCTATCTTATCTATCTATCTCACATGCTGCACACCATGTCATAGTATAAATCCCCACTCTGAACCTTAGCGTCCAAAAGATAGGGTACCAGCATGAATTCCTCTAAGCTTAATTACCAGCTTAGAACCTGTAGCACTGCCACCAACCAGGAATTCCAGTGCCTGGTACACTCTGGTCACCCCAAAACCTTGCCCGGGGACCCCCAAGACCCAGACCCTCTGGATCTTAACACAAGGAAAGAAAACCCTTTCCCCCACCATTGCCTCTCCCAGGCTTCTCCTCCCTGGGTTACCCTGGAAGATCACTGTGATTCAAACTCCTTGAATCTAAAAACAGAGAGGAAAATTCACCTTTCCCCCTCCTGCTCTCTCCCCCTCCCAGACTCTCCCTGAGAGAGAAAGTAATCCTAACATAGAGAGAAATTAACCTTTCTCTCCCTCTTCCCTCCTTTCTCCCCACCAATTCCCTGGTGAATCCAGATCCCGTCCTCTGGGGTCTCATACCAGAATAAAAAGAACTATCAGGTTCTTAAACAAGAAACTTTTAATTAAAGAGAGAAAAACAGTAAAAATTATCTTTATAAATTTAAAATGAAATAGGTACAGGGTCTTTCAGCTATAGACACTGGGAATACCCTGCCAGCCTAAGTATACAAGTATCAATTAAAATCCTCCCAGTCAAATACACATTTCAACTCCTCCCAGCCAAATACACATTTGCAAATAAAGAAAACAAACATAAGCCTAACTCGCCTTATCTACCTAGTACTCACTATTCTGAACTTATAAGAGCCTGTATCGGAGAGAAACCTGGTTGCACGTCTGGTCCCTCTGAATCCCCAGAGTGAACAACAACCAAAAACTAACAGCACACACAAAAACTTCCCTCCATCAAGATTTGAAAGTATCCTGTCCCCTG
The DNA here is from genome assembly GCA_026122505.1 of Aldabrachelys gigantea. NCBI lineage: Eukaryota > Metazoa > Chordata > Testudines > Testudinidae > Aldabrachelys > Aldabrachelys gigantea. The sequence continues at coordinate 16,015,981 of CM047489.1, read as the reverse complement.
ATTGGTCCTCTGGTCAGGTGACAGCCAGGCTCACTGAACTCGTTAACCCTTTACAGTCAAAAGAGATATAAAGTACTTCTGTTCTATTAACTCTTACTTAACTGTTTATGACAGGGCTCTAGAGCTTTTAGATGGGGTTTTTTTTGAGAAAATGAATAAAATAACTAAATGTGAATGTGAGCTGTACTCACACACTAAGAGAAAACCAGATAGATGTTAAAGAGTTGGAGACCATTTCAAACGGTTCCAGAGGAACATGGATTTAGCCTTGAAGTTGATCAGTGGCAGAGATGTGTGCGAAAGAAGATGCTGTTTGAGACACTGAGATCAGGAAGGGGATCACGCTCTCAAGGGGTTGGGGAACTTGTAGCCCATAGGCCTAGCTTGCCTTTATTATTGTCACTGACTTGCCTTTATGACATTCTGCTTTTATTACACTCAGTAGCAATGCAAGGAGCCTACAGGCCTGTGGGCTGTGATATGCTGGCTTCAGCAGTCAGCATAAGTCTTGAAGCCTATGAACTTTGTCCCAAGTAAATGACCTAATGGTCACCCTTAAGTTTTGGGGAACTGGGAATAGAGCGTTAGGGGAAATTTTGTCCATAATGACATTGTGACAGGTTCGGCCACAGAGGCCCCTTCAGACTGTCTCATGATGCGCTGCAGTACCACTGAGAACCCTCCTGCCAGAACAGGCGCCCCTCCACTCCTCTTTTGCTGAGCCAGACACTCCAGCACAGTCCCACAGGTTGAGCCACTCCCCTCTGCAGTTCACAGAAACTGAGATTCACTCAGCCCAAAAGCTTCTCAGTTAACAGGGACTTTCCCAGTGCCCAGTGTTCAGTCTTTCTGGGAGCCTGAACCCCAAATAAATCCATTTTACTCTGTATAAAGCTTATACAGGGTAAATTCATAAAATGTCCACTCTCTATATCATTGATAGAGAGATATGCACAGCTGTTTGCCTCCCCCAGGTACCACTTACTTACTCTGGGTTTATTAATAAACAAAAATGATTTTATTAAGTATAAAAAGTAGGATTTAAGTGGTTTCAAGTAATAACAGACAGAAGAAAGTAAGCCCCAAAGCAAAATAAAACAAAACATGCAACGCTAAGATGATTATACTAAGAAATCTGTTACAAATGTTATCTTCTCGCCCAAGCTGTTAATTCGGGTAAAATCCTTCTCAGGTCAGATGCCTCTTCTGACCTGGGTTGAGCCTGTTCTCACCCACCCCTGTGGTTCCAGTTCTTTTGTTTCCAGGTGCTTCCAGGTATCTCTGTGGGGTGGAGACACTGTCTCTTAAGCCAGCTGAAGACTCCTGTTTGCTTCCCACACTTTACATCGAACTTCCCTAAGGCAGGAAAACTTTGTGTGAAATCCCCACTGACACCTGGGAAAGGTACCAGCTTCAAGATGGATTTCAGTACCAGGGGATATGGTTACATGTCTGTGAAAGACCCCAATCTCCATCCTTCCTGGGTTGGCCCACACCTACACAGAAAGGTTTCCAAGTAAACAAAGCCATTCACAACTCATTGTTTCTGAAGCACCTGTAATGGCCGTCACTTAATCTGTCTACATCAGTCATAGAAGTTTATATCTTATATTTCTAACTTCAGATATAAGAATGACACATGCATATAGATAGAAAAATCAAATTCATCACATTATAACTTTTCCAATGATATGTTACACGAGACCTTTTGCATGAAGCACATTGCAGCTGTTATTTCATAAGCATATTTTCTTAAATCATATGGAGTGCAACATCACATCCTCCTCCTGAACTTACTGCCAAGTCTTGGACACTGTCCATGGCGGAGGCAGTACATGCAAAATTCCTGTTTGTCTCTGGTTACCTGCCCTTCCAGTACCTTTAAACCATATAATGTCATTCATAAGTGTTCTGCGTTCCTGGTTCCCGCTTGTCTTAAAACATGTATGGGTGTAGTATTGCTAGCAGAATGAAGATAGCAATATCTGTTAAAGTGTAGGTGACTTGGCATTCAGCCACCAATGGCATGAAGCAATGTGCCTCAGTTTCCCCTTCCACACAGCAGTGTGGGCCTGATATGCTTTTGCCACTGTACCAAGCTCCAAGCCTATTTACAGGCATTAACTGAGAAGCATCATGCTTGTGGGACTGTCTTTTTACCATCTCTAGAATGTACAAAAGTTTTTTTCCCCAAAATCAGGTCTGTTACCCATTTTCATATGGCTTACCATTAGCATCAGTTCCTTTGGCTTCACATAGTTTAGTTTGCTGGGTGTCTATTGCATTTCCCCAGGGGCGGCTCCAGGCCCAGCACACCAAGCACGTGCTTGGGGCAGCATGATGCGGGGGGCGCTCTGCCAGTAGCCAGGAGAGTGGCAGGCAGGCAGCCTTCGGTGGCATGCCTGCGGAGGGTCCGCTGATCCTGTGGCTCTGGAGGACCTCCTGCAGGCATCCCTGCAGGAGGTCCACTGAAGCCGTGGGACCAGCAGACCTTCCGCAGGCATGCCGCTGAAGGCTGCCTGCCTGGCACCCTCCCGGCGATCGGCAGAGTGCCCCCTGCGGCATGCCACCATGCTTGGGGGGGCAAAATGTCTAGAGTCGCCCCTGCATTTCCTTTTCCCTTTGTGTACCACGGTAGGTGTTTAGGGTGACCAGATAGCAACTGTGAAAAAATGGGATGGGGAAAAATTCCACGGTATACGTTTTTTCGGTATCCATCGCCCTTTTGAAGAACGCCACTCCAGTGTATACAGGGGGACCCTCTGTAATCTTCTCATTGTTACTTTTTGCTGTCCTTTCTGTTTGTTGTGTCCACTTTTTCTCTTTCATACTTAAAAATTGTAAGCTTGTTAGAACATGTTTTGTGTTGCAGTAATGCCTCTGCCCGCATGCATCTGCTGTAGGGACCCCCAGGAGCCCCCAGAAGGTGGCTCCTACCTGTCAAGCTGCTGCAGCGGCCGAAGCCCAGCAAAGCCAGAGTGTGGACTCGGGGCAGAGACCACCGGGATGGCATGGGGAGGGCTTGTAGGGTGGCTGTGCACCTTCCAGGGGAGTTTGGGGGGGGGGGGGGGAACCTGGCCTAGGGAGCAGCCCCTGGGCAGACTGGCCCCTGGGGTCTATAAAGGCTCATTGGGATTTGCCCCTCAATGAACCGATGTTACAGGGAGGCACAAGGTGGAAGTTTCACCCAGTAAGCAAAATATCCTTGCACTGGCCCTGCACTGTGCTCTGTGCCAAAGAAGAGGCAGAGGAGGGTAGGGGATAGAAGCAATGGGTATCACATAAATAAATCTGATGTCCTATGCAGACTCGTGTTCTCTTTTACGAAGTCCCTAAATGGAAACATAATTTAGTCATGGATTCCAAAGCCTCTGCTGGGCTCAATCCAAAGTGGATGCAGAGCACTGGAGGAAAAGGTTTCTGAAAAACCAGTTTTGCTGTTTATCCAAGAGTTCAGAGTATGGGCTGAACATCTTGTGCTGAAGCCCATGGTCTTTAGCAAGTTCACAAATAGAAATCAATGCCCCTCTGTCCATTTCACTGCAGACAGGCAGGTGGGGATGGAGGGGTTCAAACTCCACTTGGATCAATGCTCTCCATCCTAGCTCAGGCTTCGTTGGGTTTCCTTCCTCCCCCTTCCGCCCCCATGCTGTTGAGTGTGTGAAATTTCATGGCCCATGAAACAGAGGCCAGATTAGGAGATCAAATTGTTTCACGACCGATGCCTCTATGAAAAACTCAGTGTGGGGTGGGGAACAGACTCTGCTGTTTTACTGGGTAGCCTGCTTGCTCACCAGAATCAATAATGACCGAGTGGGGAGATCTGGAGGTGCAGCTCAAACATCCAACTGGGCTGGCCAGAGGCAGAAATCAGGCCTGCAAGGGAAAGATGAGTGTGGCAGTGACTTCGCAAAGGCCTTTGGCAGGAACTTAGCCTCTTTGGCAAAGATGATGAGGCGGCTGTGACCTCACAGAGCTCCCTTGACAATAGCCAGGCAGGGCAGGGATGTGGGGTAGGAGTAACCTCGGAGAGCCCTGTAGCCTTGCTGCAGCAAGCCTCCATCTCGTAGTCTCTCTGTGAGGACCAACAGAGGATTGGTGGGGAGGAGATTCTATGTGAGTTTTTTCATTTGTGTGTGGATTTTGTCAAAAGAAGTCATCATCTGTGAAGAAGGTAAGAAAAAAGTATAGGCTCTGTGTACAAGATGGGGAACTCTATCCTGGGAAGCAGTGACCCTGAAAAAGATTTGGGGTCATGGGAGATAATCAGTTGACCGTGAGCTCCCTGTGGGATGTTATGACCAAAGGGGCAAATGTGAACCTTACAGCCGTACATAGCAGAATCTCAGGTAGAAATAGAGAGGTTCCCTATTTGTGTACTAGGCACTGGTGCAACCACTCCTGGAAAACTGTGTCAATTTCTGTTGCCCACAATTTGAGACAGATGCTGATAAATTGGACAAGGTTCACAGAAGAGCCATATGAATAATGAAATGATTAGAAAAGGTTAAGTGGTCAGCCTAAGGGAACAAATATTTACTAATGGGCTCTTCGCTTTAGGAGATAAAGGTTAGGAGCCAACAACGGCTGCAAGCTGAAGCCTAGATCAATTCACACTAGAAATAGAGTGAGCATTTTCAACAGTCAGGATTTGGAGCAATTCACCTAGGGTTGTGCTGGATCCTCCACAACTGGCCTTTTTTTAAAATCAAGACTGGATTGTTTTCTAAAAAAATCTGCTCTAATTCCTACAGGAATTATTTCGAGGGAAATTCCATGGCTGATGTGAAACAGAAGGTCAGACCATAGTGGTTCCTTCTGGGTTTGGAATTTATGAATCTGTGACTTCCGAGGGCATTTGAAATCTGTCACTTTTTGCTTTTCTTCCTCCTTCCCTCTTGTCTCATCTTCTCTTTGCTCTTCTTCCATTTCTTCCTGCTGATCTTCTTCCTGGGATCATGTAATTAAAGTCTGCATCATCATGGAAATGAACAAGAGGACTGAATTAAGGGTGCCAGGGCAACACTTATTTGGACATTTGCTAATAGGAGAATGCAAAATGTTGTAACCTTTTAATCCTTCTTAAAATTTTGACTTTGTATTTCCTAATTATTTTATGGCTTACTTTATTGATGGAAGTAAACTTAAGTAATGTTAAATGAAGGGTTTTTTGTTTGTTAATTTCCTTATTTTTTTAATATATAATAGTTTTTTTTCTATGTACTGTTTATACAATGAAGCTCTTACTTAACTGTTGTTTTCAGTATATATTTTATTGCCATTCTTATCTTTGTGAAGGTTCCTTTTCACCGCTCAATGCTGTGTTGATCAGAGTATTGAAAGCAATTAAATTAAACTGTATTAAAACAAAACTCATTTTGTGCAACTTCACTGTCAGTGAAAGTTCTAAGCTATAACCTTGAATGTGTAAGAAGCAGACAACAATATCTAAGAAAAAGAGCTGGAATTTTTCATCTTATTTTAATCTAGTCATTATTAAGGAAAGTAGCAAACAACTGCCTTTTGAAAAAAAAAACAACAACCTGTACTGTACCACAGTACAAACCCAAATGAACAGAACAGGAGGCTATCCTGGTTATCTAGATCTGGCCCTGTTTCATTATGAACTTCCTTTCTGTAATGATGTTCTAGTAATAAGGGGGCAATCAGTTGTCAAAGGTAGCTGTTGCCATGGCAGCCAGGTAGCTAGTTATTCTCCCCAAGGATGGAAATAATCTGGAGGGAGGGAGTGCTGAGTGGTGGATTATCTCTGATGTCACAATATTACTGCTCAGCCAGCACCATGTGGCATCAAATGTGCAGTGTGTATGAGGGGAGGAGGGGAACAGGCTTTCCCAGTGCTCCTCTTTCCCCAAATTTCCTAAAGAAGCCAACAACATAACTACACATTTCTTGTGTTGACAGAGTACAGGAGCTCAATCAAAGAGGGATGAGCCTAAGGGAATAAATATTTACTAATGGGCTCTTCCCTTTAGCAGATAAAGGTTATGAGCAGACAGTGACTGAAAGCTGAAGCCTGAACCAATTCTCACTGAAGGTAAGAAGAGGAGCATTTTTAATAGTCAAGGTTTGAAGTAATTCACCCAGGGTTGTGCTGGATCCTCTACAACTGGCCTTCTTTAAAATCAAGATTTGTTGTTTTTTTCTAAAAAATCTCCTCTATATCTTGGGAATTATTTGGAGGGACGTTCTATGGCTGATGTTAAACAGAAAGTGAGACCAAAGTGGTTTCTTCTGGGCTTGGAATTTATGAATCTGTGACTGGCTGGGGGCATATGAAATTTGTCCCTTTTTGCTTCCCTCTTCCTCCTTCCCCTTGTTTCATCTTCTCTTTTCTCCCCTTTCTTTCTGCTCCTTTTTTTCCCGGGGAGGGTGGAGCTGTGCTCCAGCTGTCATTGTCAGAGGCTCTGACAAAGAGGTGGGGCTGGATTTGTGCACTGATGGTGATCTCCACTATACTGATCTCCTTTGGTGACTAATGCTGGCTTTTGCCCATCTGTTGACAATGCTCATCCTCCAGGCCTGAGAGTCTCCACACTGATTGGCCAAGTGTGAGGCTATTGCTGATTTCATACAGAGAAGACTTTGGCATTCTTGGCTGAGTGCAGTGAGGCCTAAGGTTCAATTCAATAGCATTTCTTTGTCTGTCTGTAAAGCCTTTATTTTTGAAGGCTACATCAAATTGATTCCGAAATTTCAGGGAATTTCTAGGCATCAGTGGGAAGAACCTTGTTGATTTTGGTGACAATTGGAAAATAACACTGCCAGAAAAACCTGATTTCTCCTCTGTGCCCCTTACATTGGTGCTGTAAGCTGAAGGGCATTGTGACTTGACAGTGAATTCAGCCAGTCAGTGCTAACTCTCCACAGGTGATTTGCATAAGTCAGTAAATGAACCTGCAGATTTCAGTGGGAGCGATGCTCAAGGCTGGCCTGAGGCTTCGGATTTATGCTCAGGCAAAGCCGGTGCAACCATTAGGCAAACTAGGCAGCCACCTAGGGCACCAAGATTTGAGGGCGCCAAAAAGCCGTGCCCAAAATGTCTGGGATGCTCACCCGGCACTGCGGCTTTGATCAGCTTCGGACAGCCAGGAACTGATTTCATTCCCCCTCCGGCTGCTGGGGGTGCTGCGCTGCTCCCTGCTGCTCTGGCTCTGTCCCAAGGCCCCCGCCCCTGCTTAGCCCTGCCCCATTCCCACTCCCCTGAGCTCTGCAGCAGGGCCGGGTCTGCACTCACTGGTGGCAGAAAGTGCAGAGACTGGGCCCCAGCAGGGCCACCTGTGAGTGCTGGGGGGTTGTTCTCCCCTGATCTCAAAGCCAGCCCCGCCCCCACGAGGCCTGCCCCCCGCGGAGGCCAGGGGCACCCCACCCTCCGTGGGGAGGTGGTGTATGGCCCCTGAATATCTAGGGACGGCTCTGGTACCTACCACCCTGCCCTCAGTCAGCCTGTGACGCATCTCCTGCCCTGTCTCCAGTCAACCCCACACCCTCTGTCTCCAGCCGGCCCCTGCTGCACCCCTTGCCCCGTTGGCAGCCAGCCCTGCAACCGCTGCCCTGCCTCCAGCCCCAAACCCCTCTCTCCAGCAAACCCCCTCACTCCTGCCCTGCCTGAAGCCAGCTCCATACCCCCATCTCCAGCCAACCCCACACCCACTGCCCTGCCTGCAACCAGCCCCGCAGCCGCTGTCTCCAGCCAACCCCTGCCACATCCCCTCCCCTGCCTGCAGCCAGCCCCTTGACTGCAGCCAACCCCTGCTACATCCCCCTGCACAAAGCCAGCCAGCCTCACACCCTGTCAGGTTTTTCATTTATTTTCATTAAATATGTAGACTAAATAATGAAATTAATAAATTTTCAAGTCGAACATGTATTAATTTTAATGAACAATGCCACATTGTGCAGTATTCATTTTTGAAAGTTTATAATCCATGCTCTGGGGGGAGAGGTGGGGGCACAAGGTGGAAGTTTTGCCCAGGGAACAAAGTATCCTTGCACTGGCCCTGTGCTCAGGGTTCGTGGAGTCAGTGAGTGACAGATGGCTGTGTTACCTCTGGTGTCACAATGTTACTGCTCAGGTTCCTCTGCCTGCAGCATCACCTGGCATGACTGTCAAGGGGAAGGTTTTGTAGATTTGAAACCTATAAACCAGGAAGCACAGAAGAGGAATGACTTAGGCAATTTGCCAATAAAATGTAGGTTTTGTGGCAATATCCTGTGCAATTCATACTGGTTCAGGGACGGAGACAGCATTCCTGCCCCTGCGACCACCTCTTAGCTGGGCCTACCTAAAACAGACTAGCTATAGTTTCAGATACTTGCTTGTTTAAGACTGAGCAAATAGGGTACAACAAATTACTGTTATGATGAATTTTTCTGCCTCCTCTCCTTTCATAGAATACAAGCAGTTTATGATACTCCCAAATGAAGTAGTTCTTCTAAAATCAAGGTGAATACAAATCAATAGCTTTTTCAAAACCAATCCCGCCTCTTCCAAAGGAATTTTTTTTTAAACTAAACTGGATTTTGAAATGTAAATTTAAAAACAGTTTTTGTTTTTGTTTATTTTTTTAACCAAGCTGTCAGGCATAAAATGTGAAACTATGACAAGCTATATTAAGGCCTAGAGTTGCTCTAGCCTATTAAACTAATTTAAATTAAATAAATATATGAAGAAGTCCATGTTTGCTGCCAAATTTCAGAGGATGTCAAACCACTGAACTGTTGGAAGTCATTTCCTAAGCACCTGGGGGTCTAGAAGTTGTTGAAATAGCCAGATTTTGGCAGCAATAGTCTCTTCTGCAGGTTCGGAAAGAATATTTTCTTCATTTCAGTTGATGAAGCTTTTTCATTCAAATTTAAGAAACTGATTGGGAGTTAGAAAAGGATAAAGCCTTCTTCTTTTCTTGTAATATAGGAATAAACGCTAGAGAGGAGGAATGTGAGCTACTACTTCTAAAATCTGGAAGGATGTTTATGACCAGGAGTAATCAGTTCGATGCATGAACTAGAGATACTTCTTTACCTCAGTTTCTTTTAAATTAAAAAAAAAAGTTTCAGTCAACCTTTTCGTTCTTATGTATCCTGCAAAACCATGTTTTAATGGTTAACTGTTCATAGAATCATAAAAGACTAGAGTTGGAAGAGAACTCAGGAGGTCATCTAGTCCACCTCCCCTGTTCAAAGCAGGACCAACCCCAACTTAATCATTCCAGCCACGGCTTTGTCAAGCTGACCTTTAAAAACTTATAAGAATGGAGATTCCATCACCTCCCTAAGTAACCCATTCCAGTGCTTCACCACCTTCCTAGTGAAAAAGTTTTTCCTAATATCCAGCCTAGGCCTTCCACAGTGCAACTTGAGACCATTGCTCCTTGTTCTGTCATCGGCCACCACTAAGAATTTCATGAGAATCAACCTTTCATTACGAAAATAACTCAAAAATACAACTACAAAACATTTTGCATGAAGTTAATCTACTCTAATGTTTAGTGTCTGGGGGTGTAGTCCTCTGAGGATAGACTGATACCCTCATTGGCTAGAACCACCCAGTGAGCCAGTAACAAATTCCAGTCCTGTTACCATCCAAGCCTCCATAATCCAAGGAACACCTGAGGGCTGTGGGAGACAGAGGGGCATTGAGAAGGTTTAACTCACGATTGCCAACTCAGAGATGTGTTATTGCCTTTGGATGGGGAACAATAGCAAATCTGTCAGTCACTACAACAGGTCACACTCGGAGCCAGGGAGACTGGGAATAGAGTCCTGCTGGCACTTCCCAGCTCCGGAAGGGAGTGTTCCTCTAGTGGTTAGTGCAGGAGTCTGGACAAAGGACTCCTTGGCTCCATCCCCGGCTCTATTCCTGACTCCCAATGCAACCCTGAGGCAACGGCTTCTCCTGCCCAGGCCTCTGTTTCCATCAGTGGAACTGGATACACTCTCCTACAGCCTTGGGCCATCACGCTTCAGGAATGTGCGTGAGGTACTAGGAGACCTTGAGATGGGAGGTGTCCTGCTGGCCGTCAGTCAGTGTTGTGAACCCCCGGCTGCTAGTCTGATTTTATCCATCCCCTGGCAATAAAACATCATCTTGTTTTCACAGCCACTTTCGATCTCCTGGTTTCTACCCCCTGCCCTGCTGGCAGGGCATTGTGCAGCACCCTTTCCAGCCCACCTGGGTGCAGGAAATTGAGGAGGAGGGTAAAGGAAGGATCGACATCAAGCATCTCCCATCCAGCTCCATTCCACTTAGAGCAAGTAAGTGGAGTTCTCCAGAACCATCCCCAGTCTGTTAGAAGTATCCCACCAATAGGGCTCCCAGCCCTTCCCATGTCAGAGTTCCTTGTGAGGGTTCCTGTGCCCTGGGGTGGGATGTATGGGGAGGAGAAATTGCCTCAGCAGAGGGGATGTGGGCAGGGGAGCAGGCAGGCCCATTAATGAAAGGCTGCTTTGAACCCAGACTCATGGCTGCTCCCCACTCACTTCCAGGATGGAGCGACTAAAGCGGATGCTGAGGAGAATGGCCGAGCAGGTGGCTCCAGAGCAAGAGGGAAGCAGCAACCAGCTTGCCCAGGAAGAGAGAGGCCGTTCTGTTCCCGCAGGTGGGGAAGAGGTTTATGGCCAGACTAAATGGAGGAGCTCCCTGGCATTCTTGAGGAGGAGGAAGACACCAGCTCTCATAGCTGATGGTGAGGCACCTTCTGGGCCCAAATGGAGGTGGCCCTGGGTACAGCTACAAAGAAGGGACCCAGGAGAGGACAGGAGCCAGGCAAGGCATCTCTGGGGCTTCCTTCACAGGAAGCCGAGGAGCCAAAAGCTGTGCCCGAGTGCCCAGCAGAAGCCATTCACCACCCTGACCATGGAGGACCCCCCCGCCAGCCCAGAGCAGGAGATGGGCAACTCTGGGACAAACATCAGCAGCTTCGCCTACTCACAAGGGGCCAGCAACTTCTCCGTGGGGTCTGACAGCCCTGAGGCTGAAGGCTCCCTCTTTGCAGGTGAGAGGAGACCCAGGGGAAAGGGAGGAGGACTGAGGCAGTGGAAGACTAACACCACTAACACCAATGGGGGTGGCACAGCCACACTTCGCAGCAGAGGATGCTGGGTGGAGTCAGGGGAGCTCCAGCCTCCCTAGTGATGTTGAGGGGAGGCTGACTGCCACGGGGTCCTGAGGCTGATGGGGATGAGGGCATCTGTGAGAGGAGTAGGGTGGGGCCCTCGCTGCCACGGGGTTCCTTACAGAGAAGGGGGAAACATGGAGCCTTTTCTGTCCACTGCATCCCTCCAGCAGCAGAAGGGAATATTATTTCTCCTTCCCTCCCTAGTGCAGAGACACCCAGTGCCCACCTGGAGTGGGTTGAGGAGGAGTGAGTTGAAGAGGAGGAGGAGGAGGATGTGTCCCCTGAACAAAACATTATCAGGGTCATCAAGCAGCACCTCCAGGGCAGAGATGAGGTAAAAATATCCCCCAGCTATGCTGCCACCAAGTCTGTCCTGCTTATTGTTCCATCCCCACTGAGGGAGGGGGCCATATACAACCCCCAGCTCCGTGTCAGCCAGGCTGGGCTGGTGCGCACATGTTCCATCCTGGGGGAAGCCATCCAGCTGACAGGGGACAAGGTACCAAAGAAGGATCAACTGAGGAGGGACCCCCAGGGCCTTTCACTTCCAGGCCATTGAAAATCACTCCCATCCCATTCCCATGTGCTCTGGGCCGGCTCCAGGCACCAGCGCAGCAAGCAGGTGCTTGGGGTGGCCAAGGGGAAATGGGGGCAAGTCGGACTCTTCAGCAGCAATTCAGCAACAGGTCCCTTGGTCCCTCTCTGAGGGAAGGACCTGTTGCCAAATTGCCTCCCAAGAGGAAAGCAGAGCGGTGGAGCTGCCACCGATTGCCATCACAGCTTTTTTTTTTCCGCCACTTGGGGCAGCAAAAACCCTGGAGCTGGTCCTGCATGCACTGACCAGGGAGCAAGGAGAGGATGAACCCAGGCAGGTGCCACTGGTAGGTGCCAGCTTGTCCCCTGAGCAGCTCAAAGCAGTGCAGACCCAGCTCTCCATTAAGGCTATTTCCTAACATCAACACAACACACTGCCATTGCTCATGCTAGGGACTGCAGACTCCCCTAGCCACCTCTGTGAGACTTTCATACCCCTCAGGCCTCAGGCTGGTTCTTAGTGCTCTGTTATCATGTTATCCCAGCCACCACCTGCTCTGGGAGAACTGGAGAAGTCAGTCAGGAGAGGAGGCTGCTGTAGCTGTAGTTCATTCACCAGAGCTACTGTCCATGGCATTCCTTGAGGAAAGGTGTTCACTTCCTCTCATCCCACGGCACTACTGCCCAAAGCCTCCCAGCCCCTCAGCTGGAGGGAGTGAGAGTGGATGAGGGGATTCTGGGGAGTGGAGCTGGATTCCTGCTGGATTGGGAGGTAGAACAGCTCTCACAGGAGGAGTGAGAGGACTGGGGGCATGAGTTCATTCCACAATGGTTGAAGAGGGATTGAAAGTCACTAGAAAAAAGAGAAGATTTCATCTTGGGGGTTGGGTGTGGGAATCCATCCCTCAGACATAGGGAGGGGTGGGGAGGAAATTTTGCTGGTTCTCGGTGCTGTTAATACCCTTCGTTCTCGTGGGGGTCCGAGTCTCTGATTGATCCTTGTTCCCTTGCAGCAGGAGGATATTACAGCCAAGGTCATGGCTCAGCTATTTAACATCAGGTGCTTGCACCAGGTGCCCAAAGCACTGCAGGGGCTGTGCTCCCTGGGACACCCTTGAAGAGCCCCCCGTTGGCATGACCAGAAGCTCCCACTTCCTGCCACAGGTACTGCTCTGTCTCTCCGGGGGGAGCAGCCATAGATCCTACAGTACTGAGAGAAACCAAAGCTGAGCTCCTCATTCTCAACACCATGCTCCATCCCAACCTCTGGAGCTGGGGCTGGCCACATACTGGTTCGGAAGAATCAGGCTGTCCAGGCTGTGGGGCTCGCCCAGAAATGAGATCATCCGTAGAACAGGGGTTATGCTCAATAGCAGTTTGGGAGGGGTGGCCTGTCATACATCCCCTCCCTTCTCATCACTGCTCAGACTTTCCTCTGGCCCGTGGAACCCCTGAGGCAGCGAATGTCTGACCATCCCCAACCTGGGGCCCAATCTACCCACCGGGTATCTGAACCCTTCCCACCCAGGAATGAAACTCCCCCCTAATACTCTGGGGCAGGGAAGGATCCTTCTCATCGGGCAGGTGGGAACTGAGATGTAGAGGAAGGGCTGTGGTCCTGTTCACACAGTCCTTGGTGTAGATCTGGGAAATGGACTGGGTCCCAGCCTAGAGCCTTTCCCCCAGGGGCACCTTCACTTTCTTCCCTTTATTCTCCCCTCCAGCTAAGGGGCCTGTGAGTATGAAATGAACAGGGAGGGTGATGACATCCTGGCACAAAGGCTGGATGGGAGCTCCCCTTGGCTTGGATCCCAGGGTCAGAGACATCTTTGCCATTCTGCTTTTCTTCTTTTATTCTTAGGAAGGGATTCCCACGATGAGGGTTCTCTAGGGCTCCAGTAAGTCATTCTTGTTCCTTCCTGCATGTACCACCCTGCCGTATGCTGCCCTCCGGTTTCTTCGCTGTTGACTATGGCTTGACTCTTGGCTCCAGTCTCTGGCTATGACTTTAGTGTGACCCTTCTTGGCTCCAGATTTTGGTTATGAATGCTGGCTCAGTATTCTCCTTGCCTTTCTCTAGCCTCGCTCCAGGCCCTACGCACCCGCTCCAGGATTGCCTCTTCCTCCTGATCTTCTCCAACCCCTCAAATTTTGACTATCTGGATTTGACCTTTGACCTGTATCTGGACTTTGGTTTGGCATAAACTTGGCTGATCTTTGGTCTGACCACCCAGCTTTGACCTCTGGCCTGGACTTGGACACTGGTTCTGGTTCTGACTGGACATACTCAACCATTCTTGACTTGGACATCCAGCAGTAATATAACGGACCTACTAACAATCAAATGCTAACTCCACCCCATGGACCCTTAGTCCCTCCCACTTGTCACTGAAAATCCTGCCCAATGGGGGTACTACTTCTGGGGTCAAGGCGGCCACATGACCGGAAGTAAAGTGTGTCATGAGACCCCCTCTAAGAACTGCTCCCACCACCCTCTACCAAACAGGACATTAGAGAGTGAGGCTGGGATCTCTGCAGAGCTGCCACTGTCAAGCATCCACACCCAGAAGAGAGATGATGGGAAACTCGCTTAGATGGCTGGCAACAGGAGCAGCAGCTGTCTCATAAAGCTCTGCTCATGCGTTAGAAAACAGAGGCGGGACAAAGTACCACACAGCAAGAGCCTGGGTTGCAATTAGCAATACGTGTTTTTTTTTCAGTGGATGATGTTGTCCTGACAGTCTATTTCCTGTAATGTGCACATCCAGCCTCCCTGGCTGATCTCAATGGAAGTTAGGTTCTTGGTGCCCACAGGACAGGGCTGGACTTACCATGAGGTAAACTGAGGTGGCTGCCCCAGGTGCCAGACTGTGGGAGGGTGCTACTAGGACCGAGAGTGTAGAAAATTGTGTCTGGTTCTAGTGCATATGTGTTCTCTCTGCTCCATAGAAATGGTGGAGTGCTGTCCTGGAGGAAGGAGGGCACAAGAGACATAACAGGCAGGCAGGAGAACAGGTGAGAGGGAATAACAAAAAGCAACAGGAGCTGCACGGAGGGAGAAGAGGAGGAGCCTCTCTTGTACCTCTCTAGCACCCCCAGGAACCTGGACTGATTAACACCAGCTTCTCAGGGAGCTTCCTATTTCCTGCTGCTTCCCTGAACCCACTTGAGGAGAACAGACAGTCAACTGAAATAGTAGGAGCCATTTAGGCCCTTAAGAGGCTGATATCTCCCCCTCTCAGACCCTGCTACCAGCCTGCTTATTTGTCCCCTTCAATTGAGTGTGGAGAGCCACTATAGCTGGCACAGAAGAGTCAAGTGAAAGAAGAAAACGCCCCTGTGATAAAGCCTCTGTCCCAAATCTGGACCTTAGCATCCAAAATTTGGGGGCTTAACATGAAAATCCCCCCAAGTTTATACCCAGCTTGGTTCTGATCTCGCTGCCACCAACCAGGAATCAGTGCCTGGTACACTGAAGCCCTCCAAAATCGTCCCTGGGGGACCCCCCAAGACCCAGAACCCCTGGGTCTCCTATCTCAAACGGGAAAACAAGTTCCTCCCCCTTGTCTCCTCGTTATCTGATCCCCAGCTTCCCTCCCTGGGTGAGCCTGGGCGATGCAGTACTTAACTCCTTGAATACAAAACAAAGAGGCCAATCAACCTCTCCCTAAGGCGATGCATTCAAACCTAGTAAAGCTAACATAAAGAGATTTTCCACCCCCTCTTTCCTGTAGCCTAACCAGAGAAAAACCAAAAACCTCAACCAGGTTTTAAAAGAAACTTTATATAAAAAGAAAGAAAATACAGAAAAATATAACCCACTGCATTAAGATGTCAATTACAGGCTCTTGCTTATAAGAATTAGGAATACACAGTCTGATTCAAAAAATAGCCAGTTTAAACCAGTCCAGCAATTACACCCATGTAAATACAAACCAAAGCACATAACAGCCTATTGCTTGGTTTCCTTTGTACTCACACTTGATAGTAGAATATTAGAAAGAAGATTGGAGTTAGCAGAAAAGCTGTTTCAATCCATAGCCGGGAGAAACAAAAGACACAGAGTCCCCAATTCCCGCCCCTGACTTTTAAAAAATCCAGTTTTCTGATTGGTCCTCTGGTCAGGTGTTTGGTTCCCTTTGTTCACCCTTTACAAGTAAAAGAAAATTAACCCTTACCTATCTACTTATGACAGCCCCTCTGGGGCATCATTTGGAAAAAGCAAGCAAGCAAAGGAAGCTTTTCTATCTAACCAGGAAGGAGCTCTCCTGTGATACATAGACACAAATGTTCACAGTGAGCCTTCCGGCCCCAGTGAGCATGTGAGTGGTGAGGAGATGCCTGATTTTCCAGTTAGTCAGAGTGCAGATGACCTGGCAGCTACTGCGGCATCCATATCTCCATCTCAAATGGATGTAACCATGCACATTCCTGAAGAAAAGTGTAGATCAGAGTGTTGTGGAGATGCAAGAAACAGCTGCTGCTAAGTTTAGTTCCTTAAATCTAGATGATCTAGGACTGTGGACCCACTTGAGCAGTAGCCTGAGGGACTTCCTTGTACTGCATGGGCCACAGCAAGTGGAAAACTTCATGTTCCCCAAAGACAATGAAAATAGAAGTTTCTATCCAACACATTCCTGGTGTGAAATCCCCAATGGTGACAAAGTGGAGAGGCCATAGCTTATGTATTCAAAAATCCAGAATGCTGCATACTGTTTTTGTTGCCAACTCTTCCAATCTAATGTTCTAGCCCCATTGGGTTGTACAGGAACAAAGGACTGGAAAAATCTGACTAGAAATCTGGCGTGCCATGAGAAGGCAGGAAATCACCAGAAAGCATTCCATAGGTGGAAAGAACTTGAGATGAGACTAAGGTTAAAGGCCACCATAGATGATAGGCATCAAGAGAAGATTGCATCAGAGTTCTGAAAAAGCTCATTGCCATTGTGAGAGTGCTTGCTACCTGAAACCTAGCACTGTGCGGCACTTCAGATCAGCTGCACATGCTAAACAATGGAAACTTCCTTAAAATTGTGGAGCTGATGGCTAAGTTTGATGCTGTGCTCCAGGAACATCTAAGAAGAGTCACCACCCAAGAAATGGACACACCCCATGACCTTGGAAAAGAATTCAAAATGAGATCATACAGTTACCGGCAACAAAAACCAAACAGAAGATTGTGGCAGATATGAAGTCAGCAAGATATTACTCTTTTATTCTGGACTGCACACCTGAGATCAGCCATGTGGAACAAATGACTTTAATAATGTGTGTCGTAACAACAAGAGAACCTAGTAAAAATGTCCCTGCAATGGTAACTGTCAGAGGGCATTTTCTAGAATTTATTGACATTGATAACACTGCAGGAGTTGGTATGAGAAATACACTTCTTAAAAAGTTGGAAGATATGGGAATTGTGAAAGCTGACATGAGAGGTCAGAGCTACGATAATGGTGCCAATATGAGAGGAAGGAACAGAGGAGCATAGACTTGGATCCGAGAGTTAAAGCCTCAAGCTTTTTTTGTCCCATGAAGTTCTCATTAATTGAACTTGGTAGTCAGTGATGCAGCATCAGCTTCTAGTAAGGCTGCTGAATTTTTTAATAAAAGAGCAGAAGTACTTGTGGCACCTTAGAGACTAACAAATTTATTTGAGCAAAAGCTTTCATATGCTACAGCCCACTTCATAGGATGAATAGAATGGAACATATTGTAAGGAGATATATATACATCAGAGAGCATTAAATGGTGGCGGTTGTCCTACCCACTCTAAGAGGCTAATTAATTAAGATGAGCTATACTCACCAGGAGAAAAAAAACTTTTGAAGTGATAATCAAGATATCCCATTTCAGACATTTTGACAACAAGATATGAGGATACTTAACATGGGGAAATAGATTCAATGTGTGTAATGGCTCAGACATTCCCAGTTCTCTTCAAAATGAGTTGATGGTGCCTAATTTGCATATTAATTCAAATTCAGCAGTTTCTCGTTGGAGTCTGTTTTTGAAACTTTTCTGTTGCAATATTGCCACCTTTATGTCTGTTACTGAGTGACCCAAGAGGCTGATGTGTTCTCCTACATGCTTTTGAATGTTATGATTCCTGATGTCAGATTTGTGTCCATTTAATTCTTTTTCATAGACACTGTCCAGTTTGGCCAATGTACATGGCAGAGGGGCATTGCTGGCACATGATGGCATATATCACATTGGTAGATATGCGGGCGAATGAGCCCCTGATGGCGTGACTGATGTGATTAGAACCTATGATGGTGTCATAGGTGGCAGGTTATATGGGCTCAAGGTGCTCAAGCACCAGGAATATTCAGAGTCAGGGGCTCTGCTCCATCAATATTTTGAGCTGGGTTTCTCCCCTGGCCCTGCTTGGATCGAGTTCCCCCTCCCAGCCCCCACCTGCCACCTCCCCACCCACGTCGCCCCCCACCTCGGAGCGCTCCCCTCGCCCCAGAGCTTCCCTGCCTGAAAGAAAACAGTGAATCTCTCCCTTGCTACTGCTGGTGGCGGCTGCTGCTGCTGCCTAAGGGCTACAGCATAAGGCAGCTGCTACTGCAGCACCTTGGGAGTGGGAGGGAGAGGAGGAGAGGAGAGGGGGCCTTGCTTGGCAGCCCTTCCCTTCCCTTCCCTTCCATGCCTTCCCCCAGCACCTACCTGGAGGAGACGCGAAGGCAACTTCCACAGCTGCTGGGGCTTTGGTGAGTATTTGACCCTCTGATTCCCGCTCCCGCCAGCCCCAGCCCCAGCCCCAGCCCCAGCCCCTACTCCTGACCAACGCTGGGGAAGGGGCAGCCCCATCCCCTACACCATCCCCCAGTGAGGCTATGGTGAGGGGCAGCAGGCTGCAGCAGGGGAGGAAGGAAGCCATACGTGAAGGCCGTGCCCCTCCGCTCCAGCATTCCACCCACCACAGGGCAGATGGGGGAGGGGATTCATAGACCCATCTGAGCAGCTGGGGCTTGGGTGTATTTTGTGACAACCTGCCCTCTCTGTCCGCCCCCAGCCACCAGCCTGCAGCCCCCACTCCTGCCCCACGCTGGAGATGGGGAAGCCCCATCCCCTATCCCCAGTGAGGCACAGCAGGCTGCAGTAGAGGAGGAAGGAAGCCATATGTGAAGGCAATGCCCTCTCCCCCAGCACCCACTAACCCACTCATCACAGGGGAGATGGGAGAGGGAGGCTTCCTAGACCTGAGCAGCTGGGGCTTGGGTTAATTTTGTGACACCCTGCCCCCCCCTACAGCCACCGCCCTGCAGACCCCACTTCTGCCCCACACTGGGCAAGGGGCAGCCCCATCCCCCATCCCCAGTGAAGCTATAGTGAGGAGCAGCAGCATGGGAGGCCACCTGTGATGACAACCCACCTCTCACTACCCATCATAGGAGAGGGGAATGAGCTTTCTGGACCTGAGAGGGGCCCCAGGAGCATATGCAGTGATTGTGATGCACAGTGAGTGTGCTGCGGGGTTGGGGGGGGAGAGAGAAGGAGTCCCTCCTCGGAGCTTGCTGCTGCCAGTGGTGATGGGGGGCAGTCCTCTCTGGCCGTAGTCCTGGGGCAGCCTGTCTGCACCCCAAGTTCCTCATCCTCAGCCCTGCCCCCCAGCACCCCAACCCTGAGCCCCAGCCCTGAGCATGCTCCTGCGCTGTGAACCCCTCATCTCCAGCCCCACCCAGAACCCTCACCTGAGGGGAAAAACTTGCAGCTTAAATTTGGCGGTCAGTTTGGAGTATCATTGTGTTTAGCACAATACTTGATTATTTTACACCCTTTAAAGTATATAACTAGTCGTATACAGGTGTTACAAAGTGGGAATGTTCTTAATGTTTTCTCTGAATATTGTGTGGGTGCCTCAGTTTCCCCTATGCATTTCTCAATGATCTAGATGGTGGGATAAGGGGGTGTGATTGTTGCAGAACCCTAGTGTGATGCCATCTGCACAGAGAAAGGCCGAAACTCTGTCTCCGGGCAACTGATGGGCTGGGCTGCTCTCCTGCAAGGTGCTAACTGAAGGTGTTGGAGAACAAAGAGATCAGGTGGCCTCCTAATGCCTGGAAAAGAGACAATGACCAGAGGAGGGAGTGTCAGTGCCTGTGCGGACTTCTGGGAAGCGCATGGTGTGGACGGGGATGCTGGGATGCTTTGGAACTACTCCATACAAAGCCAGTCAGGACTCTGGGGGAACCTCCTCTCTGGGAGTTGACTGTCTCCAGGGCAAGAAGCTTACACCTTCCTGGGTCTGACCTCAGAGCATTCAGCTTGCCCTTCCACACTCTGCGCTTTCCGCAACGAGTGTGCCCAGGCAGGTCCTGGGGCAACCAGAGGTCCCTGCACCCCCACTCTGCAGTCAGACGTGACTCTCAGCCAGCCAGTAAAACAGAAGGTTTATTAGATGACAGGATCACAGTCTAAAACAGAGCCTGTAGGTACAGAAAACAGGACCCCTCAGTCAGGTCCATCTTGGGGGATGGGGAGCCCAGATCCAAGTTCTGGGCCTCTCCTCATTTCCCCAGCCAGCTCCAAACTAACACTCCCTCCTATAGTCTTTGTGTTTCTTCTGGACGAGGAGGCCACCTAATCTCTTTGTCCCTAACACCTTCAGTTGGCACCTTGCAAGGGAAAGTGAGGCACCCACATAGTATTCAGAGAAAACATTAAGAACATTCCCACTTTGTCACAACAGGTGCAACAAAATATAATACCATATATTGAAGCAGGCAAGTGCTGCTTCTTTTTAATTGACCCTTGTAATCTTGTGGTGCTGACGGGTTGCAGCTTCATTGTATATCAGCTTACAGGGCGGAAGTGGGGTGGGGGGCACCACCATTTTGGGCAGCACCAAAAATTATACAAACCTGCAGCCTATGGATGGTGTCACTTGAATAGATATGTGGACAGAGTTGGCATTTGGGCTTTGTTGCAAGGATAGGTTCCTGGGTTAGTGTTTTTGTTCTGTGGTATGTGGTTGCTGGTGAGTATTTGCTTCAGGTTGTGGGGGGGGGCTGTCTGTAAGCGAGAACTGGTCTGTCTCCCAAGATCTGTGAGAGTGAGGGATCATGTTTCAGGATAGTTTGTAGATCTTTGATGATGTGCTGGAGAGGTTTTAGTTGGGGGCTGAAGGTGATGGTTAGTGGTGGTGTGTTATTTTCTTTGTTGGGCCTGTCCTGTAGTAAGTGACTTCTGGGTAGTCTTCTGGCTCTGTCAACCTGTTTTTTTCACTTCAGCAGGTGAGTATTGTAGTTTTAAGAATGCTCGATAGAGATCTTGTAGGTGTTTGTCTCTGTCTGAGGGATTGGAGCAAATGTGGTTGTGTCCTAGAGCTTGGTTGTTGACAATGGATCGTGTGGTGAGTCCTGGATGGAAGCTGGAGGCATGTAGGTAAGTATAGTGGTCAGTGGGTTTCTGGTATAGGGTGGTGTTTATGTGACCATCGCTTATTAACACAGTAGTGTCCAGGAAATGGACCACTTGTGTGGATTGGTCTAGGCTGAGGTTGCTGATGGGACCGAAATTGTTGAAATCAAGGTAGAATTCCTCAAGAGCTTCTTTTCCATGGGTCTAGATGATGAAGATGTCATCAATGTAGTGCAAGAAGAGTAGGGGCGTTAGGGGACAAGAGCTAAGGAAGTGCTGTTCTAAGTCAGCCATAAAAATGTTGGCATACTGTGGGGCCATGCGGGTACCCATGCAGTGCTGCTGACTTGAAGGTATGTATTGTCCCCAAATGTGAAATAGTTGTGGGTGAGGACAAAGTCACAAAGTTCAGCCACCAGGTTTGCCGTGACATTATCGGAGATACTGTTTCTGATGGCTTGTAGTCCATCTTTATGTGGGATGTTGGTGTAAAGGGCTTCTACATCCATAGTGGCTAGGATGGTGTTTTCAGGCAGATCACCAATGGATTGTAGTTTCCTCAGGAAGTCAGTGATGTCTCGAAGATAGCTGGGAGTGCTGGTAGCATAGGGCTTGAGGAAAGAGTCCATGTAGACAGACGATCCTGCCGTTAGAGTACCAATGCCAGAGATAAAGGAGTTTCCAGTATTTCCAAGATAATGGATCTTGGGTAGCAAATAGAATGCCCCTGGTCAAGGTTCTAGGCATGTATCTGTACAAATCTGTTCCTGTGATTTTTCAGGGATTTTTCTTGAGCAGATAGTGTAGTGTCTTTCAGTAATCCTCAGTGGGATCAGAGGATAATGGCCTTTAGAATGTCTAGCAGCCTCTTGTTCATATTTCAGCTTATTCATGATGACAACAGCACCTCCTTTGTCAGTTTTTTTGATAATGTGTCTGAGTTGTTCCTGAGGCTGTTAATGGCATTATGTTATGGGGCAAGTGATGCTGCTTTTCCACACTTTCGTCTTATGCATGTCAAGGGAAGCAATCTATGTAGAAGTCCACTCTGTTGTTTCGACCTTCAGGAGGAGTCCACGCAGAATCCTTGATTGATTGATTGATTGATTGATTGATTGTTTGTAGTGCTGGTAGGGACCCTTATTCTGCTCATATTTTAATTTCACTTATCAGTGTAATCTCACAGACTCAGTGGAATGCCTCAGATGAATAAAATTAAGGAATATGTGCAATTTTGTGGGGCTGCTGCCTTAGACAGTAGTAGAATCCGTGGATCTCCATTATACCTGGGAACAATAACACGGTTAGGAGGAACTCATAGTTTGCATCCCACTCTCTGGTTATTGGTTAACAGTTTCCACCACCAAAATACTCCTCCGTATTTGTAAATAATTGACTAGCAGGTAGTACACGTTATGCACATACTTTCATTGAGAAAATATTGCAAAAATGGAGCTTCCAGATGTATCCCTTCTGGACACTACAGCCATGCTGACTAAATCCAGTAACTTCTTGTTCATTGGCTGCTGAAAAATCACCACACGTACACGTCTAATGATCAGACTAAAACCATGTAGCTAGGGGTGAATATTTCTGAGAAAATTAACAATAGTGAGCATATTTTTAGAAATATATATTTATAATGATAAGAAAAAAAATTCTATATATAGATTTATCTTTTAACCTGTCTTTATAGAGATAAGAAACTGCCTGTAAACCAGTGTCATCATATGTCAATATAATCAATGCACCTCTTTCCTCACCTCGTGTCTCAATACTGATTGCTTAATCATATAATTGTACTCAGCTCATGTCGCACATTCCAATGTGTGAACTTATGGGGCTGGCTTGATTCTCATTCATAACACTCTGGCAATGTAAAAGGTAAAAGTTAATGAACATCTAGTGTGATCATCAAGTATGTATGTGTGGTATGTTTTTTTGTGGCCAAAGATCAAGAAAAAGAAAGCATGTGTGTGTATGAGTCTGTGTGTGTGTGTGTCTGTGTATATATTCATACACATGACATACATACAC
The DNA here is from genome assembly GCA_026122505.1 of Aldabrachelys gigantea. Classification (NCBI taxonomy): domain Eukaryota; kingdom Metazoa; phylum Chordata; order Testudines; family Testudinidae; genus Aldabrachelys; species Aldabrachelys gigantea. The sequence continues at coordinate 15,992,903 of CM047489.1, read as the reverse complement.
ACGTATCATTTATTTTTTTACCCACTCTTTGTTTTTGGCCAACTAGCATATCAGTCAGTCAGCATTCAGACAAATATTACAAATAAAATGATTATTCAACTTCAAATGCAGCTTGATTAATGTGCAGTTCTACAGAAGGTACCAAGGAAGAAGGACTTGATTTCTCTCATTAAATGCATCCAAGCAAAGAACAATAGGTCATTCAGGGCTTGATCCTGCGTGGATCGGAGCATTTTGCCTCAATCTATCAGAACATTTAAGCAGGTGCATAACTTTTCATAGAATCAGAGAAACGTAGGACCTGAAGAGGTCATCTAGTCCATCTCCCAGCGCTTCTAAAACTTTCATCATTTTTATTGCTGTCCTCTGGGATGTGTTAGGATATAGATATTCAGGCCTGTCTGCAAAGGCCTATACTTTAAGAATTTAGATGTATTCTTATCACTTAGCTAGTTATAGAGGTATAAAAGAAAGAATAAAAAAATCACTGTCTGTGTAATGTCCTTCTCTTACTGTGACAGTCTGAAGCCTGGTTCTTCAGCTAAGCAGCAGAGGCAACCGTAAACTGAGAAATGTATGGTCACATCCTCACATTCCAAACTAGTCACATTGAAATAAGGTGTTATTGGACTGTTAGGAATACAATCCTGTCCTGATATTCCTATCACCTCCAGAGAAAGGGAAGAGCCTGTCTGGCAAGAACTCATTTATCAATAGTTGGGATGTTCTATCACTGTAGTCTCCACTTCCCTATTGTTTGTCTGTATAATCTCTGTCTGGTTCTGTGATTGTTTCTATCTGCTGTACAATTAATTTTGTTGGGTGTAAACCAATTAAGGTGGTGGGATATAATTGGTTAGATAACCATGTTACAATATATTAGGATTGGCTAGTTAAATTTCAGTAAAATGATTGGTTAAGGTATAGCTAAACAGAACTCAAGTTTTAATATATAGTCTGCAGTCAATCAGGAAGTAAGCGGGATGGGAACAGGGACTGGAGATGGGGGTGGAGGAATTGGGATCATGTTTTGCTAAAGAGAGAAATGGGAACAGAGAGTGGGAACAGGAACAGGGACACAGGTAAGTCTCTGTGGTGTTAGAGTTGGGAAGAGGGACACTAAGCAAGGAAACTGGAATCATGCTTGCTGGAAGTTCACCCCAATAAACACTGAATTGTTTGCGCCTTTGGCCTTCGGGTATTGTTGCTCTCTGTTCATGCGAGAAGGACCAGGGAGGTGAGAGGATGAAGGAATAAATCCCATAACAGGATGTCTCCAATCTAGCTCCACCTTTCCTGAAGTGGAGCACCCAGAATTTTAAGCATGTTGATTTCAATGGGGCTTCTTACATTCTTACAGTTGCTTAAAGTTAAGCACGTGCTTATATGTTTTTTTGGATTGGGGCTAATGTGCTCAGTACCTTACTGATCTGAGCTCTTCTTCTGGATGAGCTGAGAAGTTAGGAAATGTCTGAAGATCTTAGGAGCACTGTTAAGCAGAACTTCAATAAACTGGAGGGATTTGACAGCTTTATATGGCATAGTGTATGGATGTGGATGCTCAAGGGATATGAAACATCATGCTTCAGGACTTAGATGAATCTCTAACTATTAGAGATCGGGGCGAGATGGGGGAAATGCTGATTATTCCACACGTGCCTAATGAAGGTTATGAAACCTTCTTTTGAAACATCTGGTACTAGCCAATATCAGAGACAAGACACTAGATGGAGCACAGGGCTGATCCAATCTGGCAATTTCTGTTTGTTTATTCAGTGTTTCATAAAAAGACCGGTGAATGCAAATGCTTCTGCAGACCAAATTCCTTCTAAAGAGAGAATCTGAACCAGAGGTCATTATAGCAAATTTCTACTAAGCTATTTCCTACCCCCACTTTTAAAAGAAATGCAGGATTGATGACCATAAATAAATTGTTAATGCTAAAAGAGCTCTCCTGCCTGGTCAAAGATCTTAGATCCTAAAAAAAATTATCTAGTTTTACTAGGTAGTCTGCTTGCTCACCAGAATCAATAATGACCAAGTGGGGAGATCTGAGGGTGCAGCTCAAACATTCAACTGGGCTGGCCTGGGGCAGACATCAGTCCTGCAACGGAAAGGGGAGTGTGGCAGTGACTTGACAAAGGCCTTTGGCAGGAACTCAGCCTATTGGGCAAAGATGATGAGGTGACTGTGACCTCACGGAGCTCCCTTGACAACAGCCAGGAAGGACAGGGATGCGGGGCTGGGGGAACTTCAGAGACCCCTGTAGCCTTGCTGCAGCAAACCTCCATCTCACGGTCTCTCTGTGAGGACCAAGAGAGGACTGGTGAGTAGGAAATTCTCTGTGAGTTTTTTCATTTGTGTGTGGATTTTGTCGAAAGAAGTCATCATCTGTGTAGAAGGTAAGAAAAAATATAGGATCTATGTACATGATGGGGGACTGTAGCCTGGGAAGCAACAACCCTGAAAAAGAGTTGGGGTCCTGGAGGATAATCAGCTGACCATGAGCTCCCAGTGGGATGCTATGACCAAAGGGGCAAATGTGACCCTTGGAGCCATACATAGCAGAATCTCAGGTAGAAATAGAGAGGTTCCCTATTTGTGTACTGGGCACTAGTGCAACCACTCCTGGAATATTATGTTCACTTCTGGTGTCCTCAGTTTGAGACAGATGCTGATAAATCGGACCGGGTTCACAGAAGAGCCACATGAATAATGAAATAATTAGAACACATCCATCATGCTGACAGAGTACAGGAGCTCAATCACAGAACAGGTTAAGCGATGAGCTTAAGGGAACAAATATTTGCTAATAGGCTGTTCAGTTTAGCAGATAAAGGTTATGAGCTGATAATGGCTGCAAGCTGAAGCCTAGACCAGTTCGCATTAGAAATAAAGCAAGCATTTTTAATGTCAGAGTTTGGAGCAATTAACCAATGGTTGTGCTGGATCCTCCACAACTGGCCTTCTTTTAAAATCAAGATTGGGTGGTTTTCTAAAAAATCCGCTCTAATTCCTATGGGCGTTATTTTGAGGGAAATTCCATGGCTAATGTGAAACAGAAAGTTGGACCAGGGTGATTCCTTCTGGGCTTGGAATTTATGAATCTGTGACTCTCTGGGGGCATTTGAAATCTGTCACTTTTTGCTTCCCTCTTCCTCCTTCCTTCTTGTCTCATCTTCTCTTTTCTCTTCTTCCATTTCTTTCTGCTGATCTTCTTCCTGGGATCATGTAATTAAAGTCTGCATCATCATGGAAATGGACAAAAGGACTGAATAAAGGGTGCCACGGCAACACTTATTTGGACACTTGCTAACAAGAGAAAGCAAAATTTTGTAACCTTTTATCCTTTTTAAAATCTTCACTTTATATTTCCTAATTATTTTATGATTTACTTTAGTGATGAAAGCAAACATAAGTAACCTTAAATGAAGGGTTTTTGTTCGTTAATTTCCTTAGCTTTTTTTAAAATATATAATAGTTTTTTTCTTTCTATGTGCTGTTTAAATAATGAAGCTCTTAGTTATCTGTTGTTTTCAGTAGATATTTTATTGCCATTCTTATCTTAGTGAAGGTTCCTTTTTCACCACTCAATGCTGTGTTTATCAGAGTACTGAAAGTAATTAAATTAAACGGTTTTAAAACAAAACTCATTTTATGCAACTTCACTGTCAGTGAAAGTTCTAAGCCATAAACCTGAATGTGTAAGAAGCAGATAAACAATATCCAAGAAAAAGAGCTGGAATTTTTCATCTTATTTTCACCAAGTCCTTATTAAGGAAAGTAGCAAACAGCTGCCCTTTGAAAAAAAACAAAACAAAACTGTATATTATCACAGTATAAACACAAATGAGCACAGCAGGAGGCTATCCTGGTTATCCAAATCTGGCTCTGTTTCATTACAAACTTCCTTTCTGTGATAATGTTCTGGTAATAAGAGGGCAATCAGTTGTCAAAGGTAGCTGTTGCCATGGCAGCCAGGTTGCTAGTCATTCTCCCCAAGTATGAAAATGAACTGGAGGGAGGGAGTGCTGAGTGGTAAATCATCTCTGATGTCACAATGCTACTGCTCAGCCAGCACCAGGTGGCAACAAATGAGCAGTGTGTATGAGGGAAGGAGAGGAACAGGCTTTCCCAGTTCTCCTTTTTCCCTAAATTTCATGAAGAAGCCAAAAACATAACTACACAGAATACACATTAATGTTGATTCCACACACATGATAATTAGTAGCTGAAATTTGATTAAAGTCCCACATGGCATGTTTAGAAACAAGGGTTCCAAAAAATTAGAGACCTTGTAAAACAGAAAATTTTGATGCTCTAGTATGTTTGTGGATGTGTTAAAATTGAACACTGTGACTTTAAATTTTGGGCAGGTTTTCTTGACGTGCTTGCATGCTAGGGAGCTCAGTAGGGCAAAACACAAACAGGGCTTAGCAGCAGTCAGTCAGCAGGTACCCAGTGAGTTGTGCCTCTCTGTTATAGGCAGTAGCCTACGTCCTCTCCCTCTGATTTGTGGGTTCATACATATTATTGTTCTGGTTTTAATAAACAAATTAACAAGATATTGCAAACTTCCAGCAAGAGTATTTATGTTTTCTCTAACTTGTCTGCTTGTGTGCCACAAAACATAAGAGGCACAATCTCATAAACAATGATATAAAATTCTGAAGCCAAAAGTCCTTTTGAAAGAAAAAAAAATAAAAGTTTACAAGCAGAACATTTTTTTCAGCTGGGAAATGTTGATTCCTTGCAATTGAGACATTCTCTGGGAACATGTCCATCTCAATGACATGTTGTTTGGTGGGCTTCCGGACCAAAATGGGAGAATAGGAGAGTTCAAAGTTTGTTGTAGGGGGGTCACAGCATTGCCATCCTGACTTCTGTGCTGCCTTCAGACTTGGGCTTTGAGAGCAGCAGCCACCAACCTTTCTGAAGATAGAAGAGGTTCCCAGATGTGAAGGTGGCTCCAGCTGCAGCCACAGGGGTCAGAAGCCCTGAGCCCGGGCACCCAGAGATGTGGCTGAAGCAGAAGCTGCCAAGACCAAAGCCCTGAGCCCAATGATGGGCTGATGCAGTGCACTTGCTTCTGCACTCCCTCTGGAAGTGCATCTGATATCCCCACGGAGAGCAGCCATACAGGAGAAGTCCTGCCCCCAACCCGGAAGACTAGCAGCTAGGAGGCCCCTACTGGGGTGCTCCTGGCTGGGGGGCTCCCAGGTGGAAGGGGAGATCAGACTTCACAGGGCAGGGCTAATTTGATCTAGCCAAGAAAGGCACAACAAGAACCAATGGCTGTCAGCTGAAGCCAGAGAAATTGAAATGAGATGTAACGCACACATTTTTTACAGTGAGCGAGACTAGCCACTGGAACAAATTACCCAGGGAAGAGGTGGATTCTCCGTTTCCAGGTGTCCTCACATCACAACTGGTTGTCATTCTGGAAGGTTCCTTTTAGTGAATTACTACAAGTAATTGGACTTAATATGGTGCTAAGTGTGTGAAATTTCATAGTCCGTGAAACAGAGGCCGGATTAGGAGATCAAATTGTTGAAAAACTCAGTGTGGGGTGAGAAACAGACTCTGCTGTTTTACTGGGTAGCCTGTTTGCTCCCCAGAATCAATAATGACCAAGTGGGGAGATCTGGGGGTACAGCTCAAACATCCAACTGGGCTGGCCTGGGGCAGACATCAGGCCTGCAAGGGAAAGGGGAGTGTGGCAGTGACTTCACAAAGGCCTTTGGCAGGAACTCAGTCTATTGGGCAAAGATGATGAGATGGCTGTGACCTCACAGAGCTCTCTTGACAACAGCCAGGCAGAAGAGGGATGCAGGGTAGGGGGAACATTGGAGACTCCTGTAGCCTTGCTGCAGCAAACCTCCATCTCACGGTCTTTCTGTGAGGACCAAGAGAGGATTGGTGTGGTGAAACTCTCTGTGAGTTTTTTTTTTTAATTTCTCTGTGGATTTTGTTGAAAGAAGCCATCATCTGTGTAGAAGATAAGAAAAAATACAGGCTCTGTGTACAAGATGAGGGATTCTTTCTTGGGGAGCAGCGACCCTGATAAAGACTTGGGTTCATGGGAGATAATCAGTTGACCATGAGTTCCCAGTGGGACGCTACGGACAAAGGGGCAAATGTGACCCTTGGAGCCCCACATAGCAGAATCTCAGGTAGAAATAGAGAGGTTACATATCTGTGTACTGAGCACTGGTGCAACCACTCCTGGAATATTGTGTCCACTTCTGGTGTTCACAATTTGAGACAGATGCTGATAAATTGGACAGGGTTCACATGAATGATGAAAGGATTAGAAAACATCCATCGTGCCGACAGAGTACAGGAGCTCAATCAAAGAGAAGGTTAAGGGATGAGCCTAAGGGAAGAAATATTTACTGATGGGCTGTTCACTTTAGCAGATAAAAATTATGAGCCGACAATGGCTGCAAGCTGAAGCCTAGACCAGTTCGCACTAGAAATAAGAAGAGGAGCATTTTTAGCAGTCAGAGTTTGAAGTAATTCACCAAGGGTTGTGCTGGATCCTCCACAACTGGCCTTTTCTAAATCAAGATCGGGTAGTTTTCTAAAAAATTCTCCTCCAATTCCCTTGGGAATTATTTTTAGGGACATTCTATGGCTGATGTGAAACAGAAAGTCAGACCAGAGGTTCCTTCTGGGCTTGGAATTTATGAATCTGTGACTCGCTGGGGGCGTTTGAAACTTTTCCCTTTTTGCTTCCCTTAGAGGGGACAGCAGAGGACAGGGGTTCCCGGGGATGAGGGCTGGGAGGGCAAGGAATGGGATAATTGTGATACTGATTGGGAGCTGGCAGTGGGGGAATTGGAAGCCTAGAAGGAAGGGGAGGGAGGAATTGGGTGGGAGAGGGGGAAGGAAGTTTGATGGATGGGAGGAATGTGGGGCCCAGCTGGTTGGGGGTGGGGGTGATACTGGCTGTTTCTGCAGAGCACTTTAGTCTCCTCCCTGGGAAGTGCTTGTTTGTCTAGGGGGCCTGAGTCTCACACGCAATTTTGTTTCCTGGGGGTCTCCCAGGAACTGACTGAAAATCTTTCCACTGTGTCCGAGCCAAGCTCCGTCATGTCCAGCTCCATGGCTGTGATTTGCAATCTCATGTACCAGAACCCTCCTATCCAGCTGCTCTAACCCTGGTGCTGATCGGGCCTAGAACTGGGAATCACAGATCCACCTCTGGCTTGGTTACCCCCAGCTATGGGTGTTCCTATCCCCCAGCATAGGAGGCAGGAACATCCCCGCTTTCCTGGGTGAGAGGTTGATTTCACTCCAGGAATGGAACGTTACAGTGGCCGTAGGGAGGAGATTGTTGTGGGCGAGGGGATCATGGCAGTGCCAGCACCACGCTGGTTCTGCAAAGTGTACGACAGGCTCCTCCCTCCTGCCAGCAAACAGAAGCCGCCACTTGCCCTGGAGCTCGAATTTTGCCTCCTGCAGGCTGTTCTCCACAGAATTGTTACCATGGGCACTGGGAACAACACCACCCACTTCCGGGTAGGTCTTGATCCTACTTCTCTGTCCCAGGACCAGGAGCAAGCTCTGGTCCCTGCTCCCTCACTTTGATGGAGCTGCTGAGAATAGGGGAGGGTTGAGCAGAGCTGAGAACACGCCCGGGACATAGTGGCAGGGAGGGTCCCTTCCCTCCAGAGGGGATTGCATTACCCCTCTGTGGCTGATCCCCGATTTTCCTCCTCTCCTCATTCTCTGATCTCCTGCCTGGACTGTCACGGGGATTCTACCTCCCACCCATTGCAGTTTGGCTGTTCCATAGTCTGCTGGGTACCAGGTCCTGCACAGAGAACTGCTAAGAGCAAGGATTGAAGATGCAGCAGGCATCCGACCATGAACTCTTTCTAAGTGTCCCTGGAGTGATGTGAATGGGAGAGGCCAGAATGTGTCTTTTGAGTCTTACCAGGGCTCCTGGAGAACCCTCCTATTTGTCCCCTGACTGGTGTAGCCCCATGTCCCATGACTGATGGGTGCTCCCTCTCCTTGCAGGCTCTGCACAAGAGCTATTTACAGAGCATGAACACCATACTCAGGGGTCTGCTGACAGAGACTTCCATCTTGGACAAGCTGTAGCACCTCTTGGAGGTGAGTAGAATGGGAGGGTCTGGAGCGGAATTTCCTCTTAGCTCCATGAGAGGGCTGCAAAGGAGAGACTAGAAGAGCCAAGTTTCCATTGTGTCCTCTCAGCTTGGTCCCAGCTGGCCACACTTTTCCAGAGCTGTAAATGCAGAGGGAAGGAGCTGGGACTGTCAGCCAGAGCTCTGCATGGTTGCATTAAGCACTAACAGTGAGCACCAGGCCTGGCTGGGGACTAAGAGACTGAAACCCCTCTAAGATGCAGGATATAGGCCTCTGAGAAAAGTCACTGGCTCCTCTCTAGGGAGAGCCTGAGATCCAGGAGGAGCCTCAGGGAATCAGCTCTTCTGTCCTAGGGACACTGCAGTTCCCGGAGGGATTGTCCTCATGGCCATTCAATCCATGGCCCCAAACCCTTTTCAGCTGGGGTCTGGGGGTCCAGGGCATGTGCCTTGATTCTGATGTGTTATTCATGGATTAGGGGTTCAGAGCAAATAGACCAGCCCCAAGACTGATCATTGTCCCAGCCTGGAGAGACAATGAGCTTGTGCCCAGCAAGATGTGAGCAATGTCATGACCCCCCTTTTCAAGCTCTGTGACTATGACTCAGCTATTCCACCCTGAGCACAAAGTCTCAGCCCCATGGGGACGGGGAGAGACTCTTTTGTAGAGCATGTACACCTGCTGTTGACCCTCCCCCGTGCCTGCTTCTCCTGCAGTATGTCCATTTCTGGCTCCGCTCCAAAAAGACCCAGGAGAGAGCTAGGCCCATACAGAGCAGCGCTGCCCTGCTCATATTCGGCACCTCACTGCATGGATTTGACATAAGAGACCTTTGACCCCAGCATCCTGCAGAGTCAGGGCTTGAGTCAAGTTCCTCATCCTCTGGCTAACTGGTCCCCCCTGGGTCCATAAGGAACAGTGTTCCATAGACCACTCCTGGCAGATTTGTGCCTGGCCTCAGGGCCCTTGTTATTTTGGGGCAGCTAGGCAGGAAAGTGCTCATAGAGGGCCCTTGTCCTGGTCCCTTTGTTCCAAGCTCCCTTGGGGGCAGAGAGAAAGAGGGTTCTCGCTCCTCTCCCCCTACACCTCCTACAGAGGGGTGGGAGCAGACCTCTGGCCCAGGGAAGCTGGAGAACTGAAGGGAGAATGTTGATGGATTCCCCTCTCCTCCTCATTCTACCAGAGCTCCTCTGACTTCCCTAAGGCAGGCGACTTTGTACTGCAGCTGGGTCTCCAGCCAATGACATCAGCCAGCAAGTCAAGGGTGGGGTATATTGGCTGCACAGGCTCCTGCTGCAGCAGAGGGGTAAGAAACCTAACTAAGCAATGGGACCTCATGGAAACGAGGCTCTTGGAGACTAGATACAGCTGGCCATTGGGACCCCTACAGAACTAAGGCCTCTCTATTTAGACCCATTGTAGCGGGGAAGAGGAACCCGAATAGAAACAAGGCCCTTCCTTTGAGACTCCCTCTGCTGGGCAATGAGACCCTACAGAAAGAAGCCCCCTTCTCTGAGACGGATCCCACGTTAGATGATGACTCTTTCTCTTCCCCTCTGTCTGAATTAGGGAGATGAGTGTAAAAGTGCCAGGGAAATTGGCTGCTTTATCTCAGACCCCAGCTCTGTCCCCCAGCCCAAGGACGTCATCCCACCCACGGAGCAGCCAGCTCGTGAGAGGACAGGAATGGAGCTATTGAGACACATGAAGGGAAAGAGCCCATCATGAGGGCAGGGGCAGGAGCAGGGACCACAGGGAATGGACACAAAGATTGTAGGATGTCACCAGTTGGGTAGCCAGGGCCAGATCTTGACTTCAGTGGATGTGGGGGGTTCTCAGTATTAGACACCACCATTACCAGGCACCCACTCCCAGAACGCAATAACTGTAAGGGTCACATGATTACTGTGATGGCTGAAACTAATCCCCCTTCTGGTGCTAAACTGCCTGGTATGGACCCTGCAATTCCATTGGGCCATGGATGCCATGAGGACCCTGGCCATTGTGCATCCAGAAGGAAACAGGCACTGAAAGCGGAATGCCAAACCTCCCCAGCGGGTGTGTCTTTCTCCCCCAGGGCTGAACATCAGAGAGGCAAGAGAGTTGTGGTGTCGAGATGGGCTCCAGGACACCAAACGCCTGGGTAACAGAAACGTGTCCAGGGTGGAAGAGGTAAGGACTCTCCGCTGGTGCATTGCAGCAGCTAAGATGTGGAGCTGTCTTTCCCTGCAGTGTGTGCGTCATGGACACAGGGCAAGAGCCTGCTACTTATTTCCAGCAGAGTATGTGAGGCTCATGGGAATGTCAGTGGGGTGAGGAGTGGGAATGAACCAGATCTAAAAGACCCCTAACTTTTAGCGGGTGAGCTGCAGGAGCTATCGCTGCTGGGAGCAGTAGAGTGTCCTTTGTTTTCTGTGTGAGCTGGTTTTCAGAGTGCGGAGACACATTTCCAGCATCTCATGGCACCTGCAGTGAATCCTGCTCCAGAAAGAGCTATCTGAGGCCTCAGTGCCTGCAGCCTCTTACTGAAGGGGGTCCCTTGGTCCATGGGACCCCAAAGATTGGCTGCCCCAGGACTCATCCACTTTGTGAGACAGACACTAGAGGGGTTTGGAGCCTGGTTCTAGACAATTTCAAGGGCTCTGGTGCTGTTGGTTTTAGGTCTTTGGAGAGATCTTCATGGAAGACAAAAGAAGAACTTTTCTCCAGGCAGCACTTCTGGCCATACATGACCCCCATCTCCATGTCAGCCAGGCTGGGGTGGTGCTCACATATTCCAACCTGGGGGAAGCCAGTCAGCTGATAGAGGATGAGGTAATCAAAGAGGGATCAACTGAGGAGGGATCCCCAGGGCCTGTCAACTCCAGGCCATTGAAAATCACTCCCATCCCATCCCCATGCCCTGACCAGAGAGCAAGGAGAGGATGAACCCTGGCAGGCGCTAGCTTGTCCCCTGAGCAGCTCAAAGCAGTGCAGACCCAGCTCTCCAGCAAAGCTATTTCCTAACAGGCATCACATCAACACGACACACTGCCATTGCTCATGCTAAGGGCTGCAAACTCTCTTAGCCACCTCTGCGAGCCTTTCATACCCCTCTGGGCCTCAGACCAGTTCCTAGTGCTCTGGTATCAAGTTATCCCAATCACTACCTGCTCTGGGAGAACTGGAGAAGTCAGTCAGCAGAGGCTGCTTAAGTGCCCCATTCACCAGAGCTACTGTCCATGGCATCATGTTAAGGACGGGGGGATCCCATGGGGAAAAGTGTCCACTTCCTCTCATCCCATGGCACTACTGACCAAAGCCTCCCAACCCCTCAGCTGGAGGGTGCGAAGGTGGCTGAGGGGATTTTGGGGAGCAGAACTGAATTCCTGCTGGGTTGGGAGGTAGAACAGTTCTCACGGGGGGACTGAGAGGACTGGGGGCAGGAGTTTATTCCACAATGGTGGGAGAGGGGTTGGAAGTCACTAGAGAAGAAACAAGATTTTGTCTCAGGGGTTGGGTGAGGGAATCCGTCCCTCAGATATGGGGGTAGGTGGGGAGGAAATTTTGCTGGTGCCTAGTGCCGTTAATGTCCTCTGTTCTCATGGGTGGTCTGAGTTCCTGACTGATCCTTGTTCCCTTGAAGCAGGAGGTCATAACAGCCAAGGTCATGGTCCAGCTATTTAACATCAGGTGCAAAGCCCCTCTCGCATGACCAGAAGCTCCCACTCCCTGCCGCAGGTACTGCTCTGTCTCACTGTGCCTGGGAAGGAAGGGCTGGGAGGAGCAGCTGTAGAGCCCCGAGCACAGAGAGAAACCAAGGCTAAGCATCTCACTCTCAACACTTTGCCCACCCTGACCCCTGGAGCTCGGGCCAGGTAGGGCTGGCCCAGAATGAAAGCATCCACAGAACCAGGGGTTATGCTCAATAGCCATTGCAGTCTGGGAGGGGTGGCCTGACACAGAGACCCTCCCCTGACATCACTGCTCAGACCTTCCCATGGCCTGTGGCACCCTGATGCAGTGAATATCTGACCATCCCCCACCTGGGGCCCAATCCACCCACCTGGTATCTGCACCCTTCCCAGCCAGGAATGATACTCCCTCTTAACACTCTGGGGCAGGGAAAGATCCTCCCCATCTGCCAGGTGAAAACTGAGATATAGAGGAAGGGCTGTGGTCCTGATCACACAATCTTGGGTGTAGATCTGGAAAGTGGACTGGGTCTCAGCCTAAAGCCTTTCCCCCAGGGGCACCTTCACTTTCAGCCCTTTATTCTCCCCTCCAGCTAGGGGGTCTGTGAGTGTGAAATGAACAGGGAGAGTGATGGAATCCTGGCACATAACCTGGATAGGAGCTCCCCTTAGCTTGGATCCCAGGGTCAGAGACATCTTTGTCATCCTTCTGGCCTTCTTCTATTCCTAGGAAGGGTGTCCCACGGTGAGGGGTCTCTAGGGCTCCAGTAAGTCATATTCGTTCCTGCCCGCATGTACCACCCTGCCCTCCGGTTCCTTCGCTCTTGATTCTGGCTTGACTCTTGGCTCCAGTGTCTGGCTATGACTTTCACATGACCCTTCTTAGCTCCAGATTTTGGTTATGAACCCTGTCTCAGTATTCTCCTTGCCTTTCTCTAGCCTCACTCCAGCATTGCCTCCTCCTCTTGATCTTCTCCAATCCCTTGGATTTTGACTACCTGGATTTGACCTCTGGTCTCTATCTGGGCTTTGGTTTGGAATAAACTTGGCTGATCTTTGGTCTGACCACCTGGCTTCGACCTCTGGCCTGGACTTGGACACTGGCTCTGGTTCTGCCTGGACATACTCAATCATTCTTGACTCGGACACCCAACAGTAGTATAAGGGCTCTACGTCAATCAAATGTTAACCTCGCCCCATAACTCCTTAGTCTTTCCCACCTGTCACTGGAAATCCTGCTCCATGGAGGTATTACTTCTGGGGTTCAAGGCGGCCACATGACCGGAAGCAAGATGTGTCATGAGACCCCTTTAAGAACTCCTCCCACCACCCTCTACCAATCAGGATGGGGCTGATCCCAAAAGGACTGCACTAACAAGAGATTTGACCAATCAGGGTGATTTCCAGTGTAGGGGGGTGACCCATCCAGAACTGGGTCATATGACTCCACTAAGAACTCCTCCTAAGGACCTCTGACAATCTGAGTGCAGCACTGTTACTGCAGAAGTCCCAGTGCTGGACAAAGGAGGCCATCTCTTACCAAGGACACATGTTTTAGAAATCATAGAAAGGCTGCTGAGAGGAAACATGGACTCTTTCACCACCCCATGAGAACTTCAGACTTTTTTTAGCCCCAAGGGTCTTTGACCATCCTCAGAGAAAGCACTATATCAGAGACAGTTCTTTTTGGAGAACCCAGAGAAGCACACACATCACACCAGAACCTGGAGAGGTTTCGGCAGCATGGTCTCAACACAGAATTGGAAAAGCGTACTTCCAGCCAATTCTCCACAGAGTTTTTGGAGTACATCCTCTCCCCAGAAGGTGTTATGATTTACCCAAATAAGGTGGAAGACCTTGTCCTGGCTATCTGCACAAGACTGAATTTCACCCCTTCAGAGTGTAAGGAAATAATTGGCTGAAGGCCATTTTCTTTTTGGATGTCTGTCTAGTGGATGTCTGTTTCGCTCCCATGATTGGTGCTTCAATGATGCAGAGAAGCTCAGAGGCATTGGTTGATGTCCCCACTTTTTAATCTGTTATCTTCTCTTTTAACAGGTATTCTAAGGGCACCCTGTACTTCTTATGGGAATTCTTGAGTGTTGTGACAAAGTTCCTCCTTTACCTTGGTGGGTCCTGCACTTATTGGCAGATTTGCTCACCTCAGTGATCTTCCTCTCTGGTGGAACCCACGGTCTGGGTCAACTCCTCTTGTGTCTGATCAGGAGTTACAAGGTTTGGGGGGAACCCGGGCCCGCCCTCTACTCCGGGTTCCAGCCCAGGGCCCTGTGGATTACAGCTGTCTATAGTGCCTCCTGTAACAGCTCCATGACAGCTACTACTCCCTGGACTACTTCCCCATGGCCTCCTCCAAATACCTTCTTTATCCTCACCACAGGGCCTTCCTCCTGGTGTCTGATAATGCTTGATTGTCTGATAATTCCTCAATCCTCCAGTAGCACACCCTCTCACTGTCAGCTCATTGCACCTCTTGCTCCCAGCTCCTCACACATGCTTCCTCTCCTCTGGCTCCTCCTCACCTGACTGGAGTGAGCTCCTTTTTAAACCCAGGTGCCCTATTAGCCTGGTTTGATTGGCTGCAGGTGTTCTAATCAATGTATCTATCTCCACTGCCTTCTAGAAAGATCTTAATTTTCCTCAGGTGCCTTGATTAACCTGGAGCAACTGCCATTTGGTTACCATGGTACTAGGGATTTGTTTAGCCTGGGGCTAACATACCTGTTCCTCAGTACTTTACTGTAGCCATCTGGCCTTGCCCCATCACATAGTGCAGATTGCATCACACCTGCACCTGAATAAATAATAGTGAGTGAAATATGCAGACACTAAAGTTCTGCAGCCAAATTCTCAGAAACCTTCCTCTTCAAAGTAGGATCAAGATTTTGTTTTTAATTGTTGTTTTTTTTAAAAACAGTACGAAGGAGATGCTACACTGTAAGAAGAGGAAACAGAAGCAAAAACTGAAAGACTGTTACTTAAACCAATGAACAGATCCAGAGAGTGGAATCATGGCAAAGCAAACAAATTAATACTTTGAATAAATAATCTGAAAGCAAGTGGGGAAGAAAACCTCATCTGGGTAATTTTGTCTCTTGGGACAAAAATCAGGTTCCTGGTATGTAGCCTGGCTGAGATCAACCCTTATCCCTGGATCCCAGACCTGGGATACAGCTGTCATTCTCTTTATGGTGTCCTTATTTTATTCCTGGGAAAAGGATCCCCAAAGAAGGTGTAAGGATCCTGGACTCTAATGTCTGCAAGAAGCTTCAGCCACTGTCACAAGTAGAAGTCACTGTCTTTCCTACAATGCCACTAGTGCCCTTTCTGCTCTCCAGATCTGCTCCCATCATCAGAACAGAGAAACCTTTTAACTCCTCGAGTCCTGATTTCTTAAAATTCAAGGGGTTGAGGGTTTCCATTGCTCCCACCTCCACCATCAGAGACTTTTCCTATGGGAATCTCCCTAGAGCAGGAGAGAAATCTGTTCTTCATTAGAACCACTGTGCTCAGTAAATCCACACACAGTGACTTCATCTTAGCTGCTTTGTTTATCCGAGATTAGTGGTATCTTTGGACAACACTTAGGGTGTGACGGTGTGAGGTGGAGCAGGGGATACAGGAGCTCCAGCAGATTCTCCTGAAGAATACCACCCTGTCTTTCTCTGCTCAGGTTAGAAGTGGACTCCATTGTGGAAGTGAAGAGTGGATGGGAGCTGCTGGATTGACCTTGATGTGCCATGTCTTTGTGTGGATGAAGGACCTACATCTCAAGGATGGCCAGCAGCAGATGTAACATATGTGTCCAGGAATAGGCTAAACAACCTACACTGAGAGGTAAGTAAAATCATGGCCACATGTAAACATCACAGGAATTGGTACAGATTGAACCAGGGTCCTTCAGCACAAGCCCCTCTCACTCAGGCCTGAGACACACCCCTGAGAGCAGCAAGTTACAGTGCTGTAAAGCGCCAGTGTAAACACTGCCTCAGCACTGGGAACACGGCTCCCAGCGCTGTAAGCTAATCCCCACAGGGAGGTAGAGTACCTGAAGTGCTGGGAGAGCTCTCTCCCAGCACTGGTGCTGCAACCACACTCACACTTCAAAGCGTTGCCACAGGAGCGCTCCCGCGGCAGTGCTGTACGGCTGCAAGTGTAGCCATACTCCCAGAGTCAACAAATGCAGCTCCACGCACTAGACCACACCCCCCTCTAGTGCCACAGAACTCAGGAGCCCTGATTCTCAGACCCAGGGCTCACATCAAAAGGCCAAACATCCTCCCATTATGGGTGCTATAGAAGAGACCATTGGCAAAAAAAACAAACCCTCTTCATTCCCCCTGTCAGGGACTGCAGCCATGAGTGACAAGTGAATGAGCAGAGATCTCCTCTGTGGGAACCAGAAGGGCTGCACATTTGGGGTTTCACAGGGACAGCCTCTGGCAGCCATTGACAAGAGTGTTCCTGTGAGGAGATGTTCCATCTCTAACAAAAGGTTTCTGTTCCCTCAGATCTCAACCACAGAGCAGAATGTGGGAGAGCTGAGTGCTGATGGGCTAGAGGGGTCCCAGTAGTCACTGTGCAGCAGGTGCAGTGTCTGCAGTCACCATGGGCCAAACCCTTTTGTTCCAGACAACCCAGGCTGCTTCCCTGGATTTCAAAGGGGACTTTAGCTTGGGGAATTGGTTGCTGGTGCCTGTGTCCACAACTGGGATGTTGTCCTGAGGCTATGCGATGGTACATGAAGTGTCATGCAAGCAAGGGGGAAAGGACAAGAGAGAGGCTGAGACCTCTGCAGAGATGCTGCAGTCAAGCATCCACAGCCAGAAGAGAGACAATGGGAAACTCGCTCAGATGACTGACAGCAGCAGCAGCAGCTGTCTCATAAAGCTCTGCTCATGCTCTAGGCAACAGAGGCAGGACAAAGAGCCACACAGTGAGAGCCTGGGTTGCAATTAGCAATATGTGTTTTTTTCAGCGGATGATGCTGTCCTGACAGTCTATTTCCTGTAATGTGCACATCCAGCCTCCCTGGCTGACCTCAGTGGATGTTAGGTTCTCCGTGCCCACAGGACAGTCCGTGACATGCAGCAGTGGGCCAAGTCACGATGCAATTGCAATAGGGCAATGGGAGCGTGTCACCAGTCCGTCCTGCACCCAGGCTGGGGAGTTGAATTCTGGGCTCTCATTCTGGCAGGGGTTTGTGGGGAAGGAAGGACTGTGAGGGAGAGAGTATGCGGCCCTCACGCCAAAGCAGGGTCGGGAGGGTAGAAAGCTGGTGCGCAGAGAGGTAGGTTAAAATGGCTTAGCTGCCCCTCCACGCAAGAGAGTCCACAGAATTGCCAGCCTCAGCCTCTCTCCCTTCTCTCCTCAGGGAGAAGAGCCTCTGCCCTGGAAAACCTGCAGCCTGCTCTCCAAGGAGCAGGCCATGTGCAAGCCGGCCCCGCTTGCACCACACTGACTGCACAGCTCAGCCTCAGCGGGGAGTCTTACACCCACCCACCCCCAAAACTGCTCCACTCTCCTTCTGGCTGCTGTTGTGCGATCTACTACAAGACAGAGGAGGAGCTAGTACTAATGTACCTACCAACACAGCAATCTGTACAATGAGTGATTTGCAACAAAGGACTTCACATGGCAGGAGTCAGAGAGCAATTGAGACTTCCCTGGTTTTCTAAATGGCAGGTAACAGGAGTCGGAGAGCAATTCAGTGGGAGCCTGGTTCTTATCAGCTCCTCCTCCCTATAGTCTGTGATCTAATCAAAGGACTTCCCTAATTGTTGGCTTTGTAAATGGCAGGAGAGCAATTCATTGGAAGCCTAGTTCTTATCTACATCCTCCCTACAGTCCGTGATCTGCAGCCTGAGCCTGCCTTAATTTTTATGCTCCAGCTTTTCATCACCCGCCATACCTTGGCACCCTAGGCAGCTGCCTAACTTGCCTAGTGCTTCCACTGGCCCTGCCTGCATCCACATGGCTGCACTCTCTGGCTTAGGCAAACAAAAGGTTCACTAAGCTATAGCTTGTGGCTAATACTTTTTGCTTGACATTTATATTCCATCACATCCCTACAAACCTACATGACATTAAACACACCTGCAAATTCAAAGGTGACCCTGATGCTGTGGTCAGTTTTCATCATTTCACAGTGCATCTCATAATATTCACTATTTTTCTTAAAGCCCAACTGCTGATGTGCTGGGATTACGTGAGAATCTTGGGTTTTTTGAAATTTGTACATTTCTAGCCCTTCTGGTTGTGAAGAACACCTGGAAAACCTGACCTCCAAAAGGTCAAACACTAGAAGTCAAATAGATGCAATCAAAATGCATAATTAAAAAAAATTACAAATTCTTACAGCAATCTTCGGATTTGGGGGTGGATTTTTGTACACTTTGGGTTGGCAATGGGATCACTAAACAGAGCTGAGAGGAACTGGGAGCTGAGCTATCAATATAAAGAATCAGGGGGTAGGAATACAGAGTTTGGGTATTTTTCCCAATTTTATTTAGAAAAGGAAAACAGGCAGCATTTGCCCTAAGAATATTCCAGTGTCCTACAGCACTTGGGGTCACTGTGCATTGTCCTGCTGTGGTCCCAGAGAAGGTCCTCCAATTCCTTGCTGCACGGCCCCTTTGGAGGTTCTGTGATGCAGCTGTGCACTGACGAGTTCTGCATTTCAGCAAGGGGCGCATTAATGACATCTTTCCCTCTGCAAAGCGATGGTCGCATATGTTGGTGTCTCTTCTCTCGGGGGTGGTGGATGCTTTGAGATAAAACACAGTAATGTTACTTTTCTGCTAAGCCAGCCTAAAGCCAAAGAAATGAAGCCAGAAAATGTCCATCTGACAGCACTGCTGAACATACATCAGTAGCAGTTCTAATGGAATCTAGGCTGGGAAACACCAATGGCCCCGCTTCCTGCATCAACCCATCTGAGGCAGGAAGCTCAGATTTCCCGCTTCCCAGCCTTAGTCTGGCCCTTTTCTGCCCCACAGATATCTGGGGTTTGCCCTGACACCTGCAGCAGAGGAGCACTTCTCCCTCTCTCCATGCCAGCCCCATCGAGGTAGTGCCAGGTTCTCTCTGTGATGGGCTGTTATTATAGATTCATAGACTTTAAGGTCAGAAGGGACCACCATGATTATCTAGTCTGACCTCCTGCACATTGCAGGCCACAGAACCTCACCCACCCACTCCTGTAAAAGACCCCTAACATCTCGCTGAGTCACTGTAGTCCTCAAATCATGATTTAAAGACTTCAGGTTACAGAGAATCCACAAGAATTACACTATTTTAAACCTGAAAGCGACCTGTGCCCCATGCTGCAGAGGAAGACAACACTCCATGGGCTCTGCCAATCTGATATGGGGGGAAATTCCTTCCCAACCCCAAATATGTCACTCAATTGGATCTTGAGCATGTGGGCAAGACCCACCAGCCAGACACCTGGCAATGAATTCTCTGTAGTAAGTCAGAACCCGACCTATCTAGTGTCCCATCACGAACCATTGGGAGATATTTGCTGCTAGCTGTTGCAGATTGACTACATGAGATTGTAGGCAGTCTCACCATACCATCCCCCATACAAATTTATCAAGCCAGTTCATTTTTTTACTGCAATTGCTCCACTTGGGAGGCTGTTCCAGAACTTCACTCCTCTGATGGTTAGAAACTTTCATCTAATTTCAAACCTAACCTTGTTGATGGCCAGTTTATATCTATTTGTTATTGTGTCCACATTTGCTTCACATAAATAATTCCTCTCCCTCTCTGGTATTTATCCTTCTGTTATATCTCCCCTCAGCCTTTGTTTGGTTACGCTAAACAAGCCAAGGTCTTTGAGTCTCCTCTCGGAAGGTGGGTTCTCCATTTCTCAGATCATCCTAGTAACCCTTCTTTGCACCTGGTCCAGTCTGAACTCATCTTTCTTAAACATGGGAGACCAGAACTGCACACAGCATTCCAGATGAGGTCTCATCAGTGCCTTGTATACTGGTAATAACACTTCCCTGGCCCTACTGGATATACCTCGCCTGATGCATCCTAGGACTGCATTAGTCTCTTTCATGGTTTATCTTATCTGAAATAGGGATTCATGGGTGCTGCAGGAAGTGTAATTTTTTCCTGTCCGGTTTGGTATCTTAATGATTGATGTTATTAAGGGCAATATTTATAATGGTTCCAAGCACTTCTAAATTATTTTATTGTTATGTTAGAGATTGGCAGCTACTAACAAGCGTGTCTTTGATGTATGGGCAATCACAGCACCTTGCTGAAATTGTTGCTTGTGATAATCACCTTCTATTCAAGCTAAATAAGGGAACCATTAAATGCCATTTTATTTGGTTTCAGCTGAAGCAATGGAAAACCACCGTCCAAGGAGTAGACTGCAGAAAAGCCTGGGCATGGCAGGGCCATGTGGTCAGAGTTCCTCAGGGTCATGCTGTGTGAGAAAAGCAGCAGAAACATCTCAGAGGCAACCAGAGGAAACAACAAGAAAACCAGACACAGCCAGAGGAGCACTTGGAGCAGGACTCTGATATAGATATAGACTGGAGGACGAATGCTTGCAAGAATAATAGGGATCAGATTTTTCTGGATGTGATAGTGGATGGATTTCTTCATCAAGTAGTTGAAGTACCGACGAGAGGGGATGCCATTTTAGATTTGGTTTTGGTGAGCAGTGAGGACCTTATAGAAGAAATGGTGGTAGGGGACAACCTTCGTTCAAGTGATCATGAGCTGATTCAGTTCAAACTAGATGGAAGGATAAACAAACGTAGATCTGGGATTAGGGTTTTTGACTTCTCAAGGGCTAATTTTAAAGAGTTAAGGAAATTAGTTAGGGAAGTGGATTGGACGGAGGAACTTGTGGATTTAAATGCGGAGGAGGCCTGGAATTACTTTAAGTCGCAGCTGCGGAAACTATCGGAAGCCTGCATCCCAAGATAGGGGAAAAAAAACCATGGGCAGGAGTTGTAGGCCAAGCTGGATGAGCAAGCATCTCAGAGAGGGGATTAGGAAAAAGCAGAAAGCTTACAGGGAGTGGAAGAAAGGCGGGATTAGCAAGGGAAGCTACCTTAGTGAGGTCAGAACATGTAGGGATAAAGTGAGGAAGGCTAAAAGCCACGTAGAACTGGACCTTGCAAAGGTAATCAAAACCAATAGTAAAAGGTTCTACAGCCACATAAATAAGAAGAAAACAAAGAAAGAAGAAGTGGGGCCGCTATACACTGAGGATGGAATGGAGGTTAAGGATAACCTAGGCATGGCCCAATATCTAAATAGGTATTTTGCCTCAGTCTTTAATAAGACTAGTGAGGAGTTTAGGGATGATGGAGGGATGATAAATGGGAATGAGGATATGGAGGTGGATATTACCGCATCTGAGGTAGAGGCCAAACTTGAACAGCTTAATGGGACAAAA
Organism: Aldabrachelys gigantea; assembly: GCA_026122505.1. NCBI lineage: Eukaryota > Metazoa > Chordata > Testudines > Testudinidae > Aldabrachelys > Aldabrachelys gigantea. The sequence goes on along the minus strand of CM047489.1, from coordinate 15,971,663 downwards.
TCGGAGGGCCCGGACAATCTCCATCCGAGGATATTAAAGGAACTGGCGCATGAAATTGCGAGCCCGTTAGCGAGAATTTTTAAGCAATCGGTAAACTCGTGGGTTGTACCGTACAACTGGAGAATTGCTAACGTAGTTCCTATTTTTAAGAAAGGGAAAAAAAGTGATCTGGGTAACTATAGGCCTGGTAGCTTGACGTCTGTAGTATGTAAAGTCTTGGAAAAAATTTTAAAGGAGAAAGTAGTTAAGGACATTGAGGTCAATGGTAATTGGGACGAATTGCAACATGGATTTACTAAAGGTAGATCGTGCCAAACCAACCTGATCTCCTTCTTTGAGAAGGTGACGGATTACTTAGACAAAGGAAATGCGGTAGATCTAATTTACCTCGATTTCAGTAAGGCGTTTGACACGGTTCCACATGGGGAACTGTTAGTGAAATTGGAAAAGATGGGGATGAATATGAAAGTTGTAAGGTGGATAAGGAACTGGTTAAAGGGGAGACTCCAGTGGGTCATACGGAAGGGTGAACTGTCAGGCTGGAAGGAGGTTACTAGTGGAGTCCCTCAAGGATCGGTTTTGGGACCGATCTTATTTAACCTTTTTATTACTGACCTTGGCACAAAGAGCGGGAATGTGCTAATAAAGTTTGCGAATGACACAAAGCTGGGGGGTATTGCTAACACGGAGAAGGACCGGGATACTATTCAGGAAGATCTGGACCACCTTGTAAACTGGAGTAATAGTAATAAGATGAAATATAATAGTGAAAAGTGCAAGGTCATGCATTTAGGGATTAATAATAAGAATTTTAGATATACATTGGGGACGCATCAGTTGGAAGCGACAGAGGAGAAGAAGGACCTTGGGGTATTGGTTGATAGCAGGATGACTATGAGCCGCCAATGCTATATGGCCGTTAAAAAAGCAAATGCGATTTTAGGATGCATCAGGTGAGGTATTTCCAGCAAGGATAAGGAGGTGTTAGTACCATTATATAAGGCGCTGGTCAGACCCCACCTGGAATATTGTGTGCAGTTCTGGTGTCCCATGTTTAAGAAGGATGATTCAAACTGGAACAGGTTCAGAGACGGGCTACTAGGATGATGCGAGGAATGGAAAACCTGCCTTATGAAAGGAGACTCAAAGAGCTTGGCTTGTTTAGCCTGGCCAAAAGAAGGCTGCGGGGGGATATACTTGCTCTATATAAATATATCAGGGGGATTAACGTTAGGGAGGGAGAGGAATTATTTAAGCGTAGTACTAATGTAGGCACAAGGACAAATGGGTACAAACTGGATATTAGGAAGTTTAGACTTGAAATTAGACGAAGGTTTCTAACCATTAGGGGAGTGAAGTTCTGGAACAGCCTTCCGAGGGAAGTAGTGGGGGAAAAAGACTTATTGGCTTTAAGACTAAGCTTGATAAGTATATGGAGGGGATGATATGGTGGGATAGTTTAATTTGGGCAATTGATCTTGGATTATCGGCAGATAAGTCTGCTCAATGGTCTGTGAGGGGATGTTGGATGGGATGGGAACTGAGATACTGCAGAGAATTCTTTCCTGGGTGCTGGCTGGTGAGTCTTGCCCACATGCTCAGGGTTTAGCTGATCGCCATATTTGGGGTCGGGAAGGAATTTTCCTCCAGGGCAGATTGGCAGAGGCCCTGGAGGTTTTTCGCCTTCCTCTGCAGCGTGGGGCATGGGTCGCTTGCTGGTGGATTCTCTGCAGCTTGAGGTCTTCAAACCACAATTTTGAGGACTTCAATAACTCAGTCATAGGTTAGGGGTTGTTATAAAAGTGTATGGGTAGGGTTCTGTGGCCTGCCTTGTGCAGGAGGTCAGACTAGATGATCATATTGGTCCCTTCTGACCTACGAGTCTATGAGTCTATGAGCTGAGAGAGAGAGAGAGATTTTGGGCAGAATGCTGGCTGGAACGAGGCTTGAAGCTGAGATCAAAGAAAGTGCCTCCTGTTGTTTGGTTTCTGTTGTGTTCAGGGAAACAGGACTTTGTAAATGTTATATAATTAAGTAAGGTTGCATCCACAAACATACCTGACTCTGTCATCACTTTCTCCTCTCAATGTAAGTACGCACAAGGCCCAGAATACTGGCTAACTCTTTGGGTTAAAGGGAAACCTATATATATAATTTTGGTAGGGTTAAACCAGTTTCTGAATTCACAAGAGTCACAAATATCTCTGTAAGTAGTACCCTGTCCTACGACCATTTACTAAAAGCTCTAAAGGATAAATCGGTGTTTGTTAGTATAAGAACAGCCACAGTAATATTAGGAAAATCTCTGAAGAGTGAATGAGACTCCAACTCTCTGCAATCACTTGAGTTGTTTGCCCCAGATTTTCAGGACAAGATCTAAACAGTCATGTGATGTGGTTATCAAATTTCATAACTGCTGGAATAGATCTGTGGTGGTCTGTGTGAAAATCAGACTCATTAAGGAAAGTTAACTCAACCTTAACTCTGAGGAGACCAGCTATGCCTCCAAGAGAGCAGCACACAGCTCTTCCCTTTGTGACACTGCTTTAAACAATCAATAAACTGTTACATATTAAAAATAATAATAATACTAGGACTGAACTTCAGTGACTCAAACTTCCCCCATCCATCTTTAGAGGAGGAGAAGTAAAAATCCTCAGTTATTATTTGTTGCCAGTATCAGCTGGAGTATGGACAAATAATTATCATAAGGAAGCAATTGGGGGAAGGAAGCTCTTTGTTAGCAGCTTTCCCTGCCACTAACATGGTACAAGGGTGTGTGCACCACTGCACAACCGCTGTTAGCAATGTGAGATCATGCACACTCCACACCTACATTGCATGCAAACTCATTGGGAGAAATCCTGCCCCATGGAAGTCAATGTGAAACTCCCAGGATTTCACCCCTTTCCTGTCTTCTTTCCGCTTTGGGAGGCCTGTTGTGGGGAGGGTTACGAGCAAGTGGTGCTGGGGCTTCACTTATAGGATCTGTCTCACTAGAGTCGATTCCTACTTGGTAACATTTCAAGGGAGGTTTTCAAACCTGCCTGTGGGATTGGAATGTCTAGTTCCCCGGAGTTTTAATGGGAAGTTTTAACCCTGAATATCTCTAACTTGGTTGTTGCCTGACTACAGAAGCTGGTGGGGGAAGCTTCTCTGTAGCCGGATAGATTTTCAGGCCATGGGGTTTCTACCCTATCACTGTGGTATGGAGTTTGGGAAGGATGTTTTCCTCTTTCCTGGATGCATGTCTGCATGTCCATGGGGGCAGAGCCTGACTGGCCAGGGTAACAGTAGCTATGGGAGATAGCTACCTGCTCCTGGGACCTGGGTGGAGATCAGTGGACTCAGCAGTGAGACCAGGGTAACAGAAACAACCTGAAGCCTGGGAATCCTGAGTAAATCCATGTTCGAAGCCCACGGGTCACTGCTAAGCTGGAACAGGCAAACGAATAGCTCTTTTCTATCACTTCATTTTGTCATTAATAAAAGCTGTGACTCACCCTGGCTCTTCCCAGCCAATTCACGGAGACATCTGGGGAGAGAATGACAGTTACACAGAATCACTTAGCTGTAAATGCCCTTAAGGGAAGGCATCTCACTGGGCATGAATTATAACCCCACGGCTCCTACCTTTCCCCCAGCCAGGGCAGGGCTCCCCCTGGGCAGCACTGAGCACAATGGAACCTAATCCTAGGTGATACCGAAGCAGAAGGATTTAACGTGGCTGTTGAAGATGTTCAGTGGAAACTGTCTGTCTGGGTTTCCACAGAGCTATTTTGTCACAAACAGAGATGGCTTTGGGCATAACATTTCAAAATTTTGTTCAAAAATGAATGCCCCCAAATTGAACTCTTTTGGCCAAAACCAGAAATATTCTGGTTCAGAATATCTGCATGGTTCTGCATTGGACTTGTAATTCAGTTGCCTCTTGCTCATATTATCCTGTACAGGCTGGCCTGGCTTGCTGGGCTTCATCTCCCATGATTCACTGCAAGCAGGGCCTGCCATGATGTACTATTTCCTGTCACCCAGAGGGGAGAATGTGGTGCGTCATGGGAGAGCCAGACAGCTTGGCTCAAAGAGACCAGGATCATATGGCACCTGAACTACAGCTCCCATGAGGCACTGTTGTACCCAGCTCCCCGTGAAGAGGGTGGAACACTTTCCAATGGGAGCCTTCCCCAGGATGTGTCCTTTCCCTGAAGGAAGGGAAGCAGTAACATTTTGCTTCAGTCCTCTAAGCCATGGCGATGCAGGACTGAGGATTACAGGCAAAGGGTGGGACAAAGGAACCTCAGGGACTCAGATGCACAAGCCCTGGTACCATGAAAACTTTTTCTCCTCATTCACTTTGATTACAGGCAGTTTGTTGTTGTAACTCTTGGCCAGACAGTCTGACCTGGGATCTTTCCAGCCCCCACTAATTAATACATGTAACCCCACCCCTGCATTTCTCCCTCATGTGCAGGTGACGCCTGTAATCTCAAAACTCTTTAAAAGCTCTTACATTCAATATGATCTTCAGGAGTCTTCCTGGTGCCATGCTGGACTCGTTCCCTGTGGGGAGTAATATGGACAGGGGGTATCAGTGATGCCATGTGCTCTCTCTCTCTCTGTCACCTTGGTGACACTGAGTCTGTTTTCTGAGGTTCAGCTGTGAGTAGATTTCTTCCCATAGCTGGTTCTGCTGCTAGAACCTTACATCTTCATTCAGCTCACACTCAGGGGAAAGGAAGCAGGCCCTACTTCTGGGTAATTAGGGAACGCGGTGGCTTCACCATTTATGAAGGGAAAGTCTAATAAAGATGAGACTTGAACATCCTGTTCTACTTCATCAAAATGGCCAAGAAACCAACCACTCAAAACCCCACTAGATCAGCACAGAGTTAAGACTGTGGGGAACTGAAAATCCCTGACAACTCAGGGCAGAAGTTGAAGAGAACTCGATCATTTTCACAAAGTTAGAACTGGGTGACCTTTTTCAACAGAATTTTTTTTCATGAACAATATTTTAACCAACTCAAATGTTTGGCCAAAATTGTTTGATTTAATGAAATTTTCAGTGAAAAAAATACTTAAAAGAAAATGTTCATTTTGTTTTCTTTCGAATGGTCATTTTGAATTCTGTTGTCAAAACCCCACATTTTCGGTGAAAAAATTCAAACAAAAATTTTTATTTGAATTTTTTTCACCCAAATAAAACTGGATTTTTGGTCCAGGTCTGCTCACAATGTACAAAGGCTGAATGTTCATCCTTAAGACTCGACTTTAATGTCTTTGCATAATGTGGAAATGAAGTCTCAGAGCCCCCTTTCTGGCCCAGTCTGCTAACCAGCTCCCATGAACCAGGAGGGCAGAGTGGGTGTGTCTGTGGGGAGAGACTGGTCATATGGGAGGAGCTGGGAGGGAAGGAATGTTTGGGGAGAGGCAGCTACCGAACCCTATGTATGGAGGGCACAGGAGGCAGGCAGAGAACATACACAGCTGGGAGTCAGGGGAGACGACTCCTAGTACTGAAGGTCTGTGTATTGTGTCTCCCCTACCCCCACCAGTGGCTGCACTGGGAACCCAGGCTGTCCCGGACACTGGTAGAGCCTGAAACTGCCTTTAGTCTCCTCATGCACCTTTCCCTCTCTGTGTCCATCCTGGTCACCCCATTAGGGATTAATAACAAGAATTTTAGTTATAAATTGGGGATACATCAGTTGCAAGTAACAGATGAGAAGAAGGACTTCGAAGTATTGATTGATCACAGGATGACTGTGAGCCACCAATGTGATATGGCTGTTAAAAAAGCTAATGCAGTTTTAGGATGCATCAGGCAAGGTATTTCCAGCAAAGATAAGGAGGTGTTAGTACCATTATACAAGACATTGGTGAGACCTCATCGGGAATACTGTGTGCAGCTCTGGTCTCCCATGTTTAAGAAGGATGAATTCAAACTGGAACAGGTTCAGAGATGGTCTACTAGGATGATCCGAGGAATGGAAAACCTGTCTTATGAAAGGAGACTGAAAGAGCTTGCCTTGTTTAGCCTAACCAAAAGAAGGTTGAGGGGGGATATGATGGCTCTTTATAAATATATCAGAGAAATTAATATTAGGGAGGGAGAGGAATTATTTAAGCTTAGTACCAATGTGGACACAAGAACAAATGGATCTAAACTGGACACTAGGAAGTTTAGACTTGAAATTAGATGAAGGTTTCTAACCATTAGAGGAGTGAAATTCTGGAACAACCTTCCAAGGGGAGTAGTGGGGGCAAAAGACATATCTGGTTTTAAGACTAAGCTTGATAAGTTTGTGAAGGGGATGGTATGATGAGATAGCCTAGTTTTGGCAAATAGTCACAGATCAATTGCCAAATTATCAGCAGGTAAGTATGCCCAGTGGTCTGTGATGTGATGTTAGATGGGATGGGATCTGAGTTACTACAGAGAATTCTTTCCTGGGTGCTGGCTGGTGAGTCTTGCCCACATGCTCACGGTTTAACTGATCGCCATATTTGGGGTCGGGAAGGAATTTTCCTCCAGGGCAAATTGGCAGAGGCCCTGGGGGGTTTTCGCCTTCTTCTGCAGCATGGGGCACAGGTCACTTGCTGGAAGATTCCCTGCAACTTGAGGTCTTCAAACCAGATTTTGAGGACTTCAGTAACTCAGACATAGGTTAGGGGTTTGTTATAGAAGTGGATGGGTGAGATTGTATGGCCTGTATTGTGCAGGAGGTCAGACTAGATGATCATAATGGTTCCTTCTGACCTTAAAGTCTATGAGTCTATGAGACTCCTTGGTCTTCCACCTGGCTCTTGCTGCCCCACCCACAGGGCTTAGAATGAGCATATGGGTCCCACCAAACAGCTGAGCATGGCCCCACCCACACTCTGCCCGAAGGTCCTTTTCCTGTATCCTGCTTTTCCGCTGTGGCCCTGTCCACACTGCTCCTCTTCCCGCTCTTGCTCAGCCTCTCCCTCAAAGCTGGCTGGGGTTGGGGCTCTAGGACGGGCAGGGCAGATGGGCCAGCTCAGCCCGGGGAGCTGGACTGGGTTGGCCGATGGCCTGGGCCTTCCAGTGGGCCTGGACTCAGGATGGCTAAGGCAGGGCTACTCTGGCCATGGTGTGGGGCTCAAGGCTCCAGCAGGGGTTGGGGAGAGAAGGGGGGAGGAGTGTGGCCTTGGGAGGAAGGGGTGGAGCCAGGGCTAGTTTCCCTGAATGGGGGACTACATGCTGCCCATGCAGGTGTAGCTGATTAAGTTAACATTGCAAGTTACCTACTGCAGCTAGAAGGACTGGAGACCCTTGGTTCCCAGCCAGACCTGGGCACTCCTAGCCCTGCCCTGGAAGAACAGACCTGGTTCTAGGGAACTGGCTGGGTTGATCAAGGCTGCTTCCTGGGTGACTAGCCCTGACACCCCCTGAGTGTGAAGCAGAGTTACTTTCATTCTTTCAAACACGTCAGGGCAATTTTCAAACACACTCACTCTTCTGCCACTGAACTCGATGGGAACACTCCTCTTTGGCAAACCCCTTCCTTAAAGCATCTCCTCCTAACCCCCAGATCCCATCCCTACAGTGAATCTTAGAATCATAGAATATCAGGGTTGGAAGGGACCTCCGGAAGTCATTTAGTCCATCCCCCTGCTCAAAGTACAACCAAACACAACTAAATCATCCCAGCCAGAACTTTGTCAAGTCGGGCCTTAATAACCTATAAGGATGGAGATTTCTCTACCTCCCTAGGTAAAATCCATCCTTTCCTGGCCTTTTCAAAAATTCCTGCACAACAACCAGACTGACCCTTCCCCACCCCCATACTTGACGCAGAGAGAAGAGACCCAGAAAGAAAATGAGATGGGAGAGGGAATAAATCTCCTCCTACCTTTGATCCCTTCGTAGAGACAAAACTGGAAGCAGTGAGACAATGTGATCAGAGATGTGGCCGCATTTCATCATGGGCAGAGAGAGAGAGGGAGAGAGAGAGAGGTTGAGTGACAGGGCCCAAATTCATCATCATATTGAGCTCTCTTCTGCACCAGCCCCACTGACTGCCCTTGGGAATGGTGTGGCCAAGTCTAACAATTTTAGTGGAAATCTCATGGCATTTCATGTTCTAGGTAAAGCCCGAGATCTGAGAGTCAGGGGCTTCACTGAGAATCTCAGCTTTCATTTAAAAAAAAAGGTAAGTTTATAACCTGTGTGTTTGGGGAGAAAAGCCTGAAGATATGACCCAAAGACCCGCAAAGATCAAATCCCCCAGGCAAATACAAAGACCCCACACTGGTGACTTGTTGGAAATCCCATGAGTTTTAAGCCAGTCTCAAGATTATTGGGGTGACTCAAGTGCTGTGAAAGCTTGGGGCTGGGGCACTGTGTGAGGAAAGATTGGCAGGGCAGAGCTGTGTCCAGAGCTCTATTTTCAGAGTTCTTAGATCCTGATTCAGGAAAGCACTTACACATAGGCACAGGCATACGAGCCCTTCCTGACTAGAGGATGTCTTCCTGAACTGCAGCCTTAGGTACCTACATGTCAATATTCAATCCATACACACGGCCCTGACTGAGTTCTAGATTGTGACCCTCTGTGGGGCAGAGATTGTCCCCTTCATTACTGATCTGTGCAGCAGCTGGTGCAGTGGGGTCCTGACCCCTGGTTGAGGCTCCAGGGCACTACAGTAACATACCTAATAAATAATGTACAGCACCTAGCACAGTGGGCTCTGATCCCTGACTGGGAGGTGCTACTGCAATACAAATAATTAATCACAATGATAATCCCTTTCATCTTCTCTTTGATCTTTCTCTCCAGTCAGCCTCCCAAAAACAAATCATCAGTTTCACTGTGTCTTTGAGCATCTCTCTCCCACCTTTCTAGGCACACTGGGTACAGGGGATCTAACGGTTTGTCTCTGCCACTCCTGTCTACTTTTGCTAACACGGCTTGGCCTCACTGTCATACCCACCTTTCTTTCCCAGCAGATAAAGCACCACAACCAGAACCACGACAGCAGGGACTGTAATTCCGAACAGGAGCTTTAGATCCTTCCCTAGGAAAGAACCTCGATGTGAATGGCCTCTCCAAGCAGCCACTGGCAAGTCCCCACTGGCTAGAGCTGGCAGAGTCCCGTGATAAGTGACCCCTAATGTCCTCATGAACATACCCGGGGAGTTCACCCCGCAGTTATCTACATGGAGACATTAGTGGCTGTTCTTTGTGAGTAAAGTTTGTTGAAGTTTTTCCCAAAAAATTTTTTTGGCAAACTTTTTTTTTAAAATTAAAATGAAGTTTAACTTTAATCAAAAACTTTCCCTGAAACAATTAATGTGCAAGGACCTTCTTAGTCTTTCTACAAACACAATTTTGAAATGAAAGAGAACATTTAGTTTAGTTTTGAATTGTCAGTTTTGGTTACAAAACCCCCCAGAAAAGGAAATCGTCTACTCAAAATGAGGCCAAATGAAAAATTTTTGTTCAGCTTCATTAATATTTTTTCATCAAAACACTGAAATTTCCCATCACAGGTTTTGAATGAAATCGTTTTCTTCACAATTTTTTTATGGCAACAAACCTGGATTTCCCCCCAGCTCTCAGGATGAGCTCCTCAAGGCAGGAAACATCCCTCTGGGATCTATTCAGGACAGTGCCCAGGTACAAACTTAACTTCAAACAGCCATTTTAGGTCCAGCAATGGGACTGTAGCAGGTGCTTAAAGTTAAGCGCATACATAGGTGCTGTCCTGAATAGGGCTGGACTAGAGCACATGCTTGAGAGCTTTCCTGAGTGAGGGCCAGAGATCTGTACAGCATGCAGAGCCGTGTGCAGAGCTTGTCAAAAAATATCCAGCAGAAGAGTTTTCCATCAGAAAATACTGCTTCTTCAAAATCAAAGCCTTATGACAAGGCTCTTCAGCCTTTCAGAGTCAAAATGTTGCTGAATTTCTATTCAGTGCAAAATTTGAAATTTTGACTTTTCATCCTGATTTCTCACAGGACAGAAATCTCATGTTCAAGAGCTCTTGAGGAACACATAACATGAGCTTAGCTCTGGCTGAAGTCACTAGGTGCCACTGTTACACAAAGTCTGACATCATCTTTTCCTTGCTGTACAAGCTCTGCACACAGCCTTTGCAGGCATACCCCTTGGATGTTGGTCTGTTGATGCAGGCACTGGTGGGAGCTGTCAGATTGGGACTTTGCTAAAGTCAGTTCCTGGGTCAAGGTTGCTGCCTGTGAACAGGGCACTGGTGCAGGGCTGAGATTCCTTAAAGAGGAGTTTGCTTGCATGCTGTTTGTGACAACTCTGTTCCAGGACTGCAGCACAGAGTGTACATGACTAATTACATGGAGAGAAATAACTTGTGAACTAATGTGTGATGATGCATCTGGTGCCTACTTCCAGAACAACACCAAATACAGTGAGTGCAGAGGGAGGAAATAATTCCCTGACTACCGGTTTAGCAGAGGGAGTCCATGAACTCCAGAATAAACTCTTGCCCATCAGAAAGATTTGGGATTCCCCCTTTGAAAGAGCCATTTTCCTGCCCTGTGAAGATGTTGCCCAGCTCTGAAATGCTGGTTAAATCCTGGAAGAGCTACAGGGAGAATGTGCCACATTGGATGATCTGTCACCCTGTTATGTGGTTGTGTGTTTTCTCTACATCCATCGTCAAGGTGATCGCACTCAGCCTGGAGGTTGCCCAGCCAAGGACCCAATTTTCCCTAAATAGATTCCCCAGGATAAAGAAACACTTCAGAAGCATTTACCTTTTGGAGTTGAACCCCCGACACTGATGCTGCGGGAGTCATCACCTAGCCAATAAATACACAAGAGATCAGAGCAAAGCATGGCCCATTCCAGGCCCATATGCTGCCCTAGCACAGCTACACTATGAGCAATATCTGGCTGGTGGCCGTGCTGCTGAAAGGGGCCTGGGGTTAGAGTGGGTCACACACTGAATCTGAGTCAGCAGTGAGAGGTAAGTGTGAAAAGGGCTAACGTTGTATGTAAGACATGGGAGGTCATTGTGCCACTGTACTCGGCACTGGTGAGGCCTCAGCTGGAGTACAGGGCCCAGTTCTAGGTGTGACATTTTAGGAAAGTTGTGGACAAATTGGAGAGTCCAGAGGAGAGCAACAAAAATGATGAAAGGTTTAGAAAACCTGACCTAGGAGGAAAGATTAAAAACACTGGGCATATTTAGTCTTGAGAAAAGAAGCCTGAGAGGGAACCTGATAACAGTCTCCAGATATGCCAACTGCAGTTATAGGGGATGGGGATCAATTGTTCTCAGTGCCCACTGAAGGTAGGACAAGCGGCGATGGGCTTAATCTGCAGCAAGGGAGGATTAGGTCAGATAGTAGGAAAAGCTTCCTAACTACAGGTTGTGGAATCTCCATCACTGGTGATTTTTTAAAAGCAGGTTAGACAAACACCTGTCAGGAATGGTCTAGATAATACTTAGTCCTACCTTGAGTGCAGGGCATGGGACTAGATGTCCTCTTGAGGTCCCTTCCAGCCCTACGGTTCATGATTCTATAGGGCTAGTGAAGCTCTGGAATAGGCTTCCAAGGGAAGTTGTGGAATCCCTGTCATTGGACGTTTATAAAACAGATTGGGCGAACTCCTATCAGGGATGGTCCAGGTTTACTTGGTCCTGCCTCGCTGCAGAGGACTGGACTTGATGGAATCTTGAGGTCCCTTCCAGCCTGACATTTCTATGATATCCCCGTCCTCCACCTGTCTGGGTTGGGCCGTTTGAGCTGAGATGGGTGAAAATCATGGGGGTTCCCTGTGTGAAAGTTTGAATTTTTGTTAGAAATTTTTCATTTCAGATTTTGATGAATTTCAGCATTTGGATTTTCAGGAGTTTCTTAATGAATTGTTGTTCTTCCTCTGCCATTCCCCCCTCCCCCGCCATTTCATGTCATGGTGAGTTGCTGGGCAGGGCTGAACTACGATATGGACACACACACACACACAAACACAAAAACACAGGAACACTCACACACATGTGCCTTACCAGTGAGGCTGAGGCACTGGGCAGGGCTGAGCTGGGATTTGGTCACCTGGTTGTCACTGTCCTTGATCTCATACCCACAGGTGTAATTCCCAGAACTGACTCCAGACACCACATGGTTATAGTCATAGATGGCCTTCTTCGCCAAGCCCCTCTGGGATGAAACCTCCTTCCCGTCCTTGCAGAAGACGACGCGGGTGGCCAGGAGCTGGGATAACACGGAGCATTGGAGCCGCATAGAATCCCCTGGCTGGGCAGACATCTGGCTCAGGTGGAGAGTGGGGGCAGGGAGAGTGCCTGGGAAGGGGAATGGGTCACAACTGTCAGTGAGGCATTGGTGGCTTCCAGCACTGTTAATAAGTGAGGAGGTAAATGGTGGGTGAGTCTGTGCCACGTCTCAGATGGAGGCTCTGATTCCAGCCCAGCAGGGCAGACAGGGGGACAATCTCTCTCTGGTGACCAGAAGCTTTATTTTCTGGGATCATTTGGGTTATGGAAGAGCCTGGAGGCTCATCTGGGCTTGGTTCCCATTGTCTGGTACTGTGAACTCTCTTAGAACAAGGGTCCCTGGTGCTGGCACCCCGCTGACCCAGCTGGAGCGGTACGGCTGGGAAAGAGGCAACCCCTCAGCATGGCCAGCCCCTGGCCATGGGGGCCCATCACTGGAGGAATGGCCAACACCTCAGCCTGCCCCAGAAACCCATGCAATGAAGGTCACTTGCTACCCCATGGAGCTCACCGACTGATAGCCAAGGAGCTGTGTCCAGTCTCTAACCCCTCTGACATCTGCTCTAACATCCTCCCTGTCTCTGTGCCCCTCCTGTCCTCAATCACCAGCTGATACCGGGGGCACGGGGAGCAATCCAGGCCCAGGCTAAGGGGAGGTCCTGGAGCAGCGGCAGAGAGCAGATCTCCCTTTCCAAGAATCACCAGGGCGATGGGACCCAGCTCTGAACTCGCAGGGGAATTGCTGCTGTCTCTGGGTAGGTCATTATCTGCCCACCACCTTCCCTGCCCCTGCAGTGCCCCCTGCTGTTGCCTTCCCCATGCAGCAGGCAAAGGAACTGATCTGCCAGCCCCTGCTGGGTATGACTCCCTGGCCTGGGTCATACAGGAGCTCAGCCTGGGTTATAACATGGTCCCTTCTGGCCATACCCTCTCAAGCACCACTTTCCTACCCTGGGCTGACTATTAATGATACAGCTCACATTTAAAGATGAGGTGCCGACTGAGTCCATGTAGGGGGTGAGCTCCAGGGGAGAGACTTGCACCCACAAAGGGCTGGGAGCTGGTGCCATCGGAAGCTAAATCCCTTGAGGTCAGATCCGTGGCATTCTCTGCTTCCCAGGGCCAGTGCCCTGGGGATAGGACAGGCTGTGGATGTGACTGTCTGACCGGTGTGTCACACTGGACTTGGGTCAGAGCAGAGCTGAGAGGTAGCAGGACAGGGAGGAGTCACCCAAGAGATCTGCACCCTGCTCAGATCCCACACAGCCCCATCTGCCTTCCCGAGCCATTTCCACTGACACCACAGTGAGCAGGGAGCGGCCCAAAGGGTGGTGGCTGGATCCTGTGGAGGGGGAGAGGTAAATGCCATGGGTAGATTGGGGACAGACAGACTCACCAGGACTGGAGCAGATCTCCTGGCTGCTGGGACTCAGCACTGGGAACAGAAAAGTGACATGTGGTTAGTGCCCCCCTTTTCTTAGGTACCTCTTCAAGGTCAAAAACTGCCTTTCACAGGAAAAAATTCCTTATATGTGTTTTGGTGAAGAAGTAAACCAGGCAGGATGTTAAATCTGGGGCAGGGCAGGTTCCTCGTACACAGAGACCTTGGCTGAGCTGGAACCGCCTTTCCCTTCAGCTGTCTAGAGGGCCAGATCCTCAGCTGGTGTAAATCGGCATTGACTCCAGTGGAGCTATACTGATTTACACCAACTGGGGATCTGGCCCAGTAGTAGCTCTCACACTCAGTGTTTACACTGGTTCCCATTTCTCTCCCACTGAAGAGGATTTGCCAACAGCCTCGGCCAGAGGCTGCTCTTGGTTCTGTTTCCCCCTAACCTGCTACGAATTAGCACAGGATTCCCACATACTCACCAGGCAGCAAGAGGCACAGAGACAGGATCATCAGGGCAGTGGTGGAAACCAATCGGGGTGGAAACAGCCCAGCAGCTTCTGTTACTGATGGGGTCGGGAGGGAACAATCCACAGTCACTCCCTGCTCCCACTTGCCCCCACTGATCTGTCTGACTTCAGCAGAAAGGAAGCTCCGGTCTCTCTTTCTGCTCCAATCTGCCCCCATCTGCTCCTCTACATTGGATGCTCCAACCAGCACCTCTCTCTGCTCCCAGAGTCCTGGGGTCTGCAGGGCTCAGGCAGCAGAGATGCTGAAGCCTCTCTCTGACCTGCTCTGTCTCCTCCTTGGGTCTGATAACCATCATCGCTCCCTATTTCCTGCCTTGTGCCGCCCCCCCTTCCGTGCTCCGGCCACAGCGTCTCTATTTAGGGCTGCAAGATTGAGAACCAAAGGGGCCTGGTTTGCTTGTTTGAGTCTAAACATATCACAGAGGAAACACCTCCCATCCCATCTCACTGTCTGGGGACTCAGACAGCCTCCTGGCTAAAGGCACAGCTAGACCAGAGTGAAAAGTCACTGAGTGCTTGGGGGGCCTGGGATGCTGGATGAGTCTGAACCTTTTACCTCTAACCTGGTCTCTAGTCCCTGGTGAGAAGGACTCAGCTCCCCCAGGGGGAAAGTCACCCTCTAGGCTTAACAGGGACATAAATAGGGTCTGGGCCTTGTGCTGGATCCTCTGCACAGGGGTGAATTTCACCCCCAGAGAACACTGAACATGGGACTGCACTGGCTTCCCCAAGAGCTTAGTCTCCACCTACTCCATTGTCCACACTCAGCTCCAGCCACTTCTGCAGGTTCTGCCCTGATTGCTCCCGCTCCTCATTCTGGGGTGCAGAGAAGTCTACTGCCCCTCCTGAGAGACTGACACCAGGTCCCTTCCCCCTATCCTGGTTCCTTCTCAAGTCACCCCCCACTTCTGGGGAAGGAAGAACAAAACGCAGTTGAGAAAGAGCATCCAGAAGTGACCCGTGAGCAGGTGAGGGGCTGGAATCAATGTAACTAAGCAAGTGGGGGACCAGGGAAAAAGCCAAAGAAACATGTGGGATAGAAACGTAAGGGACTGTTGGCCCCTTACTAAAACTTATGTGGGTTTTTGGTTAGGTAGCTCCCAGTACCAAGGGGAAGAGTTGATGGAAGATCAGGACCCTGAGACTGACAGTCCCCAGGGGCAATGGGGAGAGGCCAACGCTCTAGGTCACCCTGATTGACAGGACAGGCAGGCTGATGTCTACCCTGGGTCAGAGAGGGGCAGAGTAAGGAGAGGGCAGGAGCCCGAGCTGAACTGGGAGCAGAGCTGCACCAACTGGAATGAGAGAGATCCAGAGAAGCAGCCAAGGGGGCAGATCTGTGCTGGGAGGACAGCAGCAGCAGCAGTCAGAGTCAGAGAGGCCAGAGGAGATAGAGCAACAGCAGCACTGGGCTGCAGTTGGGGCTAGGGCAGTCCAGAGCCGGGTGCAGTGAGCAGCTGGGAGAGCAAGGGGGACCCTTGGGCAGAGGGCCCAGTGCAGGGAGAAGCCACCAGTCAAGCAGCTTTGCAGTCCAGTATTGGGGGGAGGATGGGATCATAACCCTGATGGGGGGGCTGATGCTGGAGAGTAGGGTCCTGCCACCTACAGCCTGAGGGCATGAGGGCACCGACAGAGCAAATATCTAATCCATGGCATCCCTGAAGCACCATCAGGACACGGGCAGGAGCCCCCCAGGAATCCTGGGCCCAGCCTTGTTGGAGTTACAAGGGCTCTGCCACACAGCAAAGTGCAAGGGGAGTCCTTGAGGTCAGGCAGGCCTCTGGGTAAAGGGAGTGGGAGCGAGGACTCAGATCCTTTTGCTGGGCAATTCCACCAGTGTAGGGTATACACCAGGAAAGTTCCCCACAATAGCGGGATCATTCCCTGACTTACAGAACAAAAGTCTTCCCCTCGGGTCAAACTGCAATTGAGGGCAATCAGTGCCAGTTGTGATGGGGACTTTGTGACCAAGCTCCTCTAAAAAAATCACACTGTGCAGATGCTGAGGGCCAGTCCATTTCTCAGCTGCTCCAGCATTCCCTGCAGTGTGACCACTGATTATTTCCTACAGCTGTGTGAAAGCTGTAGGCACCCTGACATGTTCCCAAAGCAGACGGACTCTACCCAGCACCTGCCCATGAAACACACAGTCCCTGCTGCTATAGTACTTCATGGGAACTTATCTGGCATCAGCTAATGGGTGAATTTATAGCACTCAAATTATACCAGTGTAAGGCCCTGTGCACACCTGGGTTCTGGTATAAGAGAGCCCTTTTCTGGTTTATGTTATCTTGTTTTGAAAGCAATGTTAATGATAAGCTGTACATTTTTAATGATGAGGATAATTAACAATGGGAAAAACTTACCTAGGTTTGTGGTGGATTCTCCATTACCAACAATTTTTAAATCAAGCATGGATGTTTTTCTCAAAGAGAAGCTCTAGTTCAAACGGAGATTATTTGGGGGCAGTACTCTGGCCTGTGTTATACAGGAGGTCAGATCACAACGATCCCTTCTGGCCTTAGAATCTATGAATGAATCTGACAAAGGCTCTGATTCGAGAGCAAGAGTGTCCCTATGCGAGTTACACCAGCAAAGCTAGAGCAGTTTAATTATACTGGTAAAAGTCCATGTCTATAGAGAAGCCCTGGCATAAAATGCTCTTGCCATCAATGGTCTCCATTTCCTTCTACATCTCCTGTCACTGGAGTATCTGACCCCACACAATCATTAATGGGTTTATCTTCAGACACTCCTGAAGTTCATCCTCATTTCACAGAAGGGGAGACTGAGGCACAGAAAGAGAGACTTAAGTGACTGAGCCCAGGGCACACAGGAGTCTGCAGCTGAGTCAGGGGTTGAATCCAGGGCTCTTGAGCACCAGTCCACTGCCCTGAGCACAAGATTGTTCTTTCTTCCCGCAGCCATCCCAAAAGCGTGGGTGACAATGACCAACCAGGAACCTGTCTGGAAGGCAAATGACCCTGGGCTATTTTAGCCAAAGAGGGGAAGAGCCTGGAGGGGACGGGACTGGGAAATAGGGAAAACATCAAAGAAACAAGCTGGGAAATCTGCCCCAAGAGATTTAATTGATCTCACAGACAGTCCCACCCCTGTTGCTTCTGGGCTAGATCCTGCCTCCCTCCCTTGGCCCAAACCCCAGGGCACCTAGGGCAGAATTAGACTCAGCTCCCCAACCCTGCTGGGTTTATTAATGGAGCCAGATGCTGCGGGACCATGGACTGCTGCTCAGAAGAGGGAAGGGAGAGGAGAGTTGGTGCTGTGAGTAGTGACTCCTGTTCAGATTCTCTGCACACACCGTCCAGCTGCTCCATGCAGCCGTGCAGAGCGGGAACTGCAGGATGAGCTGACTGGGCCCTCAGCATCTGCAGAGTCTCCTGTGCAGACACCTCTTCCCACACCCAGCAGTGAGCTCTCCTCAGCCTGACCCTGAGCTAGCAGCCCAGCAGGGCGGGGGTGTGTCAGACTCTGTGATGTGGGATTGAATAACCCGCTCACACAGTGTTATTTTTGTCTTCGCACATTAACCTGCCTCATTCTCGCTCTTTCTGTTCATGTGGTTTCCAGGGCAGTTTATTTTCATAGTCATACATTTAAAGACCAGAAGGGACCAACTGGACCATCTAGTCAGAGTGTCTGCACAGCCCAGGCCAGAGAGCCTTGCCCAGGGATCCTTGCATTGAGCTGCTCACTTCTGGCTGAGCTAGAGCCTGTCTGGTAGAAAGAGGCATCCCTTCTCGGTTCAAAGACTCCAAACCAGCTCACATTTCTAAGCACTAAGGTGACTGTGGCTGATCAGTGCAAGAGAGATCAAGGGAAGGGAGATGCTGGACTGGGACAGAGCAACTGGAGATGGGCCCTGAGATTTAGCCCCAGCTGTGGATCCTAATCTGACCTCCCCAGAGTTTGAGGATGTGGACTTGGGGTTCTAGTTTGAGTTTATTTTAGAGACAGCCTCAACATCTGGGTGTGAGGACTCTCCCTCTGAGCAATAGGTACTAGAGACAATGATCCAGAATCTGACTGAAGAGGGTAGGAAGATGCTCAATCTGGGATGGCTGAACCACCTAACAGTGAATAGGCAAGAGGGACAAGATGGAGCTGTTGGCCTTGGCAGAGATTTCAGGTAGCTCAGTGGAGCATGTGGATCTGGTGTGTACCAAAGGCCCGACACTGAGATACTGACTGGGCCGCTACGCCAGGCCCCAGACATGCCCAGGATAGACTGTAACAAAGAATAGTGGGAAGTTTAATGCTCCAGTTCAGAGTATAACCCATGGCATATTTTCAGGGCAGGGTCCAGGTTATGTGATACTTTGGTGTCCAGCACCAGCACACCAATATCACTGAGGAAAGAACTCATTCATAATGACGACTGCACCAGGCCCAGCTGAGAATTTTACATCAAGATTTTTTTCTTGATAGCTAACTAGATTTTGACTAAATGATTTGGTTTTTTATTTTATATTTTTATTTGCAGAAGTCTCTCCTCTCTTTGAATATTTTTGATTTTTTGTTGGAATACCAAAAGCCGAAAATATTTTGGAAGTGGCCAAAACCTAATATTCCCCGCAGCCTGCTAGTTTTCAGGTTATCAGTTTTTTAATGAAAAGTTTAAATTTTATTGCTGAAAATTTCAAGGGAAATTCATGTAAATTTTGCACAGAGAAAAAAATTCCATTTTCCGCCCCACCCCAGCAGGCACCATGGCTAAGCCCTCAAGGATCGCAGGTGGAAGCTGCCAATGCTCTGTTCTGCCCTATGTCCACAGGACTCCCCTGTGATCTCCTAGAGGTTAATTAGCTTGAAGGCCTGTGTCAGAAATGTGGACATGTGGGTACAGGTCTTGCTGGATCCTGTGAGCCGTGCATGAAAACCCATTCAGGGAGGCTAGCCTCTTACCTCATCCCTTCTGCCTGAGGTCCCACCCCCTATTCTTGTCCACTGTGACTAGAGGAGCATCGAATCCCACACTGCATCCAGAGGAGCCCCGGTCAGCCGACCCAAGCCAACCCTAGTCCTGGCCTGCCCAACCAGCCACCCAGCCACCATAGCTGCCCTGAACACTGGCCCACGCACCGGCCTGCCTGCATGAGCCTCCCCAGCTGCCCAGCATGAGCCATCCCGGCCAGCTGGAGGAGCCCCAAGCCACAGCCACCCGGAGAAGCTATGAGCCCCATCATGGCCTAGCCCTGGGGCCGTGGCAGGGAGCATTAGCAGAGGTTTGTGGTGGCTTAGCCTCCCCCAGCCTCCATTACATGCTGCCCAAGCTGGAGCCCAAGCATATCTAACCGTATGAACCAAAGGCTGTGAACCAAAGCAGGCCTGGTCTTGACAGAGTAGTAACACACTGGACATTGACTAAGTAATCACATTCCTGACCTGAGAGGATGGTACAAAGACACACAGAGTTCTCAAGTAACCCCTTAAATACAGGCTTAAGAGATGGCACAGGAACACACCTACCACTCCTAAGGGTAAAGAGGGGATGACACGATAATGGAAAAGGATGTTAGTTCGAACTAGCAGGAACAAGTGATAAGGGTAGTAACTGAGAAGATCTAAAGTGAAATATGTGACTTCTTTTTATCAATGTATGAAAGGAGAAGTCACTTTATCAGGCAACAGGCCCCTTCCCCACCAGCTGCCCCTTGGTTAGTCAAGGCCAAACACCCAAGCCAGACTACAGCAGACATAGAAGGGGAGACCTTCTAGCAGACCAGTTGTGTAGAGGCTTCATGCTTGTTTATCATTATTGTACGCAAGATCTGAGTCCTACTTAGTGCAGGAAGTGCATTGGCACCCAATTTGTGGGGAGCTTTTACTCTGCTTTTGGTGACACCAGGGCTTAGCTGGGTGAAGAGGTTCAGAAGACCAACCAAGCAGCTTCCGCCACAAAATGAAGTGACGACCCACAACCAACGGGCACAGCAGTGCACAATAGAATAGTGGTCTAAAGCCTTAACCACTCAGACATCTTGCACGATGTGGCTATTGGCTTGGGATGCCAGCAGGCCAGCTTATGTTTCCTTCTCTACATTCACTTGGGTGTGTGGTCCCATTGGATGAAATAACAGCTCATGTGAAAAAAGCCCAACTGAATAAAGAAGTGGCTGAGGAGTTAAGGCTGATCCTTTGTATTTGTCATTGATGGGTTTGAATCCCACCTATGCTGATAGCCAGCCTTTCCTTTGGTAGTGGTGGCCACTGGTTCTTTCCTCTGCAGTCCCTTGCTGCCCCAGTGTGTCTTACCATAAATAGCATTGTTCTCTGCAGTGTTATTGTAGGTCCCAGGACAACAGAGCTGCGTAACTCGAAAGCGTCTCTCTCACCAGCAGAAGTTGGTCCAATAGAAGGTTTGACCTCACCTGACTTGTCTGGCTAATAAAAACCAGACGCACCCAACAAACTGGGGGTCCCACAGTTCCTGGACCAGCTGGACTCCAGGCCGGCTCACAAAGGTGGGAATTTTGCACAGCATCTCTCCACTGCTGGTGCCTTAGCAGGCAGAGCTCATCTTTTCCCCATGCTCGGGATGGGGGAGGGGAGAGGAGCAAAATAGTAACAGGGAAAGCCCAGAGAGGACACAGAGGAGTTGCCCTTTTTGTCCCTGGGTACCAGGGAGTCTCCCCCATCTGCACATAACCCTGCTCCTTACAACATAATTAAAGCCCCGTCTTTCCCATCTCCCCCCATCCTGGGACAGGGATCCACTGATAGGGAGAGGTGGCCATGCTAGGATATCTCTCATGTCACATGGGATATTCTGGGACCCCCTAGTGGCAGAGGCCAGGGGAAGCCACTGGGATGTGTGCAGCAGAGACCCCCCCTACGCTGCTTTCAGAAGAAGTGACCCCCAACAATGAGGCTGCAGGGAGCCTCAGCCCCGGGTCAGTGTCTGGGTTTCATTCATTTCCGATGGGCGTGTCTTGCAGATCGTGGTGCTGGGTTTACAGGCTTCTGTGATGTCACTGCAACTGTGTGTTATTGCAGGTCACCTGTGGGTGGAGCTGGGTGAATAGTTGATATTTCAGACCGGCAGCAACCTGAAAAATCAGAGCAGATATTCAGGTTGGTTCCAAACACATTTGGAACTTCTCAGTAAATTGGGAAAGTCTGTTTCGGGTAGCAAAAATATTTCATTCGGGGCAGCTTCCTAACAGTGTTTACCTCTCCCAACCTTTGCCCCAAAGTGAGGGCGCTTTCCTGGGATGCATGACTCCAAGACCCACATATGCAACCACTTCGGACTGGGGTCTTGAATTCGGCATCCTCATGCCCAGGGTCGGCTCGAGGCACCAGTGCAGCAAGCTGGTGCTTGAAGCGGCCTGTCATAAACAGATAGCTAAGGGTTAATGTTTCTTTTACCTGTAAAGGGTTAACAAAGGGAACCAAACACCTGACAAGAGGACCAATCAGGAAACCGGATTTTTCAAAGCTTAAGGGAGGGAATTTGTGGGTGTTTCTTGGTCTTGGGTCTTTGTCTGTTCTGTGCTCTCTCAGCTATGAGAGGATCTATTTCCAGTCCTTCTAATCTTCTGTTTCCTAGCTGTAACTACAAAAGGTAGCAAAAGTATAGTCTTTTAAGTTGTTTTGCTGTATTTTCATCTGTGTATCTGGCTGGTGAAATCTTTATGTGTATTTGGCTATAAGTACTTTAATAAATTGTATTGTTTTGGGGTAAGGCTGTTTATCCCTTTTCTATTGTTTATTCATTTTCTATAAGTTGAAAACCCTGTATCTTACCATCTAGATTACAGAGAACTGTTATTCTATTCTTTCTTTCTTTTTTTATTAAAAGTTTTGCTTTTAAGGTCTGTTGATTTTTTTTTCTAGTTGACCCACCAGGAAATTGGTGGGAGAAAGGAAAGATGGGGGGAGGGGAAAAACTGCTCTCTGTGTTTAACTCTCCTAGTGTCCCAGGGCGGGAAGAAGCTAAGGGAGAAGAGAGATAGAATCTTTTCTGTTTCCTTATCTTTGGGTTTGTCTCTTTGTGGAAGAGAGGAGACATGCTTCTTGGTATTGTGATATAAAGAGGTTGCATCAGTAACTCTCAGGTTAGCCCAGAGAGGAAATTCTGGGTGGGAGAGAGGTGGGGGGAATGGTTTATTTCCCTTTGTTAGGAGACTCAGGGCATCTGAGTCTTGGGGTCCCACAGGGAAGTTTTGGGGGACCCAAGTATACCAGGCACTGAAATTCCTCATTGGTGGCAGCCTATCAGATCTAAGCTGGTAATTAAGCTTAGAGGCTTTCATGCTGGTATCCAATCTTTGGGACGCTAAGGTCCAGATTTGGGAATTATACCATGACACGGCCCATGGAAAGGGGCAGCACCTCCGAGTCTTTGGCAGCGATTCAGTGGCGGGTCCCTCAGTCCCTCTTGGAGGGAAGGACCGGCCGCTGAATTGCCACTGAAGAATGAAGTGACGCAGTGGATCTGCCTCCAAAGTGCCACTGATCGCGCCTTTTTTGTTTTCTTTGCTGCTTGGGGTGGCAAAAAAGCTGGAGCCGGCACTGCTCATGCTCTGGCCACAGGCTGTTCTGGGGTGGGCTGCTCTCCTGTGAAGGCCCTTCCACTTTGTGTAACTACTTACTGGTCAAAGAGACAGCAAGTGAGCACAACTCTATAGGCTGCGGATAGAGAGGCTCACTTGGGCAGTAAGATCTAAGAATTCAAATCCCTTTTCACTCTGAATGAAGAAGACAGCAGATTTGAGTCAGAGTCTCCTACCTGCTGAGTGCCTTAATCCCCAGGCTGGAAAGTCATTTCTTGCTCTTTGGTCAAAGGAATAGCAAATTATTAGCTGGTGTCTAGGGATCAAACACGCACTTTTGAATCTGGCCTGAACAACATATTAAAAACTTTTGTCCAGCTAAAACTGATCAGGTTAAATTTGTGAATAGTTTTGCATTGGCCAAAGCTGTATTTTTTGGCAAGTACGCTATTAATCCAGAAATTTTCGCCCAGCTCTACTTGTGAGAACACAAACTGGGATTGTTTATGAGTTCCAGGACTGCACACAAAGGGGTTTGTTTGAAGGTTTGGGACTGCTGGGGTAATATTTTCATTTATTTTTGTAAGAACATCCATGAGCACTGTTACACCATGTGGGATTGGTATTGTAGGGTTTTCCATAAGTAATGAGGATATTCATATACACCTCTACCTCGATATAACGCTGTCCTTGGAGCCAAAATATCTTACTGCATTATAAGTGAAACCGCGTTATATCGAACTTGGTTAGATCCACCGGGGTGCACAGCTCCATGCCCCTGGAGCACTGCTTTACTGCGTTATAGCCAAATTCGTGTTATATTGGGTCACATTATGTCGGGGAGAGGTGTATTGGGGCTGCCTGGCTGCATGCATTCTGATTTGTTATCATAGGGTCTTTTTATCAGCTGTGGGGCTACTCTTGGTCATTTGTTTTTGTAGTGTTGTGTGTGAATGCACAGCTGTGATCACACTGGGTTGTTGCTTGTGAGTGCTGGGGCTGTGGTCACAATGGATTGTTATTGTAGGGTGACTCTTGAATGCTGGGTGTGTTGTTAATAACAACAGAGAAGTGGAATGAGAATCCCCATTTTTTTCATATGCAAATTCCTCAGAATGAAACTCCCATGTGGGGTGAGGCTGTTTCTTGGGGCAGGGGAAGTGACTTCACTGTTGAGGGGAGACCTCCCTGCATTTCTCTGCATTGTTTCCCCAACTCTGTCCTACAGCATAAACTCCGTGTCTCCCCCAAAGTCATCACTCAGGGGGTTGGTTTTTTGATAAATCTCATGCCTAGGATAAGGGTAGGTGTGTAGGTTTGGGCCTTTCTCCCTAGGGGGCATGGCTGGCGCTTCCATTAGGAGACCCTAGGCGGTCGCATAGGGCGCCAGGATTCGGGGGGTGGCATTTTGTGGGCTCCCCACAGGAGCTTTCGGTTCCGCTCCTGTCACACCGCCGAAGAAGGACCCTCCGCCGACGTGCCGCGGAAAACTGCTCAGGCAATTGAGCAGCTCAATAACTGCTGCTGTCGCCTGTGGCATTTTGGCAGATGATCCTTCTTCGGGGGCGTGATGGGAGCGGAACCGGAAGCTCCCGCGTGCCCCGTGGGGAGCCCACAAAATCCCGACCCCCGAAGTTTGCCTAGGGCAACAGAAACTCTGGCACCACTCCTGCTAAGGGGCCTTTCTATTTCTCCTAGATGAGCGAGAGTGAGTAGCTGAAGCCACTTATAGTTGGGGGACCAATCCTATGGTGTACCCCTCATGCTAGGACCCCTACTCTGTTACACGTGATTGAGGGGAGCAGGGGCAGTCACAGCAGTGGCCACACCCTGAATTAGGATGACCAGACGTCCCAATAAAATCGAGACCATCACAATATTTAGGTGTTTGTCCCACGTCCCAACCAACTTTTGATCGGGATGCAATTTGTCCTGATATTTCGTTCCGCCAGTAGCACTCACCTTTACTTATTTATTTATTTATTTATTTATTTAGTGCTGCTCTGCTTTTTTTTTTTTTTAATCTGTCTGGATTGGGATGCAGCTGTAGTTTCACCAGAGCTATGCTTGTGTTAAAAACATTTGTGTTTTGACAATGGAAAGGATGATGCATATACTTGGGCTATAATCTTTAGTCCAGCTGGGGATGTAGCTCAGTAGTAGAGTGCATGCTTTGCATCTATGAGGCCCTGGATTCAGTCCCAACCATCTCCAAATTCTCTTTGGCATGGGGGCGGGATAGCTCAGTGGACTGAACATCAGTCTGCTAAACCCAGGTTTGTGAAGGGGCTGTATAGGGATCTGGGGCAAAAAGCTGCCTGTGGATGGGTCCTGCTTTGAGCAGCAGGTTGGACTAGATGACCTCCTGAGGTTCCTTCTAACCCTGATACCTGGTGCATTGATTGTCCAGTTTGTGTCTTATTGCACACCCCACTGGGCAAGCTAGTTCCTCCCATTTTGGGACTGGATCAGAGCCTGAGTCCCCTCTATTGGAAAGGACCCATATCCCATTTCATTTCTGGCTGAGATTGGAGGGTTGAAACCATGGCTCTCTGATCTCTGTTTTTAGCGAGGCTGTTCTGAGATTCCCCACTGTGTGGGGAGTGTCAGAGAGGGGTTAGAACTGAAGGAACAGAACAAGACAGCAGGAGAGAGAAATTTTCCTGTTGAAAAACCAGCCCTTTCCTAATGTTGAATTTCAGGAGAAGCCATTGTGGGAATGGCCACAGGGATGTTACCCGGGTACAAATGGGAGGGGAGGTGTCTGCTAGACAGTCTGTCTGTCACAATCAGCTCCACACGACAGAGAAGTTCATGGAACTCTGATGTAGAGACAAAAACCATGACAAATGTGCAGAATTGCAATTATAGCTTTGGTCAGTAGATGGCAGCATTAATGTGTGACTAGAAAAAATAAAGAGAGAAGGCCAATGTAAGAGAGAGATGTATATTTTATTGGACCAACACAGGTAAGATAGAGTTTTCCATTGGGATTGGTGCAAAGTGCCATCTAGTGGATGGGAAGGTGCCTTCACTGGGACAAGCCTGCAGGGGTCAGAGATGAAATGTTGCCAGGGCTTTTTTCTTATCTCTGTTCCCCTACTTTAAGAACTGCACATTGTCTAATAATTCTACAGTGGAACCCTGGCAGCACCATTGACAATCCCAAGTGTGTATTGCTGAAGACCTTATATAGATGTGAGACATTCAAGGGAGCATGTGCCCTTCCAGTGATGGCAAACGCTCCCACACCCACCCACAGATTAGCCCCAGTCACTGTATTCTGGCCTGTCGTCCTGTGACTCCTCTAATGGGAACTTTACACTGATCAGGAAATAAACACCAATTAAACTAACAGATGAAGCCCAAATAATGAACAGGTGACGGGACCTTTCACTCAGACACTCTGCACTCTCTGATTTAACATTTCTATTGTGGTAGCACCTAGAGACCAACTGGGTCAGCACCCCGATGTGCTGGGTGCTGTACATACAGAGCAAATGACAGCTCCTACCTCAAAGAGCTCACAGGCTAATATCTGAATCCCAAGCATCCACTGGAGACAGAAGAATACCCCAGTAGGATACTATTGACCAATATATGCTGGCTAGCATCTATATCTCTCATATTAACAATATGTATGATCCTCACTATATCTATATGTCTCTCTCTCTCTCTCTATACACATTAACATGCAATAAGCATCAAAAATATTATTAAGCACAAATATTAGAGTAATAATATAGCCTAAGATGGCCTGCACCTTTATTATAGCCCTGTTCACTCATTTGAATTATCCGATCACATCCTGCATTTGCTGAAGGAAGCCCTGGCTTATAAACAGGAAAACTGTCAGGACCAGTATATGTCAATGTTTTATCACAGCAACAGGTAGGGAGTTACTCTTACAGGTCTGCACTGGAATGCCAAAGGAAGAGGACAAGACATATGATTATTCCAGCCTAGTACAGATCTAGGAGGTTCCATTATGCCCTTTGGTACCATGTGTTCAGAACACAGAAATAAGGGATACGCCATGGTACCAGAGAAAAAATGTAGAAAGCTGATTGCCTAAATCTAGTGTCCGATGACATACCCAGCACCTTGTCCCTCTAAACAAGTAGGGTATAAAAAGAGGCTTCAGGGGTATAGCTTGGGGAGCAAACCTTTTGTGTGAGGGGAATGTAACAATGCTGCACAAGATGCTTCCCAGAGACTGGTATTGTGTTGAACCTTCTCCCCACAGTACATTACTGATGTCTTAGAGCAGTAAACCTGACTGATATGGGTTATTTGGGATCCTGAATACATTTAATAACAAATCAGAGCGTGGTCAAGCCACTGACTTTACAATGTAGCCACAGGCCAGAATATCAAATCAGAAACAGAGACCTCGTTCCTTAGCTCCTGCTCACCGAGCCCCCGACTGCAATTTAATGTGACTATAGATGTTACAGCAGCCCCTGGAGACCCCAGCCAAGGATAGGACCCTTTTGCACAGGGTGCTGCACAGATACTAACGGATTCTGCAGGGGAAAATTGACCAGCAAAACTATGCTGGCCTAGCTAAACCACTACAGCTATCCTGGGATAACTCCCCATGGGGACACTCATACTCCAGTGTATAAGGGGCTTTTTCCAGTTTACCTCAAGGTGAAAATGGTGTAAATTAACTCTGACCAAGGCTCTCTAATTCCAGAATAAGGTGTCCTCACAGGGAGTTATCCCGGGGTCACTGCAGTGATTATTTACAGTATAGTTCTGCTGGTTGATTTCTTTTTGCAGATAAACCTTTAGTGAGAGACAGTCCTCGGCTGGAAGAGTTCACAGTCTAAGAGAATTTTCAAAAGTTCCTGAGGGACTTAGGAGCACAAAGCAGTGGACACATAGCACAGTCATGCATTTGTGCTCCTAAATCCCTGAAGGGCTTTGAAAATTCTTCCGAGACAAGGCAGAATTGTTGTTCCCATTTCACAGATGGGGAGCTGAGGTCCAAGGAGAGGAAGAGACAGGCCCAAGGATTCTGTAGCAGAGGTGGGAATTGACCCCAATCCTCTTCAAGTGCTACCTTGGTACCTTAACCATTAGCTCATCCTCCTCCTCTAAATGTACAGCCCTGCTGCAGGAGGGATTATTTGTACGGAAGGAAGGAGCAGGGCTGGGCTGTCTGATCAGGACAGTTCATGACAGGGCTAAGATCTGACAGAGCTTGGTGTGGCCCTGGCCTGGCGGGGAGTGAGCAGAGGTCTGCAGGCTGCAGGGCAGAGGGTTGCCAATGCCAGTTGCCCAGTTTTTGTCTGGAATGTCCGGTCAAAAAGAGGACCTAGCAGTGTCCAGTCAAGTGTACTGACTGGACCCCGAAGGTCCAGTTAGTGGGAGAGGGTGTGAGGCATCAGGTCATTAACCCACGCCAGTGCCTGTTTAGCTGGGGCTGCTTCCTACCTACAGGCAGGCCCCACCTCAGGCTGCAGCAGCTGCCAGCCCAGCCCTGGAGCAGAGGGAGCCCAACGGTGCAGGGGGCAGTAGAAATCCAGAGATAAGAAATGTGGGGTGGAAGCAGAGAGTGATGTGGGGAGGTGGGAGAGGAGCAAGCAAAGGGCGGGGACTGGGAAGGGGCAGAAAAGGGGCAGGACCTTGGGGGTCTGGTTTTCAGCCAATAGAAATTTGGCAACCCTAGTCAGTGACTGACAACGTCCCTGATGGGGGATGGGAGAGGGACTGAAGGAGGCTGGAGGAATTACCTGGGCAAAAACTGTTACCGCAGGGGCCTATTCTGAGGAACTGACCAATGGTGTCACCCTAACTCTCACTCAGAGCTGGTTGCTGGTATCTCCCCAGCCCCCTCCTCACCCTCCCTCCTGCTCACAGTTGATCAATGGGAATCCCCCATTGCCTCCTCCTGCAAAATGTTGACACTCTCCCCATGAGTCTCCTCCAGCCCCACAGGCTCCTTTCTCCAGCATGAAGGTGATGACAGGCTCAGACACCAGAAGGAGCAAAACCAGGGTGCAGCGAGTGGCCCAGATGATGATAGACAACATGTCTGGCCCTGTAACATGGAAAGGGACATGGTGAGGGCCATGTGCAAAGCAGCATGTGGGACTGCAGTGCCAGCACTAATCACAGAGCAGCAGCTCTGGAACGGAGTCCCCGTGTGAGCTCCCAGAGGCCTGGATCTAACAGGGGAGATCATGCTGCAGGGGCACATGTTCCCCCGATGGGAAGTTGTTGGGGAGGCTCCTCCTTTTCCTCCAGCACAGGGGGTCATTCTTGTCTCAGTTTGCTCAGGCTGCACCAGGATTCTATGCAAAGGCCTCACAAGAGCCAGCGACAGACACGGCAGGCCCAGACCCTATCACTCCTCTTGCCCTGGGCAGAGGGAAGCACAAGGCCTTGGCACCAGCTGTGTCCTCAGGAGAGGGTGGGTTGGTTTGCTGATACAAATGCTTTGCGGGGAGCTGGGGAAAACAGCCAGATTGAGGTCCTGCTAAAGTCAGTTCCTGGGACATGGTTGCTCCCTGGGAACTGGGCATTGGTGCTGGGCTGAGATTCCTGAAAGAGGGGTTTGTCCACATGCTGTTTGTGAAGCACAGAGCGTAAATAACTAATTACATGGAGAAACACAACTTGTGATCCCAGGTGTGATGATGAGTCTGGTGCCTCCTGCTAGAGTGCAGAGAGAGGAAATAATTCACTGACTGCTGGTTCAGCAGAGGAGGTCAGTGAACTCCAGATGAAACTTGCCCATCAGAATGGTTTGGGATTTCCCCATTGACGGAGCCATTTTCCTGCCTGCAAAAATGTTGCCCAGCTCAGAAATGCTGGTGAAACCCTGGGAGAGCTGCAGGGAGAATAAGCTGCATTGGATCAGCCTGTAACCCTGTTATGTGATTGTGTGTTTTCTCTACATCCATCGTTATGGTGATCACACTCAGCCTGGGGGTTGTCCAGCCCAGGACCCACCTTTCCCTAAATATAGTCCCCAGAATAAAAAAATGCTTCAGAAGCATTTACTTTGTGGGGAGGAACCCCTGACATTGCCGCTGCTGGAGTCATCACCTAGGCAATAAATACACAAGAGATCAGAGCAGAGCAAGGCCCCACTCCAGGCCCATGTGCTGCCCTAGCACAACTACACCATGGGCAATAACTGGCTGGTGGCCATGCTGCTGAAAGGGGCCTGGAGTTAGAGTGGGTCACACACTGAATCTGAGTCAGCAGTGCGAGGTAGGTGTGAAAAGGGCTAACATTGTATGTAAGACACAGGAGGTCATTGTCCCACTCTGCTCCACGCTGGTGAGGCTTAAGGTGGAGTACAGGGTCCAGTTCTGGGTGTGACACTTTAGGAAAGTTGTGGACAAACTGGAGAGAGTCCAGAGAACAGCAACAAAAATGATCAAAGGTTTAGAAAAGCTGAGGTAGGATGAAATGTCATGTTTGTCTCGAGAAAAGAAGACTGATTGGAGAACCTGATAACAGTCTCCAAATATGCTAATTTCAGTTATAAAGAGGATGGTGATCAATTGTTCTCAGTGCCCACTGAAGGTTGGACAAGCAGCAATGGCCTTAATCTGCAGGAAGGGAGGATTAGGTTAGACAGTAGAAAGAGCTTTCTAACCATAGGGCTAGTGAAGCTCTGGAATAAGCTTCCAAGGGAGGTTGTGGAATCCCTGTCATTGGAAGTTTTGAAACAGATTGGACAAACTCCTATCAGGGACGGTCCAGTTTTACTTGGTCCTGTCTCAGTGCAGGGAGCTGGACTTGATGACATCTTGAGGTCCCTTCCAGCGTGACATTTCTATGATGTCCCTGACCCCATCTGCCAGGGCTGAGCTCAGACACACACACACACACACACACACACGCACACACACACGTACCCCTTACCAGTGAGGCTGAGGCACTGGGCAGGGCTGAGCTGAGATCTGTTCACCTTGTTGTCACTGTCCTTGATCTCATACTCACAGGTGTAATTCCCAGAGCTGCCCCAGGACACCACATGGCTATAGTCATAGATGGCCTTCTTCGCCAAGCCTCTGTGGGATGAAACCTCCTCCCCGTCCTTGCAGAAGACGACGCGGGTGGCCAGGAGCTGGGATAACACGGAGCATTGGAGCCGCATAGAGTCCCCTGGCTGGGCAGACATCTGGCTCAGGTGGAGAGTGGGGGCAGGGAGAGTGCCTAGGAAGGAGAATGGGGCACAGCTGTCAGTGAGGTGTTGGTGATGCCCAGCACTGTCAGGAGGGTGCAGGAGGTAAATGGCCGGTGGATCTGTACCATGTCTCAGATGGAAGCTCTGATTCCAGCCCAGCTGTACAGATGGAGGCACGAGCTCTCTCTGGTGACTAGAAGCTTTATTAAGTGGGATTATTTGGGTTTCTGAAGGGTCAGACAGGCTGGGTTCCAATTGTCTGGTGCTGCTCACTCTGTTGGAACAAGAAGCCCCGATGGGGGCACCCCACTGACCCAGCTGGAACAGTACGGCCAGGAGAGAGCTGACCCCTCAGCGAGGCTGGCCCCTGCTGATTGAAGGCTGTCAAGGGCCCAGCCAACACCTCGGCCTGCCCCCACAGCCCATGCAGTGAAGGCCAGTCATTGCCCCAAAGAGCTCACCACCTGACAGCCAAGGAACTGTTTCCTGTTCCTAACCCCTCCGGCATCTGCTCAGACATCCTCCATGTCCTTATGTCCCTCCCACCCTGCAGTCCCCAGCTGGCAGAGGAGGCACAGGAGGCAATTAGAGGCCCAGGCTAAGGGAAGGCCCTGGAGCAGCAGCAGGGAGCAGATCCCCCTTTCCTGGGAATCACCAGGGCGATGGGACCCAGCTCTGAATATGCAGGGAATTGCTGCTCCCATTGGGTAGGTCAATGTCTGCCCACTACTTTCCCCATCCCTGTGGTGCCCCCTGCTGCTGCCTTGCCCAGGCAGCCAGCAAAGAAATGGCTCCACCAGCCACTGCTGGGCTGGAAAGAGGGTTGCTGGGCACAGCTCCCTGGTCTGGTTCATATGGGAGCTCAGCCTGGGTTATATAATGGTCCCTTCTGACCATACCCTGTTGAATGCTGCCTGCCCACCCATGTCTGACTATTAACGATACTGTTGACATTTAAGATTGAGGTGCAGACTGAGGCTACATGAGGGGTGCACTCCAGGGGAGAGACCTGTTACCATGAGGGTCTCAGAGCTGGTGCCCTGAGAAGCTAAATCCCTTGGGGCCAGAACCGTGGCGTTTGCTGCTTCCCAGGGCCAGTGTCCTGGGGTGGGACAGACTGTGGTCATAGCTCTCTCACGCACCTGTCACACTGGCCTTGGGTCAGAGCAGAGCTGAGAGGTAGCAGAACAGGGAGGAGTCAACTGGGAGATCTGCTCTACTCGCCCAGATCTCACACAGCCCCGTCTGCCTTCTCAAACCATTGCCGCTGGCACCGCACTGAGCAGGGAGCAGCTCAAGGGGTGGTGGCTGGATGCTGTGGAGGGGGAGGGGTAAATGCCATGGGTAGATTGGGCACAGACAGATAGTCGGACTCACCAGGAGCTGAGCAGATGTCCTGGCTGCTGGGACTCAGCACTGGGAACAGAAAGATGACGTTTGGTTAGTTCTGGAGATAAAATCTCCCCATTTTCTGTGGTCCCTGTTCAGAGACAAAAACTGCCGTTAATAGGAAAAAAAATCCTGATTTGTGTTTTGGTGAAGAAGCAAACCAGGCAGGACGTTAGATCTGGGGCAGGGCAAATTCCTCGTGCACACAGACCTTGGCTGAGCTGGGACCTTCCTTCTCTTCAGCTCTCTCCAGGGACGGATCCTCAGCTGGTGTAAATCAGCATTGACTTCAATTGAGCTACACTGATTTACACCAACTGGGGATCTGGCCCAGCAGGTCTCACCTGCTACTGTCAACCTGCTATTATTTAGCACAGGATTCCTCCATACTCACCATGAAGCAAGAGGCACAAAGACAGGATCACCTGGGTGGTGGTGAGAACCGATCGGAAACAGCCTAGCAGTCGCTCCTGCTCCCACTGCCTCTCTGACTTCAGCAGAAGGGAAGCTCCAGTCTCTCTCTCTGCTCTGATCTGCCCCTGTCTGCTCCTCCACATTGGATGCTCCAGCCAGCCCCTCTCCCTGCTCCCAGGCCCTTGGGTCTGCAGGGCTCAGCCAACAGAAATGCTGCAGCCTCTCTCTGACCTGTTCTGTCTCCTTCTTGGGTCTGATAATCATCATCACTCCCTATTTCCTGCCTTGTGGCACCCCCTTTCCGTGCTCCGGCCACAGCGTCTCTATTTAGGGCTGCAAGATTGAGAACTGAAGGGGCCTGGTTTGCTTGTTTGAGTCTAAACATATCACTGAGGAAACACCCCCCATCCCATCTCACTGCCTGGGGACCAAGACAGTCCCCCAACTAAAGGCACAGCTGGGCTGGGGTGAAAGGTCACTTGGTGATTGTGGGGCCTGGGATGTTGGAGGAGCCTGAACCTTTTTCTTCCACCCTGGTCTCCAGTTCCTGGTGAGAAGGACCCAGATACCCCAGGGGGAAATTCGCCCTCTGGGCTTAAGGAACCATAAATGGGGTCTGAGCCTTGTGCTGGACCCTCTGTACAGGGGTTAATTAACATGGGACTACACTGGTTTCCCCACCTGCTTAGTCTCCACCTACTCCATCCTCCACACCCAGCTCCAGCCACTTCTGCTGGCTCTGCCCTGACTGCCCCCGCTCCTCATTCT
The DNA here is from genome assembly GCA_026122505.1 of Aldabrachelys gigantea. Lineage (NCBI taxonomy): Eukaryota > Metazoa > Chordata > Testudines > Testudinidae > Aldabrachelys > Aldabrachelys gigantea. The sequence goes on along the minus strand of CM047489.1, from coordinate 15,938,264 downwards.
GGGGTGCTGAGGAGTCTACTGTCCGTGCTGAGAGATGGACACCAGGTCCCTTCCACTTATCCCTGGTTCCTTCTCAAGTCACCCCTCACTGCTGGGGAAGGAAGAACAAAAGGCAGTTGAGAAAGACCACCCAGAAGTGACCCGTGAGCAGGTGAGGGGCTGGAATCAGTGTAACTAAGCAAGTGGGGGACCAGGGAAAAAGCCAAAGAAACATGTGGGATAGAAACGTAAGGGACTGTTGGCCCCTTATTAAAACTTATGTGGGTTTTTAGTTGGTAGCTCCCAGTACCAAGGGGAAGGGTCGATGGAAAATCAGGGCCCTGAGACTGACAGTCTCCAGGGGCAATGGGGAGAGGTCAATGCTCTAGGTCACCCTGATTGACAGGACAGGCAGGCTGATGTCTACCCTGGGTCAGAGTGGGGCAGAGCTAAGGATAGAGCAGGAGCCCAAGCTGAGCTGAGAGCAGAGCTGCACCAGCCAGAGCCAGAGAGTACCAGAGAAGCAGCCAAGGGGTTAGATCCATGCTGGGAGAAAAGTCAGAGAAGCAGCCCAGGGAGCAAGTCCATGCTGGGAGGACAGGAGCAGCAACCAGGGCCAGAGAGGCCAGAGCAGGTAGAGCAACAGCAGCACTGGGGCTGGAGCTGTTGCAGTTGCAGTCTGAAGACAGGTGTGGTGAGCAGCTGGGGAGTGTGGTGGGGCTCTTAGGCAGAGGACCACGCAGGTAGACAACACCTGTGAAGAGGCCTGCAAGCCTTACCGGGGGCTGACGCTGGGGAGAAGGGTCCTGCCATGAAGAGCTTGAAAGTGTATGGCCACAGCCAGAGCAAATGTCTAACCCATGGCATCCCTGCAACACAGTCAGGGCATGAGCAGGAGCCCCACAGGAATCCTGGGCCCAATCTTGTCAGAGTTACAAGGACTGTGCCACACAGGAGAGTCAGAGTCCTCAAGGTCAGGCAGGCCTTTGGGTAAAGGAAGTGAGAGCGAGGACTCATCCTTTCACTCGCCAATTCCACTGGAAAGTGGAAAGTTCCCCTTTACCCACTTACAGAAAGAAAATCTTGTGAACAGATATTAACACCTCTGCAGGAAGCCAAACAGCAGAGGGCTTCAAGGGAAATCTGACAGGAGTACAAAGCAGAGCAGTTTGGCAGAGCTACTTTTCATCATAATCGATGCAGGAGTGGATTGTCCTGGGATGGTGGCTGGGCACATTTCACCCCTGGGATGGAGTCAGCTCTGCAGAGTTGCTGGAGAGGGGTGCATGGTGGGAGCTTTGATGCTCAGGGGATTCATGGATTCATAGATTCTAGGGCTGGAAGGAACCTCAAGGAGTCATCAAGTCCAGTCCCCTGCCCTCATGGTGGGACCAAACATTGTCTAGACCATCCCTGATAGACATTTATCTAACCTACTCCTAAATATTTCCAGAGATGGAGATTCCACAACCTCCCTAGGCAGTTTATTCCAATGTTTAACCACCCTGACAGTTAGGAACTTTTTCCCAATGTCCAACCTAAACCTCCCTTGCTGCAGTTTAAGCCCATTGCTTCTTGTTCTATCCTTAGAGGATAAGGTGAATGAGTTTTTCTCCCTCCTCCTGATGACACCCTTTTAGATACCTGAAAACTGCTATCATGTCCCCTCTGAGTGTCTTCTCTTTTCCAAACTAAATGGTCAGCACTGCTCAGGTGAAGATCAGAAGAGCAGAGATAGACACCACCTGTCATAAGCAGTGCATAAAAAATACCAGTATGGCAAAGGGTAAATATTTCTGGCAAGTTTTTTAAAATGATTGTTTCAAAACCTTTTGTGAAAAATATTTTTTCCCATCTCTTGGATGCAAAATGGTAAAAGTGGAGGGAGGGGAAACCAAAACCTGCAAACTTAAAAAAATTCTGTTTTTTTTATTTTTTATTCTAATTTTCCAGTTTTGCTTTTACAACCCCTCCAACTGTTGTAATTTTTAATTTGTAAAATGAAAAAGTTGGATAAAATCTGTCATTTTAAAAAATCTGTCATTTTCAGATGTGAACACTGTGATGGTTCTAGCGCAGAGTGATCCCCAGGGCTGTGGGTCAGGCTGAGCTGCGGGCACCTTTGGGTGGCAGCTGGGCCCTGCTTGTAGTTTAGACAATGCTACCCAAAAAGATCCTGATCCAAAGTCCTTTGGAGTCAATGGAAAGACTCCACTGACTTCACTGGCCTGGGGATCAGGCCAATGTGTAAGAGTCAGTTCTCTTGTGACAGAGAAATGGCTCCGGAGCTTTCATTTGGAGTGACCCCAACCCAGAACCACCACAGGAACAGAAACAGGGAAAGTCTCCACCACGGGTGGGTGAAGGAGAGGTTGATGACAGGATCATGAACAGCGCAAAATGGGATGTGAAGAAGAGGAACTCACCCTGTCCCCACTCCCACCCTGAGCTGCAACGCAGCTGATACATGAGCCATCTGCAGAGTGAGTTCCTCTTGCTACACAGACCCCGCAGCTGCCTCACTGCACAGACCTTGAAAGGAGCAGAGAGATGGTTCCATACAGGGAAGAAATGACAAGGTCTCCTCTCTATGATAGTGCTTTAACAGACACTTGAAAGAAATCATATGCAAGGAGCCTGCAATAGAGAGAAAGACAGATAGATAGATCGATGGATAGAGAGACAGAGAGAAAAAGGATGTATATGGGGGTAGACAGATACAATATTATTGTTAAATACCATGCTTGGTTTATCACATGCTTAAGCACAGAGACTAAGACTTTCAAAAACGATTTGTGAATTTGGGGAACCCATTTAAGCCATCTTAAAGGGGCTGATTTCCAGCAGGTTGGGGCTCAGTGCGGTCTGTCCATCTGCCACTCCTTAAGGTGTCTCATGTTGGGATCCCAAAACCACTCGCTATTTCGGAAGGTGTGGCCAGAATTGTTTGGGTCAATTATGCACATGCTAAATCTGTGTGTAAGACCAGTTGTAGGGGTGCAAGGGGCTGCATCCCTATGGCCCATTCTATCCTTACCTCTTGGGTCAAACTGCAATTAAGGGCGACCAGTGCCAGCTGTGATGGGAATATTATGATAAATCTCCTCTGGCACAACCACACTATGCGGATGCTGAGCGGCAAGTTCTCAGCTGCCCCAGCATTCCCTGCAGGATGAACATTGATCGTTTACCTCTGAGGCAACAGAGGCAACAGAGGCAGCTGTGTGAAACCTGTGGGCACCCTGATATGTTCACAGAATTGTTGGACTTGACCCAGCACCTGCTCCATATACCCTCAGCTGTTATAGTATATCATGAGAAGTTATCTGGTATCAGCTAAGGGGTGAATTTATACCGCTCCAGTTATACCAGTTTAAGTCCCTGTGCACACCCAGGTTCTGGATAAGAGCCTTTTTTCTGGTTTACCTTACATTGTTTTGAAAGCAGCATTAATGATAAGCTGTACATTTTTAATGGTGAGGATAATTAATAATGGGGAAAAATAATGGATTCTTTTTAACGACAATTTTTAACTCAAGGGCGGATGTTTTTCTCAAAGAGAAGCCCTAGTTCAAACAAGAATTATTCGGGGGCAGTTCTCTGGCCTGCATTGTACAGGGGGTCAGACTATGTGATCTCAATGGTCCCTTCTGGCCTTAGAATCTATGAATAAACCTGACAAATGCTCTGACTCCATAATAAGAGTCTCACCATGGGAGTTTCACTAGCAAAGCTGTTAATTACACTGGTAAGTTTCCCTGTCTATAGAGAAGCCCTGGCATAAAATGCTCTTCCCATTAATGTTCTCCATTTCCTCGTACATCCCCTGTCACTGGAGTATCTGACCCCTCCCAATCACTAATGAGTTTATTCTCAGACACTCCTGAAGTTCATCCTCCCTTCACAGAAGGGGAGACTGAGGCACAGAAAGAGACTAAGTGACTGAGTGCAGGGCACAAAGGAGTCTGCAGCTGAATCAGGGGTTGAACACAGGGCTCCTGAGCACAAGATTGTTCTTCCTCCCCTAAGCCCCTGGCCATCCCAAAAGTCTGGGTAACAATGACCAACCGGGTACTTGCCTAGAAGGCTAATGACACTGGACTATTTCTTCCAAACAGGGGAAGAGTCTGGATGGGATGGGACTAGGAAACAGGGAAACAGACACAAGCTGGGAAATCTGCTACAGGGGATATAATTGCTCTTACAAACAGTCCCACACCCTTTTGCTTCTGGGTTAGATTCTGTCTCTCTCCCGCAGCCCAAACCTCAGGGCAGGCAGGGCAGAAATAGACCGATCTCTGCAGCACTGGTGGGGTTATTAATGGACCCAGATGCAGCAGGACTAGAGAGTAATCAGCTGCTGCTCAGAAGAGGGAAGGGAGAGGACAGTTGGTGCCATAAGTAGCGGCTCCTGCTCAGTGACTCTCTGCGCACACAGTCTAGCTGCTCCATGCAGCTGTGCAGGGAGGCAACCACAGGATGAGCTGACAGCATCCTGAGAATCTGCACAGTCTCCTGTGCAGACTCTTCTTCCCCCACCCAGCAGTGAGCTCTCCCCAAGCTACCAGCCCAGAGGTGCGTGTCAGACGCTGTGATGTGGGATCGAAGAACCAGCTCACACAAAGTTATTTTTGTCCTCACACATTACCCTGCCTCATTCTTTCTCTTTCTCTCTCTCCATTTAGTCTGTTCTCATGATGTTTCCAGGGCAGTTTATTTTCATAGTTGTACATTTAAAGGCCAGAAGGGACCAATGGGACCATCGAGTCAGAGCATCTGCACAGCCCAGGCCAGAAAGCCTCCCCCAGGGATCCCTGCATTGAGCTGCTAACTTCTGGCTGAGCTAGAGCCTGTCTGGTAGAAAGAGACGTCTCCTCTCGGTTTATGGATTCCAAACTGGCTCACGTTTCTAAACACTAAGGTGACTGTGGCTGATCAGTGCAAGAGGGGACCAGGGGGAAGGGAGATGCTGGACTGGGACAGAGCAACTGGAGATGGGCCCTGACATTTAGCTCCAGCTGTGGGTCCTAATCTGACCTTCCCCAGAGATTGGGAGTGTGGACTTGGGGTTCTGGTTTGAATTTTTCATAGCGACAGCCCCAAAGTCTGGGTGTGGGGACTCTTGCTCTGAGCAAAAGTTCAATAGGTATCAGAGATGGTGATCCAGAGTGTGACAGAGAAATGGAACAAGATGTGGAATCTGGGATGGCTGAACCACCTAACGATGAATGGGGAAGAGGGACCAGAAGGAGCTATTGGTCTTGACACAGATTTCAGGAAGTTCAGTGGAGTGTGCAGATCTGGTGTGCACCGAAGGCCCGACACTGACAGACTGACTGGGAAGCTGGCCAGGCCACAGACATGCCCACTAAGGATAGACTGTAACAAAGGATACTGGGAAGTTTAACATTTCAGAGCAGGGCCCATGCTATATGAAAGCTAACTGTACAGCACCAGCACACCAATAGCACTGAGGGAAGAACTCATTCACAATGACGCCTGCACCAGGCCCAGCTGAGAATTGCACATCAAGATTTTTTTTTTTTGATAGATTTTGACTAAATGATTCTTTTTTTTAATTTTATTTTACATTTTTATTTGTGGAAGTCTCTCCTCTCTTTGAACATTTTTGATTGTTGGCTGGTGTAACCCCCAAGGAGATTACATGGATTCCTGGGGCTCTGTCTGCTGGCAGCTCATGGAGAGGCACTGTCCCTGATAGGGACGGAGAGTGAAGGCAGACTCAGAGTCTGCCCAGCAATCAATAGGGAGTGACAGGTCCTCCTAGGGAGAAGCCATTTTGGAGTGAGTCTGGATCCAGCCAGGGCAAGGACAGGACTGGCTGTGTGGGGACCCGCTGAGTCCCAGGCCTGCAGGCAGGGTTCCCCGTGAGAACTGGCCTCTAGAGACCTGACAGCAGATCCCTCAGCTGGGTTTTTGTTCCCCACTGATGATTCCCAATTGGTAGCGTTTGCTGGGAAATTTCCCCAGCCAGGCTGGGTTCACCCCCCAGCTCCCTAGGTGAGACCAGTCACCACATGGTCAGCTCTGCTCTGGCTGCTAGTCCAGGGCTGCTGCCTGTGTGTGTCTGGGCGCTGGGATAGGAGACGACAGTTTTGGATTTTAGTGTAGTTGTATAACCTGCACCTTGAGCCCTGCACCCCTTTGTGGTGAGGGAAAATCCTGGGACCGATGCAGCCTGATTCCTGCCTGAGGAGGATCCCTGCCAGCAGAGATCAACCCCTCTGCAGTGACTGAGGAGTTCAGTGTCATCTTCGAACCTGAGGATCATTCATGGAGTTTGTGAGTGCACCATCTTTTAGTCAGTCAGTCAGGGAATTTGTTTTGGGGACCCCCTACTCCCTGAACTGTGCTCTCAAGCCAGGGAATAAGGGTTTGAGGATTTTATAACCTGCTGCATATTACACCTGTGGAGGGATTTACCGCCACCTCCAACTTGTGAGTCCATTGGGCTGTACTGAACCCAGTCAGCCACACCGCTAAACTACTGCGGAGAATTTTGTAGTCATAGGTCATCAAGAGCCCCAGCAAAGTACGAGTACCAACAGGACACTAATCTTACATTTGCTACATCAAGTCACAAGTATTTTCAGCATGGGCACCGGTGACCCTAAAAATAGCGTTTCACCTTGTTATGTTGTATTTGTCTCCTGTTTAATATAATTATTTTGTTGAATATATTTGTATGTGTTTGTGTTATTTCTTGGCAGTCTCCAACTATCTGGCAAGTAAGCGGCAGCTACCTTGTGATTAGAATTTTCCACCCAAGCTGCCCTGGTGACCCTGCCAGGAAGGAGCGAGGGGGGTGGAGGCACCGCCAAATAAATTCATAGGAAAAAGAGAAAGACGATTCACCCTGCTGAGTGGGTGACGGGATGCAGAAGAACCCAGACCTGTCCATCAAAACCTGTACACGGATTGGCGTTAAAGGAGGTAACCAGGTGGAGAGAGGCGCTACACTGGAATACCAAAAGCCCAAAATATTTTTGAGGTGACCAAAACCTAACATTCCCTGTTGCCTGGCAGTTTTCAGGTTGTCCGTTTTTTGATGAAAAGTAAAAAAAAATTATTGCTGAAAATTTCAAGGGAAATTCAGTGTAAATTTTGCACAGGGAAAAAAATCCATTTTCCTCTCCGCCCCAGCGTGGTTATGCTCTCAAGGATCTCAGGTGAAATCTGCCAATGCTGTTCTGCCCTATGCTCACAGGACTTCCCTGTGATCTCCTAGAGGTTAATGCAGATTAACCTGAAGGCTTGTGTGACAAATGTGGGTGCAGGTCTTGCTGGAGGCCATAAGCAGCACATGAACCACCCCATTCAGGGAGCCTAGCCCCTTCCCTAATCTCTTCTGCCCACCTGCCACCTGTTCTCACCCACTGAGGTCAGAGGAGCACCAAGTCCCTCACCGCAGCCAGAGGAACCCCAGTCGGTGGCCTTAGCCACCTGAGTCCAGCCCCATCCACCCATGCTAGCTACCCTGAGGATTTGACCTACTGCCCAAGCTATCCCAGCCCACCAGCTCAAGTCACCCTGAGCTCCAGGTGGCCTGCCCACCTGAGCCTCCCAAGCTGGCCTGTGTAAGCTGCCACAGCCAGCCTGACCAGCCAGAGGTGCCTCAAGCCCTGGTCACTTGGAGGAGCTCTGAGCAGGGGCGGCTCTAGAAATTTTGCCGCCCCAAGCATGGTGGAATGCCAGGGGGGCACTGTGCCAGTTGCCAGTTCTTCAGCTTCGGTGGACCTCCCACAGGCATGCCTGCGCAGGGTGCACTGGTCCCATGGCTCCACCGAAGCCGGGGGACCAGCGGACCCTGCACAGGCATGCCGCCAAAGACTGCCTGCATGCCGCCCTCCCTGCGACTGGCAGAGCACCCCCTGTGGCATGCCATCCCAAGCACGCGCTTGGTGTGCTGGGGTCTGGAGCTGCCCTTGGCTCTGAGCCCCACTGTGGCCTGGACCCAAGGCTTTGTCAGAGAGCATTAGCGGAGGTTTGGGGTGGCTTAACTTCCCCGAGCCTCCATTTTGGGTCATCCATGCTGGAGCCCAAGGCACAACTATGAGTATGAACCAAGGCTGCGAACCAAAGTAGGCCTGGCTTTGGCAGAATAGTAACACACTGGGTATTGTCTAACCAGGTAATCACACTCCTGACCTGAGAGGACGGTACAGAGAGACACAAAGTTTTAAAGTAATTCCATAATTACAGGCTTAAGAGGTGATACAGGAACACATCAACCATCCCTAAAGATAAAGGTGAGATGACAAGATAATGGATAAGGATGTTTGAACTAGCAGGAACAAGGATAAGGATGGTGATAAGGGTAGTAATTGACAAGATCTAAAGTGGAATAGGTGACTTCTTTATATCAGTGTATAAAAGGAGAAGTCACAGGAGGGGCATCTTTGTACTAGTCTAGACACAGCACTCTGGTGTGCTGATTGAACTGGTACCTTGTAGCAGGCATACGTGTGTTAGTGGATCTATAGTTCTTATACAGGTATTATGACTGTGTTTTGTCGACAATAAACCTGGCCAAGCATCTTCGCCACTGAATTGAGCCTATGCTCGTTCTTAAAAATAGCATTGAAGTCTGATGAATCAACACACTGAACCATCTGCTAGTGCTGCTGATGTTGGAGCTCTGAGGACAACACTAGCAGCATTACCAGTTCTGTAGCACCAGCAGAACTTAGCAACACAAACAGCAATTGGTAATTACACAATCATAGGCATGTCAAGTAGGAAGGGACCTCAAGATGTCATCAAATCGATCCCTCTGCACGGAGGCAGGATTAAGTGAACCTAGACCATCTCTGATAGGGGGTTTGTCCCACCTGTTCTCAATAACCTCCGACAATGAGGATTCCACAACCTGCCTTGGAAGCCTATTCCAGAGCTTAACTTCCCGTATCATTACAAAGTTTTTCCTACTATCGAACCTAAACCTCCATTGCAGCAAATTTAGCCAATTACTTCTTGTACTATCTGCAGTGGGCACTGAAAGCAATTGATCACTGTCCTCTTTATATCATCAGTACACTGGTATCATGTCTCCCCTCAGTCTTCTTTTCTCAAGATTAAACATGCACAATGTTTTTAGCCTTTCCTCCTAGATCAGGTTCTCTAAACCTTTGATCATTTTTGTTTCTTTTCTCTGGATTCTGTCTAATTTAGCCACATCTTTCCTAAAGCGTGATACCCAGAATTGCAAACAGTCCTCTGGCTCACACCTCACCAGTTCCCATAACGGGACAATGACATCCCATTTCTCACATACAACACTCCTTTAATACCACCTGGAATGACATTAGCCTTTTCTGTGACCTCATCAAATTGTTGACTCACATTCAATTTGTGATGCTTTTGGTACCCCTTGAACCCAGGCATGCAGAGCACACAGATTGGCTATCTAGCACCTTAACCAGTCATTTTATCAGCCAAAAGGCCCCTTTGCCACCAGCTGTCCCTTGGTTAGCCAAGGCCAGGCAGTCAAGCCAGGGTTGAGCAGACAAAGCAGGGGACAGCTGTAATCAAACCTGTGGTGTAGAGGCTTCATGCTTGAGTCTCATTATTGTACGCAAGGTTTGAGGCTTACTTGGTGTCAGAAGTGCTGCTTCGTCCAAATTGTGGGGGGCTTTTACTCTTCTTTTGGTGACCATATGGCTTAGCTGGTTGAAGATGTTCAGAAGACCAACCAAGCGGTTGCCTCCACAAAATGAAGAAGCGACAGCTCACAACCAACTGGAACAGCAGTGTACAATAGAATAGTAGTCTAGGGCCTTAACCACTCAGCCATCTTGCATGATATGGCTATGGGCTTGGTATGCCTGCAGGCCAGCTTATGTTTCCCTGTCTACATTCACTTGGGTGCGTGATTCCATTTGATGAAATAACACCTCATGTGAACAACACTCTGCTGGATAAAGAGGTGGCTGAGGAGTTAAGGCTGATCCTCTGTATTTATCATTGGTGGGTTTGAATCCCGCTGATAGCCAGTATTTCCTTTGGCAATTGTGGACACTGGCTCTTTCCTCTTGAGGTCCTCGCTACCCCAGCATGTCTTACCATAAAAATAAAAATTGTTGTAGCGCTGTTGGTCCCAGGATAGCAGAGCTAGGTAGCTGGAAGGTTAGTCCTGTGGAAGATTTGACCTCACCCACCTTGTCTGGATAATTAAAACCAGACACACCCAACAAACTGGGGGCCCCACAGTCCCTGGACCAGCTGGACTCCAGGCTGGCTCACAAATGTGGGAATAAGGGCAGGTCTGTGGGTTTGGGCCTTGCCCCCCTAGGCATTCCCCTATTTCCCCTACAGCAGAGCGAGTGAGAAGCTGAAGCCACCATACCTGGGATGAGGAATCCTGGTGAGAGACCCACACGTCAGGAACCCCCAACACTGTAACGTGACTGAGGGAGTGGGGTCAGTGGCAGTCAAAGCAATGGACACAGACACTGCTGGAGGAAAGCAGGCTATGTCCCAGCCTGTGTCTGCCCTGGAGGAGAAGCAGAAGCCCTTGAACCTGAGATGTCAGGGGACAGCAGGGAGTTGCAGCCCAGGCCCCTGACGATGCAGCGAGCAGGAGCAGAGGCAGCGAGGTGACCGCACAGGATTATTAAATCATTTTTCGATTGGTTTTTACCTTGTGTGTGTTTGGCAATTAGTGACCACTTTTGAAATGCAAAAGTCTGGCACCTATCGCCTCAGAAAGCAAAGCTGCTGCAATCCCAACCCCCAACCCCAAGGCAACTCCACAAGTCGCCCACTTCAACAGCCACTTATAGGGTCTAGAGAGATAACACATATAGAGAAGATTCACCACATCCCACATCTGCTCACTCTTCTGTGACTCAAACCCGCACACGTGTGAGGCGCTTGCATGTTGGTTGGTAGATAGCGGCTGTATTTGCCACAGTATTTGCTCTATTATTGCTTTAACTGCAGACGTGGGAACACGACAGCATCTTTAGCTAGACACAGAAACTTTTAACATTTGATATCCCAGTTATTGTGATAATAATACATGTCCTGAGACCATGGATGGCACACGATCCCAATCCGTCGGGGACGTTAGCCCTCCGACTCTGCGCCTTCCACCCGAGGCCCCGCCCCTACCCTGCCCCTTCTCCCCCCCCCTGCTTGTACGTTGGAGCCCTACTGCCCACCAACGCAGCATAGGAGCCCCAGCTGAACTGCCCAAAGCTCTGGCCCACCTGTCCCAGCTGCTCTGAGACCCAGGCTGCCAGCTGATCTGCCTCGCCTGCCCCAGCTGCCCCAGGCCACTGGCCACCCTGAGTCCCAGGCCGCTGGCTGACCTGAGTTGATCTGACCCCTGGGCTGCCAGCTGGTCCATGCACTGGCCCAACCACCAGGCCTCTGGACAGCCTGAGACACCCCTGGCCTCCGGCTGGTTTGAGCCACTGGCCAAATCGAGCCCCAAGCTCTAGGTTGCTGGCCCGAGTTGAGCCCCCATCAGCTTCATGGGAGAGGGGGAGTGAAGGTGGGTCATTGGGGCTTAGCCTCCCCTGGTCTATTATACCCGCCATCCATGCTTTAGACCCACATAAAAGAAACCTGCCAGGATAAATTATTTTTCTGTCAACTGGCAAATCTATAAAAAAAACAACCAGGCCGGTCAAATCCCAGGTAGGTGGTAATCCTATTGGCAATGGCAGTGCTGTTTACCCTTTTTTTTTTTTGCAATAATGTTATTTCTTCTGTACACTGACTTGTTTAATTTGTGGTTTTCTTTTGGATGCTGCATATGCTGCTTTATTACTGTGGGGTCAGACACTGAGTCTGTGCACATACTGGTTTGTTGTCATTTCCATGTTTGCGCTGGTTCTAAACACCCTTGTGAAGAACCCAGATGTTATTTGCCCTGACTTTAGAAGGGGAAACTGAAGTATACAGGCAGGAGATGACTTACCAAAGCTCACACAGTAAATCAGTAGCACAGCTGAGAATAGAACCCAGGAATCCACCAAGCCCTGAGCATTAGCCCCAAAAGCCTTCCTCACACTCTCTGCAATGGGAAGTCTCATGTCTTGTCAGTACACAGAACTGACACCATTAGCCATGGAAGAAAACATAACTGGGGACTGGAATCTGTCTGGATTAGGATGCACTGGTAGTTACACTGTAGCTGTGGTTGTATTAAAGACATTTGTATTTTGACAATGTAAAGAATGGGGGATATCTTGTATTTTAAGTGAGTTTTAATGAAACAAGACCTGGGTTATAATCTTTAGCCAGTGATGGACTGTTTGGTGTATTGATTGTACAGTATGTAGTTCTGGAAAGTATGACATGCTGCTGGAAAATGGATGTATTAATGATTTTTTTTCTTGGGGAATGTCTCACTTTTCTATATAGTCCTCCAGCAGAAAGAGCCAATCACAAGTATGGTTCACATTTGAATATATCTCTTCTTCTATAATGGGAATTCCAAGAGTACCAATTCAGGTCAATACATGGCATCCAAAAATTACTTAAAAATGGTAACGTTATATTTGTGTGCCAGTCCGAAGCTGCTGAATTTTAATATGATGACAAAAAATTTGCCATGGCAAAAAGAACTGAAAATATGAGAGAGAGAGAGAGAGAGAGAGAGAGGACTAGGGCCATAACCAGGGCAGGGTGAGCAGGACAATCACCCAGGGCTTAAAGCTGTGGGGGCGTAAAAATGTGGCAGGAACAGTGGTGACATGTAAATCCCCATGCGTTGGAGGTTGATCCAGCAAGTCCCACATAGCCAGGCTAGAGGAGGGTGCACCACATTCACTCTCTGACTCACTTCAGGAGGTCACTGAACCTGTCTGGATTGGGCACACAACCAAATAATCTTGGGGGAGGCATGTTCACCCCAGGCACTAATATTCCTAGTTATGGCTCTGCCTAGGACCCAGGTCTCTAAGGACAAACCCCATTCTGGGCATTTACTGCACCATACCAACCTTTCAGAGTGACTAGGACAGGCTGAGTTATCACATAAGTGAACATAAGCCACATCCCTTTTCTCAGAGCTGGAGTAAACACCACTATTCTTGATCAACCACATTCTACTGCCTGACTAGTAAATACTTGTGTAACCCTTTGAGAAAGGGTTTGTCACGTCCTTCTCCAGTACGTGGTCTAAAAAGAAGCCAGCAATTACTCATGTGGTTCAGATAACAAGGGTCTGAACTGGGTATTTGATACTTAAGGGTACAAGCCATGTTGCTGATCTACACTGGGGTAACTGTCTTCATGTTCTGGATTTGTACAGCACCTGACACAATGGGATCCTGGTCCATGACTGGGGTCCTAGGTGCTACCACAGTGCTAATAGTCATAATATTAATTGCAGTCTGGCTTTGTGGGATTCATACAGTGAGAAGCCAACTTAAAAACAGGTTTTGTACTTAAAATTATGATAATTTGTAAATTATGGTGTGAATCTCCAAAATACTGTGCTGGCAGGATCTCGGTGTGTGTGGTGGTAAGTGCTTTAACACAATTTTTATATAAGAGCAATGGAGAGCCAAAATTTAATTATTGAGGATTTTCAGAAATGATTGCATTGGGTTAATCTTTATACAATTCATTTAAAAGGAATGAACTTCATTAATGATAAAAATAGCGGCTCAATTTTTACTAAATAAAAAGGCCGTTTTTTTTAATTTGCATGTATTATTTTAGTTATGTAGAAATGTAAATAAAAGAAAAATTAAATGTAACCAGGTTAGGTATCACAAAAAAATGAGAAGTAACAGAGTTCTAAAAGCTTAGACTGAGATCCCCTCCGTTTTACATAAAAGACTTTGTTTATAAACTTTATACAGATTTCTGAAAAGCACTGTATAATCTTTTTTTTTCTCTTCTGTGCAGAAAATTTTATTTGGAATTCATGCACACTTCTTCACCTCTGCTGGACTGTGGAATTATTTAGTTATCTAATAAATAAATGAATTAATTAGTATCAAGTACTGTATATGAATGTCTGAGGTAAACCGGATGAAGTTCAATAAAGACAAATGCAAAGTGCTCCACTTAGGAAGGAACAATCAGTTTCACACATAGAGAATGGGAAGAGACTGTCTAGGAAGGAGTATGGCAGAAAGAGATCTAGGGGTCATAGTGGACCACAAGCTAAATATGAGTCAACAGTGTGATACTGTTGTAAAAAAAGCAAACGTGATTCTGGGCTGCATTAACAGGTGTGTTGTAAACAAGACCCGAGAAGTCATTCTTCCGCTCTACTCTGCACTGGTTAGGCCTCAGCTGGAGTATTGTATCCAGTTCTGGGCACCGCATTTCAAGAAAGATGTGGAGAAATTGGAGAGGGTCCAGAGAAGAGCAACAAGAATGATTCAAGGTCTTGAGATCATGACCTATGAAGGAAGGCTGAAAGAATTGGGTTTATTTAGTTTGGAAAAGAGAAGACTGAGAGGAGACATGATAGCAGTTTTCAGGTATCCAAAAGGGTGTCATCAGGAGGAGGGAGAAAACTTGCTCACCTTAGCCTCTAATGATAGAACAAGAAGCAATGGGCTTAAACTGCAGCAAGGGAGATTTAGGTTGGACATCAGAAAAAAGTTCCTAACTGTCAGGATAGTTAAACACTGGAATAAATTGCCTAGGGAGGTTGTGGAATCTCCATCTCTGGAGATATTTAAGAGTAGGTTAGATAAATATCTATCAAGAATGGTCTAGACAGTATTTGGTCCTGCCATGGGGGCAGGGGACTGGACTCGACCTCTTGAGGTCCCTTCCAGTCCTAGAGTCTATGAGCCTATGAACCTATGAATGAAAAACCCTGTTACAAACAGATAGAAAAGCTGACAATACCAAAATATAGATGAACTTTTTCTTTATTATTACATTTAAATTAGAAGTGAATTGGTGAACCAGACTGGTTAAGACAATTTGACTAAAATTAAATAACATTTAAGGTATAGAATTAAAAGGAAAGACGTTAGTTTTCCCTCCCTTTTTTTAAAAACAGGGCTTTGTGGTTCTCTGTTGGAAGGTTAACAATAGCACTAACCTGCCGCAAAATTCAGAGTTACAAGAAAGCAGCTTGCTTTTTGCTTCTGGAGCTCAGCTTCTCCCAGCCCATGCAGGTCACATGTTTTTTTGTAAAGCAGCTGCCTTGACTACAGGCTTTCAATGGAGATTATGAGTCCAACTGCAGGGAGCCTACTGAGCATGCTCAAAACTGCTACACCCAGTTTCAAAATTTCTGGATGTGTGATGCTAACTATGCATCTGCCTAGCAATAATGTCCTAGACACAACTTATTCGTCTCCCCGCTTCGCTTTAGATCTTTTTCAGAGATATCTCCCTATTTGGCATGTGGGTTACATTCACAGTCTAATATTTGAACCCTAAGGCTCCACTGGAGACTGAAGAATACCCAGCTAGGGTAAAAACCTCTAAGGAAGGAGAGTCCATCACCTTCCTAGGTAACCCGTTCTGGTGAAGCACTGGAATGGGTTACCTAGGGAGGTGGTGGAATCTCCTTCCTTAGAGGTTTTTAAGGTCAGGCTTGACAAAGCCCTGGCTGGGATGATTTAGTTGAGAATTGGTCCTGCTTTGAGCAGGGGGTTGGACTAGTTGACCTCCTGAGGTCCCTTCCAAACCTGATAGTCTATGACTCTATGATACAGAATATTGAAGAAGGGACTGGGGTTGCCAGGTGTCCGGTTTTTTACTGGAATGTCTGGTCAAAAAGGGGACCTTGCAATGTCCAGTCAGCACTAAAAGTCCAGTTACCAGTGTAACCATGATTAGCATCCCTGCCGAGAGGGCAGGAAGACCAGCAGCTGCTCAGCTGTTGATGGAGAGCCTCAGCTGTATGAGTGGCCAGTTACCTGGCTTTTGGTGGAGGCTAGGCCCCGGTCCCCCACCTTGTGCCCGAAGCTTTGCCCCTCCTCTTCTGCCCCCCCCCCTTCCCTTCTCCCTCCTCCTGCACAGGAGTCCAGAGCATCCCCACCATGGCCTCCGTCCCCAGCACTAGGCAGCCAGGGGACGATGCACCAGCCCTGGTGTGCCAGGCGGCCAGCCACGGAGCGCCAGGAGGCAGCACCCCCAGTCCCAGTGCACCAGGCGATGTGATCCAAGTGCTGGGTAGTCACCATGGCTCCAGCAACAGCTGCCCCTGGTCCCTGCAGAAGGCAGGAAGGCCAGCCCCACCCTGCCTGGACCAGCCAGGGCAAAGCGCTGGGAACTGTAGGAGGGGCCTGGCCCTGGGGTGGAGCATGGGCAGGGCGTGCCAGGCTGTTTGGGGAGGCACAGCCTTCCCCTGCCTATGATAATGGTTGCCCATGCTCAGTCACGGCTACAGGGGGCATCTGGCAGCCTGGGGTGGCAGCTCCGGTTAAGTAGGGGTTTGGCCCAGGGCTGGGGAAGGGGAGCATCCACAGGTTTGCACAGGTCCTGCGAGCAGAACGGGTGAAAGGAGGGCAAGCTCTGAGCACACCAAAGTGGCTGCAGAAGGAAGGGGGCAACCCACTATCTGTGGGGTGTGGATGTCGGGAGATGTGCTGTTTGAAGAGCAGCTCCTGGCCCTGCTCCATTCGCCCCGTCAGCTGCAGAGGGGCCTGGGCTTGATGTGCCACACAGGGCTGCTTCCCCTGAAGGTTTGGGCTGGGCCAGGCTGCCAATCCTGGCTCCATACATGGAACGATCACTGTCCAGGTAAGAGCACAGCTGCCCCCAGCACTGCTCCCTGGGAACTAGAGCACCCACTCGCTCCAGGAGGCAGAAGTTGGGAGTCTCCAGTGCTTTGCAACCAGGCACCCCAGCTGCAACCAAGATAGCCTGGAAGCTGGGGCCTCAGGAGCCCCTTACTGTGGGATGTGGAGGAACCAAGATCAAAGGCTCGTTAAACCCCTCTGGAGAAGTGGGGAGACCCCGGAACCAATATGTCTGTGTAAATATTCTGGAGCCAGCCCAGGTGAGCGATTCACAGCTGCCGGAGAGGTGACTACAAACAATGGGGCAAGTTCCCCAGATGGAAGTGAGCAGCCCCCTGTTCTCATTTCCACAGACCCAGATTGTCAGAGGACGGCTGGGCATGTTTGGGACCATCCCTTGCCTTGGGGTTGGGGCCCTGGAGGAAGTGGAAGTCAGTCAGAACTGGGAGATTACTGGGCTCTCTCCCTAGCTCTTGGAGGGGTTTGGGAGTAGTAGTTAGAGTGGGGGGGGCTGGAAGCCAGGGCTCCTGGCTTCCATTCTTTGCTCTGGGAGGGGATTTGAGACAAATGAGTTAGAGCAGGTGCGGCTGGAGGTCAGGACTTCTGGCTTCTAGTCCCGGCTCCTCTACAGACATTTTGTGTGACTTGAGTGAGTGGCTTATGGACAGAGACTCTCCTGTTCCCTGCAGATAACAAGTGGGGTTGGCGAGTGTGGTGGCCCCTGGCCTGGTGGGCAGGGGAAGAAGAGTGATGGAGGAGGGTGTCCAGTTTTCAGAAATTGGAAAGGTGGCAACCCTAGCAGGGACAGAGACCTTGTTCCTTGGCTCCTTATCCAGCACCTGTCAGCTGAGCCCAGACTGCATTTTGCCGTTATTATTTATATAAAAGCACCCGCCAGAGACCCCAGCGAAGGTCAGGGCCCCTTTGCGCTGAGTGCTGTGCAAACACTAATGGTTGGTCTGCAGAGGGAAATTGACCAGCAGAACTATACTGGTCCAACTAACCCACTACAGCTAACCTGGGATAACTCCCCAGGAGACACTCTAATCCAGTGTACCGGCGGCTTTGTCCAGTTTAGCTTATGTCACTTTGGAAATGATATAAACTAATCTTGCCCTAGGCTCTCTCATTCCGGAATAATTGTGTCCCCACAGGAAGTTATCCCAGGAAAACTGCAGTGATTCAATTACACTAATGTAGTTCTGCTGGTCCATTTCCCTGTGCAGATGAACCCTTAGTGAGAGGCAGCCCCTGCCTGGAAGAGTTCCCAATCTAAGCAAGGATTTTCAAAAGCCCCTGAAGAATTTAGAAGCACAAGGCAGTGAGCACAGAGCTATGAAATGTCAGGCCGCTCAAAGCCCTGCAGAAAAGTGCTTCTCAGGATAGTTAAACACACTCACAATGGTTCAAAAAACTTGAACTAGCAAAACAAAACAAAGGTACAAGAGTGAAAGACTTATTGGGGGAGGGATAGCTCAGTGGTTTCAGTATTGGCCTGGTAAATCTGGTATTGTGAGTTCAGTTCTTCAGGGGGCAAAGCAGGGGGTTGGACTAGATGATCTCTTGAGGTTCCTTCCAGCCTTGATATTCTATAGTTCCCAAATATACCATTGTCTGAGGCATGGTCTAGAGACATTGCTCAGGTGCTGACTGTACCAGCAGCAGGGCCTATGTTGCTTGTTGGAAAGCTTGCAACATGGCCAGATTTTCCAGAGATTGGCTCTCAGTTAGGTTCCTAAATGCAGTGGCTAGATTTTCCAAAGCATCCAGGACCCAATAGCTGTCAATCATGGCTCTCAAATGAGAGTTTTTATCAGTTGCTGGATGCTGGCACTTACAGAAATCTGGTTGTCAGTCTGGAATTCATGCCAGACATCAGCTCAAACCCATACACCAAAGCAATATAATTGCTTCATGTAGTGACTGCTTTCCATGGAGCCAAATACTGACATGACATTCTCTTGCAAACTCTGGATGAGGCTAACAAACAGTTTCACTATGCCATAGCTTGTGACTAATACTTTTTGTTTCTTATGACTATTTCATCACATCCTTACAAACTTGCATGATATTAAACACACCTGCAAATTGAAAGGTGACCCTGACACTATTGTCAGTTCTCATGATTTCACAGCATGTGTCATAATATTTGCTGTTTTTCTTAAAGCCCAACTCCTGAAGTGCTGGGATTATGTGAGAAGCTTGGGTTTTGTTGAAATGTGTAAATTTCTAGCCCTCCTGTTTGTGAAGAACACGTGGAAAACCTGATTTCCTAAAGGTCAAACACCAGAAGTCAAATAAAAGCAAGCAAAATACATATTTTAAAAACAATCTCATGAATTCTTGAGTTTATCTTGGGATTTTGAGGGGGCTGCCTCATGAGTTTTGGATATTTTGGGTTAGCAGTAGAATCACTAAACAGTGCTGAGAGGACTTGGGAGCTGAGTTGTCAATATAAAGAGTCAGGGGGTAGGATTACAGAGTTTGGGTATTTTTCCCAATTTTATTCAGAAGTAACTTTTTTTTCTAAAATAAAAAACAAGTAGCATTTGCCCTAAGAATATTCCAGTGTCCTACTGCACTTGAGGTCACTGTACTTTGTCTACCTGTGGCCCCAGAGAAGGTCTCCCACCTTCTTACTGCACGGCCGCTACAGTTGCTTCTGATTTCGGGAGACTCTTTGATGTGGCTGGACTGTGACAAGCACTGCATTTCAGCAACTGGAGCATTAATGACATCTGCCCCGCTGCAGAGTGATCTCTGCGTATGTCGATGTCTCTTCTCTCTGGGGTGGTGGATACTTTAAGATAAAACACAGTAATGTTACTTTTCTACTAAGCCAGCTTAAAACCACAGAAATGAAGCCAGAAAATGCTCCTCTGACAGCACTGCTGTATGTACATCACGAGCAGTTCTAATGGGCATTTAGGCTGGGAAACACCATTGGCCTCACTTCTTACATCAACCTCTTTGAGCCATGCAGCTCAGATTTCCCCCTCCCCAGCCTTGGTCTGGCCCTTTTTTGCCCCCCAGTTGGAAAGAGAGAGCTTTTGGGCAGAGTGCTGGCTGGAAAGATGCTTGGAGCTAGGATCAAAGAAAATGATGTTATGTAAATAAATGGGGTTGCGTCTCTGAACATACCTGTCTCTGTCATCACTTTCACTTCTCAATCTTACTATGCACAAGACCTATAATATTGGCTAATAATTTGGGTCAAAGAAGAACCATTATGTATAATATTGAGAGGGATAAACCAGTTTTGGAATTCACATGAGTCACAAAAAATCTCTGCAAATAGTACCCTGTCCTAGAGTTAAATAATAAACACTCAAAGGGATAAGTCAGCATTTGTTAGCATAGATTCATAGAAGACTAGGGTTGGAAGAGACCTCAGGAGGTCATCTAGTCAAACCCCCTGCTCAAAGCAGAACCAATTCCCAACTAAATCATCCCACTCAGGGCTTTGTCAGGCCGGGCCTTTAAAACCGCTAAGGATGAAGATTCCACCTCCTCAGTAGGTAACACATTCCAGTGCTTCACCACCCTCCTAGTGAAATAGTATTTCCTAATATCCAATCTAGACCTTCCCCACTGCAACTTGACACCACTGTTCCTTGTTCTGTCATCTGCCACCACTGAGAACAGCCTAGTTCTATCCTTTTCGGAACCCCCCTTGAAGTAGCTGAAGGCTGCTATCAAATCCCCCCTTACTCTTCTTTTCTGCAGGCTAAAAAAGCCCAGTTCCATCTTCTGCTCATAAGCCATGTTCCCCAGCCTCCTAATCATTTTCATTGCCCTCTTCTGGACTCTCTCCAATTTCTTCACATCCTTTCAGGAAGAGTGGCGAAAACTGAGCACAGTCCTCCAGATGTGGCCTCACCAGTGCTGAATAGAGGGAAATAATCACTTCCCTTGATCTGCTGGCAATATTCCTACTAATGCAGCTCAATATGCCATTAGCCGTCTTGGCAATAAGGGTACACTGTTGACTCATATCCAGCTTCTCATCCACTGTAATTCCCAGGTCCTTTTCTGCAGAACTGCTGCTTAGCCAGTTGGTCCCCAGCCTGTAGCAGTGCATGGGATTCTTCTGTCCTAAGTGCAGGACTCTGCACTTGTCCTTGTTGAACCTCATCAGATTTCTACTGACTCAATCCTCCAATTTGTCTATGTCCCTCTGGACCCCATCCCTACCCTCCAGCATATCTACCTCTCCCCCCAGCTCAGTGTCATCCACAGACTTGCAGAGGGTGCAATCCATCCCAACATCCAGATCATTAATGCATAAGAACAGCGAAAGTAATTCTAGGAAAATCTCTGGAAAGTGAATGAAACTCCCTGTCTCTGAGATCACTGGAGTTGTTTGCCCCAAACTTTCAGGGCAAGATCTACATAGTGATGAGACGTGGTAATCAAATTTTATACTCTCTGGAATGGGTTTGTGGAGGTGTGTGTGAAAATATGAGCAATGACAGGATGCTAACTTCAGCCTTAACTCCGAGGACACCAGCTGTGCCATCATGATAACAGCGCACAGCTCTTCCCTTTGTGACACTGCTTTAAACACTCAATAAAATGTTACATATTAAAAATAATAATAATACTAGGACAGAACGTCAGTGACCCAAACTCCTCCCATCCATCTTTAGAGGAGGAGAAATAAAAATAAAAATCCAAATTCATTGCCCTGGAGTGTGGACAAATAATTATCATAAGGAAGCAACTGGGAGACAGAAGCTCTATGTAAGCAGCTTTCCCTGCCACTAACATGATACCAGGGTGTGTGCATCACTGCACAGCCACTGCTGGCAGTGTGAGGATGTGCGCGCCTGACTGACACCTACATCGCATGCAAATCCATTGGGGGAAATCCTGTCCCCATTGAAGTCAATGGGAAACTCCCAGGATTTCACTCCTTGCCTGTCTTTCTTTCCCTTACGGAGGTCCATGGTGGGGAGGGTTACCAGGAAATGGTGCTGGTGCATCATTAATAGGATCTATTTCACTAGACCCGATTCCCACTTGGGTAACATTTTGGAGGTTTTCAAACCAGCCTGGGGAATTTGACTGTCCAGTTCCCAGGAGTTTGAATGGGAATTTTGAAACCTTGAACATCTGTGCCTTGGTTATTTGTTTGACTGCAGAGGCTGGTGGGGAAAGCCCTTCTGTAGCCGGATAGATTTTCAGGCCATGGGGGATTCTGCCCTATCACGATGGTGTGGAGTTTGGGAAGGATATTTTCATCTTGCCTGGATGCTGGTCTATGGTGGGCAACGCCTGACTGTCCAGGCTTACAGCAGATATGGGAGGCAGGTACCCACTCCTGCGTGAGTTCTGGGGTAGCAGCAGTGAGAAGACGGTAACAGACACAACCAGAAGACTGGGAATTCTGAGTAAATCCATGTTCCAAGTCCACGGGTCACTGCTGAGCTGGAACAGGCAAACAAATCATTCTTTTCTATCACTTTACTTTGTCGTTAATAAAAGCTGTGACTCACCCTGGCGCTTTGCACCCAATTCACGGAGGCATCTGGGGAGAGAATGACAGTTGCACATGGTCACTTCGGTGTAAATGCTCTTAAGGGAAGGCACCTCGCTGAGCACAGACTATAACCCCCCAGCTCCTATCTCTCCCCTAGCCAGGGCAGGGCTCCCCTGTGGGCAGCACTGAGCACAATGGAGCCTGATCTTGATCAGGGTCACTAGGGGATACTGAAGCAGAAGGATTTAATGCAGCTGTTGAAGATGGTCGGTGGAAACTGTCTGTCTGGGTTTTCCACAGAGCTGTTTTGTCAGAAACAGGGTCACATTTTAGCAGAAAATTTCGACATTTTGTTCAAAAAATGAGTGACCCCAGAACTGAAATATTTTGGCCAAAAGCAGAAATATTCTGATTCAAATACCACCATGGTGGGACTTGTAGTTCAGTTGTCTCATGCTGACATTCTCCTCTATAGGTTGAGCTGGCTGGCTGGACCTCATCTCCCATGATACACTGCAACCAGAGACTCCCATGATGTACTACTTCCCACCACCAAGAGAGGGGAAAGTGGTGTATCATGGGAGAGCCAGAGAGCCCAGCTCAAAAAGACAAGGAGCATGAGGCACTATTGCACCTGGCTCCCAGGGAAGGGGGTGGAACACTTTCAAGGGGAGCTTTCCCCAACATGTGTCTTTTTCATGAAGGATGGGAAGTGGTAGCACTTTAGCTCAGTCCTCTAAGCCATGGCAATGCAGGACAGGGGATAACGGGATAAGGATGGGGCAGAGGAACCTCAGGGACTCAGATGCACGAGTCCTGGGAGCCCAAGAACTTTTTCTCCTCATCCACTTTTATAACAGGCAGTTTGTTGTTTTTACTCTTGGCCTGACAGGATGATCTGGGATCTCTGCAGCCACCACCAATTAACACATTTACCCCCAACCCTCTCCTTTCTCTCTCATGTGCATGTGACCCCAGTAACCCCAATACTCTACAAAAGCTCTTACATTCAATATGATCTTCGGGAGTGTTGCTGGTGTCGTGCTGAGCTCGTTCCCTGTGGGGAGTAATAAGGACAGGGGGCATCAGTGATGCTGTGTGCTCTCTCTCTGTCACCTTGGTGACACTGAGTCTGTTTTCAGAGGTCCAGCTGTGAGGAGATTTCTTCCCATGAATGGTTCTGCTGCTAGGACCTTACATCTTCATTCAGCTCACAATCAGTGAAAAGGCAGCAAATCCAACTTCTGGATAATCAGTGAAAATGGTGACGTCACCATTTATGTAGAGAAAGTCAAAGAAAACTGAGACTTGAACATCCTCTTGTACTTCAGCATAATGGCCAAGAAACCAACTAACCAAAATCCCACTAGGGCAGCATGGAGTTAAGCTTGAGGGGAACTGAAAATCCCTGACATTTCAGGACAGAAGCTGAAGAGAATTCTGTTGTTTTCACAAAGTTAGAACTGGGTGACATATTTCCACAGAATTTTTTTCATAAATAATAGTTTAACAAAAATCAAATGTTTGGCCAAAACCATATTTAATGAAATTTTCAATGAAAAAGGCTTAAAGAAAATGCTCATTTTGGTGTTTTTTTTGGACTGAATATTTTTGTTTTGTTTCACTTTCAATTATTTTGTCAGAAAAAAACATTTTTGTACAAAATTTGAAGAAAATTTTTTATTTGAATTTTTTTCATCCAAATAAAACTAGAATTTTGGCCCAGGGCTGCTCACAGTGTAGAAAGACTGAATGTTCATTGTTAAAGCTCAACTCTGCACAGTGTGGAAATGCAGCTTTAGATCCCTACTTCTGGCCCAGTCGGCTAACCAGCTCCCACGTTCCAGGGGGGGAGGATGGGGGTGTTTGGGGGCAGAGACTGGTCATATGGGAAGAGGAGAGAGAGAGGAATATTTGGGAAGAGGCAGCTAAGGAGCCCTATGGATGGGGTGCAGGAGGTAGGCAGGGAACATACACTGTTGGGAGTTGGGGTGAGGGCTCCCAGTACCAAGGGTCTATGTGTTATGTCCCCTGTTCCCCCACCAGTTTTATTGGCAGAGTTGCTGCACTGGGAATCCAGGCTGGGCCAAACACTAGCAGAGCCTGGAAACTGTCCTTAGTCTCCCCATGCACCTTTTCCTCTCTGTGTGCATCTGGTCACCCCTTGGACTCCCTGGACTTCCACCTGGTTCTCTGTGCCCCACCCACAGGGCTGGCTTCTCCATATCATATCTGGCTGGGCTGAGGCCAATTAGATTTGCTAGAGTCCCTCTTGGGGCAATGTGCAACTCTGGGGCTGTGAGACTGGCATGGGCCAGGCAGAGTTTAGAACAAGTGTATGGGCCTGTGGCCCTCAGAAGAGCAGCAGTGGGTCTGGCGGACTGCAGAAGGTGACTGGGAAGTTGTGGGGGAGAGGAGCAGGAGTTTGGGAGAGCCCTTAGACACTGTATGAGGGGTCCCTGCAGAGTCTGTGTGTGTGGCGGGTGGGGGAGGGTTCCCTCAAAATCCCCTGACTGGATGATGGGCAGACAGAGAGCCAGGAGCACTTAGCAGCTCCAATGAAACTGAGGGCAGCCTGGGCCCCAATGAGCTGGTCCCCCTGGGCCATGCTGCCAAATCAACTGACTCAGAGTTCCTTCTGTACAGTGTGTTGTTCACATGGAGAGCGTGCTCTGAATCCCCATGGGCGTCCCTGTTGCCCTGCTCTCCCCAGCAGGCGGGGAAGCGCTACAACTACCCCATGCACAGATCTGCATCGAAATCACAGATTCTGTGAGAGAAGCCACTGTGGGTGTTTCAGGGCATGTCCACGTATGGACAAGCCGAGTCTGGTACTAAATTAGATGCAGCTGATGGAGCTAACATTGGGTGTTACCCACTGCAGCTGGATGGAGTGGAGACCCTTGGTTCCCAGCCAGGCCTGGCCACTGCCAGCTTTGCCCCAGAAGAACAGACCCAGTTCTAGCAAACTGGATGGTTCAGTCGGTGTCCCTTTGTTGCCAAACAGCTCCGACACCCCCTGAGTGTGAAGCGGGGTCACTTTCATTGTTTCAAACATCTTGGGGTGATTTTCAAACACACTCACTCTACTGTCAGCGAATTTGATGGGAACATATCACTTTGGCAAACCCCTTCCTTAAAGTGCCTTCTCCTAACCCCCAGATCCCACTTCAAGCAGGGAGTTCATCCTTCCCTGGCCTTTTAAAAAATTCCTCCAGAACAGACTGAAACCCTCTGAATCAGGAAAGCTGAGCTACTCAGCAGCCAGCCCTTCTATGAGGCAGAGAGAAGGGACCCAGAAAGAAAACGAGATGGGAGAGGGAATAATCTCCTCCTACCTTTGATCCCTTGGTAGAGATGCAACTGGAAGCAGTAAGACAATGTGATCAGATATGAGGATACATTTTCTCGTGGGCAGAGAAAGAGAGGAGAGAAATGGAAAATGAGTGACATGGCCCAAATTCATCATCACATTGACACAGAGCCCCATCCCCATGGCCCAGCCGTGCGCTTTCCTCAACCAACCCCACTGATTGCCCCTGGGAGCGGTGTGGCCAAGTCTGAAAATTTTAATGGCAATCTCATGACATTTCATGTTTTGTGTAAAGTCCTAGATCTGAGAATCAGGGGCTTCAGTGAGAATCTCGGCTTTAATTAAAAAAAAAAAAGTAAATTTTTAAGCCTCATGTTTGGGAAGAAAGGCCTGAAAATGTGTCTGAGAGACCCCACAAAAATCAAATCCCCCAGGCAAATATAAAGAACCCACACTGGTGACTTGTTGGAAATCTCATGAGTTTTAGGCCAATCTCAATGTTGTTGGGGTGACTCAAGTGCTGTGAAAGCTTGGGGCTGGGGACACTGTGTGAGGAAAGGTTGGCAGGGCAGAGCTGTGACCAGAGCTCTATTTTCAGAGTTGCTAGATCCTGATTCAGGAAACCACTTACACTTGAGCACAAGTGTATGGGCCTTTCTTGACTAGAGGATGCCTTCCTAAATTTCAGCCTTAGTTACCAGCGTTTTGATATTTCATTCATACACTTGCTCCTGGCTGACTCCTAGATTATAATCATCTATCGGGCAGGGGCTGTCCTGTTCATTACTGATCGGTGCAGCATCTGGCACAGTGGAAGCCTGATTCCTGGTTGAGTCTCCAGGGAACTACAGTAACACACTTAATATATAATGTACAGCACCTAGCACAGTGGGGCTCTGATCCCTGAGTGGGGCTCCAGGGTTCTATTGTAATACAAATAATTAATCACAATGATAATCCCTTTCATCAGCTCTTTGATTTGTCTCTCCAGCCAGCCTCCCAAAAACACAATTTCACTGTGTCTTTCATCGTCTCTCTCCCCCATCCCAGCAGACAGGTACAGGGGATCTAAGGGTTTGCCTCTACCACATCTGTCTGTACATTTGCTAACATGGCTTAGCCTCACTGCCATACCCACCTTTCTTTCCCAGCAGATAAAGCACGACAGCCAGAACCAGGATGGCAGGGACTGTAATTCCCAATAGCAGATTTAGATCCGGCCCTAGGAAAGAACCTCCATGTGAATGGCCTCTACAAGCAGCCACTGGCTAGTCCCCACTCTCTGGAGCTGGCTGAGTCCCATGGTACATGACTTCTAAAGTCCTCATGAACATATCTGGAAGCTCACCCCACGATTATCTGCAGGGCAACGTTCTTGGCTGTTCTTTGAGAGTAAAGCTCATTGAAGTTTTTCCACATTTTTTTTGCCAAACTTTTTTTTTAATCCAAACACAGTATAACTAAAGTCTAAATCTTTCTACCAAACAATTCACTTACAAGGGCCTTCTTAGGCTTTCCACAAAAATAATTTTGAAATGAAAGAATTTTTTTTGTTTTATTTTGCATTGATAGTTTTCTTTCACATTGGTTTTCAAAATCTAGAAATGGAAGGAAAGTGTCCATTGTCTGTGAAATTGAACAATGCAAAGCTATTTGTGTTTCTGACATTTTTGTTGCCTTTTGGTTGTGAAAACCCAAAATAAATGAAAATGTCTAGTTGAAATGAGGCCCAAATGAAATGTTTTTGTTAAGTTTCATGAATATTTTTTCATAAAACATTGAAATTTTCCATAATAAGTTCTGAATTAAATGGTTTTGTTCACAATTGCTTGTGGAGATAAACCTGGATTTCCCCCCAGCTCTAAGGATGAGCACCTCAATGCAGGAAACATGCCTGTAGGATCTGCCCTGCTTCAGGGAAGCATCACTTTTCAGGACAGCACCCAGGTACAAACTTAACTTCAAACAGCCATTTTAGTTCCAGCAATGGGACTGTAGCAGACGCTTACAGTTAAGCATGTACATAGATGCTGTCCTGAATAGGGATGGTCTTGAGCACATGCTTCAGAGCATTCCTGAGTCAAGACCACAGATGCCTATGGCATGCCCAGAGATCTGTTCAGGGATGGTCTACAATACACAGTGGAAGAGTTTTCCATCAGAAAATGCTGTTTCTTTAAAATCAAAACCTTCTGACACGACTCTTCGGTGTTTTGGAATCTAAATGTTGCTACATTTCTGTTCCTTGCAATATCGGATATGTTGACTTTTCATCCTGATTCAGGATGAAAATAAAATGTGAAAGGTCAGAATTTCTCACGGAATACAAATGGGAAAGCTGGCTAAGTCATTGGGCTCAGTGGGTAGTGATCAATGGATCCATGTCTAGTTGGCAGCCAGTTTCAAGTGGAGTGCCCCAAGGGTCAGTCCTGCGGCTGGTTTTGTTCAATATTTTCACTAATGATCTGGAGGACGGCGTGGATTGCACTCTCATCAAGTTTGCAGATGGCACTAAACTGGGAGGAGTGGTAGATATGCTGGAGGGTAGGGAAAGGATACAGAGGGACCTAGACAAATTAAAGGATCGGGCCAAAAGAAATCTGATGAGCTTCAACAAGGACAAGTGAAGAGTCCTGCACTTAGAACAGAAGAATCCCATTCATTGGTGCAGACTAGGGACCGAATGGCTAGGCAGCAGTTCTGCAGAAAAGAACCTAGGGGTTACAGTGGACGAGAAGCTGGATACGAGTTGACAGTGTACTCTTGTTGCTGAGAAGGCTAAAGGCATTTTGGGCTGTATATGTAGGAGCATTGCAATCAGATTGAGGGACATGATCATTCCTCTCTATTCGGCACTGGTGAGGTCTCATCTGGTGGACTGTGTTCAGTTTTGGGTCCCCCACTACAAAAAAGATGTTGAAAAATTGGAAAGAGTCCAGCGGAGGGCAACAAAAATGATTAGGGGGCTGGAGCACATGATTTATGAGAGGAGGATGAGGAAGCTGGGATTATTTAGTCTGCAAAAGAGAAGAGGGGGGATTTGATAACTGCTTTCAATTACCTGAAAGGGGTTTCCAAAGAGGATGGATCTAGACTGTTCTCAGTGGTAGCAGATGACAGAAGAAGGATTAATCATCTCAAATTGCAGAGGGGGAAGTTTAGGTGGGATATTAGGAAAAACTTTTTCACTAGTAGCTGATGAAGCACTGATGAAGCACTGGAATGAGTTACCTAGGAAGGTGGTGGAATCTCCTTTCTTAGAAATTGTTAAGGTCAGGCTTGACAAAGCCCTGGCTGGGATGATTTAGTTGGGGATTAGGTCCTGCTTTGAGCAGAGGGTTGGAGTAGATGACCTCCTGAGGTCCCTTCCAACCCTGATATTCTATGATTCTAAGATTGCCCCTCAAGTTCTGGAGGCACATATATAATCAGTGTCACTCTGGCAGGAGTCAGTAGGTGGCGATGTTACACAAAGTCTGACACCATCTTTTCCTAGCCCAGGGAGTGCTGCACATGGCCATTGCCAGTATATTGTTAGGTGTTAGTTTGCTGATGCAGACACTTTGAGGGGAGCTCATTTGGGGAAACTGCCAGGTTTGGGCTCAACTACAGTCAGTTCCCAGGGTTCAGTTGCTGTCTGGGAACTGGGCATTGGTGCTGGGCTGAAATAAATTCCTGAAATGGGTTTGCTCACATGCTGTGCGTGACACCTTTGTTCCAGGACTGGAGCACAGAGCGCAAATAACTAATTACCTGGAGAGAATTACAGTACTTGTGAGCCCAGGCATGATGAAGTGTCTAGTGCCTCCTTCCAGAACAGCAATACGGTGAGTGAAGAGGAAGGAAATAATTCACTGATTGCCAGTTTAGCAGAGGGGGGTAGTGAACTCCAGATGACTCTGGCCCATCAGAAGGGTTTGGGATTCCCCCTTTGAAAGAGCCATTGTCCTGCTCTGCAAAGATGTTGCCCAGCTCAGCAATGCTTGTGAAAGCCTGGGAGAGCAGCAGGGAGAATGTGCTGCATTGAATTAGCCTGTCACCCTGTTATGTGATTGTGTGTTTCCTCTACATCCGCTGTCATGGTGATCACACTCAGACTGGGGGTTGGCCAGCTCGGGACCCACCTTTCCCTAAATAGAGCCCCTAGAATAAAGAAACGCTTCGGAAGCATTTACCTTGGGAGGAGGAACCCCCGACACGTCTACTGTCAGAGTCATCACCCAGGCAATAAATACACAAGAGACATTGTCATGGCGATCACACTCAGATTGAGTGTTGCCCAGGCCAGGACCCACCTTCTTCTAAAAACAGTCCCTAGAATAAAGAAACGCTTCAGAAGCATTTACCTTGTGGGGAGGAACCCCCGACACCGCCGCTGCTGGAGTCATCACCTAGGCAATAAACACACAAGAGATCAAAGCAAAGCATGGCCTCACTCCAGGCCCATATGCTGCCCTAGCACAGCTACACCATGGTCTGTGGTTGGTGGCCGTGCTGGTGGTGGCCATGCTGCTGGTGGTCGTGCTGTTGAAAGGGGCCTGGGGTTAGAGTGCATCAGAAATTGTATCTGAGTCAGCAGTGTGACGTAGTTCTCAATAGAGCTAACGTTGTATATAATTCATGGGATGTCATTGTTCTGCTCTGCTTGACATGGGTGAGGCCTCAGCTGGAGTACAGGGTCCAGGTTGGAAAAACTCCTATCATGGATGGTCTAGGCTTACTGGGTCCTGCTTCAGCAGAGGGTTAGACTTGATGACATCTTGAGGTCCCTTCCAGCCCAACATTTCTATGATGTCCCTGTCCCCCACTTGCCAGGGCTGAGCTGTCTGAGCTGAGCTGAGTGAACATCAGTGGGGTTCCCATGTCAAATTTTGAATGAAGATGTTTTGTTAGAAATGTTTCATTTCTGATGTTAATGCTTTTCAATATTTGGATTTTCAGGGGGTTGTTTTTAACGGTGGTTCTCGTTCTGCCATTCATCCCTCCACTATTCGTGTGATGCTGAGTTGTTGGGCAGGGCTGAGCTGGAATACACACACACACACACACATACACTCATTCCTTACCGGTGAGACTGAGGTGCTGGGCAGGGCTGAGCTGGGATCTATTCACTCGGTTGTCACTGTCCTTGATCTCGTACCCACAGGTGTAATTCCTGGAGATGCCCTCGGACACCACATGGTTATAATCATAGATGGCCTTCTCTGAACCCCGCTGGGATGAAACCTCCTCCCCATCCTTGCAGAAGACGACACGGGTGGCCAGGAGCTGGGAGAACACGGAGCACTTGAGCCATATGGAGTCCCCTGGCCGGGCAGACATCTGGCTCAGGTGAAGGGTGGGGGAAGGGAGTGCGCCTGGGAAGGGGAATGGGGCACAGTTGTCAGTGGGGCGTTGGCGGTGCTCAGCGCTGTCAATGGGGCAGGAGGTAAATGGCGTGTGGGTCTGTGCCGTGTCTCAGATTGAGGCTCTGATTCCAGCCCAGCTGTGCAGAAGGGGGCACATGCTCTGTCTTGTGACCAGAAGCTTTATTAAGTGGGATTTTTTGGGTTGCTAAAGAGCTGGAGGTTCAGCTGGGTGGGGCTCCCATTGTCGGGTGCTGCTCATTCTCCTATAACAAGAGGTCCCGATGCGGGCACCCCGCTGACCCAGCTGGGCAGTACGGCCAGGAGAGAGGTGACCCCTCAGCATAGCAGGCCCCTGGTCATTGAGGGCTGTCTAGGACCAAGCCAACACCTTGGTCTTTCCCCCCCTGCAGCCCATGCAGTGAAAGCCAGTCACTGCCCCAAGGAACTCGGCAGCTGACAGCCAAGGAGCTGTGTCCAGAGTCTAACCCCTCTGGCGTCTGCTCTAACATCCTCCTTGTGTCCTTCCCACCCTGCAGTCCCCAGCTGGCAGAGGAGGCACAGGAGGCAATTCCTGGCCCAGGCAAAGGGAGGGTGCTGGAGCAACGGCAGGGACTGCATCACCCTTTCCCAGGAATTGCCAGGGCGATGAGACCCAGCTCTGAATTCACAGTTGAATTGCTGCTGCCACTGAGCAGGTCAAATATCTGCCTGCCACCTTCCCTACCCCCTTGGTGTCCTCTGCTGCTGCAGTACCGAGGCAGCCAGCAAAGAAACGACTCTGCCAGCCACTGCTTGGCTGGGCACAGGATCACCGGACATGGCTTTCTGGCCTTGGTCATATGGGAGCTCCGCCTGGGTTATATAATGGTCCCTTTTGGCCATATCCTCTTGAATGCTGCCTGCCCGCCCAAGGCTGGCTATTAAATGTGCTGCTGACATTTAAGAATGAGGTGCAGGCTGAGTCTATATGGGTTGTGAGCTCCAGGGGAGAGACCTGTGACAGCAAGGTTCTGGGAGCTGGTGCCATGGGAAAGTAAACCCATGTCGTTCTCTGCTTCCCAGAGCCAGTGACCTGGGGGTGGGATGGGTTGTGGACATGGCTCTCTGCATGTCACACTGGCCTTGGGTCAGAGCAGAGCTTAGAGGCAGTAGGACAGGGAGAGGTCAGCTGGATCTCTGCTCATATCCCACACAACCAGTTCACCTTCCCGTGCCATTGTCGCTGGCACCTCACTGAGCAGGGAACATACCAAGAAGTGATAGCTGAACAACTGGAAGGGGAGGGATAAATGCCCTGGGTAGAATGGGGACAGACAGACAGACAGACAGACAGACTCACCAGGAGCTGAGCAGATCTCCTGGCTGCTGGGACTCAGCGCTGGGAACAGAAAGATGAGTGTGGTTAGTGCTGGAGAAAAAAGGTCTCTCTACAGGGACATATCTACCTTAATAGATATGGAAATGCATTCCTGATTCGTGTGTTGGTGAAGACTCAAACCAGGCAGGATGTTAGATTTGGGGCATGGCAGGTTCCTCATACACACAGACCTTGGCTGAGCTGGGACCAACTTTCCCTTCAGCTCTCTAGAGGGCC
Organism: Aldabrachelys gigantea; assembly: GCA_026122505.1. Classification (NCBI taxonomy): domain Eukaryota; kingdom Metazoa; phylum Chordata; order Testudines; family Testudinidae; genus Aldabrachelys; species Aldabrachelys gigantea. The sequence goes on along the minus strand of CM047489.1, from coordinate 15,905,851 downwards.
AGATCCTCTGCTGGCATAAACCGGCATTGATTTCAATGGAGCTACACTGATTTACACCAACTGAGGATCAGGCCCAGTAGCTCTCACACTCAGTGTTTATACTGGTTCCCATTTCTCTCCCACTAAAGAGGATTTCCTGACAGGTTGAGCTAGGGGCTGCTCTCGGTTCTGTTTCCTCCCAAGCTGCTATAAAATTCAAACAAGATTCCCGTATACTCACTGGGCAGCAAGAGGCATAGAGACAGGATCATCACGGTGATGACGGGAACAGATTAGGATGGAAAAAGCCCAGCAGCTTCTGCTGCTCAATGGGGTCGGGAGGGAACAATCCTCAGTCGCTTCCTGCCGTGATCTGTCCCGTTTGACCTGAAGAGAAGTCTCTCTCCTGCTCCTATCTGCCCCGTCTGCTCCCCAGGGTTGGATTCTCCAGATAGTACCTCTCCCTGCTCCCGGGCCCCCGGCGTCTGCAGGGCTCAGGCAGGAGAGATGCCACAGCCTCTCTCTGACCTGCTCTGTCCCCTCCTCAGGTCTGATATTCGTCACCGCTTCCCGTTTCCTGCCCCGTGGCTTCCCCCTTTCCCTGCCCTGGCCACAGCATCTCTATTTAGGGCTGCAAGATTGAGAACCGAAGGGGCCTGGTTTACTTGTTTGAGTCTAAACGTATCACTGAGGAAACGCCTCCCGTCCCATCTCACTGTCTGGGGATGGAAGCTGACCCCTGGCTAAAGGCACAGCTGGGCTGGGGTGAAAGGTCACTGGGTGACTGGGGGGCCTGGGATGTTGGAGGAGCCTGAACCTTTTGCTTCCACCCTGGTCTCCAGTCCTGGTGAGAAGGACCCTGCTCCCCCAGGGGGAAATTCATTCTCTGGGCTTAACGGGACATAAATGGCACCTGGGTGCTGCCCTGGTGCACAAGGGTGATCCCCCCCCCCCCCCAAGAACACCTGCCATGGGACTGCACTGGCTTCCTGACCTTCTTAGTGCCCACTTGTTCCATCCTCCACAGCCAGCTCCAGCCATTTCTGCAGGCTCTGCCCTGACTGCCCCCGCTCCCCATTCTGGGTTCCTGAGGAATCTGCTGTCCCTGCTTAGAGATTGGTTCAGGACACTGCCAAATGGGGAAGAGCACAAGGCAGTTGAGAAAGAGCGTCCAGAAGTGACTTCTGAGCAAGTAGGGAACCCGAATCAGTGTGACTAAGGAAGTGGAGAAACCCGGGCAAAAAGTCGAAGAAAGATGTGGGAAAGAAAGTCTTGTGAATAGATGTTAACACCTGTGCGGGAAGACAAACAGCGGAGGGCCTCGAGGGAAATCAGTCAGGAGTACAAGGCAGAGCTATTTTGCAGAGCAACTTTGCAGAGTAATTGATGCAGAAGTGGATTGTCCTGGGATAGTGGCTGGGCACATTTCACCTCTAGGATGGAGTCAGCTCTGCAGAGTCGCTGGACAGGGGATGTTTGGGGGAGCTCAAATGCTCAGAGGAGCACACTTTGAGACTCCCTGTTATAAGCAGTGCCCAGAAGCCGACAGAGTGAAAAGGGGTAAATATTTGTTGCAATTAATAAAAAAATATTGTTTTAAAACCTTATGTGAAAAATATTTTTTCCCCATTTTCCCTTCTTGTGGTGGCAAAATGGTAAAAAGGGAGGGAGGGAAAACCAAATCCTGAAAACTTTTCAAAAATTATCTGAAAAAGTGTTTTTTTTAAATGTTCGTTTTCATTTTCTATTTCTAATTTTCCAGTTTTGTTTTCACAAAACCCCCGAAACAGTTTTTTTTTCCTTGTAAAAATGGACACTTTGGAAAAAATGAAAATGCTTGACCAAAACTTTCACTTTGAAAAATATTTCCCTTTTAGATCATAACTTTCTGGTAGCTTTAACCCAGAGTGATCCCTGGGGCTATGGTTCAGGCTGAGCTGCTGGAACCCTTGGGTGGCATCCGGGTCCTGCTAGTAGCTCAGACAATGCTGCCCAGAAAGGGCCTGATCCAAAGCCTTTTGGTGTCAATGGAAAGACTCCCCTGATTTCACTGGCCTAGATCAAACAGGAATTATTTTGGGGAAGTTTTCTGGCTTGTGTTATACAGGAGGTCAGACTATGTGATCACAGTGGTCCCTTCTGGCTTTAAAATCTATGAATAAACCTGACTGAGGGTACGTCTACACTACAGGATTATTCTGATTTTACATAAACCGATTTTGTAAAACAGATTGTATAAAGTCGAGTGCACACGGCCACACAAAGCACAGTAATTTGGCGGTGTGCGTCCATGTACCAAGGCTAGCGTCGATTTCTGGAGCATTGCACTGTGGGTAGCTAATCCGTAGCTATCCCATAGTTCCCGCAGTCTCCTCCGCCCATTGGAATTCTGGGTTGAGATCCCAATGCATAATGGTGCAAAACAGTGTCACGGGTGAATCTGGGTAAATGTTGTCACTCGTTCCTTCCTCCGTGAAAGCAATGACAGACAATCATTTCACTCCCTTTTTCCCTGGATTGCCCTGGCAGACGCCATAGCATGGCAACCATGGAGCCCATTTTGCCTTTTGTCACTGTCACCGTATGTGTACTGGATGCCGCTGACAGAGGCGGCACTGTAGTGCTACACAGCAGCATTCATTTGCCTTTGCAAGGTAGCAGAGATGGTTACCAGTTGTTCTGTACTGTCTACTGTACCATTGTAAATTAGCAATGAGATGATGGTTATCAGTCAATCTGTACCATCTGCTGCTGTCATGAGTGTTCCTGGCTAGCCTTTACTGAGGTTGGCCAGGGGTGCAAAGACAAAAATGGGAATGACTCCCCAGGTCATTCCCTCCTTTATGTTTTATCTAAAAATAGAGTCAGTCCTGCCTAGAATATGTGGCAAGTATATTAGAGACCCAATGTATTAGAGAACCAGAAAGCAGAGCTGCTCTGTGTCAGATCCCACAGAAATGATGAGCTGCATGTCATTCTAGGGGATGCCCCTGCAACAACCCCATCTGTTGCTTCCCTTCTCCCCCAACCCTCCTGGGCTACCATGGCAGTGTCCCCTCATTTGTGTGATGAAGTAATAAAGAATGCAGGAATAAGAAACACTGATTTTTTAGTGAGATAAAATGAGGGGGAGGCAGCCTCCAGATGCTATAATAGTCCAGGCAGGACATTAAACGGTGGGGGGGAGAGGAGCCCAGCATCCTGCTGCTGTGATAGTCCAGGCAGTACAGAATCTTTTCTTTAGACATGGAAGGTGGAGGGGGGGCGCTAATGGAGCTCAGCCCCCAGTTGCTATGATGAGGACGTTTACCAGCCATTCTGTACCATCTGCCGGGAATAACCAGGAATCATTCCTATTTTTACCCAGGCACCCCCAGCTGACCTCACCTGAAGCCAGTCAGGAGTACTCATAGGATGATGACAAGGACAGCTATCAGTCCTTTTGTACTGTACCATCTACCACCGGGGAGGGGAGGGGAGAGGATGCTGCTGTTCAGTGCCGCAGCACCGCGTCTAACAGCAGCATGCAGTAGACATAGGGTGACATTGAAAAAAGTCAAGAAACATTTTTTTTCCCTTTTCTTTCACGGGGGGAAGGAGGGGTAAATTGACAAGATATACCCTGAAACACCCCGGACAATGTGTTTGACTCTACAGGCATTGGGAGCTCAGCCAAGAATGCAAATACTTTTCAGAGACTGTGGGGACTGTGGGATAGCTGGAGTCCTCAGTCCCACCTCCCTCCCTCCATGAGCGTCCATTTGATTCTTTGGCTCTCCGTTACGCTTATCACACAGCACTGTGCTGTGGACTCTGTATCATAGCCTGGAGATTTTTTCAAATGCTTTGGCATTTCGTCTTCTGTAACGGAGCTCAGATAGAACAGATTTGTCTCCCCGTACAGTGATCAGATCCAGTATCTCCCGTATGGTCCATGCCAGAGCTCTTTTTGGATTTGGGACTGCATCGCCACCCGTGCTGATCAGAGCTCCACGCTGGGCAAACAGGAAATGCAATTCAAAAGTTCGCGGGGCTTTTCCTGTCTACCTGGCCAGTGCATCCGAGTTCAGATTGCTTTCCAGAGCGGTCACAATGGTGCACTGTGGGATACCACCCAGAGGCCAATACCATCGCTTTGCGGCCACACTAACCCTAATCCGACATGGCAATACCGATTTCAGTGCTACTCCTCTTGTCGGGAAGGAGTACAGAAACTGGTTTAAAGAGCCCTTTATATCGATATTAAGGGCCTCATTGTGTGGATGGGTGCAGGATTAAAATGGTTTAACGCTGCTAAATTCGGTTTAAACGTGTAGTGTAGACTAGGCCAAAAAGTCTGATACCACAATAAGAGTGTCCCCATGGGAGTTACACCAGCAAAGATAGAGCGGTTTAATTACACTGGTAAATTTCTTGTCTGTAAAGAAGCCCAGAGATAAACAGCTTTTCCCATCAATGCTCTGCCTGTCCTACATGCCGTGTTACTGGAGTATCTGAGCCTGTCACAATCATAAATGGGTTTATCCTCAGACACTCTTGAAGTTCATCCTCTTTTCACAGATGGGGAGACTAAGGAACAATGAGAGACTAAGTGACTGAGTGCAGGACACACAGGAATCTGCAGCTGAGTCAGGGGTTGAACCCAGGGCTCTTGAGCATCAGACTACTGCCTTAGGCATAAGATGATTCTTCCTTCATGTAACCCCCAGCCATCCCAAAAGCCTGAGTAACAATGATAAATCTGGTACCTACCTGGAAGGCCAATGAGCCTGGGCTATTTCAGCCAAACAGTGGAAGAGCTTGGATGGGACGGGACTGGGAATGAGGGAAAACATCAGAGACACAAGGTGGGAAAAGAGATTTAACTGATCTCACAGAGCATCCCACCCCCTATTACTTCTGGGCTAGATCCAGCCTTTCTTCCTCTGGCCCAAACCCAGGGCAGCCTGGGCAAAATTAGACCCGTCTCCCCAGCCCTTCAGGGGATATTGATGGAGTCTGATGCTGCAGGACTAGAGAGCAACCAGCTGCTGCTCAGAAGAGGGAAGGGAAAGAAGAATCGGTTCTGTGAGCAGCAGCTCCTGCTCAGCGACTCTCTGCACACCCTGTCCAGCTGCTGTGTGCATCAGCGCAGGGAGGGAACCACAGGAAGAGCTGACAGCACCCTGTGCATCTGCAAAGTCTTCTGTGCAGACACGTCTTCCCTCTCTGAGCAGTGAGCTTTCCTCAGGCCTGACCCAAGCTAGCAGACCAGCAGGACAGGGTGTATCACATGCTGTGATGTGGGGTTGTTATTTTTGTCCTCACATATTAACCTGCCTCATTCTCACTCTCTCTGTTCTCATGAGGTTTCCAGGGCAGTTTATTTTCATAGTCGTACATTTAAAGTTCAGAAGGGACCAATGAGACCATCTAGTCTGAGCGTCTGCACAGCCCAGGCCAGAGAGCCTCCCCCAGGGATCCCTGCATTGAGCTGCTAACTTCTGGCTGAACTAGAGCCTGTCTGGTAGAAAGAGACGTCCCCTCTCGGTTTAAGGATTCCAAGCCGGCTCCCATTTCTAAACACTAAGGTGACTGTGGCTGATCAGTGAAAGAGGGGACCAGTAGGAAGGGAGATGCTGGACTGGAGCAGAGCAACTGAAGCTGGGCCCTGAGGTTTAGCAGCAGCTGTGAGTCCTAATCTGACCTTCCCCAGAGTTTAGGGGTGTGGATTTGGGGTTCCGGTTTAGGTTTATGATAGACACAGTCCCAGGCCACACAGTTCGGATCTAAACTTCCCCAACACCCAGATTTGGGGACTATCTCTCTAAGACCAAAACTGCAATAGGTAGCAGAGATGATGAGTCAGAATCTAACCGAGGAGGGGAAGAAGATTCTCTATCTGGTGGCTGAGCCACCTACCAGTGAACGGTCAACAGGGACAAGGTGGAGCTGATGGTCTTGACATAGATTTCAGGAAGCTCAATGGAGCATACAGATCTGGTGTGCACCCACAGCCTGACACTGACAGACTAATTGAGTTGCTAGACCAGGCCATAGACCTACCCAGGATCTTTAGCAAGGACAGGCTGGGAGTTTTTAACACTCCAGTTCAGAGAATAAACCATGGCAGATTGTCAGGGAAGGGACTATGCTGTATGACACCCGACAGTACAGGAACATGCAAACCAATGGCACTAAGGAAACAATATTATCATAATGACACTTGCACCAAGGCCAACTGAGAATTTGACATCAAAACATTTTTAATAGAAAGATAGATTTGTGAATAAATAATTTTCTGATTTTGCTTATTTAGATATTTGTGGAGTCTCTGCTTCCTTTGAACTTTTTAATTTTTTTTTGCATCAGCCCCAAAATATTTCAGGTTTTTTTACATTTTCAGCTGAATATTTCAATTCTCTGTTGCCAAAACTGGTATTTCACCCTCATTTTTCAGGTTTTCAGTTTCGAAAGTGAAAAGTCAAAATTTTAGTGCTTAAAATTTCAAGAGAAATTCATCTGAATTTTCCACAGAGAACAAAATTCCATTTTACGTCCCACCCCAGTGTGCACCATGTTTAAGCCCTCGCTGATTGCAGGTGAAATCTGGTAATGCTCTGTACTGCCCTATGACTTCCCTATGATCTCTTAGAGCAGGGATAGGCACCTATGGCACACATGCCGAAGGCGGCATGCAAGCTGATTGTCAGTGTCACTCACAGTGCCTGGGTCCTGGCCACTAGTCCGGAGGGTTCTGCATCTTAATTTAATTTTAAATGAAGCATCTTAAAATTTTTAGAAACTTTATTTACTTTACATACAACAATAGTTTAGTTATATATTATAGATTTATAGAAAGAGACCTTCCAAAAATGTTAAAATGTATTACTGGCACGCAAAACCAATTTGTCAAGGCATTTTCAATGCTAATACTATCCTTCAGAGAGCTTGCAAACTCTCCCGCCTTGGTGTCATCTGCAACTTTTGTAAACATACTTTCTGTCCCTGCCTGCAGGTATATGGCATCTTGGGGAGCAATTACCACACAGGTGGGGTGCCAATTAATTTCTTTATTAAAGGAAAAAGGAAGTGGTGGGAATTTAACAATGAAATATGATGGGATGGGATGTATAGGGTGTATACAATAGACAATGATGGGGGGGTTCTTATTGAACAGTGTAGGGAGTTCTAACAGTGGGGTACAGTAAGTGGGGTTCAGCACAATGGGATACAATACAGTCAATAAACAACTCAACTTTATATAGGAACAACTCTAGATACAGTGTGGAATGTAAAACGTACCAAAAAGAGATGCAAAATAAAATGGTAGCTTCTATGTAGAATGATTAAGTGGTTAGTGGCCTTATACACAATGTAACACGATGGTATCAATGCAAATACAAAGTATATCAGAAAAGTGGAGGCAACCAATGGGGTGTTATAATCACAAGTAAAATGTGAATCACAATGCAATAATACAATATGGGTGATAAGTGAAATTATGCAATGTAACGGTATAAAAGAAAATTAATGACTTAATTTGTGAGGCTGGGATAGCAGATAATCTGCAAGAGTGTACCTAAAGGCTGGGTCAAGGAACAGGAGGGGGGAGGGGAGTGAATGATTAGTGGCAACTGATGAGAGGAGAGTGCAGCTGCAAGCAGTGAGAGACTCTGAAGCCCTGCGGAGTAAGGACAACGGAGCAGTGTGATGGTGATCTTCGGTAGGGGAGGGGCAGCGGAGAAGTGTAAAGAAGGGCTAGAAAGAGGTTTAAGCAACAAGCAGACTCCAAAAACAAAGGAAAAAAGTGGCAAAGGGTTTGGGAAGATATACAGGGGGAGAAGCAGCAAAGGGTTTGGGAAGTTCAAAGGGTGATGCAGACGCGGGGAAAAAAGCAGCAAAGGGTTGGGAAGTTCGGAGAGAGTGCAGATGCGGGGGAAAAAACAGCAAAGAGTTATAACAGGGAGACACGGAGAAGCACACAGAGGGGGAGATTGGAGCGGGGGAAAAACAGACACGGGAAAGTTCAGGGAGAGATCCGGACAGCGGGAAGACGAATTTAAGCAGCAAAAACCTTATCTATCTTAACCAAGGACTAGGCAAAACAACAAATATCACAATTCTAAGCAAAACTATGACAAGCAACTATATGGAGCAACAAAACAGCAAACTATAACAAGGCAGGTGAAACTTACAAGCTCTACAATCTTAACAAACTATGACTTATTAAACTAAAAAACCAAAACCTATGGTGCACCTTATGCTATGGGGAAGTTACAGAGGGAAGAGTGGTATGTGCCCAGGATCCAGCTCCCAAGGAAGCCAAGGGATGGTGGCTGCAGCAGTGGATACAGCTGAAAGCAGAGAGCCCCGAGGCAAAGCCAACAGGAGCAGAGCTTAGCAGCAGCACAAACTTATTTTTAGCGGCAAAGTGCCGTGGAGTTTAGGAGAGGTTTTAAGACACAGACCAAGGTTTAGCTTGAGTCTATGTGCTGGGGAGACAGAGCCAGCAGCTAAAATAATAAAATAAATGTATAGAAAGTTTCACAGAGGGATTCTTACCAGCCCCCAAGGTAGCAGCAAAGGCAGAAGCAGCAAGAACATCAGAAGGCTAGCTACGGTCTCGATAATCAGGAGATCTCTCAGGCAGCAATTCATTCTTCGTGGTTTTTTTTTTTTTTTTCAAAAAACGGAGGTACACTCAAAAATAAAACGAGAGTGGAGAAAGGACCCCCCAGAACCCCTGGCTGATCAGACCAGGCAGCAATGCAGGAACCTTTCTGATGTTTGTTTCAAAAATGTCTGTTTTTAAAGGCAAACTCAGGCAGTTTCCCACCAGTGATCCTGATAGGCTTCCCCTGTCACAGGGGAGGAGGCACAGGGAAAAACTGCAGGTGAGCACAGAGACATGCCTGGGCAGAATCCTGTGCAATAGGTGACTCAAAAGCACATGAGGCCTATGACTCATGCCCAGGATCTTAAAAACACAATTGGTCTTGCAGCTCTGGACATTGCCTACCCTACACCAAGCCCAGGTTTAACAAAGTGATAACAGGACTAACCCTTTGAACACGGCAGTTTTCCCACTTAGCAGGGAGCACAAGTGGCCATCCCTTTGAGAAGGGCAATGGCTCTTGGTAAACAACTTTAAGGGGCCCTCCCTTTGAGAAGGGCAGTGGCCTGGTAAACAACTTAAAAGCCAGGGAGGGGCGGCCACAGAAGGAGAACAAAAACAAAATGGAGTATGGGGACAGCTGTAAGAAACAAAATGGAATAGGGGGATAGCTGTAACAGACATTTTTCACTCCATTATTCAAGTCACTGATGGTAACATTGAATAATAGTAAACCCAGGACACACCTCTGTGGGACCTCACTAGATACACCCTCCCCACTTGACAGACAATTTGAGTACTGTCTTTCAACCAGTTGTGAACTGACCTTAAAAATATTTTCATCTCTGTCACATTTCCCTAGTCTGTTCATTGGAATGTCATGTGGGATTGTGTCAAAAGTCTTACTAAAATCCAGATGTATCACGTCTACTGTTTCCCTGCCATCCACTAGGCCACTAACTCTGTCAGAAAAGGAAAATTAGGTTGGTTTGGCATAATTTCTTCTTGAAAAATCCATGCTGGCTATTCCTTATAACCCTGTTATCCTCCAGATGCGTATCAACTGATAGTTTAATAATTTGTTCTAGTATCTTTCCATGTATCTAAGTTAGATTGACTGGTCTATAATTCCCTGGGTCCTGTTTCCCCATTTTAAAGCTAGGTGCTATGTTTGTCCTCCTCCAGTGTTCGTGACATGTAGGAAAAGAACAAGCACATCTGACAGTTGCTCTTGGTACCCTTTGAACCCAGGCACACAGAGCACACCGAATTAGCAATGCAGCACCTTCACCACTCAGTCACTTAACTGCCAGATAGGCCCTTTTGACTCCAACTGGTCAGTCAAGGCCAGGCACTTAAGACAATGTAGAGAAGTCACAGCAGGGGAGGCCTGCACGCAGACTAGTGGTGTAGAGACTTCATCTATAAGTCACATTATTGAAGGCTGAGTTTGAATCCTAACTGGTGTAGGAAGTGCTCTGGCACCCAATTTGTAGGGAGCTTTTCTTCTTTTGGGGACTGGGTGGAAGTGGCATAGGAGCAGGAGCCAGTAGGTGCCTCCACCAAAAGGAGAACAGATGGCCCACAACCAGGGTTATTCAAACACACGTGTGCAGCACTGTCATAAACAGATAGTTAAAGGTTAATGCCTCTTTTACCTGTAAAGGGTTAAGAAGCTCAGTAAACCTGGCTGACACCTGATCAGAGGACCAATAAGGGAACAAGATACTTTCAAATCTTGGTGAGGGAAAGTCTTTTGTTTGTGCTCTTTGTTTTGGGGGGTTGTTTGCTCTTGGGACTAAGAGGGACCAGACATCAATCCAGGCTCTCCAAATCTTTCCGAACCAGTCTCTCATGTTTCAAACTTGTAAGTAACAGCCAAGCAAGGCGTGTTAGTCTTATTTTTGTTTTCTCAACTTGTGAATGTTCCTTTTTGCTGAGAGGATTTTACCTCTGTTTGCTGTAACTTTGAACCTAAGGCTAGAGGGGGTTCCTGTGGGCTCTATGAATCTGATCACCCTGTAATGTATTTTCCATCCTGATTTTACAGAGATGATTTTTACCTTTCTTTCTTTAATTAAAGTCTTTTTTTCTTAATACTTGATTGCTTTTTTCTTTATTTTTAGATCTAAGGGGTTTGGATCTGTGTTCACCAGGGAATTGGTGAAGTCCTTCAAGGCTACTCAGGGAGGGGAAAGTTTTGGGGGGACAGGGAGTGATCCAGACACTGAAAATTCTGGATGGTGGCAATGATACCAGATCTAAGCTAGTAATTAAGCTTAGAAGTATCCATGCAGGTCCCCACATCTGTACCCTAAAGTTCAGAATGGGGAAGGAACCTTGACAAGCACACAAGAAAGTAGCACACAACCTTAGCCACTCAACCACTGTGGATGATACTGCTGTGAGCTTGGTATCCTGGCAGGCCAGGCCTGTGTTTTGTTCTCTACAGTCACTTGGGTGCCTAAACTCTGCTGAGTAAATTACAGCTGATATGAAAGAAACCCCAGAGAGTGAAGAGGCAGCCAAGGAGTTAAAGCCAATCCCTTGTATTCGGCTTGGATACCTTTCAATCCCAGTTTTGCTAATAACGAGCCTTTCTTTTCACAGTGTCGGCAACGGGCTTTTTCCTCTTCAGGCCCTCACTACTGTCAAAGTTAGACTCAGGACTCACAGTTTGTCAGACCACTCTTTTATTAGCACAGCGCTCTGCTAATAACACCCAGATAATGTGAGCACTATGCAAGACACAAACTATCTTATTTATACACTTAAAAGGGCGAAAACGTAACAAGATAACAAAGGAAGCAGAATCTGATAAGTTTACCTGGGCTAGGCGTGCATATCTTATTTCCTTACTAACTGTTACCGATCTTCTGTTAATGTTTCGCCATTAGCACCATTGTTTATGCCTAATGTTTCTTTTCCTGGCACCTGAATGTCAACATTTCTTATTTCTGCTCAAAGGTACATACATTTCTTTAATCCATTCTTACTATTACAATATAATTCATTCTACTTTCACATTACCCCAGCATGTCTTATTGTAAAAAGAATTGTTCTCTGCAGTGAGAGGTGTCTCTCTCACCAGCAGAAGTTGGTTCAATAGAAGGTTTGATCTCGCTCGCCTTGTCTGGCTAATAAAAACCAGATACACCCAACAAACTCGAGGTCTCAGCAGTCCTTGGGCCAGCTGGACTCCAGGCCACTTCACAAAGGGGGGAATTTTGCATGGTGCCTCTCCAGCACTGGCACCTCAGCAGGCAGAGCCTGTCTCTTCCCCACGCTTGCTCGGGCATCTGGCTGCGGCTGAGCAATGCCAGCGTAACCCCCGTGTTTGCATTTCAGGGTGCGGTGATGTCACTAGGGCAGCAAACAGTCAGGGGCTACGTGGCCCTTTACTCCATGGGCTGGAGACTTGCTGGAGCCTGGGAGGGCCCTGCTGGCAAGGGCCGAACCCTCCAGCCCTGGGTGCGGCGAGCTCGGGGGATGGGCCAGAGCCGCCTGCAGCAACTTGGGAACTGCCTGTGGCGGGAGGGGCCTGGGACTGTCAAGGGGAGGAACAGCCAACTGCCACCTGGGGAGGATGAGGGGAGCCCAATTATCACCTGGGGGGGATGAGGGGAGCCCAACGGTCACCTGGGGGGATGAGGGGAGCCCAATTATCACCTGGGGGGGATGAGGGGAGCCCAACTGTCACCTGGGGGGATGAGGGGAGCCCAACGGTCACCTGAGGGAGGATGTCACTAAGATAGGGGGTGGGGGATTGTCAGAAGAAGCCTTCGGATAAGAGAGGGTCAGTGAGATGGATGGAGGGGACAGGGGTTGGGCAGAGGGAACCGGTGTAGAAATGGGTAGAGGAAGGAGAAGAAAAGGGGGTGAAAATGAGGAGGGGCAGAAGAAGGGAAGGGGATGGAGGTGGGGGAGGAGAAGAGGGGACAGAGACAGGATGAGGGAGAGGGGAGGAACAGGATAGAAACAGGACGATGGGAGCCCAGACAGGGCCCAGGGGAGTTGCCCTTTTTGTCCCTGGGTGACTGTGGATCTCCCCCCCACACACATCATTAATGCCCCCGTCTTTCCCAGCTCTCCCTGTGGTGGGGCAGGGATCCACTAACAGGGAAGGGGCGGCTCTGTCAGGTGATCCGTCATGTCACACAGGATATGCTGGGACCCCAAAGGAACTCAAAGGCCAGGGGAAGTTACCAGGAGCCGTACGGCAGAGACCCCTCCTCACCCGCACCCCACTCTGACTTCAGAGGAAGTGACCCGCACCTGAAGGCTGTAGGGCACGTCCTGGAGCTGAGCGGCTGTGCTGGGGTCAGTGTCTGGGGGTTTTATCCATTTCTGATTGGTGTATTTTGCAGACGTTGGTGCTGGGTTTACAGGCTTCTGCAAAGTCGCTGCATCTGTGTGTTATTGCAGGTCACTTGTGGGTGGAGCTGGGTGAATAACTCATGTTTGGTCCGGTAGCACACTTAAAACTCAAAGCAGGTATTCAGGTCAGTTACCTACGGTTTTGGAATTTGTCAATAAATCAGGAAAGTCTGTTTCAGTTGGTAGAAAACTTTTCACTCAGGACAGCTTCCTAATAGTGCCTGCCCCTCCCAACCTGTCTCTGGGGTGAGGGAACTTGCCAGGGATATGGGACACCCATATTTGCACCCCCATTTTGGAGCAGAGTCTTGAACTCATCATGAGCATCCTCACCCCAAGGGCACAGGCCACTCTGGGCTGGGCTGCTTTCCTGTGTTTTTTTTTTTTTTTTTCCCCCCAAGGTTTGTGACTACTGAGATTCCATTTTGATTTATTTTTGTAGATTCCTCCATCAGCACTCCTGGGATATTTTCCATGTGGGATTGTTATTGTAGGATTGTCAGTAAGTACTGAGGCTACTCATATGTTGGGACTGCAGACTTACTGGTTCGTTATCACTGGATCTATTTTGTGAGCTCTGGGAACCACTTCTGCTGCTTAGTTAATGTAGGGTTGCTTGTGAGCTCTGGGACTGGGGTCACACTTGATTATTATTGTATAATTGCTCATGAATGTTGGGTTTGTTGTTAATAATAAAAAGAGTGAAGTGGAATGAGAATCCCCATTTGTTTTCATATGTAAATTGCTGCCTTGTTCAGAGTGGAACTCCCAAATGGGGTGGGATCTGAGTTACTACACAGAATTCTTTCCTGGGTGCTGGCTGGTGAGTCTTGACCGCATACTCAGGGTTTAGCTGATCGCCATATTTGGGGTTGGGAAGGAATTTTCCCCCAAAGCAGATTGGCTGAGGTCCTGGGGGTTTTTCGCCTTCCTTTGCAGCATGGGGCATGCGTCACTTGCTAGAGGAGTCTCTGTACCTTGAAGTCTTTAAACCATGATTTGAGGATTTCAATAACTCAGACATAGGTTAGGGGTTTGTTACAGGAGTGGGTGAATGAGATTCTGTGGTCCACATTGTGCAGGAGGTCGGACTAGACAATCATACTGGTCCCTTCTGACCTTAAAGTCTATGATTCTAAGTGGGGTGAGGCTGTTTTATGAGGTGGGGGCGATGACTTTACTGTTAAGGGGAGACATTCCTTATTTCTCTGCTTTGTTTTCCCAACTCTGTTCCAGAACAGAAACTCCTTGTCTCCCTCAAATTCATCCCTCAGGAGGTTGATTTTTCTTTAAAATAAACCCCACTGTTGGGATAAGGTGCAGTCTGTGGGATTGTGCCCCCCACCCAAAGGGCCCCCTTGTTTCTCCTAGAGCAGAGTGAGTGAGAAGCTCTAGCCACCTATAGTAGGGGAGGGAGCAATCCCATTGGGTGCCCCCTCACTTCAAGATCCCCACACTGTGACATGTGACTGAGGGGAGCAGGGGCAGTAACATCAATGGACACATCCTGAATGTGTTTCTGGACAAAAGGAGGTGGCACCCAATCCCAGAGTCTGTGCCCTGAGCAGAAACCTGGGCCCTTGAATGTCAGGGAATGTCGGGGAGTGGCAATCAAGACCCAGGAGTGGGATCAGATTGGATTTTTAAATCATTTTTCTATTGGTTTTACACTTGATGTGTTTGACAACGTCAGTGCTGGTTTACAAATGTTTTATTTTTTGCAATAATTTTGCTTCTTCTGTACATCTGCTTGTTTATATTGTGGGTGTCTTTCGGATGCTGGGGCTGCACATGCTGCTTTGTTATTGTAGGGTCAGACACTGGGACTGTGCACACACTGATGTGTTGTAATTTTCATATCTGCTTTCAGATTTGCCTGGTTCCTAACACTCATATGGTATTTGTCCTGGCTTAGAAGGGCAAACTGAGGCACCCAGATAGGAGGGGACTTATCAAAGTTCACACGGTGAGTTAGTGCCACAACTGGGAATGGGACCCAGGAATCCTCCAAGCATTGGGTGTTAGTCCCAAGATCTTTCTTCCCACTATCTGCAATAGGAAGTCTTATGACTTGTCAGTGCACAGAACGGACACTGTTGGCCCTGGAAGCAAAACATAGCCCAGGTCTGGAATCTGTTTGGCTTATGTTTCAGTGATAGTTACACCATGGCTAGGGTTGTGTTAAAGACATTTGTGTTTTGACAATAGAAGGTGTCATAACTATAAAGGGAAGGGAACAGCCCTCCTGTGTACAACACTATAAAATCCCTCCTGGCAGAGACACCAAAATCCTTTTACCTGTAAAGAATTAAGAAGCTCAGGTAACCTGGCTGACACCTGAACCAAAGGACCAATAAGGGGACAAGATACTTTCCAATCTTGGTTGGGGGAAGGCTTTATTTGTGTGCTATTTGTTTTGGGGTGATTTGCTCTTGGAA
This sequence comes from Aldabrachelys gigantea, assembly GCA_026122505.1. Lineage (NCBI taxonomy): Eukaryota > Metazoa > Chordata > Testudines > Testudinidae > Aldabrachelys > Aldabrachelys gigantea. The sequence goes on along the minus strand of CM047489.1, from coordinate 15,890,461 downwards.
CTAAGAGGGACCAGACATCAATCCATACACTCTAAATCTTTCTGAACCAGTCTCTCATATTTCAAACTTGTAAGTAACAGCCAGGGAAGGCCTGTTAGTTTTATCTTTGTTTTCTCAACTTGTAAATGTTCCTTTTTGCTAAGAGGATTTACTTCTGTTTGCTATAACTTTGAACCTAAGGCTAGAGGGGGTTCCTCTGGGCTCTATGAATCTAATTACCCTGTAAACTTATTCTCCATCCTGATTTTACAGAGATGATTTTTACCTTTCTTTCTTTAATTAAAAGCCTTCTTTTTAAGAACCTGATTGATTTTTCTTTGTTTTAAGAGCCAAGGGGATTTGATCTGGACCAACCAGGAACTGGTGGGGGAAAGGAAGGGGTCGGTTAAATTCTCCTTGTGTTAAGATCCAAGGGGTTGGATTGGTGTTCACCAGGAACTTGGTGAAGAAGTCTCTCAAGACTATACAGGGAAGGGAGTTAGTATTTGGGAGTGGTGGCAGCAAAACCAAATCTAAGCTGGTAATTCAGTTTAGGGGTTCACATGCAGGTCCTCATATCTGTAGTCTAAAGTCCAGAGGGGGAAGGAACCATAACAGAAGGGATGATACATACACTGTGGTTTTGAGTGAGATTTAATGAAACAAAACTTGGGTTATAATCTTTAGCCAGTGATGGACTGTTTTGGGTACTCATTGTGTAACCCTTCTGCCCCTCTGAGTTGGCAGCAACGAGGGCCAGGTTCAGTATCCAGGGGTTCCGTTTCAATAACACAATACAAAACTGGCTCGAGCCCTCACCCAGTGACCTGAGACAATTACTTACCACCACCCCCACCTCCGGGCGCCTCTAGGAGGCAATACTTCCCCACCCGCAAGCACGGAGTCCGAGTATAGCAAAATCCTTTTAATAAAGGAGGGAAACAATGAGGCATTATGTTGGGGAAACACCACAAACAGGATTATAACACAAACCATGAGCAAAAGATCCACCTCCAAGTACATCTGGCAATGTCCTTTTCCCCTCAGGGTCTTAAGTCCAAATCACCCCAAAGTCCAACAACCCAAAAGTCTCTGTCTATGGTCAGTGCCACCCCAGTGTTCAAAAGTTCATCTGCAGAGTTTAACCCCACCTTCCCCCCAGCCTGGGTGGAATTGGGTGGGGGCACACAGGGTGTTAAGAGGCACCTTACGTGGGTGAGGCCGACTGCTCCACCTCTCCATGGAGGTCTGCTGCAGGCTTCACCACGAATGGCTCTGCTCCACCAGCCGCTCCGCTCCTCCAGCTGTTCCGCTCCGCTCCTCCAGCCGTCCCTGCAAACCTCTCCGCTCCACTCCGTTCACTGTTCCGTGGGCCGCTCCAACAGTCCCACAAGCTGCTCCGCTCCACCAGCCATCCCATGAACCACTCCAACTGTCCCCGCAAACTGCTCAGCTCCACTCCGCTGTGGTGGTTCGCAGCTCCAACCATCCTGCAAATTGCTCTGCCAGCTGCTTAGCAGTATATCTTCAGGCTCCCCCACTAGTTAACACAGCACTCAGTGATCTCAGCTCAGTAGTTTTAGCTCTTTTAGTGATTTCAGCTTGTAGTAGGGCAGCCCCAGTGCTCGTGCACTATTGACCCAAAGTGAATTCAGCTCAGCAGTCTCTAGCTAGACTCCTAATAGAATCAAAATTAGCTCTGCTATTCAACAGTGGAGAGAGAAAAGGAGGTGCACCTGCATCCTGGCCGACGGTTGAGTATCCGCCAAAATGCCACCGAAATTTAGCAGCATTTCGGTGGTGACACCTCTGGATGACGCCGCTTGCCTCTGACAAGCAGCGTCATTGAGAGGCGTCACCACCAAAATTTGGCAGCATTTCAGCGGATGCTCAACCACCGTCACGGTCCTTCATCTGGGGCCCGCCAGGTGAAAAGGTTGGGGACCACTGCCCTACCTGTTTAGAGGGACAAGTTGCTGGGTATGTCATCTGACACTAGATTTAACCAATCAGCTTTCTACCTTGTTTCTCTGGTGCCATGATGTACCCCTTATTTCTTTGTTCTGAACACATGGTACCAAAGGACGTGACAGCAACACCTAGGTCTGTACTAGGTGGCATTTCGACGGCGAAGCCTCTGGATGATGCAGCTTGTCAGCGGATGCTTATCCACCAGCCAATATGTGGGTGCACTTAGACGCCAAGGCAGGCGCTATGGTGCCCGCAGGCAACACGTTGGGGACCCCTGATTTACAGTATAGTTTTGCTGGTCAATTTCCTTGTGCAGACAAACCCTTAGTGAGAGACAGTTCTGGAATGGAGGAGTTCACAGACTACAGAAGAATTTTCAAAAGCACCCGAGGGCCTTGCAAGCACAAGGCAGTGGGCACAGAGCACAGTCATGCATCTGTGCTCCTAAATCCCTGAAGGGCTTTGAAAATTCTCCCCTGAAACAAGGCAGAATTGTCATCCCCATTTCACAGATGGGGAGCTGAGGCCCAGAGAGACCCAAGGTTCTATAGCAGAGCTGGGAACTGAACAATCTCCTAGGTGACTTAACCTTGGTGCCTTAACCATTAGCTCATCCACTTCCTCTAAATTAACAACCCCTTTGCAGGAGGGATTATTTGTAGAGACGGAAGGAGCTGGGCTGGGCTGTCTGATTGGGACAGTTCATGACAGGCCTAAGCTCTGACAGAGCTTGGTGTGGCCCTGGCCTGGCTGAGAGTGAGAAGTCTGCAGGCTGCAGGGCAGGGGGTTGCCAATGCCAGGTGCCTGGTCCAGATTCTCCAGAATGTCCGGTCAAAAAGGGGATCTATCAGTGTCCAGCCAGGTGTACTGACCGGACCATGACCTCGCCCCCTCTAGTTACTGGGAGAGGGGGCGAGGTGCCAGGTCATCAACCCACACCAGTCACTGCTTAGCCAGGGGAGCCTCCTACCTGCAGAGAGGCTCTATGTCAGGCTTCAGCAGCTCCCGTCCCCACCCTGGAGCAGAGGGAACCCAGCAGGGCAGGAGACGATCCAGAGAGGAGGAATTGGGGGGAGAACAGCGAGTGATGGGGAGGGGGAGGTGGGAAAGAAGCAAGCATAGAACAGGGCCTGGGAAGAGGCAGCGAAGGGGCAGGGCCTTGGGGGAAGCGGTGGGCAGAGGCAAGGCCTCAGGGGTCTGGTTTTCAGCCAATAGAAAGTTGGCAACCTTAGTCAGTGACAACGTCCCTGATCGGGGAAGGGAGGGGAACTGAAAGAGTCTGGAGGAGTTACCTGTGCAAAAACTGTTCCCACAGGGGCCTATTCTGCAGCAGTGACCAATGGTGTCTCCCCAACACTCACTCAGAGCTGGTCACTGGTATCTCCCCAGCCCCTTCCTCACTCTCCCTCCTGCTCACAGTTGGTCAGTAGGGATCCCTCATCACCTCCCCCTGCAAAATGCTCACACTCCCCCCATGGGTATCCTCTAGCCCTGCAGGCTGGAGCAGGTCCTATTTCTCCAGCATGAAGGTTATGACGAGCGCAGACACCAGGAGGAGAAAAACCAGGGTGCAGCGAGTGCCCCAGGTGACGATGGACAACATGTCTGGCCCTGCAACATGGAAAGAGACACGGTGAAGGCCGTGTGCAAAGCAGCGTCTGGGACTGCAGTGCTAGCACTAGACACAGAGAAGCAGCTCTGTAACAGGGACCCTGTGTGAGCTCTCAGAGGCCTAGATCTAAGGGGGGATCATGCTGCAGGGGGGCATGTTCCCCTGATGGGAGGCCTAAAAGATGGAGATTGTTGGGGAGGCTCCTCCTTTTTCCCCATCACAGGGTCACTCTTGCCCCAGTTTGCTCAGACTGCAACAGGATTCTGTGCAAAGGCCTCACAAGAGCCAGCGACAGACGCAGCAGCCCAGACCCTACCACTCCTCTCCAGTGTGGCTGACAGTTCATCACGGGGGTGACCGTGCCCTGGGCAGAGGGCAGCATGAGGCCTTGGCACCAACTGCTCTTACGACAGGATGGGTTGGTTTGCTGATGCAAATGCTTTGGGGAAGCTGAGGCGAAGAGTCAGGTTTGGTCTCTGCCAAAGTCACTTCCTGGGGCATGGTTGTTCCCTGGGAACCAGGCACCGGTGCTGGACTGAGATTCCTGAACAAGGGGTTTGCCCACATGCTGTTTGTGACACCTCTGTTCTAAGACATGGAGCATGATGATGCCTTTTGTGCTTCCATTCAGAACAACACCAACTACAGTGAGTGGAGAGGGAGGAAACAATTCATTGACTGCCAGTTTAACAGAGGGGGCCCGTGAACTCCAGATGAAAGTCTTGCCCATCAGAAGGATTTGGGACTCTCTCTTTGAAAGAGCCATTTTCCCTCCCTGCAAAGATGTTGCCCAGCTCAGCAATGCTTGTTAAAGCCTGAGAGAGCCACATGGAGAATGTGCCACATTGGACAAGCCTGTCACCCTGTTATGTCATTGTGTGGTTCCTCAATATCCATCGCCATGGCGATCACATTCAGATTGGGTACTCCTCAGCCCAGGACCCACCTTTCCCTAAATAAAGTCCCTCAAATAAAGACACATTTCAGAAGCATTTACCTTGTAGGGGGGAACCCCCGACACCGCCGCTGCTGGAGTCATCACCTAGGCAATAAATACACAAGAGATCAGAGCAGAGCATGGCCCCACTCCAGGCCCATATGCTGCCCTAGCACAACTACATCATGGGCAATACCTGGCCGGTGTTCGTGCTGCTGAAAGGGGCCTGGGGTTAGAGTGGGTCACAAACTGAATCTGAGTCAGCAGTGTGAGGCAGTTGTGAAATGGGCTAATGTTGTATGTAAGACATGGGAGGTCATTGTCCCTCTCAGCTCAGCACTGATGAGGCCTCAGCTGGAGTACAGGCTCCAGTTCTGGGTGTGACACTTTAGGAAAGTTGTGGACAAATTGGAGTGAGTCCAAAGAAAAGCAACAAAAATGACTAAAGATTTTTAGAGAACCTGACCTAGGAGGAAAAGTTAAAAGCACTGGGCATGTTTAGTCTTGAGAAAAGACGCCCGAGGGGGAACCTGATAACAGTCTCCAAATATGTTCAGGATTGTTATAAAGAGGACAATGATCAGTTGTTCTCAGTCCCACTGAAGGTAGAACAAGCAGTAATGGGCTTAATCTACAGCAAGGGAGGATTAGATTAGACAGTAGGAAAAGCTTTCTAACCATAGGGCTGGTGAAGCTCTGGAATAGGCTTCCAAGGAAGCTTGAGGAATCCCTGTCATTGGAAGTTTATAAAACAGATTGGACAAACTCCTGTCAGGGATGGTCCAGATTTACTGGATCCTGCTTCAATGCAGGGGGCTGGACTTGATGACATCTTGTGGTCCCTTCCAGCTTAACATTTCTATGATATCCCCATCTCCTATCTGTCAGGGATGGGCTGTCTGAGATGAGATGGGTGAAAATCGGTGGCGGGGTTCCCTATGTCAAATTTTGAATATAGATATTTTGTTAGAAATTTTTGTTTCAGATTTTGATGAAATTCATCATTTGGATTTTCAGAGGTTTATTATTTGATTATTGTTCTCGCTCTGCCATTCACCCCCCCTGCCCCACTTTGTGTGATGCGGAGTTACTGGGCAGGGCTGAGCTGGGATATAGCCTAACACACACATACACCCAAACATACATATGCCTTACCAGTTACAATGAGGCGCTGGGCAGGGCTGAGCTGGGATCTGGTCACCTGGTTGTCACTGTCCTTGATCTCATACCCACAGGTGTAATTCCCAGGGCTGACTCCAGACACTACATGGTCATAGTCGTAGGTGGGCTTCCTCTTTGTACCCCTCTGGGATGAAATCTTCTCCCCATCCTTGCAGAAGATAATGCGAGTGGCTAGGAACCGGGAGAACACGGAGCATTGGAACCTCACGGAGTCCCCTGGCTGAGCAGACGTCTGGCTCAGGTAAAGAATGGGGGCAGGGAGTGGACCTGGGAAGGGGAATGGTTCGGAGCTATCAGTGGGGTGTTGGTGGCGTGCAGCACTGTCATTGGGGCAGGAGGTAAATGGTGGGTGAGTCTGTGCCACATCTCAGATGGAGGCTCTGATTCCAGCCCAGCTGGGCATACTGGGGAACAAGCTTTCTCTGGGGATCAGAAGTTTTATTCCCTGGGATCATTTGGGTTATGGAAGAGTCTGGAGGCTCAGCTGGGCTTGGTTCCCACTGTCTGGCATCCCGCTGACCCAGATAGAGCAGTTTGGCCAGGAGTGAAGTGACCCCTCAGTGAGGCCAGCCTCTGGCCACTGAGGGCTGTGTAGCCTGCGGCCATGGTCCATGCATTGCAGCACAGTCGCTATCCCAAGGAGCTCTGCAGCTGACTGCCAAACAGCTGTGTCAAGTCCTTAAGCCCTCTGGAGTCTTCTCTAACATCCTCCCCATCCTTGTGTTCCTCCCACCCCCAAGGCCCGAGCTGTCAAAGGGGAAACCGGAGCAATTCTGGGCCCAGGATAAGGCAAAGTCCTGGAGCAGCAGCAGGGAGTGGATCCCCCTTTCCCGGGAATTGCCAGGGAGATGGGACCCAGCTCTAAACTCACAGAGGAATTGCTGCTCCCAGTGGCTAAGTCAATACCTACCCACCACCTTCCCCACCTCAGTTGTGCCCCCTGCTAGTGCCTTCCACACGCAGCCAGTAAAGAAACAGCTCCGCCAGCCCCTGCTGGGCTGGGCACAGGGTCACTGGGTGTGGCTCCCTGTCACAGGTCATAGGGGAGCTCAGCCTGGGTTATATAATGGTCCTTTCTGGCCATACCTATTTGATTGCCACCTGCCCTCCCAGGGCTGACTATTAACGCTGCTGCTGCTATTAAGAAAGAGCTGGAGGCTGAGTCCATGTGGGGGGGTGCTCCAGTGGAGAGACCTGTGACCATGAGGAGTTGGGAGCCAGTGAGTGGGAAGGTAAATCGCTTGGAGTCAGAGCCAGGACATTCTCTCCTCCCCAGGGCCAGTGCCCCAGGGGTGGGCCAGCGTGGATGTGACTCTCTGACCCCCATGTCACAGTGGTCCTGGGTCAGAGCGGAGCTGAGACGCAGCAGGACAGGGAAGGGCCATCCGGAACTTTGCTCAGATCCTGCAGAGCCCATCCGCCTTCCCATGCCATTGCTGCTGGCATCGTACTGGGCAGGGAGCATCCCAAGGGGTGGTGGCTGGACAACTGGAGAGGGAGGGGTAAATGCCATGAGTAGGTTGGGGGCAGACAGACAGACAGACTCACCGGGAGCTGAGCAGATCTCCTGGCTGCTGGGACTCAGCGCTGGGAACAGAAAGGTGCTGTGAGGTTAGTGTTGGAGATAAAATCTCCCCTTTTTCTGAGGTCCTGCTTCAGGGTCAAAAACTGCCTTTAATAGGAAAAAAAATCCTGATTTGTGTTTTGATGAAGAAGCAAACCAGGCAGGACATTAGATCTGAGGCATGGCAGGTTCCTCGAGAACAGAGACCTTGCCTGAGGTGGGACCAACTTTCCCTTCAACTGTCTAGAGGACCAGATCCTCAAATGGTGTATTCCAGCATTGTTTCCAATGGAGCAACACTGATTTACACCAACTGGGGATCTGGCCCAGTAACTCTCACTCTCAGTATTTACACTAGTTCCCATAGCTCTCCCACTAAATAAGATTTGCCAACAGTCTGGGCCAGGGGCTGCTTTGGGTTCTTTTCCTTCCAATCTGCTACGAATTAGTGCAGGATTCCCAGATACTCACTGGGAAGCAAGAGGCACAGAGACAGGATCATGGAGGTGATGGCAGGAACAGATCAGGATGGAAATAACCCAGCAGCTTCTGCTCCTGGACGGGGTCGAGAAGGGGCAATCCTCAGTCGCTCTCTGCTCCCACCTGCCTCCTCTGCCCTGTCTGACTTCAGCAGAAGGGAAGCTCTAGTCTCTCTCTCTGCTCCAATCTGCTGCCCTCTGCTCCCCAGGGTTGGATGCTCCAGCCAGCCCCTTTCCCTGCCCCCAGGCCCCTGGGGTCTGCAGGGCTCAGAAAGCAGAAACGCTGCAGCCTCTTTCTGACCTGCTCTGTCCCCTTCTCAGGTTTGATATTTGTCTTTGCTTCCCATTTCCTACCCCATGCCATCCCCCTTCCCCACCCTGGCCACAGCGTCTCTATTTAAGGCTGCAAGATTGAGAATTGGAGGGGCCTTGTTTGCTTGTTTGAGTCTAAACATATCACTGAGGAAACACCCCGTCCCATCTTACTGCCTGGGGACCGAGACAGTTCCCTGGCTAAAGGCACAGCTAGGCCAGGATGAAATGTCACTGGGTTACTGGGGGGCCTGGGATGTAGGATGAGTCTTCACCCTGGTGAGTCCCTGGTGAGAAGGACCCAGCTCCCCTAGGGACAAATTTACCCTCTTGGCTTAAGAGGGAAATAAATGTGGCCTGGGCATCGTATGGGACCCTCTACACAAGGCTGAATGTCACCCCCAGAGAACAGTAATCATGAGAGTGCACTGGCTTCCCCACCTGCTTAGTATCCCCCCACTATATCCTCGAAACCCAGCTCCAGCCACTTTTGCATGCCCTGCACTGACTGCCCCCATTCCCCATTCTGAGTTCCTGAGGAGTCTGCTGTCCCTGCTGAGAGACGGGTACCAGGTCACTGCCAGATGGGGAAGAACACAGGGCAGTTGAGAAAGAGCATCCAGATGTTACCTCTGAGCAGGTGGGGAGCTGGAATCAATGTGACTAAGCAAGTGAGGGAACCAGGGCAAAAGATCAGAGAAACATGTAGGAAAGAAAAAAAGTCTTGTGAACAGATGTTAATGTCTCTGTAGGAAGCCAAACAATTGAGGTCCTCAAGGGAAATCTGTCAGGAGCACAAGGCAGAGCAGTTTTGCAGAGCAACTTTGCAGAGTAATTGATGCAGAAGTGGATTGTCCTGGGATGGTGGCTGGGCACATCTCACCACTGGGATGGAGTCAGCTCAGTAGAGTAACTGGACAGGAGATGTTTTGGGGAAGCTCAAATGTTCAGGTGAGAGTCAGAGGAGCACAGTCTGAGACTCCCTGTTATAAGCAGTGCTCAGAAATCAACAGAGTGAAAAGAGGTAAATATTTGCTGCAATTAATAAAAAAAAATATTTAAAAATCTTATGTAAAAAATATTGTTTCCCAATTTTTTCCCTTCTTATGGTGGCAAAATGGTAAAAAAGGAGGAAGGGAAAACCAAAACCTGAAAACTATACAAAAAACTATCTGAAAAAGTGGGGGTTTTAAATGTACAGTTTCATTTTTTCTTTTAATTTTCCAGTTTGGTTTTTACAAAACCCCCAAAATAGTTTTATTTATTTATTTATTTATTTTAAAATGGAAACTTTGGAAAAAAGTGAAAATGTTTGACAAAAAACTTTTACTTTGAAAAATCTGTCACTTTTAGATCATACCAGTCTGGCAGCTCTAGCCCAGAGTAACCCCCAGGGCTGTGGGTCAGGCTGAGCTGCTTGCACCCTTGGATGGCAGCCGAGCCCTGCTTGTAGCTCAGACAATACTACTCAGAAAGGGGCTGATCCAAAGCCCTTTGGTTTCAATGGAAAGACTCACTGACTTCACTGGTCTAGTTCAAACAGGAATTATTTTGGGGCAGTTTTCTGGCCTGTGTTGTACGGGAGGTCAGACTATGTGATCACAATGGTCCCTTCTGGCCTTAGAATCTATGAATGAACATGACAAAGGCTCCGATTCGACAACAAGAGTGTCCCTGGAGGAGTTACACCAGCAAGGCTAGAGTGGTTTAATTTTACTGGTAAATTTCTCTGTCTATAGAGAAGCCTGGAGATAAAACAGTTCTTCCTATCATTGCTCTCCCTCTTCTTCTACATCCCCTGTCATTGGAGTTTCGGAGCCTTTCACACTCATTAATCAGAGCCTCTCACAGTTTTATCCTCACACACACCTGAGAGCTAGGGAACTTCATTCTCATTTCACAGATGAGACACAGAAAGAGACTCAATAACTGACCTCAGGGCACATGGGAGTCTACAGCTGGGTCAGCTAATGAAGCCTGGGATTTTGAGCACCAGTCTGCTGCCCTTGCCACAAGATTGTCCTTCCTCCCTGCTGCCCCCAGCCCAAAAGCCTGGGTGAAAATGACCAATCTGATACCTGCTTGGAAGGCCAATGACCCGAAGCTATTTTGTCCAAAGAGCGGAAGAGCCTGGATGGGACAGGAGTGGGAATGAGGGAAAACATCAGAGACACAATATGTAGGGGCGGCTCCAGGCACCAGCGCACCAAGAGCATGCCTCGGGCGGCAAGCCAACAAGGGCAGCCTGCTGGCTGCTGTGAGGGTGGCAGTCAGGCTGCCTTCAGCGGCATGCCTGCCTGAGGTCTGCCTGTCCCACGGCTTCGCCATACCCACTGCAGAATTGCTGCTGAAGCCGTGGAATCGGCGGACCTCCCACATGCATGCCACCGAATCCACGTTACCAGTGGACCTCCTGCAGGAATGCCACCGAAGGGTGCCTGACTGCTGTGCTTTGGGGTGGCAAAACACATGGAGCATCCCCTGACAATATGGGAAATATGCCGCAGGGAATTTAATTCATCTCACAGTGTCCCACCCTCTATTGCTTCTGGGTTAGATCCTGCTTCTCTCCCACCAGTGCAAACCCCAGGGCAGCCTGGGCAGAATTAAACCCTTCTCCCCAGCCCTGCAGGGAACATTGATGGAGTCAGATACTGCAGGAAGAGAGAGCAATTGGTTGCTGCTCAGAAGAGGGAAGGGAGAGGAGTGTTGGTGCCATCAGGGCCAACTCTAGGTTTTTTTGCTGCCCCAAGCCAAAAAAAAAAAAAATACTCTGGGAGCACAATTGCCGAAGCAAAAAAGAAAAAGGTGGCCAGAATGCCGCCCCTGAAATTGTGCTGCCCCAAGCACGTGATTGGTTTGCTGGTGCCTCGAGCCAGCCCTGGGTGCCATGAGCATTAGCTCCTTCTCAGTGACTTTCTGCAGACACAGTCCAGCTGCTCCATGCAGCAGTGCAGGGAGGGAACCACAGGACAAGCTGACAGCGCCCTGAGAATCTGCAGTCTCCTGTGCAGACACCTCTTCCTCTGCCTAGCAGTGAGCTCTCCTCAGGCCTGAACCCAGTTAGCAGCCCAGCGGGGCGGGGGCGTATCACGCACTAGATGTGGGTTTGAATAACCTGCTCACACAATGTTATTTTTGTCCTCACATGCTAATCTGTCTCATTCTTGCTCTCTCTGTTCTCATGAGGTTTCCAGGGCAGTTTATTTTCATAGTCATACATTTAAAGACCCGAAGGGATCAATGATTCCATCTAGTCTGAGTGTCTGCACAACACAGGCCATTGATCCTCCCCCAGAGATCCCTGCATTGAGTTGCTAACTTCTGGCTGAGCTAGAGGATATTGTGTAGAAAGAGATGTCCCCTCTCGGTTTAAAGACTTCAAACCAGCTCCCATTTCTAAACACTAAGGTGACTGTGGCTGATCAATGAAAGAGGGGACCAGGTGAAGGGAGATGCTGGACTGGGGCAGAGCAACTGGAGATGGGTCCTGAGGTTTAGCTCCAGTTGTGGATCTTAATCTGACCTTCCCTAGAGTTTAGGGGTGTGGACTTGGGGTTCCGGTTTGGGGCTATTATAGAGACAGCTCCAGACCACACAGTTAGGATCTAAACTCCTCCAAAGTCTGAGTGTGGGGACTCTCCCTTTGAAACCAAAACTGCAATAGGTAGCAGAGATGATGAGTCAGAGTCTTATCAAAGAGGGGAAGAAGATTCTCTATCTGGAGTGATTGAGCCACCTGCTGGTGAATGGTCAAGAGGGACAAGGTGGAGTTGTTGGTTTTGACATAGATTTCAGGAAGCTCAATGGAGCACACAGATCTGGTGTTTACCCAAGGCCTGACACTGACAGACTGACTGAGTAGCTAGACCAGGCCATAGACCTACCCAGGATCTTTAGCAAGGACGCTGGGAGGTTTTAACACTCCAGTTCAGAGAATAAACCATGGCAGGTTGTCAGGGAAGGGACTGTGGTGTGTGACACCTGACAGTACAGCAACATGCAAACCAATGGCACTAAGGAAACAACATTATCATAATGACAATTGCACCAAGGCTGACTGAGAATTTGATATCAAGATATTTTTAATAGAAAACTAGATTTGTGAACTAAAACTAAAACTAATTTATTTTCATTTTGCTTATTTATTTGTTTGTGTAGTCTTTGCTTTCTTTGACATTTTTGATTTTTCATTGGAGTACCAACAGCCCCAAAATATTTCAGTTTTTGGAAGTTTTCAGCTGAAAATTTTCAGTTCTCAGTTGCCAAAACTGATATTTCCTCCTCATTTTTCAGGTTTTCAGTTTTGATGGTGAAAAGCTCAAATTTTATTGCTTAAAATTTCAAGGGAAATTCATCTGAATTTTCCACTGGGAACAAAATTACATTTTACATCCCGACTCAGTGTGCACCATGTTTACGCCCTCATTGGTTGCGGGTGGAATCTGCTAATGCTCTGTTCTGCCCTATGTCCAGATGATTCCTTTATGATCTCCTAGAGGTGAATGGCTATTCACCTGATGGACTGTGTGAACAATGTGGGAATGTTGGTAATCATGGTATCTTGGAAATGTCACTCTGGAAGGGATCTCAAGAAGTCATCAAATCCAGTCCCCAGAACTGAGGCAGGACTAAGTAAACCTAAACCATTCTGGACAGGGGCTTGTCCAACCTGTTCTTAATAACCTCCGACAATGGGGATTCCACAACCTCACTTGAAAACTATTCCAGAGCTTCATTTACCTAATCAGAAAATTTTTCCTGTGATGTAACTAAACCTCCTTTACTGCAGATTAAACCCACTAGTTCTTGTCCTACCATCAGCAGGCACTGAGAACATCTGATCACCATTCTCTTCATAACAGCCCTTAACATAGTTGAAGATGAAGTGGGTATTCACCCATGAAAGCTCATGCTCCAATACGTCTGTTAGTCTATAAGGTGCCACAGGACTCTTTGTCGCTTTTTACAGATCCAGACTAACACTGCTACCCCTCTGATACATTCTAAATTAAGTACAGTGATAGTTGCACCATAGCTAGGGTTGTTTTAAAGACATTTGTGTTTTTGACAGTGGAAAAAAGGGTGAATATCTTAGTATTTAAGTGAGTTTTAATTAAACAAAATCTGGGTTATAATCTGTTGTCAGAGATGGACTGTTTGGTTTATTGATTGTACAATATGTAGTTCTGGAAAGTTTATGATAAACTGTTGAAAAATAGGTATGTTGGTTATTTGTTCCCCCTTGGAAATGTCTCACATTTCTATATACTTCACTAGCAAAAAGAACCAGTCACAGATATGGTCCACATCTGTATAGATCATGTCTTCTGTAATAGGAATTCCAAGAAAACTAGTTCTAGTTCAACATGTGGCATATTTGTTTTTAAAAAGTACTTTCAAATTATAACTTTAAATTTGCGTGCCTGTCTGAAGCTGCCAAATTTTAATATGATGACAACAAATGTGGCATGGCTAAAACAGAGACAGAGATACCCAGGTCTCTAAGATAACAAACCCCACTCTGAGTGACTGGTACGTCACACCACCTTTCAGAGTGACTAACCCAGTTTGAATTAGCCTATTTCTAACCACTGTAAGCCACCCTTCGCTCCCAGAGCTGGGGTGGAAGCCACGATTCCTCATCACCAATATTCTACTGCTGACAAGTGAATACTGGTGTAACCCATTGTGAAGGTGTTTGTCATGTCTTTGTCCATTAGTTGGCCTGGATTAAAAAGGGCCTAAATTGGGCATCTGACACCTAAGTGTTCAAATACTGCTGCTGATCTACCTGGTGGGTGACTGTTTTTATGTTCTGAGTTTGTACAGGACCTAGCACAATGGGGTCCTGGTCTGTGACTGGGGTTTGAGGTGCTACTATAATGTAAATAATCAGAGCAGTCTGGGTTTATGTGATTCACAAAGTGAAGAGCCCATTTTAAAACAGGCTTTGTACTTAAATGCTCTGATAATCTGTCAATTATGGTGTGAATCACCAAAATATTGCACCTGAATTACTTTGCAGGATGGATTTGTGTACCAGGCTCATTCACAGACAGCTCCTAAAGGGTGTTCTTGCTCCCAGAGGGGAAGGCCCCCTCCAGTAAGGAAGTAACACTGAAAGGATAGGGAGGGGAGAGGGTGCTTCCTTCTCTGCCTAGGGAAAGTGAAAGTGGTTTTGAAGTCAGCAGCACCAGCTGCAGGAGGAGAGGAGCTGCTTCTGTCTCCTCACCCAGCAAGGAACACCTGTGCTACTGTTACTGAGCTCATATCTGCATCATCATTCCAGGCACCCACTCTGCCTGCTTGGGCCACCTCACCAAGCAGGAGACCCACAGTCCTGTAACACTGGGACAGCCCTGGGATCAGCAGCTAGCAGGGAAGGAAAATGGTAGATGACAGCAGGGAAGAGGGAGACATGCAGCAGGGAGCCCCAAGAGTGGGAAAACTCGGACCAAAATGCCCAGATTTTGTGCCTGAACCATTTCCAGGAGCTGAGCATAATTGGAGCACTTAGATAGAGCTAAATCAAATTAAGTCGATTTTAATTCTGACTAAGAGCACTACACAGGTGTTTAATGTGGTTTACTTAAACCCTCAGAGCTTCCCAGGTTATGATCAGGGTCAGCTGGAAATTTTACATCAAGACCTTTTTTGATAGAATAGATTTTGATTTTAAATGAGAGAGAGAGAGAGAGAGAGAGAGAGAGTAAAGTGTCTGCTTTCCTTGGACATTTTCAAGTGTTCATTACACTTATAACCCCACTGAGTCTGGGGTTGGGGCCTGGGTATATGAGGACCCTTCGCCTGGCTCTGGAAGGCAGCTGACTCGGGGCGGGGGCATGGGGGCTGGGCATATGGGGACCCCTCGCCCGGCACTTGGATGCACCTGACTTGGGGGGGGCACAGGGGTTGTGTATATGGGGTCCCACTTGCCTGGCACGGGGATGTGGCTGGCTCTGGGGTGGGGTGCAGGGGCTGGGTATATGGGGACCCCTCACCCAGTGCTGGGATGTGGTTGGCTCTGGGGTGGGGTGCAGGAGCTGGGTATATGGGGACCCCTCACCCAGTGCTGGGATGTGGCTGGCTCTGGGGTGGGGCACGGGGGCTGGGTATACGGGGACCCCTCGCCTAGCGCTGGCGTGCAGCTGGCTCTGGGGTGGGGGCTGGTTATATGGGGACCCCTCGCCCAGTGCTGGGATGCGGCTGGCTCTGGGGTGCGGCATGAGGGCTGGGTATAGGGTTAATGCATTGGCCAGACAGGCTGTGGGGCTTTTCCCCTTTGACTGGAAGGATGCTGTGATTCCCAGGACACTTGGGAGGAACCTTGAATTGTTCTGGGACAAATGTGAATGGTGGAAGGTGTACATGGGCCCGGTGGGATGCTCACTGTCCAGGATGTGTGCTGCCCAGAGCCATGGAGATCCCAGTGCTCTTGCTGGCTGAGTCTCAGAGATAGGCAAGTTCCTGCAAGAACCTCATTGAATGGTTCAGATGTTTTATCCCCACCCAGCCTCCCTTCCCAGCAGTGAGCTGGTCACATGGCCAACACTCCCATTTGCCTGGAGCAGGGTGTGTCTGGATCACAACAAACGCTGAGAATGGCCCAGCCAGCCAGTTCTAAACAGGCTGTCACACAAGATGAGCTGGATCAGGTCCCAGGTGTAACTCCCACTAGCCCAGCTGGGCTCCTATACTTATGAGAACAAGAATTAGGTTTCTGGGATGGCCACAGAGAGGAAGCTGGCAACTTCTTCCTTTAGCCAGGTGATAGTAACCCAAGTATTTTGCTCTATAGGGCTTAGATTCAATGGCTGCAGATAAGAAGTGCTAACAGAGCTCAAGTGACAAAGGCCTGTGCTGTGGTATAGCAGATCTTAAGTTCAAACCCTACTGATAACCCCTAGTAAAAGCACTTGTCCCCACCATCACAACAGCTTCTCGTTAGAAATCACTGGGGCTGTTCCATCCTCTGCCTCCTGCCCACAATGAAGCCACTTGCATTGCATTGGACCCCCGGGCTGCTGTTTTATGTGCATCCCCCATCCTGCTAATGCCCCCACAGTGCTGCACAGGCTGAGACACAAAAGGCAGCTTGGTGGTGAGGAAAGAGGATGGGATGAAAGTGAGGAGCAGGTTCAGTGCTTAGCTGCCATGGGCCTCCCAATTGATGGGAGGATGAATGGAACCCCAGTGGCATATAAATTCCTTGCTGCTCACCATGTCTCCACAGGTAACCGAATATCTGCCCTGGGTCCTGGCCAGATAATACCTCTGACAGGTTAATGTGTAACTGGTGCTTTCACTTTCCCTTGGTCAGAGTTCACACACAGCTCCGGGACTTAGTTCCCCGTCTCCCCCAGAACATCTATTCAGTTCCTTGGGCTCTCTGTGTGGCATCGGGACCCCTGGCTCGCTGCATGGCACCTTCTGGAACATGCTGAATCCTTAAGGTAGGTCCCTCCCTGTTATTATCGCTGTTCCTTCACTTTCAGGGGCTGCTCACACTCCTGCCCTCTGGGAGCACGTCCCCCCTGCCATGGCCTGTTCCTTCCTCCCATCAGTTCTGGGCAAACCTCGAAGAAGGGTGTGAGTCACTGCTCAGC
This sequence comes from Aldabrachelys gigantea, assembly GCA_026122505.1. NCBI lineage: Eukaryota > Metazoa > Chordata > Testudines > Testudinidae > Aldabrachelys > Aldabrachelys gigantea. The sequence continues at coordinate 15,873,816 of CM047489.1, read as the reverse complement.
CTGTTACCCCTCACTGCACAGTGTGGCCATTTGGGGTTCTTTGTGTCCTTTCCCTGGAGGGTGTGATGGGGCACACAGGTGAATTGGTGCCTCTTCAAAAGGGCCTCACAGCACTTCCCTACAGATGCCCGTAGGAGTGGGGGCTGCCAGGCCAGAAGTGGGGCGGGGGCAGGGCGGCGGTTATTTGGTTCAGAGATCTAAATAGAAGGTGCTTCCTGGTTGTTATTATTACGTGAATTACAGTAGCACCTAGAGGCCCCAGCGGAGATCAGGGCCCCCTTGTGCCAGGTGACACATACAGACAGTGAGAGACCGTCCGAACCCCAAAGAGCTCAGTCTGGCAGTCAGGTGTAGCTGATCCTAGCTGGGTTCAGACCCTTTCAAACCTCATCTCCATGGGACATTACACTGTGGTGGAATATGAGTTAATCCAGCACAGGACACTGAACATACAGGCCATGTCTGTGCTGGAAGAATGTGTGGTGTTAGATAATGTATTAATTGTCAGACCTAGTAGTTCATCAAGTCATCAGCTCATGCTCTGCCAACAATGGCATCCTTGAATGTCGGCCTGTCCCCTCAAGCACCTCCGCACTTTCTCCCACGCTGCCACCATGCACGGGAACAGCTCCCTGCCAAAGTTCACAAAGCCACCATCTTCCCCTTCTCGAAATCTCCCTTTGGAGGCTACTTCTGCCGTGGGGCCTATTGAGCGCTGCCACCTGATGCTGGTTAGGCTAGCGGCCAGCTGGGACTCTGCTTTCCTGCTACGCTCCCTCTTCTGTCTTATTACCTTGTCCTCCCAGCCCCTTACCACCGAGGGGTTTGTCTGTTTCACCCTCAGGCTCTGTCCTGTCTGACATTTACGGTCAGATGGTGAGTATTCTGGAGCAGGGACTATCATTGTTACATGTCTACACAGCACCTGATGCAGCGGGACACTGACCCCTTTCTGGGGTTCCTCGTTAACACCATAATGCAAATCATATACAACACCAGTAACTAGCCTGGTGTGACGAGCACTGTGCTGAACAAGGTTTTGTTGTTGGTGTGGAAAAGGACGCCTGGGGTCTGTGTCTGCTGGCCACGGTGACCCCAGTAGTTACTCTAGTGTTATTGTGGTGGCACCTGTGTCTTCACTGAGTCTTGAGTCCTGGAGAGACCAATGGGAACATGCTCAATGATTTCAGTATGGCCAGGATTTCACCCTCAGTGGTTAGTGCTGTTAACACATGCTCTAGCACCAGGCAATTGCAGAGAGACCATAAGGGCCCTGTCTGGACTACGCTCATCTGGGGAGAGCTGGATTTGCTGATCAGAAGTTGGGAAGCTCTGGGGGTTTAAGAGCTGTCCTGGGTGTTGCTGTGTGTTAGTTTCTATTGTATGTCTGGAGCTCACACTGTTCATCTGCAGGAAGGTGGCAGGTGGGTAAGAGGGATCCGACTGTGTTGGCTGGTCGTTAACTTCTTCATAACCACTCAAGTGATTTAGGAGTTTAGGGCTGAAGTCATAGGGTTGCAGGGCCTGACTTCCAGGTGCTCTGATGCCTAGGGGACTTCATAGCCCCGAGTTGGCACCCAGGCTTCTCGTGCAATGTTTAGGTAGAGCTGGGCAACTACCAAAGGGCCCCTTGGAAGCCAGCACAGTGAGCAGGCAGCTGCCTAAGTCAGCCAGTGAAATGCAGAGGAAATGGGGCAGGGCTTAGGTTCCAGGTACACAAAGGGATTTAGGCACCTCACTCCCATTGATCTGAACCTTGGGTGCTTGACTGACTGGCTGGAGGAAGGTGCCTCCCTCCAGTTGGGATTCTGAGCAGTAAAACCTCGCCTGGAGTTAGGCACCTAAACCCAGTCAGCCCTTCCTTGTACAGAGTCAGAGAGATAAACCCCTCCCCCTGCATTACAGCTAATAGCCCAGGGGCCAGCTCCAATAGGATAGATTCACTCTGCAACCTGTTACTATGGGACTCACCTGGGTGCAAGACCTGGGGTCAAATCCCTGCCCAAAACAGAGACAGGAAATCAATCCTGGTTCTCTCACAGCCCAGGTGATTGATTGCTCCAACCAAGGACTCTTTGGTATTCTGGCCACATGCCCACATCCTTCACCTGACCCCAACTGTATTTAGTGGAGGACCTGAACTGGTAAGTGCTCTCAGAGCAGTTAGCCCTTAATCTAGCTGTGTCCATTTGTGGATCTGGTCCTTAAATCCTATTGAAAGCCAATGGGATTTAGGTGCCTTTTCAGTATTTTACCCTGTGTTATTAGGCTGAACAAGAGCCCTGTAAAGAACCTGGAAACAAGAATGTTTAATGAAAAATGTTTGTAATGAAAAGTGGTTTTCAAAAGTATAGGAACATTTTCAACAAAATATTTCATTTAATTTGAAAATTGTCATTAAAATGATTCAGAATAAAAAATGTTCCAGTCCAGTCTAATGGAATCATTTTTTTTTTTTTGGCATTTATGAAGGAAAAAACTAAGACGTGAACTTGAAAAAAAAATCATTCTGATTCCATTTGATCTTAATTGAATTTCCAATCTATTTGAAACCATTATTGCTTTGTTTTGAGACATTTTATCAGAATATTGGATGATTTCAGGCAAACTTTTGAATGAAAACAAAATTTTCCTAAAAAAAAAAAAGAAAAAAAACATTTTCACCAGCCTCCCAGAATGCCAGGCCTCGGCTTTGTGGTTCTCTCAGAGCCCTGCTTTGCACAAGGGCAGATAGATAATAAAATGGCTCAGAAACCTATGCTCACTCTTTGCTCTGGGGCGGGGCCAGAAATGCAATGATACTAGAGAGCATTCGGCGGGAGGGTCAAACTCCAGTTCCTCCTTATAGGGCCAACTGGGGCTGGGAGCTCTGCTGAGGGTGGGGCTGGATTAAGGCAATGCCTTGTCCTAGGCTTTCCCTGTCATGCCCCCCATAGAGTTACCCTCACCCATTGGAGTGGCAGTGTCTGGGTCCTGCCTCCCCTCCTAGAGAGACTGCCCAGAACATGGCATCCCTCTCATCCCCAGCAGGGTGGGAGAATAAACAAGGATTTTTCCCCCTCACCCTCACTACTTCTCTCAGCACCTAGGTGTCAGTTGTAGAGATATGTTTGTACTAGATTATAATGTAGAGAGGCTACCTCATAAGGGACAATGTTATGAACACAGAAATGTTGAGCTATGCCTGGCAGGAGGGTGAAGAACACAGCGTAGCTATGTAGTAGTAGGATTTTATGTTTGTATTTTGTAAAATTTTGTATCTCAGCTGATTTCAAGGCAATAGCAGACCTTTTAGGGTTACCACTTTGTTGTAGGTTTGGCATTTTAAAATAAGTAAAGGAATGCAATAATTGTTTTTCTTTTGCATTGCAATGTAATGTCAAAATGTAAGGTCAAAATGTTCTGTGTAAATCAGTTCTGTTTTGTATGTAAATAAAAAATGTGTATGTTAATAGGTATATAAAAAAAAAAAAATTCCCCTCTCACCGTTATGGGTGGTACGTGTCTTCCTCAACCTCGGGTCCTCTACCAGAGGCCTGGGAATTTGAGGGTTCTGCGCAGTATCTTAGCTGTTCCTAGCACTGCACCCTTCTGGACACAGAGCTCTGATGTTGTTCCTGGGATCTGTTGGAGCCACTCACCCAGCTTAGGAGTCACAGCCCTGAGTGCTCCTACCACCACTGGGACCACTTTGGCCTTCACTTTCCACATCCGCTCTAGTTCCTCTTTCAGGCCCTGGTACTTCTCCAGCTTCTCATATTCCTTCTTCCTGATGTTGCTGTCACTTGGCACTGCTATATCTATCACCACCGCTGTCTTCTGGTCCTTGTCTATTACCACGATGTCTGGTTGATTGGCCAGTACCTGCCTGTCCGTCTGGATCTGGAAGTCCCACAGAATCTTAACCCTGCTATTCTCCACAACCTTCTTTGGAATCTCCCATCTGGTCTTGGGAGGGTCTAGCCCGTACGCTGTGCAGATGTTCCGGTACACAATGCCAGCCACTTGGTTGTGCTGTTCAGTGTATGCTGTTTCTGCCTGCATCTTACATCCTGCCACTATGTGTTGGACTGTCTCTGAGGCCTCTCTGCACAGTCTGCACCTTGAGTCCTCTCTAGTGTGGTAGACCCCTGCTTCAACGGATCTGGTGCTCAGTGCCTGTTCCTGTGCTGCTATGATCAGTGCCTCAGTGCTGTCCTTTAGTCCAGCCCTTTCCAGCCATTGGTAGGATTTCCCAATGTCAGCCACCTCAAGCTATCTGTCGATGGTACATCCCATGCAGGGTCTTGTCTTGCCATGGCACTTTTTCTGCTTGGTCTTCCTCCCATGTCTGCTGCTGCCTCAGGCATTCTCTCAGCAGCTCATCTTTGGGGGCAATCTTACTGATGTACTCCTGGATGTTCCGGGTTTCGTCCAGGACAGTGGCTTTGACGCTCACCAAGCTCCACCCACCTTCTTTCCGGCTGGTATACAGTCTCTGGGTGTTGGACTTGGGGTGGAAACCTCCGTGCATTGTGAGGAGCTTCCGGGTTTTCACATCGGCAGCCTCCATGTCCTCCTTTGGCCAGCTCACTATACTGGCAGGGTATCTGATGACTGGCAGGACGTATCCGTTGATGGTGTGGATCTTGTTCTTCCCACTGAGAGATGGCTCTTCAGGACCTGTCTTATCTTTTGGTGATACTTGGATGTTGCTGTCTTCCTTGCCTCCTCATCATGGTTTCCATGTGACTGTGGGACGCCAAGGTACTTGTAGCTGGTCTGTATGTCTGCTATGTGGCCAGCTGGTAGTTCCACCCCATCAGTCTTGACTACTTTCCCTCTCTTCACTACCATCCAGCCACACTTCTCCAGTCCGAATGACATCCCGATATCCTCACTGTAGATCTGCGTCAGGTGGATTAGCGAGTCGATGTCTCGTTCATTCTTAGCATACAGCTTGATGTCATCCATGTAGAGGAGGTGGCTGATGGTAGTTCCACTCCTGAACCTGTACCCGTATCCAGTCCTTGTGATTATCTGGCTGAGGGGGTTTAAGCCTATGCAGAACAGCAGTGGGGACAGTGCATTACCTTGGTATACGCCACACTTGATGGCCACTTGTGCAAGCTGCCTTGAGTTGATTTCTAGTGTTGTCTTCCATAGTCCCATTGAGTTCTTAAGGAAGGTCCTTAGTATCCTGTTGACTTTGTATAGCGCCAGACATTCACAGATCCACGTGTGTGGCATTGAGTCATAGGCTTTCCTGTAGTCAATCCAGGCTGTGCTCAGATTGGTCTGTCTAGACCTTGAGTCTTGGGCGACTGCTCTATCTATGAACAACTGGTGTTGTTCCCAATGCCCTTCTGAGATGTGCTCATGTACTGGCCCATGTGGTCCTGTAGCTTGGCAGCTATGATGCCTGATAGGACTTTCCATGTTGTGGGGAGGCAGGTTATTGGCCCGTTCTCTCCCCTTGCAGGGGTCTTTCATGATCAGCACTGTCCTTCCTTGTGTTAGCCAGGTTGGGTGGGAGCCTGCTGCTAGCAGCTCGTTCATCTGTGCTGCTAGGCGTTCATGCACTGCTGTTAGTTTCTTTAGCCAGTAGGTGTGGATCATGTCTGGTTCAGGTGCTGTTCAGCTCTTCATGTTCTTGACCCACTGCTGGATGTCTTCTACTGTGATGGTGACTGGTTTCTGTTCTGGGAGATTGCTGTGCTCAGGTCCTGTAGCAACTTTGCACTGGTGTTATGAGTCTTCTCTTTCTCCCAGTACTGTTCAGTTTCTGCTGCTGGTGGCTCTGCTGTTATTGTGTTGTTGCACTGCAGTTAGGAGTATACCTTGGATGGTTCTTTGGAGAACAGGGCATTTACTTTTTTGGCCTCTGCTTCTCTAGTGTATCTCCTTAGCCTGGTAGCTAGTGCTGTGAGCCTTTGTTTAGCAGTCTCTAGGGCTTCAGATGGACTCAGGCCCTTGCATTTTTTCAGTAGCCGAGTCTTATCCTTAGTCTCTACACCCTTCTGTAGTTCCACCAGCTGACTAACTTCTCTCTGAGTTGCCTTGATCTTATCCTCCAACCTCATTTTCCAGGGTGGGTACATACTGTTGTTCTTCTTGATCATGTAGCCAAGCATCTCCAGGATTACAGAGGCTGTAGCATATACCAGTTCATTGGTTTGAGTTATGGTGGTAGTAGGGATTGTTATGAGGGCTCTATTGGCATCTTCTAATATACCATCTGATGGTACTTCTCCACTGAGCCTTGGTAATCAGTCTCGAGGATTGACTGTAGCTAGTTTCTCCATGATCTTATGCTTCATATCAGCTGCTGTGCTCTGCAATGGAACGGGTGGCAGTGCAGTTTCAGCTTCAGGTGTGGGCTGCACATCCACTTGTTCTTCCAGGTCTTCTTGAGTCTGGGATGTAATGTGGAGGTGGTCTATCTCAAGCTGTGAGAGCAGCTTCCTCTTTACTATGTTGAAGCATTGGCTAATTAGCTGTTTCTCAGTAAGTGTGGATGTAGGTCTTTTGTCCATCCACAGTCCCCTCATACGTTTCATATATCCCCTCTCATTAGGTCTACTGTTGTAGTAGCATTCCATCAATTCCAGGTTCTTTTGTCTCGTCCATGAATGGTTTGTTCTGGTAGCCCACTTATCGTCAGATTGTCCTGGTTCCTCAACATCTGGCACGGACCTTGTTAATCCAGGCAACGTCCGAGCCAGCATGACTCTCCTAGTTTGTGTCACTCTCATATTTGAGGTAGGCAGGTGAAGCATTAGGGGGTCTTTTGCCCAAGGACCCCTACTAGAAAGTTGGGTACTAACTGGGATTTGAACCCCAGTCTCTTGTTTCAAAGGGCGGCACTCTTAACCACTATGCTATCCAGTCGCGTATATATATATATAAGCTATCACTGAACCAAATGTTCTAAAAAACTCCCCAAAACAAATGGAAGGGCACCAAAAGGCTGCAGCACGCCTCTATTATCTAAATAATGTAAAAAGTCTAAATAGGGCAAATTAACAATTCTAAAAATAGGACAAGCACCTATCAATAAAACACAAAACATCTGTAATCAAAACCAACATGAAATAACTCCCTAAAAAATTAATAAAATAAATAAATAAATAAATAAAAACAAGCCTCATCTAACAACAATTAATTACAGCATAACAGTGCACAATTCATTGGTCCCAATTAAAAAAAACTTACCATATAAACAGGGCGCGTTGCCATAAAACCTTGGGTCCATTCTGCCAAGACATCCGTGGAGCATCATGTAGCAACTGACAAAACCCCGCTCCTGCCTCCTCGTGATCAACCTAGCTGGCCACTAGATTGATCCGGACTCTAGTAATTATAACATCGACTGGCGGAACACTGTGTATGTGTGCATGTGTGTGTGTGTGTATAATTAAATGCATACGCTAATTGTTGTATCTTCAATAAATGCAGTATATTGCCTTTTCCCGTGTGACTCTTATAAGCATAACATTTTTTGTGGAGAATTGCAAAAAGGGGAAGACGTGCACCATGATTGCTGAAAATATTACCGAGAAGTATATCATATATATGAAGTGATCAATCATTCAGGTGTGCACACCCCAATCGTAGAAATGCCGGGCAATAGGGGAAGAATTAGAGTCCTTGCTCTTACCCTTCTGTAGGGGGAAAAAATTATAGGCGAATATGCCCTCAGTCATAGCAGGATAGAGCTCAAAAGGTAGAGAGCTTAGCGTTCCCCCCTCCTGCTCTGTGAGGCAGAGTTTTTAGTGGGTATAAACTTTTTGTGTTGTGTAAGTCCTAGCACAAGCGTGGGCAAATAAGAAATAGATTTCTCTAAGACCTCACTCTAAAGAATATAGAAGTGTGAAATATTGTTGTGATTTCACAATTTTAAGAAAAACGTTTAAGAAAAGGGACCAGAAGGGGTGGGAGCTAGTTAAGGAGCCTACCTGCCTTGCTAAATGGTTAGTGGAACAAAGCCTGTGCCCATGGGAAGGGATAGCTCAGTGAGGAAAGCAGGATTGGGCCCAAACAAATAAAGGCAACAAATAAAGAAATTAAAAAAAAAAAAAACCCAGGTTGGGAGCCCTGAGGGGCATAGCTGCAGGAGTATGAAAACGAGTAAGTACGGGCATGGGAAATTCAGATTTGTGATACAATACTTGGAATGGTGATATCTGAACTAAGGAAGGTGTCATTTTGGGAAATAAACAAGTGATTTAAGGAAAGAGAGTGAGAAGTTAACTCTGCAAAGTCGGGAGGGAATTAAGCAATTAAACTTTGTAAACGTTTAAAAAAGTGTTATTAAAAAAATCTTTGTTTCTCTGTAGCCATTCTGAAGGAAAAATTGGTCCTTTTCCAAAGGAATGTCTATAAATAAGCCACGCAAAAAAACAATGAATTTAAATCATTTGACTATAAACAATTTAGTTAAATTCGCTAAAAAACCATAACGGGTTTCTATTGGAACTTAACTGCCCCCAAATATATATAAATGTAATCTATGTACAGATGTATGAAAATTAAAACAATGTAAACATATTTAAAAAAATATGTGTGTGTAAATATATTGTGTAAATATGTAAGGTTTTAAGAACCTAAATTAACACTCCTGGTTTATAAAACTCTGTTTTGTAGGTTTTAAATAAATTGGTTTTTGTTTTGTTTTTAAATAACAATACTAAAATCCATTTGAATCTTTCATTCAAAGTTGCAGAACTAACAGACACTGTTTGCCAGACACAGGTAACTGATGTTGTTTGGCTTTAGTATTTAGCATTTAACTCTTAAGGTACCTTAATGCTTTATAACATTCAATATCTTTTTAAAACCAAAGTCATGGCTGCAGCAGGACAATCAAACCCAAAAGAATGGGAAGAAATTCTAAATTTGTTTTTAATAACAAAATAACAAATAAAAATTATAGTTAAAAAAAAAAGACAAAGCTTCTCTAACACAACAGCCACGGTAAGGTGCACAAAGAAGCAAGGTTAAAAACACTGAGCCTTAAGGTGGCTCTTAAGATGTCATCAGACTGTCACTTTGATGAGGGTACGTAAAAACTCTGTAAGCACAAAAAAACCCAGTTACACTTTGTGTAAAAAATAATATGGCTAATATAATGTTATAAAGTTAAACTATGAAAAAAATGTGCATTTTTCCCAGGCCATGTGCAGTTTATATTGTAGAAGGAGTAAAAAAAAAATGCAAACAAAACATACTACTTAATTAAAATCCTATTAGGGCTCCAAAAGGAGCCACAATAGGTTGAGTTTTCTTTTTCAGATCTGTGTGTGTTTTGGAAGCAGGAGTTAAAAGTAAAAAGTAAGCAGAACTGTGTTGAAAGTTAATTGTGTCCCTGTCATAAACAGATAGCTAAGGGTTAATGTCTCTTTCACCTGTAAAGAGTTAACAAACAGTGACCTGCAACACCTGACCAGAGGACCAATCAGGAGACAAAATACTTTCAAATCTGGGTGGACGGAAGCTTGGGTGTGTGTTCTTTGTTCTTTGTCTGTTGTTCTCTCTGGGTTCTGAGAGTGACCACACATACCTACAGTCTCTCTAATCTTCTGTTCAAATTTAGTAAGTACAAAGGTAGAAAGGCGGTTTAGTCTTTTAAATTGTTTTTCTTTATTTGCAAATGTGTATTTGGCTGGAAGTGTTTTAAATTGTATTTCTGCTGGAGGAGGCTTTTTCTCCAGTTTCTATAAGCTGAAAGACCCTGTAATATTCCATCTTGAATTTACAGTGATTATCTTTACTCTTTCTGGGTTTTTTTATTAAACATTTTTCTCTTTAAGACCTGATTAATTTTTTCTCCTGGTTAAGGCTCAAAGGAACTGAGTCTGTACTCACTAGGGAATTGGTGGGGAGAAGGGAAAGGTAAATTTCCTCTTTGTTTTAGTTTCACAGAGCTTGAATCTGTATTGCCTCTGGGCGAGGGGAAGAGGGGAGAGGTGGAGGTGGAAAGCCTCTGTTTTAAGGTTCAAGGAGTTTGAATCACAGTAATCTTCCATGGTAACCCAGGGAGGGAAAGCCTAGGAGAGTCACTGGTGAGGGAGAGTTTACTTTCCTTGTGTTAAGATCCAGGGGGTCTGGATATTGGGGGTCCCCAGGGAAGGTTTTGGGGAGACCAGAGTTTATCAGGCACTCCAAGTCCTGATTGGTGGCAGCCTATCAGATCTAAGCTGGTAATTAAGCTTAGGGGAATTCATGCTGGTACCCCATCTTTGTAGCCTAAAGTTCAGATTGGGGAAAGATATTATGACAGTCCCTTTTAAGACAGAGTCTCTGAGCTGCTAATGGCTTGGAATTCAAAAGCAAGCCAGAAAGCATCTATGTTAATGCAAATTGTCTAATTAATAAAAAAAGAAAAAAAATTGTCAATAAATGGCAGCACAAAAAGCTGCCAATAAAAAATATACCTGGTCAGCAAAAAAACTACCTAATACTAAAAGGCTCAAATTATAACTGTCCAACAAATATTAATGTTAATAAATACCCCATAACAATATATAAAAAAAATCTTTAAAGTCATATGGTAATAATGCTTCTCAGCTATTACCTGTAAATAAATGTAAAGCTTAGCACACGAAAAAAAAAAGTGGAATAATTTCCCCTAAACCCTTGAAAGGTAAAAGCCATTAAAACCTGGCCTGCCTATAAAACAAAAACACAAAAACATATGGAGGTATTAACTTTTCTCCTAAAAAAAAAAAAAATCCTGTATGCTTCTTATAAACATAACAGCTATGCCCAGTAGTTCACCATAGACACACTCTAGCTTGTTTTTAACAAAGTTTTATTCCTTTCTTGTTCACTCATTTGTTATTTAATGAACCCCAAGATCATTACAGCAGTACTGGGGTAGGGGGCCTGGATCCCCAAGGTTCTTTGCCCCTGTTACACACACAGTCCCTGCTGAGTGGGGTTGGTAGAACCTGCAGAGCAGTGGAACTGGCAGGAAAACTCGTGCTGAGCTGCATGAGGCAGTTCCCCTCTCAGAACTCTGGTCCCCGGACCTAGGGTTGCCAGGAGTCCAGTTTTTTACTGGAACCCCTGATCGAAAAGAGACCTGGCAGCTCTGGTCAGCACTGACAACCTGGCTGTTAAAAGTCTGGTCAGCAGCAGAGCGGGGGCCTGGAACTAAGGCAGGTTCTCCACCTGCCCTGGCTCCGCGCAGCTCCCGGAAGCAGCTGCCAGGTCCCTGCAGCCCCTGCCCTTAGTGCTAGCTCTGCAGCTCCCCCTGGCTGGGAATTGTGACCATTGGGTGCTGTGGGGAGGTGCCTGCAGGCGTGAGGGCAGTGCACAGACAGAGCCTCTCTGGACACCTGTGTGCCTAGCGGCCACAAGGACCTGACGGCCGCTTCCTGGTAGCTGTGGTAAGTGCAGCTGGGACCCTGCACCCCCAACTCCTATAATGAGGCTTATAATGCTTAGGTTTTAACCCTGCCCTCAGGAACATCATGTCATTCCCAATTGACCTTGGATGGGCTCAGAAGGGAGGTCTCTTTGTGGGGAGAGTGTCCATTGTTATGCTCCTGGCACACACAGAGGAGTTGGATATAAACATAAATCCTGTGGCTGGAAGATTGCAGTGGAACATGACTTTAATGCTTAGAGTCCAGAACGATAACACACAAGGACCAAATCAGAGAGAGACAAAGCAGGCTGTTCCCTAAAGCTGAGAGGCCCAGGTCACCCTGTCTTGCTCTAGGCTGCTGTCTGTACAACTGCCTGTTGCTGGACCCAGATCACACTCTTCCACACAGGGCCCTCCCCTGCCAGCAGAACCAGGAATACCCCCAGAGCATTTACAGTGACAGTTTACAATTCTAATGCAATTTTTAATGCAACACACACATATGGACAGGCTTTGAAGGAGCTGGAACTGAAACAAAAATAAATTGACAGATGCTAAGGCCAGAAGAACCCATTGTGTCTGTCCAGTCTGACCCTGTGTACACATACCAGAGAATTGGAGATAGGATGCTTGAGGCTCTGAGCAGAGCTGAGATGATCCCTCCTGATCCCCACCATACAGCTTACTGTAATTTCCACTGATAGATGGTCTCCCATTGACATCAAGGGAGGAGGAGTAGATATCTAAGAGTGCCCCCTGATGTCTGCGATAGCCACTGCCAGCCCTATCCATGTCACTTGGCAGCATCACTTACAGAGGAGGGTGACTTTCGGGCAGGCTGACCTGTAGGACGGTGCCCAGATGTCATCCAGTGGCCAGGGTGTGAGATGGGCCCGCCTGGGCCTGATCCACACAGCATGTGAGTCTGTAACAGCCCCAGCTGCACAGCCTGGCTCTTTAGCTCATGGTGTAGGGCCTCATGCATTTAGCTGTGAAGAGCCCCAGGTCACACATCTGCTGTGCTGTCCCAGGTGTAGGCAAGCACAGAACCAGGCCCCTTCTGCAAGGGGAACAGTGGTGTGGGTACCACTGAGGCTACTTCACAAGTGGCCCTGCTCTGCTGCAGGCTCACCTTGCACTGGAATCAGGGTGGGGGGAACACCTGCACCAATGGATGGTCAGAGAACCAACAAGGGGAGGAAAAGGAGTGGATGCCCGGTATGTCCTGGGGGTGGAAATTCCTAGTGCCAGTCCTGTGCAGGTGGCAGGCCAGCCTGGGAGGGGTGAAATCCTCTCCTGTCCCTGGGGAGCTGCTCTATCTGGAAGCAGAGTGGATCCCTGCACTGTCGGCCCCTCATGCAGTCTGGGGAGTGTTAACCATCCCTGCTCTCTCCTTACAGGTCCCTGCCTGGGGTGTCCCCATGGCGACATGGTGGTGGCTCTGTGTATGCAGCCTGGGGATCCTCCTCCTGGTGCCGTGTTCTCTCTCTGGTAAAAACATTTGAATCCCAATTATTTCCCTCCCTGTCCCCCATGTCCACTGCCCCCTGCAGGGCTGGGGTAGGGGCATCAGAGGCCAATGACACTCCGCACCGGGCCTCCTCAGTCCTGTAGTGTAAAAGGGCAAGGCCCAGGAGGCTGTGGGGTGAGGATGTTAAGGTGACTAGGGCATGTCCTAGCTCTGGGCGCCAGGATCGTTGGATCTTGCAGCAAGTCACACAGTTCCCTCTGCCCTTGAGAGAGGCTTCCAGAGCCTCCGACCCTGACCCCTTCCTGTCCTGCCAAAGGCACCGTGCTGCTAGACCTGCCCCACTGGGAGCCTGGATTCTCGTGGCCTGCAAGGCTGAGATCTTCCCAGCTGCCTGAGGGATGAGGGTCTCAGTTCCCATTAGCATGAAAGGGAGCTCATGAAAATCTCCTTGGTGGCTTTGAAAATCTGCCCCTTATGCCTCCCCACCAGTAGCCACACAGTGGGTATCAGGTGCTGCAGCTCAGTAGTTATTGCTCTACATGCCCCATGGTGGGATGGACGAGCCTGGAGACCCTTCAGACACAGCTATTGTGCAGACATAAATCACCCTCAGATGCTTACTTTCCCCCAGACACCAACCACCAAAATGGTGAATCCCCGTCTGAGTTAGTTTCTGTTTTGGATCTATTGAATCCATGGCAGGGATGTGCATCGGCCCAAAGATCCATCAAAGACTCAATACTCTCAGGCCAGGCAGAAGTCTCCTGAGGTGGCCCCTCAGCAGCCATTGTGGGTCTACATGGATCTGAAACTGGTTCATCAAAGAAGTTGCTTGTAGTGGAAAGAGCTCGTAACTGGGTGCCATGGGGCTGATCGGGGTGCTATGACCTGGCCGATGGCTTCCAGACGAGGCTACCTTTTGCCAACAGAGTGTAGGTAGTTTGCAAGACAGGCACCTTTGGTAGAGTTTCCGGGGCACTGTAGGACAGGATTGGTGATATGGCTGCACTGCCCTGTGTCCAGACTGAGTAACTCAGTTGAGCTACACATGACTCAGCCTCGAGAACCTTCTGCTATGAGCTATGCACCACTGAGGAAATTTTGATTAGCTCAGTGATGCTTCCTCCTCTTCACTCACTGTGTCTGTAGGGCTGGGGCGGGGCTCAGAGATGTCCCCCTCCCTTTTCTTGTCACTCACTGTGTTCCTGGGGTTTTCTGTTTCAGAGGAGTTCTCCCTGGCTGGCTCCCTGCACCCTGTGGTGGGGGTAGTTGGCCAGGATGTGGTGTTACCCTGCCAGCTCTCACCCGAGGCTGGGCTGCCCAGCATGGACGTGCAGTGGAGGAAAGCTGTACCAGGATTTATCCTGGTTCATGAGTACATGCATGAGGGTACCGAGGACCTGCCGGGGGAGGGTTATCAGACCCGGACGGAGCTGTTCCTGCAGGAGTTCAGCAGCGGGAACATCTCATTGAAGCTGAAACGGCTCCAAGTGGCAGACGCTGGGAAGTACCATTGCTTTGTGAGGAATCTACAGTGGAACCTGGAAGCCATCACTGAGTTACAGGTTGCAGGTGAGACGGAGCTCTATGGGGTGTGCAAGGAGGAAATGTTGCCTTGGTAACAATGTCCAGGCTGCTGGAGCTGTTCCAGCTGCTCAACGTTTCCATTCTTGGAACTCCAGTGTCATCAGTACTAGCAGATAGTGCAGCCTGCTAATTCAGCAGACTTGATGTTACTCATAAAGAATAACCACCAGAATAGTTTGTTGACAAAGGCACTTGGACAGATTTATTGCCCGCAAGGCACAGCCCTAGTGCCCTGTGTCCGTGGTTACAGGTACATTAACACATGAGTGCCCAGTGGCCAGGAGTGGCTCAGTCAGCAGTGGGAGTCCCTGCTGTCCCCTCGGCCACACAAAGGGTTAAGGTGAGATACCCCAACATTTATAGACTGAGACAAACAACTAGGATAAACAACTTACATACCACCTTACGTATTTCATGACATCTCTTTGTTACCTCCCCTAGTTCCTGATATTTCAGACAGAACATCTCTATTCATTGTTCTGTCAAGCCATCTTATCTTGTGCTAGATTGGGGTGTATCTGTACCAGCCTTCTGCAAAGTATTTATATAAATATCTCATGCCTAGTACTTCTTGTGAGTGCCTATATTTTGGCAAGGCAGGTGTCCCTGTACTGAGTCCAGCACAGCAGCAGGGTCCTGTGCTGCAGGGAGCTGTGTGCAAGACTCAGTAGGGGACACTCTCCCCTTACACTCAGCGCTGACTCCACTGTGGTGCTAGCAGGGTCAGTGTTGCATTAAACAACCTCTTTTCAATGAGATGTAAAGCTACAGTCCTTAGCTCTCATGCTCATTATGGTTCTGTTTGAGGGAGTGGGACCTTTACCCTGATGTTCTGCCCAAATCCCAGGTGAGATCATAAGTACATTTGGTCTCCCTTAAAACACCCTCTGCAGTGTCCTAGGGCTGGGATATTGTTTGTTATTCCCTGGGGGCACTGATCCTGCGTTCAGTATTGCACAAGGGCAGTGGAAGGGAGGGTCTCTGCCCATTGAGCTCACTGAGTAATGTAACCCCAGACAATACAGTTCAGAAACATCAGGCCCCAAGTGAGGGGCCCTCCTATGATAATGCAAAGCATTGACGTTGTTTTAAATCATCTCCCATCTTTGGAGGCTCCTAGTTCAAAGGCTCTGCAGGACACATCTGCTTTTAGGGAGAGATTTAAATGAGAGGAGGGTGGTTGAGTGCAGCACAGGGGGAGGGAAATCCAAGCACGAGGGTGGCTTGGCCTGGGGCACTGTTACCAGTGCGGGAGAAGGACACCTGAGGGCCAATATGTAGAAGGGTGGCACAGGTGGAGTGGGATCAAAAATGTAGGCGGGGTCACCATCTCTCGCTTCCTTCTCTGTACTGAAGTGCAGTGATCCTGACAGCTCCTGGGCTCCATCCCAGAAGTGGCTGCATTTCAGCAACAGGTGCAGAGATCTCTATGTAGCAGTTTCACCCTGCACATTCCTCAGTGAAATTTCAGGGCTCAGTGCTATATGGAAATGCAAGATTATATTATTTAATTTCCTGAGTCGTAAGGATGAGAGGTTCCAGGGAGGCTTCGCATATAAGGGAATGGAGTTTTGCAGTCACAGCTCCTTATGCCCAGCGGAAGGTGAGGAATCAAATGGTGCTACCAAAGACACGATTTCCTGATACACACTCTCTTTCTCTCCCTGCAGCTGTGGCTCCAGTGTTCATTGATGTGCTGGGTCCCCGGGGTCAGGGGGTCGGGCTGGCCTGTAGAACCGCAGGCTGGTTCCCCAAACCCAAACTCCAGTGGGTTGGAAAGAACTGGCAGAACCTGGCATTGGAGATTGTGACCAACATGACTCAGGACATGGAGAATCTGTATAATGTTGTGAGTCACGTCACTGTCACAGAAGGGGAAGAGAATGGAGACATCAGCTGCATAGTGCAGAATGGCCTGCTGGAGGTCGAGCAACAATCGGCTATTCACCTCTCAGGTGAGACTCCACGTGCAGAAGGGGTCACCATGGGAGTGGGGGAGGGATGGGGGGCTGGGTCACTTGGAAATTGCACTTGGCTAAGACCTGTCTCTGGTACTGAGACAGGAAATGTCCTTCTAATCTGATTTGTGAGTCCATTAGTGATGGAGGTTTCTGTGATCTGGATAAATTGCCTGTCAGAAGCTGGGCTGAGTCTTGTGAAATGGGCTGAGGAGATCACCCATTAAGTTGATAAAGGTAACTCGGCTGACCCAAGAGATTCAGGATGTGTCTACACTAGAAATGTTACAGGAGCAACACTGTGGTTTAAACACTTGCTACAGGTACAGAAGGGGTTCTTCCATGGTTGTAGTAAATTCACCTCTCTGGGAGATGGTGTCTACACTGGAGTTTCACGTCCACTGCAATATATTTAAGCCAACCTAACTCTATAGTGTAGACCAGATGTCAGACTCTGAAAGGGGTTTGACTTAGTGCTGCATGAAATGTCTATAATAATATCAAAATCAATGTAGCCCGCATTAAATGGATTAAAAACTGGCTAACTGATAGCTCTCACAGTAATTGTAATGGGGAATCATCCTCCAATAGAGAGATTTCTAGTAGTGTCCCACAGGGACCTGTTCTGGGCCAATGCTATTCAATAGCTTTATCAATGAGCTGGAAAGAAATATTAAATTGTTGCTGGTAAAATTTGCAGATGACCCAAACATTGGTGGAGAGGTAAATAATGATGGTGACAGCTTGGTACTACAGACTGACATGGAGGACTTGATAAGGTGGATTCACCCTAATAACATGCTGTCACAGATCTAGAACCAGTGCAATAGCCCCAGTTTTAGAATAGTCTCTGGGAGGACCTTTCATTGCGACAGGGCCTCTAGGGATCTTACTCCTCCCCTCACCCTGCATTGAAAACCACCTGGCTTTACCACCTCCTTAGATTTGACCCCTAGCCTCCAGCACCCCTGTTTCCTACTGAGAGCTCTGTTCAGCAAGTCCCACAGAGACAGACTCCTAAAGGAGACTGATACAAACTTAGGGAGCAATGCGTCTCCTCCATCAGCATTTGTAGTGATACTCAGCCAGTGTTGAGATGAGGAGACCACATCTGTATGCAGTATTCGAAATGTGGGCGTACCATGGATTTATATAAGGGCAATAAAATATTCTTTTATTCCCTGTCCTCTTTTTAATGATTCCCAACATCCTGTTTGCTTTTTTGACCACCTCTGCACACTGCGTGGACATCTTCAGAGAACTATCCACGATAACTCCAAGGTCTTTTTCCTGACTTGTAGCTGAATCAGCCCCATCATATTGTATGTATAGTTGGGGTTATTTTTTTCCAACGTGCATAATATCCACATTACATTTCATTTGCCATTTTGTTGCCCAATCACTTAGTTTTGTGAGATCTTTTTGAAGTTCTTCACAATCTGCTTTGGTCTTAACTATCTTGAGCAGTTTAGTATCATCTGCAAACTTCGCCACCTCACTGTTTACCCCTTTCTGCAGATCATTTATGAATAAATTGAATAGGATTGGTCTGAGGATTCACCCTTGGGAAAGATCACTAGTTATCCCCCTCCATTCTGAGAATTTACCATTAATTCCTACCCTTTATTCCCTGTCTTTTAACCAGTTCTCAGTCCATTAAAGGACCTTCCCTTTTATCCCATGACAGCTTAATAGCTAGCTAAAGCGGCCACCCACCTTTGCCCTGTAACATCCAGCTTAGCACTTGTTAACACGTAAATCAGTGGGTTGTTGTCTGTCCATACGTGGAACTGAGCACCATCTAAGTAGTCTCAAAATGTCTCAGTGATGGCCCATTCAAGGCCAAGAACTCCAGCTTGTGGGTGGGATAGTGGGTTTCACTATCAGACAGTCCTCGGCTGGCAAAGGCTATAGGTTTACATTTGCCTTCCACCTCCTGGTACAGTACTGCTCCCAGACCCTCCAAACTGGCATCAATATGCAGGATAAATGGTTTGCTTAGGTCAGCAAAGACTAGGAGCAGAGCATGAGTTAGGCAAGTAACGATTTCTCAAAAAGCTGTTTCATATCTATTATCTCATCGTGGCTCAAATGGTTCTAAGGAGCCATAGTGTCTCTGCATATGAGGCTTCGGGGACCTCCCTTTATTCTTGTTCTTGTTCTTGCTGGACTGGTATCCCCTAGTAAGATCATTCAGGGGCTTACAATTGTAGCATAATTTTTTCACAAATCTGTGGTAGTTGTCACTAAACCCAAGAAAGGTCTTGAATTCTCTGTAGTTACTTGGACATGGCCATATAGTGAGTGCTTCTATTTTATCGGGATCAGTATTTATATCCTCTTGGGATACGATGTGACCCACATATTTCACTGAGATTCTGAAGAACTGTCATTTGTCAATTGAAAGCTTCAAACCATAATTCTCCAACCTCTAGTCTTTCTTATAGTCTCATGTCAAACTAACAGGCCTATAGTTACTCGGATTACTTTTTTTCCCTTTCTTGAAAATAGGAACTATGTTAGCAATTTTCCAGTCGTACGGCACAACCCCTGAGTTTACTGATTCATTCATTCATTCACTGTGAGACATCTGTAGTATGTAAGGTCTTGGAAAAAAATTTGAAGGAGAAAGTAGTTAATGACATTGAGGTCAGTGATAATTGGGACAAAACACAACATGGTTTTACAAAAGGTAGATCATGCCAAACCAACCTGATCTCCTTCTTTGAGAAGGCAACAGATTTTCTAGACAAAGGAAACGCAGTAGATCTAATTTACCTCGATTTCAGTAAGGCATTTGACACGGTTCCATATGGGGAATTATTAGTTAAATTGGAAAAGATGGGGATCAATATGACAATTGAAAGGTGGATAAGGGGAGATTACAACGGGTCGTACTGAAGGGTGAACTGTCAGGCTGGAAGGAGGTTACTAGTGGAGTTCCTCAGTGATCAGTTTTGGGACCAATCTTATTTAACCTTTTTATTACTGACCTTGGCACAAAAAGTGGGAATGTGCTAATAAAGTTTGCGGATGACACAAAGCTGGGGGGTATTACTAACACAGAGAAGGACAGGGATACAATACAGGAAGATCTGGATGACCTTGTAAACTGGAGTAATAGTAATAGGATGAAATTTAATAGTGAAAAGTGCAAGATCATGCACTTAGGGATTAATAATAAGAATTTTAGATATACATTGGGGACACATCAGTTGGAAGTAACAGAGGAGGAGAAGGACCTTGGAGTATTGGTTGATTGAAGGATGACTATGAGCCGCCAATGTGATATGGCTGTTAAAAAAGCAAATGCGGTTTTAGGATGCATCAGGCAAGGTATTTCCAGCAAAGATAAGGAGGTGTTAGTACTGTTATATAAGGCACTGGTGAGACCTCACCTGGAAAACTGTGTGCAGTTCTGGTCTCTCATGTTTAAGAAGGATGAATTCAAACTGGAACAGGTTCAGAGATGGGCTACTAGGATGATGCGAGGAATGGAAAACCTGCCTTATGAAAGGAGACTCAAAGAGCTTGGCTTGTTTGGCCTAGCCAAAAGAAGGCTGCGGGGTGATATGCTTGCTCTATATAAATATATCAGGGGGATTAACATTAGGGAGGGAGAGGAATTATTTAAGCTTAGTACTAATGTAGACACAAGGACAAATGGGTACAAACTGGACATTAGGAAGTTTAGACTTGAAATTAGATGAAGGTTTCTGACCATTAGGGGAGTGAAGTTCTGGAACAAACTTCCAAGGGGAGTAGTGGGGGCAAAAGACATATCTGGAAGACTAAGCTCGATAAGTTTAAGGAAGGGATGGGGTGATGGGATAGTTTAATTTGGGCAATGGATCTAGGGTTATCAGCAGATAAGTCTGCTCAGTGGTTTGTGATGGGATGTTGGATGGGATGGGATCTGAGTTACTGCAGAGAGTTCTTTCCTGAGTGCTGGCTGGTAAGTCTTGCCCACATGCTCAGTATTTAGCTGATCTCCATATTTGGGGTCGGGAAGGAATTTTCCTCTGGGGCAGATTGGCAGAGGCCCTGGAGGTTTTTCGCCTTCCTCTGCAGCGTGGGGCATGGGTCACTTGCTGGTGGACTCTCTGCAGCTTGAGGTCTTCAAACCACAATTTGAAGACTTCAATAACTCAGACATAGGTTAGGGGTTGTTACAGAAGTAGATGGGTAGGGTTCTGTGACCTGCTTTGTGCAGGAGATCAGACTAGATGATCATATTGGTCCCTTCTGACCTATGAGTCTATGAGTCTATTAAAAATTCTTGCTAATGGGCTTGCAATTTCATGTGACAGTTCCTTTAATATTCTTGGATGAAGATTATCTGGGCCCTCCGATTTTGTCCCATTAAGCAGTTCGAGTTTGGTTTCTACCTCGGATGTGGTAATATCTATCTCCATATCATCATTCCCATTTGTCATCCTACCATTATCCCTAAGTTCCTCATTAGGCTTATTAAAGACTCGGGCAAAGTATTTATTTAGATATTGAGCCATGCCTAGATTATCCTTAAGCTCCATTCCATCCTCAGTGTTTAGCTTCTTCTTTCTTTGTTTTCTTCTTATTTATATGGCTATGGAACCTTTTACAATTGGTTTTAATTCCCTTTGCAAAGTCCAACTCTACATGGCTTTTAGCCTTTCTCACTTCATCCCTAAATGTTCTGACTTCAATAAGGTAGCTTTCCTTGCTAATCCCTCCCATCTTCCACTTCTTGTACGCTTTCTGCTTTTTCTTAATCACCTCTCTGAGATGCTTGCTCATCCAGCTTGGTTTACAACTCCTGCCTATTTTTTTTTTCGCCTTTCTAGGGATGCAGGCTTCTGATAGTTCCTGCAGCTGCAACTTAAAGTAATCCCAGGCCTCATCCGCATTTAGATCCACAAGTTCTTCAGTCCAATCCACTTCCCTAACTAATTTCCTTAATTCTTTAAAGTTAGCCCTTTTGAAATAAAAAACCCTAGTCCCAGACCTATTTTTATTTATCCTTCCTTCTAGTTTGAACTGAATTAGCTCATGATCACTCGAACCAAGGTTGTCCCCTACAACCATTTCTTTTATGAGGTCCTCACTACTCACAAAAAACAAATCTAAAATGGCATTCCATCTTGTTGGTTCTTCAACTACTTGGTGAAGAAATCCATCAGCTATCACATCCAGAAAAATCTGAGCCCTATTATTGTTACCAGCACTTGTCCTCCAGTCTATATCCGGGAAGTTAAAGTCTCCCATGATCACACAATTCCCATTAGTGTTTACTTCATTAAAAACATTAAAGAGGTCTCTATCCATATCCAAATCAGATCCCAGTGATCTGCAGCACACCCCAAGCACTACCTCAGGGGAGGCTCCAGTAGCTTTCTTTCCGAATGTGATTTTTCCCCAGACAGACTCTGTCTTATCCATTCCATCACTTTTTATTTCTTTACAGTTAACCTCATCATTGATATACAATGTTGCTCCACCACCTTTGCCTTTATTTCTGTCTTTCCTAAATAGCAGATAGCCTTCAGTACCTGTACTCCAGTCATGTACTTTCTTCATGCTCCTGCAAGGTTCTTCCAAACACAATCAGGTCATCCAAATAAACTAACACTTGCTGTAAATTCATGTCTCCCACAGCTTTCTCCATAAGACGTTGAAATTTGACGGATGCTCCAGAAATTCCTTGGGACATGCGTTTGAACTGATGAAAGGCTGTCTTCGCCTTATCTTCTTCTCCCAAAGGAATCTGGTAGTATCCACTCCGAAGATCCAACACAGAGAACCACTCGCTTCCCAGCAAACAGTCTAAAGCATCTTGGACACGGGGCATAGTGTACTGGTCAACCACAGTACGGCTGTTTAGGGTGTGGAAGTCAATTCACATCCGGATTTTCCCATTCTTTTTATGGACCACCACAATGGGTGAGGCCTATGGGCTGCGGGACTTTGTAATGATGCCATTTGCAGCCAGCTCCTGAAGATGTTGTCGCACATCTTCCATCTCAGAGAGAGCAGTCATCCTAGATCTGTCCCTGAAAGGTCAAGAGTCATGTAGTCTGATGTTGTGCTCTACTCCTTTTGCACATCCCGCTCATGCAATGAGAAGACCTTAGGTCTTTCACAAAGTCTCCTCCTCAGGTGATCTTTCCACTCCTCGGACAATGGTGAATCTTCAAAGTCAAACTTTGCTGGGTCTATTGTCGGAACTTAAGTCTCACACTGGGGTTTTACAGTTGATTCAGGCTTGAAGAAGTCTATTATCTTTTGTCCTTGCTTCACAAAGACATCACGGCTTGTTTCATTTCATTCATTCATTGTCACCTTTTCCTTGGCTGCAGCAGGTAGGGTTATGACTCCACTGGGGACCACTACTCCTTCTCAAAGCTCTCCTTCAACCATCTGCCCTACCATTGCTAATGCCCCTTTATTGCCTTTCAGCCTGGTACTCATGACAAGCACTTTTTGCTCCATCCTTGCAGGCAAGACTAAGGGGGTTGTGCCCACATACTTCAGTGCCCAAATTGGTAGCTCAGATGTCTCCTTTTTTGTGCTCTCAATTTTCCTAAAGGTTTCAGCACAAAGCGTATGGATCATCAGGGTATTCAGGTACCAGTCCCCAGCCCATCATCTGCAGTAATCTGCAAGCACCTTGAAGAGACTGGAGTTGGTCCCTATCAGCACAGACACATCAGAGGTCCCTTTAGTGTCAGGGCATATTAAGGCAGCTATGTCTACCTCTTCTCTTACCCCAGCAACCTCCTCTGGGAATTCCAGGTGCACTATGACATATCCTTGGTAGGGGTATTCATCCATGCTGAGGCCATACAGACCAAGGCCAGTCAGTGACTGTATAGGCAGGTGCCTAAGCATCTGTTGGTAGAATGACTGAAATATAATAGTCACTTGAGATCCAATGTCAAGCACGGCTTTACACTCTGCCCCTTCAATCCTCACCATGACCTCTGCTCAAGGCCCTATCAGTCCTGCAGGGATCCCAGCTGGACGGTCTTTTCTGGGGGGATCTTCAAATCCTGCAGGCCTGGGTGGTCCCCATCCCCAGATCCTCTGGCAGTTACCGGATCTCTCCCAACTGATCCTCGGATTTCCGTACACTAAGGAGGGATTTTCTTCGTTACGGTACTTGGCAGCACTGTGTCCATCCTGACCACATCAGTAGCAGAAGAATTGTCCTTTCCCCCTTCGCCTGAGTGGGACCGTGGCTCTAAATGTTGACTTCTCCATTGCCACAGTCTGAGGATCCTTATTCCTGGAAATCTTAGCTCAGTGCTTTGCAGCTCAGCTATCCGTTCTCTCAGGACCTGCATTTGTTGGACAAGTTCCTCTGTGGTGCTCACCATCAGTACACTGGCCATTTGCAGTGGTGTTGTGCTGGCTGGCTCCAATGTTTGGGCTTTCCAAAACTCACTGGCAGCCTGCCTTTCTTCCTCTTTCCTGACCTCCATTATCAGCTGAGAGTAACTTGGGGGATGTTCCTGCCGTTCTCTTAGCCGGAGATGAAGTAGAATCGGGTTCTAATACTGAGTCCCTCTTACAACTTGAGCCAGTCTGGTCTGATCCATCTGCTCAGCAGTCACTGCTCCCCTCATAACAGCTCTCTGAAACAGTTTCTTCAGCCTTTGTATATAGGCTGAAATCTTCTCTCCTCTTTGCTGTCAGGAATTAAGAAACTTACAGTAACTGTCTTCAGGGCCCTCTACGCTCCCAAAGGTATGATCAAGGGCCTCTAGGCAGTCCTTCACACTGACCCCAGGGTCAGTGAGCTTCAGGGTGCGAATTACATCTAATGCTGGGCCACTAAGGCTCTCTATTAGACATCTTCGCTTTTCTGCATCAAGTATGGCCCACTCCCGTAGCATTTCAGTGGTATGCTCTAACCAGGGTTCAAACTCCTCTTCCCCAGCAAATAACCTTAACTTACGACAAGAGTTTGATGTAGCATGGGACAGCACAAACTTTTCCAACATTTGTCCCAGTGCTTTTGCCCAATCATCGGTTGAGGCTGCGGCCCCTGAGCACAACAAACCTGACATATTAGCCATTATACAAACAGTAATTTCCTCAAAATATAAACACAATTGTTTCCCAATGTACTGGAACACTCAACAGGAGTTTGCAAGGGATACTGATCCAGGGATCCCAGATGAGCCCCCCAAAATATTACCCTTCTGCCCGTCTGAGTTGGCTGCAACAAGGGCCAGGTTCAGTATCTAGGGGTTCTGTTTTAATAACACAATGCATAACCGGCTCGAGCCCCAACCCAGTGACCTGGGACAATTACATACCACCCCCCCCGGGCGCCTCTAAGAGACAATACTTCCCCTCTCACAAGCACGGAGTCTGAGTGTAGCAAAGGTTCAACAAGGACAAGTGCAGAGTCCTGCATTTAAGATGGAAGAATCGTATTCACTGTTACAGACTAGGGACCGAGTGTCTAGGCAGCAGTTCTGCAGAAAAGGGCATAGGGGTTACAGTGGATGAGAATCTAGATATGAGTCAACAGCGTGCCCTTGTTGCCAAGAAAGCTAACAGCATTTTGGGCTGTATAAGTAGGGGCATTGCCAACAGATCGAGGGATGTGATCATTCTCCTCTATTCAACATTGGTGAGGCCTCATCTGGAGTACTGTGTCCAGTTTGGGGCCTCACACTACAAGAAGGATGTGGAAAAAATTGAAAGAGTCCAGTGGAGGGCAACAAAAATGATTAGGGAGCTGGAACACACGACTTATGAGGAGAGGATGAGGGAACTGGGATTGTTTAGCTTGCAGAAGAGAAGAATGAGGGGGGATTTGATAGCTGCTTTCAACTACCTGAAAGGGGGTTCCAAAGAGGATGGATCTAGATTGTTCTCAGTAGTGCCAGATGATAGAACGAGGACTAATGGTCTCAAGTTGCAGTGGGGGAGGTTTAGGCTGGATATTAAGAAAAGCTTTTTCACTAGGAGGGTGGTGAAGCATTGCAATGAGTTACCTAGGGAGTTGGTGGAATCTCCTTCCTTAGAGGTTTTTAAGGTCAGGCTCGACAAAGCCCTGGCTGGGATGATTTAGTTGGGAATTGGTCTTGCTTTGAGCAGGGGGTTGGACTAGATGACCTCCTGAGGTCCCTTCCAACCCTGATATTCTATAATTTTATGAAAATACTTTTAATAAAGGAGGAAAACAATGCAGCATTATATTGGGGAAATACCACAAATGGGATTCATAACAAAAACCATGAGCAAAACATCCACCTCCAAGTAAGTTTGGCAGTGTCTTTTCCCCTCAGGGTCTTAAGTCCAACAACCCAAAAATCACCCAAAAATTTCTGTCTCTGGTCAGTGCATCCCCAGAGTTCAAAAGTTTATCTGCAGAGTTTTATCTCCCCGCCTGGGTGGAAATGGGGGTGCCCTCGACGGGGGTGTTAAGGGACACCTTATGTGGTCTGAGGCCGACTGCCCCGCCTCTCCATGGGGTTCTGTTGCAGCCTTCACTGTGAGCCACTCCGCTAGCTGCTCCACTCCACCAGTCGTCGCGTGAGCCACTCCAGCCATTCTACGAACGGCTCTGCCAGCCACTCCACTCCACCAGCCGTCCCGTGAGCTGCCCCCCAGCCATCCTGCAAACTGCTCTGCTCCACAGTCACTTAGCCATATATCTTCAGGCCCCCCAACTACTTAGCACAGCACACAGTGATTTTAGCTTTTAGAAGGGGAGCCTCAGTGCTGGTACACCATTGGCCCAAAGTGAATTCAGCTCAGCAGTCTGTAACTAGACTTTTAATGGAATCAAAATTAGCTCTGATATTCCACAATGAAAAGAGGAGGCAGTGGAATTGGTATTTCAGGTTCTCAAAGGACACCCATACCACCCAATACAAATACCTATCCCCAACCACTCTCCATTCAGTGGGTGTTGGAACCCATGTCCCTTGTCTAGTGAGTGCTATTGAGTTGATGGCGAGTCCCTCTGTCATAAAACAATTCCACTGTTCTTGAGTCATATAATCAGGGTAACTACACTTTATTCTTCCTGCCCCAATAACAGAGAAACTAGGAATCCCACAGCAGCCAAAGTGACCATTTGGGGTGCTGTGGGCTCATGCTAGGCAGGGTCAGTGTGCCTATGCAAACAATATCATTCCCTGAAGTTCTTTTGCACAACTCACCACAATTCATCCCCAGATGTCAGGGTAGAGCTCATCCTGACTCTGCTTACACATCCTATGGTGCTGAGGGAGTTGGCTGACGTGATTTTAGAGCCATTTGCCATTATCTTTCAAAACGGTGGCGATCAAGGGAGGTCCCAAATGATTGGAAAAAGGCAAATATGGTGCCTATTTTTTAAAAAAAGGGAACAAGGAGAGTCTGGGGAACTACAGATTGGTCAACCTCTCCTCAGTCCCTGGAAAAACCATGAAGCAGGTCCTCAAGGAATCAATTTGGAAGCGCTTGGAGGAAAGGAAGGTGATCAGGAACAGTCAACATGGATTCACCAAGGGCAAGTCATGCCTGATCAACCTTATTGTCTTCTCTGTGGATATGGGGAAAGCGGTGGATGTGATATAACTTAACTTTAGCAAAGCTTTTGATATGGTCTTCCATAGTATTCTTGCCAGCAAATTAAAAAAGTATGGATTGGATGAATGGACTATAAGGTGGAGAGAAAGCTAGCTAGATTGTCAGGCTCAACAGAAGTGATCAATGACTTGATGTCTAGTTGGCAGTTCGTATCAAGCAGAGTGCCCCAGGGTTTGTCCTGGGGCTGGTTTTGTTCAGCATCTTCATTAATGATCTTGATTATGGGATGGATTGCACCCTCAGGAAATTAGTGGATGACACTAAGCTCTGGGGAAAGGTCGATACCCTGGAAAGTAGGGATAGGGTCCAGATGGACCTAGACAAATTGAGGGATTGGGCTAAAAGAAATCTGATGAAGTTCAACAAGGACAAGTGCAGAGTCCTGCATTTAGGAAAGAAGAATCCCATGCACTGCTACAGGATGGGGACTGACGGGCTAAGTGTCAGTTCTGCAGAAAAAGGAGCTGGGGATTACAGTGGATGAGAAGCTGAATGTGTGTCAACAGTGTGCCCTTGTTGCCAAGAAGGCTAATGGCATATTGGGCTGCATTAGTAGGAGCATTACCAGCAGATTTTGAGAAGTCAATATTTCCCTCTATTTGGCACTGGTGAGGCCACATCTGGAGTATTGTGTCCAGTTTTAGGTCCTCCACTACAGAAAGGATGTGGACAAATTAGAAAGAGTTCAGCAAAGGGCAACGGAAATGATTAGGGGGCTGGGGCACATGACTTATGAAGAGAGTCTGAGGGAACTGGCCTTATTTAGAAGAGAAGAGTGAGGGAGGATTTGATAGCAACCTTCAACTCCCTGAAGGGAAGTTCCAAAGAGAATGGATCTAGACTGTTCTCAGTGGTACCAGATGACAGAACAAAAAGGGATGGTCTCAAGTTGCAGCAAGGGAGCTCTAGATACATATTAGGAAAAAGTATTTCAAACTAGGAGGGTGGCAAAGCACTGGAATGGGTTATCTAGGGAGGTGGTGGAGTCTCCATCCCTAGAGGTTTTTAATGCCTGGCTTGACAAAGCCCTGGCTGGGATGATTTGGTTGGGGTTAGTCCTGCTTTGAACAAGGGGTTGGACTAGATGACCTCCTGAGGTCTCTTCCAACCCTTATCTTCTATAATTATATTATTCCATGTTTTCCGGGAGGTCCTGCACAAATTATTCAAGGATCATCCTGTCTATAATCTCTCCCACCTTTTGGGTGTCCGGTTTTAACCACCAAGTGGCCCAGTGCGTGAGCTTCTGGGCAAAAGCTGGGGCTGCAAACCCAATGTCCACCAGCCCTCCTGAAACTTCTGTTGGTACTTTTCCACTGACAACCCCATCCTGTCTAGGACAGCCACCTTTACCTCATCATAAACCTTGGCCTGTTCATCACTAAATCCCATACAGGCAGCCTGCTCCTCAGCATCCAGATATGGGGCCAGTTGCAGGGCCCAGGTTGTCTTGTCCCACCCAGTACCCATGGACACCCGCTCAAACGTACACAGGAAGGTGTCAGGGTCATTGGCGGGGCCCATTTTACATAAGCCCAAGCCTGGCATGCGGCTGCCATTACCTTCCTGGGACTCACCAACCTGTGCAGGAGCTGCTGCAGTGTCTTAGCCTGCTCCCTGAAGAAGTCCTGGAGGCTCTTCTGTTGCTCAGCCTGCCAGGCGAGTAAAGCCTGCCTCTCCACCTGGTGAGATTGCTGGAAGGCCTGCAATGCTTTCTGTATCTCCTCTTGTTGCTTGGGTAGCCACTGCATGGTTCCCTCCATCTTCGGGTAACCATGCCCTGGTGGTGGCTGGAGATCCCAGACAAGACCCCATATGTAACGGGGTACACACTCCGCCCCTTGGCCCCTCTCCTCTATGAATCAGGGGCACTTCAGTCTGGTGCTACACCCATGTTCTTTATTCATGATCAGTTTCTCACTACCAGTTTCCCACTATATACAGGCTACCACAGGCTGGACCAGAAACAGACTAGGAGGTTCATACTCCCTCTGAGCCTGACATTCTGCCCTTAGTCTCCCCCCATCCCCTTCTCTTACTTCCTTCCAGCCTTAGAGCTCCTGCTAATGAGGCTGGCAGGTGTGGTCAGTTACCTTCATCCAGCCCCAATCCATTCTCCCTAATTGGGGCTGGAGTGGCAGGCGCTGATTAAAGACTTTTCCAGCAGCGCCTTGCTACACAAGTTTGCAGGTCTATGAACAAAGAGCGTAGGTCACAATTGCAGGATGTGAGACTATCCAAGAAAGCAGTTACTGAAAAGGACTTGAACGTGAGCTCCCAGAGCGATGCTGGAGCTAAGATGGTGCATGCAACCCTTGAATGTATACATGAGAATATCTAACAGAGAAAGGAGGTGACATCACCCCTGTGTATGGTGTTAGCCAGACCACTGCTGGATACTATGTCCAGTTCTGGTGTCCACACTTTAAAATAGGATTTTGACAAATTGGAAACTGCTCAGAAAACAGCTATGGGAACAATTAGCGATCTGGAAACCTGCCTCACAGTCAGAAACGTAGGAGCTCAAGTTATAGAGCTTATATAAGGGAAGGTTAAAAGGTGACGATTACAGTCTGTAAGTACCTACAAAGGAAGGAGATTTCTGACAGTCAACAGGTCTCTAATCTAGCAGACAAAGGCAGAACAAGTTCTGATGGCTGAAAGTTGAAGCTGGACAAATTCAGACTAGAAATAAGGTGCAGATTTTAACAGTGAGGGGAATTAACCATTGGAACAACTGCCCTGGGAACATGGTGGATTCTCCATCACTCGGAATCTTTCAACCCAAACTGGGTGTCTCTTTCTATAACATCTGCTCCGGCTGGAACAGATGTTCTGGACTGGATGCAGGGATCAGTGCAGGAGGCCTGAGCTATACAGGAGGTCAGACTAGATGATCATAATGTCCCCTTCAGGCCTTAACATCTATGAATCCATGAACTTATAACACACTGGGCCCAGCTAGGAAATTGACTGTTCCCTGCTGAACAGGCAGGGCTGGGTATGGAGCCACTGGCTGTTGGCTTGTAGCAGCGGGAGAGATTTGGGCAGAGCAGAGTCCTGGGTCTTGGAACTGATGATGCGCTGGCTTCTCTGGTTCCAATGCTCCCATTTGTGGCTATGATTAGAGCATGAAGGGGACATGCCCTTCAGTCCTGGGAATTTCTGGGGTCCCTGAGCCAGGACTCAGCCATCAAGTCAAATGGCAAACCCCATTCTCCAGCTACAGGATGGGACCATGCTTCTCACACACTGCGCTCTTTGTTTGCCAGGTGATGTCTTCCCCCGTGTTTCTCCCTGGCCGGCTGCATTCTGGGTGTTGTTCACTCTGGTTCTCATTGCTGCTGGAGCTTGTGCATATCTTGGATACACAGGTAATGGGGATGTGTTATTTCCATGTTTAGAACCTGGCCCTAGAGGGCACTGGGCTGGGGCATCAGAGCATTTTATTATTCAGATATTTATCTTGTATTTGTTTTAGGAAATAAACCAAACTAACAAACACACTGGGGTCCCCATCCCCACCTGTGTTAGCGTATTGCTCAGTGTTTTCCCTTCCTTCCCTGTCTCATTGCAATGTCTGATTCTCTCTCTCACAGCAAAGCGAAAAGCCTCTCAGAAGAAACGCTCTAAAGAGGAGTCTCTGTTAAATCTGGGTAGGTCTCCTGCTGTATCTCTTGCTCTGTTGAGATGTGTGAGTTCCGTGACTGCTTGGTGTTATCTGAGGGCTCAGTGACAAGAAAGAATGGAGCCAGGAGGTCTCTGCCTAGTGGTTCCTCATCTCCCTCAAGATTTCACACACGCTGATGGTAACAGGTTGGCAAATGTGTGTTTTGCAGCAGAAACACAAAGGGTGTGTGCTCGTGAGATTCCCTGCACATGGCTGCAGGAGGGAGACAGGCTGGCAGTGACAAATCTGGGTCAGATTCTGTCCCACTAACCCTGGGCAATTGCTCCGTGGCTAAAGGCAAGATCAGTGATGCTCTGTGAGATGATTCCATCCCTGTGACTGTCGAATGCACAGGACACAGGGAAGGTGTTTAACCACTAGAGGAAGCTCGTAATGGCAGTGGTGAATTCTCCATCTCTTGATGGTGTCAGATCCAGACCGGGCAACTTTCTGGAAGCTGCTGTAGCCAAACCTGAGTTATTGGGCTCAGTGCAGGGGGAACTGGGTGAGATTTTCTGGCCTTTGATATATAGCAGATCAGAATAGATGAACTAATGGTTCTGCTTGGCCTGAAACTCTACAAATTTGTGACATTCATGCTCTCATATGTGCCAAGAGACGCAACAGCAACATTTTTTTAAGTTCACACATCTAATTTATTCCACTGTGAAATTTTCAATACTTAGTGACAATATTGGTTTGCATTGTGATGGTGCTGAGTGATGCTGACCCGTTCTGCTGGGCACTGCGCACACACACAGGGAAATACAGCTGAAAGGTGCAGAGTGTGGATACAACAATGCAGCACAGTGACTGGGGTTCTCTTGGCAATCACAGCCTGGAAGAGTCCTGAGTATCCTCCTTTTCATCTCCTTTGCCCTCTGCCATGCCCCCTTGTGGGCATCATTCCTCCAGTTGGGGAAGGCTGGCTGGGACTCCCCTAGCAATCAGTGCTGTTCTGTAACCAGCCAGAGGGGTCGCTGTGGAGAAACTGACCCCACCCCATGGTTCTACTGGCCCTGCTGCACCAGCCCAAGGCCTGTGACACACATAGCCCTGCACCAGTTTAACTCAAGGTGTGTTCTGAAACCTAATTAATTAAATTGGTGCAAGTGTGTGTGTAGAAAAGAGCTAAGGAGTTAGAAACTCCCCCACGTCTCCTGAGTGTTGGTGCATATCACTAACAGTCAGCCCTGCTCCTGTCAAACCTGCCAGCTCTGACTCTGGGGTTGGGAATGTAGGTGTAGGATGTCTGTGACTAACCCTAGTCATTAGGGAGTGTACAGCACCACCCAGTGCATGTCTCTGGGTCTAACTTTTTTTTCTTTTCCCCCATTTCAGTGAATGAGAAGAAGACCCGGGAAGCAGGTACTTGGCTAAACCCTAGTAAACATGTGTTTACACTTTCATACTATGAGATAGAAATATCACCACATGCACTGCGTGGACCTTAGTCACAGTCATGATCATCTCCTGCCCTGGAAATAGTCAAACACTGCAGAGTTTGCAGCTCAGATTTCAGTGTCATCCTGAATAACAGAGAATGAATTTAATGCATATGGGATGGTAGGCCTCAGGCTAGGTCTACACTGCCCAATGTTCAGATTACAGGAGTGCAAATAGCAACACACACCAATGTGCGGCACTGTAACAACCCCGTGTGGATGCTGTGGGTATGAACTAAAAGGTTCCTAGTTTACATTTCCAATAGTCATATTTGAAGAGGACAAACTAGGTGCTGTTTCATGGGTAGTTACAGCGCAGCCCTTTGGTGCATGATCCAAAGCACAGCCCCAGATGACAATCTATGGGACTGGGTAGACAGACCCTGAGCCAGGGGCTGGGCAAACCCTCCATGCAGGTTTGTGGGTATATCTCAGTTCTGACCTGCAAAATGGCTGCTATCCCAATGCTGGGAATGCCACTGACACACAGCTTTGGCAGTGCCCTCAATCCCACCCACTACCTTCCTGTTATCCAGACCAGAGCTCCGCAATCCTGTCATGTCCTATAATTGCCCCCCTCCCTCATACACACCATACATGCAAGATCAGTGGAAGGGGTCCTGGAATTGAGCTTTGCTGCAGGTCCCCATGGACAAACACTGCCGCTAACTGCAGCCCCCGGCTATTGCAGCCCTGAGCTTCCACCCCCAGCTCCAGCTTCTGCACATGCTGCCCCCAGCTACCCTCTGCTTTTAGCATATCTTCTCAAGCAGAGCTAACATGTGTCTGCTGCCCAAGCAGGGAAGCTCACTCCCAGCTGCAGTGTAGATACATCCAAAATATGGAACAGCCCCACGTCACTGTTCTTGGAACAACCCACGCTGAACCCATGATGGTCTCCTCCTCTTCTCTCCCCAGAATGCCAGGAGCTGCGGGAGACGCTTGGTGAGTTTATCCACCTTCCTTTAGATAGCCCTAAGCAGAGGCTCCTGGCCACACACAGTGCTGAGCACATCGAGAAGCACCAACACTGAAAGGCAGGGCTGAGTGAACAGTTTGGTCCAAAATCTGAGTCACATTAGCCACCCCAGTCCAGCATAGCACTTGTGAGCTCTCTGCAGCAGACACAGGGTTACCTGATCTCATGTCTGGATAGACAGACAGATGGCACCTGGCCTTTGACAATCCAATGCCAATCACATTGTGCTGATGCAGCAAAAGGAAGCCAGCCATGATCTATAGATGACTCCTGGAGGACAGGCTTTTCTGGACCATTCCCAGAACATGGTTCATGTTTCCATGGTTTGTTGCCAAGCCCAGATCCCAGATTTAAGCCCCAAACGTTGACATGTCCTTCCCCTAGTTACAACTGGAGTGTGTAGCCTTGATGCTTCAAAGGGCTGTTTGTAACACAGAAGAGAAATTCCCCTTAGACGGAAGGGCTGCGAATGTCAGAGCTATATTGGGATCCAGACCCACTTCTTCCATCAGATACTTTGCAAATCTCAGGGCTCCTGCATATTGGTGTGTTTTACTAAACAACAGTCCAGCTCCTGTCAAAACTTCTGGCTCCTGCACTGGGACTGGGAGCGGGGCTGTGGGGTATCTGTTACTAACCCCAGTGGTTATGGGGCACACAGTGCCTGTCTCTGCGTCTAACTCTTTTCTCTTCCCTATTTCAGATGCTGTGAGGAAGGCCTTTGAATCAGGTACTTGGCTAACCCCCAGTAAATATGTGTCTGTGCTTTCACACTGCAACAAGATAGAAAAATTTCCTATGCAATGTAGGGACTTCAGTCATCTTCATGATTATCTCCCCCCGTCCTGGCAAGTAACAAACACTGCAGAGTTTGCGGCTCAGATTTCAGTAGCATCCTTAACAATGGAAAAATAATTAATTCACATGGACTGGAGAGACTCAAGTTATGTCTACACTCCCCAACAGGTCAGATTGTTAGTGTGAATAGCAATGCACACCAAAATGCTGCACTATAACAACTCATGTGGATGCTGTGGGCGTGAATTAAAAGGTTCCTAGTGTGCATTTAAATACCTGGGTAGTGTCATATCCAGTGATGAATCACTGGATAATGAGATCAATGAATGAATATCCAAAGCAAGCCAGGCACTTGGTTGTCTGTATGTCGAAGTTTTAAACCACCACAACATCAGGATGTCTTCAAAATTGCTTGTGTACAGAGCTGTTGTTCTTTCATCTCTTTTGTATGGGTGTGAAACATGGACACTATATAGGCATCATATCAAGCAGCTTGAAGCATTCCACATGCGCTGCCTCCACAACATCATGAAGATCCGCTGGCAAGACAAAGTGCCCAATCTTGAGGTCCTTGAGAGAGTCCAGATGACAAGCATCGAGATGATGATCATGAAGTCACAGCTACGTTGGACCAGTCATGTCAGCCGCATGGATGCCAACAGAATCCCCCACAAGCTTTTGTACGGTGAGCTCTCTCAGGGCATCTGGCATATAGGTCGTCCATGGAAACGTTACAAGGACACCATCAAAGCCAATCTGCAATACAGCAGTATCAAACCTAGGGACCTTGAGGATGCCGCCAGCGACAGAACACAGTGGTGTGCAACAGTCAGAAATACCTGCATCGCCTTTGAGGAAGACTGCTGCCGGCGTCTACAAAAGGCACGCAAACGACGTCACAGAGCACCAGCAGCTCACAACCCACTGACTCTGAACTTCCCATGCACCATCTGCAGCAAATTGTATAGTCAGAGGGCACACCATGAGACCAACAATAGATGATCTGCACAGATTTGTCATCATCGGATCGATGGACTACCAAGAAAAGAGTAAAAGCAGCAAAGAATCCTGTGGCAAGAAAAGAATGTGCATTTATGAAGAGGACTGTGTTAGTGCAAACTAAGTACGGTTTAGCGCACACCAGCCACATCCACACAGGACAGTTACAGAGCAGCACTTTCATGCATGGTGCAAATCACAACCCTGTAGGCTGAACTACAGGGCTGTGTAGACAAGTCCTGAGTCAGGGGCTGAGCAAACGTCCTCCATGCAGATCTGTGGATGTATCTCAGTTCTGACCTGAAAGATATCTGAGCTCCCTGCATGCAGCTCTGCTGGAGCCCCTCAGACCGCAGCTGCAGTCCCGCACCTATCGAAGCCCTGGGCTCCCCATGGCATCACTGGTGTCCCTCATTCCCCACCCACTACCTCCCTGCTATCCCAGCCCTGAACTCCCCAGTCCTGTCCAGTTGTGTTCTCTCCTTCCACACACACCCCTCCTACTCTAGGCCTGGGCCTCAAATGACCATAGACTCCAAGCCCTACTACACTCTGTACATGCTCGGTGAGGTACATTCTGAGCCACAACCCACAGTGTTCTCATGAGAGCCGAGACAAAACCTGACCCCATGGTTCTAGGGATGGACATTAATCCAGTGCCACACAGCCCCATGGACCCTTCCCCAGCTAAGCTCCTGCCAGCCACTAACCCTACAGTTACACACTTCTGCAAATCAGCACCATAAAGGGATTGCACAGCTCAAAAACAGGAGGTCTGAGGCCGGGTGACAAGTTCTTGTGTGATGCTCCCTTCCCTCATTCCTGGCAGTGCCAGCAGCTGGGGGTGCTGCCCCCCAGGGAAATTTGTGGGCTTTGTTTAGGGGCTGATCTGAAACCTTTTCTTTCTTCATTACCAACAGTTTTGTCTGACATGTGCTGTCAATTGTGATGCCTTTGGCTCATTGGATATATCTACACTGCAGCAGGGAGTGAGCTTCCTAGCTTGGGGAGCCAGACACACACTAGCTCTGTTTGAGTATTATGACCCAGATATGGGCAGTCAGGAATGGTTGGAGCAGGAATCAGGTGTGAGGAGGCAGCAGGGTCAGGTTACCAGGAAATCAGGGAGAAGGAGCAAGTAATGCAAGGGAAAGAGTCATGAGCAGGGAAAACCCAGTTTCATGGACAACTTTCTGGGCCTGTGCTTCATTTAAATACAAGCAGAGAACCAATCAGATAACAGAAGGGGAGTCTTCTGTCAAAGTTGAGATTGTAGTTCTGGTAGCTGTCAGCAGGTCAGTGGCGGGTGGGCTGGCACTTACTGGCTCCTAAGAGTCTGTGAATCAGGTTCCAGGACATCTCCCTGGCATCAGTCCTTTGCCATGTGAGGCCCTCTGTGCAGCGCTGGACCGGGATTTTGGGGGGTGATTATTATGCAGTGCTCATACTACTGCTGGGGTGGGTATATTTTCCATCAGCCCTCTGTTGTGATGGGGGCCATATCCCTTCCAGATAAGATACCAAAGCCTGCCAAAAGGACAACATAAGAACATAAGAATGGCAGTACTGGGTCAGACCAAAGATCCATCTAGCCTAGTATCCTTCCATCTAGCCCAGTATCTTCTGACAGTGGCCAGTGCCAGGTGCCCCAGAGGAAATGATCAGAACAGGTAATCAAGGGTTTTCCAGGTAGGGTTTCAAAAGTGAGACATGAAACACTGGGTGAAACTCCTGGGAGTGGGGTAGTTGATGTTCAAAAATGACTGAGTTAACCTATTGCTGGATCCTAAAAGGGCCAAGGAACTGAAAGGCCAACTTGTGAGTGGATCTGTCTGTATGGAGATGCTCCATGGGGAGCCATACATTTTGTCACACTGAGTAGGTGAGGCTTTGGTGTCGATGATGGTCTGCGTACCATTTATAGTCTTCACTTGCCTATTCATGCCTCATGGGCCTGATAAATCCACTATACTAGGGACTGAGGAGGCTGGGATAGGTGAAGACATAGGTAATTGCAGGTGGAATCAGGAGTGGTACCCTTAGTTGGTGGAAAATGATTTTTGATCCATGGATGAATGGTCTATGTTGTTATATGCAAACTCTGCAGAAGGGAGAAGCGAGGACCAGTCACCCTGGTGGTGGCTGATGTAACATCACAGCTACTGTTCAAGGATCTGGTCGGTCCTTTATTTTGGCCACTGGATGTTGGAGAGTATGCGGAGAGAAGACATGTGTGGACTTTCATCAGGCAAAGGACACCAGAACGAGGCCATGAACTGAGGCCACTGATCAGAGATGATGGAGGCAGACTGCAGTTTATATATAGTTAGACCATCCCGTCAGCGGAGGGTATGCTTATGCAGGAGACAAATGGGGCCATTTTAGGAAAGTGTTCCGCTACTGGGCGTATTACCGTGAATTTGGTGGACTTGGGTAATTCTACAATAAAGTTCATACAATAACTGCCCAAGGTTGAGATAGGATGTCCAAGGGATGGAGGAGACCTCTGGGTGTGTGTCATCTTGGCATAGGCACAAATATCACAGGAGGCAATGAATGACAGCGTTATGAGGCGCATCTGGGGCCACCAAAAGGGACGGGATATTAACCATTAGGTCTTACAGTTCCTCAACTGTTCCACTAGAAAAAATCATGGGAGACCACAATTGTTGCTGGGCCTAAAAGAACACAAAAAGGTTCCTCTCCTATTCCTGATCCCTTTCTGGGAGTTGTGCTGTTGTTTTTTGACAAAGATTTGTTCATCAGGTGGAATTCCTGAAGCAGAGGTAGAATGTATCAATGCAAGTACATCCTGATGAGGAGCTGTGCTGAGAATGTTACAGTACAGGGCTTCGGCCTTGCTCTTTTTGGTTCTGGGACAATATGTGATGAGGAAAACAAATCTTGAGAAAAAATTGGGCCCAAGGGAGCTGCAGTTGGTTTAAGACTTTTGCCTTTCATAGGTATGATTAGTGAATACCTCATACCAACCTGTATCAGTACAGAGGTGGTGGAAATGAGCTGTAGAGAAGGTTGTGGTGCCCTGCCCCTGTGGGATCTTTCCTAGGACAGCCTGAGCAGTTCAAACTTGGTGAAGATCATCCAATAGAAGTGACATGGCTCAGAGGAAGACTTCCCAGTTTGATAGCACCGGAATGTTACCCTCCAGAAAAGGGAGGCCCAGTTTTGGGCTTCCCCTGATACCAGGCTGATAACCACCTTTGCACAATCAGTAGGGTAGGACTGAGGACGCACCATGAACCGAAGGTGACATTGGTTATAAACCCCTGGAATTGCTGGCAGCTACCATCTAACCATTCAGACCAATGTGTCAGAGAACAGAACTCCATGGGCCGTTGCTGGAGAATGGCATTTTCCATTCACAGCTGTCTTACCCACTCCTGGAATAGCTGGTTCTGCAAGGTCAGGTGGGTAGCCCGAACCTGCAGGGCTTGGTGTCTGCCTAAGGCAGGCGTCTCACTCTAGCATGTCTGGTGCTCCAGAGTGCAGAAGTTGGGTAGCTGGATCCATTCTCCCAGCACCACCCTACTTCTGTAGCCTACGTAGCCTGTGCAGACGGTCACAACTGGGTCATGGTTGGTCAGGCCTAGTGGTCAGAACAGAGGTCAGAAGCCAGGCCAGGCTACCAGAAGAATAGAGACCGAGATAGTGCAGGAGGGCAGCCAGAGAGTCAGGAGGCAGCAGGTCATGTTATAGGGAGATCAGAGTCAGGCATCAGGAGCATCTAGCACAGAGGAGACAGCACTAAGCAGGGGAAGTCCAGGGGCACAGGTGACTTCCTGGTCCTGTGCTTGGTTTAAATAGAAGCAGAGAATCAAACAGGACTTCCGGAGTTCCACCAATCAGATCCCAGGACTGGAATACTCTGTCAGAGCCAAGCTTTGTATTCTGGGGACTGTTCACGGGTAACTGTGTTCCGGGGATGGATGGCTGGAAGACACTGGCTCCTGCCAGGGGCGACTCTATGGGATTTTGCCTCCCCAAGCACAGCAGGCAGGCTGCCTCTGGTGGTTTGCCTGCACAGGGTCCGCTGGTCCCGCAGTTTTGGCGGACCTCCCACAGGTGTGCCTGCAGAGTGCCCCCTGCGGCTTGCCGCCTCAAGCATGCACTTGGCGTGCTGGGGCGTGGAGCCGCCCCTGGCTCCTCCGAGTCCTGTAGACGAATGTTCCACACTCGATGGCTCTGCTGTTCATAGACCTCATTTAATCATAGACTTTAAGCTCAGTTTGGACCATCATGAGCATCTACTCTGACCTCCTGCACATTGCAAGCCACTGAACCTCACCCATCCACTCCTGTAGCAGACCCCTAACCTCTGGCTGAGTTACTGACAACTTCAAATCATGATTTAAAGATTTCAAGTTACAGAGAAATCACCATTTGCACTAGTTTAAACTGGTAAGTGGCCCCTGCCCCATGCTGCAGAGGAAGGTGAAAAAAACCCCAGAGTCTCGGCCAATCTGACCACGGGGAAAATTCTTTCCTGACCCCAAATATGATGATCAGTTAGACCCTGAGCACATAGGCAAGAACCATCAGCCAGACACCTGGGAAGGAATCCTCTGTAGTAACTGAGATCCTGAACCATTTAGTGTCCCATCTCCAGCAGGTGGGGATTTTTCCTCCTGGCAGTCTCCAGTGAGCCACATGCCGTTGTTGGCAGCCCCATCAGACAAAGGCAATAATAGCTGTGTAACTAGGAGTATCAGGGGCAGCGGCTCAGGGTAGCTGCCTTACTATGCACCCTGCAGATCTGAACAGGTTTAGCACACTGGCTTAAGCAGAACTAACGTTTCTGCGAGCCCAAACTGGAAAGCACCCTCCAAGCTGCAGTGGAGATGTACCCAAGTTTGGAAGAGCCCCCTGTGACTGTGCTCAGAACGCCCCACACTGAACCCATGATGCTCTCCTTTTCTTCTCTCCCCAGAGCGCCAGGAGCTCCGTGAGACAATTGGTAAGTTCATCCACCTCCCCATTAGAGCCCTGTAACGGTGTGCAGACTCACCCGGCGGCAACTCCTGCTGGTTTCTCAGAAAATTATCTCTTCCAGCCTCCAGAACACGCTCTGCAGGCCGGTGTCCCACTTGCCACTGGGCCCAATCCCTCCTGGACCCTGGTGCCCCTTTAATCTGGTTTCTGCCCCCTGGCCATAAACTCACAGTCTTGGGGTCTCCCCACCCAGGGGAACCACCCATCACAGGCAAGGGGGTTTGGACCTGCTGCCTCTGCTACCCATGGGCTGCCCCTGCAATCGCTGTACTCAGTAGGCCTCAG
This sequence comes from Aldabrachelys gigantea, assembly GCA_026122505.1. Taxonomy (NCBI): domain Eukaryota; kingdom Metazoa; phylum Chordata; order Testudines; family Testudinidae; genus Aldabrachelys; species Aldabrachelys gigantea. Next base: position 15,833,686 of record CM047489.1, on the reverse strand, counting down.
TCTAGGCCGCAGCCTGTGGGGTTTCCAGGCCAGAACTTCCCAGCTCCCTTTGGCCTTCAACCAGCCCTGCTCCACTCCAGGTACCTTCTCAGCTCCCTGCAGCCAGGTCCCTCCCTCTCAGAAGCTAGAGAGAGAATGTGTGTCTGAGCATCTGGCACACGGCCCTTTTATAAGGGCCAGCTGTGGTCTGTTTGGGGCGTGGCCCCAGCTGCGCCTGCTTCCCCTATCAGCATAGCTGCTTTTCTTTCTGCCACAACCCTCTCCTGGACTGCTGTAAGCCCCTCAGGGCAGGAGCAGGTAACCACCCCGCTATAAGCCCCCAGGCGGGGTTCTCTGCTCGGTGTCCCCGTCAGGCTCCCTTCTTATGACCCTTTGACCTCATTCCTGTCTCTGTTCTTTTATTAGTTGTCCCCTGGAATCAGTGGCTTTCTGAGGTCCTGTAGATCCTCCCCTTAGGCTGAGGGGCGGGATCCGTTAGCAGTGGGTGGGCTTCTGCCCGCCCACTTCCTGGAACCCAATAGGCACAAGCCCCCAGGCAGAGGCTCACAGCAAAACAGGGTGCTGAGCAGATCCAGAAGCACCAACATTGCAGGGCAGGGCTGAGTGAACAGTTTCAGCCAAAATCAGTCACGTTGGTTACCCCAGTCCCAGTGCAGCACTGTGAGCTCTCTGCAGCAGACACAGGCTTACCTGCTCTCATGTCTGGATATACAGACAGGTGTCACCTGGCTTGTGTCAATCCAGTGCCAGTCACATTGTTCTGATGCAGCAGGAGGGGGCAGCCATTTTCTATAAATGACTGCTGGAGAGAAGCTCTTCTGGGCCACTCCCCAGAACGTGGCTCACATTTCCATGCTTTGTTGCCAAGGTCAGATCCCATATGTGAGCTCCTATCAGCTGCATGTCCATCCCTTAGTCAGACCTGGAGCATGTAGCTTTGATGTTCCAAAGGGCTGTTAGTAACACAGAAAAGGAATTCCCCTGAGACGGAAGGGTTGAGAATATCAGAGCTGTATCAGGATCCAGACCCACATCTTCCATCAAGGTTAGATGCTTTGCAAATCCCAGGGGTTCTGCGTATTGGTACCTATCACTAACCATGAGCTCTGCTCCAATCAAAGCTGCTGATTCTTGCACTGGGGCTGGGAGTGTGGCTGTGGGGTGTCTGAAAATAACCCCAGTCATTATAGGGCACACGGCATCACACAGCGCGTCTGTGTGTCTACTCTTTTCTTTTCCCGCAACAAACTCTCCAGCAGCAGCAGCAGCAGCAAGGGCAGAAGCAACCGCTTTCAGCAAGCCCGGTACTCAAAAGGACCCTTTTGAGGTTGTCCTGCTGCCTAGTTGTCCCCCTGGTGGCGGCTGCTGCTGCTGCTGCTGTGGGGAGGACCCTGCTGGTGTGACCCTCAGAGAGTAGTACGAGGCCCCATTTTTTCCATCACTTTTGGGGCCTCCCTTGGCTGGGTTGCAATCCCTGATCCACCTCAGGCAGAGGGGAACTAACTCGGTCTCCGACCTCCTCGGTGAGTGGCATAACAAGAGTCCCTGGTTGAGACGCGGCTTGTGTGCATATGCAGAGTTGAGAAGGACAGTTGCATCCTTTGTCCATTTCTGAAAAAATGAACAACACTGTTGCAACTGACCTTTGCGCATTTCCTCGCATTCTCATATAAGCTCTTTGCATGCCTCCAAGGTGAGATGAAGCCCGTTTGTGAATGCTGAAATATTGATTTTCTTTTTCAGGAGAACTGGAGGAAAAGAATAGTAAGTACTGATGGGATTGTCCGGTGGCTTCACCAGCCCCCGAGAAATGAAATGAAATAAAATATGTCCATGTAGAACAGGGAAAAAAACCAAGAAAAAAACCTCTCTAATGGAAGAAAATTATGATTTGTTTTTCAAACTTTGTCTTTTCTGAGTTAAAAAATGAACTTTACTGCCTAGGGATCGCATCTTTTGTTATACTTTCCATTGATTTTGCAGAGAGTGGGAGTCTGATTTTCAGAGTTGTTGAGCACTCCTTACTCCCAATTAACTCAAAGGGAGAGACCGGAGGTCTAGACATATAAGGTCACTAGAATACGCTCTTAAAATCAGAGGCCACTATTACAAATTCAACTTCAAGATGTGCAACAGCAAAAGGGAAGTCAGCTTAGACTCTGAACAAATCTTTCCTTTTTCCTTAATTTACCTCTTTCTATTATTTATTGTGGGAGAAAAAGACATGTTTCAATTTTTTCTCACAATATAAGGTTTTCTGCATCTTTCCTCTTTAATCTTCTTCCCAATGTGCCATGGTCTCATTTTTCCTGTTGCTCTTTGAGTCCTCCCATTTCTGTTCCATTGAACCAATATAGAGATGAATAGAGTGTAAAAGTTGTGATAGAGTCAGTTTTCAAGATTACCTTTTCATTATTAAAATACTGTAGATTGATTGCCCTCTTATGTCATGTCAGAACATTTGTGTTTTCTTTCCTGTCACATACATCCAATACATCCCTTGATGTTGGATTTCATAGTGCTGAATTACATCTCTCAGATGCTGTGCAGACTTCCGTGTTTGTCACAAAGGAAGTGAAGCAGGGCAGGGAATGTGTTCCTTACTTTAAATTTTGCTACGGGGTTGCATATTGAAAGACTTGCATTATTTTGACATCATTTTTTTTTTTTACTCTTTCAGAGGCGCTTGAGATGCAGAAAGGTAGGTTTGCTTTGATTTTTCAGTTTAGTGTTAATCAGATTGATCGGAAATTGTTTGTTGCTTGTTGGTATCACAATCATTCCAGCAACAGACTCAGGGTTGAAGCAGTGTAGATGAGGCGTCTGATGCAATAGGTGTCTGGGAGATAGACATTTATAACCCTGCGTGAGCAGAGAGTGAGCTGGTTCTCCAGTTTTGTGTGAGCCCAGGACCTTTGCTTTAGTTAATTCTGGAAAGCAAGATTCTGAGTTGTTACTAGATCTGGCAGATGGGTGAGCTGTGGTGTGTAGGAAAAGGGATGAATGAGAACCTTAGCATCTGTCACTTGCAAGTTCTGCAAGGAGTGAAGGAAGGTAAGAAGTGTTCGTCCAATTTCTCATTGCAATCACACTGCCCTTTTGCAGGTGATCCTGGTAAGTTCTGTAAGATTCCTCAACTGTTTTTTCTTTCCTCTGTAGGAGACTGTTCTTTAATAAAAGCACCTATTTCTTCATTTCCTTTTTTCCCCTTATCATACGCATCTTTCACAAATCTGGACCTTAGCGTCCAGAAATATGGGTGCCTGCATGAACCCCTCTAAGCTTAATTACCAGCTCAGATTTGATCTCGCTGCCACCATCCAAAAATTCCAGGGTTTTGGCCCCCTCTGGTCTCCCCAAAACCTTCACTGGGGAACCCCAAGACTCGGAAGCTCTGAGTCTTACTTCAAAGGGAAATAACCCACTTCCCTTCCCCATCTCTCTCCCACCAAGACTTTCCTCTCTGGGCTAACCTGAGAGTACTGATGCAATCTCTTTACATCACAATACCAAGAAGCATGTCTCCTCTATTCCACAAAGAGACAAACCCCAAATACAAGGAAACAGAAATGATTCTATCTCTCTTCCCCCTCCCACCAATTCCCTGGTTCTGCAGAGCTTACCCTCCGTAGATCTAACACAGAGAGAATTCCCCTTCCCTTCGTTCCTTAGCCTACCCAAAGAGAAAAACTCAAACAAGTCTTAAAAAGAAAGCTTTATATAAAAAAGAAAGAAAAAAACACATGAACATATGATCTCTGCATTAAGTTGACAATACACAGGGCTATTACTTAAAAGAAAAATCTGAATGAACAGACTTATTCAAAAAGAGATACCCTTTAACCATTCCAGCAAACTACACACATGTAAATACAAAACAAAACATATAAAAGCCTACTGTTTTGCTACCTTTGTACTCACAACTTTGAAAACTGAAGAGTAGAAGCTTGAAGACAGAAAGAAGCCTCTCATAGCCGAGAGACAGACAAAAGACACAGACCCCAAAAAATTCCCTCCCTGACTTTGAAAAATCCGGTTTCCTGATTGGTCCTTTGGTCAGGTGTTTGGTTCTCTTTGTTAAACCTTTACAGGTGAAAGAAACATTAACCCTTAGCTATCTGTTTATGACACCCCTCAATCCACGGAGAGATCATTACCCATCAGATTGCTTTTCAGCCCCATAATGGAACCACTGAGGGGTCTTGCTCACCGAAAGTTATTTAACTAGCCTGGAATATTTTCTTTCTGGCCTCAAATTGAAGGACAGATTTTAAGTATCCTTTTCGGCATACACAATAATAAAGCCGTGCCTCCTCTTCCATTAACTTTCACTTTCAGTATGTTCAGGAGGCTAGCATAAAATATTTATGGTGCTTATTTTTTGAGGATTAAACCTTTTTCTTTATCTGGTGTGTGTTATAAATTATGGAAATCATTTGAAAAAGATGCAAAATTTATCTCTTTTATATGTTGTGCACCTCTATGGAACAGTAATTCTATGAATTTCAACAATTGCTTTTTTTCTTATTCTCAGCTACACTGTAGCTTCTGCATCCTGCTCTCGCTACATAAACTCCCTCCCAAGAAAAATAAATTAAATAAAGGATGTGGGTTCTAGGGGAATGCCCTTTCAGAGTGGAAACACTGTGTGGTGTTGAGCCAATCTCTATGTCTCCATTTCCCCCTTCTTCTTCCCCAGTGTGTAGGGTTTGGCAAGGAAAAAGGGGCACGGCTCGAGATTCATATAACCTGCCTTCTGAAATATCCATGAGATCTGTTGATATCAAGAATTGGCTTATCGCATCCTTCAAGATGTGGTATCCCAGAAGTTGGGGATATCTGTCTGAAGATCTGGCTCAAAATGGGAGGGAAAGATGAAAGCAGAACCTTTCATTACTCCTCCTCCCCACTCCTATCCTGAGAATCCTTGGATGTTCTTTAGCCACTACTCCGGATCTCTCTAATATCCTTCAGGCCGGTGATTAGGGCACTCTGGTGAGTGGTGGGAAATCCAATTTGAATCCCTGATCCACCTCAGGCAGAGGGGACCTAACTAGGTCTCCGACCTCCTCCGTGAGTGGCATAACAAGAGGCCCTGGTTGAGACATGGCTTGTGTGTATATGAAGAGCTGAGAAGGGCAGTTGCATCCTTTGTCCATTTCTGAACAAGTGAACAACACTGTTGTGACTGACCCTTTGTACATTTCCTCGCATTTTCATATAAGCTTTTTGCATGCTCCAAGGTGGGATGGAGCCCGTTTGTGAATGCTGAAATATTGATTTTCTTTTTCAGGAGAACTGGAGGAAAAGAATAGTAAGTACTGATGGGATTGTCCGGTGGCTTCACCGGCCCCCAAGAAATGAAATGAAATACGTCCACTTATAACTAAATAACAGGGGGAAAAGACCAAGAAAAAGCCTCTGTAATGGAAGAAAATTATAATTTGTTTCTCAAACTTTGTCTCTTCTGAGCTCAAAAATGAACTTTTCTGCCTAAGGATCACGTGTTTTGTTATACTTTCTGTTGATTTTGCAGAGAGTGTGGGTCTGATTTTCAGAGTTGTTGAGCACTCCTAACTCCCAATTAAAGGGCTAATAAGAGTGTACTTCCTATTAATTTTAAAGATAAGAACATAAGAAAATAAGAACGGCCATACCGGGTCAGACCAAAGGTCCATCTAGCCCAGTATCTGTCTACCAACAGTGGCCACTGCCATGTGCCCCAAAGGGAGTGAACCTAACAGGCAATGATCAAGTGATCTCTCTCCTGCCATACATCTCCATCCTCTGACAAACAAAGGCTAGGGACAGCATTCCTTACCCATCCTTGCTGATAGCAATTTAGAGACTTAATCACGATGAATGTATCCAGTTCTCTTTTAAACACTGTTATAGTCCTCGCCTTCACAACCTTTTCAGGTAAGGAGTTCCACAAGTTGACTGTGTGCTGTGTGAAGAACTTACTTTAATTTGTTTTAAACCTGCTACCTATTAATTTCATTTGGTGACTCCTAGTTCTTGTATTACGGGAATAAGTAAATAACTTTTCTTTATCCACTTTCTCCACATCACTCATGATTTTATATACCTCTATCATAACCCCCCTTAGTCTCCTCTTTTCCAAGCTGAAGAGTCCTAGCCTCTTTAATCTTTCCTCATATGGGACCCTCTCCAAACCCCTAATCATTTTAGTTGCCCTTTTCTGAACCTTTTCTAGCACCAGTATATCGTTTTTGAGGTGAGGAGGTCACATCTATAGGCAGTATCTGAGATGTGGGCGTACCATGGATTTATATAAGGGCAATAATATATTCTCCGTCTTATTCTCTATCTCCTTTTTAATGATTTCTAACATCCTGTTTGCTTTTTTGTCCGCCTCTGAACACTGTGTGGACATCTTCAGAGAACTGTCCACGATGACTCCAAGATCTTTTTCCTGATTAGTTGTAGCTAAATTAGCCCCCATCATATTGTTGGGGTTATTTTTTCCAGTGTGCATTACTTTACATTTATCCATATTAAATTTCATTTGCCATTTTGTTGCCCAATCACTTAGATAATTATGTTATTGGTTCTATGTAGTGTTTTAATAAATATAGGTATGCATAGTATTAAAAAGTAGATGTGAAGTGTTAAATCTGGTAAATGTTCTTTTTATAATTGTTAATGGGTTTTTAATGTAATATGATGTGGGTATATGTTGTTATTATGGGGCCCGGACATACTGGTGTGCATATTGTGGCAGTGGCAGAATTTTAACAAGGGGGAATGTAAGGGGACTATTGCCCCCTTACTAACATTCAGTGGGGGTGTTTTGGTTGTTAGTTCCCAGCACTAAAAGGGGAGGGGTCGACGGGAAATCAGAACCCTGAGACACTCCCCAGGAACAATGGCGAGAGACCAATGCTCCAGGTCAGCCTGATTGACAGGGCGGGCAGGCTAATCAAGAAGACAGAAGCCCAGGGTGGGTCCCATCCTCCGTGTTTGCTGGATTTGCCTGGGTCAGACAAAGTGGGGCCGAGCTAAAGAGAAAGCAGGGGCTCAAGCTGAGCTGGAGAGCAGAACCAGGCCACATCCAGAGAGGCCAAAGTTGCAGCCATAGAGCCAGAGGCACAACCCAGGGAGAGCAGATCCTGTGCTGAGAACAGAGCTGCAGCCATAGAGCCAGAGGCACAGCCCAGGGAGAGCAGATCCTGTGCTGGAAACAGAGCTGCAGCCATAGAGCCAGAGACACTGCCCAGGGAGACCAAATCCTGTGCTGGGAGCAGGGCTTCAGCCACAAAGCCAGATATGGTGAGCAGCTGTGGCCAGCCAAGGAGGGGAACCTTGAGCAAAGGGTCCAGCTCAGAAAGACACCCCCAATCAAGGGACCTTGCAGGCCAGGCTGGGAGGGAGTTCTTAACCCGATGGGGGGCTAATGCTGGGAAGAAGGGTCCCATCACCCAAAACCCAGAGATGTGTGGCCACCACCATTGCAAGTGTCCAACGCACAGCATCCCTGCAGCACAGCCAGGGCCTGAGACAGAGGCCTGGGACCTACAAGGAACAGACTGTGAACTGCCTTGATGTCCAGAGACACTCTTTGTAATGTTCCCTGCCACGGAGCGGGGTGATGTGTTTTCCTGTAACCTTTCCCATTTTTCCTTATTCTTTTTTAAAATTAATTGTTAATTAACTTGTATTTGCTTTAAACTGTATGGAATAATTAGTGGGTCAGGGAGGTGCCTAATGCAGAGAGGGTACCCTGGAGTGGGGACACCCTAGCCCCTGTCCTAGGTGACCACAGCAGGGTTGGGGTCGAGCCCCCCAGGAATTCTGAGCCCAGCCTTGATGGGGTTATGAAAACTCTGCTAGACAGGAAAGTGGAAGGGGAGTCCTCAAGGGCAGGGAGGCCTCTGGTAAAGGAAATGGGAACAAGGACTCAGATCCTTTCACTAGCCCACTTCACCAGGGTAGCGCAGAAGCCAGGAAGGTTCCCCACAATAGTGAGACCATTCCCACACTTAAATTTATCACAAGGCACTCTAGTGCCCTTCACACTGCCCTTCAAATAATCAGTTTTTATTCAAATAGTCAACACACCCAGCAAGTGGATTCACACATGTAGTTCTTTTTCTTGCTCTTAGTAGTAGACTAAGAATAGCAGTGTTGACACAGTGCCAGAAGTGGAGGTTCTGGCTCCCAGCCCAAGTCTAACTCTACCCAAAGCCCTGGGTACTTACTTGGTCAGTTAGCCCAAGCCTTTTTCAGTGACAGCTGCCATCATACTGCAATTTTTAAGCAGAACCTCGAGCAGCACTGTCGTGTACACATACACTCAAGCTGAGAATCGCATCTCCCAGCTGCTGTGTGCACATGCCCTGGATGTCACAAAGAAAGTTTATCAGTGCAGAGTATTTGTCCATTAGTGTAAATTAGGATGCTAGAGTGCATATTACATAGCGCAAAATTTGTGTTTTGGATTTTTTTTTTTCATTTTTCAGAGAAGCTACAGGACGAGAATGGTAGATTTACTTTGATTGTTTTAGTTTAGTGTTAATCAGACAGAACACAAGTTGCTTGTATTTTGTTGGTATCACAATAGTTCCTTCGAGAGTCTCCTTTTACAAGCCTTTGTCGATAAGGTTCCTGTGGTACTGAGCTGCTGGGAGATGGGCATTTATAAACAGATTGTCATAGGAGCTATTTTTGCTTATATAACAGAGAGTTTAGTCCCTGTGGTGAATGCTTAGATATTGATGTTCTTTTCAGAAAAATTGCAGGAAAAAATGGGATTATCTCGTGGTAATTATCTCCTCTGTAATGGAAAACATATTATTTTTGACCGTCGTGTTCTCCCTCCTTCCTCTCTTAGCCGACAAATGTCTCTTAGTCCCTAGGGATACTTCCATTGATTTTGCACCTTCACCTTCGAAGAACGTGGGCCTGATTTTCAGAGCTGTTGAGCGCATCCAGCTACCTATTACGTCACCAGGAGCCCCAGGTTCTCTGCATAGGCTCGTAATAACAAATGATAGTCTAGAGGGAGAGGCGAAAAAATTTGAGCTTTGATCTTCTGACACCTCACTTTTAACTGCTCAGTAACTACATTTACACTCCACAGAAAAGTGTCCTCAGTCACTTTCCGCTGAATTTTGTAACGTGATTTGATTGTAATGTTTGTGATCTCCAGGAGAAAATGTGAATGCTAGGATAGATTTGTGAACAGTGCCATTCACACAGAAGCAGGCCCTGTTTGAAAGGCAGAGTCATCATTGTGTTCATCTCACTGTACTTTGGGATGCTACAATGCATATTACATATTGAAAGACTTATATTATTTTATTTTCATTATGAAAAATCTGTCTGGCTAAGTATCTTGCCGTCCCATACCATGTCAGGATATTGGCAGGGCCGGTGCAACCATTTAGGCAAACTAGGCGGCCGCCTAGGGCGCCTAGTGATTGAGGGCGCCTAGAAGTCCCCTCAGGCAAGGAGATGTAGTGGAGGTGAGCTGGGTGGGGAGGTGCGCGGGGAGGGCTGCCCGCAGTAACGGGGAGGGGGGAGGCGCACAAGGGAACAGATCCCCGCCCCAGCTTACCTCCACTCTGCCTCCTCCACTGAGCACAGAGCCCCCACTCTAAGTTTCCTCCAATCGGCACCACACGCCTGGGTGAGGAGGACAATTAGAGCGGCACCAGTGTGCTCTGTGAAGGAGGCGGAGCCGAGGTGAGCTGGATGGGGGAAAACCCAGGCAGGGTTAGCTGCCGTGGCAGGGGGGAAGAGGGGAAGTCTCCCCAGGCAGGGTTAGTTGCCGTGGCAGCGGTGGGGGAGGTCAGGTCTCCTCAGTCAGGGTTAGCCACCATGGGAAGATGGGAGAGAGTCTCCACGGTTAGGGTTAGCTGCCGTGGGGGGACAGGGGGAGTGTCCCTGGGTGGGGTTAGTTGCCATGGGGGGATGGGGTGGAGAGGGGTTAGCTGTTGTGGTGGTGGTGGGGTAGCTGCTCCAGGGGGGGCTCCCTGGTTTGGGGGTTGGGTTAGCTGCTATGGGGGGGCGGGGTTAGCTGCGTGGGGGGTGCAAGATGGAACTTTCGCCTAGGGCATGAAACTTCCTTGCACTGGCACTGGATATTAGTGTACTTTGTACTGTCTCATGTCTCAAACATTTGCCTTAATGTTGGATTTCATAGTGCTGCAGGCAAGTTACCTCAAGTTAAATTTGGGCTTTGATTTCCTAATACCTCATCTTTAACCGCTCAGGAACTCTTCAGAAAAATGCATTTAGTCACTTTCATCTGCATTTTGTATCATATAATTATAAATTCATAAGACTGGAAAGGACTTTGAGAGGTCTTCTAGTCCAGTCCCCTGAACTCAAGGCAGGACAAAGTATTATCTCAACCATCATTGTCAGGTGTTTGTCTAACTTGCTCTTAAAAATACCCAATGATGGAGATTCGATAACCTCCCTAGGCAATTTATTCCAGTGCTTAATTATCCCAACGGTTTGGAAGTTTTTCATAGTGTTCTGCCTAAATCATCCTTGCTGCAATTTAAGTCCATTTCATCTCTTTTGTATGGGTGTGAAACATGGACACTATATAGGCATCATATCAAGCAGCTTGAAGCATTCCACATGCGCTGCCTCCACAACATCATGAAGATCCGCTGGCGAGACAAAGTGCCCAATCTTGAGGTCCTTGAGAGAGTCCAGATGACAAGCATCGAGATGATGATCATGAAGTCACAGCTACGTTGGACCAGTCATGTCAGCCGCATGGATGCCAACAGAATCCCCCACAAGCTTTTGTACGGTGAGCTCTCTCAGGGCATCTGGCATATAGGTCGTCCATGGAAACGTTACAAGGACACCATCAAAGCCAATCTGCAATACAGCAGTATCAAACCTAGGGACCTTGAGGATGCCGCCAGCGACAGAACACAGTGGTGTGCAACAGTCAGAAATACCTGCATCGCCTTTGAGGAAGACTGCTGCCGGCGTCTACAAAAGGCACGCAAACGACGTCACAGAGCACCAGCAGCTCACAACCCACTGACTCTGAACTTCCCATGCACCATCTGCAGCAAATTGTATAGTCAGAGGGCACACCATGAGACCAACAATAGATGATCTGCACAGATTTGTCATCATCGGATCGATGGACTACCAAGAAAAGAGTAAAAGCAGCAAAGAATCCTGTGGCAAGAAAAGAATGTGCATTTATGAAGAGGACTGTGTTAGTGCAAACTAAGTACGGTTTAGCGCACACCAGCCACATCCACACAGGACAGTTACAGAGCAGCACTTTCATGCATGGTGCAAATCACAACCCTGTAGGCTGAACTACAGGGCTGTGTAGACAAGTCCTGAGTCAGGGGCTGAGCAAACGTCCTCCATGCAGATCTGTGGATGTATCTCAGTTCTGACCTGAAAGATATCTGAGCTCCCTGCATGCAGCTCTGCTGGAGCCCCTCAGACCGCAGCTGCAGTCCCGCACCTATCGAAGCCCTGGGCTCCCCATGGCATCACTGGTGTCCCTCATTCCCCACCCACTACCTCCCTGCTATCCCAGCCCTGAACTCCCCAGTCCTGTCCAGTTGTGTTCTCTCCTTCCACACACACCCCTCCTACTCTAGGCCTGGGCCTCAAATGACCATAGACTCCAAGCCCTACTACACTCTGTACATGCTCGGTGAGGTACATTCTGAGCCACAACCCACAGTGTTCTCATGAGAGCCGAGACAAAACCTGACCCCATGGTTCTAGGGATGGACATTAATCCAGTGCCACACAGCCCCATGGACCCTTCCCCAGCTAAGCTCCTGCCAGCCACTAACCCTACAGTTACACACTTCTGCAAATCAGCACCATAAAGGGATTGCACAGCTCAAAAACAGGAGGTCTGAGGCCGGGTGACAAGTTCTTGTGTGATGCTCCCTTCCCTCATTCCTGGCAGTGCCAGCAGCTGGGGGTGCTGCCCCCCAGGGAAATTTGTGGGCTTTGTTTAGGGGCTGATCTGAAACCTTTTCTTTCTTCATTACCAACAGTTTTGTCTGACATGTGCTGTCAATTGTGATGCCTTTGGCTCATTGGATATATCTACACTGCAGCAGGGAGTGAGCTTCCTAGCTTGGGGAGCCAGACACACACTAGCTCTGTTTGAGTATTATGACCCAGATATGGGCAGTCAGGAATGGTTGGAGCAGGAATCAGGTGTGAGGAGGCAGCAGGGTCAGGTTACCAGGAAATCAGGGAGAAGGAGCAAGTAATGCAAGGGAAAGAGTCATGAGCAGGGAAAACCCAGTTTCATGGACAACTTTCTGGGCCTGTGCTTCATTTAAATACAAGCAGAGAACCAATCAGATAACAGAAGGGGAGTCTTCTGTCAAAGTTGAGATTGTAGTTCTGGTAGCTGTCAGCAGGTCAGTGGCGGGTGGGCTGGCACTTACTGGCTCCTAAGAGTCTGTGAATCAGGTTCCAGGACATCTCCCTGGCATCAGTCCTTTGCCATGTGAGGCCCTCTGTGCAGCGCTGGACCGGGATTTTGGGGGGTGATTATTATGCAGTGCTCATACTACTGCTGGGGTGGGTATATTTTCCATCAGCCCTCTGTTGTGATGGGGGCCATATCCCTTCCAGATAAGATACCAAAGCCTGCCAAAAGGACAACATAAGAACATAAGAATGGCAGTACTGGGTCAGACCAAAGATCCATCTAGCCTAGTATCCTTCCATCTAGCCCAGTATCTTCTGACAGTGGCCAGTGCCAGGTGCCCCAGAGGAAATGATCAGAACAGGTAATCAAGGGTTTTCCAGGTAGGGTTTCAAAAGTGAGACATGAAACACTGGGTGAAACTCCTGGGAGTGGGGTAGTTGATGTTCAAAAATGACTGAGTTAACCTATTGCTGGATCCTAAAAGGGCCAAGGAACTGAAAGGCCAACTTGTGAGTGGATCTGTCTGTATGGAGATGCTCCATGGGGAGCCATACATTTTGTCACACTGAGTAGGTGAGGCTTTGGTGTCGATGATGGTCTGCGTACCATTTATAGTCTTCACTTGCCTATTCATGCCTCATGGGCCTGATAAATCCACTATACTAGGGACTGAGGAGGCTGGGATAGGTGAAGACATAGGTAATTGCAGGTGGAATCAGGAGTGGTACCCTTAGTTGGTGGAAAATGATTTTTGATCCATGGATGAATGGTCTATGTTGTTATATGCAAACTCTGCAGAAGGGAGAAGCGAGGACCAGTCACCCTGGTGGTGGCTGATGTAACATCACAGCTACTGTTCAAGGATCTGGTCGGTCCTTTATTTTGGCCACTGGATGTTGGAGAGTATGCGGAGAGAAGACATGTGTGGACTTTCATCAGGCAAAGGACACCAGAACGAGGCCATGAACTGAGGCCACTGATCAGAGATGATGGAGGCAGACTGCAGTTTATATATAGTTAGACCATCCCGTCAGCGGAGGGTATGCTTATGCAGGAGACAAATGGGGCTATTTTAGGAAAGTGTTCCGCTACTGGGCGTATTACCGTGAATTTGGTGGACTTGGGTAATTCTACAATAAAGTTCATACAATAACTGCCCAAGGTTGAGATAGGATGTCCAAGGGATGGAGGAGACCTCTGGGTGTGTGTCATCTTGGCATAGGCACAAATATCACAGGAGGCAATGAATGACAGCGTTATGAGGCGCATCTGGGGCCACCAAAAGGGACGGGATATTAACCATTAGGTCTTACAGTTCCTCAACTGTTCCACTAGAAAAAATCATGGGAGACCACAATTGTTGCTGGGCCTAAAAGAACACAAAAAGGTTCCTCTCCTATTCCTGATCCCTTTCTGGGAGTTGTGCTGTTGTTTTTTGACAAAGATTTGTTCATCAGGTGGAATTCCTGAAGCAGAGGTAGAATGTATCAATGCAAGTACATCCTGATGAGGAGCTGTGCTGAGAATGTTACAGTACAGGGCTTCGGCCTTGCTCTTTTTGGTTCTGGGACAATATGTGATGAGGAAAACAAATCTTGAGAAAAAATTGGGCCCAAGGGAGCTGCAGTTGGTTTAAGACTTTTGCCTTTCATAGGTATGATTAGTGAATACCTCATACCAACCTGTATCAGTACAGAGGTGGTGGAAATGAGCTGTAGAGAAGGTTGTGGTGCCCTGCCCCTGTGGGATCTTTCCTAGGACAGCCTGAGCAGTTCAAACTTGGTGAAGATCATCCAATAGAAGTGACATGGCTCAGAGGAAGACTTCCCAGTTTGATAGCACCGGAATGTTACCCTCCAGAAAAGGGAGGCCCAGTTTTGGGCTTCCCCTGATACCAGGCTGATAACCACCTTTGCACAATCAGTAGGGTAGGACTGAGGACGCACCATGAACCGAAGGTGACATTGGTTATAAACCCCTGGAATTGCTGGCAGCTACCATCTAACCATTCAGACCAATGTGTCAGAGAACAGAACTCCATGGGCCGTTGCTGGAGAATGGCATTTTCCATTCACAGCTGTCTTACCCACTCCTGGAATAGCTGGTTCTGCAAGGTCAGGTGGGTAGCCCGAACCTGCAGGGCTTGGTGTCTGCCTAAGGCAGGCGTCTCACTCTAGCATGTCTGGTGCTCCAGAGTGCAGAAGTTGGGTAGCTGGATCCATTCTCCCAGCACCACCCTACTTCTGTAGCCTACGTAGCCTGTGCAGACGGTCACAACTGGGTCATGGTTGGTCAGGCCTAGTGGTCAGAACAGAGGTCAGAAGCCAGGCCAGGCTACCAGAAGAATAGAGACCGAGATAGTGCAGGAGGGCAGCCAGAGAGTCAGGAGGCAGCAGGTCATGTTATAGGGAGATCAGAGTCAGGCATCAGGAGCATCTAGCACAGAGGAGACAGCACTAAGCAGGGGAAGTCCAGGGGCACAGGTGACTTCCTGGTCCTGTGCTTGGTTTAAATAGAAGCAGAGAATCAAACAGGACTTCCGGAGTTCCACCAATCAGATCCCAGGACTGGAATACTCTGTCAGAGCCAAGCTTTGTATTCTGGGGACTGTTCACGGGTAACTGTGTTCCGGGGATGGATGGCTGGAAGACACTGGCTCCTGCCAGGGGCGACTCTATGGGATTTTGCCTCCCCAAGCACAGCAGGCAGGCTGCCTCTGGTGGTTTGCCTGCACAGGGTCCGCTGGTCCCGCAGTTTTGGCGGACCTCCCACAGGTGTGCCTGCAGAGTGCCCCCTGCGGCTTGCCGCCTCAAGCATGCACTTGGCGTGCTGGGGCGTGGAGCCGCCCCTGGCTCCTCCGAGTCCTGTAGACGAATGTTCCACACTCGATGGCTCTGCTGTTCATAGACCTCATTTAATCATAGACTTTAAGCTCAGTTTGGACCATCATGAGCATCTACTCTGACCTCCTGCACATTGCAAGCCACTGAACCTCACCCATCCACTCCTGTAGCAGACCCCTAACCTCTGGCTGAGTTACTGACAACTTCAAATCATGATTTAAAGATTTCAAGTTACAGAGAAATCACCATTTGCACTAGTTTAAACTGGTAAGTGGCCCCTGCCCCATGCTGCAGAGGAAGGTGAAAAAAACCCCAGAGTCTCGGCCAATCTGACCACGGGGAAAATTCTTTCCTGACCCCAAATATGATGATCAGTTAGACCCTGAGCACATAGGCAAGAACCATCAGCCAGACACCTGGGAAGGAATCCTCTGTAGTAACTGAGATCCTGAACCATTTAGTGTCCCATCTCCAGCAGGTGGGGATTTTTCCTCCTGGCAGTCTCCAGTGAGCCACATGCCGTTGTTGGCAGCCCCATCAGACAAAGGCAATAATAGCTGTGTAACTAGGAGTATCAGGGGCAGCGGCTCAGGGTAGCTGCCTTACTATGCACCCTGCAGATCTGAACAGGTTTAGCACACTGGCTTAAGCAGAACTAACGTTTCTGCGAGCCCAAACTGGAAAGCACCCTCCAAGCTGCAGTGGAGATGTACCCAAGTTTGGAAGAGCCCCCTGTGACTGTGCTCAGAACGCCCCACACTGAACCCATGATGCTCTCCTTTTCTTCTCTCCCCAGAGCGCCAGGAGCTCCGTGAGACAATTGGTAAGTTCATCCACCTCCCCATTAGAGCCCTGTAACGGTGTGCAGACTCACCCGGCGGCAACTCCTGCTGGTTTCTCAGAAAATTATCTCTTCCAGCCTCCAGAACACGCTCTGCAGGCCGGTGTCCCACTTGCCACTGGGCCCAATCCCTCCTGGACCCTGGTGCCCCTTTAATCTGGTTTCTGCCCCCTGGCCATAAACTCACAGTCTTGGGGTCTCCCCACCCAGGGGAACCACCCATCACAGGCAAGGGGGTTTGGACCTGCTGCCTCTGCTACCCATGGGCTGCCCCTGCAATCGCTGTACTCAGTAGGCCTCAGTCTAGGCCGCAGCCTGTGGGGTTTCCAGGCCAGAACTTCCCAGCTCCCTTTGGCCTTCAACCAGCCCTGCTCCACTCCAGGTACCTTCTCAGCTCCCTGCAGCCAGGTCCCTCCCTCTCAGAAGCTAGAGAGAGAATGTGTGTCTGAGCATCTGGCACACGGCCCTTTTATAAGGGCCAGCTGTGGTCTGTTTGGGGCGTGGCCCCAGCTGCGCCTGCTTCCCCTATCAGCATAGCTGCTTTTCTTTCTGCCACAACCCTCTCCTGGACTGCTGTAAGCCCCTCAGGGCAGGAGCAGGTAACCACCCCGCTATAAGCCCCCAGGCGGGGTTCTCTGCTCGGTGTCCCCGTCAGGCTCCCTTCTTATGACCCTTTGACCTCATTCCTGTCTCTGTTCTTTTATTAGTTGTCCCCCGGAATCAGTGGCTTTCTGAGGTCCTGTAGATCCTCCCCTTAGGCTGAGGGGCGGGATCCGTTAGCAGTGGGTGGGCTTCTGCCCGCCCACTTCCTGGAACCCAATAGGCACAAGCCCCCAGGCAGAGGCTCACAGCAAAACAGGGTGCTGAGCAGATCCAGAAGCACCAACATTGCAGGGCAGGGCTGAGTGAACAGTTTCAGCCAAAATCAGTCACGTTGGTTACCCCAGTCCCAGTGCAGCACTGTGAGCTCTCTGCAGCAGACACAGGCTTACCTGCTCTCATGTCTGGATATACAGACAGGTGTCACCTGGCTTGTGTCAATCCAGTGCCAGTCACATTGTTCTGATGCAGCAGGAGGGGGCAGCCATTTTCTATAAATGACTGCTGGAGAGAAGCTCTTCTGGGCCACTCCCCAGAACGTGGCTCACATTTCCATGCTTTGTTGCCAAGGTCAGATCCCATATGTGAGCTCCTATCAGCTGCATGTCCATCCCTTAGTCAGACCTGGAGCATGTAGCTTTGATGTTCCAAAGGGCTGTTAGTAACACAGAAAAGGAATTCCCCTGAGACGGAAGGGTTGAGAATATCAGAGCTGTATCAGGATCCAGACCCACATCTTCCATCAAGGTTAGATGCTTTGCAAATCCCAGGGGTTCTGCGTATTGGTACCTATCACTAACCATGAGCTCTGCTCCAATCAAAGCTGCTGATTCTTGCACTGGGGCTGGGAGTGTGGCTGTGGGGTGTCTGAAAATAACCCCAGTCATTATAGGGCACACGGCATCACACAGCGCGTCTGTGTGTCTACTCTTTTCTTTTCCCGCAACAAACTCTCCAGCAGCAGCAGCAGCAGCAAGGGCAGAAGCAACCGCTTTCAGCAAGCCCGGTACTCAAAAGGACCCTTTTGAGGTTGTCCTGCTGCCTAGTTGTCCCCCTGGTGGCGGCTGCTGCTGCTGCTGCTGTGGGGAGGACCCTGCTGGTGTGACCCTCAGAGAGTAGTACGAGGCCCCATTTTTTCCATCACTTTTGGGGCCTCCCTTGGCTGGGTTGCAATCCCTGATCCACCTCAGGCAGAGGGGAACTAACTCGGTCTCCGACCTCCTCGGTGAGTGGCATAACAAGAGTCCCTGGTTGAGACGCGGCTTGTGTGCATATGCAGAGTTGAGAAGGACAGTTGCATCCTTTGTCCATTTCTGAAAAAATGAACAACACTGTTGCAACTGACCTTTGCGCATTTCCTCGCATTCTCATATAAGCTCTTTGCATGCCTCCAAGGTGAGATGAAGCCCGTTTGTGAATGCTGAAATATTGATTTTCTTTTTCAGGAGAACTGGAGGAAAAGAATAGTAAGTACTGATGGGATTGTCCGGTGGCTTCACCAGCCCCCGAGAAATGAAATGAAATAAAATATGTCCATGTAGAACAGGGAAAAAAACCAAGAAAAAAACCTCTCTAATGGAAGAAAATTATGATTTGTTTTTCAAACTTTGTCTTTTCTGAGTTAAAAAATGAACTTTACTGCCTAGGGATCGCATCTTTTGTTATACTTTCCATTGATTTTGCAGAGAGTGGGAGTCTGATTTTCAGAGTTGTTGAGCACTCCTTACTCCCAATTAACTCAAAGGGAGAGACCGGAGGTCTAGACATATAAGGTCACTAGAATACGCTCTTAAAATCAGAGGCCACTATTACAAATTCAACTTCAAGATGTGCAACAGCAAAAGGGAAGTCAGCTTAGACTCTGAACAAATCTTTCCTTTTTCCTTAATTTACCTCTTTCTATTATTTATTGTGGGAGAAAAAGACATGTTTCAATTTTTTCTCACAATATAAGGTTTTCTGCATCTTTCCTCTTTAATCTTCTTCCCAATGTGCCATGGTCTCATTTTTCCTGTTGCTCTTTGAGTCCTCCCATTTCTGTTCCATTGAACCAATATAGAGATGAATAGAGTGTAAAAGTTGTGATAGAGTCAGTTTTCAAGATTACCTTTTCATTATTAAAATACTGTAGATTGATTGCCCTCTTATGTCATGTCAGAACATTTGTGTTTTCTTTCCTGTCACATACATCCAATACATCCCTTGATGTTGGATTTCATAGTGCTGAATTACATCTCTCAGATGCTGTGCAGACTTCCGTGTTTGTCACAAAGGAAGTGAAGCAGGGCAGGGAATGTGTTCCTTACTTTAAATTTTGCTACGGGGTTGCATATTGAAAGACTTGCATTATTTTGACATCATTTTTTTTTTTTACTCTTTCAGAGGCGCTTGAGATGCAGAAAGGTAGGTTTGCTTTGATTTTTCAGTTTAGTGTTAATCAGATTGATC
This sequence comes from Aldabrachelys gigantea, assembly GCA_026122505.1. Classification (NCBI taxonomy): domain Eukaryota; kingdom Metazoa; phylum Chordata; order Testudines; family Testudinidae; genus Aldabrachelys; species Aldabrachelys gigantea. The sequence continues at coordinate 15,814,539 of CM047489.1, read as the reverse complement.
GGAAATTGTTTGTTGCTTGTTGGTATCACAATCATTCCAGCAACAGACTCAGGGTTGAAGCAGTGTAGATGAGGCGTCTGATGCAATAGGTGTCTGGGAGATAGACATTTATAACCCTGCGTGAGCAGAGAGTGAGCTGGTTCTCCAGTTTTGTGTGAGCCCAGGACCTTTGCTTTAGTTAATTCTGGAAAGCAAGATTCTGAGTTGTTACTAGATCTGGCAGATGGGTGAGCTGTGGTGTGTAGGAAAAGGGATGAATGAGAACCTTAGCATCTGTCACTTGCAAGTTCTGCAAGGAGTGAAGGAAGGTAAGAAGTGTTCGTCCAATTTCTCATTGCAATCACACTGCCCTTTTGCAGGTGATCCTGGTAAGTTCTGTAAGATTCCTCAACTGTTTTTTCTTTCCTCTGTAGGAGACTGTTCTTTAATAAAAGCACCTATTTCTTCATTTCCTTTTTTCCCCTTATCATACGCATCTTTCACAAATCTGGACCTTAGCGTCCAGAAATATGGGTGCCTGCATGAACCCCTCTAAGCTTAATTACCAGCTCAGATTTGATCTCGCTGCCACCATCCAAAAATTCCAGGGTTTTGGCCCCCTCTGGTCTCCCCAAAACCTTCACTGGGGAACCCCAAGACTCGGAAGCTCTGAGTCTTACTTCAAAGGGAAATAACCCACTTCCCTTCCCCATCTCTCTCCCACCAAGACTTTCCTCTCTGGGCTAACCTGAGAGTACTGATGCAATCTCTTTACATCACAATACCAAGAAGCATGTCTCCTCTATTCCACAAAGAGACAAACCCCAAATACAAGGAAACAGAAATGATTCTATCTCTCTTCCCCCTCCCACCAATTCCCTGGTTCTGCAGAGCTTACCCTCCGTAGATCTAACACAGAGAGAATTCCCCTTCCCTTCGTTCCTTAGCCTACCCAAAGAGAAAAACTCAAACAAGTCTTAAAAAGAAAGCTTTATATAAAAAAGAAAGAAAAAAACACATGAACATATGATCTCTGCATTAAGTTGACAATACACAGGGCTATTACTTAAAAGAAAAATCTGAATGAACAGACTTATTCAAAAAGAGATACCCTTTAACCATTCCAGCAAACTACACACATGTAAATACAAAACAAAACATATAAAAGCCTACTGTTTTGCTACCTTTGTACTCACAACTTTGAAAACTGAAGAGTAGAAGCTTGAAGACAGAAAGAAGCCTCTCATAGCCGAGAGACAGACAAAAGACACAGACCCCAAAAAATTCCCTCCCTGACTTTGAAAAATCCGGTTTCCTGATTGGTCCTTTGGTCAGGTGTTTGGTTCTCTTTGTTAAACCTTTACAGGTGAAAGAAACATTAACCCTTAGCTATCTGTTTATGACACCCCTCAATCCACGGAGAGATCATTACCCATCAGATTGCTTTTCAGCCCCATAATGGAACCACTGAGGGGTCTTGCTCACCGAAAGTTATTTAACTAGCCTGGAATATTTTCTTTCTGGCCTCAAATTGAAGGACAGATTTTAAGTATCCTTTTCGGCATACACAATAATAAAGCCGTGCCTCCTCTTCCATTAACTTTCACTTTCAGTATGTTCAGGAGGCTAGCATAAAATATTTATGGTGCTTATTTTTTGAGGATTAAACCTTTTTCTTTATCTGGTGTGTGTTATAAATTATGGAAATCATTTGAAAAAGATGCAAAATTTATCTCTTTTATATGTTGTGCACCTCTATGGAACAGTAATTCTATGAATTTCAACAATTGCTTTTTTTCTTATTCTCAGCTACACTGTAGCTTCTGCATCCTGCTCTCGCTACATAAACTCCCTCCCAAGAAAAATAAATTAAATAAAGGATGTGGGTTCTAGGGGAATGCCCTTTCAGAGTGGAAACACTGTGTGGTGTTGAGCCAATCTCTATGTCTCCATTTCCCCCTTCTTCTTCCCCAGTGTGTAGGGTTTGGCAAGGAAAAAGGGGCACGGCTCGAGATTCATATAACCTGCCTTCTGAAATATCCATGAGATCTGTTGATATCAAGAATTGGCTTATCGCATCCTTCAAGATGTGGTATCCCAGAAGTTGGGGATATCTGTCTGAAGATCTGGCTCAAAATGGGAGGGAAAGATGAAAGCAGAACCTTTCATTACTCCTCCTCCCCACTCCTATCCTGAGAATCCTTGGATGTTCTTTAGCCACTACTCCGGATCTCTCTAATATCCTTCAGGCCGGTGATTAGGGCACTCTGGTGAGTGGTGGGAAATCCAATTTGAATCCCTGATCCACCTCAGGCAGAGGGGACCTAACTAGGTCTCCGACCTCCTCCGTGAGTGGCATAACAAGAGGCCCTGGTTGAGACATGGCTTGTGTGTATATGAAGAGCTGAGAAGGGCAGTTGCATCCTTTGTCCATTTCTGAACAAGTGAACAACACTGTTGTGACTGACCCTTTGTACATTTCCTCGCATTTTCATATAAGCTTTTTGCATGCTCCAAGGTGGGATGGAGCCCGTTTGTGAATGCTGAAATATTGATTTTCTTTTTCAGGAGAACTGGAGGAAAAGAATAGTAAGTACTGATGGGATTGTCCGGTGGCTTCACCGGCCCCCAAGAAATGAAATGAAATACGTCCACTTATAACTAAATAACAGGGGGAAAAGACCAAGAAAAAGCCTCTGTAATGGAAGAAAATTATAATTTGTTTCTCAAACTTTGTCTCTTCTGAGCTCAAAAATGAACTTTTCTGCCTAAGGATCACGTGTTTTGTTATACTTTCTGTTGATTTTGCAGAGAGTGTGGGTCTGATTTTCAGAGTTGTTGAGCACTCCTAACTCCCAATTAAAGGGCTAATAAGAGTGTACTTCCTATTAATTTTAAAGATAAGAACATAAGAAAATAAGAACGGCCATACCGGGTCAGACCAAAGGTCCATCTAGCCCAGTATCTGTCTACCAACAGTGGCCACTGCCATGTGCCCCAAAGGGAGTGAACCTAACAGGCAATGATCAAGTGATCTCTCTCCTGCCATACATCTCCATCCTCTGACAAACAAAGGCTAGGGACAGCATTCCTTACCCATCCTTGCTGATAGCAATTTAGAGACTTAATCACGATGAATGTATCCAGTTCTCTTTTAAACACTGTTATAGTCCTCGCCTTCACAACCTTTTCAGGTAAGGAGTTCCACAAGTTGACTGTGTGCTGTGTGAAGAACTTACTTTAATTTGTTTTAAACCTGCTACCTATTAATTTCATTTGGTGACTCCTAGTTCTTGTATTACGGGAATAAGTAAATAACTTTTCTTTATCCACTTTCTCCACATCACTCATGATTTTATATACCTCTATCATAACCCCCCTTAGTCTCCTCTTTTCCAAGCTGAAGAGTCCTAGCCTCTTTAATCTTTCCTCATATGGGACCCTCTCCAAACCCCTAATCATTTTAGTTGCCCTTTTCTGAACCTTTTCTAGCACCAGTATATCGTTTTTGAGGTGAGGAGGTCACATCTATAGGCAGTATCTGAGATGTGGGCGTACCATGGATTTATATAAGGGCAATAATATATTCTCCGTCTTATTCTCTATCTCCTTTTTAATGATTTCTAACATCCTGTTTGCTTTTTTGTCCGCCTCTGAACACTGTGTGGACATCTTCAGAGAACTGTCCACGATGACTCCAAGATCTTTTTCCTGATTAGTTGTAGCTAAATTAGCCCCCATCATATTGTTGGGGTTATTTTTTCCAGTGTGCATTACTTTACATTTATCCATATTAAATTTCATTTGCCATTTTGTTGCCCAATCACTTAGATAATTATGTTATTGGTTCTATGTAGTGTTTTAATAAATATAGGTATGCATAGTATTAAAAAGTAGATGTGAAGTGTTAAATCTGGTAAATGTTCTTTTTATAATTGTTAATGGGTTTTTAATGTAATATGATGTGGGTATATGTTGTTATTATGGGGCCCGGACATACTGGTGTGCATATTGTGGCAGTGGCAGAATTTTAACAAGGGGGAATGTAAGGGGACTATTGCCCCCTTACTAACATTCAGTGGGGGTGTTTTGGTTGTTAGTTCCCAGCACTAAAAGGGGAGGGGTCGACGGGAAATCAGAACCCTGAGACACTCCCCAGGAACAATGGCGAGAGACCAATGCTCCAGGTCAGCCTGATTGACAGGGCGGGCAGGCTAATCAAGAAGACAGAAGCCCAGGGTGGGTCCCATCCTCTGTGTTTGCTGGATTTGCCTGGGTCAGACAAAGTGGGGCCGAGCTAAAGAGAAAGCAGGGGCTCAAGCTGAGCTGGAGAGCAGAACCAGGCCACATCCAGAGAGGCCAAAGTTGCAGCCATAGAGCCAGAGGCACAACCCAGGGAGAGCAGATCCTGTGCTGAGAACAGAGCTGCAGCCATAGAGCCAGAGGCACAGCCCAGGGAGAGCAGATCCTGTGCTGGAAACAGAGCTGCAGCCATAGAGCCAGAGACACTGCCCAGGGAGACCAAATCCTGTGCTGGGAGCAGGGCTTCAGCCACAAAGCCAGATATGGTGAGCAGCTGTGGCCAGCCAAGGAGGGGAACCTTGAGCAAAGGGTCCAGCTCAGAAAGACACCCCCAATCAAGGGACCTTGCAGGCCAGGCTGGGAGGGAGTTCTTAACCCGATGGGGGGCTAATGCTGGGAAGAAGGGTCCCATCACCCAAAACCCAGAGATGTGTGGCCACCACCATTGCAAGTGTCCAACGCACAGCATCCCTGCAGCACAGCCAGGGCCTGAGACAGAGGCCTGGGACCTACAAGGAACAGACTGTGAACTGCCTTGATGTCCAGAGACACTCTTTGTAATGTTCCCTGCCACGGAGCGGGGTGATGTGTTTTCCTGTAACCTTTCCCATTTTTCCTTATTCTTTTTTAAAATTAATTGTTAATTAACTTGTATTTGCTTTAAACTGTATGGAATAATTAGTGGGTCAGGGAGGTGCCTAATGCAGAGAGGGTACCCTGGAGTGGGGACACCCTAGCCCCTGTCCTAGGTGACCACAGCAGGGTTGGGGTCGAGCCCCCCAGGAATTCTGAGCCCAGCCTTGATGGGGTTATGAAAACTCTGCTAGACAGGAAAGTGGAAGGGGAGTCCTCAAGGGCAGGGAGGCCTCTGGTAAAGGAAATGGGAACAAGGACTCAGATCCTTTCACTAGCCCACTTCACCAGGGTAGCGCAGAAGCCAGGAAGGTTCCCCACAATAGTGAGACCATTCCCACACTTAAATTTATCACAAGGCACTCTAGTGCCCTTCACACTGCCCTTCAAATAATCAGTTTTTATTCAAATAGTCAACACACCCAGCAAGTGGATTCACACATGTAGTTCTTTTTCTTGCTCTTAGTAGTAGACTAAGAATAGCAGTGTTGACACAGTGCCAGAAGTGGAGGTTCTGGCTCCCAGCCCAAGTCTAACTCTACCCAAAGCCCTGGGTACTTACTTGGTCAGTTAGCCCAAGCCTTTTTCAGTGACAGCTGCCATCATACTGCAATTTTTAAGCAGAACCTCGAGCAGCACTGTCGTGTACACATACACTCAAGCTGAGAATCGCATCTCCCAGCTGCTGTGTGCACATGCCCTGGATGTCACAAAGAAAGTTTATCAGTGCAGAGTATTTGTCCATTAGTGTAAATTAGGATGCTAGAGTGCATATTACATAGCGCAAAATTTGTGTTTTGGATTTTTTTTTTTCATTTTTCAGAGAAGCTACAGGACGAGAATGGTAGATTTACTTTGATTGTTTTAGTTTAGTGTTAATCAGACAGAACACAAGTTGCTTGTATTTTGTTGGTATCACAATAGTTCCTTCGAGAGTCTCCTTTTACAAGCCTTTGTCGATAAGGTTCCTGTGGTACTGAGCTGCTGGGAGATGGGCATTTATAAACAGATTGTCATAGGAGCTATTTTTGCTTATATAACAGAGAGTTTAGTCCCTGTGGTGAATGCTTAGATATTGATGTTCTTTTCAGAAAAATTGCAGGAAAAAATGGGATTATCTCGTGGTAATTATCTCCTCTGTAATGAAAAACATATTATTTTTGACCGTCGTGTTCTCCCTCCTTCCTCTCTTAGCCGACAAATGTCTCTTAGTCCCTAGGGATACTTCCATTGATTTTGCACCTTCACCTTCGAAGAACGTGGGCCTGATTTTCAGAGCTGTTGAGCGCATCCAGCTACCTATTACGTCACCAGGAGCCCCAGGTTCTCTGCATAGGCTCGTAATAACAAATGATAGTCTAGAGGGAGAGGCGAAAAAATTTGAGCTTTGATCTTCTGACACCTCACTTTTAACTGCTCAGTAACTACATTTACACTCCACAGAAAAGTGTCCTCAGTCACTTTCCGCTGAATTTTGTAACGTGATTTGATTGTAATGTTTGTGATCTCCAGGAGAAAATGTGAATGCTAGGATAGATTTGTGAACAGTGCCATTCACACAGAAGCAGGCCCTGTTTGAAAGGCAGAGTCATCATTGTGTTCATCTCACTGTACTTTGGGATGCTACAATGCATATTACATATTGAAAGACTTATATTATTTTATTTTCATTATGAAAAATCTGTCTGGCTAAGTATCTTGCCGTCCCATACCATGTCAGGATATTGGCAGGGCCGGTGCAACCATTTAGGCAAACTAGGCGGCCGCCTAGGGCGCCTAGTGATTGAGGGCGCCTAGAAGTCCCCTCAGGCAAGGAGATGTAGTGGAGGTGAGCTGGGTGGGGAGGTGCGCGGGGAGGGCTGCCCGCAGTAACGGGGAGGGGGGAGGCGCACAAGGGAACAGATCCCCGCCCCAGCTTACCTCCACTCTGCCTCCTCCACTGAGCACAGAGCCCCCACTCTAAGTTTCCTCCAATCGGCACCACACGCCTGGGTGAGGAGGACAATTAGAGCGGCACCAGTGTGCTCTGTGAAGGAGGCGGAGCCGAGGTGAGCTGGATGGGGGAAAACCCAGGCAGGGTTAGCTGCCGTGGCAGGGGGGAAGAGGGGAAGTCTCCCCAGGCAGGGTTAGTTGCCGTGGCAGCGGTGGGGGAGGTCAGGTCTCCTCAGTCAGGGTTAGCCACCATGGGAAGATGGGAGAGAGTCTCCACGGTTAGGGTTAGCTGCCGTGGGGGGACAGGGGGAGTGTCCCTGGGTGGGGTTAGTTGCCATGGGGGGATGGGGTGGAGAGGGGTTAGCTGTTGTGGTGGTGGTGGGGTAGCTGCTCCAGGGGGGGCTCCCTGGTTTGGGGGTTGGGTTAGCTGCTATGGGGGGGCGGGGTTAGCTGCGTGGGGGGTGCAAGATGGAACTTTCGCCTAGGGCATGAAACTTCCTTGCACTGGCACTGGATATTAGTGTACTTTGTACTGTCTCATGTCTCAAACATTTGCCTTAATGTTGGATTTCATAGTGCTGCAGGCAAGTTACCTCAAGTTAAATTTGGGCTTTGATTTCCTAATACCTCATCTTTAACCGCTCAGGAACTCTTCAGAAAAATGCATTTAGTCACTTTCATCTGCATTTTGTATCATATAATTATAAATTCATAAGACTGGAAAGGACTTTGAGAGGTCTTCTAGTCCAGTCCCCTGAACTCAAGGCAGGACAAAGTATTATCTCAACCATCATTGTCAGGTGTTTGTCTAACTTGCTCTTAAAAATACCCAATGATGGAGATTCGATAACCTCCCTAGGCAATTTATTCCAGTGCTTAATTATCCCAACGGTTTGGAAGTTTTTCATAGTGTTCTGCCTAAATCATCCTTGCTGCAATTTAAGTCCATTTCATCTCTTTTGTATGGGTGTGAAACATGGACACTATATAGGCATCATATCAAGCAGCTTGAAGCATTCCACATGCGCTGCCTCCACAACATCATGAAGATCCGCTGGCGAGACAAAGTGCCCAATCTTGAGGTCCTTGAGAGAGTCCAGATGACAAGCATCGAGATGATGATCATGAAGTCACAGCTACGTTGGACCAGTCATGTCAGCCGCATGGATGCCAACAGAATCCCCCACAAGCTTTTGTACGGTGAGCTCTCTCAGGGCATCTGGCATATAGGTCGTCCATGGAAACGTTACAAGGACACCATCAAAGCCAATCTGCAATACAGCAGTATCAAACCTAGGGACCTTGAGGATGCCGCCAGCGACAGAACACAGTGGTGTGCAACAGTCAGAAATACCTGCATCGCCTTTGAGGAAGACTGCTGCCGGCGTCTACAAAAGGCACGCAAACGACGTCACAGAGCACCAGCAGCTCACAACCCACTGACTCTGAACTTCCCATGCACCATCTGCAGCAAATTGTATAGTCAGAGGGCACACCATGAGACCAACAATAGATGATCTGCACAGATTTGTCATCATCGGATCGATGGACTACCAAGAAAAGAGTAAAAGCAGCAAAGAATCCTGTGGCAAGAAAAGAATGTGCATTTATGAAGAGGACTGTGTTAGTGCAAACTAAGTACGGTTTAGCGCACACCAGCCACATCCACACAGGACAGTTACAGAGCAGCACTTTCATGCATGGTGCAAATCACAACCCTGTAGGCTGAACTACAGGGCTGTGTAGACAAGTCCTGAGTCAGGGGCTGAGCAAACGTCCTCCATGCAGATCTGTGGATGTATCTCAGTTCTGACCTGAAAGATATCTGAGCTCCCTGCATGCAGCTCTGCTGGAGCCCCTCAGACCGCAGCTGCAGTCCCGCACCTATCGAAGCCCTGGGCTCCCCATGGCATCACTGGTGTCCCTCATTCCCCACCCACTACCTCCCTGCTATCCCAGCCCTGAACTCCCCAGTCCTGTCCAGTTGTGTTCTCTCCTTCCACACACACCCCTCCTACTCTAGGCCTGGGCCTCAAATGACCATAGACTCCAAGCCCTACTACACTCTGTACATGCTCGGTGAGGTACATTCTGAGCCACAACCCACAGTGTTCTCATGAGAGCCGAGACAAAACCTGACCCCATGGTTCTAGGGATGGACATTAATCCAGTGCCACACAGCCCCATGGACCCTTCCCCAGCTAAGCTCCTGCCAGCCACTAACCCTACAGTTACACACTTCTGCAAATCAGCACCATAAAGGGATTGCACAGCTCAAAAACAGGAGGTCTGAGGCCGGGTGACAAGTTCTTGTGTGATGCTCCCTTCCCTCATTCCTGGCAGTGCCAGCAGCTGGGGGTGCTGCCCCCCAGGGAAATTTGTGGGCTTTGTTTAGGGGCTGATCTGAAACCTTTTCTTTCTTCATTACCAACAGTTTTGTCTGACATGTGCTGTCAATTGTGATGCCTTTGGCTCATTGGATATATCTACACTGCAGCAGGGAGTGAGCTTCCTAGCTTGGGGAGCCAGACACACACTAGCTCTGTTTGAGTATTATGACCCAGATATGGGCAGTCAGGAATGGTTGGAGCAGGAATCAGGTGTGAGGAGGCAGCAGGGTCAGGTTACCAGGAAATCAGGGAGAAGGAGCAAGTAATGCAAGGGAAAGAGTCATGAGCAGGGAAAACCCAGTTTCATGGACAACTTTCTGGGCCTGTGCTTCATTTAAATACAAGCAGAGAACCAATCAGATAACAGAAGGGGAGTCTTCTGTCAAAGTTGAGATTGTAGTTCTGGTAGCTGTCAGCAGGTCAGTGGCGGGTGGGCTGGCACTTACTGGCTCCTAAGAGTCTGTGAATCAGGTTCCAGGACATCTCCCTGGCATCAGTCCTTTGCCATGTGAGGCCCTCTGTGCAGCGCTGGACCGGGATTTTGGGGGGTGATTATTATGCAGTGCTCATACTACTGCTGGGGTGGGTATATTTTCCATCAGCCCTCTGTTGTGATGGGGGCCATATCCCTTCCAGATAAGATACCAAAGCCTGCCAAAAGGACAACATAAGAACATAAGAATGGCAGTACTGGGTCAGACCAAAGATCCATCTAGCCTAGTATCCTTCCATCTAGCCCAGTATCTTCTGACAGTGGCCAGTGCCAGGTGCCCCAGAGGAAATGATCAGAACAGGTAATCAAGGGTTTTCCAGGTAGGGTTTCAAAAGTGAGACATGAAACACTGGGTGAAACTCCTGGGAGTGGGGTAGTTGATGTTCAAAAATGACTGAGTTAACCTATTGCTGGATCCTAAAAGGGCCAAGGAACTGAAAGGCCAACTTGTGAGTGGATCTGTCTGTATGGAGATGCTCCATGGGGAGCCATACATTTTGTCACACTGAGTAGGTGAGGCTTTGGTGTCGATGATGGTCTGCGTACCATTTATAGTCTTCACTTGCCTATTCATGCCTCATGGGCCTGATAAATCCACTATACTAGGGACTGAGGAGGCTGGGATAGGTGAAGACATAGGTAATTGCAGGTGGAATCAGGAGTGGTACCCTTAGTTGGTGGAAAATGATTTTTGATCCATGGATGAATGGTCTATGTTGTTATATGCAAACTCTGCAGAAGGGAGAAGCGAGGACCAGTCACCCTGGTGGTGGCTGATGTAACATCACAGCTACTGTTCAAGGATCTGGTCGGTCCTTTATTTTGGCCACTGGATGTTGGAGAGTATGCGGAGAGAAGACATGTGTGGACTTTCATCAGGCAAAGGACACCAGAACGAGGCCATGAACTGAGGCCACTGATCAGAGATGATGGAGGCAGACTGCAGTTTATATATAGTTAGACCATCCCGTCAGCGGAGGGTATGCTTATGCAGGAGACAAATGGGGCCATTTTAGGAAAGTGTTCCGCTACTGGGCGTATTACCGTGAATTTGGTGGACTTGGGTAATTCTACAATAAAGTTCATACAATAACTGCCCAAGGTTGAGATAGGATGTCCAAGGGATGGAGGAGACCTCTGGGTGTGTGTCATCTTGGCATAGGCACAAATATCACAGGAGGCAATGAATGACAGCGTTATGAGGCGCATCTGGGGCCACCAAAAGGGACGGGATATTAACCATTAGGTCTTACAGTTCCTCAACTGTTCCACTAGAAAAAATCATGGGAGACCACAATTGTTGCTGGGCCTAAAAGAACACAAAAAGGTTCCTCTCCTATTCCTGATCCCTTTCTGGGAGTTGTGCTGTTGTTTTTTGACAAAGATTTGTTCATCAGGTGGAATTCCTGAAGCAGAGGTAGAATGTATCAATGCAAGTACATCCTGATGAGGAGCTGTGCTGAGAATGTTACAGTACAGGGCTTCGGCCTTGCTCTTTTTGGTTCTGGGACAATATGTGATGAGGAAAACAAATCTTGAGAAAAAATTGGGCCCAAGGGAGCTGCAGTTGGTTTAAGACTTTTGCCTTTCATAGGTATGATTAGTGAATACCTCATACCAACCTGTATCAGTACAGAGGTGGTGGAAATGAGCTGTAGAGAAGGTTGTGGTGCCCTGCCCCTGTGGGATCTTTCCTAGGACAGCCTGAGCAGTTCAAACTTGGTGAAGATCATCCAATAGAAGTGACATGGCTCAGAGGAAGACTTCCCAGTTTGATAGCACCGGAATGTTACCCTCCAGAAAAGGGAGGCCCAGTTTTGGGCTTCCCCTGATACCAGGCTGATAACCACCTTTGCACAATCAGTAGGGTAGGACTGAGGACGCACCATGAACCGAAGGTGACATTGGTTATAAACCCCTGGAATTGCTGGCAGCTACCATCTAACCATTCAGACCAATGTGTCAGAGAACAGAACTCCATGGGCCGTTGCTGGAGAATGGCATTTTCCATTCACAGCTGTCTTACCCACTCCTGGAATAGCTGGTTCTGCAAGGTCAGGTGGGTAGCCCGAACCTGCAGGGCTTGGTGTCTGCCTAAGGCAGGCGTCTCACTCTAGCATGTCTGGTGCTCCAGAGTGCAGAAGTTGGGTAGCTGGATCCATTCTCCCAGCACCACCCTACTTCTGTAGCCTACGTAGCCTGTGCAGACGGTCACAACTGGGTCATGGTTGGTCAGGCCTAGTGGTCAGAACAGAGGTCAGAAGCCAGGCCAGGCTACCAGAAGAATAGAGACCGAGATAGTGCAGGAGGGCAGCCAGAGAGTCAGGAGGCAGCAGGTCATGTTATAGGGAGATCAGAGTCAGGCATCAGGAGCATCTAGCACAGAGGAGACAGCACTAAGCAGGGGAAGTCCAGGGGCACAGGTGACTTCCTGGTCCTGTGCTTGGTTTAAATAGAAGCAGAGAATCAAACAGGACTTCCGGAGTTCCACTAATCAGATCCCAGGACTGGAATACTCTGTCAGAGCCAAGCTTTGTATTCTGGGGACTGTTCACGGGTAACTGTGTTCCGGGGATGGATGGCTGGAAGACACTGGCTCCTGCCAGGGGTGACTCTATGGGATTTTGCCTCCCCAAGCACAGCAGGCAGGCTGCCTCTGGTGGTTTGCCTGCACAGGGTCCGCTGGTCCCGCAGTTTTGGCGGACCTCCCACAGGTGTGCCTGCAGAGTGCCCCCTGCGGCTTGCCGCCTCAAGCATGCACTTGGCGTGCTGGGGCGTGGAGCCGCCCCTGGCTCCTCCGAGTCCTGTAGACGAATGTTCCACACTCGATGGCTCTGCTGTTCATAGACCTCATTTAATCATAGACTTTAAGCTCAGTTTGGACCATCATGAGCATCTACTCTGACCTCCTGCACATTGCAAGCCACTGAACCTCACCCATCCACTCCTGTAGCAGACCCCTAACCTCTGGCTGAGTTACTGACAACTTCAAATCATGATTTAAAGATTTCAAGTTACAGAGAAATCACCATTTGCACTAGTTTAAACTGGTAAGTGGCCCCTGCCCCATGCTGCAGAGGAAGGTGAAAAAAACCCCAGAGTCTCGGCCAATCTGACCACGGGGAAAATTCTTTCCTGACCCCAAATATGATGATCAGTTAGACCCTGAGCACATAGGCAAGAACCATCAGCCAGACACCTGGGAAGGAATCCTCTGTAGTAACTGAGATCCTGAACCATTTAGTGTCCCATCTCCAGCAGGTGGGGATTTTTCCTCCTGGCAGTCTCCAGTGAGCCACATGCCGTTGTTGGCAGCCCCATCAGACAAAGGCAATAATAGCTGTGTAACTAGGAGTATCAGGGGCAGCGGCTCAGGGTAGCTGCCTTACTATGCACCCTGCAGATCTGAACAGGTTTAGCACACTGGCTTAAGCAGAACTAACGTTTCTGCGAGCCCAAACTGGAAAGCACCCTCCAAGCTGCAGTGGAGATGTACCCAAGTTTGGAAGAGCCCCCTGTGACTGTGCTCAGAACGCCCCACACTGAACCCATGATGCTCTCCTTTTCTTCTCTCCCCAGAGCGCCAGGAGCTCCGTGAGACAATTGGTAAGTTCATCCACCTCCCCATTAGAGCCCTGTAACGGTGTGCAGACTCACCCGGCGGCAACTCCTGCTGGTTTCTCAGAAAATTATCTCTTCCAGCCTCCAGAACACGCTCTGCAGGCCGGTGTCCCACTTGCCACTGGGCCCAATCCCTCCTGGACCCTGGTGCCCCTTTAATCTGGTTTCTGCCCCCTGGCCATAAACTCACAGTCTTGGGGTCTCCCCACCCAGGGGAACCACCCATCACAGGCAAGGGGGTTTGGACCTGCTGCCTCTGCTACCCATGGGCTGCCCCTGCAATCGCTGTACTCAGTAGGCCTCAGTCTAGGCCGCAGCCTGTGGGGTTTCCAGGCCAGAACTTCCCAGCTCCCTTTGGCCTTCAACCAGCCCTGCTCCACTCCAGGTACCTTCTCAGCTCCCTGCAGCCAGGTCCCTCCCTCTCAGAAGCTAGAGAGAGAATGTGTGTCTGAGCATCTGGCACACGGCCCTTTTATAAGGGCCAGCTGTGGTCTGTTTGGGGCGTGGCCCCAGCTGCGCCTGCTTCCCCTATCAGCATAGCTGCTTTTCTTTCTGCCACAACCCTCTCCTGGACTGTCGTAAGCCCCTCACGGCAGGAGCAGGTAACCGCCCCGCTATAAGCCCCCAGGCGGGGTTCTCTGCTCGGTGTCCCCGTCAGGCTCCCTTCTTATGACCCTCTGACCACACTCCCGTCCCTGCTCTTTTATTAGTTGTCCCCCGTAATCAGTGGGCTTCTGTGGTCCTGTGGGTCCTCCCCTTAGGCTGGGGGTGGGATCCTTTAGCAGTGGGCGGACTTTGCCCGCCCACTTCCCAGGAACCCAATAGGTATAAGCCCCCAGGCGGGGTTCTCTGCTCGGTGTCCCCATCAGGCTCCCTTCTTATGACCCTTTGACCTCACTCTTGTCCCTGTTCTTTTATTAGTTGTCCCCCGCAATCAGTGGCGTTCTGAGATCCTGTGGATCCTCTCCTTAGGCTGGGGGGGGATCCGTTAGCAATGGGTGGGCTTTCTCCCACCTAGTTCCCAGAATCCAATAGGTACAAGCCCCCAGGCAGGGTTCTCTGCTCGGTGTCCCCATCAGGCTCCCTTCTTATGACCCTTTGACCTCATTCCTGTCTCTGTTCTTTTATTAGTTGTCCCCCGGAATCAGTGGCTTTCTGAGGTCCTGTAGATCCTCCCCTTAGGCTGAGGGGCGGGATCCGTTAGCAGTGGGTGGGCTTCTGCCCGCCCACTTCCCGGAACCCAATAGGCACAAGCCCCCAGGCAGAGGCTCACAGCCACACAGGGTGCTGAGCAGATCCAGAAGCACCAACATTGCAGGGCAGGGCTGAGTGAACAGTTTCAGCCAAAATCAGTCACGTTGGTTACCCCAGTCCCAGTGCAGCACTGTGAGCTCTCTGCAGCGGACACAGGCTTACCTGCTCTCATGTCTGGATATACAGACAGGTGTCACCTGGCTTGTGTCAATCCAGTGCCAGTCACATTGTTCTGATGCAGCAGGAGGGGGCAGCCATTTTCTATAAATGACTGCTGGAGAGAAGCTCTTCTGGGCCACTCCCCAGAACGTGGCTCACATTTCCATGCTTTGTTGCCAAGGTCAGATCCCATATGTGAGCTCCTATCAGCTGCATGTCCATCCCTTAGTTAGACCTGGAGCATGTAGCTTTGATGTTCCAAAGGGCTGTTAGTAACACAGAAAAGGAATTCCCTTGAGACGGAAGGGTTGAGAATATCAGAGCTGTAACAGGATCCAGACCCACATCTTCCATCAAGGTTAGATGCTTTGCAAATCCCAGGGGTTCTGCGTATTGGTACCTATCACTAACCATGAGCTCTGCTCCAATCAAAGCTGCTGGTTCTTGCACTGGGGCTGGGAGTGTGGCTGTGGGGTGTCTGAAAATAACCCCAGTCATTATAGGGCACACGACATCACACAGCGCGTCTGTGTGTCTACTCTTTTCTCTTTCCCATTTCAGTGTCTTTTGAGAAGAAGAACAAGCAGCTGGAATCAGGTACTTGGATAATCTCTAGTAAATGTGTGTCTCTGCTTTTATGCTATAACAAGATATGAAAATCACCACACACAAAAGTATGGACTTCAGTCACCGTCATGATCATCTCCCCCTGCCCTGGACATATTCAAACACTGCATTGTTTGCAGCTCACATTTCACTATCATCCTTAATGACAGAGAGTGAATTTAGTGCATATGGATTAATGGCATTTAACCAGGGTCTGGGTAAACTTCCTCCCTGCAGTTCTGTGGCTATATCTCAGTTCTGACCTTCAAAATCCCTTCTATCCCAGTGCTGGGCTCCCTGCATGCACACAGCTCTGCGTGTTCTCCCAGTGCCCACCTGCAACCCCCAATATCTAACCCTGGGCTTCCACACACACAGCTCTGCTGGTGCCCCTCAATCCTGAGCCACAGCCATCTGTTATCAAGCTCTGGGCCCCACACCCAACACTCTTGCAAGACCCTTCAATCACCACCAGCAGCCCTCTACTGCTCCAGTCCTGGGCTCTGCTGGTGACTGTCAGTTTTGACCTGCAGCCAGTGGTTGCTTTAGGCACATGCAAGCTACACAATTGCAGAGAACCCTGAGGCACCCAGGGGCCCCCTGACTGTCAGATCTCACCTGCCAAGCATCAGCTGCTCTGTACTTGAGCGGTTAACCTAAGCTACTGTACGTGCTACCCTGCTGCTTACAGCACATGGGCTCGAGCAGAGCTAGCACGTCTGCCTGCCCAAACTTCTATTACCCTCCCAGCTGCAGTGTAGATGTACCCAAAGGTTGGAACAGCCCCATCTCACTCTGCTCAGAATGATTCACCCATGATGCTCTCCTTTTTTTCTCTCCCCAGAGTGCCAGAAACTGCGTGAGACAATTGGTAAGTTCATCCACCTCCTCATTAGAGCCCCAGAATGTGGCTCACATTTCCATGCTTTGTTGGCAAGGCTAGATCCCAGATGTGAGTTCCTATCAACTGCAGGTACATCCCCTAGTTACACATGGAGTGTGTAGCTTTGATGTTCCAAAGGGCTGTTAGTAACACAGAAAAGAAATCCCCCTTAGATGGAAGGGTTGAGAATGTCAGAGCTGTATCAGGATCCAGAACCATGTCTACCATCAAGGTGAGATGCTTTGCAAATCCCAGGGCTCCTGCTCCTTAGTGCGTATCACTAATTGCCAGCCCTGATCCTATCAAAGCTGCTGGCTCCTGGAGCTGTGAGTGTGGCTGTGGGTGTCTGTAACTAAACTCAGTTGTTATGGGGCACACAGCATCACACAGCTCCTGTCTCTGTGTCTAACTCTTTTCTCTTTCCCATTTTAGCATCTAAGGAAAAGAAGATCAAGGAACTGGAATCAGGTACTTGGATAATCCCTAGTAAACGTGTGAATCTGCTTTTACATTCTAATGTGATACGTAAATATCCACACTCAAAAGTATGGAGTTCAATCACCTTTATGATTATCGCCCCCCCCCCCATGGAAATATTCTAACACTGCAGAGTTTGCAGTTCACATTTCAATATCATCCTTAATGACAGAGTGTGAATTTAGTGCCTATGGACTAGCAGGATTTAACCAGGGGATGGGCAAACTTCATCCCAGCAATTCTATGCATATATCTCAGTTCTGACTTACTCTGCTGATCCCCCAGTGCCCACACACAGCTCCCTGCATCCTTGCCCTGGGCTCCCACAAACAGCTCTGCCAGTGTCCCTCAATGCAGAGCTGCAGCCCCCTGCTAACCAGCTCTGGAATCCCATGCACAAAGCTCTGCTGATGCCACTCAATCTTGACCTGCATCCCCCTGCTATTTCAGCCCTGGACTCTCCAGTCCCACAGCTCTGTGGTGACCCTAATCTCAATGTGCAGTTAGTGGTGGTGCTGGATTCCTGCAAGCCATACAATTCAAGAGAACCTCGGGGCAGTGAGGAGCCCCCTGAAAGCCAGAGTTGGTCCACCAAGCATCAGCAGCTCCATTTTGCTCAGTGCTGTCCAGTGACCTGAATTGTGTCCTCTGTACAGCGTGACCTTGCACATACCATACATGCCAGGTCACTGGTAGGGGCCCCAGAACTGTGCTGTGCAGGGATTCCAATGGGATAAACACTACCACTGCCTGCAGCCCCTGGCTATCTCAGCCCTGGGATTCCTCCCACAGCCCCAGCTCTGTTGGCATCCCTCAGTCCCCACCCACCATTTCCCTGCTATCCCAGCCCTCAGCTCCTCATTCCTGTCCAGTTTCCCCACATTCTAGTCTAGGTCTGGGCCTCAAATGAACAGAGTCTCCAAAACCTACTACAATTTATATGGGCTTTGTGAGGTGCACTCTAATGGGCCCCACCACCCACCTTGTTCCACGAGGAGCCGAGACAGGACCTGACCCCACGTCTTTAGGGATGAACTGTAACTCCAGAGCCACACAGCCCCACAGACCCTTCCCCAGCTAAGCTCCTGCCAACCACTAACCCTAGAGTTACACAAATCAGCGTCACAAAGGGATTGCCCAGCACAGAAATACAAGGTCTAAATCCGGGTGACAGACTACAGGACTGCAGGCCTCTCTCTACGTGATATATGTTCAGGTATGACACTCCCTCCCCTCATTCCCAGCAGGGTCATCAGCTGGTAGTGCTGCCCCCAGGGGCAATTTGTTTAAAGGCTGATCTGAGACCTTGTCTGTTGTTCATTAACAACAATTTTGTCTGACACATCCTATCAGTTCTGAAACCCTTGGCTCGAATCAGCGTCCTAGCTCGGGTAGCTGACTCATGCTAGCTCTGCTCGAGTATCATGCGTGGTCAGCCTAGTGGTCGGAGCAGGAGCAGGAGTCAGGTGTGAATATGCAGCAGGGTCAGGTTCCCAGGAGATCAGAGTCAGGGAGAAGGAGCAGGTGGGAGAAGGGAACCAGTCCTGAGCAAGAAATACCCCAATTGCATGGAAAAATTCCTAGTCCCGTGCTTCATTTAAATAGAAGCAGAGAACCAATCAGTACCCACAGCGTTCCACCAGTCAGACCAGAAATGGAGTCCTCTGTTACAGTTGAAGTTGTAGCTCTGGTAGCTGCCAGCAGGTCAGTGGGAGGTGGGTTGGAACTTACTGGCTGAGAAGAGCCCTGTGGGCCAGGCTTCAAGACATCTCCCTGGTATCAGTCCCTTGGACCAGGCTTTTTGGGGTGATTCTTATGGAATGCGCATACTAGCGCAGGAGTGTGTATATTTTCCACCATCCCTCAGGTCTTCTCAGGGCCGTATCCCTCCCAGATAAGGTAGCACAGTCATCCAAAAGTGTTTGCCACGTAGGGTTTCAAAAGTGAGACATGAAACGCCAGGTGTATCTCCAGAGAATGAGGTAGTTGATGTGCAAAAGTGCCTGAGTTAACCTGTTGCTGTATCCTAAAGGGTCCCAGAAACTGAAAGTCCAGCTTGTGAACGGGTCTGTCTGTTCAGAGATGCTTCATGGAGAGCCTCCACTGAGTAGATGGGACCTTGCTGTCATGAGGAATCCACTGTACTAGGTCTGAGGTGGCTGGGATGGGAGAGGACATAGGTAATTGCAGGTGGAATCAGGAGTGATACCTTTAGTTAGTGGAAAATGGTCTTTGATCCACAGATGTATGGTCTATGTTGTTATATGGACCAGTCACACTGGTGGTGGCTGAAGTAACATCGCAGCTACTGTTCGAGGATCTGGTTGATCTTTTGCTTTTGCACACTGGACTTGGAAGGGTAAATTAGGAAAAGACACATATGGGCCCCCATCAGGCAAAAGGCCTCACATGAGAACTGGCCATGAGCTGAGGCCCCTGATCAGAAGTGAAACTTTCTGGAAGGCCATGGAGATGGACTGCATGATTTACACATGGTTGGGCCATCCCTACAGCATAGGATATGCCTGTGCTGGGGACAAAAACAGCCATTTTGGTAAAGTGTCCACTATTGTCAGTATTGCTATGAATTTCTACAATAAAGTCTACAGTGAGAGTCACCCAGAGTTGAGACAGGACGACCAAGGGATGGAGAATATCAAAGGTGTGTGTGTCACCTTGGCATAGGGACAAACATCACAGGAGGCAATGAATGACTGTATTATGGGGTCATCTGGGGCCACCAAAAGGGACGGGATCTTAACCGTTGGGCCTGACAGTTCCTCAAATGTTCCACTAGGGAAAAATCACAGACAGTTGCAGGACATGAGCAGTCAGGCCTAGTGATCAGAACAGGGATCAGAAGCCAGGAGCCAGGCCAGGGCAGGCTACAAGAAGATCAGAGATCGAGACGGTGGAGAAGAGCAGATGGAGAGTCAGGAAAGGACAGCAGGTCATGTTACCAGGAGATCAGAGTCAGGCAGCAGGAGCAGCTAACACAGGGGAGGTAGCACTAAGCCAGCCCCTTTCTATAGATGACTGCCACTGTGCATGGTCTTCTGGGCCATTTCCCAGAATGTGGCTCATGTTTCCATGCTTTATTGCTAAGGCCAGATCCCAGATGTGAGCCCCAATCGTCTGCATGTCCATTCCCTGCTTATCCCTGGAGTGTGTAGCTTTGATTCTCCAAAGGGCTGTCAGTAACACAGAAAAAGAATTCCTGTGAAACAGAAGGGTTGAGAATGTCAGAGCTGTGTCGGGATCCAGATCTATGTCTTCCATCAAGGTGAGATGCTTTGCAAATCCCAGGTCTGCTGTGTCGATGCGTATCATTAACCTCCAGCCCTGCTCCTATCAAAGCTGCTGGCTGAGTCTGTGGCTGTGGATGTGTCTGTAATTAACCCCACTCTTTATGGGGCACACATTATGTCTATGTGTCTAACTCTTTTCTCTTTCTCATTTCAGCATCTCGGAAGAAAGGATGGTTCAGTTAATGTCCCTGCAGGAGCTCCACCCCAGGTGAGCTAGTGCCCCCTGTGCCTTTGATTGGCGATTTCTCCTAACAGTGTCCATTCAGCCCATGTGTGTGTACTAGTCGCCTCGTGCCCCCTGCCGTTGTTCTATAGCACTGCATGGGCAAACCACCCTCAGTTCCTTCTCTGCTGCAAAGCTCCCAGCAGAGAGCTCTGAAGCAGAGGGGATGGAGGGCGGGAAGTGGAGCACCCATAGGGACACATCTCGAAGGACCACAGTTCCTGCACAGGGTGAGTAACCATTTCTTGCAGTCAGGTACTTGGCTAATCCCTAGTAAGCGTGTGTCTGGGCTTTCACGCTGTCATGTGATAGGAAAATCACCACATGCACTCTATGGATTTCAGTCACCTTCATGATCATCTCCCCATTCCCAGGAAATAAACAAAACCTGCAGAGTTTGCAGCTCAGGTTTCAGTATCCTGCTTAATGACGGAAAGTGACTCTAGTGCGCAGGGAATGGCGGGACATGGGGCAGATCTACATTAGGGTTTAGGGTGATATAACTGACATCATTCAGAAGTGTCAAAAAACACCGACCTAAGCACAGGTGTGGGCTGCGCTACATCAGGGGCAGATGCTCTTCCACTGACAGAGACAAGGGAGCTGAATTAGCTACACTGACGGGGGAGCTCTCTCCCATCGGCATAAAGCGTCTTTTCCAGACACACCACAGTGGTGCAGCAGCACTGAAGTAGCGCTTCTAGTGTAGACTGGCCCTTAGTTAGGTGCTGTGCAAACTTCCTCCGTGCAGGTCTGTGGAGACATCTCAGTTGAGACTCGCACAATCCCTGCTCCCCAATGCTGAGTTGCCTGCACCCAGCTCAACTGGATCACTTTGTGCCCACCTGCAGCTTCCCAAAATCCCAGTCTTGAGCTCCCACATATACAGGTCTGCCTGTGACTCTCAATCCCCACCTGCAGCCCCCTGCTATTCCCATCCACGACTCCCCAGGCCCATAGCTCTGTCAGAGCCCCTCAATCCCAACCTATAGCTAATGGTGGCATTATGCACCTGCAATCTCACCGGCCAGATGTCAGCTGCTTTGTCTTGCTCAGTGCTGCCCTGGGCTCTGAATTGTGTCCTCTGCACAGTGTGATCTCGCACACGCCATACATGCCAGGTCACTTGTAGGGGCCCCAGAACTGAGCTGTGCAGGGGATCACCATGGGACAAACGCTTCCACTCCCTGCAGCCCCCTACATCCCAGCTCTGAGCTTCCTCTACCAGCCCCAGCTCTTATGGCATCCCTCAGTCCCCCAGAGCCTCCCTGCTACCCGAGCCCTCAGCTCTTCAGTCCTGTCATATTTCCTCTCCACCTCGTCTAGGCCTGGAACTTGAATGAAAAGAGCCTCCAAACTCTGCTACGTTCTGTAAGGTGCATTCTGATGGGCCCCACCACCCACATTGTTCCACTAGCAGTCGAGACAGGACCTGAACTCACGGCTCTTAATGTGGACAGTAACTCCAGTGCCACACAGCCCCATGGAGCCATTCCCCAGCTAAACTCCTGCCAAGCACTAACCCTAGAGTTACATAAATCAGCACCATCAAGGGATTGCCCAGCACAGAAATAGGGGGTCTGAGGCTGGTGACAGACTACGGGACTGCAGGCCTCTCCCTACGTGATACATATTTGGGTATGATACTCCCTCCCCTCATTCCCAGCAGGCCCATCAAATGGGAGTGCTGCCCCCAGGGGCAAATTATGGGCTCTGTTTAGGGGCTGATCAGGGACCTCGTCTGCTGTTCATTACCAACAGTTTTGTCTCAACGTTCTGTCAGTTCTGAGACCCTTGGTTCATTGGGTACGTCTACACTGCAGGTGGGAGCGAGCTTCCTGGCATGGGTAGCCAGATACATACTAGCTCTGCTTGAGCTAGTGTGCTAACAATAGCAGTGTGGGTGGGTGTGATGTAGTCTCCAGGGTGTAACGTGGACTGTGGGACCACTGACCCTGCACAAATGCAGCAACGTGAACTGCCTCTCACACTATAATGCTGATCTCAAGCTACAAACCTCTGACAGGCATTGCACTTACACAGCCATCCACAGGCAGGGACGCACCCAACCGAGTTATGTGAAGATCTCCCAGCCACTCATGAACCAACAATAGGGAGGCTCCAGCCAATTCCCCCACACCCGAGCTCTGCAGTCTTGCACCCAAGAATTGTACCATCCTGCACTGATCAGAAGCCTGGCCAATGTAAGTTCATTACCCAGTCCACAGACACACACCAGCCTTTGTAACCTGAGCTGAGATTTCCCAAGCACTTCAACCAAAACACACTGTTGTAGGTAAAATATAAAACAGATTTATTAACTCCAGAAAGGTAGATTTTAAGTGATTACAAGTAGCAAGTGTAGAGATCAAAGTTGGTTACTCAAAAAATAAAAATAAATTCGCAGTCTGACTAAACAGAGTTTGAATCAGCCAGTGTCTCACCCTGACAGATGTTCCAGGCAGGTTACAGTTCCTCAATACACAGGCTGGGACTGCCTTCCAGCCTGGGCCCACCCTTCCTCAGTTCAAAGTCTTGGTCCTCCAGATGTTCCTCCAGGTGTTGAGTTGGGAGTGGAAAGAGGCCAAATGATGATGTCACTTCCCCTCTTTTATACTATTTTTCAGCTTGATGGAAAGAATCTTTGCTGTGATGAGGGGATCAGGTAGCCCCCATTGGTCAAGCAGTCTCCATTGCCTAAAGTCTCTGCGATAGTGGATTCTTTCCTTCATGAGTGTTGATGAACATTAATGCTGTCTGGCTGGTCCTTTCTTGTACCTGAAAGGCTGGTTGTGGGTGTTTCCAACCTCACAATACATTTTAGTAACCCAGGTCTTGTCTATACTTCCACTCTACAGCGCTGCAACGTTGTGACTCAGGGGTGTGAAAAAATACCCCCCCTCCGCCGAAGCACTGCAAGTTTCAGTGCTGTAAAGTGGCAGTATAGACAGTGGACCAGCGCTGGTAGCTACTCGCCTCGTTGGTGTGGTTTTATTACAGTGTTGGGGGAGCCGCGGCAGTGCTTTAACATTGTTAGTGAAGACATGCCCATAGTCAGCAATACTTCAGAACCTCACATACAGTCATAGCACACACAATTCAACAAGATATTAATGTTCAACAGATCAAGAATTTTAAAATGACACCTACCAAGGGATACTTTGTACAAAACATACCGTAAATATATGACAATGGTGAATAGAGGGTTTCCAGGATGCTACTCTGAGGTATAGCATGTCATAGTGGGGTAGCACAGGCAGTGGCTGTGGGTAACCGCCTAACTTCGTACAGGGGGTCCAAGTGGCTTTGTACTTAGGCAGCAAGCCCAAGCCACTGCAACTGCTACTCCCAGCTTCCCGGCTGCTTTTAGCACACTGGGTTGAGCACAGCTAGCATGTGATTGCTGCCCAAAGTGGGAAGCTCACTCCCAGCTCCAGTGTAGATGAACCCAGAGTTTGGAGCAGCGTCACTTCACTTTGCTCACTACTGCCCACCCTGACTCAGAGTCACGTTAGAGCCACCCCAGTCCCACGGCAGAACTGGGAGCTCTTTGCAGCAGACACATGGTGACCTGCTCTCATGTCTGGATAGACAGCCAGGTGTCACCTGGCCTTTGACAATCCAATGCCAATTACATTGTTCTGATACAATAGGAGGAGCAAGCTGCTTTCTATAGGTGACTGCTGCAGTGGGTAGCTTTGATGCTCCAAAGGTTATTAGCAACACAAAAAGGGAATTCCCCTTAGATAGAAGAGTTGAGACTGTCAGAGCTGTATTGGGATGCAGACTCAAGTCTTCCACTAAGGCCAGATGCTTTGCAAATCCCACCCAAATTTGTATCTTACCAGTGTCCCTTTAAAATTCCCAATCTGCTGGGGGCCACCACAGCCAAACAGCAGCTTCTTAAGGCCTGATTTCTGTTCTAGATGACATCAATGTAAATTCAGAGACACTCCAGTGACGCACATGTAGTTATTATGGATTTACAGCAACGTCTCTGAGAGCAACATTTGCTCCAGTCCCCGATACTGAGACAATATAAAGGCATCCCTGAGGGCCAGTCACTACTCTCTGGTCTCTGGATGAAAGGGCCTGTTTCTAGGGTGACCAGATGTCCTGATTTTACAGTGTTGGAGAAAAACTTAGTTCTCACTTTTTGATTGGGTGCAGCAAAGTAAGATACTTTATTTATTCTCAAGCAATTGCATAGAGGGAGGGAGTGCGCTAGGACACAGGGTTTCCCCCACCTAGACAGGTCTCTCTACAGGTAAACAATTCCAGCAAGCATTTATACTTTTTGTTACATACAATAATAAGCAACAGCTGCATTTTTTTTATACATAGGCCATCCTGATATCTTATTTTTCTCACTTCTATTTAGACGCTAGTCTACCTTCCTCATTATCGACACAATGTCGCAACCACTTCTCACACAGTTCTTCCCCATTCGCCTCACACAATCCTCGCTTCTACAAATCTCGCATTAGTAGGGTTACAGCTAGCTTGACTCTTGCTCACAGAGGTGACTGTTTGCATTGAAATCCCTGTCAGTTCTTGCTTTACTTCCACAACAGGGACAGTCCCAATTTTGGGGTCTTTTTCTTATATAGGCTCCTATTACCTCCCACCACTATCCCGATTTTTCACATTTGCTGTCCGGTCACCCTACCTGTCTCTCAGTTCAAACAGCCAGGACATTTCTCCTTCTGCAGCGAGGGCCCATGAACTATGTGTAAAGCAATCCCAGGGTCACAGAGCAGCCTCCAGAACTGAGTCCTCTGCCTAAATGACAGGGAATAACTCCATCTCTTTCCATTTCAGACAGGGCGGTCACAGTGCTAGGTAAGAGAACGTGTTTTCATGTCACATTTCACATCACTTGGTCTCTTTCTATTTGCCTATGACCCCTCCCCCAGAACAGCACGTCCCATGGCAGCAAGTTCTCTGTGTTTGCTGGGCCCCTGAACATGTTTGTTTCTTTTCCTTTGCAGATTTCAGGAGGGCTCGGAGCTACATGGGTGAGTGGGGCTGTGAGGGGCTGAGCAGATGCTGCACTGGGGGTAGTGGTGTTGGCATTATGTAGCTGAGCTGTCAGAGGTGTGGGATCCCCATTGGGCAGCCAGGGCAGGGCAGGGCAGGGCTGGCTGCAGAGCCATGGTGCTGGATGTTACGAATGGCCTTGAACACGCTGCCCTGAGCTGTAAGTCTCACCTCTGGGCAGTTCCTTTGCAATCCCCCGCCCCCCTCAGCTATTCCTGACACCTCCTCACATCTCCATTGGCCCTTCAGCGATGATCCATCCTTACCCCGTCAGCTCCCCCAACAACCCCACTCAGCCCTCCCTCCATAGCCTGCAGAGTCTTCACTCTCTGGGCACCTTCCATGGACCCCCAGAGTCCTAGTGCCTCTCAGAGACTGATCCTGTGCAGGAGAGAGTGAGAGGAAGCAAGGAGCCCAACCCCATTCCAGCCGCCTCCACCTCCCTACTAGCTCAGGGACCTGGCCCAGTCACAGCCCTGGAGCTCCTGGCCGGATCCAGGCTAGCGGTGCCAGTCCCACTAGTCACCGCAACCTTAATACTCTGTTCTTCACCCTCGCTATGCTGGCTGGAATCTCTCCTATGGGATCGTGGGGTCCCTGATGGGCCCATGGCTAATGGGGATATTTTGGTTTTTCTCCCCAGTCTGCATCACCCTGGAGCCAGTTTGGAAATACCCTGAAAACACTGTGTATGGCGATGACAGAAGAGTCCAGCATGACCCCCAATCTCCATGGCTGTCTGGTCTATCTGGAGCCCTGATTGCCCTGCGGAAGGAGGGGTTTGTGTCCAGGAATCATTATGCTCTAAACCTTGTCTACACTGCTACTTTACAGCGCTGCAACGTTCTCACTCAGGGATGTGGAACACCCCCTGCCCCAGCACTGCAAGTTTCAGCGCTGTAAAGCATCAGTGTAGACAGTGCACCAGCACTGGGAGCTGCAGCCTTCCTCGGGTTGGGTTTTTTATAGCGCTGGGGAGCTTTCTCCTAGTGCTGGTGCCACAACTACACAGCCATGTTAAAGCACTGCTGCGGCAGAACTTTAACATTGCTAGTGAAGACATACCTGTAAAGATGGTGTTTGCAGGGGGTACTGGGAGTTGGAGGCGGGGGACACACTGGACTGGGAGCTAGCGGTGCTGAGTGAGGCTGTGAGGGGCAGAGTGAGACTGGAGAGACCTCCTGAGGGGGTGCTGGGCTCTGGGGAGATGTGGTGGGGCAGTATCACCCCAGGGAGGCCGACACTGTGATCTGGAACTGGGGTGTGACATCAACAGTGATTAGGATGTATCTGTATCTAGAAGGGGGCATCTCTCATTCTATAGTGTGAGGCCTTGGCTACACTGGTGCTTTACAGCACTGCAACTTTCT
Organism: Aldabrachelys gigantea; assembly: GCA_026122505.1. Lineage (NCBI taxonomy): Eukaryota > Metazoa > Chordata > Testudines > Testudinidae > Aldabrachelys > Aldabrachelys gigantea. The sequence continues at coordinate 15,787,869 of CM047489.1, read as the reverse complement.
CGCTCAGGGGTGTGAAAAAACCAGCGCTCCAAGCTAATCCCCATGGGGAGGTGGAGTACCTGCAGCACTGGGAGAGCTCTATGCCAGCACTGGCGCCGAGACCACACTAGCACTTCAAAGCGCTGCCGCAGGAGCGCTCGTGCAGCAGCGCTGTACAGCTGCAAGTGTAGCCATACCCTCAGTTCAATGGCCCTTTTCCTGGAGATTCCTGTGGAAGGTTCCAAGACATTGCTCCCATTCCTCAGCCCTGGGCACGCTGCGGGGAGGAACGAGGGAAAACCCCTCAGCATCTGCCCCTCCCCAGCGACTGGGATTTCCACAGAAATTAGGAGTTAGTGGATCTGTTATTCAGGGAGATCCCACAGCCCCTGCACAACTCCCTGCCCTCAGGGACAGGAAGGGGCAGGAAAAAACACAGGGCCACCTGCAACCTGAGAAACAGCACCAGCGCCTGGACAGTACCCGGCCCTGGAGAGAAGGAAGTGAAAGAAAACAGCTCATCTGGAATGCAATAAATCCAGAAGTATCTACCCACCAACCTGCATCCCAATTTGAGGATAGGGAATAAAACAGAGCAGGAGCCTCCACAACTGCAAACAGCCCCCAGAGAGAAGGGGGAAAAGAAACATCAAAATCCTGAGTTCTGAACCCCTCCTGTGGGGCAAAGGGAATCACATAGAGAGAAACACTCAGAACTTGACTCCCGAGGGGTCTCTGGAGCTGACTCTTGTTCCAGGGATACCAGGGCCAGGAAATACGATGCGGGAATCAGACCCAAACGCCGACACCTGGGAAAGAACCTCGACCCACAGGGAACACACGGAAATGGAGACATGTCAGAAGTTTTCTCCTCCTTGAACTCAAAGGAAAACTGCAGTGATTCATGATAACACTTTGACCCGACCCCCAGTTACATTGGAATGTGCTGATTGGAGGGAACTGCGTTAACGCGACTGTTAAATGTAGGAAATTCAATACACACCGGTGGGGGGATGCAGAGGCGAAGGGTCTCGCAGTGTCACTGACTCGCTCCCATTGCAAACACACATGCTGCTCCTGCCAGCCACAGGCTGTGCGAGTGGGTGACAGGATTGGGCCCTCTGTGTATCAGACTGGACTGTGATAGCCTCACATTGAGCAGCACCCTGAGGGCTGAACCCACCCCCCAACCACCAGAGCCCTCCCCTGGGCTATAGCAGGGGTGGCTGGGCTCAATGGGGCAGCAAGGACGATGGATGATGCTCCAGAAGCTTCTCATGGAAAAAGGACAGGGGGAGGTTCAGACACTGTTGGAAATTGTAGCAAGGGGCCTGGGGTGCAAGAGGAGAACAGGCTGCCAGCTGCAGTGTAGTCAAGTCTCATGGTCTCACAGAGTGAGAATTTTTCATAATATTCTGAATAATTACGATGTGTGCTTCAGTTTCCCCCATGTGGTACATGGTTAACTAGGTGGTGGGAGGAAGGGTGTTTACTCTTTGCAGAGACTCAGAGATACAGCTGCCTGGGCCTGGAGCCCCTGGAGACTCTCAGAAGACAATGACAGCTGCAATTGCCTGCATATTTGGCACCTAGCAACAGATGACCGTGGATGGTCCCACCCACCTTGGGAAGCCAGCTGGGTGTGACCAGCTGGAGTACAAAGGATGGGGGAAGGGCCAGGTGGGGTTGTTAAATTTGTGCTGTTGAAGGCAAAGAGAAGCTCCTGGACTTGGACTAAAGAAGGGTCTGATGTCTCTGGACTAGGGTGACCAGAAGGAAAATGTGAAAAATTGGGATGGGGGTGGGGGGTAATAGGAGTCTATATAAGAAAAAGACCCCAAAATCGGGACTGTCCCTATAAAATTGGGACATCTGGTCACCCTACTCTGGACTGACCCAGATGGAATGTGCTGGAACTTTTGATTCTCTATGTTAAACCTAACAACTTCCTACACTGTGTTCTAAACACCTAATAAACTCCCCTGCTGTTACAGTGCTGGTTGAGAGTCACTCCAGAGTCAGGGAGTTGGGGGTGCACTGCTCCCTTTGGGTGTGCAAGTCTCCCCCAGGTGTCCGGCTCAGACAGACTCATTGAGGGGAGCTCACAACATGAAGCCGGGGGGATGAAAGCTCTGAGATTCGGTCCCAGGAGGCGGTGAAGCCAAGTGGCTTACCCTATGGACAATGTGACCCGACATGGGCTGACACACGGAAGGGGACTTCCCAGGGACTGTTCCAGAGCACCAGACCTGTGGATCCATGACACATGGTATTTTCTGTTTCCTTTAAAGCCCCAGCTCCTGGGATTGTGGGAGAATCTCAGTTTTGGTTTAAAGCAAAAAGTCAGTTTCTAGCTTGTGACTCTGTGTGGAGCTGTAAAGTGTGACGCCAATGCTCCTATGCACTGTGTCTGGCTTTACTGCTGGGTGTGCTGCATTTAAACCCTAGGGCCTGACTGTTGGTTTACTTCAGGTCTCATAGACTCATAGACTCATAGGTCAGAAGGGACCAATATGATCATCTAGTCTGACCTCCTGCACAAAGCAGGCCACAGAACCCTACCCATCCACTTTTATAACAACCCCTAACCCATGACTGAGTTACTGAAGTCCTCAAAATTGTGGTTTGAAGACCTCAAGCTGCAGAGAATCCACCGGCAAGTGACCCATGCCCCACGCTGCAGAGGAAGGCGAAAAACCTCCAGGGCTCCTGCCAATCCGCCCTGGAGGAAAATTCCTTCCCGACCCCAAATATGGCGATCAGCTAAACCCTGAGCATGTGGGCAAGACTCACCAGCCAGCACCCAGGAAAGAATTCTCTGCAGTAACTCAGATCCCATCCCATCCAACATCCCCTCACAGACCATTGAGCAGACTTATCTGCTGATAATCCAAGATCAATTGCCCAAATTAAACTATCCCATCATATCATCCCCTCCATATACTTATCAAGCTTAGTCTTAAAGCCAGATAAGTCTTTTGCCCCCACTACTTCCCTCGGAAGGCTGTTCCAGAACTTCACTCCCCTAATGGTTAGAAACCTTCATCTAATTTCAAGTCTAAACTTCCTAATATCCAGTTTGTACCCATTTGTCCTTGTGCCTACATTAGTACTAAGCTTAAATAATTCCTCTCCCTCTCTAATGTTAATCCCCCTGATATATTTATATAGAGCAAGCATATCCCCCCGGAGCCTTCTTTTGGTTAGGCTAAACAAGCCAAGCTCTTTGAGTCTCCTTTCATAAGGCAGGTTTTCCATTCCTCGGATCATCCTAGTAGCCCGTCTCTGAACCTGTTCCAGTTTGAATTCATCCTTCTTAAACATGGGACACCAGAACTGATGGGACCCAGCAGCAAATGGGGGGACGGTGAGCCCTGGGCAGCTTCAACCACAAATGCTGGGTCCACAATGGGTAAAAAGTGTTTGTGTGACATAAGCTGGCTGGGCCCAGGCAGTGCTCTCAGCGTCAGATCTCAGTGGAGACAAGGGTGCCTGTGCCATGGGCATTTTAACTCCCTGTAGCTGGTGGAGGTGAACCCCAGGGAGGTGTTATGGTGTGAGAACACTGTTCTCCTGCTGTAGCCAGCACTCAAACCAGCCATTTCCACCCTGGCGCCTGGAGTTAGGGGAACAGATGAGAATCACTGGCTGTGATAGGTTTGGAGCTGCCCTGGAATAACCTCTGAACATTGTCTGCTCTGTTTGTCTGTTCTGCGGGGTCACTGCATGAATACAAAGGATTAAGGGGTTAATTCAAGCTGATGTTGGCTGCCTCCCCGTCCTCACCTCCTGGCAAACACTGCAAGGGATCAGAGACACTGCAGGGCCATTCGCTGTGACATCCCCTTTGGCCCCCTGCTGAGCCACCCATGGTGAACCAGGCTCAGGACCCAGGAAGGAACAGAGACCTTGTGTTGCACTGACAGAGACCCGGAAGGACAGGGAGGGGGATGCAGAGACTGTGGGGAGCAGACTGCCCCAGCCCCAGAAGTGAGGGCCTAGGATAGGACAGGCTGCCTAGGTCTAGGGATGAGATAAACCTGCAAGTAGCCCTGTTACTGTGTTAAACCCTGTTCTCTGGCTGCACGTGGCTTCTGTTGTTGAGATCAAACAAGACTTTGTAAGAAGCTGTTTGAGTCACTGCCGTCATGGCTGGTCACTGCTCCAGTGGGTGGAACTGCAGGTACCAAGTCCAGACCTGCTGGGGGTCAGCATAGCCAGTCCACAGGGGGCTGTAGCCCAGGGCTGGTCTGAGAGGGGAAGGCCTGAAGGAGAGTCACCCAGTGAGGGAACAGAGGAGCAGCCAGCCTCATAACTGACACGATATTTGTGCATTAGCCCAGCTAGAGCTGCCAGGAAAGGAGGATTCTTCTCTAAGTTATGCCCATACGCATTCCGGTCTGTGGATCTGCAAACGCCACTCATGGTCACCAGAAATTTTCCCTCAGTGGGATCTGTCAGTGCAGCTCGAGCACCCTCTGCTGCTGCACACTGTTAGCACTGGTATAAAGTGCCCAGCCAACTCCAGGCGCCTCAGCTCCTTCTTAATGCCTGAGACAGTTGCTGGAACTGCTCTCCTTGTATCTGCCAGTTCTCTCAGTGGACTTTCTTGTTATTGTACATAGTGAATCATAGTTTGTTTTAGCTTGTGTGAGGTCATTTTAATGATGTTTAGTAAATTAGTTACCGTGATTTAGCTTTAAGCCCTGCACCTCCTGCCACAAGACTGTGCCCCTGAGGAACCCTCACTCCAGGTGCTTGAGGTGCCTGGGAGAAGCTCATATTGGGGACCATTGAAAGATCTGCAAGGAGTTTGAGCCTCACATAAAGGACTGGGAGGCCAGGGTTAAGTTCCTGCTCATGGAGGTGGCACTGAGACCTACATCTGAGCCAGGTTGGTCAGACTCAGCACCAAGTTCCTCAGCATTGGTAAGGAGTGTTGCTATGTACCAGAGTCCTGGCACCAATCACCATCTCCAGTGCCTAGAAACAGGCATAAGAAACAGCCAGCTGAAAGGGGGTGATCCCCGTCACTGAAAACAGCCAGGCCTGGAGTTCAGAGTAGAATGAGTTCTGAGCCAAAGCAGTCCTCTGCCTCAGTACTGCAGCAATCAGCACCTTTCACTCTGGCATCTAGACAACCACCATCAACTCTGGCACCAGAAGAGCCTTCTATATCTGCAGCCTCATGCAGTAACTCTACTATCTCAGTACCGATCACACTGAAGGCATTTGCTACTGCCAGGGACCTTCTCTTGCTGTCAGTACCGGTATTGTCAGCAGTTCAGGAGTCGGCATTATTGGTGCTGGTGGACAGGAGTGAACCCACTGGGTCATTTCAATGTTCAGTACCGCACATTTTGGTATTGTCAAAGGGGGAACCAGCTACGTTTGCCACTGTGTGAATCTCTCCACCACTGCAGCAGTCTCTAGCGCTGGCAGCAATGGCAACCCGGTGGTCACCGGACAGAGACGCGACCTCTTCCAAGTCGGAGATCGGGTTCTATTCCTCCCATTCGAGGAGCTGCTTTCGCTGCTGCTCCTGGCATTTCCATCCTTCCATGGACTCGGGCACAGGAGTAACATCGAGTGACCAGGAGGTCACTGGGGACCTACGCCGGCCCAGCTGCCCTTTTGGAACCCTTGGGCTTTTCCCCCAGTTTCCAGGTGCTCCTATTTGGTTGCCTCGGAAAGAAGGCGGCACCTGGTCCAGACTCCGGTACTGAGCCTGGTACCAAACTACTGGAGCTGGCTAAAGGAGATCATGCTAGTTCAGAAAGGAAGCAAGAACATCCACAGTCGGTGCTGGGCTCCTCTTCCTTTTCCCCGATGAGGCAGCCTCGGGAGACAGGGGTGTCGCTTCCCCCCGATGACTATAACGTGCACCAGGAGTTGTTAAAGAATCATAGAATCATAGGATTGGAAGGGACCTCAAGAGGTCATCTAGGGCAGTCCCCTGCTCGCAGGGCAGGACTAAGTATTAGACCATCCCTGACAGGTATTTCTCTAACCTGCTTTTAAAAAGCTCCAGTGATGGAGATTCCACAAACTCCTGAGGCAAGTTATTCCAGTGCTTAACCACCCTGACAGGAATTTTTTCCTAATGTCCAGCCTAAACCTCCCTTGCTGAAATTTAAGCCCATTACTTCTTGTCCTCTCCTCAGAGGTTAAGAAGAACATTTTTTCCCTTCTCCTTGTAACAACATTTTATGTACTTGAAAACTGTTATCATGTCCCCTCCCAGTCTTCTCTTCTTCACACTAAACAAACTCAATTTTTTTCAATCTTCCCTCATGGGTCATGTTTAATCATTTTTGTTGCTCTTCTGTGGACTTTCTCCAATTTGACCACATCTTTCCTGAAATGTGGCACTCAGAACTGGACACAATACTCCAGTTGAGGCCTAATCAGCACGGAGTAGAGCAGAAGAATTACTTCTAATGTCTTGCGAACAATACTCCTGCTAATACATCCCAGAATGATGTTTGCTTTTTTTGCAAGTGTTATACTGTTGACTCATATTTAGCTTGTGATCCACTATGACTCCCAGATCCCTTTCCACAGTACTCCTGCCTAGGCAGTCATTTCCAGTTTTGTATGTGTGCAACTGATTGTTCCTTCCTAAGTGGAGTACTTTGTATTTGTCCTTATTGAATTTCATCCTTATACAAGAGTTCACTGGGGCTCGACCCTCTCCAGGGCAGAGGGGAGCCATGCCGGCTCACTACACACCAAAGGGTCCAGGGAATTAGTCCAGCCAGGGGATCTCCCTCGGTAGCCCTTGTGGTAGTTTGTTGAAATGTGGCTAAGTCTGGCCCTGGCTCCGGCGGGGCAACAACCACTGAGTCAGGAGGCTCAGGCCTTCAGGCAGGGCTGAGCCGTAATAACAGTTACAAGCCCCAGCCCTAGGTCTGAGTGGGACAACAACCACTGAGTCAGGGGGCTCAGGCCCTTAGGCAGAGCTGAGCAGTAATAGTAGTTTTAAGCCCAGCCCTCGGTCAGAGCGGGGCAACAAACGATGAGTCAAGGGTGCTCAGGCCCTCAGGCAGGGCTGAGCAGTGATAACAGGCTCCAGCCTCCTCAGGCCAGGGAGAGGGGGAGTCTGCCACCCCGGAGTTGGGTGGCAGGGGGGACGCAGGCCCTCGCACTCCACTGCATCCCAGCCCAGGGCCCTAGCAGCAGCTGAAGATGCGCTGCTTAGTCAGTGGGGATCCTGGCCGCAACACACTGACATAGGCTCCGGTAATGCTGCAGCCAGACTGGGGATGGCTGCCCCCGGGCTACTTCCGTACTCCTCCTCGGGCCCTACCTGGGTCTTGGCGTTGGCCTCTGGGGGATCCAGGAGCCTGGGTTCATCGGGGCAGGGGCTGGTCAGCAGGTCTGGCAGCTCCTCCGGATAGCAGGCACAGGGTAGCTCCGGAGCTCCTCCAGGTAGCAGGCACAGGGTAGCTCCGGCCAGTCTGGGCAGGCACCTCGGGCCGCAGGAGCTTCCCAGTCTCAGACTCCCCCAGGGACATCTGCTCTCTCCGGCGGCTGGGCTCCTACTGAGCAATGAGGGCCGGCTTTTATATTTCCAGGTCGCTGCCTGACCCTTTGAGGGGTGAGCTCAGAACTCCCTAGCTCCGTCCACTCTGGCCTCCGGATGGGCTCTTCTTCCTCCGGGGCGGAGGGGAGCTACACTTCCTCACTACAGTACTATTTACTTCAGACCGTTTCTCCAGTTTGTCTAGATCATTTTGAATTTTAATCCTATCCTCCAAAGCACTTGCAGCCCGTCCCAGCTTGGTATCATCTGCAAACTTTATAAATGTACTCTCTATGCCATTATCTAAATCATTGATGAAGATAGTGAACAGAACCAGAACCAGAACTGATCCCTGCGGGACCCCACTTGATACCTTCCAGCTTGACTGTGAACAACAGATAACTACTCTGTGGGGAGGGTTTTCCAACCAATTTTGCACCCACTTTATAGTAGTTCCACCTAGGTTGTATTTCCCTAGTTTGTTTATGAGAAGGTCATAAGAAGAGGGTGGCCTTAAATCTAGGCATACAGAAGGAGGTAGTGAAGGAATCTTCCCACAGCCTAGTCGATACTTGAGCCACTGCAGGCCCTTCAAAAGTTCCCCTGCCTCTCAATGACACAATTATGGACCCAGTTAAGACTTTGAAGGAGCTCCCCATGTCCCTTCCTCCGACTTCAAATACTTTGTTCCTGCCCAGGGTTATGAGTTCCTTTACATCCCCTTTTCTCTTCCAAGATACCTGGTGGTATCCGTTGCCCATGAGAGGGAAAGAAAGGATCTTCCCTGTGCAACCCCAAAATCAATGGCCTCAAATAAATTAGACTCATTCAGTAGGACACAAAGTGGGCGCTTTATACCAGCGCTATGAGCGCGCGGCAGCAGAGGGCGTTCGAGCTGCCCCTGCCGGGTGCTATTGAGGGCAAATTTTCTGGCAACTGTGTGTGGGGTGTATACACAACTTGAGTGGAATGGACATGTGCAACACATCTCAAAGAACAGCAGTTACAAGTGGTAGGTAACTTGTATTCGGGGTCCGGGGCACAGGCCAAGCTGGGGGATGAGTTTACTTTCCTAAAGTCCACAAACCACCTCATGGTTTTATCCTTTCTAGGAGCCATCACAACAGCAGATGTCCAGGGGCTTTTGGTCTGAGCCCGGTGAGACTCTTTCACTTTCCCGCACTCTATGAGGGCTGCTCTGTCACTGCTCAGATGCCCGGCTCCTGGGCTTCAGAGCCAGGATCCCCTGGAGAATGTCAGAGACGGAGAGACACTGGGTGGGCCAGAAATATCACAGTGTGAGAGTGGGTTCTTCAATTCTACATCACAGCCTGTGACTCACTCCCACCCCGCTGGGCTGCTAGTTTGTGGTCAGGCCAGGGTGAGCTCACTGCAGAGCCAGGGAAGAGGTGTCTGCACAAGATACTCTGTAGATGCTCAGGGTGCTGATGGCTCATCCTGCAAGTGCAGCCAGACTGTGTGTGCAGAAAGTCACTGCTCATGGCACCGACTCGCCTCTCCCTTCCATCTTCTGAGCAGCAGCTGGTCGCTCTCTAGTCCCTGTCATGGCATAAATCCCCACGCTGAACCTTAGGGTCCAAAAGATGGGGTACCAGCATGAATTCCTCTAAGCTCAATTACCAGCTTAGTACTTGTAGCGCTGCCACCAACCAGGCATTCCAGTGCCTGGTACACTCTGGTCCCCCAAAAACCTTGCCTGGGGACCCCCAAGACCCAGACCCTCTGGATCTTAACACCAGGAAGGTAAACCCTTTCCCCCACCATTGCCTCTCCCAGGCTTCCCCTCCCTGGGTTACCCTGGAAGATCACTGTGATTCAAACTCCTTGAATCTTAAACTGAGAAGAAAATGCAGCTTCCCCCTCCTTCTCTCTCCCCCTCCCAGACTCTCCCTGAGAGAGAAAGTAATCCTAACACAGAGAGAAATTAACCTTTCTCTCCCCCTTCCCTCCTTTCTCCCCACCAATTCCCTGGTGAATCCAGACCCCGTCCCCTGGGATCTCACACCAGAATAAAAAAAAATCAGGTTCTTAAACAAGAAAAACTTTTAATTAAAGAGAGAAAAACAGTAAAAATTATCTTTGTAAATTTAAGATGAAATAGGTATAGGATCTTTCAGCTATAGACACTGGGAATACCCTCCCAGCCTAAGTATACAAGTACAAATTAAAATCCTTTCAGCAAAATACAAATTTGAACTCCTTCCAGCCAAATACACATGTAACCCTTCTGCCCCTCTGAATTAGCAGCAACAAGGGCTGGGTTCAGTATCCAGGGGTTCCGTTTCAATAACACAAGGCATAACAGGTTTGAGCCCCCACCCAGTGACCTGGGACACTTACATACCACACCCTCCTGGGCGCCTCTAGGAGGCAATACTTCCCCTCACACAAGCACAGAGTCTGAGTGTAGCAAAATCTTTTTAATAAAGGAAGGAATCAATGCGGCATCCCATTGGAGAAACACCACAACCAGAGTTATAACACAAACCATAAACAAAAACCCACCTTCAAGTACGTTTGGCAATGTCCTTTTCCCCTTAGGGTTTTAATTCCAATCACCCCAAAGTCCAACAACCCAAAAGTCTCTGGTCAAGGCCACCCCAGAATTCAAGAGTCTATCTGCAGAGGTCCCTCCCTCCAGCCTGGGTGAAAGGGGCACCTTACGTGGTCCAGGGCCAACTGCCCAGCCTCTCCATGGATTCTGCTTCTGCCTTCTCCACAAACTGCTCCACTTTACCAGCCGCTCCATTCTGCTCCTCCAGCCGTCCTCACAAACTGCTCTGCTCCACCAGCTGCCCTGTGAGCTGCTCCAGTTGTCCCTGCAAACTGCTCGGCTCTGCTCGCTCTGTGGGCTGCTCTACACATCCCACCGCTACTCCGCTTTGCCAGCTGCTCCGCTCCACACATTTGAAATAAAGAAAACAAATATAAGCCTAACTCGCCTTATCTACCTAATACTCACTATTCTGAACTTATAAGAGCCTGTATCTTAGAGATTGGAGAGAAACCTGGTTGCACGTCTGGTCCCTCTGAGCCCCCAGAATGAACGACAACCAGAAAACTAACAGCACACACAAAAACTTCCCTCCTTCAAGATTTGAAAGTATCCTGTCCCCTGATTGGTCCTCTGGTCAGGTGACAGCCAGGCTCACTGAACTTGTTAACCCTTTACAGTCAAAAGAGATATAAAGTACTTCTGTTCTATTAACTCCTACTATCTGTTTATGACAGTCCCACAATAGTTGGCCTCATCAATATCCCCTGGAGGGCAGGGAGATGGGTCTAATTTCTGCCCTCACTGCCTGTGGGGTTGGGCTGGGGAAGGGAGGCAGGATTCAGCCCAGGGTACAGGTGCAGGAGGGGGTGGGCCATCTGTGAGATCAAGGAAGCCCCTACAGCCTATTTCCCAGCCTGTGTCTCCGACACTTGCTCTGTGTTTTCTGGTCGATCCCAGCCAGGCTTTCCTCACCATGGGACACAAACAGCCCCTGTGTGTTGGCTTCCAGGGCCAGAAGGGACGTTAGCTGAGCCAGTTTGACCTGGACAGCCCAGAGACTCTCCCAACCCTCTGCATTGAGCCAATAGCTCATGTGAGACCAAAGCCTCTCCCAGGAAGGCCTCCCACCTGGCTCTGATGCTGTCAGGGGATGGAGAATCCCCCCTGCCCTGGGTGATTTGTCCCATAGTTAATCACCTGCCTGGACAGAAATTGGCCTCTCAGTTCTCACTGGGACTTGTTTGGTGTCAGCTGGGCCCAGGCTCCCCAAGGCTCAGTCTGTTCCCAGTGTTAGAGGTAGGAGGGACGTGATGGGGAAGGTTTCTGGGAGGTGGGAGCTTTGGGTGAATAGCCCCAAGTCACTGGAGCCCTGGCCTGTGGGCTCAGCTCTGAGGTAGCATTGTCAGCCCTAGAGCTCACAGTCCGTTGCCAAGTGTGGCTGGAAAGGTGGGGATTGGCTGCCCCAAGTGCCCCTGCAAGAGAATGGCAGAGGGGGATGGAGCCCAGTGCCCTTAACGCCTGGGGACTGGATTGCGCTGTCTCCTCACAGTCTGCAGCATGTGGCCCTGAGGTGATGGCTGAGAGCTCCTCGGGTGACACACAGCCACAGCTGCTGTCCCAGCAGTGACCTTCCAGCGACCATGCAGAGCATGGCTCATACACAAGGGCAGGCGGTTTGTGGGCTGCCTGGCCCCACTCTGCATTGAGAAGGAGCTGCCCTTTCTCAACTGCTCCGGGTCCTTCAGCACCTAGGGCCAGATTCAGGAGCCCAGCGATGCAGAAGGACGCCTTATGCGACTGAGAGAGTGCCCAGGGGAGTGACGTGCCTAACTCTCATTGGCTGCCAACAGGAGTTGTGCATCCAGCCTGCCTAGGAGCTCTAGTGAATCCCACTAGGCACCTGGCTACAGCACTAGGTGCCTAAATACCTTTGTCACGCTGGTCCCTGGGGTAAAACGAGGAAGTGTGGCCTAGTGGACAGAGCACTGCCCTGGAAATCAGGAGTCCTGGCTTCTATTCCTGGTTCTGCCCTCCTGGGTGACCTCCGGCCATTCATGTCCCCACCTTCCTATGCCTCAGTTTCTCCACCTGGTTCCCTCCTGCCTAAATCACTTTGAGCTCTACGGACGGGAGAGGTGGGTAAATGTTACACCCTCCAGCAAGGCTAAGCCTGTGCTCCCCTCTGTTACTAAGTCAGGGGAGGGTTTTTACAGGTGCAGTTGGTGTGTGTTTGATTCTCAGACTTCCGGCGTTAAATAAAGATGCTGTGGGTGGACAGGAAACAGGGAGCGGTGACGCTCAGACATGAGGACAGGATGAGGCAGAGCACAGAGGGGCTGCGGTGTCCCTGTTGCCTCAGCCATATGGCCCAGACGGGGACTCAGAGCAGCGACAGCGTCTGGGTTCACAATTTAGTCCTGAGAGGCTGGTAGAGACGCTGAACAGGGAGAGGGTCCTTCTGCCCTGAGGGAGAGGGGGGCAGGGGCAGAGGAGGCAGGTCGGAGCAGGGAGCAACTATAAGGAGCAGCCATTGCTGGGCCATTTCCGTCTATCTCGGCTTCCCTACCACCCTGATGATCCTGTCTCTGTGCCTCTTGCTGTCTGGTGAGTATCTGGGACCCCAGTGCTAATTCACAACAGGCTGGGAGGAAATAGAACTGAGAGCAGCCCCTGGCTCTGACTGTCGGCAAATCCCCTTCAGTGGCAGAGAGGTTTGTGCTGTTGTGATGTTCGAGGTAGTGAGATTGCCCCAAACCAGCACAGGGCCAGCGCTCAGTGCTGGGGATGGGCCAGGGCTAGGAGTCGGCCCAGGCTGGGGTTACCATCAGAGCATCACAGAGTTTAAGTGTGGGAGGCACCATTAGCCCATCCAGTCTGACCCCCTGATAGCCCAGAGCAGAGAACTTCCCCCAGCTCCCCTGCACTGAGCCCAGTCACTTGTGTTTGACTAAAGCATCCCCCAGAAAGACCTCTGGCCTGGCTGTGACTCCCCCACTTCCCTGGGGAGCTGGCGGCCAGGGGTTAATCCCCAGCACAGGGAGAAACTGCTGCCTCCTTTCTCACTGGAGTTTGCTCAGATTCAGCATCCAGCCCTTGGGTCTTGTTCTGCCTGTCTCTGCTGCACTGAAGAGCCCATTGGACACTATGACCAGCCCAGCTATTTGACCAGCTACACACAGTTCTGGATTCCCCCAGAATTTGGGGGTTCTAGGTCTGGGGCTCAGGTCTGACTCGTTATAGGACCAGGCCCAAGTCACACAGCATGGATCTAACCCCAGATCTGTGTTTCCAGGATGGGTTGGGATCAGGGGTTCTGCTTTGAGCCTGTGTCTCAAACGTCCCCATCAAGTCTGGGCCCAACTCTCTGTCTGTCCATAGCGTGTTTCCTGCTGCAGGCTCTGCTGGGGAAGTGAGGGGCTGAGCTCAGTTATCACGGCTGGGGATGAAAGTTAGCGCTGCCAGGTTGTTAGCAGAGCCGTGTACAGAGACGCTTAGTGCTGATCCCCTGGGGGCATGGGAACCCTCCAGAGGGAACGTGCAGGAGGCGGGCAAGAGGCTCAGGGCTCTGCATAGTGCCTGGCACAGACTCATGGAGTGTGTGTGGGGTGTGCCCCTGGTGGGATGGGTGGGACAGGAACAGGGGCCTGTGCTCATGCAGGGAGCAGAACCTCATCAGCTATTCAGGGTGTCTCACAGCAGGGGAGATTCTAGCCCAGCACTGAGCACACATCACCTTTCTGTTCCCAGCCCTGAGCCCCAGCAGCCAAGAGATCTGCTTAGCTCCTGGTGAGTCCGTCTGTCTGTCTGTCCCCAATCTACCGAAGGCCTTTACACCTCCATCTCCAGGCCTCCAGCCACTACACATTGGTCTGTGCCCTGCTCAGTGCGGTGCCAGTGGCAATGGCACAGGAAGGCGGATGGGGCTGTGTGAGATCTGAGTGGGGCGCAGGTCTTCCAGCTGACCCCTTCCTGCCCTCATGCCTCTCTCCGGTGTGACATGTGGGTAAGAAGAGAGTCACATCCACGGCCCATCCCACCCCTGGGACACTGGCCCTGGGAAGCAGAGAACACCACGGCTCTGACCCCAAGGGATTTACCTTCCTATGGTACCAGCTCCCAGCCCCTCCTGGCTGCAGGGCTGTCTCTGGAGATCCCCCTGCCCCCCCACACATGGATGAAGCTTGCGCCTTGTCCTTAAATATCAGCAGCACCATTAACAGTCAGCACTAGGTGGACAGGCAGCATTCAAGAGGGAACGACCAGAAGGAACCGTTAGGTCACCCAGACTGAGCTCCCATATGACCCAGGCCAGTGAGCTGTGCCCAGCAGGGGCTGGCTGAGCTGGGATGTGGCTTTTTGGTTGTGGCCATGTTTCTTTGCTGGGTGCCTGGGCAGTAGGGGTAGGGGATGGTGCCAGCCAAGGCAGCAGCAGGGGGAACTGCAGGGGTGGGGAAGGTGGTGAGCAGATATTGACCTGCCCAGCAGCATCAGCAATTCTCCTGCGAGTTCAGAGCTGGGTCCCATCGCCCTGGTGATTCCCAGGAATGGGTGACCTGCTCCCTGTTGCTGCTCCAGGGCCTTCCCATAGCCTGGGCCTGGAATTGCTCCCAGTGCCCCTGTGCCAGCTGGGGATTGTGGGGCGGGAGGGGCACAAGGAAAGGGAGGATGTTAGAGCAGATGTCAGAGGGGTTAGGGACTGGACACAGCTCCTTGGCAGTTCGCTGACGAGCTCCATGGGGCAGTGACTGTCCTTCACTGCATGGGTTATGGGGGTGGGCCGAGGTGTTGGCCAGGCCCTAGACAACCCCCAAAAGCCAGGGGCTGGCCTAACTGAGGGGTCACCTTTCTCCCGGCTGTACTGCCCCAGCTGGGTCAGTGGGGTGCCAGTGCTTGGGCCCCTTGAAATAGGAGAGTGTGCAGTGCCAGATGATGGGAGTCCAGCCCAGATGAGCTCTTAGGCTCTTGCACAACTTAAATGATCCAGGGGAATGAAATCAGAGAGAGCTGGTCCCCATCTGCCCAGCTGGGCTGGAATCAGAATCACTATCCAAGATATGGCACAAACCCACAAGCCATTTACCTCCTGCCCCACCTACAGCGCCAGGCACCACTGACAACCCCACTGACAGCTCTGGCCCATTCCCCTTCCCAGGCGCTCTCCCTGCCCCCATCCTCTACCAGAGACGGATGTTCGCCCGGCCAGGGGACTCTGTGCGGCTCACGTGCTCTGTGTTCTCCCGGACCCCAGCCACACGCATCATCTTCTGTAAGGACGGGGAGGAAGTTTCATCTCAGACGGGCTTAGTGGGGAAAATCACCTACGACTATGATCTTGTGGTATCCGGGCACAGCTCTGGGAATTACTCCTGTGGGTACGAGATCAAGGACAGCGACAGCAGGATGACCAAATCCCAGCTCAGCCCTGCCAAGCACCTCAGCATCACCGGTAAGGTGTGTGTGTGTCTCTGTGTGTATGTATCTCTGTGTGAGTGTGTCTGTGTGTGTAACCATATCAGCTCATCCCTGCTCAGCATCCCGGGAAGGTGAGTGGGGGTCAGTGGCAGAGCAAAGATGGGGCTTTCAAAAGGGTATGGTCAGAAGGGAAAATTAGATCACGCAGGCTGAGCTCCCATATGACCCGGGCCAGGAAGCCGCGTTCAATAACCCGGTGTCCAGCCTGCAGGGGCTGGCCAAGCCAGGAGGCAGCTTTTCAGTCATGGCTGCCTGTCTTTTCTGACTGCCTGAGCCGCAGGGGCAGAGGATGCTGCCAGCCAAGGCAGTAGCATTGGGGTGGGGAAGGTGTTGGGCAGACACTGACCTGCCCAGCGGCAGAAGCAATTCCCCTGCAAGTTCAGAACTGGGTCCCATCACCCTGGTGATTCCTGGGAAAGGGGGATTTGCTCCCTGCTCCTGCTCCTTAGCCTGGGCCTGAAATTGCCCTCGGTGCCCCCTGTGCCAGCTGGGGGGCGGGAGGGGCACAAGGACAAGGAGGATGTTAGAGCAGATGTCAGAGGGGATAGGGACTGGACACAGCTCCTTGGCTGTTGGCTGATGAGCTCCATGAGGCAACAACTGGCCTTCACTCCTTGGGCTATCGGGGTAGGCCAAGGTGTGAACCGTGCCCTAGACAGCCCCCAATGGCCAGTGGCCGCCCTTTCTGAGGGGTCACCTCTCTCCTGGCTGTACTGCCCCAGCTGGGTCAGCGGGGTGCCTTTGCCAGGGCCCCTGGTTCTAGGAGAGGGCACAGTGCCAGACAATAGGAGACCAGTTCAGCCGAGCCCTTAGGCTCTTACATAACTCAAAAGATACCGAGTAATAAATGCCCTGGGCACTGGAGAGAGCTCGTCCCCCCATCTGGAATCAGATCCTCTATCCCAGACGTGGCACAGACTCATCCACCATTGACTTCCAGTGCCACTAACAATGCTGCGTGCCACCATTGGCTCCATTCCCATTCCCAGGTGCTCTTCTTGTCCCCATCCTCTACCTGAGCCAGACGTCCGCCCAGCCTGGGGACTCTGTACAGCTCCAGTGCTCTGTGTTGTCCCAGACTCCAGCCACACGAGTCGTCTTCTATAAGGACAGGGAGGAGGTTTCATCCCAGACAGGTTCGGAGGAGAAGGTCACCTATGACTATTATCATGTGGTGTCCAGAGATGGCACCGGGAATTACTCCTGTGCGTATGAGATCAAGGACAGCAACAACCAGGTGATCAGATCCCAGCACAGCCCTGCCCAGCACCTCAGCGTCACTGGTAAGGCCAGTGTGTGTGTGCACGTGCCCGTATCCCAGCTCGGCCCTGCCCAGCAACTCAGCATGGTGGCAAAGGGGTGGTGAATAGACAATTAAATAACAAACACCTGAAAATCTTACGGCTAAAAATCATCCATTTTCAAAATCTGAAATGAAAAATTCTAACAAAGCATCTTTGTTCAGAATTTGTCACAGGGAACCCCTCCCCCCTTCCTACTTTTCACTCAGCTCAGCTCAGAGGCCCAGTCCAGATAGGTTGGGGACAAAGACATCATAGAAATGTCAGGCTGGAAGGGAATTCAAGATGTCATCAAGTCCAGCCCCTGCACTGAGACAGGACCAAAGAACCCTAGACTGTCCCTGACAGGGGGTTTGTCCAACCTTTTCTTAACAACCTCTGAAGACAGGGTTACTGGAAGCTGTTCCAGTGATTAACTACCATTATTGTTAGAAAGTTTTCCCCAACATCTAACCTAAATTTCCCTTGCTTCAGATTAAGCCCATTACTTCCTGTTCTACCTTCAGTGGACATGGAGACCAATTGATCCCTGTCTTCTTTATGGGCCTGGAGTGGGGCCATGGTCTGCTCTGGTCTCTTACATATTTATGGCCTAGGTAGTGACTCCAGCAGTGTCACAGAGTCATAGAATCATAGATTTTAAGGTCAGAAGGGACCATTATGATTGTCTAGTCTGACCTCCTGCACAGTGCAGGTCACAGAATCTCACCCACCCACTCCTGTAGCAAACCCCTAACTATGCCTGATCTATTGAAGTCCTCAAATCATGGTTTAAAGACTTCAAGGTGCAGAGAATCCTCCAGCAAGTGACCCGTGCCCTACGCTGCAGAGGAAGGCAAACCCCCCCAGGGCCTCTGCCAATCTGCCCTGGAGGAAAATCCTTACCTAACCCTAAATATGGCGATCAGCTAAACCCTGAGCATGTGGCCAAGACTCACCAGCCAGCACCCAGGAAAGAATTCTCTGTAGTAACTTAACTCCCACCCCATCTAACATCGTATCACAGGCCATTGGGCATATTTGCCGCTAATAGTCAAAGATCAATTAATTGCCAAAATCAGGCTATCCCATCATACCATCCCCTCCATTAATGTATCAAGCTGAGTCTTGAAGCCAGATATGTCTTTTGCCCCCACTGCTTCCCTTGGAAGGCTGTTCCAGTGGTGATATCAGGGGTTCCCACCTCCGCCAAGGTAACTGATTCTGAAGCATTTCTTTATCTGGTGGATTCTATTTGAGGAAACTTGAGTCCCGGACTGGACAACCCGTAGTCTGAGTGCGATCGCTGTGACGATTGATGTAGAGGAAACACCCAACAGCTTGCCAATGCTGCGCTATCTCTCCCAGACTTTACCCAGCATTGCTGAGCTGGGCACAGGAGCAGTGCCAGGGTTTCTGGTGCCCTAGGCAGAATTCGGGGGCTGCATTTTGTGCGTTCCCCATGGGGTGCACGGGAGCTTCCAGTTCCACTCCCATCGGGCCGCCGAAGAAGGACCCTCTGCCGAAATGCTGCAGGTGACAGCGGCAGTCATTAAGCTGCTCAGTTGCCTGCCGCTGTTTTCTGCAGCACATTGGCAGAAGGTCCTTCTTCGACGGTGTGACAGGAGCAGAACCAGAAGCTCCTGTGTGCCCCATGGGAAGCACACAAAATGCCGCCCCCCAAATCCTGGTGCCCTAGGTGACAGTCTAGGGTCGCCTAATGGAAGCGCCGGCCCTGGCTGGGCAACATCTTTGCAGGACAGGAAAATGGCTCTTTCAAAATGGGAATCCCAAACTCTTCTGATTCGGCAAGTTTCATCTGGAGTTCACAGACCCCTTCTGTTAAACTGGCAGTCAGTGAATTATTTCCTCTCACTTCACTCACTGTATTTGTTGTTGCTCTGGCAGGAGGCACCATATGCATCGTCACACCTGGGCTCACATATTCTTTTTCTCCATGTAATTAGTTATTTACACTCTGTACTTGAGTCATGGAATAGAGGTGTCATAAACAGCATGTGGGCAAAACCCTTTTTCAGGAATCTCAGCCTAGCACCAGTGCCCGGTTCTTAGGGAGCAACAGAGTCCCAGGGACTGATGTTGGCAGAATCCAAACTTGGCTATTTGCCCCAACTCCCCCCAA
This sequence comes from Aldabrachelys gigantea, assembly GCA_026122505.1. NCBI lineage: Eukaryota > Metazoa > Chordata > Testudines > Testudinidae > Aldabrachelys > Aldabrachelys gigantea. The sequence goes on along the minus strand of CM047489.1, from coordinate 15,768,952 downwards.
AGCATCTGCATCAGCAAACCAACACCTACAGGATATGTTTGCAAAGGCTGTGTGGACCTCTTCCCATTGCAAGGAAAATATGGTATCAGACTTTGTGTAACAGCGCCACCTAGTGACTCCTGCCAGGAATTTCATTCAACACTTAAGCATAGTCCAATGTTTTGATTAAAAAGTATTCATGAAATTCAAGAAAAAAATTCATTTGGCCTCATTTCAACTAGACATTTTCCTTTGTTTTGGGTTTTCAGAACTAAAATGAGACAAAACTCTCAGTTAGAAACACGGAGAGTTTTGTTTTGTTTCCTTACAAAACAGATGGGCTGGTGGGGATAGTTCAGTGGTTTGAGCATTGGCCTGCTAATCCCAGCGTTGTGAGTTCAATCCTTGAGGAGGCCATTTGGGGATTGGTCCTGCTTTGAGCAGGGGATTGAACTAGATGATCTCCTGAGATCCCTTCCAGCCATAATAATCTATGGTTCTATGAACATTTTCCTTCTATTTATGTCTTTTGAAAAACAAAATGAAAAAAAAAAGTCAATTCAAAACTAAACAAAACGTTTTTAATTTCATAATTATTTTTCTGCAAAGACTAAAAAGGTCCTTGGATGTGAATTGTCTGGGAAAAAGTTTTTGATTTCAGTTAAACAGTGTTCGGATTAAAATAATGTTGGGTCAAAAAAAATTGTGGAAACATGTCAACCAACTCTACTACCAAAGAACAGCCACTAATGTCACCTAGAAGATAACTGAGGGGTGAGCTCCCTGGTATGTTCATGAGGATATTAGGGATGACCACTTACCACTGGACTCAGCCAGCTCCAGCCAGTGGGGTCTTGCTGGTGGCTGCTTGGAGAGACCATTCACATTGAGGTTCTTTCCTAGGACTGGATCTAAAGCTCCTGTTGGGAATCACAATTCCTGCCCTCCTGGTTCTGACTGTGGTGCTTTGTCTGCTGGGAAAGAAAGGTGGGTATGACAGTGAGGCCAAGCCTTGTTATCAGATGTACAGGCAAATGTGGCAGAGACACCCCCTGAGACCCCCTGTACCCAGTGTGTCTGTGATGGGAGGAGAGAGATGACCAGAGACACAATGAAATTGATCATTCATTTTTGGGAGGCTGGCTGAGTAGAAAGATCAAAGAGATGATGAAATGGATTATCATTGTGATTAATTATTTATATTATGGTAGCACTTTGGGGATCCAGTCAGGGATCAGAGCCCCACTGTGCTAGACATGGTACATTATTTATTAGGATGTTACTGTAGTACCCTGGAGCCCCAATCAGGGATCAGGACCCCGCTGTGCCAGGCGCTGCACAGATCAGTAATGAAGGGGACAGTCCCTGCCCCAGAGATGGTCACAACCTAAGACTCAGCCAGGGGCGTGTGTATGGATGGAATATCGACACACAGGTACCTAAGGCTGCAGTTCAGGAAGACATCTCCTAGTCAGAAAGGGCCCGTACGCCTGTGCCCATATGTAAGTGGTTTCCTGAATCTGGACCTAACAACTCTGAATCTAGAGCTCTGGACACAGCTCTGCCCTGCCAACCTTTCTCACACAGCATCCCCAGCCCCAAGCTTTCACAGCACTCTAGTCACCCCAACAATCTCGAGACTGGCTTAAAACTCATGGGATTTCCAACAAGTCATCAATGTGAGTTCTTTGTATTTGCCTGGGGGATTTGATCTTTGGGGGCCTTTGGGTCACATCTTCAGGCTTTTCTCCCCAAACAGGAGGGTTATAAATTTATTTGTTGTTTTTTTTTAATGAAAGCCGAGATTCTCACTGAATCCCCTGACTCTCAGAACTGGGGCTTTACATAGAACATCAAATGCCATGAGACCAGAACTAACGTTCTGGTGGAGAAGAGCGTTGGGCTAGACCAGGCCATGTGGATGGGGCTCTGCTTCAATACCATTATGAATTAGGGCCATGTCGCTTAGTTTCCTTCTCTCTCTCTTTCTGCCCACAATGAATCGAGTCTTCGATCACATTGTTTCACTGCCTTCCAGTTACGTCTCTGCCAAGGGATCAAAGGTAGGAGGAGATTATTCCATCTCCAGTCTCATTTCCATTCTGGTTCTCTTCTCTCTGTCTCATGGAAGGGCTGACAGCCACTCCAGTTTCTGAGTGGAGCTCAGCTCTGCTGCTGCAGGGGGTTTCAGTCTGGTTGTTGTGCAGAAATTTTTGAAAAGTCCAGGGCAGGATGAACTCCCTGGTCGGGATGGGATCAGGGGTTACGAGGAGATGCTTTAAAGAATGGGTTTGCCAAAGCAGTGTGTTCCCATTGACTTTTTGAGCAGCAGAGTGAGTGTGTTGGAAAACGGTCCCTACACGTGTGAAAGAATGAAAATGAGCCTGTTTTACATTCAGGGAATGTTGGGGCTGGTCAGCCACCAACTAACTCTGCCAGTTCCCTAGAATCGAGTCTGTTCTTCTGGGGTGGGGCTGGGAGTGGCTGGGCCTGGCTGGGATCCAAAGGTCTCCAACCCATCCAGCTGTTGTGGGTAACACCCAGCGTTAGCTCCATTGGCTGAAGCTGGTTTAGTGCCACGCTCGGCGCGTCCACACATGGACTTACCCCAAAACACGGGTTCCCTCAGAGCAGCCGTGATTTCTCTACTGGGGAGACCTGGGCAGCAGGGATGCCTGTGGGGATTCAGAGTGTGCCGTACATGTTAACAATGTGCAGTGCTGAGGGGGATCTGAGCCAGTCGCCTCTGCAGCATGGCCTAGGGGGACCCACTCATTGGGACCCAGGCTGCCCCTAGTATCAGGGAAGCTGCTAAGCGCTGCTGGCTCACTCTCTGCCCATCACCCTGTCAGGGGCTCCCCCTGCCCACCACACACAGAGACTCTCCATTGCTCTGCAGTCAGCTCCTGCCACTCAGGGCTCCCCCAACTCCTGCTCCCCTCTCCCTCTGACTTCCCAGTCACCTTCTGCAGCCCATCAGGCCCGCTGCAGCCATTTTGAGGGCCACAGGGCCCATATGCTCGTTCTAAGCCCTGCTTGGCCCATGCCGGCCTCACAGCCCCGGAGCTCGGAGCAGATTTATCAGCTGCGCATTGCCCCAAGAGGGACTCCAGCAAATCCTAATGGCCCCAGCCCAGATGGACATGTCGGGGGGAACAACCAGCCCTGGTTCAACATTTTCACAGAAATCATGGGTGGTGTTTGACAAAAAATTCAAAGTGAAACAAACAAAATGTCCATTAGAAAAAAAACAAAATGAACACTGTCTCTTTAAGATATTTTTATTGAAAGTTCATTAAAATCCAACCGTTTTTGGCTAAACATTAGATTTGGGTTAAGCAATTGTGAAAATAATTTCTGTTGAAAAATGTCACCCAGTTCTAACTTTGTGAAAACGACAGTATTCTTTTCAACTTCTGTCCTGAGATGTCAGGGATTTTCAGTTCCCTCCAAGCTTAACTCCATGCTGGCTAGTGAGGTTTTGGTTAGTTGGTTTCTTGGCCATTTTGCTGAAGTAGAACAGGATGTTCAAGTTTCAGCTTTATTAGACTTTCCCTGCGTAAATGGCGAAGCTGCCATGTTCCCTGATCTACCCAGACATAGGATTTGCTGCCTTTCCACTGAGCATGAGCTGAATGGAGATGTAAGGTTCTAGCAGCAGAACCAGCCATAGGAAGAAACCTACTTACAGTTGAAGCTCTGAAAACAGACTCAGTGTCACCAGGTGACAGAGAGAGAGCACATGGCATCACTGATACCCTCTGTCCTTATTACTCCCCACAGGGAACAAGTCCAGCATAACACCAGCAACATGCCTGAAGATCATATTGAAAGTAAGAACTTTTGGAGAGTACTGTGGTTACTGGCTTCACCTACACATGAGGGAAAAATGCGGGGACTGGGAGTAATTGTGTTAATTGGTGGAGGATGGACACATCCTAGATCAGACTGTCTGGCCAAGAATTAGACCAACAAATTGCCTGTGATAAAAGTGAATGTGGCAAAAGAGTTCCCAGGGTCCCAGGGCACATGCATCTGAGTCCCTGAGGTTCCTTCATCCCAACCTTTGCCTGTTATACACAGTTGTGCATTGTAATGGATTAGGAGATTGAGCCAAAGCATTACCACTTCCCTTCCTTCATTGAAAAGACACATCCTGGGGAAAGCTCCCATTGGAAAGTGTTCCACCACCTTCACAGAGAGCTGGGTCTGCCCAGTGCTGACCAGTCCTTCCTGCCCTGTGCAAATGTGGACCAGGATGTGACAACACAGCAATAAGTCCCAACAGACTATGCCTTGTCTGGCAATTGGTGCCCACCCATTGGCTGTATTGTGAGGCCCAAGGCTGAAGGCTGAGATAAGTATGTGGGGGATATTCTTATCTCAGAGTATGTGAGGGTCAAAGTATAAATAGAGAAAAATATTGTTTAAAAAATCCCTAAATGCTCTACGTATTTGGAAGCCCTGAGGAGTGTAGTGTCACTTCCCAAAGGGAGCTTTAGCCCCCTGAGAAGTACAGTCACACACAACCTTTGTTCCATTTAGAATCTGGCTCGTTAATTTTATATTTTCAATTAAAAAATGAAAATTAATCTGGGGATCATTAAGTCCTCGACCTGGTTGGAAAATAGGGTTTTTTCCTGTGGAAGATATAGATAAAAATTAATTTGTTTTATTTTTCTCAAAATTTTCTGTGGGAACTTTCTACTTTTCACTGAAGTATCAAAAATCAAAATACTTGAGATTTAAAAGAAAAAAAAATCAATTCATATTGGTGCAAGAGTGCCTCGTGCTCCTGGTCTCTTTGAACATAGAATCATAGAATATCAGGATTGGAAGGGACCCAGGAGGTCATCTAGTCCTACCCCCTGCTCAAAGCAGGACCAATTCTCAACTAAATCATTCCAGCCAGGGATTTGTCAAGTCTTACCTTCAAAACCTCTAAGGAAGGAGATTCCACACCTCCCTAGGTAACCCATTCCAGTGCTTCACCACCCTCCTAGTGAAAAAGTTTTTCCTAATATCCAACTTAAACCTCCCCCACTGCAACTTGAGACTATTACTTGTTGTTCTGATATCAGGTTCCACTGAGAACAGTCTAGATCCATCCTCTTTGGAACCCCCTTTCAGGTAGTTGAAAGCAGCTATCAAATCCCCCCTCTTTTTTTCCTTCTGCAGCCTAAACAATCCCAGTTCTCTCAGCCTCTCCTCATAAGTCATGTGCTTCAGCCCTCTAATAATTTTTGTTGCCCTCTGCAGAGCTCTTTTCAATTTTTCCATTCTCCCCTCTTGCTGACAGGAAATAGTACATCATGGGACTCTCTGGTTGCAGTGCATCATAGGAGATGAAGCCCAATCAGGCAGCCCGATCTGTAGTGGAAAACATCAACACAGGGCAACTGAACTAGAATTCCCATGTGACACCATGCTGGTATTTTGAAACAGAAGATATCTGGTTTTGAGCAAATAGTTCAGTTTGGGGGTACTCCTTTTTTGAACAAAATGTTGAAACTTTCTGCCAAAAGCCACATCAGTGTGTGACAAAATAGCTCTGTTGAAACACTGACAGACAATGCTCCACTTGCTGACAGAACATCTCCAGCAGCCATATTAAATCCTTCTGCTTCGGTATCACGTAGCGACCCTGCTCAGGATCAGGCCCCATTGTGCTCAGTGCTGCCCACAGGGAAGCCCTGCCCTGGCTCGGGGAGAGGTGGGAGCTGTGGGGTTATAGCTCATGCCCAGCAATGTGCATTCCATTAAGGGGTTTTACACCCAGTGACCATGTGTAACTGTCATTCTCTCCCCAGATGCCTCAGTGGATTGTCTGGTAAGCACCCAGGTGAGTCGCAGCTTTTATTAAGGACAAAATAAAGTGATAGAAAAGAGCGCTTTGTTTGCCTGTTCCAGCTCAGCAGTGACCCGTGGGCTTGGAACATGGATTTACTCAGGATTCTCAGGTTTCTGATTGTGTCTGTAACCCTGGTCTCATTGCTGCTGCCCCAGATCTCCACCCAGGAGGAGGTAGTTTCCTCCCATAAGTGCTATTACCCTGCCCCCCATGGACACACAGACACACATCCAGGTGAGAGGAAAACATCCTTCCCAAACTCCACACCACAGAGATAGGGGATAATCCCTCATGGCCTGAAAATCTATGCTGCTGCAAAGGGGCTTTCTCCACCTGCCTCTGCAGTCAAACAAACAATCAAGGCAGAGATGTTCAAGGTTTCAAAGTTCCTATTAAAACTCCTGGGAACTAGATGGTGAAATCCCCCAGGCAAGTTTGAAAACCTCCTTCAAAATGTTACCCAAGTGGGAATCGACTCTAGTGAGGCAGATCCTATTAGTGAAGCCCCAGCTCCAGTCGCTGGTAACCCCCCCACCATGGGCCTCTCAAAGGGGAAGGAGGACAGGCAAGGGATGAAATCCTGGGAGTTTCCTATTGACTTCCATGAGGGCAGAACTTCCACCAATGGGTTTGCATGCGATATATGTGTCAGTGGGACATTCATGGTCTCACAATATACAGACCCTGGGTATCATGCATAGGCACTGACATACTCAGATCGCCCCACCCCAGGCCCTGTCCCCACTCCATCCCTTTCTCCAAGCTCCCACTCCAAGAGTTTGGGTCACTGAAATTCTGTCCTAGTATTATTATTATTTTTAATATGTAACATTTTATTGAGCGTTTAAAACATTTCCACAAAGGCAAGAGCTGTGCGCTGCTATCATGGAGGCATAGCTAGTCTCCTCAAAATTAAGGTTGAAGTTAGCATCCCATGACCAGCCTGATTTTCACACACACCCCTACAAGTCCATCCCAGTAGATGTGACATTTGATAACCATGTCATCACCAGGGAGATCTTTTTCTGAAAGCTGGAGGCAAAGAACTCAAGTGATCTCAGAGAGTTGGAGTCTCATTCGCTTTTCAGAGATTTTCCTAGTATTACTTTGGCTGTTCTTATATTGACAAACACTGATTTATCCCTTAAAGCTTTTAGTTAATGACTGTACAACAGGTTACTACTTACAGGGATATTTATGACTCCTGTGTATTCAGAATCTGATTTAACCCTATGAAAATTATATATATATAAAAAAAAAATTCCCGTCTCACCCCTATGGTTGGTATGTGTCTTCCTCAATCTCAGGTCCTCTACCAGAGGCCTGGGAATTTGAGGGTTCTGCGCAGTATCTTAGCTGTTCCTAGCACTCACTCTTCTGGACAGACAGCTCTGATGTTGTTTCTGGGATCTGTTGGAGCCACTCACCCAGCTTAGGAGTCACAGCCCTGAGTGCTCCTACCACCACTGGGACCACTTTGGCCTTCACTTTCCACATCCTTTCTAGTTCCTCTTTCAGGCCGTGGTACCTCTCCAGCTTCTCATATTCCTTCTTCCTGATGTTGCTGTCACTTGGCACTGCTATATCTATCACCACCGCTGTCTTCTGGTCCTTGTCTATTACCACGATGTCTGGTTGATTGGCCAGTACCTGCCTGTCTGTCTGGATCTGGAAGTCCCACAGAATCTTAGCCCTGCTATTCTCCACAACCTTCTGTGGAATCTCCCATCTGGTCTTGGGAGGGTCTAGCCCATACGCTGTGCAGAAGTTCCTATACACAATGCCAGCCACTTGGTTGTGCCGTTCAGTGTATGCTGTTCCTGCCTGCATCTTACATCCTGCCACTATGTGTTGGACTGTCTCTGAGGCATCTCTGCACAGTCTGCACCTTGGGTCCTCTCTAGTGTAGTAGACCCCTGCTTCAATGGATCTGGTGCTCAATGCCTGTTCCTGTGCTGCTATGATCAGTGCCTCAGTGCTGTCCTTTAGTCCAGCCCTTTCCAGCCACTGGTAGGATTTCCCAGTGTCAACCACCTCAGCTATCTGTCGATGGTACATCCCATGCAGGGTCTTGTCTTGCCATGGCACTTCTTCTGCTTGGTCTTCCTCCCATGTCTGCTGCTGCCTCAGGCATTCTCTCAGCAGCTCATCTTTGGGGGCCATCTTACTGATGTACTCCTGGATATTCCAGGTTTCGTCCAGGACAGTGGCTTTGACGCTCACCAATCCCCGCCCACCTTCTTTCAAGCTGGTATACAGTCGCTGGGTGGGGTGTTGGACTTGGGGTGGAAACCTCTGTGCATTGTGAGGAGCTTCCGGGTCTTCACATGGGCAGCCTCCATGTCCTCCTTTGGCCAGCTCACTATACCGGCAGGGTATCTGATGACCGGCAGGACGTATCTGTTGATGGCATGGATCTTGTTCTTCCCACTGAGCTGGCTCTTCAGGACCTGTCTTATCCTTTGGTGATACTTGGATGTTGCTGTCTTCCTTGCCTCCTCATTGTGGTTTCCATGTGACTGCAGGACGCCAAGGTACTTGTAGCTGGTCTGTATGTCTGCTATGTGGCCCGCGGGTAGTTCCACCCCATCAGTCTTGACTATCTTCCCTCTCTTCACTACCATCCGGCCACACTTCTCCAGTCCAAATGACATCCCGATATCCTAACTGTAGATCCACGTCAGGTGGATTAGCAAGTCGATGTCTCGTTCATTCTTAGTATACAGCTTGAAGTCATCCATGTAGAGGAGGTGGCTGATGGTAGTTTCACTCCTGAACCTATATACATAGGTTTCCCTTTGACCCAAGTAGTGAGCCATTATTCCGGGTCTTGAGCATAGCTACACTGAGAGGAGAATGTGATGACAGAGTCAGGTATGTTTGTTTATGCAATCCCATTTATTTACATAACATCTACAAAGTCCTGTTTCCTTGAACAGAACAGGAACCAGACAACACAAGGCACTTTATTTGATTCCAGCTCCAAGCCTCTTTCCAGCCAGCATTATGCCTAACAGCCTTTCTCTCTCAGCTTTTTTCACAGGGTCCTGCTACAAGTGCTCCTCTAGCCGTATCTGGCTTTCTTTTTGCTTTCTCTGGTTGTTCTGAGGTGTTTCTGTTGCTTCTCTCAAACAGCCCTGCTTTTCTTATCAGACCCTGAGGAACTCTCTTGGACCATGCCCAGACTTCTCTGTGGTCTAGTCCTTGGGTGGTGGTTTTCCATTGCTTCAGCTAAAACTAAATAAAGGAGCATTAAATTATTCCCTTATTTAGCCTGAGTGGAAGGTGGATATCACAGCCACCAATTTCAGCAAGGTGCTGCAATTGCCCATAGATGAAAGACATGCTTGTTGGGAGCACCCAGTCTTCAGCATAACAACAGTTTGAAAAATGTGCATAGAACCATAATAATAAATATTGGCATTAATAACAGCAGTGATCAAAATATAAAAAAAGACAGGAAAAAAACTACACTGAATGAAAAAGGCTAATGCAGTCCTAAGATGTATTACTGTTGTACAGAGTTATTATCATTATTAAATTGTACAGTGTTATTACCATTGTACATTGGACGTGTATAACAGGGAAGTGTTATTACCATTAAACAAGGCACTGGGGAGACCTCATCTGGAATACTGTGTGCAGTTCTGGTCTCCCATGTTTAAGAAAGATGAATTCAAACTGGACCAGGTGCACAGAAGGGCTACTAGGATGACGTGAAGAATGGTGAACCCACCTTCTGAGAAGAGACTCAAAGAGCTTGGCTTGTTTAGCCTAACCAAATGAAGGCTGAGGGGAGATATGATTGCTCTCCATAAATACATCAGCGCGATAAGCACCAGGGAGGGAGAGGAGTTATTAAAGTTAAGTACCAGTGTGGATCCCAGAATGAATGGAATAAACTGGCCATCAACAAGGTTAGGCTAGAAATTAGATGAAAGTTTCTAACCATCAGAGGAGTGAAGTTCTGGAACAACCTCCCAAGGGGAGCAGTTGAGGCAAAAAAATGAACTGGCTTGATAAGTTTATGGAGGGGATGGTATGATGAGACTGTCTACAACCTCATGTAGTCAATCTGCAACTGCTAGCAGCAAATATCTCCTACAGTCCATGATGGGACACTAGATAGGTCAGGCTCTGACTTACTACAGAGAATTCATTGCCAGGTGTCTGGCTGGTGGGTCTTGCCCACATGCTTAAGTCCAACTGAGTGACAGATTTGGGGTTGGGAAGGAATTCCCCCCCATATCAGCTTGGCAGAAACCATGGGGTGTTGTTGTCTTGCTCTGCAGCATGAGGCATGGGTCACTTTCAGGTTTAAAATAGTGTAATAATTATGGAGTCTCTGTAACCTGAAGTCTTTAAATCATGATTTGAGGATTCTAGTGACTCAGCAAGAAGTTAGGGGTCTTTTACAGGAGTGGGTGGGTGAGGTTCTTTGGCCTGCGATGTGCAGGAAGTCAAACTAGATAATCACGGTGGTCCCTTCTGACCTTAAAGTCTATGAATCTATAATAACAGCCCATCACAGAGAGAACCTGGCACTACCTCGATGGGGCAGCTGGCATGGAGAAAGGGAGAAGGGCTCCTCTGCTGCAGGTGTCAGGGCAAACCTCAGATGTCTGTGGGGCAGAAAAGGGCCAAACTAAGGCTGGGGAGGGAGAAATCTGAGCTGCCTGCCTCCGAGGGGTTTATGTAGGAAGTGGGGCCGTTGGTGTTTCCCATCCTAGATTCCCATTACGACTGTTCCTGATGTACGTACAGCTGTGCTGTCAGGTGGACATTGTCTGGCTTTAGGTTGGTTTAGCAGAAAAGTAACATTATCATGTTTTTTCTTAAAGGATCCACCATCCCACAGAGAAGAGACACTGACATACACGACTATTGCTTTGCAGCAGGACAGACATCATTAATGCTCCACTTGCTGAAATGCAGGACTCGTCAGTGCGCAGCCGCATCACACAACCTCCCAAAATCAGAGGGAATTGTAGAGTCCACGTGTCAAGGAAGTGTGTGACCTTCTCCAGGGTCACAGCTGGACAATGCACAGCACCCAAAGTGCTGTAGGACACTGGAATATTCTCAGGGCACATGCAGCCTCTTTACCTTTTGGGGAAAAATGTTTCTTTTGAATAAAAGTGGAAAAAAAACCAAACTCTGTATTGCTATCCTCTAACTCTTTATATCAACAGCTCAGCTCCCAAGTCCTCTTAGCTGTTCAGAGATTCCATTGCCAACCCAAACTGTACAGAAATCATGAGGCAGCTCCCCCAAAATCCCAAGGTTCTTTTAAGAATTAGTGATTTATTTTTTTTTAGTTATGCATTTTATTTGCTTTTATTTGACTTCTGGTGTTTGACTGTATGGAGGTCAGGTCAGGTTTTCCAGGTGTTCTTCACAACCAGGAGGGTTAGAAATGTACACATTTCAACAAAATCCAAGATTCTCATGTAATCCCAGCACCTCAGCTGCTGGTCCTTAAGAAAAGCAGTGAATATTATGAGATGTGCTGTGAAATCAATAGAACTGACAACAGCATCAGGGTCACTTTTGAATTTGCAGGTGTGTTTAATGTCATGTGGGTTTGTAGAGATGTGATGAAATATAAATGTCAAGCAAAAAGTATTAGTTACAAGACTAATTATTCCAGAGAATGGAGCCACGTGAATGCAAGAGAACATTCTGCCAGTATTTGGCTCCCTGGAAGGTAGTCACTGCATGAAGCAATTACTATGCTTTGGTGCATGATTTTGAGCTGTTATTTGACAGGAATTTTAAACTGATGGCCAGGTTTCTAAGTGCCATCACCCAGCAGCTGATAAAAACCCTCATTTGAGAACAATGATTGACAGCTGCTGGGTCCTGAGTGTTTTGGAAAATCTAGCCACTGCATTAGGTGCCTGAGAGACAAACTGCAAATTCTGGCTCTGTTGTGAGCTTTTACATGAGTGACAGAGTCCCTGTTCCTGGAATAATCAGCACCTGAACAATGTCTCTGGATGATGCTGCAGACCCTGGTGAATTTGGGAATTGTTCTTTCGCTCTTATACCTTTGTTTTGTGTTGCTAGTTCAAGCTCTTTCAGTGTGTTTAACCATCCAGAGAAGCCCTTTTCTGCAGGGCTTTGAGCTCCCTGGCACATTTCCACAGCAACTCGGGGCAGCTTTCAACTTTCAGATAATTAAGAAAACGAGCTGTGGAGGGGAAAAAAAAGCATCATCTTCTTTGTGACCAGAGTCTTCTGCTTCTGTTTTATTCAGACGAAAGCCCACCCACTTTCCTCCCTCTCAGTTGGCTTTTCTTTAGCTTCGCCACCCCCAGCACTCAAAAATCACAAGTCAGGCCACCCAAATCATGAGATTGGCTTAAAAAAACAAGAGACTTTTAAAAATAATCAGTGTTGGGTTCTTTGTATTAGTCTCCTGGTGCTGGAGCCTTTAAGGTTTTATCTACACAGGGATGCTCAGGAAAATTAATCTGAATTAACTAAAGGTATGAATTTAAAGTGGGTTAATAAAACTTTGTTAAATTCCTGTGTGGACAGTCTTACTCAGAATTAAAGCCCTAATTCAACTGGTGATAACTTACTTCCAACGTGAACTAAACTGTGAGTGGGAGAGGAGAAGGGACTGGGGAAATACCAGTTCTGAGAAGGGTGACATCATTGGTCACGGCTGTACAATAGGCCCCTGCAGTAACAGCCTTTGCCCAGTTAACTCCTCCAGTCTCCCTCATTCCCCATCCCTTTCCCTGTCAGTCACTCTGCCCTGCAGCCTGCAGATCTCTGCTCACTCCAAGCCAGGCCATGGTTACACAGAGCTCTGCCAGAGCTTAGACCTGCCATGAACTGTCCCAGTCAGATAGCCCAGCTCAGCTCCTTCCTTCCGTATAAATAATCCCTCCTGCAGAGAGACTATAGAATTAGGGGGAGAGGCTGGGCTCATGTTTAAGCACCAGAGTGGAACTTCAGGGAGCTTAGGGTTCAAGTTCCAGCTCTACTACACCATCCTTTGGCCTGTCACTTCATCTCTCTGGACTCAGCTCTCCATGTGTGAAATGGGGATAATAATTCTGCCTTGTCTAAGGGGAGAATTCCCAAAGCCCCTAAGGGATTTCAGAACACAAGTGTGTGATTGTGCCCACTGCCTCATGTTCTTAAATCCCTCAGATGCTGGTGGTATTCTCTTCGATTCTTCCTGTCAGAGGTAGGGGCCCAGGCAGAGACAGATGCATCATGGAGGTGAATGCCTGGCTGCAAAGATGGTGTCGCCAGGAGGGCTTTGGCTTCCTCAACCACGGGATGCTATTTGAGGAAGGACTGCTAGGCAGAGATGGTGTTCACCTTTCGAGGAGGGGGAAGACCTTATTTGCACACAGGCTGGTTAACCTAGTGAGGAGGGCTTTAAACTAGGTTCGACGGGGACAGGTGAGCAAAGCCCACAGGTAAGTGGGGAACATGAAGACCTGGGAGATGGGTCGGAAACAAGAGGAAGCATGGGCTATAATGGCAGAGAGAAAGGAGGGTCAGGGCAAAACTGGGAGGCAAGATCAAACCAGTATCTTAGATGCCTATATACAAATGCGAGAAGTATGGCTAATAAGCAGGAAGAACTGGAAGTGCTAATAAATAAATACAACTATGACATTGTTGGCATCTCTGAAACTTGGGGGGATAATACACATGATTGGAATGTTGGTGTGGATGGGTATAGTTTGCTCAGGAAGGATAAACAGGGGAAAAAGGGAGGAGGTGTTGCCTTATATATTAAAAATGTACACACTTGGACTGAGGTGGAGATGGACATAGGAGACGGAAATGTTGAGAGTCTCTGGGTTAGGGTAAAAGGGGTAAAAAACAAGGGTGAAGTTGTGCTAGGAGTCTGCTACAGGCCACCTAACCAGGTGGAAGAGGTGGATGAGGCTTTTTTTAAACAACTAACAAAATCATCCAAGGCCCAAGATTTGGTGGTGATGGGGGACTTCAACTATCCAGATATATGTTGGGAAAATAACACCGCGGGGCACAGACTATCCAATAAGTTCCTGGACTGCATTGCAGACAACTTTTTATTCCAGAAGGTTGAAAAAGCTACTAGAGGGGAAGCTGTTGTAGACTTGATTTTAACAAATAAGGAGGAACTCGTTGAGAATTTGAAAGTAGAAGGAAGCTTGGATGAAAGTGATCATGAAATCATAGAGTTTGCAATTCTAAGGAAGGGCAGAAGGGCGCACAGCAAAATAGAGACCATGGATTTCAGGAAGGCGGATTTTGGTAAGCTCAGAGAGCTGATAGGTAAGGTCCCATGGGAATCAAGACTGAGGGGAAAAACAACTGAGGAGAGTTGGCAGTTTTTCAAAGGGACACTATTAAGGGCCCAAAAGCAAGCTATTCCGATGGGTAGGAAAGAGAGAAAATGTGGCAAAAGACCACCTTGGCTTAACTGCGAGATCTTGCATGACCTACAAAATAAAAAGGAGTCATATAAAAAATGGAAACTAGGTCAGATTACAAAGGATGAATATAGGCAAATAACACAGGAATGCAGGGGCAAGATTAGAAAGGCAAAGGCACAAAATGAGCTCAAACTAGCTATGGGAATAAAGGGAAACGAGAAGACTTTTTATCAATACATTAGAACCAACAGGAAGACCAAGGACAGGGTAGGCCCACTGCTCAGTGAGGAGGGAGAAACAGTAACAGGAAACTTGGAAATGGCAGAGATGCTTAATGACTTCTTTGTTTCAGTCTTCACTGAGAAGTCTGAAGGAACGTCTAACATAGTGAATGCTTATGGGTAGGGGGTAGGTTTAGAAGATAAAATTAAAAAAAGCAAGTTAAAAATCACTTAGAAAAGAAATTTCCACTACCTGCGTCTGATGAAGTGGGTATTCACCCACGAAAGCTCACATTCCAAAACTTCTGTTAGTCTATAAGGTGCCACAGGATTCTCTGCTGCTTTTTTAGAAAAGTTAGATGCCTGCAAGTCACCAGGGCCTGATGAGATGCATCCTAGAATACTCAAGGAGTTAATAGAGGAGGTATCAGAGGCCTGGTCTACACTACGAGTTTAAATCGATTTAAAGAGAGTTAAATCGATTTAACGCTGTACCCGTCCACACTACAACGCCCTTTATATCAATATAAAGGGCTCTTTAAATCGATTTCTGTACTCCTCCCCGACGAGAGGAGTAGCGCTAAAATCAATATTGCTACTTCGGAATAGTGTTAGTGTGGACGGAAATTGATGTTATTGGCCTCCGGGAGGTATCCCACAGTGCACCACTGACCGCTCTGGACAGCAATCAGAACTCAGAGGCACTGGCCAGGTAAACAAGAAAAGCCCCGGGAACTTTTGAATTCAATTTCCTGTTTGGCCAGCGTGGAGCTCTGATCAGCACAGGTGACCACGCAGAGCTCATCAGCACAGGTAACAATGCAGTCTCCTGAGAATCGAAAAAGAGCGCCAGCCTGGACCGCACAAGAGGTACTCGATCTGATCGCTATATGGGGAGAGGATTCAGTGCTAACAGAACTCCGTTCAACAAGACGAAATGAAAAAATATTTGAAAGAATTTCAAAGTCTATGACGGGAAAAGGCCACAGCAGGGACTCAGTGCAGTGCAGAGTAAACGTTAAGGAGCTCAGACAGGCATACCAGAAAACCAGAGAAGCAAACGGAAGGTCTGGGTCAGGGCCGAAAACATGCCGCTTCTATGCTGAGCTGCATGCAATTTTAGGGGGGTGCGCAACCAGTACCCCACCCCTGGCCATGGATTCAGAGGTCGGGGTTGTAATATCAACCATGGCTGAGGATTCTGCAGAGGGGGAAGATGAGGAGGAAGAGGAAGAGGAGGAAGAGCTTGCTGAGAGCACACAGCACTCCATTAGCCCCAACAGCCAGGAGCTTTTTGTGACCCCAGAATTACCGTCCCAGCCCACCCAAGCCACTAGCCCAGACAGTGAAGCCATGGAAGCGACCTCTGGTGAGTGTACCTTTGTAAATATCAAACATGGTTTAAAACAAGCGTTTTTTAATTATTGAATTGCCATCAGGGCTTGGGATGCATTCGCAGCCAGTACAGTTACAGGAAAAGATCGTTAACGTGTCTGGGGATGGAGTGAAAATCCTCCAAATAAATCTCTATGAATCGCTCTTGGAGGTACTCAAAAAGCTTTTGCAGAAGATTTCTGGGCAAGGCAGCCCTATTTGTTCCCCCATTGTATGACACTTTTCCACTCCATGCATGTAGCAAGTAATTCAGAATCATAGCTTCACAAAGCACAGCCACGTATGGCCCAGGTGACTGCTGGCATTCCAGAAACATACGTTCTGCATCCTGTGGTGGTATTCTCAGGAGAGTTATATCATTCATTGTAACCTGGTTGAAATTCAGGACTTTAATTAGGGGGCAGACATGGCGATTTTCCTACTGGGCAGCAGCTTAATCTTCCTTGCTCGTAGCAAAGCGGGGGGAGGGCAGGAATGATAGCGTTGAGTTTCTCAGCGTTTGGCGAGCAGGAATCTTCCCAGGTACCAGCCACGATCATTACCAGTGATCTTACATGATAGCAGCCATGCGGTGGGGGAGGAGGGGAAAGAGGGGGGTTTGGGTTTTGCTGGTTCCTCTTAACAGGAACAAGGCATCATAGATCACTGTGTATATGAACGCTGGAGAAGTCAAACAGAAAGCCTTACCATGGCCGCATGGAAGCTTAATTTGGATGCCTGGACCTGCGTCTGTGAGATCTGCAACACCAGAGCCACAGGCACTCAATATTAAACGATGCAAAATGCGACCTTGTATTGAAATCACATGTGCTATGTAAGGAGGATAGTGTTATTCACTGTGAAAGAGTACAAGCATTGTTCTGTAAAATGTATCTTTTTACGTACTTCTCTCCCTGTTTTCCCTCCCCCATGCAGCTGCACAGTTGTCTGGCCTCCCTACGCCATCCCGAAGGCTAGCTCAGAAAAGGCGGAGGAGGAAGAGAACACGAGATGAAATGTTCTCAGAAATCATGGAAGTAACACGCAATGACAGAGTTCATCAGAATGAGTGGAAGGACGTGCTAGCAAAGTACAGAAAAGATGCCAGTCAACGGGAGGATAGGAGAGACGCTCGAGATGAGAGGTGTAGGCAGGAAGATCAGCGGTGGCGGGATGCTACGCTGCAGCTGCTGCGTGCTCAAACTGATATCCTCCAACGCATGGTGGATCTTCAGGAAGAGCAGCGGGCTTACAGAGTGCCGCTGCAGCCCATGTTTAACCACCCTCAAAGCTCCCCAAGTTCCATATCTCCCTCACCCAGACGTGTAAGAACGCGTGGGGGAAGGCTTTCTGCACCCGCCCACTTCACCCCCCTGGACAGTCCAAGCAAAAGGCTGTCATTATGTTGAAATGAGCTTAATGGCCTTTTCCTTCCCTTCTATCCTTCTCCCAAAGCACAGCAGGCAGGGATACCTTGATAATTCTCTGCCTCTTTTTATAATTACTTTTTAATAAAGAATACATCCAAAGGGGGAGGGTGGGTTGCTTACAGGGAATGACTTTTAAGAAAGAATACATGATTTTTAAACAATACTGAATGACTTTTAATAAAGAATACATGATTTTTAAATGATACTGACTTTATTTCCTTCAGCAAGCTGTAAGTAAAGGGGAAGGGTGGGTTGCTTACAGGGAATGAGTCAATCAAGGGGGGAGGGTTCATCAAGGGGAAACAAACACAGCAGTCACACCGTACCCTGGCCCATGCTGAAACTCATTTTTAAGGCTTCTCTGATGCACACCGCCTCCTGGTGTGCTCTTCTAATCGCCCTGGTCTCTGGCTGCTCGTACTCAGCGGCTAGGTGATTTGCCTCAGCATCCCACCCCGCCATAAATGTCTCCCCCTTACTCTCACAGAGATTGTGGAGCACACAGCAAGCAGCAATAACAAATGGGACATTGGTTTGGCTGAGGTCTGAGCGAGTAAGTAATGTTCGCCAGCGCCCTTTTAAATGGCCAAATGCACATTCTACCACCATCCTGCACTTGCTCAGTCTGTAGTTGAACAGCTCCTGACCACTGTCCAGGCTGCCTGTGTATGGCTTCATGAGCCATGGCATCAAGGGATAGGCTGGGTCACCCAGGATAACAACAGGCATTTCAACATCCCCAATGGTTATTTTCTGGTCTGGGAAGTAATTCCCTTGCTGCAGCCGTTTAAACAGAGTAGTACTTCTGAAGACGCGAGCATCATGAACTCTTCCTGGCCATCCCACGTGGATGTTGGTGAAACGTCCCTTGTGATCCACCAGTGCTTGCAGCACCATTGAAAAGTACCCCTTACGGTTTATGTACTGGGTGCCCTGGTGCTCCAGTGCCAAGGTAGGGATATGGGTTCCATCTATAGCCCCCCCACAGTTAGGGAATCCCATTGCAGCAAAGCCATCCACTATCACCTGCACGTTTCCAAGAATCACAACCTTTCGTAGCAGCAGCTTAACGATTGCTTTGGCTACTTGCATCACAGCAGCCCCCACAGTAGATTTGCCCACTCCAAATTGATTCCCGACTGACCGGTAGCTGTCTGGCATTGCAAGCTTCCAGAGGGCTATTGCCACTCGCTTCTCCACTGTGAGGTCTGCTCTCATCTTAGTATTATGGCGTTACAGGGCATGGGAAAGCATGTCACAAAGTTCAAAGAAAGTGCTCTTACGCATGCGAAAGTTTTGCAGCCACTGGGAATTGTCCCACACCTGCAAAACTATGTGGTCCCACCAGTCTGTGCTTGTCTCCAGCACCCAAAATTGGCGTTCAATGGGTAGAACCTGCCCCATTACCAGCAGTAGCTCCAAAACGCAGGGGCCCGCGGTTAGGGAGAATTCAGTGTCCATCTCCTCATCGCTCTCGTCGCCGTGCTGCCGTAGCTGCCTCCTCCTCTCCTCCTGCCTTTGCAGTTCATGGCTCAGCATAGACATCACGAGAGTGCGCGAGGTGTTGACAACGTTCACGATAGCGTTACTGATCTCAGCAGGGTCCATGCTTGCTGTGCTATGGCGTTTGCTTAGTTCACCCAGGGAAAAAGGCGTGAAATGGTTGTCTGCTGCTTTCACAAAGGGAGGGGTGAGGCTGTACCCAGAACCACCCGCGACAATGATTTCTGCCCCATCAGGCACTGGGCTCTCAACCCAGAATTCCAAGGGGCGGGGGAGACAGAGAACTATGGGATAGCTACGGAACGGCTACCCACAGTACACCGCTCCAGAAATCGACGCTATCCTTGGACCATGGACGCACACCATCGAATTAACGTGCCTAGTGTGGACGCACACACTCGACTTTATAATATCAGTTTTAAGAAACCGATTTTAGCTAATTCGATATTATCCAATAGTGTAGACATGGCCTGAGCCTCTAGCTATTATCTTTGGAAAGTCATGGGAGATGGGAGAGATTCCAGAAGACTGGAAAAGGGCAAATATAGTGCCCATCTATAAAAAGGGAAATAAAAACAACCCAGGAAACTACAGACCAGTTAGTTTAATTTCTGTGGCAGGGAAGATAATGGAGCAAGTAATTAAAGAAATCATCTGCAAACACTTGGAAGGTGGTAGGGTGATAGGGAATAGCCAGCATGGATTTGTAAAGAACAAATCATGTCAAGCCAATCTGATCGCTTTCTTTGATAGGATAACGAGTCTTGTGGATAAGGGAGAAGCGGTGGATGTGGTATACCTAGACTTTAGTAAGGCATTTGATATGGTCTCGCATGATATCCTTATCGATAAACTAGGCAAATACAATTTAGATGGGGCTACTACAAGGTGGGTGCATAACTGACTGGATAACCATACTCAGAGAGTAGTTATTAATGGCTCTCTATCCTGTTGGAAAGGTATAACAAGTGGGGTTCCGCAGGGATCTGTTTTGGGACCGGCTCTGTTCAATATCTTCATCAATGATTTAGATGTTGGCATAGAAAGTACGCTTATTAAGTTTGCGGACGATACCAAACCGGGAGGGATTGCAATTGCTTTGGAGGACAGGGTCAAAATTCAAAATGATCTAGACAAATCGGAGAAATGGTCTGAGGTAAACCGGATGAAGTTCAATAAAGACAAATGCAAAGTGCTCCACTTAGGAAGGAGCAATCAGTTTCACGCATACAGAATGGGAAGAGACTGTCTAGGAAGGAGTATGGCAGAAAGAGATCTAGGGGTCATAGTGGACCACAAGCTAAATATGAGTCAACAGTGCGATACAGTTGCAAAAAAAGCAAATGTGATTCTGGGATGCATTAACAGGTGTGTTGTAAGCAAGACACGAGAAGTCATTCTTCTGCTCTACTCTGCACTGGTTAGGCCTCAACTGGAGTATTGTGTCCAGTTCTGTGCACTGCATTTCAAGAAAGATGTGGAGAAATTGGAGAGGGTCCAGAGAAGAGCAACAAGAATGATTAAAGGTCTTGAGAACATGACCTATGAAGGAAGGCTGAAAGAGCTGGGTTTATTTAGTTTGGAAAAGAGAAGACTGAGAGGGGACATGATAGCAGTTTTCAGGTATCTAAAAGGGTGTCATCAGGAGGTGGGAGAAAACTTGTTCACGTTAGCCTCTAATGATAGAACAAGAAGGAATGGGCTTAAACTGCAGCAAGGGAGATTTAGGTTGGACATTAGGAAAAAGTTCCTAACTGTCAGGGTGGTTGGACACTGGAATAAATTGCCTAGGGAGGTTGTGGAATCTCCATCTCTGGAGATATTTAAGAGTAGGTTAGATAAATGTCTATCAAGGATGGTCTAGACAGTATTTGGTCCTGCCATGAGGGCAGGGGACTGGACTCGATGACCTCTTGAGGTCCCTTCCAGTCCTAGAGTCTATGAATCTATGAACCCCTCCCCCCCGCTGAGATTGGGAACTCTTATGGGCAGAGGCTGTCTCTCTCTAAGGGTTCATCTGCACAGGAAAATGGATCACTACGATCATCCTGGGTTAACTCCTGGACTGGTTTTGTCACAGTTAGTTTACACTATTTTCAAAGTGACAAACTAAACTGGATAAAGCCTCTTGTAAACTGGAATAAGAGTGTCCCCTGGGGAGTTATCCCGGGATACCTGTAGTGAGTTAGTAAGACCAGTATAGTTCTGCTGGTCAATTTCCCCCTGCAGTCCAGCCCTTGGTGCCTGTGCAGCACCCAGTGCAAAGGGGGCCCTGAGCTTAACTGAAGTCACTGAAAAGTCCTGTTATATAAATAATAGTGTCAAAATCAGCTGGGAAAAGTGCTGGATGAGGAACCAAGGAACGAGGTCTCTGTTCCTGCTTCGATATTCCGTACCCTACCTGGATATTCTTCTGTCTCCAGTGGAGCATTGCAATTCAGATGTTAGACTGTAAGTGTAACCCACGTGCTTAATAGGGAGATAGCTTTGTAAAAAATCTAGAGAGAAGGGGAGTGTATTGTTATTGACATGAATGTGACCGCATAGATCATTGTTGCTACCACTGTTATATATTTGTAGCAAATATTGTACAAAAGTTGTCTAGTGAGGTGTCTATGAAAATATTATGATTTGCTGGTTATGATTATGCTATTTGTATGCATGTATCATTTTTGTATTTGAAGTTATAAGTATTGGCTACATACTTGTATCTCGATGTGTTTGATTCTAAGTTGCACCACTGAATCGTTTGGCCAACTGATTGAGAAGGGACTCCTCAGATTAAGTGTCCAGTCAAGAAATACACACACACATCTTGCCAGCACAGTAACTTGCTTACAGTATTTTGGAGATTCACACCATAATTTACAGATTATCATCATTTTAAGTACAAAAGCTATTTTTAAGTTGACTCCTCACTGTGTGAAACCCACAAAGCCAGATTGCAATTATTATTATTAGCACTGTGGTGTGGTAGCACCTAGGACCCCAGTCATGGACTAGGATCCCATTGTGCTAGGTGCTGTACAAATCCAGAACGTGAAGACACTCACCCCGATGTAGATCAGCAACATGGCTTGAACCCTTGTCAGACATCCAGGTCAGGCCCTTGTTATCTGAACCACATGAGTACTTGCTGGCTTCGTTTTCAACCAGCTACTGGAGAAGGACGTGACAAACCCTTTCTAAACGGGGTACTCGAGTATTCACTTGTCAGCAGTAGAATATGGTTGATCAAGAATCGTGGCTTTTACTCTGGCTCTTGGAAAAGGGATGTGGCTTATGCTGAATAGAAATGTGATAACCCAGCCTGTGTTCATCACTCTGAAAGGCAGTGTGGGTGATGAAGTAAATAATCAGAATAAGGTTTATCATCTTAGAGACCTGGGTCCTAGGCAGCGCCATAATTAGGACTTTTAGCACCTGGGGTGAGTGTGCCCTCCCTCCCTTAAATTTTTGGTTGTGCCTCCCTCTACAACCTGGGTGGCTGTGTGCCCTGCTGAGGTGAGTCAGGGGGTGGAGGTGGTGCATCCTCCCCAAGCCCAGCCACATGTGGCTGGCCCAAACAACCCCCAATGAACAGGGCTTTATGTGTCACCTCTGTTCCCACCCCATTTTTCCTCCCCACTGGTTTTGTGCCCTATGCAACTGCCCCACTTGACCCACTCTGGCTGTAGCCCTAGATCTCTCTCTCTCTCTCTCTCTCTCTCTCTTTTTTAGTCCTCTTGCCATGCCACATTTTTTGTCATCAAATTAAAATTTGGTAGCTTCAGATTGGCACACAAATTTAACATTGCCTTTTTAAAGTACTTGTTATATGCCGTGGACTGACCTAACATTGGTACTCTTGGAATTCCTGTTATAGAAGAAACGATATATTCAAATGTGGACCACATCTGTGATTGGATCACGAACACATCCATTTTTCAATAGCTTATCATAAAGTTTTGAGAACTACAAATTGTACAATCAATACGCCAAAAAGTCCATCACTGACTGAACATTACAACCCTGGCTTGTTTCATTAAAGCTCACTCAAAACACAGAATAGTCACCATTCCTTCCACTGTCAAAACACTAATGTCTTTAACACAAGCCTGGCTATGGTGTAACTACCACTGCACCTTAATCCAGACAGATTCCAGCCTCCGGTTATGTTTTGCTTCCATGGGCAATGGTGTCAGTTCTGTGCACTGACAACAAGTGAGACTTTCTATTGCAGAGGGTGGGAAGAAGGGTCATAGGGCTAATAGTTTTTATTCCCAGCTGTGGCACTGACTCATCGTATGAGCTTTGGTAAGTCCCTTCCTGTCTGGGTGCCTCAATTTACCTCTCTAAAGCCAGGGCAAATAACATCTGTGTGCTTCATAAGGGCGTTAACAGCCAGTGCAAATCTGAAATGGTTATGGACCTGGAAATGACAACACATCAGTATGTGCACAGACACAGGGTCTGACCCCACAAGGACAACCACAAAATAAACAAGCCAGTGCGCAGAAGAAGTAACATCATTGCAAAAAGGAATATAAACCAGTGCTGATATTGCCAAAGACACTAGGGTAAAAACCAATAAAAAATGACTTAATCCAGTGCACTCACATCGCTGCCTCTGCTCCTACTTGCTGCATCCTCATGGATCTGGGCTGCCTCTTGTCGACATTCCCTGACACTTTAGGTTCAAGGGTTGCTTCTGCTCCAGGGCACAGACACAGGGATGGGGCACTACCTCATTTCCTCCAGCAGCACATGCAGAGTGTGGCCACTGCTGTGACTGCCCCCGTTCCCTTCAGTCACATGTCACATTGTGTGTGGGGTAGGGTGACCAGATCTCCTGATTTTATAGGGACAGTCCTAAGATTTGACGCTTTTTCTTATATAGATGCTCATTACCCCCCGCCCCATCCTGATTTTTCACACTTGATATCTGGTCAACCTAGTGGGAGGGCAGGTCTTAATGTGAGGGGGCACTCACTAGGATTGCTCTTCCCAGCTATGGATAGGTTCAGCTGCTCCCTCACACAGGGGGACTTTTTGTGGGGCTGGTCCCAAATCCACAGACCTGCCCTTATCCCAGCACCAGGGTTTCTAAAAGAAACCAACCCTGAAAGGGATGACTTTCAGGGAGACGGGAAGGTTCTTCTTTGAGGCAGAAATGGGGAATAAAAGCAGAGAAATACAGGGAGATCTCCCCTCAGCAGTGAAGTCACCTCCGCTGCCCATAGAACAGCCTCATCCCAGGTGGGAGTTTCACTCTAACCAGGGTGGCAATTTACAAGTGGAAACAACTGTGGATTCTCATTCCACATCACAATTGTTATTAACAACGAACCCAGCATTCATGAGCAGACCTACAATAGCAACCCCAGTTCCTGCACTCACAAGCAACCCTACAATAACAAACCAGCAGGCGTGGCCTCACAGCTCACAAAAAGACCCTTTGATAACAAACCACCATGAATATAGCCCTGACATATGAATAGTCTCAGGGGACAATCCTACAATAACAATCCAGGGTCACTACAGCATCAGCACTCATAAACAACCCTAAAGCAACAAACCAGCAGGAGTGGCCCCCACAGCTCATAAAAAGACCCAACGATAACAAACGAGTGTGCATACCGCCCCGACATATGAGTAACCTCAGCACTTATGGACAAGCCTCCAATAACAATCCACTGTAGAAATTGTCCCAGTGCCCATGGATGCATCTACAAAAATAAAAATACAAGCCCAGCAGGCACAAAGCTTCAAACAAACTGCTTTGTGGGCAGTCCCGGTACTCACAAACAATCCCACAACAACAAACAGTTTAAATTCTCACAAGTAAATCTGGTAGAAGATTTCTACACTAATAGTTTACTTGTCAAAAAATGCAGTTTTGGCCAAGGAAAATGAATTTTAGCAGGACAAAGCTTTTAGTAATCTTTTCAGGCCAGCTTCAGAAGTTCGTGTTTGACCCCTAAACACTAAGTAACAATTTGCTATTCCTTGGCCGAAGAGTAGAAGAGTGGCTTTCCAGCCAGGGGATTAAGGCAATCAGGAGGCAGGAGAAGCTGACTCAAATCTTCTCTCTTCTTCATTCTGAAAAGGGATATGAAACCCTAGCTCCTACCACCCAACTGAGACCCTCAATCCCCAGCCTATAGAGTAATTCTCGTTTGTTCTATGGCCCAATTAATATTTGAGTAGTGAAGTGGAACAGCTTCAACAGAAGAATGATCTGTACCCTGGGGGTTAGGTCGCACATGCTGAATTCAAGGCCCTGCTCCAAAGTGGGTTCCAAATGTGGGTCTTCCACACCCCAGACAAGTTCCCTCCTCCCTGGAGAAAGGTTAAGAGGAGCAGGCTCTTTTAAGAAGCTGTCCTGAATGAAATGCTTTCTATGATCCAAAACAGACTTTCCAGATTTACTGACAATAACACACAGATGCAGTGACATCCCAGAACCTGTAAACCCAGCAGCAACATTCGTGAAAACACCCATCAGAAATGGATGAAACCCTGAGACACTGACCCTGGGGCAGACTTTCAGCTCCAGGATGTGCCTTACAGCCTCAGGGTGGTGGTCATTGTTGTGTATTTGGTTGTCCTGGTTGTTGTTCGTATGGCAACTAAATTAGATTATTAGGGGATAGCCCACCCAGCTTTGGCTGGTTAGGTCAGCTCAGTGTCTGTAAATAAATGGTTGCTTTGTAAGCTTGCTGCTCTGTGGTCTCAAGTAATTTCTTCATAAACTGGCTGCCCCCAAGGATATAACAAGTGACAACGAGGGTGGGATCCTTGTGCTGTCCCAGCAACAAAAAGAAGTAGAAGTCAAGGTAAAGAACAAATAAACAGACAAAAAACTGCTTGTTGGCATTGACTGTGAAACTGAAACTAAAACCATGGCTACTCTGTCCGGGCCACTAGAAATTTTGATGAGAGTATAGTCCAATGGCATACGTATACTGAGCATTTTGAGCTTTTTGTCATTGCAAATAACATTACAGAACCAAAGAAGGTGCCAATATTCTTAAGTGTTGTAGGGGCTAAGACCTACTCCGTGCTACACAGCTTACTACAGCCTGTTAAGCCAGAGACTAAATCTTACAGTGACATGGAAATCCTAGGGTCCCATTTTCCCCCAAAACCACTGGTAATTGCTGAAAGATATCGGTTCCACAAAAGAGACCAAAAAGAAGATGAAACAGATGTACAATTTGTAGCAACTTTGAGAAAGCTTGCAGAACACTGTGAATGTAAAGAGATGTTAAATGATGCCCTGCGTGACAGGTTAGTGTGTGGCCTGTACAATGAAGCTATACGGAAACGCCTATTGACAGAGGCTCAGCTTACATTACAGAAGGCTGTTGATATTGCTGTCTCCATGGAACTGGCTACAAAGGAGGCACAATCCATCGGTGCATCCCCTAGGGTACATAAAGTGTCACAAGAACCTACTCACAAAACTGTGCAGAGTCAGGAATGTTACCACTGTGGTAAGTCAGGTCACCAGGCGTCAGAATGCTGGTGTAAGGACCTGGTGTGTCGACACTGTGGCAAAAAGGGACACATTGAGTGTGCCTGTTGTGATACAGCATGGCCAGAGGGCAGCATAAGAGTGTTAGCAGGGGGCCTTATTCCCTGCCAAGGGAGGAAGGTTTGCTTTAGATTAACTAGAACAGCTGTGGCCAATTAGAGCACCTGACTCCAGTTAGAGCACCTGACTCCAATTAGAGCACCTGACTTCAGTTAGAGCACCTGACTCCAATTAGAGCACCTGACTTCAGTTAGAGCACCTGACTCCAGTCATGTGATAAAAACCCCTGCTTCAGTCAGACAGGGTGTGGGAGCTAAAGGAGAAAGGTTGGATTGGAGCAAAGTGCAGGTTGCAGAAGAAGAAGAGTTTGACCAGAGAGAAATAGAAGGTTTGGAGGAGTGCTGCGGTGGATTGTGAAGCCCAAAAGAAACCCTAGGTAAGGGGCAACAGGCTTGTGTAGAAGAGAGGCAAGAAGCCCTTCACAAACTGAAGGGTATGAGAGGGAAGTAACCCAGGGGAAGGAACCACTAAGTCAAGTAGTTCACCACAACCCCCAGGGCCCCTGGGTTGGGACCTGGAGTAGAGGGCGGGCCCAGGTCCCTCCCTCTCCACTCCCCTCCTCCAAGGACACTAGTGGAGTGATTAAGAACTGGTTCAGAGGCAAGCAATAGCGCCCTGAACCTACCCCAGAGAAGAGAAAGAGCGAGACCCAGCAGAACAGTACCGGCAGTTTGCCACACTGTAAACAAAAGAAAAAGAGGCCTGTGGTCTGGCCAACCAAAAGGGGAGCCCGGCATACCCTAGAGCAGACCAAGGATGATCAAGGTGATACCTCATCGCAAGAGGAAGTGCCACTGCATGTTTTGTCTTTGGAGGTGGGCTCACATGAATACTGAGTAACCCCATTGTTGGACGGAAAACCTATATGCATGGAACTGGAGACTGGTGCAGCCGTCTCACTGGTCTCTGAGACTGTGTATAAAGAAAAGCTACAGCATCTTCTGCTTAAGGAAAAAAAACTGTTCTGAAGACATATACGGGAGAAGCTGTGCCCATGTTGGGAACTATTGATGTTAAGGTGGAGCTCAATGGACAGGCTGTTAAATTGCCACTGTTTGTGGTGAGAGGTAATCACCCAGCCTTAATGGGTAGGTCTTGGCTTGGGAAGATTCAGCTGAATTGGGCAAATGTGCACCGAATGACTAAAGAAGAAACCAGTCTGACCTCTATACTAAGGAAACATGCTGCTGATTTTGGAGAAGATCTGGGAACTATGAAGGGAATCACTGTGACATTGAACATTAAACCTGACAGTCAACCAAAATAGCTGAAAGGCCGAACTGTGCCATATCCCATCAGGACAAAAGTTGAAGCGGACCTGGAGCACCTGGTCACGAATGGAATCCTAATACCAGTTACCCATAGCCCATGGGCCACTCCCATCGTTCCAATAGTGAAGAAAGATGGCTCCCTCCAGATTTGCGGTGTTTTTAAAGTCACTGTCAACCCAGTGTTTTGTGCAGAGCAATACCCGCTTCCCTGCATCAATGATCTCTTCGCAGGCCTGGCTGGGGGATAAAAGTTCAGTAAAACTGATCTGAGTCAAGCATATTTACAGATGCACATTGATGAGAAATCCCAAGAGCTGTTGTCTATTGTAACTCATAAGAGGCTTTATCGATACTGTCGCCTACCCTTCAGAATAACGTCTCCTCCCGCCTTGTTCCAGAGGGGTATGGACCAGATCTTGTGTGGCTTGTCAGGAGTTCAGTGCTATCTGGATGACATCCTGGTCACTGGAAAGAATGAAGAGGATCACGTAAAGAATTTAGAGGCTACCCTACAAAGACTGGAAAAGTATGGCCTACGAGTTCGCAAAGGAAAATGTGAATTCTTGCAGCGCTCTGTTGAATATTTGGAACACATCATTGATGCTGTGGGTCTTCATAAGGTCCCTGCAAAAGTTAAAGCTATTCTGGAGGCTCCCCCACCTTGAAATGTTGGCCAGCTGCGCTCGTTTCCAGGACTATTGAACTATTATGGAAAGTTCATCTCACAGCTACACTGCTAAAACCACTACATGAACTCCTTGGGCAGAACATGACGTGGAAGTGGACTGAAGCCTGCGATGTTGCATTTAACAAAGGTAAGGATGCATTGCTAAATTCTAAAATTCTAACACACTTTGATCCATCCTTGCCCCTATAGTTGGCCTGAGATGTCTCCCTTTATGGAGTGGGAGCAGTTGTGTCACACATTATGCCTTCAGGAGAAGACAGACCTATTGCTTTTGCTTCACGCACTCTAAGCAATGCAGAAACTAACTATGCCCAAATCTAACATGAGGCATTGGGAACCGTTTTTGGAATTTGGAAGTTTCATCAGTACCTGTTTGGGCAGAAGTTTACTCTTCTCACAGACCATTGACCTCTGACATCAATTTTTGGATCCTACATAGGCATTCCCCCATTAGTTGTGAGTCGTATGCAATGTTCGATATTGTTACTTTCAGCACACAGATATGAAATCAAATATCGGAAATCCACCTCTGCACGGGAATGCAGATGGCTTCTCAAGGTTGCTTTTGCCAGTCAAACATCAAGATAGTGCCCAAAAGGAAATCTTGTACTTTGAACAGGTAGAGAATATACCCATGACCGCAACTCAGATAGAGAAGGCAACTCTCGTTGACCCAGTTTTGTCCCAAGTTATGGACCTGGTGATGCATGGAAAATCTTGACAAACCTCTCAAGTCTCACATGACCTTGTTACCTACATGTCCAGGAGGACGGAGTTATCGGTCCAATCTGGTTATTTGTTGCGTGGGAGACGTGTCATTATCCCACCACCACTGAGATCACAGATGTTAGAACAGCTACATTCCGGTCACTGTGGAATAGTGGACATGAAGGAAATTGCACAAAGCTATTTTTGGTGGCCTGGATTGGACAGTGCTATTGAAGAGAAGGCAAAAGCTTGCATGTCATGTCAGGGTGTCAGGAATGCACCCCAGTGGGCACCCCTACACCCATGAGACGGGCCTGAAAACCCGTGGCAACGTATTCACATTGACTTCACTGGTCCCCTTGAAGGAAGCATGTTCTTGTTGGTGGTAGATGCCCATTCTATTTGGCCAGAAGTTTCTATAATGCAGTCTACTACTGCAGAGACTACTATCCAAAAACTACAGGGACTCTTTAGTTGTTTTGGTCTGCCAGAACAACTTGTGAGTGACAACGGACTGCAGTTCGTCTCTCAGGAGTTTCAAAATTTTATGAAGGCAAATGGGATATACCAAATCACGTCAGCACCATATCATCCATCCACCAATGGCTTATCTACAAGATTTGTGCAGACTATGAAACAAGCTTTGCAACTGGCAAGGGGACAACACTCCATTCAAAAGCATCTGGATGCCTTCTTACTATCCTACAGAAACACATCTCATGCTACGACCAAGGCATCCCCGGCCTTTCCAATGATGGGATGACAGATGTGCATGTGCTTTCATCTCCTAAAATCTTCTGAACCCCGACAAATTGTGCAATGTCAGCAGCAATATCACGTCATCAGATGGGCACCCAGAGCAAAAGACTGGACCTTTAGCTCGGGACAGCCAGTTTTGGCTCGGAATTATATTTCCGGAGCTAAATGAGTCCCTGCCACGATCATCACTCCAACAAGACCAGTTTCCTTTACAGTCCAGACTTCAGATAATCTCATTAGGTGGCAACAGTAGATCAGCTGTTGCCAGGTCATGCCATTCCTCAGGACACATCTTCAGCTGAGTTGTCTGACTTCACGTATTCTGGCGAGACACCGAATCAAGAATCATCTGTTCCTGACTGTTCTCCTCTATTACTGCTGGCGTCTGAGATACCCTTTGCCCAGCACGAGCTGATACCACCTTCTCACCCGTTCGTGCTGCGAACCCTGAGCTCATTATCAGGCCTGCGCCCATGGTACTTTCGGGTGCAACACCAGAAGTTCGCCATAATCCACCTAGAAAGAGAGGATCTCCTCAATGACTGGATCTTTAGGTAGGGAGAACCCATGGTTATAGGACAAAATAATGCCCAGGGTTTAGCTGGTAATGGAGGCAGTCTACCCTCCTTCTCTAGTCTAGTGTGTATTTTATTTAGGGGATGTTCTTATTAAGAGGGGAGCAATATGTTGTGTAATTGGTTGACGTGGTTGTTGTTCCTATGGCAACTGAATTAGATTATTAGGGGATAGCCCGGGCAGTTTTGGCTGGTTAAGTCAGCTCACTGTCTGTAAATAAATGGTTGTTTTGTAAGCTTGCTGGTCTCTGTTCTCAAGTGATTTCTTCCTAAACTAGCTGCCCCCAAAGATATAACAGTCATCTCCTCTGAAGGCAACATGGGGTGTGGCTAAATGAGGGTATCTGCTGCACGGCTCCCAGTGGCTTCTCCTGACCTCTGTCACTTGTGTATCCCAGCACATCCCATGTGAGATGAGGGATCTCCTGACATAGCTGCCACCTCCCTCTCAGCGGATCCCTGCCCCACAGTGGGGGGAGCTGGGAAAGATGGAGCTTTAATTATGCTCTAAGAAAGAGGGTTGCTTGCTCCACGATGAGCACCTAGGGACAAAAAGGGCAGCTCCGCTGGGCCCTGTCTGGACTCTCACCCTGCCCAGTCCTGTTTCTATCCTGCTTCTCTCCCCTCCCAAATTCTGTTTCCGAGACTCCCTGCATCTCCATCCCCTTCCCTTCTTCTCCCCCTCCCCATTTCTATCCCCCTTCCCTCTGCCCAACCCCTGTCCCCTCCCTCCTCGAACTGTCCCCCTCTTATCTGAGGCCTTTTCCCTGACCCTGCCAGCCTATTGAGATCCTCCCTCAGGTGACAGTTGGGCTTCCCCATCCGTTGCCCCCCTCAGGCAGCGTTTCTGGAACAATTTATATAGTAGGGATGCTAAGAGCCATTGAAGCAAACTGCTAACCCTGTATATATAGGTTCAGCATCAATGCCTCCAGGTGGCAGATGGGCTCCCCCCATTCCCCTCAGGTGGCAGTTGGTCATTCCCTCCCTTGACGGTCCTGTCATTAACTCTGCTCGCCAGGCCCCTCCTCCCACAGTCATTTCCCAAGTCTTTGCAGGCGGCTCCGGCCCATCCCCCGAGCTCGCCGCACCCAGGGCTGGAGGGTTCGGCCCGTCCCAGCAGGGCCCTGCCAGGCTACAGCAAGTCTCCAGCCCACAGAGCAAAGGGCCACATAGCCCCTGACTGTTTGCTCCCCTAGTGACGTCACCGTGCCCTGAAATGCAAACACGGGGGTTACGCTGGCATTGCTCAGCCGCGGCCAGATGCCCGAGCGATTGTGGGGAAGAGACGGGCTATGCCTGCTGAGGCACCAGCGCTGGAGAGGCACCATGCAAAATTCCCACCTTTGTGAGCCGGCCTGGAGTCCAGCTGGCCCAGGGACTCTGGGGCCCAAGATTGTTGGATGTGTCTGGTTTTTATTAGCCAGACAAGGTGGGTGAGGTCAAACCTTCTATTGCACCAACTTCTGCTGGTGAGAGAGACATGATTTTGAGTTACACAGCTCTGCTATCCTGGGAACTACACCAACACTGCAGAGAAAAATTTTATTTATGGTAAGACATTCTGGGGCAGTGTGGGCTTGAAGACGAA
Organism: Aldabrachelys gigantea; assembly: GCA_026122505.1. Taxonomy (NCBI): domain Eukaryota; kingdom Metazoa; phylum Chordata; order Testudines; family Testudinidae; genus Aldabrachelys; species Aldabrachelys gigantea. The sequence continues at coordinate 15,737,030 of CM047489.1, read as the reverse complement.
GAGTCAGTGGCCATCTCTACCAAAGGAAAGCCTGGCTAACAACAAAGATGGGATTCAAACCAACCCAAGCAGAATACACTGGATCAGCTTTAACTACTCAGCCACCTTTTCTCCCTCTGGGATGGTTTTCTCATGAGCTCCCATTTAGTCAGACCAGATTGAGCACTCAAGTGAATGTAAAGAAAAAAAATAGGTCTGCCTGGAGGGATATCAGACCTGTAGCCACATCATGCAAGATGGCTGAGTGGTTAAGACTGTGGATTCATTGTATGCTGCACACGTGTGTTTGAAGCTCCTTTGGTTGTTGGTCATCTGTTCTTCTTTTCATGGGGGCACCCACTGGCTTTTTCTTTCATGCCTCTTCCACGCAGTTGGTGAAAGAAGGAAAGCTCCTCACTAACTGAGTGCCACGACACCATGTAGCACTGAAACCTGGGCTGATGAAGGGACAACTAGTGGCAAAGGGGCCACATTTGGCTGATAAACTGACTGAGTGGCTAAGGTTCTGGATTGCTAATCCATTGCGCTCTGTGTGCCTGGATTCAGAGGGTACAGTTCACAGATATGCTTGTTTTTTTCCTGCACGTCCAGAACACTAGAGGAGGGAAACCATAGCATCTATCTTTTAAAGGGGAAAACAGAACCTAGGGAATTATAGACCAGTCAACTAATTTGACTACCTGCAGTGATGCTAGAATAAATTATTAAACAATCAGTTGATAAGCACTTAGTGGACAACAGGGTTATAAGGAATAACTAGCATGGATTTGTCAAGAACAAATCATGCCAAACAAACCTAACTTCCTTCTTTGTCAGAGTTATTGGTCTAGTGGATAGTGGGGAAACAGTAGATGGGATCTATCTAGATTTTTTTAAGGCTTTTGCCACAATTCCATATGATACTCTCATAATAACATGATGGAAATGTGGTGCAGATTAAATTATTTTAAGGTGGATGCACAACTGGTTGAAAGACCATACTGAACTGGTTGAAAGACCACACTTAGTTGTGAGTGGTCAAGCTGAGAAGATTCTCCAGGAGTCTGTCCTGGATGTGGTACTACTCACTATCTTCATTAATTACTTGGATAATGGAGTGTATGCTTGTAAAATTTGCAGATGACAAGAAACTGGGAGGGGTTGCAATCACTTTGAGGACAGGATTAGAATTCAAAATAACCTGGACAAATTGGAGAATTGATCTGAAACCAAATGGAGAGAAAACGTAATAAAGACAAGTGCTAAGTACTTCAATTAGAAAGGAAAAATCCAATGCACAACTACAAAATGGGAAATAACAGGCTAGGTGGCAGTACTGCTGGCAAGGATCTGAGGGTCACAGTGTATCATACATTGAGTATAAGTCAATAATCTGATGCAGCTGCAAAAAAAGGCTAATGTCATTCTGTGGTCTATTAACAGCAGTGTTGTACATAATCCATGGGCGGTCATGGTTCCACTCTCCTGGGAACTGGTGAGGTCTGAGCCGGAGGACTGTGTCCATTTCTGGGTATCACACCTTAGGAAAGATGTGGACTAAATAGAAAGAATCCAGAAAAGAGCAACAAAAATGATCAAAGGTTTAGACAATCTGACCTATGAAGAAAGATTAAAAAAACTGGGCATGTTTAGTCTTCAGAGAAGAACAGTGAAGGGGAACCTGATAAGTCTCCAGATAAGTTAAGGGCTGTTATAAAGAGGGCTGTGATCAATTGCTCTCAGTCCCTCTGAAGGTAGGGCAAGACATAATGGGCTTAATCTGCAGCAAGGGAGGATAAGAATAGATAGCATGAAAAAAATTCTAACAATAAGGGTAGCTAAACTCTAGTAGGCTTCCAAGGGAGGTTCTGGAATCCCATCATCAGAGGTTAATAAGAACAGGTTGGACAAACCTCTTGCCAGAAATGGGTCTAGGTTTATTGTGAACTGCCTCAATGCAGGGGGCTGGACTTACTGATTTCTTGAGTCCCTTCCAGCCCAACATTTCTATGGTACTATGATTTTCAGCATTCCCACACTTATCACCCAGTCTGTCAGGCTAATATCCATTAACCTCTAGGAGATCAGAGGGGAGTCATGTGGGCACAGGGCAGAATAGAGCATTGGCAGATTCCACCTGTGAACATTGAGGATTAAACATGGTGCACCCTGAGGAAGGGCAGAAAATGGAAAAAAAATTTCCCCCATGGAAAATTTAGATGAATTGCCATTGAAATTTCCAGCAATAAAACTTTAACTTTTCATTGATGAACTGAAAATCTGAAAACTTGGGGGGAAATATCAGTTTTCGCAACTGAAAACTGAAAATTTTCAGCTGAAATCTTCCAAAATCTGAAATATTTTGGGGCTTTTGGTTTTCCAATGAAAAATGTTCAAGGAAAGCAGAGACTGCCACAAATAAATAAATAAGTAAAATTAAAAAAAAAAAAGTCAAAAATTGGTTTTCTATCAAAACAAGGTGTTGGTGTAAAATTGCCAGCCAGCCCTGGTGCAGTCTTCACTGTGATTGTGTTGTTTCCTCAGTGTGTGTGGTGCTGTAAAGTTGGGTATCATACAGCCCCATCCATCCCTGCTCTGATAACCTGCTGTGGGTTATACACCTGACAAGAGTGTTAAACCTCCCAGCATCTTTTGACAAAGTCTATTCTGGGGATGTCTGTGGCCTTACAGATCTGCTCAGTCTGTCAGTGTCAGGCCTTGGGTACACATCATATCTTGATGATCCACTGAGCTTCCTGAAATCTCTCCCAAGACCAACAGCTCCACCTCATCCCTCTTGCCCATTCACCATTAGGTGGCTCATTCACCCCAGATCAAATATCTTCCCCTCCTTGATCATGCTCTGAATCATCATATGTGGTACCTGTTCTGTTTCTGGTCTCAGAGGGAGAATCCCCACATCCAGACTTTCGGGGGAGTTTAGATACTAACTGTGTGGTCTGAGACTATCTCTATCATGGGCCCAAACCAGAACCCTGAGTCCACACAACAAAAATCTGGGGAAGGTCAGATTAGGACCCACAGCTGCAGCTAAATGTAAGCGGGGGAATGGTCCCGCTATTGTGGGGAACTTTCCTGGCTTCTGCACTACCCCAGTGAAGTGGGCTGGCGGAATGATCTGAGTCCTCACTCCCACTTCCTTTACCCAGAGGCCTCCCTGCCCTTGAGGACTCCCCTTCCACTCTCCGGTCTGGCAGAGTCCCATAACCCCAACAAGGCTGGGCCCAGGATTCCTGGGGGGGCCCAACGCCCAACCCTGCTGTGGTCACCTAGGAGAGGGGCTAGGGTGTCCCCACTCCGGGGTATTCACTTTGCACTGCGCACTTCCCTGACCCACTGATCACATCATACAACTTAAAGCAAATATAAGTTATTTAATTAAGAAATAATTTAAAAAAAGAATAAGGACAAATGGGAAAAGTTAAAGGAAAACACATCACGCTGCTCTGTGGCAGAGAACATTACAAACAGTGTCTTTGGACATCAGGGCAGTTCACAGTCTGTTCCTTGTAGGTCCCAGGCCTCCTTCTCAGGCCCGGCTGTGCTGCAGGGACGCTGCGGGTTGGACACTTGCTCTGGCGGTGGCCACACAGTCTCAGGCTCTGGATGGCAGGACCCTTCTCCCCAGTGTCACCTCTGCTCTGTCAGGGTTATAATCCCCCTCCAAGTCTGGCCTGGAAAGCCTCTTGGCTGAGGCGTCTCCCTGTGCTGGGTCCACTGCCCAGGGTTCCCCTCACTCTCCCCAGCTGCTCACCGCACCCAGCTCCAGACTGCTCCAGTCCCAGCTCCACTGTGCCTCAGCACAGCTGCTGCTGCTGCTCTGCCTTCAGCTCCCTGGGCTGCTTCTCTCGTCTCTCTGGCTCCAGTTGCTATAGCTCTGCTCCCAAGGCAGGTCTGCTCTGCAGGCTGCTTCTGTGACTCTCTGTCAGCTCTCACCTGCTTCCTGGGCTGCTTGTCTGGCCCCTCTTGCTCTGGTTGCTGCAGCTCTGCTCTCTGGGCTGTGCTCTGGCTTTTTGGGCTGCAGCTCTGCTCCCAGCAGCTTAGCTTGGGCCTCTACTCTCTCCTTAGCTCGGCCCCACTCCATCTGACTCAGACAATTCCAGCTCACATGGAGGAGGGGACCCCCCTGGCCTCCTGATTCCTTGATTAGCCTGCCTGCCCTGTCAGTCAGGCTGCTCTGGAGCATTGGCCTCTCCACATTGATCCTGGAGACTGTCAGTCTCAGGGTCCTGATTTCCCATCAACCCTTTCCTTTTTAGTGCTGGGAGCTAGTAACCAAACACTCCAACTGAATGTTAGTAAGGGGGCAACAGTCCCCTTACATTAACCTCAGGGTCCATCTCCAGTTGCTCTGTCCCAGCCCAGCATCTCCCATCCCCCTGGTTCCCTCTTTAAGTGATCACCCAGAGCCACCTTAGTGTTTAGAAATGGGAGCCAGTTTAAGATCTTTAAACCGAGATGATTGGGGACGTCTCTTTCTGCAAGACAGGATCCCTGCAGGAGGTTCTCTGGCCTCGCCTGTGCAGACACTCTGACTAGGTTATCCCATTGGTTCTTTCTGGCCTTTAAATGTACAACTATGAAAATAAACTGCACAGGAAACCTCATGAGAACAGACTAAATGGAGAGAGAGAGATAATGAGACAGGTTAATGTGTGAAGACAAAAATAACATTGTGAGAGCGTGCTTTTCAATCCCACATCTCAGCATATGATACACCCCCGCCCTGCTGGGCTGCTAGCTCGGGGCGAGGCCTAGAGAGAGCTCACTGCGGGGCAGGGGGAAGAGGCATCTGCACAGGAGACTCTGCAGATGCTCAGGGTGTTGACGGCTTATCCTGCTGGTCTCTCCTTGTGCGACTGCACAGAGCAGCTGGTGCACTCTCTGTGCACAGAGAGTCACTGAGCAGCAGCTGGTCACTCTCTAGTCCCGCAGCATCTGGCTCCATCAATATTCTCTGCAGGACTGAGGAGATTCTGCCCTGCCTGCCCTGAGTTTTGGGCCAGGGGAAGAGAGGCAGGATGTGATCCCAGAAGAAATAGGGGGTGGCACTGTCTGTGAGATTGATTAAATCCCCTGTGTCAGATTTCCCAGCTTGTGTCTCTGATGTTTTCCCATCTCTAGGCACTTCTCCTTTTTGGACAAAATAGCCCAGGCTCATTGGCCTGCCAGGCAGGTACCAGGCTACTCATTGTCAGCCATGCTTCTGGGAAGGCAAGGGCAAGGGCTAAGGAGAAGAAGGGCCCTGAGTTCAATCCCTGCATTAGCTGTGAGCTCCTATGTGCCCTGGGATCAGTCACTAAGTCTGTGTGCCTCAGTTTCCCCCTCTGTGAAATAAGGATGTCTTCTCTACCTCTCAGGAGTCTGTGCAGATAAACCCCATTAATGATTATATGTGGGGCTCAAATATTTCAGTGACAGGGAATGCAGAAGGCGAAAGAGCATTTTATCCCAGGGCTTCTTCATAGACAGCATAAATTTAAGCCATTGATAGTGCAACTCCCATGGGGACACTCTTATTGTGGAATCAGAGCCTTTGTCAGGTTTATTCATAGATTCTAAGGCCAGAAGGGACCACTGTGATCCCATAGTCTGACCCCCTGTATAACACAGGCCAGAGAACTGCCCCAAAATAATTCCTGTTTGAACTGGAGTATCCCTTTTAGAAAAACACCCACCCTTGATTTAAAAATTGGCTGTCATGGAGAATCCACCACTGATCTTGATATTTTCCCCATGGTTAATTATCCTATTGAAAATTTATTCCTCATAGTTTACATTGCTTCTAAAATGACATAAGATAAACCAGAAAAAGGCTCTTATACCAGAACCAGGGAGTGCACAGGGACTTACACTGGTATAACTGGAGCAGTATAAATTTCACTCCTTAGCTGATATCAGAAAACTTCCCGGGAAGTACTTGTCATAGCTTTCCTACTCAGATCTGAACCTTAGAGTTCAGAAAATAAGATGCTAGCATGAAACCTCCAAGCTTAATTACCAGCTTAGATCTGATAGCGCTGCCACCAGCCAGATTTCCAGTGTCTGGCGCACTCTGGTCTCCCCAAACCTTCCCTGGGGAACCCCAAGACTCAGATGCCCAGACTCTTACAACAAAGGGAATTAAACCTCCTCCCTTGTCTCCTCTTTACCTCCTCCCAGGCTTCCCCTCCCTGGATGGCCCGGGACGATCACCCTATTGCAATTCCTTAAAATGCAAAACAGAGAGGACCATTCACCTTCCCCCCTCCTTCTTTTTCCCCCTCCCAGTCTTTCCCTGAGAGAGACCGTAATCCTGACACAGAGATTCCTATCCCCTTGAGCCTCAACTAGAAAAGAAAATCCAACAAGTTTTAAAAAGAAAGCTTTATATAAAAAGAAATTAAAAGACATAAAAATGGTCTCTGTATCAAGGTGACAAGAACAGGGTCATTAGCTTAAAAGAAAACAAAATGAATAAACAGCCTTATTCAAAAAGAAATACAATTTAAAACATTCCAGCAAACTACACACATGTAAATATAGAAAAACAAAATAAGCCTGTCTTTCTACCTTTGTACTTACACTTGGAAACAGAAGATTAGAAAACCTGGAGATAGAGAGATCCTCTCTCAAAGTCGAGAAGGCACAACAGAGAGATAGACAAAGAACACACACCCAAAAATTCCCTCCCTGAGCTTTGAAAAATCCGGTTTCCTGATTGGTCCTCTGGTCAGGTGTTTGGTTCCCTTTGTTAACCCTTAACAGGTAGAAGAAACATTAACCGTTAGCTATCTGTTTATGACAGTACTGTAGTGGCAGGAGTTGTGTGGTTCATGGGGGGCAGGTGCTGGGTTTAGTCCACCTGTTTTATGAACATGTCAGCGATGCCCGCAGCTTTCACACAGCTGGGTCTGTTGCTGCAGTAGGAAATGATCAATGTTCACCCTGTGGGGAAGGTTGGGGCAGCTGAGAACTGGACTGGCCGCTCTGCGTCCACACAGTGTGGTTGTGCCAGAGGAGCTTTATCACAAAATCCCCATCACATCTGGCACTGATCTCTCTTGATTGCAGTCTCACTTGAGGGTCAAGGCTAGAATGGGCCATGGGGACACAGCCCTTCGCACCCCTACAGCTGGTCTCACACACAGATTTGGCACATGCACAAATGGCACACGCACTTATGGCCAAATCTTTCAAAATGGCAGTGATTTTGGGAGCACAACTTGTGACACATTAAGGGGTGACAGACAGACTGCACTGAGCTCTCACCTGCTGGAAATCTGTCCCTTTAGAGTATCTTAAATGGGGGCCCCAAAATCACTAAGTGCTTTTGAAAATTTTAGAGTTTGTGCTTAACCATGCACGTATTTAAATGCAATATTGTATCTCTCAATCCTCATATACGTCCTCTGTCTATCGCTCTATATCTCTATCCTCAAACATAGACATGTATATATCTCTGTCTCTATTGCCAGCTCTGTGCAGCGGACTCCTTCAAGTCTCTTTTAAAGCACCAACCGAGACGAGCCCTGTGTAACGTATGATTAAAAATCAGAACATGTAGATCATTGTTGCTACCACTGTTATACCATCACAAGAAATCTTGTACAAAGTATGTCATATAAGGTGTCAATGGAAAAGTTATGGTTTGCCAAATGTGATTATCCTGTTGTATGCATGAATCATTTTTGTATCTGAAATTATGAATATTGGCTGTATACCTGTACTTCAAATGTGTTTGCTCCTGGGTAACACCCTCAATGTATTTACATCCAGTCTAGCCAGCACATTGTGAAGGGAAAATTATGAACACAATGGGCCATGAAAGAATCTTATCCACACCCGAGGGACTTTCCTGAGAAAGCCAGACTATTGGTAATGGCTGCTATGACTCATCAAAGCATGCAAGGGCATGTGCCTAGATCATGTGGTACTGAACTCCATCTTGGGTGCCTGTTTTTTTCCACAAACTATGCTGAAGGTTTTGCCTGCAACAATGAGTTTCCCTCCACGTGGCAGAAGCTATAAAAGGCCCTTGAAACATCTCCATGTTGACTTCTTTCCTGCTCTGATCTATGGACTTGTACTAATTGGAGCATTCTGACCAAGGGCCTGAGGATCTTTCAATTATTTGGAAGTAACCAAAGACTTAACAAGCCAGCAGTTTATTCCAACACTGCTTCAAGCCTGATCCAAGAACTTTGCAATTATTGTATGTATTTGGTTCCTTAACCAGTTTTAATTCTCATCTCTTTCTTTTCTTTTATAAATAATCCTTTAGATATTACTAAAGGATTGGCAACAGCGTGATTATTGGGTAAGATCTGAGTTATATATTGATCTGGGTATGTGGCTGGTCCTCTGGGATCAGCAGAACTGTTTGTTGATGAAATTGGTTTTAAATAACCACTCCTCTTTAAATCTGGTGTCTGGGTGTTGAAACAAGGACTGGAATACCTAAGGAGGCTACATTTCTGACTCCTTGTTAGCCAGTGCGGTGAGAGAAAAGTTTACTTTTGTTGCTGGTTTGATATACTTTATTGAGGAATAACCACCAGTTTGGGGTGTGTCTGCCCTATTTCTCAGCAGTTTGTCCTGAATCTGGTATTCTCAATTGTGACCCACTGAGGCACAGTGACACCCTGGTCATTTCTTCCCTGTGTGGAGCTATGACGAACTGGGAATGTTCTTAATGTTTTCTCTGAATACTATGCTTGTACCTCAGTGTCCCCTATGCAGTTCTTACATGTCTAGGTTGGGGGATAAGAGCATATGGTTGCTGCAGAGCAAAGGACCAGTGTACATAAATGCCTGACAATCTGTCTCCCAGCAACTGATGGCCTGGGCCCCTCCTCTGCAAAGGTGCCAAATGAAGGTGTTGGGAACAAAGAGATTAGGTGGCCTGCTGGCTCCGGAAAGAGACAAAGGCCAGAAAGGAGGGGCTGAAGGGGTTTTAAGTTTGGAGAAGACTGGGGATGAGGAATGAAGTGAGTGTCTGACTCACTGCCGCCCAAAATGGACCTGGCCGAAGGGTCCTGTTCGCTGTACCTACAAGCTCTCTTTTAGACCATGTTCCTATCATCAAATAAACCTCTGTTTTACTGGCTAGCTGAGAGTCATGTCTGACTGTGAAGTGGGGGTGCGGGACCTGGTGGCTTTCCCAGGACCCCATCAGCGTGGACTCACTGTGGGAAGCGCACAGAGGGGCAGAGGATGCTGAATGCTCCAAGGAGAGACTCAGGAGGTGAAGCCCTGTGAGCTTCTCGCCCTGGAGACAGTCTGCTCCAAGGGAGAGGAGGCTCCCTAAAGTCCTGACTGGCTTAGTGGGGAGCAATTCCAGAGCATCGCCCGGGGACTCCGTGACAGGAGCCATCTCTCTTCTCCTTTCAGAGTCTGTGTGAGTGAGGCAGTGGCAAGATCTGTGCAGCAAGAGGAACTAACTCAGTGGATGCTCTTGCTGCATGTATCAGCTGTGTTTGTAGCACTGGCTGAGGGGTGTGGGGTGAGTTCCCCTTCTTCACATCCCATTTTACATTGTGAATGATCCATCGTTAACATCCCCTTCATCTTCCCCATGTTAATTGGTGTCAGGGTTTGCCAGGGCTGAGCGCCTGCATCTCTACGCTTGGCAGTTCATAACCCCAGCACCTCTGGGCTTGCTGCATAAGTTATGAATGTAAAAAAATTGCTTGAGCTCCAGCACCTCTTATATTACAAATTAAGCACTGCAGCCTCTCATGGTGGAGACTTTCTCTGTTCCTGTTCCTTGGCCAGCCTGGGTTGGAATCACTCCAAGTGAAAGCTGTGGAGTCATTTCGCTGTCACAACAGAACTTTAAACAGGGGCCTGATCCCCAGGCAATTGAAATGAGTGGAGTCTTCCCACTGAGACCAATGGGCTTTGGATCAGCCCCTTTCTGGGCAGCATTGTCTGAGCTACAAGCAGGTACCACGGGATAAGTCTGGGCTAGAGTTCTAAAAAGCACATAGTTTTCAAAGTGAGAGTTTTTGTCAAACATTTTCATTATTTCCAAAGTTTCCATTTTTTCAAAGAAAACATTAAATCTTTTTTTTTGGGGGGGGGGGGGTGTAAAAACAAAATTGGAAAATTAAAAGAAAAAAGATGAACATTTTCATTTAAAACCTCCCATTTTTTTATGAGATTTTTAAAAGGTTTTGGGTTTGGGGATTTCCCCTCCCTCCATTTTTTATTATTTTGCCACCAAGAGAAGGGGGAAAAGGGGGGGAAATATTTTTTTACAAAAAGTTTTGAAACAATGATGTATGGAAACTGCAAAAAATATTTACCCTTTTCTACCCAGCTGTCGTCTGGGCTCTGCTTTTGACAGGTACTCTCACTGTGTGCTCCTCTGACCATCCCCTGAGGATCTGAGCTCTGCTGACCATCCCCCATGCCTCTGAGCTCCGCCTGAACGTCCCCTGTCTAGCTGCTCTGCAGAGCTGACTCCATCCTAGCAGTGAAATGTGACCAGCCACCATCCCAGGACAATCCACTCCTGCTTCAATTATTCTGCAAAGTTGCTCTGCTAAACGGCTCTGCTTTGTGCTCCTGACAGATTTCCCTTGAGGACCTCAGCTATTTGGCTTCCCACAGAGGTGATAACATCTGTTCCAAGATTTTCTTTCTTTCCTAAATGTTTCTTTGGCCTTTTGCCCTGGTTCCCCCACTTGCTTAGTCACACTGATTCCAGCTCCCCACCTGCTCAGAGGTCACTTCTGGATGCTCTTTGTCAACTGCCTTGTGTTCTTTCCCATCTGACAGCATCCTGGTACCTGTCTCTCAGCAGGGGCAGCAAAATGAGCAGGGATGCAGAAAGGACCAGGAAGGGACCTTGTTCCCATCTATCAGAAAGGACAATAGAGTCCCCAGGAGCCCAGAATGGGAAGAGGGGACAGTCAGCACAGGATGGGTAGAAGTGACTGGATCTGAGTTTCGAGGATGAGACAAAGGCTATTAAGCAGGTTGGGAACCAGCACAGTCCCGTGGTAGCTATTTGGGGGGGAGGAGGGGAATTCACCCATGTGTAGTGGGTCCCACATGAAGCCCAGACCCCATTTATGTCCCCCTTAAGCCCACAGAGTGAATTTATCTTGGAGGAGCTGGGTCCTTCTCACCAGGGACTGGACACCAAGTTGGAGGCAAAAGGTTCAGTCTCATCCAACATCTAGGGCCTCCAGTCACCCAGTGACCTTTCACCCTGGCCTAGCTGTGCCTTTAGCCAGGAGCTGTCTTGGTCCCCAGGCAGTAAGATGGAATGGGGCGTGTTTCCTCAGTGATATGTTTAGACTCAAACAAGCAAACCAGGCCCCTTCAGTTCTCAATCTTACAGCCCAAAATAGAGAGGCTGTGGCCTGGGCGGGGAAAGGGAGGTGGTGCGGGGCAGGAAACGGGTAGATGTGACAAATATCAGACCCAATGAGGGGACAGAGCAGGTCAGAGAGAGGCTGTGATGTCTCTGTTGCCTGAGCCCTGCAGACCCCAGGGGGCTGGGAGCGGAGAGAGGGGCTGGCTGGAACATCCAGCCCTAGGGAGCAGCAGACACTGCTGGGCTATTTCCATCCTGCTCGGTTCCTCGCACTGCACCGATGATCCTGACTCTGTGCCTCTTGCTTTGCGGTGAGTATGCAGGAGCCCAGTGCTACGTTTTAGCAGATTGGGAGGAAACAGAACGAAGAACAGCCCCTGGCCCAGACTGTCGGCAAATCCTCTTTAGTGGGAGAGAAATGGGAACCAGTAGAAGCACTGAGTATGAGAGCTAGTGGGCCAGATCCCCACCTGGTGTAAATCAGTGCCAGTTTACACCAGCTGAGGATCTGGCCCTCTAGAGAGCTGAAAGGAAAGGAGGCCCCAGCTCAGCCAAGGTCTGTGTGTGCGAGGAATCTGCCATCCCCCAGATCTAACATCCTGCCTGATTTGCTTCTTCACCAAAACAAGAATCAGGATTTTTCTTTTTTTGTATCTACTAAAGACAGTTTTTGTCCCTCAAGAGGGACATCAGAAAAGGGGGAGATTTTATCTCCAGCACTAACCACACGGTACATTTCTGTTCCCAGCGCTGAGTCCCAGAAGCCAGGAGACCTGCTCAGCTCCCGGTGAGTCCCTCTGTCAGTCTGTCCCCAGAAAAATCTATCTATCTATCTATCTATCTATCTATCTATCTATCTATCTAATCACGCCAGAGGGGAATATACTAATAAAAATTCCAGCAACAGATTATTATTAATTACTATTATTACTGGGACCCCAGATGCCCCTCTCAGGGGTCCGGGCCCCATCACACCACATGCCGCACACCCCTATGTGAAGCTCTGGTCCCAGCCCCCGAAGAGCTGATAGTCTTAGATCTGATATTATCCCCCCATTACCCAGCTGTGCTGAAATAAAAGTCTGGTCCAGAGACATTGCACAGACCCTACAGCCCTTCAGCAGGCAGAGTTCATCTACTCTGCAATTAGAGGCCCACGGCTGTGCTGTGCTGTGTAAACAGCCCTAGAGCCCGAGCCCAATAAGCCTTACATAAAAACATAAGAATGGCCGTACCGGGTCAGACCAAAAGTCCATCTAGCCCAGTATCTGTCTACCAACAGTGGCCAATGCCAGGTGCTCCAGAGGGAGTGAAGCTAACAGACAATGATCAAGTGATCTCTCTCCTGCCATCCGTCTCCATCCTCTGACGAACAGAGGCTAGGGACATCATTCCTTACCCATCCTGGCTAATAGCCATTTATGGACTTAGCCATCATGAATTTATCCATTTCCCTTCTAAACATTGTTATAGTCCCAGCCTTCACAACTTCCTCAGGTAAGGAGTTCCACAAGTTGACTGTGCGCTGCGTGAAGAAGAGCTTCCTTTTATTTGTTTTAAACCTGCTACCTATTAATTTCATTTGGTGACCCCTAGTTCTTGTATTATGGGAATAAGTAAATAACTTTTCCTTTTCTACTTTGTCAATATCACTCATGATTTTATATACCTCTATCATATCCCCCTTTAGTCTCCTCTTTTCCAAGCTGAAGAGGCCTAGCCTCTTTAATCTTTCCTCATATGGGACCCTCTCCAAACCCCTAATCATTTTAGTTGCCCTTTTCTGAACCTTTTCTAGTCCTAGAATATCTTTTTTGAGGTGAGGAGACCACATTTGTACACAGTATTCGAGATGTGGGTGTACCATGGATTTATATAAGGGCAATAAAATATTCTCTTTTTAAATATTGGCGTTACATTAGCTGACTTCCAGTCATTGGGTACTGAAGCCGATATAAAGGACAGGTTACAAACCTTAGTTAATAGTTCCGCAACTTCATGTTTGAGTACTTTCAGAACTCTTGGGTGAATGCCATCTGGTCCCGGTGACTTGTTAATGTTGAGTTTATCAATTAATTCCAAAACCTCCTCTAGTGACACTTCAATCTGTGACAGTTCCTCAGATTTGTCACCTACAAAAGCCAGTTCAGGTTTGGGAATCTCCCTAATATCCTCAGCCATGAAGACTGAAGCAAAGAATCCATTTAGTTTCTCCGCAATGACTTTATTGTCTTTAAGCGCTCCTTTTGTATTTTGATCGTCAAGGGGCCCCACTGGTTGTTTAGCAGGCTCCCTGCTTCTGATGTACTTAAAAAACATTTTGTTATTACCTTTGGAGTTTTTGGCTAGCCGTTCTTCAAACTCCCCTTTGGCTTTTCTTATTACACTCTTGCACTTAAGCTGGCAGTGTTTGTGCTCCCTTCTATTTGCCTCACTAGGATTTGACTTCCACTTTTTAAAGGATGTCTTTTTATCTCTCACTGCTTCTTTTACATGCTTGTTAAGCCATGGTGGCTGCTTTTTAGTTCTTTTACTGTGTTTCTTAATTTGGGGTATACGTTGAAGTTGGGCCTCTATTATGGTGTCTTTAAAAAGGGCCCATGCAACTTGCAGGGATTTCACTTTAGTCACTGTACCCTTTAACTTGTGTTTAACTAACCCCCTCATTTTTGTATCGTTCCCCCTTTTGAAATTAAATGCCACAGTGTTGGGCTGTCGAGGTGTTTTTCCCACCACAGGGATGTTGAATGTTATTGTATTATGGTCGCTATTTCCAAGTGGTCCTGCTATAGTTACCTCTTGGACCAGCTCCTGCGCTCCACTCAGGATTAAATCTAGAGTTGCCTCTCCCCTTGTGGGTTCCTGTACCAGCTGCTCCATAAAGCAGTCATTTAAAGTATCGAGAAATTTTACTTCTGCATTTCATCCTGAAGTGAAATGTTCCCAGTCAATATGGGGATAATTGAAATTTTGGGTTCTTAATTTTGATAGCCTCTCTAATTTCCCTTAGCATTTCATCATCACTATTACTGTCCTGGTCAGGTGGTCGATAATAGATCCCTAATGTTATATTTTTATTAGAGCATGACATTTCTATCCATAGAGATTCTATAGAACATGTGGATTCGCTTAAAATTTTTACTTCATTTGAATTTACATTTTCTTTCACATATAGTGCCACTCCTCCCCCTGCATGACCTGTTGTGTACTTCCGATATATTTTGTACCCCGGAATGATTGTGTCCTATTGATTGCTCTTAGTCTACCAGGTTTCAGTGATCCCTATTATATCAATATCCTCCTTTATCACAAGGCACTCTAGTTCACTCATCTTATTATTTAGACTTCTAGCATTTGAGTACAAGCACTTTAAAAACTTTTCCTTGTTTATTTGTTTGCCCTTTTCTGATGTGCCAGATTCTTTTTTATGTGACTGTTTATCATCTGATCTTGCCTTTACATTATCCTCTTCCGTCCTCTGCTCCTGACTGTAACCTGGAGATTCTCTACCTTCAGACTCTCCCCTAAGAGAAGTCTGTGTCCGATCCACGTGCTCCTCTGCAGCAGTTGGCTTTCCCCCATCTCCTAGTTTAAAAACTGCTCTACAACCTTTTTAATGTTTAGTGCCAGCAGCCTGGTTCCACTTTGGTTTAGGTGGAGCCCATCTCTCCTGTACAGGCTCCTCCCATCCCAAAAGTTTCCCCAGTTCCTAATGAACATAAACCCCTCCTCTCTACACCATTGTCTCATCCAGGCATTGAGACTTTGAAGCTCTGCCTGCCTACCTGGACCTGCGCGTGGAACTGGGAGCATTTCTGAGAATGCCACCATAGAGGTCCTGGATTTCAGTCTCTTCCCTAGCAGCTTAAATTTGGCTTCCAGGACATCTCTCCTACCCTTCCCTATGTCACTGGTACCTACATGTACCACGACCACCGGCTCCTCCCCAGCACTCACATAAGTCTGTCTAGATGCCTCGAGAGATCCGCAACCTTGGCACCAGACAGGCAAGTCACCATACGGTTCTCCCGATCATCACAAACCCAGCTATCTACGTTTCTAATGATCGAATCTCCCATTACTAACACCTGCCTTTTCCTAGAAACTGGAGTTCCCTCCCACGGAGAGGTAATCTCAGTGCGAGAGGCAACCCCAGCACCATCTGGAAGGAGGGTCCCAACTATGGGAAGGTTTCCCTCTGCTCCCATTGACTGCTCCGCTTCCCTGGGCCTTTCTTCCTCCTCAACAGCGCAGAGGCTGTCTGAGCGGAGGTGGGACAATTCTACAGTGTCCCGGAAAGCCTCATCAGCATAGCTCTCTGCCTGTCTTAGCTCTTCCAGTTCCGCCACCCTGGCCTCCAAAGTCCGTACATGGTCTCTGAGGGCCAGGAGCTCCTTGCACCGACTGAGCACATACGCCACCCGCCCACAGGGCAGGTAATCATACATGCAACACTCAGCGCAATAAATTGGATAGCCCCCACTCTGCTGCTGGGCTTCTGCCTGCATTGTCTCCTAGTTAATGGAAGGGTGGTTTAAAGAAATAGGTTTTGAAATGTGGTTTGAATTATAGGTTTTAAGGGGACTACAGGGGAATAGATAGGATTGACAAGGTACCCCCGCTCCCTTCCTATTCCCCTTCCAACCTCCCTTGTGAAACTCCCTGTTAGCAGCCCCTGTTGGCAAGCTCCCTGGTCGCTTGTGCCCTGCTTTATAAAGCCTTGGCCTGAGTGAATGCCCGCCCACTGATTAAGGCTCAGCCAATTACCAGAGGCTTCGAGCTTTCAAACCTTCCTTTGAAGCTCACAGCCTCCAACTGCCAGCCACAGCACATGGTCCTTCAAACAACCAAACGAACAAACGAACAAACAGACTGACAAGCCTTAGTCAGCCGGTTTTGATTACAGGATAGTTGTGCCCTTAGTAGCTGTGAGCTGCTTCCACAGTAACCAATCTCCTTTGGAAACTACTCCCTGGGCTCCTCCTGAAACAGGCGGCACTTATGGCCACACTGACAGCTCTGACGCATTCCCCTTCCCAGGTGCTCTTCGTGCCCCCACCCTCTACATGAGCCAGACGTCCACACACCTGGGAGTCTCCGTGCGGCTTCAGTGCTCTGTGTTCTCACGGGCCCTTGCCACCCATATCATCTTCTGCAAGGATGGGGAGGAGATTTTGTCTCAGACGGGCTCGGTGGAGAAGCTCACCTACAATTATGACCATGTGGTGTCCAGGGGGAGCTCTGGGAATTACTCCTGTGCGTATGAAATCAAGGACAGCAACAACCAGGTGAAGAGATCCCGGCTCAGCCCTGCCCAGCACCTCAGCATCACCGGTAAGGGGAGTGAATGTCAGAGTGAGTATAATTGTCCATGCAATGGCAGAGAGAGAATCCAGATGCAGATAGCTCAGTGACAGGGTACTGGGCAAAAAAATATGTTTTTATCCTCTGTGTCCACGAGCCCCTAGTGGCAGATATAACACCTGCTTTGTCAGTGGAGCACATGAGTGTTAGTGAGAAGTAGGTTGTTGGTTCCCAGGACTCCTGGGGTCATTTCAAGGCTCTGGGAGCAGAATGTGGTAAGTGTTAGAGGCAGCATAGTCAAGCACATAACTCTGGCACATTCCCTCTTAAAGGCAGCAAGATAAAGTGGCTGAATCTGGTGTTTGCTGTGTTAGAACCCTCCCCTCTGTTCCCAGGTCTGCCTCAAGTGACCTTGTGCAACCCTTCGTTATATGTAGCAGGGGAAAAAGTCAGATGTCACCAATACTTTAGGGGTATGAGCACTTGGCTAGTAGCTTAGCTGTGAAGTGCACAAAGAAGTTAATAAAACTCAGTGCAAGAGCTGGGCCTAGAGCACGCGATCTCCTCGCTTGTAGCTGAGGGCCACCCCCAGGGTCCAGAACACCACGTGGGCAATGCATGTCCACACCCACAACTTCTACACAGGAGGACAGAGCTGCTCAATGAATGGAACGTGTAACACTTGGCAGGTCTGATGGAGCCGCTTGGTGAATCCATTTGGGGAGGTTTCATTAAGGGAACAGTCATGTCCCATTTGTCTGGTGTAGGGAGCTGGGCTCAGCCATTGCAGCTGCTTTCCTCACACTGAGTGTCACCTGGAGGCACTGACGGGCCCAGATTCTCCTTGTCCCCAGTGCACAGGCCAGGTGAGCAGCAGTGGAGAAGAGTCAGACCCCACAGCTCACGGAGACACTCTTGGGCGAGACCCCAGGGATCTGAGCCCGGCTCTGTCCCCCCAGCTCTCCCCTCGCTGCATAGAGACTTCGGGCCAAACTCACCCCTGGATAACTCCTCTGCCTGCAGCACTTACACCAGGGGGACACCCAGCTCTCTGCAGTGAAACATGGTCTGTGCAGAGGGGCCAGCCCCAGGGCCAGACAGCACTTAACTCCCCTGAATCCTCAGCACTGGGCATGAGCAGGGCATAGGCTGTTGCTGCCCCAGGTACAGGGGTGTCTGGGAATGTTTCCCGTGCACACAGCCTATCACACAACCTGCTCTGCCCACCAGGTGAGCCCCGGGCTATCTGCAGGGAGCAGGGGTCTCCAGCACATTCAGGTCCCCAAGGGTGCTCTGCAGACAAGAGCATCTGATTGGGGAGCAGGGAAATCCTGGCTCATGACTTCCTGGGGCGTTTTCACCCCATGGAGCTTCAACCCAAATGCCTGGTGCCAGGGATCAATGAAATGTTGGTTTGTTAAATGGACAGTGACGTCCTCGCTGAGTCTGCACTGGTGAAACTCAGTGTGAAACTTAGATCAAGAGAGAGAGTCCAGGGACCGGCTCTTCAGCTGGTGTAAACTGTCAAAACCCCTATAGACCCCAATGGAGTGATGCTGATTTACACCTGCTGGGGATCTGGCCCCAGTGACTGGTTGAACCGCTCTGTCTGTCGTTGGGAGGCGCGTCTCTGCGGAGGCTGCAGGTGTCTCTCCCACACGGTGCGATTCTCTTTGCTCTTGCCACACAGGCAGTGCGAACAGCAGTGGAGAAGGGGAGGAGCCAGCCCGCACAGGTAACGGGCTATTGCTCTGTCACACCCTGATTATCAGAGCCCAGCTCTGTGCCCCCAGCTCTGTGTGGCAGGTCAGCCCCTGCTTTGGGGAGGCTAGCCCACCAGCCCTGCCCTTTCCAGTGGAGGCCCTGCCCCCTGCACACTGGTGTCCCGAAATCCCCTTTAACAGGAGGAGCCCTGAGACCAGAGGAGAATCCCCCCGCCCCCAGATACACCAGGCCAAGCCCCACCCTCAACATGGGCTGATCCGCTGGCCCCCTCGCCACTCCACCCACCCCCTTGTCCCAGCTGAGCTGAGCGCCGGGACAAGCACCTGTGAATGCTCCCCCCGGCCCCCCAGATGAGCCAGGCCAGCTCCAGCATAGGTCTGAGCCACCACTCCCTACTCCCCCGCTGAGCCATGAGCCCTCCAGCACTGGGCCAGCCCCAATGCCCAGTCGAGCCACCTCACTCCCCCACCAGATGCTCCCATCCTCCCGCCGCTGACATGCCATCCCTGCTCACTCCCCCTCCCAAGGGGAAGAGGAGGGACACGGTGAACAGTGGGGTCTTCCAGGGTGTGTGAGTCATGGTGGCATGGAGGACTTACTGACAGACAGCAGGCAGTGGGGGCCTCGGGGAAGGGGCAGGGCCGTTGTGGCATAGGTGTTTGGTGGTGGGTTGGCAGCAGCCATGCCAGGGAATGTGCCTCCCTGCAGCATGATCCCCCCTTAGATCTAGACCTCCGGAAGCTCACAAGGGTTCCTCATTACACAGCAGCTGCTCTGGGTCTAGTTCTGGCACTGCGGTCCCATACACTGCTTTGCAGATGGCTGTCACCTTGTCCCTTTCCATGTTGCAGGACCAGCCATGTCCCTCACCATCTGGGCCACCCGCTGCGCCCTGTTCCTGCTCCTGCTGGTGTCTGCGCCCATCATCACCTTCTTTCTGGAGAAATGGGAACTGCCCTAGCCTGCAGGCTGGAAGAGACTCACGAGGGAAGCAACAGTGTCATGGAAGAAAGTAGGGTTGTCAGACGTCCGGTTTTTGACCAAAATACCCAGTCAAAAAGGGACCCTGGCAGCTCCAGTCAGCACTGCTGTCCAGACTATTAAAAGTCTGTTTGGCAGCTCAGCAGAGCTAGCAGGCTCCTTGGCTGGCTCCACACGGCTCCCAGGAAGCAGCCAGCCTGTCCAGCTTCTAAGTGAAGGTGAGGGTCAGGGGATCCCTCATGCTGCCCCCACCTATATGCTCCACCCCGTATGCAGGCTCTGCAGTTCCCATTGGCCAGGAACCATGGCCAATGGGAGCTATGGGGACAGCGTGCAGAGCCTAGGAGCGAGGGCCATATCACCACTTCCCAGGAGCACCCCACTTGCCTGCTCCAGCCCTGAGACCCCCACACCCAAACTCCGTCCCAGAATCCGCACCCCACATCTCTCCTGTACCCCAACTCTCTGCCCCATCCATGAACCCACCCT
The DNA here is from genome assembly GCA_026122505.1 of Aldabrachelys gigantea. NCBI lineage: Eukaryota > Metazoa > Chordata > Testudines > Testudinidae > Aldabrachelys > Aldabrachelys gigantea. The sequence continues at coordinate 15,717,223 of CM047489.1, read as the reverse complement.
TCCATTCTGAGCCCATCATCCCCATCCCCAACCCTAAGCCTGCACCCACAGCCAAGAGCCCGTCCTCCATCCCAAACAAAAACCCCCTCCTGCACCCAAACTCCCTCCCTGAACCTGCACCCTGCACCCCCTTCTGTACCCCGACACCCTTCCCAAGCTCTGAGCCCCCCTCACACTCCAAACCCCTTGGCCCCAGCTTGCAGTCCCTCCCAAATCCCAGCCATCACTGAGAACAGCCTAGCTTCATCCTTTTGGAACCTGCCTTCAGGTAGCTCTTGTGGCTCTCTGTCCTCTCCTTCTCATTCTGTCACTTGACCTTTACATGGTTTCCAGTCCATCAGTGCTGCTGACTTTTCTTCTGCTCTCAGCCATCTTCTCCATGACCTTTCTTCCATAGATATTGTGTTGATTCTCTCCATGCTTCACTCTCCTCCACCCTTGACTCTTTTTTGCTCTGCTCTTTAATTACAAAGTCCCCCTGAAATCCCTCTGCCTAGGATCACCCCAGCATCTGCTTCCTCCCCTCCTGCCATGAAGCATCTGGTGAGAATTCCCTGACAAGACCAGCTTCCTCCACTACAAACTTGTTTTCTCATTCTTCAGTTCTGCCATCTTCCTGGCCAGCTTCTCTACCCTGATTGACTTTCACAGGCACAATCCAAATGGCCTTTCAGCCATCTCATACTGCCTACACTTCTCTACACTTCTCTCTGCACAGGAACTTGCTGATGTCTTTAAAAAGAAAACTGACAAAATAAAATGTGACTTTCCCCTTGCCCTTTACCTGACTACCCTTTTTCTCCACTCTGTTCTCCTTCCCTTTCCATTCCTTCATGTGATCTCCTCCTCTAACCCTTCCACTTGTCCCAGAGAGCCCATCCCATCCCAGCAATAAGATAGATATTCAGGCCTGCCTATAATTTCAAGAATTTAGGTATATTCTTATCATTTAGCTAGTTAAGGGATATAAAAACAAAGAATCAAAATCACAGTCTGCTTGTGACAGTCTGAGGCCTTGTTCTTTGGCTAAGCAAAAAAAAAAACAGAAGCAGCAGAGACAGCCAGAAACTTAGAAGCATGTGATCACAGCTGCACATTCCAAACAATTTAAATTAAAACAAGGTAATAATTTGTTAAGAAAGTGATCCAATCTAACACCCCAGATAAAGAGAAGATCCTAGAATGTTTAAAGAAAACTTGATAGTGTTCTGTCTGAAAAGAAAATACGGATCGGTAGTTGTTGTTGTGAACTCCTCATTTCTTTATTATGTTGCCTTTATGGCTCCCACTTTTTTACTGTTAATCTGTATGGTCTCTGTCTGGTTCTTTAATTGTTTCTGTCTGCTATATAATTAATTTTGCTAGGTTTATTCAATTAAGGTGGTGGCATATAATGTTTAGAGAATCATGTTACAATATGTTAGGATTTGTTAGTAAAATTTCAGTAAAATGATTGGTTAAGATATAGCTAAGCAGAACTCAAGTTTTACTATATAAACAGAGGTCAAACTGGAAGTAGGAAGAAAAAAGGGAAATTGGAATATGCTTGCATGGAAACTAACCCCAATAAACATTGCATTGTCTGTACTTCGGACTTCTGGTCTTCTGCTTTCTGTCTGAGTGATAAGAATCAAGGAAGTGGGAAGGTGAAGGGAAAGCCCTCTCTAACATCCATGTCCATCTCACATCTTACTCTTCTCTTTAACTAACTCTCCTCTAGCTTCTCACAATATTAATATGTTTTATTCTCTTCCATATTAAAACAAAACAAAACAAAGAAACATCTTTATCGCTGCTTGCCTCTCCAACTACTGCCCCCTTCTCCCTTTCATCTCCAAATTCATTGAACATGTTGCTAACAGTCTCTTTCTGGAGTTCTCCAATTCCATCCTAAGCTGTCTCCTATCTTATTGCCTCTCCTGCAGCAAAATGTTTCTCACTAAAGTCCTCAATGATCTCCTCCTGGTGAAAGCTCAGAACTAGTGATCCAGCCTCATCCTTCTTGACCTGTCAACTTCCTTCAACAAAGTCAACCATGCTCTTTTTCTCAAAATCTTGTCCTTTCTTGGCTTCCTCCAACCTCTCTAATGATTCCTTCTTTGGAACCATCCCACCTCCAACTTTCAGGGGGCAGGGGGAGGCCCCAAGGGTTCTCTTCTAGGTTCACTTCTCTTTTTCCTCTGTTCTTAGTTTCTGAGCAATCTAACACACAAACACAAATTATACTATTACCCTTATTCTAATAACTCACAGATCTACCTCTCTACCCCAGAACTGTCTCCTGCCAAAATTGAAATAGTACCTCTCTCTGATTTTTCAGTTTGTATGTCCATATGTCAGGTTAAACTCAATGGGGCCAAAACAGAGCTTTTAGTCTGTCCCCACAATCCCTTTTCACTCCACCCTTTCTCCATCACTGTGGACAAAACAACTATCTCACCCATAATCTGGGCATCATCTTCCACCTGTCCCTCTCTGTAGATCCCCATATCCAGGCAGCATACAAAACTTTCTGATTGTTTCTTCAGAACATTTCTATGAAATAGCCTTTCCTCTGTGTCCACATAGCTAATATTCTCATCCAGGCCATCATCATCTTGTATCCTGACTACTGCAACATCCTTCTCTCCAACCCCAACAAATCCCATCTTGCTGTGCTCATATCCATTCAGAGTGCTTCTGTAAAAATTGTTTTCATAACCTGTTTCTTTGCATCCCTCCACTGGCTCACCATAGCATCATACAGAAACTTCTTGAATTCATGGTCTTTCCCCACACAGTCTATTCGTCCTTATACATTATACAGGTGTTGACTTTCACCTCCCGTCAGATCATGGTGCCAGACATCCTTGTGCACTTCTGAAAATTTCAATTAAACACCTTGGTACTTTCTCCCACGCTGCTCCTTACCTTTGGGGAAAAGCTCCTTGTAAACATCTGCAGTATCCTCCTTCTAAACCGTCCTTAAAACTCTTGCAATGACTACAAAACACTTTACAACATTTAAGCAGCTCATGTGCCGAGAGTGAGGCCATTGTTTATTATGCTGACGAATTTTGTGTCATTGTTTCCTTGTGTCCTAATGTCTGCATGTCTGTATTCCCGATGTTTGGGTCAGGGACAGTCATTTTATTCTGGGTTTGAACAACAGTTAGCACAATAGGGGTCTTGTCCATGATGGAGGCTTCTAGGTACGACACATGCTAAATAATTAAATAATAAGAATCACTGCTTTTAAGGCTACATTACCTCATACTGTCAGTATGGTCGCCGCCCTTTGATCCTTGATGGTGTGCAGCCTTGTTATTTCAATACCCCCAGTTTATCAAGCAATCTATATCACTCTCTGTATAAGTGCCCTTTCCTTATTTTTATTTACTATCATACCAAATTTTGTTAAACTTTGACAAACTTTATCATCAATGATTTGGAATTTTCTCCCAGATAGTTGGAAAAACGTATTGACCTGCGTTAGATTGGGAATCAATCCCTTGGAGACTGTTCAGCAAACCAGCTTATGATCATTCCTCATTTACAAATATGTTTTGGGATCTGTCAGCCAGGTTTTAATCAATTCAATAAGTGCCACATTAATTTTGGGAAGTGCTACTTTAAAAAAAAAATCCTATTAACATAAGTCACTAGCCTTGCAGGTGTCTAAGTATAGTATATCAACACAGTTATCTTTATCAATCTAATTTGTAACATCGTCAAAAAACAATATCTGTCTAATTTGATAAAACCTGGTTCTTAAGAAGCCATATTTATTGGTATTGATTTCCATTCCTTAATTCTTTATTAATTTAATCCCATAACATTTCCCCCTCATCATTTTCCCTGGAATTGATGTCAGCCAAAGAGGGCTTATAATTATCCATTTAGCCTTTTAAGATATTGGCATGATATTGGCTTTTCTTCTCGACCTCTGGAACTTTCCCAGAATTTGAAGATTTATTTAAAAATTAACATCAATGCCCACAGAGCTCCTTGGCCTTCTCTTTTAAAATTCTTGGGTGGATGTTGTCCAGACCTGTTGATTTTAAAATATTTAACAATACTGTAAGCTGTTTAACATCCTTTTTAGTTACTGTTGGAATAGAAAGGAATTTACTGCTAATGTATGATATGAATATGTCATGCAACTTCTTTGCAAACAGAGTATATTAAATACTCATTCTGGGTCTGTATCATGATGACAGTTTTACCAGTTGCTAGGCTTGCTTTTGTTCATAATATATATATATTTTAAATTCCCATTTATTGTCCTCAATCCTACTGCACAGAGATGTTCCCATATACTTCTAGTTTGCTTTATCGTCTGTATTTTTTTCTAATTTCTAATTCACTGTTGAAGTAATCTGATTACAAATAAAATTTTTCAGTATAGAAATCTGACCTTATATAATACTAATCTTACTCAAATTTTATCAGAAATATTCCTTGCTAATGCATCCTCTTCCTATGAAATGATCTAGATATCAGGCATTTCATTTCATGTGGCAAACCTGCAAAGATTCATTAGGAAAAATTACCTGTAATTCTGATTGCTCTTTTTAAGCAGCATAGAGGAAAAATGGCAGAAAGCAGATATAACTCTGCAGCCTGAGAGCATCACAGAAACATATCACAGAGAAGAAATTAGAATGGCCAACAGAAGTAGAGGAAATCCTAAGAACAAATAAAAAAAAAAAAACTTCTTTGAGTGGGGGACAGCTACGCTGCCCTTACTCAAGAAACAGGTTTTGTAGATTAGAGACTTCAAAACAAGATTCCCCTCTAGAAGCCTAATCTGAACAAGAATGCTGTGTAAAGGTTACAGAGGGATCCATGTGTTTACTTTGTAAAGGTCAGCAAGAGAGTCATTCTCGAGGTGGACAGAAGCCAGCAAATTCATCAGGGAGCTCTATGACCTTGCCATCAGGAGAGGCAGAAGAGAGGAGCATGGCCTAAGCTCCACTCCACAAAGGGATTTAGCCACCTATCTCCATTTGGGATTCACAGCCATGTACAAGCAGTGATTGGACTAGTAACCAGACAGGGGTTACACTTAAGAACATAATATAAAAAATGATATACTGGGTCAGACTAAAGGTACATCCAGCCCAGTATCCTGTCTACCGACTGTGGCCAATGACAATGCCAGGTGCCCCAGAGGAAGTGAACCTAACTGAATTTAGGAACAGGACTGTACCTAATCTGGCTAGAAAAGCGGGAGAGGTCTGAGAGAATCAACTGGATCAACCGATATGGTTGTTCATGAATGCAAGAAATCTGGGCAGCCAAGTGGAGGAAGTAGAATTACCGGCGCAGGAGATCAAACTGAATATTGTAGGGGTTACAGAAATGTGGTGGAATAGCACTTATGACTGGAATGCAGGTATTGAAGGGTAAGTGCTGTCTAGGAAAGATAGGAATAAAAATAGAGCTGATGGGGGAGCATTGAACATCGATGAAGTGGTAAACTGTAAAGAAATAAGAAGTGGCAAGAAGAAAACAGAATTTATTTGGGTCAAAATCACTTTGGAGGAGGATTGTAAAAACAGTTCTATGGGGATAGTGTTTAGAGTCTGTTATAGACCCCCAGGATCAGTTTCAGATATGGATAGAGATCTTATTAATATTATTGGAAGGCAAAATACCTTTGGGAATTATATTGTAATGGGAGATTTTTTTACTTCCTGGAAACAGACTGGAGAATAAATGCTACTAATATTGATAGGGTCCACTTATTCCTGTGTGTGATTGACAGATTTCTTCAACAAATTGTCACTGAACCAAAAAGAGCTGATGCAATTTTAGACTTGATGTTGGTAAGTAGTAAAGACATCATAGAAGAGCTGGCCCTAGGTAATAGCCTTCGAACAAGTGATCACAAATTGATCAATTTAAATTAAATGTATCAGAGGGGTAGCCGTGTTAGTCTGGATCTGTAAAAGCAGCAAAGAGGCCTGTGGCACCTTATAGACTAACAGATGTTTTGGAGCATGAGCGTTTGTGGGTGAATACTCGCTTCGTCGGATGCATGTAATGGAAATTTCCAGGGGCAGTTATATGTATGCAAGCAAGAAGCAGGCTAGAGATAACGAGGTTAGTTCAATCAGGGAGGATGAGGCCCTGTTCCAGCAGTTGAGGTGTGAAAACCAAGGGAGGAGAAACTGATTTTGTAGTTGGCAAGCCATTCACAGTCTTTGTTTAATCCTGAGCTGATGGTGTCAAATTTGCAGATGAACTGAAGCTCAGCAGTTTCTCTTTGATGTCTGGTCCTGAAGTTTTTTTAAATGGAAGGATAATCCTAAACAGATCATCAACTATGTTTTTTTAATTTCAAAAGAACAGAGTTTGGGAAATTAAGATAATTAGTTAAAGTGATGTTATTGGAATAACAGAGACTTGGTGGGATAACTCACATGACTGTCATGGATGGCTATAAGCTGTTCAGGAAGGACAGGCAGGGCAGAAAAGGTGGGGGAGTTGCATTGTATGTAAGTGAGCAGTATGACTGCTCAGAGCTCTAGTATGAAACTGCAGAAAAACCTGAGAGTCTCTGGATTAAGGCCTGGTTTACACTACGGGTTGAAACCGATTTTAGCAGCGTTAAACCGATTTAACGCTGTACCTGTCCACACAATGAGGCCCTTTATATCGATATAAAGAGCTCTTTAAATCGGTTTCTGTACTCCTCCCCAACGAAAGGAGTAACTCTAAAAATCAGTATTACCATATCGGATTAGGGTTAGTGTGGCCGCAAAGCGACGGTATTGGCCTCTGGGCGGTATCCCACAGTGCTCCACTGTGACACCTCTGGACAGCAATCTGAACTCAGATGCAGTGGCCAGGTAGACAGGAAAAGCCCCGCGAACCTTTGAATTTCATTTCCTGTTTGCCCAGCGTGGAGCTCTGATCAGCACGGGTGGCGATGCAGTCCCAAATCCAAAAAAAGCTCCAGCATGGACTGCACAGGAGATACTGGATCTGATCACTGTATGGGGAGTCAAATCTGTTCTATCAGAGCTCCGTTACAGAAGACGAAATGCCAAAGCATTTTTAAAAAATCTCCAGGCTATGATACAGAGTCCACAGCACAATCCTGCGTGACATGCGTAACAGAAAGCCAAAGAATCAAATGCACGCTCATGGAGGGAGGAAGGGGGTACAGAGGACTCCAGCTATCCCACAGTTTCCGAAAATCATTTGCATTCTTGGCTGAGCTCCCAATGCCTGTAGGGTCAAACACATTGTCTGGGGTGGTTCAGGGTCTATCTCGTCAATTTACCCCCGCTCTCCCTCAGTGATAGAAAAGGGGAAAAAATCATTTCTTGACTCTTTTATATGTCACCTTATGTCTACTGCATGCTGCTGGTAGACACGGTGCTGCAGCAGTAAACAATAGCATCCTCTCTCCATCTCTCCCTGGTGGCAGATGGTACAGTGCAGAAGGACTGATAGCTGTCCTCATCACGAGCTTGTGAGTACTCCTGGCTGGCTTCAGGTGAGGCCAGCTGGGGGCGCCTGGGTAAAAATAGGAATGATTCCTGGTCATTCTCAGTAGATAATACAGAAGAGCTGGTAACTGTCCTCATCACAGCAAGTGGGGGCTGAGCTCCAGCAGCCCCCTCCCTTTCATGTGTAAAGAAAAGATTCTGTATTGCCTGGACTATCATAGCATCGGGATGCTGGGCTCCTCTCCCCCACACCACTTAATGTCCTGCCTGGACTATCATAGCATCTGGAGACTGCATCCCCCTCATTTTATCTCAGTAACAAGTCAGTGTTTCTTATTCCTGCATTCTTTATTACTTCATCACACAAATGGGGGGGACACTGCCACAGTAGCCCAGGAAGGTTTGGGGAGGAGGGAAGCAATGGGTGGGGTTGTTGCAGGGACACCCCCTAGAATGGCATGCAGCTCATCATTTCTGCAGGATCTGACACAAAGCGGCTGTTCTCTCTGGTTCTCTCATACACTGGTTCTCTTGTACACTTGCCCCATATTCTAGGCAGGACTGACTCTATTTTTAGCTATGATAAAGAAGGGATTGACTTGGGGACTCATTCCCATTTTTGTCTTTGCACCCCCGGCTGACCTCAGCTAGGAGCACCCATGACAGCAGCAGACAGTACAGAGCAACAGATAAACATCATCTCATTGCCAATTTACAATAGCACAACAGATGGTACAGAATGACTGATAATCATCTCTGCTGTCATGCAAAGGCAAATAAATGCTGCTGTGTAGCGCTGCAGTATCGCCTCTGTTAGCGGCATCCAATACACATATGGTGACAGTAAAAAAAAGCTGAACGGGCTCCATGGTTGCCATGCTATGGCGTCTGCCAGGGCAATCCAGGGAAAAAGGGTGCAAAATGATTGTCTCCGTTGCTTTCCCGGAGGAAGAAATAACTGACTACATTTACCCAGAACCACCCACGACAATGATTTTTGCCTCATCAGGCACTGGGATCCTAACCCAGAATTCCAATTGGTGGGAGAGACTGCAGGGAACTATGGGATAGCTACGGAATAGCTACCCACAGTGCAACGCTCCAGAAATTGACTCTAGCCTTGGACCATGGATGCACATCGCCGAATTAATGTGCTTAGTCTGGCTGCGTGCACTCGACTTTATACAATCTGTTTTACAAAACCGGTTTATGTAAAATCGGAATAATCCCATAGTGTAGACATACCCTAAGTTTAGAACTGGGAGCAACAAGGGTGCTGTTGTGGTGGGAGTCTGCTATAGATCACCAGACCAGGGGGATGAGGTGGGCAAGGCTTTTTTCTGGTAACTAGCAGAAGTTGCTAGATCTCAGGTCCTGGTTCTCATGGCAGACTTTAATCACCCTGATATCTGCTGGGAGAGAAATACAGTAGTGCATGGACAGTCCAGGAAGGTTTTGGAAAGTGTAAGGGACAATTTCCTGGTGTAAGTGCTGGAGGAGCTAACTAGAGGCAGAGCTCTTCTTGACCTGCTGCTCACAAACAGAGAAGAGTTGGTAGGGGAAGCAAAAGTGGATGGGAACCTGGGAGACAGTGATCATGAGATGGTCAACTTCAGGATGCTGACACAAGGAAGAAAGGAGAGCAGCAGAATATGGACCTTGGACTTCAGAAAAGCAGACTTTGACTCCCTCAGGGAACTGATGGGCAGGATCCCCTGAGAAAGTAACATGAGGGGGAAAGGAGTCCAGGGGAGCTGGCTGTATTTTAAAGAATTCTTATTGAGATTGCAGGAAAAAAACATCCTGATGTGTAGAAAGAATAGTAAATATGGTAGGCAACCAGCTTGGTTTAACAGTGAAATCTTTGCAGATCTTATACACAAAAAAGAAGCTTACAAGAAATGGAAGATTGGACAAATGACCAGGGAGGAGTATAAAAATATTGCTCAGGCATGCAGGAGTGAAGTCAGGAAGGCCAAATCACACTTGGAGTTGCAGCTAGCAATAGATGTTAAGAGTAACAAGAAAGGTTTCTTCAGGTATGTTAGAAACAAGAAGAAAGTCAAGGAAAGCGTGGGTCCCTCACTGAATGAGGGAGGCAACCTAGTGACAGAGGATGTGGAAAAAGGTAATGTACTCAATGATTTTTTTGCCTCTATCTTCACAAACAAGGTCAGCTCCCAGACTGCTGCACTGGGCAGCACAGTGTGGGGAGAAGGTGACCAGCCCTTTGTGGAGAAAGAAGTGGTTCGGGACTATTTAGAAAAACTAGACGAGCACAAGTCCATGGGGCCAGATGTGCTGCATCCAAGGGTGCTAAAGAAGTTGGTGGATGTGATTGCAAAGCCATTGGCCATTATCTCTGAAAACCTATGGCGAACAGGGGAGGTCTCGGGTGACTGAAAAAAGGCTAATGTATTGCCTATCTTTAAAAAACAGAAGGAGGAGGATTCGGGGAACTACAGGCCAGTCAGCCTCACTTCAGTCCCTGGAAAAATCATGGAGCAGATCCTCAAGGACTCAATTCTGAAGCACTTACAGGAAAGGAAAGTGATCAAGAACAGTCAGCATGAATTCACCAAGGGCAAGTCATGCTTGATTAACCTAATTGCCTTCTATGAGGAGATGACTGGGTCTGTGGATGAGGGGAAAGCGGTGGATGTGTTATTCTTTGACTTTAGCAAAGCTTTTGATACCATCTCCCACAGTATTCTTGCGGGCAAGTTAAAGTATGGTCTGGATGAATGGATTATAAGGTGAGTAGAAAGCTGGCTAGATCGTCAGGTTCAAAGGGGATGGATCAACAGCTCCATGTCTAGTTGGCAGCCGTTTTCAAACAAAGTGCTCCAAGAGTCAGTCCTGGGGCCAGGTTTTGTTCAATATATTCATTAATCATCTGGAGGATTGCGTGGACTGCACTCTCAGCAAGTTTGCAGATGACACTAAACTGAGAGGGGTGGTACATACGCTGGAAAGTAGGGATAGGATACAGAAGGTCCTAGACAAATTAGAGGATTGGGCCAAGAGAAACCTGATGAGGTTCAACAAGGACAAGTGCAGAGTCCTGCATTTAGGATGGAAGAATCCCATTCACTATTACAGACTAGGGACCAAATGGCTAGGAAGCAGTTCTGCAGAAAAGGACCTAGGGGTAACAGTGGACAAAAAGCTGGATATGAGTCAACAGTGTGCCCTTGTTACCAAGAAGGCTAATGGCTGTATAAGTGGGGGCATTGCCAGCAGATCGAGAGACATGATCATTCCTCTCTATTTGACATTGGTGAGGCCTCATCTGGATTACTGTGTCCAGTTTTGGGCTCCACACTATGAGAAAGATGTGGAAAAATTGGAAAGAGTCCAGCAGAGGGCAAGAAAAATGATTAGGGGGCTGGAATCACATGATTTATGAGAAGAGGCTGAGAGAACTGGGCTTGTTTAGTCTGCAGAAGAGAAGAATGAGAGGGGATTTGATAGCTGCTTTCAACTACCTGAAAGAGGGTTCCAAAGAGGATGGATCTAGACTGTTCTCAGAGGTACCTGACAATAGAACAAGAAGTAATGGTCTCAAGTTGCAGTGGGGGAGGTTTAGGCTGGATATTAGGAAACACTTTTTCACTGGGAGGGTGCTGAAGCGCTGGAATGGGTTACCTAGGGAGGTGGTGGAATCTCCTTCCTTAGAGGTTTTTAAGGTCAGGCTAGACAAAGTCCTGGCTGGGATGATTTAGTGGGGAATTGGTTTTGCTTTGAGCAGGGGGTTGGACTAGATGACCTCCTGAGGTCCCTTCCAACCCTGATATTCTATGATTCTGGGAAGTTAGCTGGACTGAAGAGTTCAAGGATTTAAATTCAGAGGAGGCTTAAAATGTCTTTAAATCAACCCTACAGGAAGTATTTGAAATTTGCCTGTCATGCAAGGGGAAAAGTCATGTAGCAAAAATTTCCAGCTCCAGGTCAGTAAATATCCACCTCAAAAAGTTTATCCAGAGTAACCAGAGAGCCTATAGGGAATGGAAACAGGAATGGATTATCAAAGAAAGCTATATCTCGGGTGTTAGAAAATGTAGGAATAAACTCAGAATTGCTGAAAGTGAAGCTGAATTAGCTCTTGCTAAGGAAATTAAAATTAATCATAAGAGTTATATAAATAAAAAGAAAATAAGGAAGGATGAGATTGGGTTGCTATACAGCGTGGATGTTGAGAAGATTAAAGATAACCTAGACGTGGACCAAAATCTTTGCCTCAGCTTTCAACAGGGATGTTAACATGGAACGTGAACATGTAGGCAGGATGGCTGATGGAAATACAGGAATAAAAATAGTAATTCATACATCTGAGGAGGAAGAAAAGCATAAACAGCTTAATGTTCTTAAATGGGGTCACCAGATAATTTCCATCACAATATACTGAAAGAACTGGCAAATGAAATTGTCAGTCCAATAGCAAGGAGTTTAAAAAAAATTCTATTTGGGGGTAGTACCATATGACTGGAGAACAACTAATCTCACACTTATATTTAAGAAAGGGAGAAAAAAGTGCTCCGGGCAATTACAGACCTGCAAGTCTGACCCAGCTAGTATGCTGTGCTTTAGAATAAATTTTGAAGGAAAGAATAATTCAATTCATGGAGATAAATGGTGTTAGAGGGCACCCTTCACCCTCTCCTCTGGTTCTTGTCACACAGACAGAAAGCAGAAGACCAGAAGTCCGAAATACAGGAAATGTGATTATGTACTTATGTTCGTATAGGGTTTAGTTTCCAGCAAGCATGTGTCCTGTAACTCTGACACCGCAGAGCCTTGTTTCCCAGTGTCCCTTCCCAGCTCTGATGCCACACAGCCTTTACCTGTATCTCCCTTCCCAGCTCTGACACTACAGAGTCTGGTTTTCCAATGTCCTGTCTCCCCTATGCCTCAGGCATAATTATACTTGAAATGCACAGCCACAGTCTCACCCCTTACAACTTAAGGTCATGTTCCATTTGGGGAGGTTATGGGTCTGGGGTCTTCATCCCACCTCTTTTGTACCCGATGGGAAAGGTGAGGAGTAAGCTTGTGCTACTGTCAGAGATAGGCATTTCCTTGGCCTTTTAGTGTTTTATACCTTCCCCACACACACTCCCCTTTGCCCCTCCCCACTGGTTGCTCAACATTGCCTTGAGATAGGAGTTGAGGCAGTCTTCAAATGTACGCTCTAGTAACACCTTAGCTGCTCTTGCCTGTTCCCATTATACTATCAAACCCATCTGGCTAGGGAGAAACAACATACACAATGTCTTTGTCCTTTGTTTGCACATATTAGTAAGGATTCCTTTGTTCACATATATTAGTAAGAATATATAAATCAAACTGATAAGCAAGACCCAAGATTCTACCTCAGATGAAAATACAGGCCAGAATCCTATATTGTCACTAGTACTCCTACCAAATGGAAAAGTGGATGCAATGCAGGCCAGACTAAACTCTTTCTTTGAGAAAATAATTGATATATATTTTATTTAAATAAGAGAAGTTAAGTAGCTCTGTACTTGGACTTCAGTAAAGTGTTTGACATGTCACATGGGAAATTATTAGTCAAATTAGAGAAGATAGAAGGTAGTACAAGAATTGTAAGTCAATATGAAACTGGCTAAAGGGGAGAAGGTAGTGGGTTGTGCTGAAAGGTGAACTATTGGACTGCAGAGAGATTACTAGTGGTGTTCCTCAAGAATTGGTTTTGGGGCCAATCTTATTTGATTTATTTGAATGACCTTGGTACAAAAAGTAAGAGTGTGCTAATGACACTTGCTGATGATACAAAGTTAGGAGACATCATCAATAAACAGGAGGATTGCAATATTTGTAACTCTCTCTGCATATTATTGCTTTGCAATCCAGATCCAGAATGACGGGAACTGGGAAGAGGAACCGGAATAGTCCCCTGGTTTGTAAGGAGTGAATCAGGGACACTCAGTGTAACAAGAAGAGGCGGGGAATAAACCAATGAAGAAAGGAATTTTCAAATGTCAAATTCATATAAATATCAACATAAGTGATAGTATATGACAGTAATTTACATACTCTGCAGGCAAAGTTCAGCCCTGGGGCAGGGCGAGGTCATGGGGAGCTCTTCCCGCTCTTGCACTCCACAACTGGAGTAAGGCAGCAGGGACATTTGCTAAGGCTAAGGCCTGGTCTACACTACAGAGTTAGGTCAAAGGAAGCCGCCTTAAGTCGACATGTTAATGTATGCGTCTACACTACTAGGTGAGTCCTTTACACCAACCCAAGTCATCTCCAATGTCAAATTCTGTAATCCACCTCTGAGAGAGATGTAGTGCTTAAGTCAATTTTCATGGGTTGACTGCGAGGTGATGCAGACACAGCATTGTATAATTCAACTTAATTGGCCTCCTGGTGGTGTCTCACAATGCTCATCTGTGACCGCTCTGGAGATCATTCTCAACTCTGCTACACTGCAGCCAGGTACACAGGAAACAGCCCCTCCCCTGCTAAAGCCTTGGGAACTTTTGAATGTGAATGCAGTATTTCCATTCTCCCCTGAGACAATGTTTTGGTCCTATGAGGCATTGCACAATCTTCCCAAAACACACTGCGGCAAGATGCACTTTGGGATAGCTACCCATGATGCACTGCTTTGTGCATTGGTGCAGGAGCTTCCAGTGAGGACACACTTCATGGAGACAATGAGCAGGAGGTTGCCATGCAAATCTACTTCATTAATTTGGGGACTCAAGGTCAAATAAGATAAAGTCCACTTAAATTCGTAATATAGACAAGTCCTGAGTGTGAGTGTGTTGAGGGGAGGATTTGAGGGGGTTATGGACAGGCAGGAAACAAAGTTTCTTTACTGATTCTTGTGCATTTTTTATTTTACTCTAACCACATCCTGTGGTTTTTGTGACCATATCTCTGCATGTGGATTATTATGAAATAAATTGTGTCCATAGTTAGATATAATTACAGCATTACATCAGCTTAAGCTCAGCTCATACCTATTTACAGTTGTGCTGCGTTGTGTGCTTTACAAGACAAAAGTATCCATCCCGACAGCAATGGTTCTTGTCCGTGTGGTCAGGCCAGTGAGGAGAATGTTCAGTGTCTCATAATGTGGAAGTCAACGTGGCCATCCCTGAAAGAGCAAGAATCAGACCCCAAAGAGTTCATGAGAGTGGCCCCAAAATCATGAGATATTTTGTAAAGGGATTAAATTGTGATTTGGAGGGTGTCTTCGGAATTTTTTAATTCCCTCTTCTCACTCCCAATGCTTGTGTGACTACTGCAATGTTGCTAACTTTTGCAAATGTATAGAGTAAAACAGTTTTGGTCCCTTGAACAGGAGCGCTTGTAGAGGATCCAACTGAGATAAAAGGCACACATTTGCACAAATTATTGAACGCTGGTGCACAGCATTCTGCTTCTCCTCAACCCCCCGCTACAATATCAATTAATTAATTTTGTTCCCTCCCCCAGCCACATCAATTAATTTCCTTCCCACTGCTCCCACATCTGCCTCAGACTCACATGAATTCTGCACCCAAGCACACTCCTTGCCCCCCAGGCCCAGGTCTGTTCTTGCTGCATCTGTGAAGGCTCTACTGCTTCCTTTCCAAACTTGGGAGTGGGCAGCTCCAGGGTCTCTGCACCCTCTCCCTGGCCTAGTGTTGCAGAATAGAGAAGAGGGAGGAAGAAAAGGAGAAGGGAGCAGAGCTACCCTGAGTTGCTGGGCATCTTCTGCTCCTTCCTCCCCCATCCCTCCTGTGGAAACAGTTTTGGATGCACAATCTCCACCATTCCCTACTCAAAAAGTCCTCTGCCTCCTGCGGGAGTGCGAGCTCTGCCAGGACGTGGAGAAGTGAGATGGGGTTTTCCCATGGCAGGTGTCATAGCACTGGATTTCTTATAAGAGACAATGTGCTCACACAGTGACTGAGGCTGAAGCCTGCAAAACATGCTGGGCTAAGAAAGTCCAGGAGAAGGTCTCTCTGTAGATTCCCTGGGGTCTGAAATAGCACTGGCTGATTTTCCATGCTCAGAGAGACCTGGGGAGTTGAGAGACAGCTGGGGCCTTATGCCTTGGTACGAGGGTGGTTGAGGAACCTTGGTGGAAAGAGGATGGGTATTTCTGCAAGGCTGTAGCCCACGCAGAATACTGTGAATGGGTGTGGAAGCTGTTGGCACTTGCACTTCCTTAGGGGCCCTGTCTGGGATTTCCAGTGACCAGGGAGGATGTCCCCCATTTATTTTCTTATGGCAACAGAGCTAATGGCTGAACAAGTTAAGTGCACAGCTGGCCTGATAGGCCCGAGTGTGACTGAATATCAAGGACAGAGTCACGGCAGTGGCAGTTTTGTTGCCAGAGGAATGAAGGTGGGATGAGGAGAGAGGCTGAGGTCTTGGTGGGATGGCCATAAGGAAATTGAATTTTCCATTAGGCCATTTTGGCTACACAAAGGACCTTCAAGTGGTTGAGAACATCCCCTCTTCCCCCACACCCCAAGATATCCCGCTCTGTAGGGGGGATCCCTGGACCTGGTACCAATGAGAATGCTTCAGGCCACCCTAACAGCCTCATAATACAGAAGGCACTTTGCCCTCTGCCCTTCCCCTTCTGCCCCCAAGCACAAGCACAGAGTAACTGAGATATTGACCATCTTCCTCACACAGAAGGACTTTGCTGCTTAAAAGATATTTAGAAGTGAAGATTGTTTTGGTACCTTGGCTAAAATATTTTGTTTGGCATTTTCCTCTCACTTTTCAGACAATACTGAAGGAATTCTTGGCCCTAATTCCTTGTATGCTGAGACAGGATGAGGGCTGATTAAAAATTCTCTGTGAAAATGATTTTTGATAGAAATTTGGATGTTCAACGAAAGAGGGTTTTTGTTTTTGTTTTTTTGTTTTTGTTTTTTTTTTCCCCGCAAAGAGTATCTGCTTTCTCTGGAAATTTCTGATGTTTTGTTAAAATACAGAAAACTGAAATATTTTTATTCCAAATGGTTCTGAGGTGCCTCATGGGAATTTTAGTCTTTGTGCCTCCCTTATCCTCTATGTACCAGGTTCCTTGTGAGACTAAACCGCCTGAGAAGCACCATGGTCTGCAGTCTTGGCTAGAGAAGGTGTTTGATCATAGGAATCTCTGTTGCGTCATTGGAGATGTAATGTGGACAGAGAATCTAGCCCACAGAAGAGAAAGTGAGTATAATGTACTCAGAGGTTAACTCGCATGAGACATCATAGCACTATTTGGAATCAAAATATTTTTTGTTTTTGTCTATTACATCAACTCTATTTATTTTGCTCCAAGAAACTTGAGTCTCACAACCATATACATGCAATTATCACTTTTAATACAATAAATTTCAATACATATTAAACCTGTAAACATGATCTTCCTGACCTATGAAAATGGCAGCTTTTGGCTTCCTGACACAAAGCCCACTTCTGTATCCACTGAAGTCAATGGCAAAGCCTCCTTTGGCTTCACTGAGGGCAGGAACGGGCTCTTTGTCAAACTCTAGTCCCTCTTCTAGGGCTCCTAATCCAACAAATGAATGCATTCTTCATGGATAAGTTGCTAATAAACACGTTTAGTTTACAAAATTAAGAAACTAATTCAAGGAAATTCTAGTCATGCTTTCCACCCAATAGCTTTATCTGATAGCAATATTAAAAAAAAAAGAAAAAAAAAAAGAAAGAAAATCTCATACGGCCATTAAAGTATGTTAAAATAGTGCCAAACTATCCAACAGCCAGTTCTGTCAAACACTTTTGTTTGATATGAAATATACTGAAGAGACCGAACAACCAATGTCAGTCAAGTTTATTGCTAAGAGTAAATAATAGCACAGTACAGAAAGAAAAACTCAATACAATACCAGTGTCTGGGAAGCTGTCTCATGGAATGTTGTACATTCACCTTTCACAGAAGGCCTGCTTACAAAGTTACACATTTCAGCTGGTAGTATTTACTGGATGATTTTACAAGTACAAAAATCCCTACACATCACTAAAATCAAACCTAGCAGTTCACTCCAGTTCCTTAACTTCTTGGTCTGTATCTTTCCTTATCTTTGTTTTGGATACCAGCGTTCCAGGTAGTTGTCCATGAAAGTACCTCCCCCGCTTGTACCAGGGCACAACATTAATGTACTTTGTCTTTGACAAATTTTCTGTTTTCTAATGTCAAGGATGCATTAAATATAGATAGATGTAGATATACACACACAATGTAGTGATGTTATATTGATACTGTGTGCTTATTAATACATTTGGTGTGAATAATACATATTGATAATGTGTTATATCAGTGTATTAGTTTGTCATATATTGATCATCATTTCTCAGCCCCTCTGGACTATCTTTTAAGTCTCTTTGGCTCTGGGATAGAGCCCTGACTCCTAGACTCCTTCCCACAGCCTAAGCCCCTCTTCCAGCCCCTCATCCAGCCCGTGTCAGGACCCCAACCTTGCTCCCTGGAGTTCCTCCTGTAAATTGAGTTTTCTCAGCCCTTTTCCAAGGCCCAGGCATTCCAGGCTGTCACCTGACAACAATTAACCATGTCCTCTCTGGCTAAGATGCAGTTAATTATGGCACAATTGGGGCTGATTGAACATCTCTGGCTAACCTCAGGTCTCTTAGACCTTAAGGAGCAGGCTACCCTGTTACACTAATATAAGGAATAAGGGGGAATGAACCTGTCTGAGGTAATATAGTAATTCTGTGGCAGAGCTGGGAATAGAGTTCTGGAGGCCTGGCTTCTGGCCTTGCTGTCTTAACTAAATAACCATCCTACATTTTCCTCCTGAAGGCTAGTTGGTTCTCCTTTAGTTATCCCATCACTGCCCTTCTGTAACAGTCTAAAGGAATTGCTGTGAAGCAGTGTGAGACACTTTGTGTGGTGCAGGACAGCGTGTGTGGGTTCCACCGAGCTCTCAGTCCCCACTTTGTCAATCTAAGGAGCCACTGACTGTTCCCAGGAGTCCAGACTAAGCGGTCAGCATGGCCATGCATAATGCTGATACAGCACTGCTCCTACCCAGTCTCCTGGCTCCTGCACTGTGGCTGGAAGAGGGAAGTGTTGTTATCTAACCTGTTCAGGCATGTAGTACAAAGCGTGACAGAGCACGTGGCTAACTCTTTTCTCTCTCCTATTCCAGAGGGTCAGAAGAAGGAGTTGGAATCAGGTATTTTGATAAATCCGCTGGCAAAATTGTGTTTGTGTTTTCACATTATAATTAGCTACACAATTTCCATCCTCTGTGCGTATGATCTTTAATCACCTCTATGTGCACTTCCTGCTCCCTCAGAAATAAGCAGCAAAGAATCATGTGGCACCTTATAGACTAACAGAGGTTTTGGAGCATGAGCTTTCGTGGGTGAATACCCACTTCGTCTGATGTCCTGAAGTTTTTTTGCTGCAGGATGGCCACCTTAAAATCTGCTATTGTGTCACCAGGGAGGTTGAAGTGTTTTTGTATATTGCCATGCCTTATATCTGATTTGTGTCCATTTACCAGTAACTGCACACCGCACCATAGTAACTCTAGCTCAGGAACCAATCCATGCAACAAACCTCGATGCCAACTCTGCCCACATTTCTACACCAGCGACACCATCACAGGACCTAACCAGATCAGCCACACCATCACCGGTTCATTCACCTGCACATCCACCAATGTAATATACGCCATCATATGCCAGCAATGCCCCTCTGCTACGTACGTCAGCCAAACTGGACAGTCTCTACAGAAAAGGATAAATGGACACAAATCAGATATTATGAACTGCAATATACAAAAACCTGTAGGAGAACACTTCAACCTCCCTGGCCACACAATAGCAGATCTTAAGGTGGCCATCCTGCAGCAAAAAAACTTCAGGACCAGACATCAAAGAGAAACTGCTGAGCTTCAGTTCATCTGCAAATTTGACACCATCAGCTCAGGATTAAACAAAGACTGTGAATGGCTTGCCAACTACAAAACCAGTTTCTCCTCCCTTGGTTTTCACACCTCAACTGCTAGAACAGGTCCTCATCCTCCCTGATTGAACTAACCTCGTTATCTCTAGCTTGCTTCTTGCTTGCATATATATACCTGCCCCTGGAAATTTCCACTACATGCATCCGACAAAGTGGGTATTCACCTGCGAAAGCTCATGCTCCAAAACGTCTGTTAGTCTATAAGGCGCCATACGATTCTTTGCTGCTTTTAGAGATCCGGACTAACATGGCTACCCCTCTGATACTCAGAAATAAGGATATAGAGCAGAACATGCAGCAGATAAGTCTTCTGTGACATTCTCAGCAATGAGGAGTGAGTGTAGTGTTTATGGGAAGGAGGGATGTACAGCGTTAGCTAACACCACACACAGAGCAGTTTAGGGGTAGGCAAGCTTTTCCTGTGATGGTGTATGAATACATCTCAGTCCTGATGCAGTGTTGTTCCTTTTCTGGACACCCCTCCCATCTCTACAGATGCACCTCAGTCCTGTTCAGCAAGGTGGTGTGTTGAAAACTGTGTTAAAACTGGGATTTATCACTTTAAATTCTCAGAGTTTCCTCAGCCTGCTTATAGGCAATGGGCTCTGTAGGGATTGGGAAGTGTGTGAGCTGGGTCTTTCAGCACTCAGTGTGCAGACAGACAGCTAGAGCAAAGTGGGGTGAGTTGGGGCATCTCTGACATAAGGAGAAGCCTGCTCTCTCTGTCTCTCTCTGATTTTGTGTGTAATTCTGAATTGTAAGAAATAAGAGTAGTGTTAATTAGCAGCAGGAGTATCTTATGTTTCTCTATCTTCTATGTTTGTATGCAGTGAAACATGGCAGAGAAACTGATCCCATTCTCATCACCAGTTTTCTCCTGTTTGCAGGCAGGACCATGAAAACCCAATAGAATTTAAAGAGATAGATCACAATTTTAACAGGATTTTAGATGCATCACAAAGAACATCCCGTTAGTTCATTCCTGGGCTCCCTTCCCTCCCTCCCAGCTCTGCCAAGGAACCCTGCCCCCGATCGCTGACGTCTCCAGACCCAGAGCACTAAACAGAGACTATGAATCATACCAAACTGTGTATTGACTTTTGTGAAATGCTCTAGGCAGAGATGAACTACAGTCACTTTTCGAGACATTCAGTGTGAAACCTAAAGGTGAATGGTAAGTTGAGGAACCCACAGAAGCACTCAATAGCCAAGCTCCTTCAAACAAGCCCTTGTAGTTTCACGTTACAATGTTGTAGCCATGTTGGTTCTAGGGTATGAGAAAGACAAGGCGGGGGAGGTGATATCTTTTAGAGCTCTATGGGCTTGAAACTTTGTGTCTGTCATCCACAGAAGTTGGTCCAAGATCAATATTTCCTCACCCACCTTGCCTTTCTCACAATGTTAGAGATCAGTCGCATAAAGGACATACAGCACTTAGCAGACACAGAGCTCTTTCTGCATGTTCCACATGGTGCCTCTGCTCTTGTTCTATAACAACGAGTGGGATTCAAAAAGTTATTTAGATGTCTCACTCATTGATTTCAATGGGAGCTAGGCACCTATCTACCCCTGTGGACCTCACCCAGTGGGCCTTTGATTCTGAGATACATGGCTCTGGGGTTCAAATTGCTCTATTCAAAATTCCACACGCTGAGTTTGTGTCTCCTCTTCCCAGAACAGCACGATCGAAGCAAGAGTATTGGTAAGTGGATCTGTTGCCCCATTAGAGAGTCACTGAGCAGAAGTTACCTGTGGCATGTGTGGCATAGAAATGTCTATGCTACAAGCTTTGTGTGCTGATCATGGGACTGAGAGAACAGTGTGAGCCAAATCAGAGGCAGCCAAAGCTAACCCTACCCCAGCATGCATGTTTTCTCCAGCAGACATAGGGTTCCCAGCTATTAGACCTGGATAACTAGATGTCACATTGACTTCAGCATCAGATAATCAGTCACATTATTATGATTCTGTAGAAAAGTTCCGGCTGTGTCCCCACAGCTGATCTGTGCTCCAGGAACCCTTTCCCCATGTGTGGCTATGAGCAAGGGAAAAGATTTAGACTCCTTAGTTTATCAAGAGTAGATCCTAAAGGAGAGCACGAGTCCTTCCAGGTTAATCTAAATCCTCACTATAGCTGAAATACATCATTTTAATGACCTCATGGATTACTAGTAGAGCTGAGTCGATAACTGATTTTTCACTTTGGTGGCTGAACTGAAAAAATTGACACAAAAAAATGTTTGAGGTCAAACCCAAATATAATTTTTTCAGTTTTTTGGGGGAAAATGAAAAATCAAAAAAAGATGAATGAAACAGTTTTTTCAACCTGAAACATTGTTTTCCCCAGGTTTTTTGTTTGTTTTTGTTTAGCTTACTTAATATTTGGGTGTTAATTACCCTTTTGTTAATTTTGTTAGGTATTGAGCTATTTTTTTTAAATGAAACATCATTGTCAAACAAAAACATTTCATTTCAAAAATGTCAAAATGAAACATTTTGACATTTTTGAAAAACACCCTTCTGTATCCAAAACTATTCACCAAATTCTATCAATTTTCAAATAGGTTTGCTTCATCTAAAAAAACTGTCTTTGATGTCTTTGCTACTTATTATTATCAGGGTCCCCTTCTTTCGGAGGCACTGGAAGTTGGGCTAAGCCTGTCCCCCACACTGCCACAGAACTGCCACTGTTTCCAATCCCCCCAGAATCTTCCCATTCCAGCCTTTCCAGCTGTCTCTGGATCGCACACCTGGCACAGCCTGGAGTGGCTCCCGCATCTTTAGTTTACTCTATGATGCAGACAGTCCTGTTACTTACTTCCTTGCTCAGTCTCTCACCTCATTTGTTCTCTTTTCACACCTTTCACATGTTCCTAATTTTAAAGGCCATAAACCAAAGTTCACTGGGTTCCAAGTACATTTGATAGCCATACTTTTTAGTGTTGAAAACTACTTATATTACATACAGAAACTGTAATGAAAAAATGTTGTTTAAAGTCTTCCCCTTCTGCATCCAACCTGTGCACTAAATCAGACAGGACTCCTGTGGATAACAAATGATCTGGAAAAAGGGGTAAAGAATAAGGTGGTAAATTTTGCGGATGATAAAAAGTAACTAAAGATAGTTAAGTGCAAAGCAGACTGCGAAGAGTTACAAAGAGATCTCACAAAACTAGGTGACTTGGCAACTAAATAGCAGATGAAATTCAATGTTGACAAATGCAAAGTAATCCTCATTGGAGGATAATTTCATCAATAGCTATTAGCAAAGTTGGACAGTGGTGAAACCCTATGATCTGGAAAAAGAACAGGAGTACTTGTGGCACCTTAGAGACTAACAAATTTATTTGGGCATAAGCTTTCATGGGCTAAAACCCACCTCATCGGATGCATGCAGTGGAAAATATAGTAGGAAGATATCTATATCTATATCTTATTATTATCAGGGCCTCCGAAAGAAGGGGACCCTGATAATAATAAGTAGCAAAGACATCAAAGACAGATATACAGAGAACATGAAAAGATATACAGAGAACATGAAAAAAATGGGTGTTTCCATACCAACTCTAATGAGACTAATCAATTAAGGTAGGCTGTTATCAGCAGGGGAAAAAAAAAAACTTTTGTAGTGATAATCAGGATGACCCATTTCAAACAGTTGACAAGAAGGTGTGAGTAACAGTAGGGGAAAATAGCATGTGGAAATAGTTTTTACTTTGTGTAATGACCCATCCATTCCCAGTCTTTATTCAAACATAGTTTAATGGTGTCAAGTTTGCAAATTAATTCCAATGCTGCAGTTTCTCACTGGAGTCTGTTTTTGAAGTTTTTTGTTTAAGAATTGCAACTTTTAGGTCTGTAATTGAGTAACCAGGGAGGTTAAAGTGTTCTTCGACTGGTTTTTGAATGTTATAATTCTTGGCGTCTGATTTGTGGCCATTTATTCTTTTGCATAGAGACAGCCCAGTTTGGCCAATGTACATGGCAGAGGAGCATTGCTGGCACTTGATGGCATATATCACATTGGTAGATGTGCACGTGAACGAGCCTCTGTTGGTGTAGCTGATGTGATTAGGTCCTATGATGATGTCCCTTGAATAGATACGTGGACAGAGTTGGCATCAGACTTTGTTGCAAGGATAGGTTCCTGGGTTAGTGTTTTTGTTGTGCGGTGTGTGGTTGCTGTTGAGTATTGGCTTCAAGTTTGGGGCCTGTCTGTAAGTGAGAACTGGTCTGTCTCCCAAGATGTGTGAGAGTGAGGGATCGTCCTTCAGGATAGGTTGTAAATCTTTGATGATGCACTGGAGAGGCTTTAGTTGGGGGCTAAAGGTGATGGATAGTAGTGTTCTGTTACTTTCTTTGTTAGGCCTGTCCTGGAGTAGGTGACTTCTGGGTACTCTTCTGGCTCTGTTTCTTCACTTCAGTGAGTGTGTACTGTAGTTTTAAGAACTCTTGATACAGATCTTGTAGATGTTTGTCTCTGCCTGAGGGATTGGAGAAAATGTGGTTGTATCTTAGAGCTAGGCTATAGCCAATGGATTGTGTGATGTGGCCATTGGTCTGACCCATTGTGGCTGTTCTTATATTCTTATGGAAAAAAAGAGTAAGTGATCACATACTTGACAATTTTATAATAATACAGACACATATGAGGGACAGGGGGTTAATTGATGTTGCCCATGTAACCATATGTCTTCATTTTCTAACTTGTGAGTGCTTGACGTTGTATCCTAAACAATGTTCTTTTAATGCGTAGAATGATTTGTATTTAATGTGCATAATTTTTATATATAATTTCCTACATTTTAATAAAAGGAAAATATAGAAACAAATACTGCTGAGTACAACCGTAATAACCACCTATGCTGAAAGGTCACTATTAGCTCAGTTAGCAGGGCTTGCGGGATGCACTGACAGCGTAAATATTTCCAGGATATTCTAGAGATCCAGTGTTTTCCAGATTGGACAAAATGGGATTTTATTCCTACCGAGTGATATGGATGTCACAGGGATAGCTGGGTCACTGTTATTTTGGGTAACCCAGCCTATCCCCTACTGCCCTGGCTCACAAGGCCCTACCCTGACTAAAATCACAGCTTCTCTGTCAGTTTGAGAACACATATATATGTTCTACAGAGGTGAGAGATTTAGAAGCGAAGGCAATAGCCCTTCCATTCTGGTCTTCCAACGCATATGAAATCACTGCTCCTCTTCATATGGGGAAGTGTCATAAGTGGGCTGTATTGGCAAAGATGCACTGTTGGATGTAAGGACCCTTTCAGATCATACAAGCTTCTTGGTTCCATCCCACACAGTCTGTGGGTCAACACCATTCCTGTCCAAAAGTTCACATGGAGGATATAATTCTGTGTTAGGTAAGAATCTATGGTAATTGTGACAGGCTGATAAATTCCTGTGATATCCAGAATTATTTGTATCCAATTAATGTAATTATTGAATTAAGATTTATATCTCTGCATTTCATTGCAGTAACAATGCAAATATTTATACAGTATTCTGGGATTGTGCATAACTTCTGTCAGGGTCTCTTTCCCACTTTGAACTTTAGCGTCCAGAAAGTGGGGACCTGCCTGTTTCCTTCTAAGCTTAATTCCTAACTTAGATCTTATCACGCTGCCACCAACCCAAAATATAGTGTTTGGGACACTCCCTGTCCCCCAAAACCTTCCCTGGAGAACCTAAGACCTAAACCCCTTGGATCTTAAAACAAAGGGAAATAAACCATTCCCCCCTCCTTTCTTCCTCCCAGATTTTCCCCTCCCTGGGTTACACTGGGAGATCACTATGATTCAAATTCCTTGAATCTTAAAACAGAGAGGAAATTCACCTTCCCCCCTTCTCTCCCCCTCCCAGACTCTCCCTGAGACAGAGACCGTGATCCTAACACAGAGAAAATTAACCTTTCCCTCCCCCTTCTCTCCTTTCCCCCCATCAATCCCTGGTGAGTCTAGACCCCGTCCCCTGGGGTCTCACACAAGAATAAAAATAAATAAATCAAGATCTTAAAAGAAAAGCTTTTAATTAAAGAAAGAAAAAGTAAAAATTATCTCTGTAAAATCAAAGTGGAATATGTTACAAGGCCTTTCAGCTTCACCTATACCAGAGGGACTCCCCCTCTCAGCCTAAGTATACAAGTTACAGCAAACAGAGTTAAAATCCTTCCAGCAAAATACACATTTGCAATAAAGAAAACAAACAAATGCCTAATCTGCCTGCTGTCTTGTACTTACAGTATTGAATAGAAGAGACTTTTTCAGAAAGATTGGAGAGCCTGTATACATGTCTGGTCCCTCTCAGACCCCAGAGAGAACAGAGAACAAAGAAAACAGCACAAAACAAAGACTTCCCTCCACCTAGATTTGAAAGTATCTTGTCTCCCGATTGGTTCTTTGGTCAGGTGTCAGCCAGGTTCACTGAGCTTGTTAATCCTTTACAGGTAAAAGAGACATTAATCCTTAACTATCTGTTTATGACAACTTCAAAGGAACAGTGCATGTGAAGTGGATTCCTAGGAAATCCCTTAGGGTGCTGGAAGTACAAGATTTCCCCTCTGAGACCAGCCATTGAAGCCATCTCACAGTCAAGGTGTGCATATTACTAGTTCAAACTGGAAGTCCAGGGACCAGCAGACAAAGAAAGGGTTTTTGAATAAATAACCTGTTTAGACTGACTGAGGACTTTCTCCCTGATCCTGCACATTGACAGGACCTCTGACCCACTGAGGGCCCCAGTCCTTAAGGAAGGATTGGAAGAACTTGGTCTAAAGCGGCCACCTAAGACTGAGCACTTACTCTGGGCTGAAGCTGTGATTAATTTATGACCATAAAGGAATCCCCTTGGGTGGGGGTTTGAAGGACAGCTCCTGCAAGAATCCATGGGGAGGGATAGCTCAATGTTTTGAGCACTGGCCTACTAAACCCAGGGTTGTGAGTTCAGTCCTTGAGGGGGACATTTAAGGATCTGGGGCAAAAATCTGTCTGGAGATTGGTCCTGCTTTAAGCAGGGGTTGGACAAGATGACCTCCTGAGGTCCCTTCCAACCCTGATATTTTATGATTCTATGCTGGGTTGGGGGTGATTGCTGATAAGCTTCTTAGCATGTGTGTGAGTTATTTTATTATTTTAATATACTCTCTCTGTAATGCTTTTTACCTTATGGATAAAGTGCATACATCATGCTATGTGATAACAGGTGTAATTGCTACAGTTATAAGGTAACTATCTGAGAAGAGAAAGCAAGTAGGTGCCCCTGGGTAATCTGTTTGTGCTGGGCAATACACAGTGAAGGCAGGGAACTGTACAGCCCAGAAATAACCTGGCGAGAAGGGACAGAGAGACGTGGGTTTCTGTCCAAGAAAGGGGATGGGTGGGGATCCAGCCTGAGATTGGGTGCTCTTGCTGGGCTGCTGAGGGGAAATGCAAGTGCAGTTGTCCTGAACTGTGAAAGTCATAACTGATCACCTGCACAAATGGACACAGTTGTGGATAAGGTGCCATAAGGACAGCTTCTACTGTGTGCTGTGATTAACATAAACCATCTCTATTACTGGTGTGCCTGCAGTACTGAATTGAATCTATAAATATATTTTTCCTTGTTTGCTCTAAGCCCACACTCAGTCAGCCTCACCGGCACCTTCGGAGGTGTCTGTGTTTTAAACACCTGCTTCTATGACCAGTATATCATCTAACACCCAGTGCCAGGAATACCCTTTAATATCTAGTCATTTATTGTCTTCTAAACTAAACAGTTGTAGAGCTGTTTTAACATTCTCAGCGGATACTATGTTGTCACCTGCAACCTAATGCATCTGAAATCCTCTGGTATTGTCGTCATGTTGTAGTTATTGTGCATTGTTCATGGAACTCCGTATTACTGTGTGAGCCCGTTTGTTGCAGTTCCTACAGGTTTTGTCCTTAAACCAACAATAAGTTGCACTGTGAGACTGTTTTCCAAATGACAGCGCCCAGTCTTTGTGTTAGCACTGTCCACGTTGTGCTTTCCACTTGACTGTCAGTCTGTTTATTGCTCAAGTCACATGAGGCGATTGCAGCTCCGTGGCATCTTCAGTAGCAGATTCCATTGATACAGCAAGTTCTAGCACATGTTGTAGGGTCCAATCAGCCTCACTCAATAACTGGTTTTGGATTCCTTCATTTTCCTTATTGCACAATAATTCTCCGAAATGGCCATACTCTGTTAATGTCCTTAAATCAGCCACATAGTCAGGAATTGTTTCATTTTCTTTTTAATTTTGTTTATAAAATCAGAAACACTCTGCAATTGCCAGTGGCTTTGGAGAGAGGTGACTCTGGAGAATTTCCATAATCTCAGCCTGTGTAGCTATACAACAGGTTA
This sequence comes from Aldabrachelys gigantea, assembly GCA_026122505.1. NCBI lineage: Eukaryota > Metazoa > Chordata > Testudines > Testudinidae > Aldabrachelys > Aldabrachelys gigantea. The sequence continues at coordinate 15,689,425 of CM047489.1, read as the reverse complement.
TAGGCTTTAGTCCCCATTATGCTAAGTAAAACTGATAAATTTTGCTCAACATGTCATTAGCTATCACTAAGAATACAATTCCGTAATGGAGGTAACATATTCTGTGACTTTCCGGGACCTCCGGGACTTATTCTAGGGCAGGGCTGGAGCAGCTGTCAGTATCCTGCAGTCAGCCCTGGTGCCACGGGAACACTGGTCCCTGGACTGCTGGAACAGCAGCCAGGAGTCAACCCTGAGGCCGCCAAAGCAACTTGCCAGCAGGCTGATGGACAGAGCAGCAATCCCCAGTCCCTGGACCACAGGCCCGAAGGCTGAAGCAGTGGGCCTCGTGGGGCTGGAACAGCAGTGGTCAGCCCCTACCACCGGAGTAGTGGTGGGGCTGGAGGTCAGCCCCTGGCAGTGCTCTGTTAGTCCCCCCACCCCTGGGGTATTTTTAGTAAAAGTCAGAGACAGGTAGTGAGCTTCTGAGAATTTTTCTTTATTGCCCAAACCTGTACGTGTGACAGAATTTTAACCTTAGCTTCATACTCTGTTCCACTCTCCCACCACAGAGCAGTAGAGGATTGACTCACTTTATCAAACATGTCAATTTTCCTCAAACAGTAAGACTTTTACAAACATTTCCCCCGCACCCTGAATGATCAGTTTTCTCACAGTCCCAGTGGCTGCAGTTTCCTTTTAGTCTAGGGAACTCTGCAGTTATTTCTCTGTTCCGCTGTACTCTGGGATTGGGCTTCCTTCCTTGTTACCAATCATTGTGTCGTCTGCGCCCCACAAAGCCAAAACGATATAAGGAAACCACACAAGCACAGCCAATAGAAAGGAGCATAAACACTGCCAAATTAAGTGCAAGAGTGTAATAAGAAAAGCCAAAGAGGACTTTGAAGAATGGCTAGACAAAAACTCCAAAGGTAATAACAAAATGTTTTTTAAGTACATCAGAAGCAGGCAGCTTGCTAAACAACCAGTAGGGCCCCTTGACGATCAAAATGCAAAAGGAGCGCTTAAAGACAATATAGTCATTACAGAGAAACTAAATGGATTCTTTGCTTCAGTCTTCATGGCTGAGGATGTTGGGCAGATTCCCAAACCTGAGCTGGCTTTTGTAGGTGACAAATCTGAGGAACTGTCATAGATTGAAGTGTTACTAGAGGAGGTTTTGGAATTAATTGATAAACTCAACATTAACAAGTCACCGGGACCAGATGGCATTCGTCCAAGAGTTCTGAAAGAACTCAAATGTGAAGTTGAGGAACTATTATCTAAGGTTTCTAACCTGTCCTTTAAATCAGCTTCGGTACCCAATGACTGGAAGTTAACTAATGTAACGTCAATAATTAAAAAGGGCTCTATAGGTGATCCTGGCAATTACAGATAGTTAAGTCTAACTTCGGTACCGGGCAAATTAGTCGAAACAATAGTTAAGAATAAAATTGTCAGACACATAGAAAAACAAACTGTTGAGCAATAGTCAACATGATTTCTGTAAAGGGAAATTGTGTCTTACTAATCTATTAGAGTTCTTTGAAGGGGTCAACAAACGTGTGGACAAGGCGGATCCAGTGGACATAGTGTACTTAGATTTCCAGAAAGCCTTTGATAAGGTCCCTCAGCAAAGGCTCTTACGTAAATTAAGCTGTCATGGGATAAAAGGGAAGGTCCTTTCATGGATTGAGAACTGGTTAAAAGAAAGGGAACAAAGAATAAAAATTAAAGGTAAATTCTCAAAATGGAGAGGGGTAACTAGTGGTGTTCCCCAAGGGTCAGTCCTTGGGCCAATCCTATTCAATTTATTCATAAATGATCTGGAGAAAGGGGTAAACAGTGAGGTGGCAAAGTTTGCAGATGATACTAAACTTCTCAAGATAGTTAAGACCAAAGCAGATTGTGAAGAACTTCAAAAAGATCTCACAAAACTAAGTGATTGGGCAAGAAAATGGCAAATGAAATTTAATGTGGATGAATGTAAAGTAATGCACATTGGAAAAAATAATCCCAACTATACATATAATATGATGGGGGCTAATTTAGCTACAACAAGTCAGGAAAAAGATCCTGGAGTCATCGTGAATAGTTCTCTGAAGATGTCCATGCAGTGTGCAGAGGTGGTCAAAAAAGCAAACAGGATGTTAGGAATCATTAAAAAGGGGATAGAGAATAAGACTAATATATTATTGCCCTTATATAAATCCATGGTACGTCCATATCTCGAATAGTGTGTACAGATGTGGTCTTCTTACCTCAAAAAAGGTATACTGGCACTAGAAAAGTTTCAGAAAAGGGCAACTAAAATGACTAGAGGTTTGGAGAGGGTCCCATATGAGGAAAGATTAAAGAGGCTAGGACTCTTCAGCTTGGAAAAGAGGAAACTAAGGGGGGATATGATAGAGGTCTATAAAATCATGAGTGATGTGGAGAAAGTGGATAAGGAAAAGTTATTTACTTATTCCCATAATACAAGAACTTGGGGTCACCAAATGAAATTAATAGACAGCAGGTTTAAAACAAATAAACGCAGCGCACAGTCAACTTGTGGATCTCTTTACCTGAGAAGGTTGTGAAGGCTAGGACTATAACAGAGAACTGGATAAATTCATGGTGGTGAAGTCCATAAATGGCTATTAGCCAGGATGGGTAAGGAATGGTGTCCCTAGCCTCTGTTTGTCAGAGGATGGACATGGATGGCAGGAGAGAGATCACTTGATCATTGACTGTTAGGTTCACTCCCTCTGGCCCACCTGGCATTGGCCACTGTCGGTAAACAGATACTGGGCTAGATGGATCTTTGGTCTGATCCAGTACGGCCATTCTTATGATTCCAAATAAACGAGTTTACTAAATCTGCACAAGCCTATGTGTGTACATATTGGTACTATGACCCGTTTCTGGCAGTTTCTGGTTCATAGTCTATGGTGACCACAGACAGAAGGCTCACAGACTATATAAAGGGATATAGATCTAAAGCTAACTACACAAATGCTAAATAAAAGCACTTAAGTTTTAAAAGGCTTTTGGTCAGTTTGATTGATCATAATGGAGGAGCAAGAAGTTGCCCAGTGTAAGAATGGACTGATGGGTGGTAAGTGGATGGTATGGCCAAGTTTGTATAGTAGGTCCTATCTAAGTGTTGAAGACTCATGAGATTCCACCCTGAGATCAGTGAGAGCAAGTGGTTCTCAGGGTGGGAGCTCTCAGAGGTATTAGAAAGGGGTCAGAGGTGCAGCTGCCTTGTAACTGTGACAGTAAGTCCTGTGTGGCTGTGTAGAGGGATGAGGAGTATTTTATATTCTCTTACCCTGCTGTGTAGCTACACAGGCCAGTCACAAGCCCTAAATTAGCTATAAGTTTGGTGGTGTGCTGTCTCTAAGATAAAAATAAATGTGTGTGACAGGATGGATTTTTCACCCATTAATATCCACTCAGCAGCTCCCACTGTGACAGTTTTTGTCAGATTTTCTAAGGATTTTCATGCTGGGTAAATGGCAGCTGAGCTCTTGAAAACTTAATTGTGGGCACTGATTTCTAATGAAAATCTACAACACAAATATCCTTTCCTTAACAGCCTAGTCAAATAACAGTATTTGTCAGAAGTAACAAAAAAAAAAAGTTTCTTGTTGAAAACACATATTCAAGATGGCACCTCAAAAAATACAGAGTAAAAACTACAGTTTAAATTTTATTGGAGAGAAACTTGATGTCATGGGTTCACAGCCATAAAATGAATAACAGTGCTGTTTTAGAGATGGCACCACAGAAATATACAGGCAAAATGTAATGCAAATTAATTGATGGAAAATTTGATTTCAAAGATACAGTGGGATAAGTGAGTGGCAGTCTGACAGTGCCACTTTAAACTCATTCATCTTCTCTTAAAGAGCAAATTCTCATTGATGTTTCTTTGTGGGAATTTTTAAAGAATGGATAAACCTCTCCTGAGAATGAACAATCATTAAATGTGAACAACACAGACATGTCAGTTACATTGAAAAACGTCACTTCCCCCCTTTCTTGGTAACTAAGGTAAACTCCAATTTTCTTGGGCTTTTTTTGCACCGTGACCAGGGTCCACGGATCAGTTTTTGCCCAGTAATCTCTCCCACTCCAACCCAGAGTCCAGAATCCCTCTTTAGGGGACAAAGAAAGTTTTCCTTTTCTCTCTATGGATTTTCTGGTCACTCCCAGGTCCCAGTCATTGCTGGCCCTGACATCCACCTCCCAGTAGTGCTTTCCAGAGGAGAATCCTTCAGAGCCCAACACAGAGACAGTTGAATCAAATCTCTCTGGATTTGATGGAACTTTTTGAGGTTGGCGTTCATGAATAAATTTCTTCTTATCCTCAGAAATGGAGAGATTGGGTTGGGCTGTGTCTGGATTAAGAGTGATGTCATCTGCAAAGAGAATTTAAGAAACCCTTGTCTAATTGCAGTGTAAACTGAAACATGGGAGATATGGCTTGTGAGCCAATTCCTGCTATCCTTACTCAGGCAAAATACCTACTGATAATGGGTTTTGTTCTATTCTGACAATTTAGTTACACTGAAATGTTTCAGAGATATGATTGAACATGATTCAAAAATGGAGGGGATCCTAGAATGTTTATCTTATTGATACTCAAATATATTTTGCCAGATTCTGATATAAGTTACACTCATTGAAGGAACTGAATAAGAAAACCCTATGAAATGGAGTAGGGCCTCAGATTTCATCTCCATGATAGCAATACGTTCTGTTTCTAGCTTTTAAAAATATGAATATGTTTTTTGATTACCAGAAGAGATATGTATTCTGTTACCTGCATAGGTGCGAGCCCTTCTCCACTCTGAAATCAAAGTGAAAAACAACAGACATTGAATTCAAAGAGCCACATACTACTGGTTTTCCACCTTTAGGCAGCAGAAATGCCCCAGGTTGAGGATGCTGAGGATGTCGAGGATGTCAGACACATTACGTAATGATTTACTTGTGCAGAAAAGAGAAAGTAAAGCACACTAATGGTACACACACACACACTGTGGTTTTTGTACTGTTTTGGGGACCATTTGTGGCTCTTGTGGAGTCACCAGGTCTGTTCCCTGCTTCATTCACTTTTCAGCCTCAGACAGAGACAGCAGATGACTAAGGAATATGTGTGGTGAGGCTGGCAGTGTGAGGAGCTGCATTGTCTCTCCCTGGAGCTGCTGGCTTCCCTGCTATGAAAGAGATGAAAATGGGCTGCAGCAACAAAAGAGATGGGAGAGGAACCACCAGAAAAAGCCCTGCTCCCTCCAAATAACCAAGATGGGAGTGAGTTTAAGGGTGGTGAGGGGAAGAGTGGAAGAGAGATAAAAATATCATTGTACAAAGATAATCAAAGGAATCAGATGTTTGTGTGATAATGATGTACCTGTACTTACTGATATTTCAACTGGGCAACACCCTTCAAAATCTAACTGGCTTAGACCTGCAACTCTGTGGGATTTCAGATGGCCCCTAATTTGCCAGGTCTATGGGATTTCCCCATAAGTCATAGGTTTTCAGATGTTTCTATATGGTAAACTTGCTCTTGGTTGGCTACTAGCCCAACTCCTTTGCTTGCAGCCAGTCAGAGCGGCTGCACATGCTGAGAGACAGCCTCTTCCCTCAGCTAATGAAGAACCTGTCTCCCTTCTCATCTCCCTGTACCAAAAAGGTGGGAGCACTCCGGAAGTCCTCAGCCCTTCATCACTGTGCCTGCTAGGAAGGTGTCAATCCATGTTGGCTCTGCTACTCCTCTCCCTTCTCTAGCTTCACCAAGCCCCTTAGGTCAGGAGTGGAAGTGAAGAGATTCCCTCTCTACCAGCCCCCAAAGACATGCAGGTGCACCTGTAAGGCCTGGCCAGTGTAACAGGCTTTGGAGGGGTTCCTACATCCTTCAGATTGGCAGAAGTGTCTGTCTTGCCCTCCCCAGGCCTCAAGGGGAGCAGGAGGGTGGTGGTGGTGAAGACACAATTGACAGATATACCAAAAAATCAGCCAGGGTAATAGACAGTTCATATTTTGAATGTGGGACACCCACACACAGTCACTATCTCAAAGGATGTGATTCTACTGCCATTATTGATGTCATTGGCAAATTCCAAATCACATCACTGGAGACACATTGTCAGGGCCTAACTCCTTTCAAAGACATGTAAGGACTGATTCTGGGTGAAATTCATCTCTGGACAGCAAGCAAACACTAGGATTACACTGCACAAGAGACTCACATATGCCCTATTTTGAAGGGATAGGTGGGATTGGGTGACACATAGCCATTGTATAGGAGAGTTTCACCCAATGGGAGCAGGAATTGGTCTGTAGCATTCATCTGTATATCCTAGCAAATGTGATCAAAATAATATTCTAACAATAAAGATCCTTCAGTTCCCGTATTTCTAACTGCAAGAACTTCATTGGGGGGTGGGGGTCGCTCTGCAGTTTGAACATGGGCCTGCTAAACTTAGGGTTGTGAATTCAGTTTTTGAGGGGACCATTTAAGGATCTGCAGCAAAAAAATAGTTGGGGATTGGTCCTGCTTTGAGCAGGAGGTTGGACTAGATACCTCCTGAGGTCCCTTCCAACCCTGATATTCTACTATTTCTATTTGCATCTCTTTTCCACCATGGAACCAAATTGACTTTTACATTCAAAGAATCAACACACACTTACTCAGTTCTACTTTCAGTTCATTTGCAAGGGAAAAAAAAGAATTTCTTAATTGCCACCCCTTGTGAATATTGGTTGGGTCAGCAAGCAGATCTTACACCTCTCCTGAAGAGCTTCTAATCTGACACCCTCAGCAACTTCACTGCAAGAGTTCAAACCAAACTCATCCCACCACTGTAAAAATCACCAATAAAACCTGTCACTGCAATAAAATAAATCTTGAGCATTGTCACTGCTTTAGAGATGCTGCGTACTGCCTCCTTCTGGAGTCCAATCACAACACATGAGACTAATTAAAAGATTATTAGGAAAAATATTTTTGCTTGTATACTTCTAACAGGGAACCCACACAGCTCTTTAGAGATGTTTTACCAGTATAGTCAGTTTAACAGACTTGTACTGAAGAAGAACCAAGTCAAAGTTACTTTTGTTTTTCTGCTTTGATAGTCTTCTCTTCTTGCAGTCATTTGTGAGAGTGCGCGTGTGTAATGGATTAACAAATACTCATAAACGTTACTTTTTAACAACTCCCAAAGCCTTCAGTATGAAACACCCCATATATCTCACTGTCATACACACTCAGCTGTTGCTCCTATGCTCAATACCCAACCAGACTTATCTCCCAGCCATGACAGACCTCTGAATAAACCTCACCCCATGAAGAAGAAATCTCGACCATGGGAAACTCTACAGACTCTTTCTTTCCCCATTGAAATTGCTCTCACAACCCATCATTCCCATCTGCTAGATCCTTTTTATCGACACACTGACAATCATCAATCTCTTCTGTGTTGATAGTTCCCCATCTCCCCCAGACATCCTCATAGCAAGAGAAGTCAATAGGACTTAACCATTTTCTTTCTGGATTCTTCCTGAAAAAGAAAAACAAAGAGAAAACCATGTGCTTAACCCTTCCAGTTTTGTCTCCATAGCACACAGAAATAATGTAATATCCAGAACCAAGACAAAGTATGGTAATTTATAAAATACAATAAGTGCAGAAATAATACAATGTAAGAATCAAAGCCAATGATACTTGGATACCACAGGGGATTCCTAGACTCCAGATGCCAGAAGAGATCACTGTGATTATATAATCCGAACCCTGGGATAAGACAGGCCACAGAACTTCCCTAAAATAATTCTTAGAAACCCTTGGTAATTTTTTTCAAATGATTAATTACTTTCACTATTAAAACATACTTCTTCAGGGGAGGGATGGCTCAGTGGTTTGAGGATTAGCCTGCTGAACACAGGCTTGTAAATTCAATCCCTTGAGGAGGTAATTCAGGGATCTAGGGCAAAAACTGTCTGGGAATAGGTCCTGCTTTGAGCAGCATGTTGGACTAAATGACCTTCTGAAATCCCTTCCAGTCTTAATGTTCTATGAACTCTGAGAATTATTCCTAGTCTGAATTTGTCTAGTTTCAGGTTATAGCCACATGGCAATATTATACAGTCATCTACTAGACGGAAGAGCCAATTGGTAGAAAAATGTATAAGATGATCCAATGGAAGTTGAAATTGGGCAAATTCAGATAGGAAATTAGAGCTGATTGGGAATTTTTTCAATGAAATGTTTGCTAGTTGAAAAATGCTGATTCATCAAAACTGAAACTATTTGAGAAATAGTGATCTGTTCACTGAAACTGTGAATCAAAAAAATTTTCACAAAAGAAGGTTTGAGATTTTAAAAGCATCCCATTTCAACATTTTTATACTGAGAAGTTTTGAATTTGTATTTTAAAGTAAAGAGATTTGTTTAAAATTTTTAGTAAATATACATTAAAAGTGTTTTGAAAAAGGAAAACATTTCAAAATTTAAAAAAAGTTTCAAATTTATCAAAACAACACATTTCAATTGACCTAAAGTGAACTGGGTGGGGGTACGGGACTTTTGGTTTGTGAAACATTTCAAGATTTCAACTGTTCATCCTGATTCAGGATGGGAACATGTTTTAAAATGTTGAAAATTCTAATGAGTCAGGAAAACAATTTTCCACCCAGTGCTACTACTAACAGAGTAAAATAAAAGGGAATACATTGATATAGAGCTGTTTGGCATAGGATAAAGTTTGAAAACATTTGTCCTAGCTCCTGTAAGGTGAGGATGGAAGGCATGAGGTGAAAAAGTAAAGAATGTGTCCCCAACTTCTCACATAGCCCATCATCACCTTTTCATTTTTGTTAGGAGCAGGAGTGTCTGGTTTTACACATTCTGATGATGCACATAAGGAACGTGCTGATACCTTCAGCCCTTTCATCTCAGTGCTATGCTAGGAAGGATCCAATCCATGTTGGCTCTGCTACTTGTCTCCCCTCCCTTGCTCCACCAAGCCCCATTGCCTTGGAGTGGTAATGGAAAGGCTTCTCACTACCAGCCCCCAAACACATTGGGGTGGGAGCAAGAGATTCGTGGCTGCACCCTTCAGGCTGGGGCTGGCTGGGGTGACAGGGCTTGCAGGGGCTCCAGCACTCAGAAGCCTGGCAGGATTGTGTGTCTTGCCATCCCCAGACCACAAAGCAGGATAGAGAGGCGATAACTAAGAGATACAATAAAATAAACAAACAAAACCCACCAGAAAGGGTACTAGATGGTTGATATTTTGTCAGCAGGACACCCACAGATATTCACTGTCTAAAAGGGTGTGCTCTTACTTTCATTATTAAAGTCATAAAAACATAAGAATGGTCATCCTGAGTTCAGACCAAAGGTCTATCTAGCCCAGTATCTTGTCTTCCAGTGGCCAGTGCCAGGTGCCCCAGAGGGAATGCACAAAGCAGATAATCATCAAGTGAACCATCCCCCATTGCTCATTCCCAGCTTCTGGCAAACAGAGATCAGGGACATCATCCCTGCCCATCCTAGCTAATAGCCATTGATGGACCTATCTTCCATGACTTTGTAATGGGGCAAGGGATAACTCAAGGGTTTGAGTATTAGTCTGCTAACTTAAGGGGTATGAGTTCAGTCCTTGAGGGGACCATTTAGGAATCTGGGGCAAAAATCTGTCTGAGGATTAGTCCTGCTTTGAGCAGAGGGTTGGACTAGATGACCTCCTGAAGTCCCTTCCAACCCTGATATTATATGATATCTAGTAATTTTTTGTGCCCTGTTATGGTCTTGGCCTTCACAACATCCTCTGGCAAGCATTTTCCCAGGTGAAATTGTGCATTGTGTGAAGAGATACTTCCTTTTATTTGTTTTAAACCTGCTGCCCATAAATTTCATTTGGTGACCCCTAGTTCTTGTGCTATGAGAAGTAGTAAAAAACACTTCCTTATCTACTTTCTCTACACCGGTCATGATTTTATAGACCTCAATCATATCTCCTGTTAGTCATCTCTTTTCTAAGCTGAAAAGTCCCAGTTTTATTAATCTTGCCTCATACATTAATCTCTGTCATAGCCAATGGCAAAATGCAAATCATATAACTGATGACACATCATTAGAACCTCACTCTGCCTATATTCAAAGACATGTTATGACTGATTTAGGGTGAAATTCATCCCTGGAGAGAGAGAAGGACTAGACCTATGCAGCACAAGGTACACACCTATGCCCAATTTTGAACTACTAGCTGGGATTTAAGTGATGAATAACTCATTCCACAGGGGAGATTTTTCACCCAATGAGAGCAGGAATAGGGCTATAGCATTGATCTGCACATCCGAGCAAATTTTAGAAAAATCATATTCTAACAAGAAAAATCATTCACTTCCTGTGTTTGTAATATGAGAACTTGATTTCTATTTACATCTCTTTTTTTGAGCATGGAACTGAATTGACATTTACATTTGAAAAATGAAGGCAAAACTTACCCACTTCTATCTGGAGTTCATCTGCAAAGCAAAAATAAGTTTTTTAGTATTGACCTCATTTTAATTTCTTTTGGGTTAGTGAATAATATGCCTCTCCTTTGAGGACTGAGAGGTCAGATATGGAGTGAGCAAGATTAATGGCATGCTGATCACAACATATGGTGTACCTCGTCCAGTGCACTAAATGCCTCTACAACAACTGGGTGGGTGAAACCAGACAATCACTACATTCTCAGATGAACGCACACAGGAAAATGATAAAGACACTCTACCACTTGTAGGTGAACATTTTTTACTAAACAATCCCTCCATATCAGACCTCTCCATCCTCATCCTCAAAGGAAACCTGCACAACACTTTCAAAAGATGATCTTGGGATCTTAAATTCATAACTTTGCTTGGCACTAAAAGTCCTGATCTTAATAAAGACATTGGATTCATAGCTTATTACAAGAATCTGTAACTTAATAAGCTCCCTTTCTATTGACTGCACAAATGCTAATGGGCCACTTTCTTTGAATGGTCCCTTACACTGTGTGTTAAGCACTTATGCTAAACAATTTGTTACACCTTGTATTTAGCTGTGACATGCTGGGTAAGTTTTCCAGACCTGAGGAAGAGCTCCGTGTAAGCTCAAAAGCTTCTTTTCTCTCCTCAGTAGAGGTTGGTCCAAATAAAGTTATTACCTCACCCACCTTGTCTCATTATTTTTATTCATTCTGGTGATGCACAGGCATGGGCTGGAAGTGTGGTATTGACTAGTTTTAGAGGTGGCCTCACTAGGTCCAGATCATTCCACCAGTTGTATCAGGAACCCACTATCTGCAGGTCCTCCTGGCTCACAACCCTGTGCATGGTCCTCTAGAGCAATGGGAAGCAGTTTTGGTCCTGAGTCTGCAGTTGGTTCTAGGTGGGTGAAACCTGTAACCCTGCGAGTCCAGCTGATGGCAGTGGAAGTCTGCATAGGTGTTAAAGCTGACAGCACAGATCCCATTGCAGAATTGGGGCCATAGAGGAAGAATATGAAGGAAAAGGATCTCGTTAGCCACATCCTGAGAAGGTCTGGAGCCATTCTGCCGAGTAGGTGTGACGAATGTGGGGATTTTCTGTAATATTTTCATGACTCATGTGTGGAAGTGACTTATTTGACTTGGGATTGCTACCCAGTGGGTGCAGAAGAGTTAACATGCTGCTCCTGGGGCAGAGCAGGAGACATGAGGTGTGTGTCATGTAACTGTCTGGGGTGGTATGAATGGTCACTGAGGACAGGCTGAAACTGACCCATTTCTATGGAGGATCTAGGAAGACAATGTGAACCCTAATGATTTAATAGCTGGCATCAAACAACTGCAAACACCAGCAGGTGTAACATGTGATCTTAGCATGGTTTTGCAGAGGAGGACAATGGAGCGATAGGTGACAGGAGGTAAGAATAAGACCTGTCCTTTGGAGATACACAGGAGCTCATCTGGGACTGGGAGACAACAGGACAGAAATACAGAGAAGAGCACAAGATGGTTTCTTCAGCAGCATGTTTCAATGGAACCCTGGCTTGGCCATTTTGGATGATGTCTTAACCTTTGCTTCTCTGTGCTAATGTAATGACTTCCTGATGTTGTGTTCCAGCTGACAAACCCTATGCTGTTTTGAAGAGGATGTGCTGAGGTGCTGACAGAGGTCTATCTTAGTTTAACTTGGTGGTCAGAGCTCCCGGTGTGAAATAGGAGTGCTGGAGTCTGAAGGCTCAGTCTCAGAGGCACTGTCCCTTGGGGGTCTGGCACATTAAAGGGGTGCTCCCAGGAGACTATGCAGCCTGTAGCATAGATCCTGTAAATCACTGACTCTAGTTAATTCACTTAAAAACTAAGCTAGGCCCATAATGCAGGGCACCACTCTTTAATAGAATAGCACACTCTGCATGCTCAGTGTGTGATTTTCAACAGTTTAGAACTTGGCTAAATCTACAGCAGGCTTCTCAAGAGCAAGGTTGTACAATACTCATCAGTGAGGAATATTGACATGCTGCAGTTTCAGATCGCAGGTTTCAGCTCTCAGACATTTGGGCCTTATGGCTCCACACACAAAATGTTTACAGTTTCCTTCTTGTTTTTTCTAATAATGTGGAAAACAAAATAGTCATTTTCTTCTCAGAAAGAGCTGAATGGCTTTTGTTTAAAATCTTCCCAAAAGGGAAATAAAGTCTTTGGGGAAACAAAACAGAGACCTCTCTAGACCAGAACAAGGCTGCTACACAAAGCTCTGAGCATCTGATAATAGGGCTTTATAATAGAAAGTATTTTCAGCCTTCTTTCTATGTGCCACTGGTGGGCCAGCTGTGATGTTAAATAGGGTTACTAAATAAGTCATTTCTTCCCTCAAGAACATCAGAAGTTTCATTTTTTTCTTACCTACTTGAGATCTCAGAGTTTGTAGTTCTGGGGAAAAAAAGGCAGTAACAGGATCAGAAAAGTCTAATGTTATCAATTTTCCAATTTCCATTAATAACCCACCCTTCCCCCACCCCTTGGCTCTCTGTAATGGCCAGCTCCAGTTCCCACTGGAATGAAAAGAAACAGAAAGATAAGGAAACAATAAGACCTGTTATTCTCATTCTGATGTCTCTTAAACATAACTGGGCCTTAAAATCAATGACTTTCACCAAACGGGGCCATTCTGCAGATTCCCAACACAGACCCAGATTCTTCCTTGTGCTGTGGTTGCTCTATGCTTTGCCCTCAGCACAAGGCTGATAGACACAGGATGATTGGACCATTATAGGAGGATCCTCTGATAACAGAGCCAGCATAGTATCTGCTACCCCCTACCCCCGCCTAACCATGAGTGTTTCACTGGGGAAGGAAGGGTGTTCGTGACAGTCGGAGCATGGCCAGGTGTTTGTTTTCCGACCAGTTTCCAACTGCTGAATCATCCTGTGGAGCCAGTGGCAGATGTTGTAACTAGAGTAACCTCAGGGTGGGGGCATTGGACTGGCTCAGCATGTGGGAAACTAAGAACTGGAGAAATGCAAAGCTGAGCCTCACATCACCTCATTGGTACATCATATTTGACATTGAGTCTCACACTGCTTCGCTGTAGCAAAAAAACAGGTGTATAAACTGGAATTTCCCGAGATCCCTAGAGGCCTTAATGCTCCTGAAAGTTGGATTCTGTCACATAGAGGCCATACTGCTGCCACGTTTTATCATTGAATCATAGAAATGTCAGGCTGAAAGGGACCTCAAGAGGTCATCTAGTCCAGCTCCCTGAGTTCAGGCAGGGCCAAGTAAACCTAGACCATCCCTGACAAATGCTTGTCCAACCTGTTCTTAAAAACTTCCAACAATGGGAATTCCACAACCTCCCTTGGAAGCCTACTCCAGAGCTTAATTACCCTTGTAGTTAGAAATTTCTTCTAATATGGAGCCTGAATCTCCCTTGTTGCAGAGTAAGGCCATTGATTCTTGTGCTACCTCAGTGGACAGGGAGAACAATAGACTGTCCTCTTTCATAAAAGTCTATAATATATTTCCAGACTATTATCAGGTCACCCCACAGTCTTCTTTTCTCAGGACTAAATCTGCCCAATTTTTTAAACCTTTCCTCATAGGTCAGGTTTTCTAAACTGATTAGTATTGTTTTCTCCTGGACTTTCTCCAATTTATCAACATTAATGCTGACAAAGAGGTTTAAACCATGTGTGTGTCTGAAGAAAGCAACTTTCTACAATTAGCAACCTAAGCTAGCAAAATAGTTTGAAAATTAGCAACACTAATGCATTTCCAGTTCCAGAGAGATTCACTCTGTAAAAAGCTCAGCACTCCCATAAAGCACCTCCTTCTTTTGCAGTAGCAGATGTCTTCAACTGGCATAAAAAAATATCCATTTGCCTGCCCCTTTCTCTTCTCTCCATATAACCAAGTGATATTTGACCTGGCTGAAGAGGAAAGAAGATTCTGGGAAACCTTACCTTCTTCATAATGCTTTTCTTTCCCATCTGTATGAAGAGAAGGAGAGAGAGAAAAATTCTCATTGGTTAAACAGAAATGTTTGTCAGCTCGATGCCCCCACACATACACTCTCTCAACATACCTGATCTTGAACGCACTCAAGAGATTAATGGCAAATTCCAATTTGACCCCCTTGTGAAGTCCATTCTAAAAAATTTCCAACCAGTCTCAGCTCCCAACCGTAAATCTCCCAGTTACAGCAATAGAAGAAATGCTGAGCATTACCACTGCTTTAGAGATCCTACATGTTACCTGCTTCTGGAGTTCAAACACATCCCATGAGATAAATAAAGAAAGATTATTAGAGAAAAAATGCTGCGCCCATATTTCTAAGATTAAGTCCTACATAGCGCTCTCTCTCTCTCTCTCTCTCTCTCTCAGGTGGGGGAGGGATGACTTTCTACCAAGGAGAATATGAAAGGTGGCTGAGGACTTTTTTGAGATCCCAATTTGAGAGGGAATTTCTTGCAGACCTGAAATGAAAATGGAATCTGTTCATTTGCTGAATGTTTTCGACAGAAAGAAAATAGTAAAAAAGAAACAACAATGGCAAAATATATTGAGGAGTAATCCATTCAGAGTTCCTTTTTTCTGCCATGAAGTTCATTTCTTATTGTAGCATCTTTTTATGGCACAAGGAGACTGGCCCCTGGATCTCCCATTTTCCTAACCACCAGGTTACAGAATAAGTCTTATTTTTTTCTCTTTTTCTTGCCCAGTGACTGTTTAATTAGTTCTCCAAAGTGGAATAGCTGCACCAGGAGAGATCGAGAGAGCACCGGGGCGGCTACAGGCCCCAGCACGCCAAGCACGTGCTTGGGGCGGCATGCCGCAGGGGGCGCTCTGCCAGTCGTCGGAAGGGCGACGGGTGGCTCTGGTGGACCTCCCGCAGGCGTGCCTGCGAAGGGTCCGCTGGTCCCATGGCTCTAATGGAGCATCCGCAGGCCCACCTGTGGGAGGTCCACTGGAGCCGCGGGACCAGTGGACCCTCTGCAGGCATGTCTGCGGGAAGTCCACCGGAGCCACGGGAACGGCAACTGGCAGAGCGCCTCCTGTGGCGTGCCGCTGTGCTTGGGGTGGCAAAACGGCTAGAGCTGCCCCTGGAGAGCGCTAAGTCAGACTATCCCACAGCACTGTGGTTACAACACTCATCTGAAAGCTAGAAGTCCCCAGTTCAAATCCTTTCTCCTCATTAGGCAGAAGTAGGAATTGAAGCTAGGTCTCCCACATACCAGCTGAGCGCACTCACCACTGGGCTAAAAGTAATAAGTGAGCTGCTGCTCTCTCCTCCTGTGGTGTTTCTTGCAACAACCAGCTTCTGTGGCTAGGCTTAACTGCAGCTCTAGTGCTTTAACAAAGACTTTCTAGGCTGATGGCACAGAGCTCTTGCAGGGGTATAGTTAATCCACCTCCCTAAGGCTATGTCTATACTAGAGATCTTGCAGCTGCACTGCTGTAAGATCTCAAGTGTAGACACTCTATGCCAACAGGAAAGAGCTCTCCCATTGACATAGTTAATCTTCCCCCAATGAGCGGCGGTAGTTATGTTGGTGGGACACCAACACCTTTGAACGATACAAGATATAGCGACATAAATGGCAGTGTAGACATACCGTGAGAGGCATCAGCTGTGTCAGCAGCAGAAGACCTCCCCTCAACATAGCGCTGTGCGCAGGGGGTGGTTAGGTCAGTTTGTTGCTCAGGGGTCTGGATTATTCACTCCGCTGAGCAACATAGTAACACCAAGGTCAGTCTGTAATGTAGACCAGAGCTAGAGCTGGCTGCAGACGGCAAACGGACATTGACACCTCCCTGAAGCCCAGACTTAGATGCCTGTATCTGTGAGAGAAGTGGGGTTTAGCACAATCGTCTCGTTGGCATCCCCCATTTTCTGGCTTAGGCCACTCCCTGACTATCATGCTGGCTTTTGTGGACCCTATTTTAAGGTGCGTGTGTCTCCCCAAGCATTGTGCAGGGAACTGAGGTGCCTAACTGAGGATTATTGGGAATCCCATTGTTATCCCAGTGAGTTTCTAGGTGCCTAAAAGTCACTTGTTGTGATGCTCAGTGTCACAACCCCTAAGCCCCTCTGTGGATCCGTGCATAGATATAAATTCATAAACCTGTAAGTGTAAAGAGAAGGGTTGTTAAGCAGAGGCCTAGAAAGAGAGGCCTGTGTGAGAGATGCAGGCTACTTGCCCTCCCTAAGGAACATATTAATAATCTCCACCAGTAATGGATTCCTCACAAGATTGCTCCAATCATGAGGAGCCTGAGTCTGCCCAAAACACAGTAGCCTGATGTTCTACAAGCTCCTCCACTAATGAATAAAACCAGCAGAAACTAAAGCAAAGAAGAACTTGCATGTGCCCCGCCTGCAGAGTGGCCTGCTAGCAAACCTTGTGGCCAAACCTTTCCAAATAAGGGCTTGCCTACATGAGGAAGTTATCTCAGAATAACATAACATATGAATTTAAAGCTCTATAGCTCTATAGCTATTCTGGGGTAACTCCCTCTGTGGACACTCTTTCCAGAAAAATGGCCTTTTCCACTTTAGCTTAATCCACTTCCAAAACAGAGGAAGCTAACCTGGAAAAAGGCAATTTTTCTTCAGAATAGAAGTGTCCAGATGGAGACTTGTCTGGAATATTTATGCCAGTCAATCTCTCCATGTAGACAAGTCCAAAGAATAATTGTTTTCCTTGGCAATAGGTTGAAAACTCTTCACCCTGAGCAATATTCTATTTTATGTATCTGAGTGGAAACTTGTCTGCCTCCAGTACACCCAGCACATACATTTCACAGATTCCTTATGCTGCAATCAGTCACATTAAGCTTTTTCTGTAGATATGCCTGTGCCAGGTGCTTAGCAGGTCCTTGGTATATTCCAGCCTCCCTTTTAAATACAGGACACCATTAAAAGTCATAAACCTCTCAAGTTGTTAAAGTGAGTAAAATGTTATTGCTATAGCGAAGGTACATAGTTCTCCTACGAATGGAACTGTCCCAATATCAGTTCAAACTTATTGTGGAAAGGAAAGGGAAAAAAAGCCTCATGTTTTACGTACATTCACACACCACTTCTAACAAAACACGAGGAAACCAATATTATAACATACTGATTCTCGTAGAGATTCCAGACATTCCCAAGTACATAATTAATATCAAGTTCCAAAAATCTTCTCGACATGCGCAACTGCATGAACTGAGGTATTGTAACATGTTAGGCCTTGGCTTGTCTACAGAATGTCATTTGTCTCCTTGCAAATCTATTGAAATGAACTTGCATCCACACACAAAAGTGCTTCAATCCACTGCGGGGAGCATTAGGTAACATCATAAATTGTCCTTCAGTCTTCAAGTGTAAGTAACTATTGTGACTGGATTGTTTCAGTGCTGATGTGTATGGAGCCACATGCACATATGTTGCAAATAGCCCTCCACACCACAAGGGGGTGGTATTAGTCATTTGGCTTCACAGCTGCCTTATCAGGTGAACCTCCAGCAGTTCACTGCTTGAGAATCCCCTTTTATGCCTCCCTGGCCATTCCCCTAAGCCATCCCCACCTCCACTAACAGTCCTTTACTTCCATTAATGCCTCTCCCACCACATTCAAACATGAAATATCACAGGGAAGGGTGGGGATTGTAGAAGCCCCTAATAAGGTGACCCCTGAACTGCCCTCCCATTTGTGACACCTGTGGATCTTGAAGAACAAGGGGACCATGGGAGGAGAAAGGGCTAACTCTGAGGATGCAATGCAGGGGAGAAGGAAGGAAGGACCCATGCTCGGTCATGTACTGATTGTTCTGTCTAGGTGAACAGTTCATGCACAGCAAGCTGGGATGTAAATCCACAGTGCAGTAGTCAGCCATGTATTAAATGTCCATGTACACCCTGCTGCCGCACACTAACAGCTCCATAGTGGACTCTGAACACACAGCACATCAAAGCACATTAGTGAATCATTAGTATGTGCCAGCAGGGTTGACATGGACAGCTAATGCACTATGTATATACACCCCAGCTTGCCATGCACTAACTGTTCACCCAGACAAGCCCTAGGTTGCCAACCCGGTGGGGAAGTGAAACACACTGTCTTCTATACCGTACATCTAATTCTTCTCTGCCAGGCTGAAAACACCTCAGGGATGGGACTCTGTTTCCTCTGCAGGACCAAGGAGACTATCCCACGAAAAGAAAGACATAATGATAAAATCATCTGTGAGAGAAAATAGTGCAACATCAAAGCAGACTTACTGTCAATGATCCCAGACATTTCTGAAAAAGAAAAACATCCAAATGTTTAGATTTTTACACATTGTTATTTTCATTTATATGTTACAGAATGAAATGACTGTCCTTGGGAGGTTCTGAAAGGGGCAAAATAGATGGTGGATGAACATCCCAGTGTCCTGAAATCCAATGCATTTTGGAATCATCAATTAGAAACCAGACACTGAAATTAGTGTTGATAAAAAATTCTCTCTTGAAATTGGTTTTCAGTGGAAGATTGGGTTTCCAACAAAATGATTTTTTTTGGAAAGAATATCTGCTTAACACAGAAAACACTGATTTGTCATAAAACAAACAAACAAAACATATTTAGTTTTAACTGAAATGTGAAATATTTTGGAGGAAAATTGGTGGGAGCTGTGATTTGGTTACCTCATGTCCTCGCATTCTTATATGGTCCGGGTTCCCCTACTGGACTATGTATACCAAGATACACCATGGTCAGTGAGACCATGATGCACAGGCTCCGCTTACCAAGAAGGGTGACCATGGTTCATCAGAGGACATGTAGTCTATAAAGGCAACATTTTCTATGGAAAAAATGCCATTTGGAACCACTTCTACCTGAGACTCAAATCAAGACAGGGTTTATCGAATGTGATGTGGCAAACCCTACACAGTATTAGCTCAGAGCCACTGCTGCTCTAACTTACACCAGCTGGGAAGGGGTCCTATAGGGCTGGAGCACAGGTGACCTCTGCCATTCCCTCAGTGCACACTCTTGCTCTCAACAAAGCCCTTACACCATTGGCTGTAAGAGCTGGCTGTGCAGCCAGGATAATTACCTCGGAGGCCCTACCTTCCTGATTTACTATGGGTGAACTAATCAGGATGGAAATAAAACCGAGCAGAAAACAAATGGCTCTTGCTGCATATAGAGTAGTGATATCTGAAAGTAACCCACAGGATCACTCCCAGAGTATTATTCTGTTTGGCTGTCAATGTTCAGAAAACAACTGGAAACTTACCCTCCACGTCTTGGACATGGTCTGAGAGAAAAATCACCGAATCATTTTTACAATTTTCTCACAGACATTGGTTTGAACTCTGATGCAATTCCCAGGGTAAAAAATTGATGCACATGCATCTCTCAGCCCCAACTGCCAAACCCTCTCATTCTTCCCCACCCCTTGATTCATGGTCTGATCCAGCTCCCCTCACTGGTAATGCTGAAGAATTTCCTACCATGAAATACAAGTGTAAAATCCACTTCAGACCTACAGTAACCCTGACAGCCCACCACCCCGCCACCCCACTGTGTTCTACACACAACCAGTTCTAGACATGATGCAGGCTTCTACCACTCCCAGGTGTGCAGTGTTATCCAACCGACAGGGGGTGAAGACCAGATATTAACCAAATTCTGAGAAAAACATTCAGCAGATTTCAGAGTATTTCTTTCTTTCTTTCTTACCAGCAACATTTTCATTCACTAATCTTAGAAAAAAAAATCAGTGCAATCTCTCCACTATGTTAATAAACCCTTCAAATTAACTTCAGCTTGTGAAACAATTCACTCATTAATCACTGCACTGTGTGTTCCACTGAAAACACTTCGGAGTAATAGACTACTATTTGGGGTAGCACAGGTGAGATGAAATCTAACATGGCTCATTGTTGTCAATCCTCTGTAGTTCAGTTTCTGCCCTCAGTTACATTGAAGTACAGGTGAATCTGAGGGTAAAATGTGGCCTTCTCAATGTAACTGTTCAAATAGGAATGAAAATTTAATCATTTCTATTTTCTGTGTATCTGCACAATAAAAAATATATATTTTCACTGTGTGCATATTTTTCCAGATTTGGTGGATTGTGTAATGGCATTTTCAAGAAATTAGTAGAAAATAAAACTACTAAGCTATAACATTTCCCCTTAAACAGTGTAGTGAAAGAGACTCAAATACAAGCAAAATAAAAAACATTTGGGACTGTTTTTGTTGCATAACAGTACTTCTGCTGGTAGCTGTTGAAAAGCCAATGCAAACTTACCTGATTTCCATGTTTTTGAGGCTAGACAAACAAAACACAGATTGTCAATGTGCAACAATGTCAAGAGGAAATGAGTGTAACAACATTTATATAAAACATTTCTTCTTTCAGTGGTAAAATATTAGAAGTAGATAAGTAGATATTTTTTTTTTTAGAAAGGATTGACTTCCCTAGAGTGTATAAACACAAAATGATAATACTTATTATAGCTGACTACAAAGTCTCCTTTAGCTAAGGTTTAGACCAGGCTTCTGTTTATAACTCGAATATGCTGACCAGATAGCAATTGTGAAAAATCTGGATGGATGGCTGCAGGGTAATAGGGTCCGATGTAACATAAAGCCCTAATATTCTGACATTCCTGATAAAATCAGGAGATCTAGTCACCCTAATCTCAACTCTTCTAGAATCAGCCCTGCTCCTTGGAGTGCCTTGAAATTTGGTGTATCATATGGAGGAGCTGGCTGATTAACAGGTTTCCATAATACAGCAACCATTTAGAGAGCCACTGAAACCGAACCAGTGCTGATCGAGCAGCTCCTGGGTTCAGCTATGAATATCCTCATTGCTGATCCTGTCCTGACACTTGATATAAAGCAGCTGACGAAGATAACAAGAATAAAAAATGTCGATCTGCCACTCTTCAGCCTTCCTCAGACCCCATGTTTCACTGCCATACAGCAGAGTTGATATAATAGCCATGGTACTATATCTTCACACCTTTGTAGCAAGCTTATGGCAAATTCCCTACAGGTCCACCTAAAGATCCCAAAATATAGTAACAGCTACTGATATATGAGTATCTGAACGTTTTGAAAAAGCATCAAAGAGTCCCGTGGCACCTCATAGACTAACAGACGTATTAGAGCATGAGCTGATGAAGTGGATATTCACTCACGAAAGTTCATGCTCCAATACATCTGTTAGTTTATAAGGTGCCACAGGACTCTTTGATGCTTTTATAGATCCAAACTAACATGGCTACCCCTCTGGTATATGTTTTGAATATCTTCCAGCACTGACCGTGATGCTTCCCAAGTTTTGCAACTCCATTAGCTGGACATCTATTATGTGGGAGTTGGGGACTGGCCCAATTCCTATTGTCTGATTTGGGTTACACTTGCTCAATTACCTATATGTGAGTTTACACATATTTCTTTTCAGGGTTTTCCGCTTTCCCTGTCCTCAAAAGACTGCTGAGTGCCTGTGAGTGGTGGTGAAATGCCTATGAAGATGACCAAGAGAGTTTTATTTTAATTTCCCAGAACTAGAAATTTCAGTAGAACCCTCTGTGGGGCCTTGAGGCTCAGTTTTATTCAGCGTAGAAAGGGACATCTAGACAAATTGAACTCAACCCTGGTGGCTGCCAGTGGTACTTGCCAGAAAACTTACACTTCCTTTTCTATTCTATACATAACTGATCCCTTAATGTAAACTTTCAGCTCTCTCTAAATTTTCAATCCTCTGTTAATATCCTTAAATCAGCCACACATTCAGGAATGGCTTCATTTTTGTTTAGATTCCGTTTATGAAAACAGAAGTGCTCTGTAATCACCAGTGGTTTTGGGGATAGGTGATTTACTAGAATTTCCACAGTCTCAGCAATAGGGCTAGGCCAAATTTTTCAGCCAAATCATGTTTTGGGCATATATGCAGATTTAAAAACACTGAAATCTTTCATGAATTTGTGTTTATTTTACTGAATTTTTTCAGTCAAAATGTTTCAATTTTTTAGTTCAAAACAACTTTTCATTTTAAAAAATTCCTTTAATGTTATTATAAAAATCAGAAATTTAAAAATGGCCAAAATCTGAAAAAGAACATTATGATTTTGTCAAAGAAAGTAAAACACTTTTTTTGACTCAAAACCATTTTTTGGGGGGGAGGAATTTTTGGAGTTGCCAATGTACCAAAAAGTCTGTTATTCACACATCTCCATGCAGCAAGTGTTTTGTCTGTGGGTTTAATATAAACTCTTAGGATAAACAACAGGTTATAAATTTAAATTCCGATGAAACTCAGTACAACCACCACCTTTTTCTCATCATCTGAACCATTAACCATTGTATACACTTCCAGTCTTTCAATAAAGGGGACTGGTCCTTTAATGATCCCACAAACAATTGCAATTTCCCAAAACTGCCAGGCGTTTTAATCGTTTTCCCCACACTCACAGCTGGGTCCCAAATAACTTATTCATAATGCTGCCCTGAGTGGTTTTTGGTTGTTTCAAATTTATAGAACATAGCGAGAATCACCAGAGGGCTCACAGAGAATTTAAAGAGACACTACCCTATTATTACATACAATAACATAGGCATATGAAAGTATTATGGCATTGCCAAAACAAAAAGTTTAAAAAAATCACAAATACCCTCCCTCCAAAAAAAACAAACAAAAAAAATAAAATCAACCTCACAAGATTAAAAAACAAAAACCACATTTTTGGGCCTGTCTTCTGCTTTCTGGACTCCCCCTACAATCACTCATGTGGTTGACAATCAGTGTTGCTAACTCTCAGATATTTATAGTGAGTAAGATGATTTTGTCCCTGCTGCAGGAGCGCTTGCCAGAATACCCAGCTGAGATCAGATTTCACACAAGGGTGTAAAGTGCTCCTTTATGGTGTAGAACTTCCAGCTTTTCCTAAAAATCAAAATAACTAATTCTGTGCTCTCTTCCAGGCCCACATCATTCATTTTGTGCTTCCCAGCCACACAGCTATCCCAGCCCCCTCAACTCTGCCCACCCACCACACATCTTTACTGCACTCCCTGGCTCCACTTTTCCCCAACTCCCCTGACCAGCTCTGCTCCTTCTGCAACTGAGGATGTTCTATGTACCCCCAAGCACCAACTCCACTGGGAGTTCTCAATCACATGGCACAGCCTGATGGGGTTTACACCAGCTGTGCTGTTCCAGGTCTGCTGTCAGTATCAGGGGTGGCTCCAGGCACCAGCACGCCAAGTGTGTGCCTGGTGCAGCAAGCCGCGGGGGGTGCCCTGCTGCTTGCTGTGAGGGAGGCAGGCAGTCTGCCTTCAGTGGCTTCCCTGCAGGAGATCCACCAGTCTTGCAGTTTCGGTGGTAATTCGGCAGCAGGTATGCCGAGCTCTGGAACCGGATGACCTCCCACAGGCAAGCCCCCGAAGGCAGCCTGCCTGCCATGCCTGGGGTGGCAAAATACCTAGAGCCACCCCTGGTCAGCATGACATACAGCCAGCATAGGTTATACAGTGTGCACTTGACATAATTAGTGCACAGAGAGTATAAGAAATTAAATACGGTATCACTTCCAGGGTGTTATTGTGTGTGTGAAAGAGACAAAAATCAGTGAGGATTTTCCCATTTGGCCCAGTGCTTTATCTGGAAAGATAAAAGTGAACTTTTCAACAGAGGAATGTACAAGTTCAGACAATCGGTCAAGTTAAGAGAATATTTTCCCAGAGTGAGAAATCAATGTGGACTTACCCAACTGAGCCACCAATTCATCTGAAAAAAAAAAACGTGATTTTTTTTTCAATAGGAACTGATTTTAGTGTCCAAATTGAGATAATGGCTTAGTTTCCCAGAATGAGAAATCATTCTGCCTGACTCAGTGCCAGCCAAGTTCCCGCATCCCTCCCCATTACTGTCTGTCCCGGTCCACAGCCTCTGTCCAGAAATAGAGTCACAGAAATGCAGCAACATTTGAGATTTCACTCTGTGAATTTCCTTTTCATGAAGATGCCAGACTGACATTCATGGAGTTGGAATAATCATTCTTTGATCCACAGAAAATGTGCAACATGGGCTGGGACCTCTCATAGCCCCACCAATGTGCTTTCACCTGCCCTGGGAAGACACCTGCTAAGTGCTGGAGGGGAGTGCAGACTCCAGCACTTAGTCAGTTCTTGATGTGAATTCTGAGGCCTTAAATGAGTTTCTCTCTCTCTAGCTCCATAGATTCATATATTTATATGGAGTATTTGGGGCAGATGATGGAGCAGTCAGAATGGAGGTCAAGGTCCAGTGGGACCCTGTAGATCAGAGGAGTTTCAGAAGCTCCTTAGGCTCGGGCAGACAGTAGGATGCCTCAAGTCTTTAGTGCCCCTGATAGTCCTTTGAGAGGCCCCCATGACACAGATGCTGAGTCTTCGAACATCAGGCACAGGGCACAGGAAATCTGTGTTGGTCTCTCGTGTGTCTGGTCCAGCTCTTCAGTGGTGCTGGATGGCTTCAGGGCAAGTCTGCAGCTTTGTATGGCCTGTGTCTCACAGAAGAAAGATATCATAGTCCCAGAGACTCTGGAGTTCATAAATTTTGATATGGGATGAGGGAGCCTCTTCCTTTGATCCTGGGCCTCATTTTCTGCTACTTCCTTTCCCTATATTGTACCTGCTGCCTCTTGATGCTTTTGTCCCTGTGTCCTACCAGCCATCTAGTGAATTCCTACCCTGAAACCCTGATATATGAGCCCCTGACCTTTCCTCACCCACAGCTCTGCTTCCTTGACTGTCAACAGCAATGCTGACTCTCTTCCCCTGATACAGGATTCTGTCTCTTTCCAATGTATCAGTGTGTGCATGCATGAGAGAGTGAGGCATACCTTATTGCTGGGCTCTCTGTTTTCAGGGTGCACAGACTATAGAACAGACTACAAAGGGCTGCTGCATGCGCCTCCTACACAGCACAGTGATGGAATACACCCCTGGATCCACACCCTACGCACCATTGTAATAATAGTAAAATACCTTGTAAGGTAACATTTGAAAAAACTCATAATTTGATGGTCAATATTATCCTGATCAAATATGAGTGGCATCATTTTACGTAAGGTTATAAAATTCCCCTGTATGATGTTATTAACTCATATTCTACGCTCCTCAGCCCTGCCCAAGCAGAAGTCTGCAAGCATGTCTGTTGCAAACAAAGGAATGTGTGCTTGACTTAATTTTCATTTAAGCAGTAAATAGAGTCATCAAGCAGGAAGAGGAAAAAAAGGAAGCTGAAATAGGTGAGGAAAAAACAGGGAACATCCTTCCCCATAAAATCTTTGTTTGCTCGTTAAAAATGTTTTTCAAGAATGGGACTGAAACTAAAAAAGAAGGTGCAAACATTCTAAGACATCCCACACACATCCAGCTCCCCCATCTGTGTCTGGCATTGTGCTTAAGAAAACAAAGGAAAATAAACATTGGATTCAGGGAGTTCCTGACCTGAAGAATTTGGTCAGTAACCTTGATGGAAACATGTGAAGAGAAATGTTCCTTATATCTAATATAGTTTGCTAAGTTAGACACAAGTAAGTGTTTTCTCTTTATTTTTCTTGTAACCATTTCCAAATGTTATGCCTCGTTACTTGTACTCACCTAAAATCTATCCCTTTGTAATTAATAAACCTGATTTACAGTTTTATCTAATCCAGTGTATTTAAGCAAAAGTGTCTGGATAACTCTATTTTAAGGTAACAAGCTGTCATATTATTCCCTTACAGGAATAATGGACTTTATATGTTTGTACTGTCCAGGAGGGGGCTAGGCAGTACAGGACATCTATTTATGGGGGGAAATCTGGGAATGGGGGTGTTTTGGGGTCAACCTGCCATATAAACAAGCCTGATGAGAGCCAGCAGACACACATAGACACTCAAGGTATAGCTTGCATGTGGGAAGGCTGTTTGTGACAGCCCAGGTGGCATTGTAAGGCACCCAAGGTTGCAGGGCAGTTATGACACAGCCCCCCATTGGTTTGAATTGTACCCTGATATGTCACAAGCACCTCCTGGCTTTAGCTCTGTGTCTGACTCAGCTAGATCCTGAGTACGTGGAGCAGCCATTGAGCACTCTGAGGTTGACAGAGTTCATTGGTGGTATAGTGGTGCGCATAGTTGCCGTCGAAGCAGTTGACCTGGGCTTGATTCCCAGCCAATGGCAATAATGGCTTTAGGGGGGAGGAATAGCTCAGTGGTTTGTTCACTGGCCTGCTAAACCCAGGGTTGTGAGTTCAGTCATTGAGGGGGCCATTTGGAGATCTAGGGCAAAAATCTGTCTGGGGATTGGTCCCACTTTGAGCAAGGGGTTAGACTGGGTGACATCCTGAGGTTCCTTCTAACCCTGATATTCTATGACAGGGAGGAAGAAGACAAAAGAGATTAAGGCTCGCCCTCCTCCCATCTTGGCCCAGCAGCTCCCTGTCTCCTCCCATCTTGGGAAAATATTGCTCACTCATGCACAATTCTCTTCCCTCCAAGGCCTCTCCCTGCTCCTCAGGGTTGAAAAAGAAGGAGCCTAGTACTGCTGCATGAGCATATCCTCCTCCTCCTCCTGCCAGTGGGCAGCCCCAGGGTCTGCAGGACACCACCTGAGTGCGCAGTGTAGCACAAAGAGGCTGATCAGTGCACAATATGGTGTGTAGTGCACAATCCTATACAGTTGTGAGCTCTGAGCCAAAGTCCTGCACTCAGGAGTGAATCCCACTGAAGTCTCTGGGATGGTACAGATGAAAATGAGGCACCACTTGGCTTCCAGAGTGTAACTAAGTAATATAAATGAAAACTTACCCTTTTCCTGTTTAAGTTTCCCTGCCAAATAAAAACAGTTATTTCACTGTGTGCATAGTTTTTAGACTGGAGACAGATCTATAATTTCTATTGTGGATTCTTGTGAGTAGTTTGAACTCAATGTCCGAACTACAGTGTTCAAATCAGATTCTGAAGGTTTCCACTGTTTAAGAGGAAATGTGACCTGCCATTAGTTTGAGTACCATAGCTTGGAAACAACATCTGTGTATAAATCCAGGTGTTGGGTTTGAACTATGAAACTTTAAAATAATTTAGATTTTGAGTGACCTCAGAAATCACCTCTTTCCCAAGGTGATGTTCCTGGGAGCTCCAACTAGTTGAAATGCTGAGCTAACAATTGGCTGGATTTAATAAGGAAGGGGCTGGAGACTGGTCATTTTCAGTGAAGGACCCTCAGCTTCAGCAGTTGCTTCCCTTTTCACTCATCAAAGCCCAGAATTGTTGATAGCAAAGACAAACTGAAACTTCGCCCTTTCTCTCAGGTGTTTGTCTGGAGAAAAGGAATTAGTAGGTGGTATTGGGTGGTGGGATGAACTTGGAAGAGGAGTGCAGGAGGCGAGGGCAGTTGGGTGATTTCTTACGTTTGATATTTTTTCCCTGCTGTATGCTTCACCAAATATTGTACAAGCCACAGAGTTTTGGATGAGTTCATTTACAGTAATGATCACTAATATACTTGTAATTATTCAGAAATTGTTCTATTTTCTCTATTAACATTTCAGATTACAATGTTGTTGGTGTATGTTTCCTGCAATGTATGTTATGGAAGAACTATATTTCCTAGAGACGACGGACACAGGAAAGGATCAACACAGCAACACTGAACCACTAAAACTATGACACTACACATGTCCTGAGAAACAGATTAGTCTGGACTATCTAAACCATATAATGGATGTCAGCTTTCAGTGGCTCCTGGCTGAATTGCTGGGCAGTTCTGTACTAAAGTCTACTGGCTCACTTATTGCAAGAGGCTCCAAGTCCACATACCCTCTCCTACCTTAGAGGTTTTTAAGGTCAGGCTTAACAAAGCCCTGGCTGGGATGATTTACTTGGGAATTGGTCCTGCTTTGAGCAGAGGGTTGGACTAGATGACCTCCTGAGGTCCCTTCCAACCCTGATATTCTATGATTCTATTCTATGTGGAGTCTCATTCAGTGGAGTTCCAGTTAACAGCAGGGATCTGACTATACATCTGTTTGCTGGATCAATTATTAGGATCTTTCAAAATGCATCCATTTTTTTCTGAGGGTAGTACGATATATGCAATTTTAAAAAATACAATTACTATATTTATGTTTTATAAATCTTCTGTACTTTACTGAAATTGCTTCAATATCCAGGTAAACTTACTCAGTTTTTCCATCAATGATTCTAAAGGAGACAAAGAGAGAGAGAGAGAATGATTTAAATGTGTACATCTTGTTTATTCAAAACTATATATTTTCTAAATCTAGTTAACTGTATTAATTAAAATATCTCCGAAATTAGAAGGTATAAAACAACCATGAAAATCTGAAAACTTCCTAATTTTTGCCTTAGCAGAGAATGATAATGGCTCATAGAGCACAGCATGTCATTGGCAGAGCTAGGAATAGAACCTAATTATCCTGATTGTAGCTGGGTAAATACCGCACAAAGCTACTGACAAACCCTCTTTTTGGTTCATAAATGCATTCACTGTGACTGTAACCCTGCCCCATGTGTCGAAATTTCTATGACTATTCCAGAAAATAGGTTTACATTCTCCTGAGCACTGATATGTAAATAAAGAATGAAGAATATTCCTGGAAAGTGAGATTATAATTATAATTATCTGGGTCATACTGTTTATCATTTTTAAAAAAATTGGAATATTAACATTCTCCCAGTCTCCAGGAACTTCCCCAGTGCTCAAAAACTTCCTGAAAATCAGCATTAACTGTCCAATGAGCTTCTCAACAAGCTCTTAAAACTCTTTGATGCAAGTTACCTAGATCTGCTGATTGAAATTGTCTTATGTTAGTAGCTTCTATTTAACTTCCTACAGAAAAAAATAGTGGAATGGAACAATAATGACGGATGTAAACTGTCCTTCCACAGTCCTACCAAGGTTGTGCCTTACCCTGTTCTGGGGAACACCTGCAGCAAGTTTGAGAGGAGTACAGAATCCATGGCTCATTCAGCCCTTGGACTTTCTTGTGAGTCTAATTTAACTGACTATCTTTTCTGCATGAACTTTATTCTTCCCATGAACTCCACTCTCTATAAACCACCCAAGTGCCACCAGATGTCAACAGTTTCTGCCAACAATTGGTACTGAATGTGAATATTTAGTATTCACATTTCAAGGCTACTTGTCAAAAATTATATTTAGAATCCCCCAATCTTCTAGTCCCCTCTGTTCATCAGGTTGAGATCCACCTTTCAGTTATTAGGAACTCACCCTTTTCCTCCTTAGGAATATCTGGAAAATAAATACATAGAGTCAAACTTTCTAGAAATGCACTTTCCATGGGCAAAAATGTTCAGCTGTGCACTCCCAGTATGGTGCAAGGCTGGGTTGGGTGCTGAGGTGGATTTTTCAAAGCAGTGTGTCAGGTTTCTCCAAGTCCCCTGAGCACTGTACATCCTGTGCAGTACCTGAGGGTGGGGCTAGGGCATGCGAAAAGTAATAGATTCCTCCTCAATCAGAGGCTTCCAGTCTTGACAGTTGCCATTGTGCCTGGCCACCATACCATAGACACGGCATGGAGGGAGAATGGATGTTGACTGGATTAGAAAACGCTGCCTCTGCAAACAGGATTCTATGCAGACAGGAAACGGTTAACTTACAAGGCCACAAGATTCTGTAGCCCAGTAATCAGAGTCCTCCTCTAGGAGAGGGAGACCCAGGTTCCAGTTCCTTTGTTCCATTGACTGTCTGATCATCCAATAATCTTCAAAGGGTAGGCTAGACTTTATTACATATGAAATTGTACTAAACTATCAGCTTCATAGTGTTCAGTGGGTTGTGTTAAACCCATTCTAAGCTGTGTGACCTCCGCCTCCCATTTAAAATGGCACAAAAGACAGATAAACAGCCCCACCTACAACAAAGGGAGTATGCGAGCCTAACCAGTAATTGAGACTTTGTGGGCAGAGCTCGAAGGGGCATTCACGGTCTTTAGGCCTGTCTACACTACAGTCCTAAATCGACCTATGTGAGGTTGACTTACAGCCACCACAGTAATTACTGCAGAGGCTGATGTCCACATTACTCCCTTTCTATCAGTGGAGTGTGTCCTCACCAGAAGGACTTGCACCGACTGAAGATGGGCAGTGTGAGAGGCTGAGAGAAAGGGCTTTCAGTTCCACACAGCTCCCGACCAGGAGCCCAGCTGCCCCCCTTCCCTTTTCACCTCTGCACTAACAGTCAAGAGCAGGGAAGAAGCTGGCCAGGGTTTCTCACCACCAGCAGGTAGATCTGCACCCTGAGTGGGGAGCTGGGACCCCAGAGGGCAGCAGGACTCCCAACAGGAAGTGGGGAACCTGAGTGGAAGCCAAGCTTGGAGTGGAGACTTGGCAGCAGCCCAACTGATGAGCTGGGAGCCAGTTCTCCTGTCCAGCAGAGCCATGGAATTGACAAGAGACTCAACATATGTGGTGAGGAACACAACAGACATTGTTGCCCTAACTACACTGACATAAGCTGTTTGCCTCTCATGCAGTTGGAGTTATCAGTTGCTGTAGTAGGACACTTACATCGGCAGGAGGAAGGCTGTAGTGTAGACACTGACATAGTTAGTTCGACATAAGCTGCCTTATCTCGACCTAACTCTGTAGCGTAAAAGAGGCTCTGTCTACAATACGGACCTTGAAGCAGCACAGCTGTGCTGCTACAGCCGTGTTGCTGTAAGGTCTCCTGCGTATGCCACTCTTTGCTGGCTGGAGAGATCTCTTCTGCTGGCAAAATAAACCCACCCCCAATGAGCGGCGGTTCCTGTGGCAGTGGGACAGCATCTCCCACGGACATAGCACTGTCCACACTGGTGCTTTTTTGTTGATAAAACTTTTGTTGATCAGGTGTGTGAAAAAGCCAGAGACAAGTCAAGCAGAGGCAGAGAGAGTCACAGCAAGCAAGACAAAAGCAGAGAGCGAAAGCCAAGGAAACGCAACCTGGAAGCACAGTAATGTGGCCCTGAAATAAAGGTTTTTTCCATACAGAGTGCTGGATGGAAAGGCAGGCTGGCACCAGTGGACAAAGGAACTGTCTCCTCTTTTTGTTTCTTCCTGCATTCAGAGAAGCAGGACTTTGTGCACTCCTTGTAAATGAATAAGATACCACTAAAGAAAATACCAGACTCCACTGTCAATTTATATTCCCATCTGGAACATCTCCAGAGCCCAAAGCTTTGGCAGACCACTCAGGTCAAAATGGAAAGTACTAATAACAAAAATTAAAGTCTAACAATGGTTGTCTTTATCTTAGCAACAAAATTAACCCAAATAAAAAATCATCTACTTTTATGAACTCTAGATTCAGGTTATGGTATGAAATGTGGCCTCTCTATTGTCTGAACCTAAGAAGAGACTGAGAAATACAGTCTTCTAACTCTTCTTGCAGTCAAATAATCCATCAGTTATTCCATTGCAAATTTAGAAACAATCTTAGTATATTAGGGCACCATGTGAAAAAAAAGGTGGGTGGTGAAATGAAATAGTATAGGGCTTATACACACAGTGTATAATGTTTAAAAATATCAGTGTTGACTTACCTTTACTCTTTTTCACTTCCTCTGCAAAAAGAAGGAAACATTTCAGTGTGTGAATATTTTGTCTCTACAGGGTTTAGCTAAGGTTTTCTATGGAAGTAGGAGTTGGATATGGAACAAGCTATTTGGAAAATCAAAGGAAATGAATATTGAAAGCAACCTGCTATGAGCTATCAAATATAGGTAAAACGCTGGGAGATCTCATCAAAAGCTTGAGCTAGATCTTTTTCTGCATGGAGCTGAAAAGAAAGGAGCAAAAAGATCCTGACAAAGGGAAAACCTTGATGTATTCTTATCTATGATGTTGCTATGTCACCTCCCTAATTAAAATTAAAATGGATGAGAGAGATACTGCACTACTGTATTGACCTGAGCTTCTTTCTGTGGCCTTCTACTCAAGGCCTGCCCTTCTCCTGGCCTCTTGACCAAGTCACCCCCCCCCCCCAACCACAGTGCACTGGGCACTGGCCCCTATTGCCCACCTGTAAGGCTGGCCCTGGTTCAAAGTAAAGGTGTATATCATGGAGAAGAGAGGGGAGACTGCATTCCAGCTATTCCTGGGAACACAGGCAACTGACCCAAGGAAAGAGCAGTTCTGAGGGAGCTGTTGTCAGTATCAGGGACTGGATCCAGAATACGAGGCAGTACCAAGATGGTTTTAAGTCACCATCTCCTCCATTCTCAACCACAGCAAGGCCTGATCAGGACACATTGTGTTCCAGAATGGAGAACTGAGGCCTGAGTGTGGATGATTTTGCAAGGTTGGTCCTTAGGCTGCTTCAGAGTCAAGCTGCTTCCACATACTTCAAAGGGCAGGATGTGAGGATTCCTGAAAATACAGTTCACAATTGCACTGCTCTCTTCCCGTGTGTGTGAGTCAGTGAGAATGAACCTGTTGAGATTTCCAGTCAGACTTACCCATTAATTCCTTGAGAGATTCTGGAAAAGAAAAACATCTCTTTAAATACCTGCACATTGTTTTATCTAAACTGCATAGTTACAAAATTTAACTGATTTTTATTACAATCCGTATGTCCTGAGAAATAAGTTCCAGCCCCATCAACCATTATAACACACTGTTAATTGTAAAGCTTACAGCATTTCTTCATTAAATTGTAGGATATTCTGCACTAATATCCATAGTTTGGTATGCCCCTGTGATTCACCAGCAGTTTACGGCTAGATTTATAAAGATATTAAACTGCTTATCTCCCATTGATTTCAATGGGAGTTAGGTATCTAAATGCCTTTAAAAACTGACTCTTAGTCCTCTAAGCAAAATTCACAGTTATTGATTTTAAAACCCAATGTCAAGCTATATTCAATGGGACTGCGTTGGATTAAGGAATATGTGGTCCTGTTAATGGGATCAGATTCTAGGCTGTATCAAACCTAAGCTGCTACACATATTTATGTGGGCAGGATCATGTAAAGATTAAAAAAAGACAATAAATATGTATAGCCTGTTGATCTTCTCTGATTTGAACTGCTGAAAAATCTATGTAGACTTACTCCTTCCCTTCTTGTCAGATCCTGAAAAAAAGAAACACAAAGTGTCAGCACATTACTTTATCCAAACCAGGTCATTATCAAATCTAACCTGATTTTGTTAACTAGAAATTGTCCTAAATGATAAGCTAGAGAAGAACAATACTTTGAGGATTTTTACTAAATAATATTAAAACACTATCACCAAACACTCCTATTATGAATGTGCACTGGTTCCAAAATAGTTAAGATTGAGATAATCTCACTTTTTTTAAAACATGATTTTTTCCAAGTGCTCTAAAATCCATATTCTGGATTCTGTATCTTAACTGTATTTCCTGGTTTTCAGACGATTAAGTATAATTTGAATGTGGCAATGGTATGGAATGGAATGTTTTGAGACACAGTTTGCATTCACAAAGCTTTTGGTCATGTACCTATTAGATTTCCAGGAAGTGGGCGGGCGACCACTGCTAAAGGATCCCCCCGCAGCCTAAGGGGAGGCTCTACAGGACCTGTAGGGGACCACAGAAGACTGTGTTATGGCCTAGCTAGGATATTTCTGCTTTCTTGGCGGCCGGTCACTGTAGGACACAGCATGCCAGTATAATCTGCTCCTAGCTGGTAAGAACCGCTTTGTATGGCCTTAAGCCAAGGGGCGGACTCAGCCAGTGGGAAGCCCCTGGCCGTAGGCCAAGGGGCGGACACCACCTGTGGGAAACCCCTACTTGTTTATGTATAAGCTGTTTCTGCATTTGGTATATATAGCTGTAGGGCTTCAGTCCCACCTTCGGACTCCATACCAGGCCGAGCTTTGGTGCGCTGAGTTCCCCGCCTCCGTGACTGCAATGTCAGGAGTCCCCGTTGCGGGTGTGTCACTTTACCTTCATTAAAGCCAAATAACTCACAGTGTGTGTGGGCCTCGTTCTTGCAGAGCACCCTGGGTAGGCCCGTAACCTCCCAAGAACCTTACAGGACCTCAAAAACTCAACTGAGTTTGGGGGACAACTAATAAAAGAACAGGGACAGGAGTGCAGTCAGAGGGTCAAAAGAAGGGAGCCTGATGGGGACACCAAGCAGAGAACCCCAGACAGGGCCCACTGCTCCTCAAAGGCATCAAGGGAGCCAGTGGATGCCGTCCAGAGGAACTCCGAGTGAATACGTGAATGGACAGAGGATCAGAAAAAAGCCCCACAGTCACAGGAGTCTCCATTGGCCAACCTCCTCTCCCTGGTTGTGTAGAAGGCCGTTTTAGCTAAGGCGAGGAGGAGGTTGACCAGGAGGTCCCGTGACTTTGTGGGGCCATGGATAGGGAGTACATAGGGAAGGAGGTGAGGAGAAAAGTGCAGCCAGAAATGCAGCAGTATATTGGTGAGGAGCCAGTATAGGGGCTGCAACCTGACGCACTCTAAGTAAACGTGCGCCTGAGTCTCCCTCACGCCGCAGAAGGGGCAGGTGTCTGGGACAGGGGTAAACAATGCCAAATATATGCCTGTGCTCATGGCCCCATGAAGGAGTCACCAACTAATACCCCCAGAGGGCCTCAGGACCAGGGTGGAGTATAGGGTGGCCCACTGTGGCTCCTCACCCTCCAGAGGTGGCAGGAGGTCCCACCATTTTGTGTTGGGGAGGGACAGAAGGGTGAGGAAGTGAAGGGTGTGGAGCATGAGCATGTAGAGATATTTCCTTGGCGCAGTTTGGAAGCGGACTGGCTGCAGATCGTGCAGCCAGCTTGCAGAGAAGGGGCAGGAGGGCCGGTCGAGACCACAGGACAGAGGCCTGATGAAAATGTCCAGAGGGCCCAGGGTGGGGGGTGGGCAGGGCATGCCCTTGTGCAGGGCCTGGTCAAGGTAGGCCCGAGCAGCGGGCGGCAAAGCAGCCTTCACCTTCCGTATTACGCGCCGGGGAGTACAAGGCCTGGAGAGCCCCATGCGCCAAGCGAGCATCAGAGGATCCAGCCAGTCTCTCTGGTCGTAGCACCAGGAGGTCTCCGACCCTGGTGACTTCCGCCACCTGCACACGAAGCTGGGGGTTGTGTAGCAGGGGCTCAGTGAGGAGATGTGCTTCCTCGGTGGCCATCACAGACCTGGTTGCTGAGAACAGTTTCCAGGGCTGGAGGAGGTCCTGGTAGAAGACCAGCAGCCCATAGAGGTCTCGCGGAAGACCTCTCGGAACGAGATAAAGGAGCTACCAGTCGTATCGGAGCCCTTGAAAGCGGCGCAGGAAGACATGTGCCAGTACTCTCCACGCCGGGCTACCCGCACCATAAAGAAGCCGCTGTAGGGCAAAAATGTTCAGCTATGCACTCCCAGGATGGTGCAAGGCTGGGTTGGGTGCTGAGCGTGGGTTTTCAAAGCAGTGTGTCAGGTTTCTCCAAGTCCCCTGAGCACTGTACATCCTGTGCAGTATCTGAGGGTGGGGTTAGGGCATGCGAAAAGTAATAGATTCCTCCTGAATCAGAGGCTTCGAGTCTTGACAGTTACCACTGTGCCTGGCCACCATACCATAGACATGGCATGGAGAGAAAATGGACATTGACTGGATTAGAAAACGCTGCCTCTGCAGAACAGGATTCTATGCAGACAGGAAACAGTTAACTTACAAGGCCACAAGATTCTGTAGGCCAGTGATTAAAGTCCTCCTCTAGGAGGGGGAGAGCCAGGTTCCAGTCCCTTTGCTGCAGTGACTGTCTGATTATCCAATAATCTTCAAAGGGTGGGCTACACTTTATTACACATGAAATTGTACAAAATTATCAGCTTCATAATGTTCAGTGGGTTGTGTTAAACCTACTCTAACCTGTGTGACCTCCACCTTCCATTTAAAATGGCATGCAAGGCAGCTAAACAGCCCCACTTACAACAAAGGGAGTATGCGAGCCTACCCAGTAATTGGGACTTTGTGGGCAGAGCTCGAAGGGGCATTCACGGTCTTTGGGCCTGTCTACACTACAATCTTAAATCGGCCTCTGTGATGTTGACTTACAGCCACCACGGTAATTACTGCAGGGACTAATGTCCACATTTCCCTCCTTCTGTCAGTGGTGCGTGTCCTCACTACAAGCACTTGCACTAGCTGAAGGTTTCTCAGCTCCACACAGCTCCTCACCAGGAGCTGAGCTGCCTCTCTGACCTTTTTACCTCCGCACTCACAGCCAAGAGCAGGGATGGAGTTGACCAGAGCTTCTCACCTCCAGGAGGTAGATCTGCACCCAGAGTGGGGAGCTGGGACCCCAGGGAGCAGCAGGACTCCCAACAGGAAGTGGGAAGCCTGGGTGGCAGCCCAGCTTGGAGTGGAGACCTGGCAGCAGCCCAGCTGATAAGCTGAGAGAGAGTTTGCCTGTCCAGCAGAGCCATGAAATTGACAAGAGAGTCAGCACATGTGGTAAGGAACATAACAGACACTTCATTACCCTAACAACACTGACATAAGCTGTTTCTCTCTCGTGCAGGTGAGTTATCAGTTGGTGCAGTAGGACACTTACATTGTCAGGAGGAAGGCCGTACGTAGACACTGACATAGGTCGACATAAGTTGCCTTATCTCGACCAAACTCTGTAGCATAACAGAGGCTCCGTCTACAATACGGACCTTATAGCAGCACAGCTGTGCTGTTACAGCCGTGCTGCTGTAAGGTCTCCTGCGTATGACACTCTTTGCCAGCAGTAGAAAGCTCTTCTGCCAGCAAAATAAACCCACCCCCAATGAGCGGCAGTAGCTGTGTCCGTGGGACACTGTCTCCCATGGACATAGCGCTGTCCACACTGGTGCTTTTTTGTTGGTAAAACTTTTGTTGGTCAGGGGTGTGAAAAAGCCAGAGACAAGACAAGCAGAGGCAGACAGAGTCACAGCAAGCAAGACAAAAGCAGAGAGCGAAAGCCAAGGAAACACAGCCTGGAAGTACAGTAAAGTGGCTCTGAAATAAAGGCTTTTTTCCATACTGAGTGCTGGATGGAAAAGGCAGGCTGGCAACAGTGGACAAAGAAACTGTCTCCTCTTTTTGTTTCTTCCTGCATTCAGAGAAGCAGGACTTTGTGCACTTCTTGTAAATAAACAAGACACCACCAAAGAAAATACCAGACTCCACTGTCAATTTCTATTCCCATCTGGAACATCTTCAGACACCAAAGCTTTTGTGGACCACTCAGGTCAAAATGGAAAGTAATAATAAGAAAAATTAAAGTCCAGCAATGGTTGTGTTTGTCATAGTAACAAAATTAACCAAAATAACTCTAGAATTAGGTTATGGTATAAAATGTGGCCTCTCTATCTTCTGACCCTATGCAAAGATTGAGAAATAGCCTTCTAACTCTTCTTGCAATCAAATAATCCACCATTTATTCCATTGCAAATTTAGAAACAATCCTGGTGTATCAGGGCATCATTTGAAAAAAGAGGTGGGCAGTGAAATCAAATAGTATAGGGCTTATACATCACAGTGTATAATGTTTAAAAAGATCAGTGTAGACTTATCCTTTCTTTCTCTCACTTCCTCTGCAAACAGAATTAAACATTTCAGTGTGTGAATATTTTGTCCCTACAGGGTTTAGCTAAGGTTTTCTATGAAAGTAGGTGTTTGATATGGAACAAGGTATTTGGAAAATCAAAGGAAGGGAGTATTGGAAGCAACCTGCTATGAGCTATCAAATACAGGTAAAAGACTGGAATATCTCATTATAAGCTTGAGCTAGATCATCTTTTTTGTCTGCATGGAACTTTTTCCTGAAAAGAAAGGAGCAGAAAGATCCTGACAAAGGGAAAATTTTGATGTGTTCTTATCTATGATGTTGCTATATCACCTCCATAATTAAAGTTAATGGGGATGAGGAGAGACACTGCACTACTTACATCCCTCCACTGGGACCAGGGAGCAACAAAAAGCCAACAGGCAGACAACAGGAGAAGAGAAAAACTTTCTTGCTCATCTGGCTGCATCCTGATTAGCCTTGGGTCCCATGAAGTCTGTTCTGGGGTGTGGAGAACCTGTTCACTGATCATTTGTTTATGGAGGGAGCGAAAACTCAGATAAGGGTGGATGGGGGGGGGCATGGAACAGGGAATGGGCTCTTCACTTGCTGCTAATGCCCACGTCATCCCACTCTTAGAAGTTGCATTTGGCTCTTCAACCGCCCCATGAGAGAATTAATGGGCAGCCTTGAAGCTCTCTAAAAGAGCTGTCCCTGAGATGAAATCCCACATGGCTTATTGTTGTCAATCCTCTGTAGTTCAGTTTCTGCCCTCAGTTGCACTGAAGCATAGGTGAGTCTGAGGGTAGAATGTGGCCTTCTCAATGTAATTGTTCAAACAGGAATGAAAAATTACTCATTTCTATTTTGTGTCTATCTGCACAATAAAAAAAAAACAAAAACAGTGTGTGCATATTTTTCTAGATTGGTTGGATTGTGTAATGGCATTTTCAAGAAATCAGTAGAAAATAAAACTACTAAGCAATAACTTATCCCCGTTAAATAGTGTGGTGGGAGAGATTCATGTGCAAGCAAAATCAAAAACATTTGGGTCTGTTTTTGTTGCACAACAGTACTTCTGCTTGTAACTGTTAAAAAGCCAATGCAAACTTACCTGATTTCCATTTTTTTGAAGCTAGACAAACAAACAAAACACACACTGTCAATGTGCAATGAAGTCAAAAGGAAATAAGTGTAACAACATTTATATAAAACATTTTTTCTTTCAGCAGTAAAATATTAGAAGTAGATAAGTTGATATTATTTTATTTAACTTTTCTTTTAGGAAGAATTGCCTTCCCTAGAGTATATAAACACAGAATTATAATACTTATTATAGCAGACCACAAGGTCTCTTTTAGTTAATGTTTAGACCAAGTTTCTGTTTATAGCTCGACTATGGTGACAAGATAACAATTGTGAAAAATGTGGATGGATGGGTGAGGGGTTATAGGGTCCTATGTAACACAGAGCCCTAATATTTGGACAGTCTCGATAAAAACAGGACATCTGGTCACCCTAATCTCAAGTCTCATAGAATCAGCCCTGCTCCTTGGAGTGCCTTGAAATTTGGTGTGCCATATGGGGGAGCTGGCTCAGTGACAGATCCAAATTTGGGGTAGTTTGACCAAGAGGTTTCCATAATAGAGCAACCATTTAGAGAGACACTGAAACTGAACCAGTGCTGATCGAGCAGGTCTTGGGTTCAGCTACAAATATCCTCATTGCTGATCCTCTCCTGACACTTGATATGAAGCAGCTGATGAAGATAACAAGAATCAGAAATGTCAATCTGCCACTTTTCAGCCTTCCTCAGAACCCATGTTTCACAGCAGAGTTAATATAATAAGTTTGGTTCCATATCTTCATGCCTTCATAGCAAGCTTATGGCAAATTCCCTTCAGGTCCAGCTGAAGAGCCCCAAACATAGCAACAGCTGCTGCTATATGAGTGTCTACATGTTTTGAATATCCTCCAGTGCTGTCTGTGATGCTTCCCAAGTTTTGCAACTCCATCAGCTGGACATCTCTTATGTGGGAGTTGGGGACTGGCCCAATTCCTATTGCCTGATTTGGGTTGCACTTGCTCAATTTCTTATATGTGAGTTTACACGTTTCTTTTGAGGATTTTCCACTTTCTCCGCCCCCAAAGGACTATTGAGTGCCTGCAAGTGGTGGGGAAATGCCTATAAAGATGACTGGGAGAGGTTTATTTTAAGTTCCCAGAACCAGAAACATCGGTATAGCCTCTGTGGGGCCTTGAGACTCATTTTTATTTAGTGTAGAAAGGGACACCTAGACAGATTGAACTCAACCCTGGTTGCTGCCATTGGCACTTGCCAGAAAATTTGCACTTTCTTTATATACATAACTGATCCCTTAATGTAAAATTTCAACTCTCTCTAAATTTGCAATCCTCTATTAATATGCTTAAATCAGCCACCTATTCAGCAATAGCTTCATTTTTGTTTAGATTCCATTTTAAAAACAAAAGTGATTTGTAATCGCCAGAGGCTTTGGGGATAGGTGATTTACTAAAATTTCCACAATCTCAGCAACAGGGCTGGGCCAGATTTTTCAGCCGAATCATGTTTTGGGTAAATATGCAGATTCAAAAACACTGAAACATTTCATGAATTTTTGTCAATTTTACTGAAGTTTTTCAGTCAGAAAAAAAAATGAAACAATTTATGAAATAAATATCAAAATGTTTCATTTTGACACTTTCTAAAGAAAATGTTTCAATTTTTCAGTTCAAAACAACTTTCCATTAAAAAAATCCTTAAATGTGTGATGGTGGTGTTTTTTTTTAATCGTCAAATCTAAAAGGAATATTATGATTCTGTCAAAGAAAGAAAAACATTTCTTTTGACTCAAAAACATTTTTTAGGGGGGGAAAGGGGGAAATTTTTGGAATTGCCAATGTACCAAAAAGTCTGTTATTCACACATATCCATGCAGCACATGTTTTTTCTTTGGGGTTAATATGAGCTTAGGGTAGACTGGGTTATAAATTTAATCCCCCTTGAAACTCTATACAACCACCACCTTTTTTTCATCATCCAAATCATTAATCATTATATAGACTTCGAGTCTTTCAGTAAAGGTCCTTTAATAAGCCTGCAAACAATTGCATTTTCCCAAAACAGCCAGGCCTTTTTAATCATTTCTCCCACACAGAGCAGTTTAATGCCTAGTGGTTCCAGTTTCCTTTTACTTCTACTTTCACTAGGCCTCTCCAGTCACAGTAATATAGGCATATCAAAGTAAGCTGGCATTGCCAACCCAAAAGGTTAAAAAATCACAAATAATCCCCTCCGCCAAACAAAACTCTCATAAGATTAAAAAAACAACAACATTTTTTGGCCTGCCTTCTGGTTTCTGGACTCCCCCTTGCCATCACCCATGTGGGTGACAATCAGTGTTGCTAACTCTCAGATATAAGATGGTTTTGTTCCCTGCTACAGAAGCGCTTGCCAGAATACCCAGCTGAGATAAGATTTCACACACTGGTGTAAAGTGCTCCTTTACAGTGCAGAACTTTCAGCTTCTCCCCAAAATCAAAATAACTAATTCTGTGCTCCCTTCCAGCACCATATAAATTCATTTTGTGCTTCCCAGCCACACAGCTATGCCACCCCACTCATCTCTGCCCATCCACCACATATCTTTTCTGCACTCCCAGCTCCACCTTTTCCCAGCTTCCTTGCCAAGCTCTGTTCCTCCTGAAGCTGCGGATGTTCTACGCACCCCCAAAGCATCAATCCCACTGGGAGTTCTTGGTCATACCGTGCAGACTGAAGGGGTTTCTAGAAGTTGTGTTGTTCCAGGCCTGCTGTCAGTATGACATACAGCCAGCATAGGTTATACAGAGTGCACTTGACATACATAGTGCACAGGGAGTACTAGAAATTAAATACGGTATCACTTCCAGGGTGTTATTCTGTGTGAGTGGAAGAGATAAAAATCAGTGAGGATTTTCCCACTCTGCCCAGCGCTTTATCTGAGAAAGAGAAAAGTGAACTTTTCAACAGAGGAACTTTAATGCACAAGTTGAGACAATCCCTCAAGTTAAGAGAATATTTTCCCAGAGTGAGAAATCAGTGTGGACTTACCTACTTGAGCCAGCAATTCATCTGAAAAAAAAAAGTGATTACAAAAAAATAGAAACTGATTTTAGTGTCCAAATTGAGATAATGGCTTAGTTTCCCAGAGTGAGAAATCATTCTGCTTGACTCACTGACAGTCAAGTTCCCGCATCCTTCCCCGTTACTGTCTGTCCCTGCCCACAGCCCCTATCCAGAAACAGAGTTACAGAAATGCAGCAACATTTGAGATTTCACTCTGTGAATTTCCTTTTCATGAAGATGCCAGACTGACATC
The DNA here is from genome assembly GCA_026122505.1 of Aldabrachelys gigantea. Lineage (NCBI taxonomy): Eukaryota > Metazoa > Chordata > Testudines > Testudinidae > Aldabrachelys > Aldabrachelys gigantea. The sequence continues at coordinate 15,647,021 of CM047489.1, read as the reverse complement.
CATGGAGTTGGAATAATCATTCTTTGATCCACAGAAAATGTGCGATATGGGCAGGGGCCAGGTGAGCTGCCCTCTCACAGCCCCACCAATGTATTTTCACCTGCCCTGGGGAGACACCTGCTAAGTGTGGGAGGGTAGTGAGGACTTCAGGACTTAGTCAGTTCTTGATCTGAATTCTGAGGCCTTCAATGAGGATCTCTCTCTCCATAGATTCATATGTTTATATGGAGTATTTGGGGCAGATGGTGGAGCAGTAAGAATGGAGGTTGAGGTCCAGTGGAATCCTGAAGATCACAGCAGTCTCAGAAGCCCCTTAGGCTCATGCAGACTGGGATGCCTCAAGTCTTTAGTGTCCCTGATAGTCCTTGTGACAAAGGCCCTTGTGACAGAGATGCTGAGTATTTGAATGTCAGGGACAGGACACAGCAAATCTGTGTTGGTCTCTCGTGGTCCCAGCTCTTCAGTGGTGCTGGATGGCTTCAGGGCAAATCTGCAACTTTGTATGGCCTGTGTCTCACTGAGGAAAGATATCAAAGTCTCAGAGACTCTGAAGTTCATAGATTTTGATATGGGGCAAGGGAGCCTCTTCCTTTGATCTTTGGCCTCCCTTTCCTGCTACTTCCTTTCCCTATGTTGTACCTGCTGCCTCTTGACACTTTTGTCCTGGTGTCCTACAAACAACCTAGTGAACTCCTGCCCTGAAACCCTAAAATATGAGCCCCGGCCTTTTCCCCATTCACAGCTCTCATTCTTCAACCCCCAAGAGCAGTGCTGACTCTTGTCCTCTTTTCCTGATATGGGATCCTGTCCCTTTCAAATGTATCAGTGTGTGCATGAGAGAGGGGGCGTGTTCCTTATTGCTGGGCTCACTGTTTTTTAGGGTGCACAGAATATAGAGCAGCCTATAAAGGGCTGCTGCATGAACCCCTTAAACTGAACAGAGATAGAAAACACTCCTGTATTCACACCTATGCACTATTGTAATAATAATAAAATGCAGGCCTTGTAAGGTAACATTTGAAAAATACTCATAATTTGATGGTCAATATTGCCCTGATCAAATATGAGTGACAACATTTTATGTAAGGTTATAAGATTTCCCTGTATGATGTTATTAACACACGTTCCACACCCCAGAGCCCTGCCAAAGCAGAAGTCAGCAAATAGATCTGCTGTAAACAAAGGAATGTGTGCTTGCCTTAAGGTTCATTTAAGCACTAAATAAAGTCATCAAGCAAAAAGGGGGAAAAAGGAAACTCAAACAGGTGGGGGAAAAATCAGGGAACATCCTTTCCCATAAAATCCTTGTCTGCTAGTTCCCAGCTGAAAATGTTTTTCAAGCATGGGACTGAAACCAAAACAAGAAAGTGCAAACACCCCAAGACACTCCCCCTGCCCTCATCTGTCTCTGGCATTGCACTTAAAAAGAACAAAGGAAAACAAATACTGGACTTAGGGAGCTCCTGACCTGAAGACTTTGGTCAGTAACCTTGATGGAAACATATGGAGAGAAATTTTCCTTATATCTAATATAGTTTGCTAAGATAGACACAAGTAAGTGCTCTATCTTTATTTTTCTTCTAACCATTTCCAAATGTTATGCCTCATTACTTGTACTCACTTAAAATCTATTCCTCTGTAATTGATAAACTTGATTTACAGTTTTATCTAATCCAGTGGATTTAAGCAAAAGTGTCGGAGTAACTCTATTTTAAGGTAAGCTTGCTTGCATATTATTTCCTTACAGGAATAAAGGACTTTATATATTTGTACTGCCTAGGAGAGGGCTGGGCAGTACAGGACATACACTTCTGGGGAAAAATCTGGGACTGAGGGTGTTAAGATATAGATATTCAGGCCTGTCTGTAAAGGTCTACACTTTAAGAATTTAGGTATATGTTTATCATTTAGCTAGTTATTGAGCTATAAAAGAAAGAATCTGTGTAAAGGCCTTCTCTCACTGTGACAGTCTGAGGCCCTGCTCTTAGGCCAATGCCTTTGGCTAAGCAGCAGAGGCAGCCATAAGCTGGGAAGCATGCAGTCACATCCGCACTTTCCAAACTAGTCATATTAAAAAAACAGAAATCTGGGGCTGGTAGGAAGGTGATCAGATGCATCACCTCCAGCAAAAGGGAAGAGCCTAGAAGATGTAAAAGGAATTTTAGTTTGATAGTTTTCTGTTTGGTAAGAACTCACTTATCAATAGACTCTGCTGGGAAACCCTTGTGTCTTTATAGATGTTGTTGTGAAATCATCACTCCTGTATTGTTTTATCATTATAGTTCCCACTTTGCTATTGTTCATTTGCATGGTCTCAGTCTGGTTCTGTTATTGTTTCTGTCTGCTGTATAATTAATTTTGTTGCATGTAAGCTAATTAAGGTGGTGGGATATAATTGGTTAATTAATCATGTTACAATATGTTAGGATTGTTTAGGTAAATTTCAGTAGAATGATTGGTTAAGGTATAGCTGAGAATATTACTAGATAAATTATGGGCAAACAGGAAGTAAGTTGAGATTCAAAAATAAGGAAAAAAGGAACTTGGATTTAAGCTTGCTGGAAGTTCTCCCCAATAAACATTGAATTGTTTGCACCTTCGGACTTCAGGTATTGTTGCTGTCTGTTCCTGTGAGAAGGACCAAGGAAGTGGGACAGTGAAAGAATAAGATCTCTAACAGGGGGTGTGTTGGGGTCAACTTGCAGTATAACAAGCCTGGTGAGAGCCAGGAGACACACACAGACTCGCAGGCTGTGGCTTGAATGCCGGAAGGCTGTTTGTGAGCAGCCCAGGTGGCATTGTAAGGCACCCAGGTTGCAGGGCAGTTATGACACAGCCCCCCAGTGGTCTGAATTGTACCCTGGTATGTCACAAGCACCTCCTGGCTTTAGCTCTGTGTCTGAAGAGGGAGCCTTGAGTTGCTGCATGAGCGTCTCCTCCTCTTCGTCCCTCCTGCCAGTGGGCAGCCCCTGGGTCTGCAGGACACCACCTGACTATGCAACATAGCACAAAGAGGTGGACCAGGGTACAGTATGGCATGTAATGCATAATCCTGTATTCTTGTGAGCTCCGAGCCAAAGTCCTGCACTTAGTAGTGAACCCAGCTGAAGTCTCTGGGATGGTACAGATGAAAACAAGGGCACCACTTGGCCCCCAGAGTGTAACTAAGTAACATAAATGAAAACTTACCCTTTTCCTTATCAAGTTTACCTGCCAATAAAAACAGTTATTTCACTGTGTGCATAGTTTTCAGATCGGACACATCTATTGTTTCTATTGTGGATTCTTGTGAGCAGTTGAACTCAATGTCTGCATATAACTTTCTCTTCATTATCAAGTACAGGGAAAGGATGGTGGTCTGAGCCTGGAGCAGTTTAGCAGCCATCTGTTCAGACATGAAAGCTCATGCATTTCCTATTGCAATTGAACTGGAAATAGATGAAGTTAGTAGGAATGAGCCTGAGCCACAGTGTTCAGATCAGATTCCGAAGGTTTCCACTGTTTAAGAGAAAATGTGACCTGCCATTAGTTTCAGTTCCATATCTTGGAACAACATCTCTGTGTAAATCCATGTGTTGGGTTTGAACTATGAAACTTTAAAATAATTTAGATTTTGAATGACCTCAGAAATCACCTCTTTCCCAGGGTGATGTCCCAGCAGCTGCAACTAGTTGAAATGCTGAGCTGACAATTGCCTGGATTTAATAAAGAAGGGGCTGGAGACTGATCGTGTTCCATGAAGGACCCTCAGCTTCAGCAGTTGCTTCCCTTTTCACCCATCAAAGCCCAGAACTGTTGATATTAAAGACACACTGAAACTTCGCCTTTTCTCCCAGGTGTTTGTCTGGGGGAGAGGAATTAGTAGGTAGTATTGGGTGGTGGGATGAACTTGGAGGAGGAATGCAATGGGCAAGTGTAGTTGGGTGATTTCTTATGTTTGATTATTTTTGCCTGCTGTACGCTTCACCAGATATTGTACAAGCCACAGAGTTCTGAATGAGTTCAAGTACAGTAATTATCACTAATATACTTAAAAAGCGACAGAGTCCTGTGGAATCTTATTGACTAACAGACGTATTGAATCATAAGCTTTCGTGGGTGAATACTCACTTTGTCAGACTCATGTGAAGCTTTCACCCATGAAAGCTCATGCTCCAATACATCTGTTAGTCTGTAAGGTGCCACAGGACTCTTCGTTGATTTTTACAGATCCAGACTAACACGGCTACCCCTCTGATACGTGACTAATATACTTGTAATTATTCAGAAATCATTCCATTTTTTCTGTTAACATTTCAGATTACAATTTCATTGTGTTTGATTCCTGCAATGTATCTTATGGAAGAACTATATTTCCTAGAGAGGGTGGACACAGGAAAGGAGCAACTCAGCAATATTGAACCACGAAAACTATGACACTAAATAACTCCTGAGGCATGGATTAAAATCTGGACTACCTATGCCATTAAATGGATGTCAGCCTTCAGGGTCTCCTGGCTGAATTGCTGGGCAGTTCTGTACTAAAGTCTACTGGCTCACTTATTGCAAGAGGCTCCAAATCCACACACCCTCTCCTACCTTAGAGGTTTTTAAGGTCAGGCTTGACAAAGCCCTGGCTGGAATGATTTAGTTGGGGATTGGTCCTGCTCTGAGCAGGGGGTTGGACTAGATGACCTCCTGAGGTCCCTTCCAACCCTGATGCTCTATGATTCCATTCTATGTGGAACCTCATTCAGTGGAGCTCCAGTTAACAGCAAGGGTCTGACTACACATCCGTGTGCAAGGTCAATCATTAGGATGTTTCAAAACCAAAATGCTTCCAATTTTTTCTAAGGGTAGTACGATATATGCAATTTTGAAAAATACAATTAATATATTTATGTGGTATAAATCTTCTGTATTTTACTGAAATTGTTTCAATATCCAGGTAAACTTACTCATTTTTTCCATCAATGATTCTAAAGGAGACACAGAGAGAGAGAGAGAGAATGATTTAAATGTGTACATCTTGTTTATTCAAAACTGTATATTCTCTAAATCTAGTTAACTGTACTAATTAAAGGGTCTCCTAAATTAGAAGATATAAAACAACCAGAAAAATCTGAAAACTTCCTAATTTTTGTCTTAGCAGAGAATGGTAATAACTCATAGAGCACAACATGTCACTGGCAGAGCCAGAAATAGAACCTTGTTATCCAGGACTGTAGCTGGGTAAATACCGCACAAAGCTACTCTCAAACCTTCTTTGTGGTTCATAAACACATTCACTGTGACTGTAACCCTGCCCCATGTGTTGAATTTTCTGTGACTATTCCAGCAAATTTGTTTACATTCTCCTGAGCACTGATATGTAAATGAAGAATATTCATGGCAAGTGAGCTTATAATTATAAATAACTGGGTCATCCTGTTAATCATTTTTAAAAATTGGAACATTAGCTTTCTCCCAGTCTCCTGGAACTTCCCCAGTGCTCCAAAACTTATTGAAAATCAGCATTAACTGTCCAATGAGCTTCTCAACAAGCTCTTTTAAAACTCTTCGATGCAAGTTACCTGGATCTGCTGATTGAAATCGTCTTATGTTAGTAGCTTCTATTTAACTTCCTACAGAGAAACTAATGGAATGGAAAAATGATGACACATGTAAGCTGTCCTTTCACAGTCCCACCAAGGCTGAGCCTTAGCCCTGTCCTGGGAGACACTCGCAACAAGTTTGAAGGGAGAACAGAATCCATGGCTCATTCAGCCCCTGGACTTTCTTGTGTGTCTAGTGTAACTGACTATCTTTACATGTAATGTATATGTATAGATACATATATAAACTTGGCCAGTTGTGGTGGTGGCCTGGGGTATGATGTGAGAGCTGAATACTTGTCTGCATGTACTGGACTTTTTTCATGAACTCCATTCTCTATAGACCACCCAATTACCACCAGATGGCAACAGTTTATGCCAACAATTGGTACTGAATGTGAATATTTAGCATTCATACTTCATGGCTACTCATCAGAAATCATATTTAGAATTCCCTAGACTTCTGGTCTCCTCTGTTCATCAGGTTGAGAGCCACCTTTCAGTTATTAATAGGAACTCACCCTTTTCCTCCTCAGGAATATCTGGAAAATAAATGCATAGAGTTAAACTTTCTAGAAATGCACTTTGCATGGGCAAAAATGTTCAGCTGTGCAAGGCTGAGCTGGGTACTGAGGGGGATTTTCCAAAGCAGTATGTCAGGTTTCTCCAAGTCCCCCAAGCACTGTACATCCTGTGCAGTCCCTGGGGGTGAGGTTAGGGCATGCAAAAAGTGATAGATACTTCCTGAATCAGAGTCTTCCAGTCTTGACAATTACCACTGTGCCTGGTCACAATGCCATAGACATGGCATGGAGGGAGAATGGACATTGACTGGATTAGAAAACGCTGCCTCTGCAGACCAGGATTCTATGCAGACAGGAAAAGGTTAACTAACAAGGCCACAAGATTCTGTAGCCCAGTAGTCAGAGTCCTTCTCTAGGAGAGGGAGACCCAGGTTCCAGTTCCTTTGCTGCAGTGACTGTCTGATTATCCAATAATCTTCAAAGGGTGGGCTACACTTTATTACACATGAAATTGTACTAAATTTTCAGCTTCATAGTGGTCAGCGGGTTGTGTTAAACCTACTCTAAGCAGTGTGACCTCCATCCCCCGTTGAAAATGGCCACGCAAGGCAGCTAAACAGCCTTACCTAAAACAAAGGGAGTATGCGAGCCTACCCAGTAATTGGGACTTTGCAGGCAGAGACCTCAAAGCTGCTCCCCCTGAGCTTTTCACCTATGCACTCATAGCCGAGTGTGTGTGTGACAGGAGGCAAGTTGGCCAGGGTTTCTCGCCTCCAGTGGGCAGATCTGTGCCCAGTGTCTGGTCACCTGCCGTGCTTCTTGTGGGGAGTGGGGCACTGGAATCTCAGGGAGAAGCAGGATTCCCAGGAGGAAGTGTGGAGTCTGTGAGGCAGCCGAAGCTGGGAACGTGGGTGGCAACCGAGCTTGGAGTGGAGACCTGACAGCAGCCCAGTTGATGAGCTGGGAGCCAGTTTTCTTGTCCAGCAGAGTCGTGAAATTGACATGACAGCCAGCATCTGTGGTAAGGAACACAGTGTCTACACAGACACTGCCTCACCCTAACTACACTGACATAAGCTGTATGCCTCTCTTGCAGGTGGAGTTATCAATTGGTTTAGTAGGGCACTTATGCTGCCAGGAGGAAGGCTGTAGTGTAAACACTGACATAGGCTATGTCTACATTACTGACCTTGTAACAGCACAGCTGTGCTGCTACAGCCATGCCGCTGTAAGGGCTCCCTTGTAAGCCACTCTTTGGCAGCAGGAGAGAGCTCTTCTGCCAGCAAAATAAAACCACCCCCAATGAGCGGTGGTAGCTTTGTCAGTGGGAGAGCATCTCCGACTGACATAGCACTGTCCACACTGGCACTTTTTTGTTGGTAAAATTTTTGTTGGTCAGAGGTGTGAAAAAACACCACCCCGACCAACAAAATTGTAGTGTAGACCTAGCCAGAGACAACACAAGCAGAGGCAGAGAGAGTCACAGCAAGCAAGACAAAAGCAGAGAGAGAAAGCAAAGGAAATGAAGCCTGGAAACACAGTAATGTGACCCTGAAATAAAGGTTTTTTTCTATACAGAGTGCTGCATGGAAAGGCAGGCTGGCAACAGAGGACAAAGGAACTGTCTCCTTTTTTTGTTTCTTCCTGCATTCAGAGAAGCAGGACTTTGTTCACGCCTTGTAAATGAACTAGATACCACCAAAGAAAATACCAGACTCCATTGTCAATTTCTATTCCCATCTGGAACATCCCCAGAGCCCAAAGCTTTGGCAGACCATTCAGGTCAAAATGGAAAGTAATAATAACAAAAATTAAAATCCAAAAATTGTTGCATTTTCTTAGTAGCAAAATTAACCTACATAAAAAAGCATCTACTTTCATGAACTCTAGATTCAGATTATGGTATAGAGCATGCCTTCTCTATTGTCTGACCCTTTGCAAAGATTGAGAAATACAGCCTTCTAACTCTTCTTGCAGTCAAATAATTCATCAGTTATTTCATTGCAAATTTAGAAACAATCCTAGTATATCAAGGCACCATGTGAAAGAAAAGGTGGGTGGTAAAATGAAATAGTATAGGGCTTATACATCACAGTGTATAATGTTTAAAAATATCAGTATAGACTTACCCTTTCTCTCTCTCACTTCCTCTGCAAAAAGAAGGAAACATTTCAGTGTGTGAATATTTTTGTCCATACAGGGTTTACCTAAGGTTTTCTATGGAAGTAGGAGTTGGACACGGAACAAGCTATTTAGAAAATCAAAAGAAGTGAGTATTGAAAGCAACCTGCTATGAGCTATCAGGTATGGATAAAATACTGGGCTATCTCATTATAAGCTTGAGTTAAGTCTTCTTTCTCTGCAGGGAGTTGTTTCCTGAAAAGAAAGGAGCATAAAGATCCTCATAAAGGGAAAATCCTGATGCATTTGTATCTTTGTATTTGCTACGTCACTTCCATAATTGAAGTTAACAGGGATGAGGAGAGATACTGCACTACTTACACCACTCCACTGGGACCAGGGAGCAACAGAAAGACAACAGGTAGAGAACAGGAGAGGAGAAAAACTTTCTTGCTCATCTAGCTGCATCCTGATTGGCCTTGGGCCCCATGAAGTCTGTCCTAGGGTGTGGAGAACCCGTCCGCTGATCATTTGTTTATGGAGGGAGCGTAAACTCAGATAGAGGTGGATGGGGGGCATGGAACAGGGAATTGGCTGTTTGCTTGCTGCTAATGCCCTCCTCATCCCACTCTAACAAGTTGTATTTGGCTCTTCAACCGCCCCATGAGAGCATTAACGGGCAGCCTTGATGCGCTCTAAAAGAGATGGCCGTGAGGGGGCTGGAGAACCTAATAAATCTTTCAGACCAGTGTGGGATTCTGGGGGACTTTGACAGGGACCCTGGTCTAACTGAAACATCTTCTCGAGGGGCTGGGGAGTCTTAACTTGATTTTGCACACAGTGGGGGGTGCTATAGTTCAGACCCATAATCCTCTCCACAGAGACCTGGGAGAAGCAGGTGGTGGGGAGCAGCCAGCAGACCAGAGAAATGGTTTTACATTCCCTGGGACAATGTGCCTGAGGGTTCAAGTAGTCATATGAGAGAGCACTGACAGTCGCTTGCAGCCTTCACTCTCTCTTGATAGAGGTTTTGGGTGTGAATTACGTCATGTGAATGGTTCATTCCTGCTGTTTCAAGGCACAGCTAATATCAGACAGCTCAGAGGTAGATGGAGGCACAGATTTTAGGAAACATATTTTTTTCTTTCCTACAAAAATGTTGACAACAGCCAGGCTGCTGGTGAGCTGAGACCATTGCTCATCATGCTACCCAGTGTTGTCTCATAGTGTCATTGTACTTCCCATCTCTCTGTATCCCTCTCTTGTCCCTTGGCAATCGTTTTTGTCAGCTACAAAATATACTGAATAATGAAATGTGTGATAAATATGAAATGCCAACTCTTATGTTTTGGCTAATTTAAGCAAGTGGAAGTGTAACACACACACCTCCTGGGTGTGATGTTCTGTCCCATCTAGTGGCACGAAGACCAGTTAGAGAGAGAGAGTTAAATGAATTTGCTCTACAAACTAAGCTCACAGGCAGGTAGCTTTTAGCTCCTGCAATAGAGGATCATGCACTAAGCTCCAAAGGTTGCCAGTTCAATCCTGCCCACCTGAGACCGGAGTCTGTTGGTGTTACATTTACTCTTCAGAAATTGGACAGAAAAGTTCAGGTCTGGGAAACACCCCAGGCATGTTTCGATTTTCCAGGCAAGGCAGATCAGAGTGAAGTTTCATGGCATTTCACCCTCCCGTCCCCTTCCTCTCCTCCAGTTCCAAGCAGGCTGCCTTAGGGAATATGTCATCCTGAGGGAACTTGTATTTTGGTTCACCTGGCACTTGTTGCCTCCTTGGGCTCCCCTCCTACCCTCTATTGCCCCTGGCCCCCTGCTGTCTCCCTGGGGCCCCCAGATCCCACCATTACACCTGGCCTCCACTGCCTCCATCACCACTGGCCCCCACAGCCTCCCATCTCCACATCCCCCTGGACCTGCTGCCTCTGTGGGTTCCCAACCCACCCCTCCATCACTGCTAGCCTTCACTTCTTCCCCTGGCCCCCAACCAAACCCTGATTGCCCCTGATGCCCACTACCTCCGCATCCCCCTGGGCCCACTGCCTCTCTGGGTTCCCAATCCACCCCCATCATTCCTGGCCTCCATCCATCCATCCTCTCCATCCATCCCACCATCATTCCTGCCCCCTGCTGCATCCCCAGGCTCCCCACTCCCCCATCATCCCCAAGCCCCACTACCTACCCCACCACCAGCACATTGACTGGAGTTTCCTTCTGTGGCCTGGCACATAAGGCCAGTCCTTCTCCTGGCTTCTTCACAATCTCACACTCTCCTTGACCACAGTGCACTGGGCACTGGCCCCCATCGCCCACCTGTAACTCTGGCCCTGGTTCAAACTAAAGGTGTATGGCATGGGGAAGAGGGGGTGGGACTGCACTCCAGCTATTCCTGGGAACATGGGCAACTGACCGAAGGTAAAAGCAGTTATGAGGGAGCTTTTGTCAGTGGCAGGGACTGGATCCAGAATACGTGGAAGTCACCTTAAATATGGCTTTAAGTCACCATTTCCTCCCTTCCCACCCACAGTGAATCCTGCCCAGGACACACAGTGCGCCAGAATGGAGAACTGGGGACTGAGTGTGGATGATTTTGGAAGGTTGGTCCTTAGGCTGCTTCAGAGTCAAGCTGCTTCTACACACTTCAGAGGGCAGGATGTGATGATTCCCGAAAATACAGTTAACATTTGCACTGCCCATGTCTTCTGTGTGTGAGTGAGAGAGAAAGAAAGAGAGAGAGAGAGAGAACCTGTTGAAATTTCCAGGCAGACTTACCCATTAATTTCTTGAGAGATTCTGGGAAAAAAACAACAACAGCTCTTTAAATACCTGCATTGTTTTATCTAAACTGCATAGTAACAAAATGTAACTGATTTTCATTCCAATCCATATGTCTTGAGAAATAAGTTCTAGCCCAATTAGTCATTATAACACACTGTCAATTGTGAAGCTTACAGCATTTCTTCATTAAATTGTAGGATTTTCTGCACTAAAATCCATAGCTTGATATATATCTGATTCAACAGCAGTTTATGGCTAGATTGTAAAAGTATTAAACTGCCTATCTCCCATTGATTTCAATGGGAGTTAGGTATCTAAATGCCTTTAAAAACTGACCCTTAGTCCTCTAAGCAAAATTCACAGTTATTGATTTTAAAACACATTGAGCTATAGTCACTGGGACTATGTTGGATAAAGGCATATGTAGTTCTGTTAATGAGATCAGAACTAAGCTGCTACAGATCTTTATGTGGGCAGGATCATGTAAAGATTAAAAAAAAAAAAGCCAATAAACATGTGTATGTCCTGTTGATTGTCTCTGAGTTGAACCGCTGTAAAATCCATGCAGACTTACTCCTTCCCATCTTGACAGATCCTGAAAAAAAGAAACACATGAAAGTGTTAGCACATTGCTTTATCCAAACTAGGTCATTATAAAATCTCACCTGATTTTTTTAACTAGAAATTGTCCTAAATAATAATCTAGAGAAGAACAATACTTTGGGGATTTTTACTAGATAAATATTAAAACATTTATCACCATACACTCCCTAGTTAAGGATTGATATAGGCTCACTTTCTTTTAAAAGGTGATTTTTCCAAGTGCTCTAAAATGATATACGATGTTGCTGGTGCTTCTGTACCTTAACTGTATTTCCTACTTTTCATATGTTTAAGTATAATTTGCACATGACAATGGTATGGAACGGAATGGTTTGAGAGACTCTCTGCCTTCACAAAGTTTTTGGTCAGTGAATAGGGCTTTTCCAGCAGTAGGTGTCATAGTGTTTTATAAACGTGGGTAAGAAATTGTATCCAGGGTCGGCTCTAGGTTTTTTGCCGCCCCAAGCAAAAAAAATGTTGGCTGCCCCACTTCCCAGCCCTGGACTCCCCCTCGCAACCCTCTGCTGCCCCAGCCCCGGGCTGTATCCCCACCGACCCCCCCCACAGCCCCTGCCACCCGAGCACTGGGCTTCCCCCTTTTCCCCCCACCAGTGCCCTCCCCTCTCCCCGCTGCTGCCCCAGCCCTGGGTTCCCCCCTTCCTCCCCACCAGTGCCCCCCCCCACACCTCCTGTTGCCCCAGCCCTGGGCTCTCTCCCCCTCCACCTGCACCCTCCTTCCGCTGCAGCCCTGAGTTAGTGGTAACTCGCTCCCAGGGCAGGTCATTCAGCAGGAATTTTGGATGTGCACAAAACACAGACAGGATTGGTTCCCATATGGTTACAGAGCTGCAGTAAAGTGGAACAATTTTCGGCTTGTGTGATTGGAGGATATCTGGATGCATATTATAAGACTGTCCTCCATAAATGAGGAAAAGTTGAGGTGCCTTTATTATTCTTTTGTTTCACTCTTTCTTTCTAAGGGGAATTTGCCAATGCAATATCACTGTCTTCCTTTTAAACAAACAAACAAAAAGGCAGTGGCTGTTGAAAATAGCAATTCCAGTCCTAATAACCACTGAGAAGCATTTCTTGCTCAATTTTATCCTACTTTTTCTACAGCAAGTTACAGTGGATCAATATATTTGATCTGGGAGAAATGAAGTAACAGCTGCCCAAACTGAGCTTGAGCACTCCTGAATTTTGAGGTGTTCAAATCTGGAAGGCAGGTGCTGGGTGTGTGGGGGGTGGGGGAGCTGTGGGCTGCACAGGGGAGCACGGCAGCATGTATGCAGCAGCGTGTCTGGAGCTGCGTGGAGCCAGAGATGCTGGTCTGAGTGGCACAGTAAGGGGGCTGGGGGACTGGAGAAATGGTGGAGAAGGGAGTTCCAGGGGGGCAGTCAAGGGACAGGGAGCAGGGGGGGTTGGATGGGGCAGAGGTTCGGGGTGGCAGTCAGGGGACATGCAGCAGTTGCATAGGCATGGGAGTCCCACGAGTTTGTCAGGGGACAGGTAGGGGGTGGGGTCCTGGAGGGAAGTTGGGGGGGTCTCAGGAGGGGGCAGTTGGGGACAAGGAGAAGGGAGGCTTAGATAGGGGGTGGGGTCCCAAGGGGCAGTTAGGGGCAGGGGTCCCGGGAGGGGGCAATCAGGGGACAAGGACCAGTAGCGCTTAGATAGGGGTGGGGTCCTGGGGGGAAGTTAGAAGCAGGGGTCCTGGGAGGGGGCAGTCAGGGGACAGGGAGCAGGGGGGTTGGATGGGTTGGGGTTTCTGTGGGGGGCAGTTGAAGGGAGTGGATGGTGGCATGATGAGGCTTCCCTCCCCGTGGAGGGTCCTGTTTTTGGAATGTTAAAATATGGTTTCCGTGCCATTCACAGCACGCGGCCGAATGAGGTCCCCCTCCTATCTTTCCAGTTGGTAGTGGCCAAGGGAATGCTGGGAAATGTAGTTCTTTCCCTGCTCCAGGGCTGGCTCTATAGGCAGGGAGCTAACCAAGGAACGACAGCTCCCAGACTCCCCTGTTGGTTCTCAGCTCCCTTGCCACCCCCGCAAATCGGCTGCCCCAAGCGGGTGCTTGCTTTGCTGGTGCCTAGAGCCGCCTCTGGGGAGGGGGCACTGGACTGGCTCAGCATGTGGGAATGCAAGAACTGGGGAAATGCAAAGCTGAGCCTCTCATCACCTCATTTATACAGCATATTTGGTGTTGAGTCTCATACTCCTTCGCTGTAGCCAAAAACCAGGTGCATAAGCTGGAGTTTCCCCAGATCCCTAGAGGCCTTAATGCTCCTGAAAGTTGGATTCTGTCACATAGCAGGCCATGCTACTGCCACATTTTATCATTGAATCATAGGAATTTCAGGCTGAAAGGGACCTCAGGAGGTCATCTAGTCCAGCTCCCTGAGCTGAGGCAGGGCCAAGTCAACCTAGGCCATTCCACCCAGGGGAATATGAAAGGTGGCTGAGGCCTGTTTTGAGACACAGATTTGAGAGGAAATTTCTTGCAGACCCAAAATGAGAACGGATTGCTGGTCATTTGCTGAATGTTATGGACAGAGAAAAAATAGTAAAAAAGAAACAACAATGGCAAAATATGTTGAGGCGGAATCCATTCAGAGTTCCTTTTTTTTTTCTGCCATGATGTTCATTTTTTAGGTCTACACTTAAAAGGCTGCAGCTCTGGTGCTTTAACGAAGATGCTCTAGGCTGATGGCAGAGAGCTCCCACAGGGGTATAGTTAATCCACCTCCCTAAGGCTATGTCTACACTTGAGATCTTACAGCTGCTCCACTATACAATGCAGCTGCACTGCTGTAAGATCTCAAGTGCAGCCACTCTATGCCAACAGGAGAGAGCTCTCCCATCAACATAATTAATCTGCCCCCAATGAGTGGTGGTAGCTATGTTGATGGGACACCAACACCCTTGAGCGACAAAAGTTATATTGACTTAAGTGGTAGTGTAGAGGTACCATGAGAGGCAGTAGCTGTGTCAGCAGAAGCCCTTCCCTCCACATAATGCTGTGAACAGGGGCGGTTAGGTCAGTTTAACTTTGTCGCTCAGGGGTCTGGATTATTCACGCCGCTGAGCAACATAGTAACACCAAGGTCAGTCTGTAATGTAGACCAGAGCTAGAGCTGGCTGCAGATTGCAAACAGACATTGACACCTCCCTGAAGCCTGGACTTTGATGCCTGTCTCTGTGAGAGGAGTGAGATTTAGCAAACAACCCTCTCATTGGCATCTCCCATTGTCTATCAGCCCTTTGAAGCATCAAAATTATGCGCTCCAAATACAACTAGGGGAAGGATGTGCTGATTAATGGAGCTCACCTCTGGGATCTGGTCTTGGCAATAAAGCATGGAAACATAAGTCTGACTCTGGTCTCTTGCTCATCTCCACATTCTCAGAAATGTCCCAGAAGAGCCTGTACTGCAGCAGTCATCTATAGAAACTAGCTGACACCCTTATCCTGTATCAGAACAATGTGTTTGGTGTTGGATTGTTTAAGGCAATGTGACACCTGTCTGTCTATCCAGACATGAGAGCAAGTAACCCTTGTGTCTGCTGCACAGAGCTCACAGTGCTGCCCTGGGACTGAGGTCACTGTAATGTGATTTGTATTTTTGCCCAGACTTCACTCAGCCCTGCGCTGCATTGTCGGTGCTTCTGTGTCTGCTCAGCACTGTGTGTGGCTGGGAACTTCTGCTCAAGGCTCTAATGGGGAGGTGGAAAAACTTACCAATCATCTCACGCAGCTTGCTGGACTCTGGGGAGAGAAGAAAAGGAGACCATCATGGGTTCAGCAATGGTCGTTTTGA
This sequence comes from Aldabrachelys gigantea, assembly GCA_026122505.1. NCBI lineage: Eukaryota > Metazoa > Chordata > Testudines > Testudinidae > Aldabrachelys > Aldabrachelys gigantea. The sequence goes on along the minus strand of CM047489.1, from coordinate 15,631,596 downwards.
GCAGAGTGAGATGGATTTAATTCAATCCGTGGGTATATGTGCACTGCATCAGGTAGCGAGCTTCACATTTTGGGCAGGCAGATTAGCTGTTGCTCCGCTCAAGCTAGAGCACTGAAAATTACAGGATAGGTGGGGGCAGCATGTGCAGCATCTGATGCTTGCTGTTCAAGTAGAAGCCTTCTTGGATCCCCTGTGTATCTACTCAAATGGCTGGCTCGAGCTGTAGTCCCTGTACCCTGGCCACACTGCTGCTGTTAGTGCGCTAGTTCAGGCAGAGCCACTGTGTGCCGGCCTCCCCGGGCTGGGAAGCTCACTCCCAGCTGCATTGTAGATGTATCAATGAGCGAAGGGTCTCAGCACAAAAACTGTTGTTAATGAACAACACAAAATGTCCCAGATCAGCCCCCAGACAGAACCCACAATTTCCATGGAAGAAAGCACCCCCAGCTCATGGCACTGCCAAGGAGGGAAGGAAGCATCACACCAGAACATCTGTAATGTAGAGAGAGGCCTTGTTGAGGTTCCTTCCCCATTCTGAACTCTGGGGTACAGTTGTGGGGCCCCACATGAAAGACCCCTAAGCTTATTTTTACCAGATTAGGTTAAAAACTTTCCCAGGGCACAAGTTCCACCTTGTTCTTAAACAGTATGCTGCTACCACCAAGTGAGTTAGACAAAGGATCAGAGAAAGGACCATGTAGCAGGTGGTTACCCCACTCCTGCCCTGAAAGCACTTAAAACAGCTCTGGGGGAAGATTGTGGCTGAGTGCTGCTAAAGTGGGCTTATTGGGAAGTGGCTGCAGGTGAGCCATGCCCCAATCAGGCCACAGCTGGCCTGTATAAAGAGGCTGAGAGCCAGAAACTCAACAGGTTTCAGAGTAGTAGCTGTGTTAGTCTGTATCTGCAAAAAGAACAGGAGTACTTGTAGCACCTTAGAACCTAACAAATTTATTTCAGCATGAGCTTTCGTGGGCTACAGCTCACTTCTTTGGATGCATAGAATGGAACACACAGACAGGAGATATCTATACATACAGAGAACATGAAAAGGTGGAAGTATGCATACCAACTGGAAGAGTCTAATCAATTGAGATGAGCTATTATCAGCAGGAGAAAAAAAACTTTTGAAGTGATAATTAAGATGACCTATAGAAGGTGTGAGGAGAACTTAACATAGAGAAATAGATTGTTAGTGTAATGACCCAGCCATTACCAGTGTCTGTTTAAGCCTGAGTGAATTGTATCTAATTTGCATATTAATTTGAGTTTGGCAGTCTCTCTTTGGAGTCTGTTTTTGAAGTTTTTTTGTTGCAAAATTGCCACCTTCAAGTCTATCACTGAGTGGTTAGAGAGGTTGAAGTGTTCTCCCACTGGTTTTTGAATGTTATAATTCCTGATGTCTGCCTGTAGAGGGAGATGTGTCTGGCTGCAGGAGGCTAGAGACAGGGTACCTGAGTGGAGCAGGACTGGGGACAGGCTGAGGTGCTGGGGAGCTCCAGCCTGGAAAGCCCCAGGCTGTGGCCTAGCACTGGGGGTTGCAGAGGGCAGCCCAGGGGTAAGAAAAGGCAGCAGATCCAAACTCTCCTTGCCAGTGATGGGTAGGCTGATACTGCAGTCTGCCGCAGGGTGTGGGGGCTAAACAATGACTGGCAGTAGCTGTGTACTGAGGTGAGGTGGGGATAGTAGGTGGGGTCCCTGGGGAGGGGAGACTCTAAGACTGAGGGGTTTCTGCCAGGGGGCAGTATGCCAAATAACAGGGCTCCAGGTCTGGGAGGGACATGAGGGCCAGAGGACAGGCAGATCACTGGCCTACAGAGGGTGTGCCGGGGCTGGAATGAGCTAATTCCCAGAAGCCACAGCAGGAAGTGCTGCAGGGGTGAGTCTGCACCTCTACAGACCATTTAGGGATCTGGGGCAAAATCAGTACTTGGTCCTGCTAGTGAAGGCAGGGGGCTAGACTTGATGACCTTTCAGGTTCCATTCTAGCTCTACGAGATAGGTAGATCTCCATATATTATATTTATTATAAAATATTCCCCCTTTCCAGGGGAAGGCTTGAGAATAATATCCTCACCTATTAGTACAGGTGAACACGAACACAAAGCCTTGGATCTTAAGAATAATGATAACTCAATCAGGTTTTGAAAAGAAGAATTTATTTAAAAAAAGATAAGAGAATCACCTCTGTAAAATCAGGATGGAAGATAACTTTACAGGGTAATAAAAAATTCAAAACAGAGGATTTCCCTCCAGCCAAAACTTTAAAGTTACAAAAACAGGGGTAAACCTTCCTTGTAGCACAGGGAAAATTCATAAGCTACAATAAAGGATCACCTAACACATTTCCTTACTATTACTTACTACTTCTTCAGTATTAGATGCTTAGTTCAGATATGGCTTAGGGAGATGTATTTTCCCTGCCCTGGTTCCTTGCTGACTCAGAGAGAACAAAGGAACACCAAAACAAAAACCTTCCCCCACAGATTTGAAAGTGTCTTCTCCCCTTATTGGTCCTTTTGGTCAGGTGCCAAACAGGTTATTTGAGCTTCTTAACCCTTTACAGGTAAGGAGGGATTTTATGCTACCCTTAGCTCTATGTTTATGACAGGCCTGCACTGCTGCAGCCTGTACCCGGTCTCACACCTCCTATTTCTGTGCCGTGTAATGCCTTTGTGGTCCTGATTTGCAAAAGTGTGTAAATCTAGGGTCAGTGGTTGGGAATAGATTAGCTGGGGAGCGGTTCTGTGGTGCTGTGTGCCCCTGGAGTTACTCTCCACCCTTAGAGATGTGGGGTTGGGTTCTGTCCCACTCCTAGTGGAACAAGGTAGGTGGTGGCTGCGAGCAGAGTGCACCTCACAAAGCCCATGTAGAGCATAGCAGGGTTTGAAGGTTCTGTTCATTCAAGACCCAGGTCTAGACTAGGATGGGGGAAAACAGGACAGGACTAAGGAGCTGTGGGCTGGATAACAGGGAAGCTGTGGGTGGGGACTGAGGGATGCCAACAGAGCTGGAGGAGGACGCCCAGGGCAAGGATACAGGGGGCTGCAAGCAGTGGTGGTGTTTGCCCCTGGGGACTCCCTTCACAGATCAGATCTGGGGCCCCTACCAGTGACCTGGCATGTCTGATATGCGTGAGGTCACACTGTGCAGAGGACACCATTCAGAGTCCTGGGCAGCACTGAGCAAGATGGAGCTGCTGCCACTTGTCGAGTGAGATCTGGCTTTCAGGGGGCCCCTTGGTGCTTCAATTTACCCTGCAATTGTATGGCTTGCAGATGCCTAATTCCACCACTAGCTGCAGGGCAGGACTGAGAGTAACTGGCAGAGCTGTGGGGCTGGAGAGTCCAGGGATGGGATAGCAGGGGGCTGCAGATCAGGATTGAGGGGCCCTGGAAGACCTGTGTGTAAGTGGGAAGCCCACCACTGGGATAGCAGGGATTTTGCATATTAGAATTGAGATCTATCCATAGAATTACATGGATGAAATTTGTCCAGACCGTCATCAAGTCCCACTAATCCATATGCGCTAAATTCACTCTGGATTATATAGAGATTATATTAGTACCTGTTTTCAACTTCTTGATCTCCTTTTCCTGAGACTCTGAAATGGCAAAGAGAAAAGAGATAGGAGCTGTGTAATGCTGTGTGCCCCATAACAACTGGGGTTAGTTATAGACATGCCAGAGCCCCACTTTTAACCCCAGTTCAGGAGCCTGCACCTTTGATAGCAGTGGGGCTGGTTGTTCATGATACACACCAACATGCAGAACTCCTGGAATTTGCAAAGCATTTAACCTTGATGGAAGATATGGGTCTGGATCCTGATACAGCTCTAACATTCTCAATCCTTCTGTCTCAGAGGAATTCCTTTTCTATGTTACTAACAAGCTACACACTCCAGGGCAATTTGAGTTGAAACTAGCAAGCGATGTGAAGGATAATAGGAAGGGGTTTTACAAGTATGTAAGCAACAAGAAGAGGATTAGGGATGATGTAGGTCCCTTACTCAATGAGGCAGGTATCCTAGTGGTGGAAGATATGGAAAAGGCTGAAGTACTCAATTCCTTCTTCACTTCAGTCTTTATGGGCAGGATCAACTCCCAGACTACTACACTGGGGAACACAGAGAGGAGAGGAGGAGAGCAGCCCACTGTGATAGAGGGTCAGGTTAGGGACTACTTAAAGACGTTAGACGTGCACAAGTCTATGGGACCGGACGAACTGTATCCGAGGGTGCTGAGGGAGTTAGCTGATGTGATTGCAGAGCCGTTGACCATTATCTTTGAAAATTCATGGCGAACAGGAGAGGTCCCAGAGGACTGGAAGAAAGCAAATATAGTACCTATCTTTAAGAAAGGGAAAAAGGAGGATCCAGGGAACTACAGACCAATCAGTCTCACCTCAATCCCTGGAAAAATCATGGAGCAGGTGCTGAAGGAATCCATCCTGAAACACTTAGAGGAAAACAAGGTGATCAGAAGCAGTCAGCATGGATTCACCAAGGGTAAATCATGCCTGACCAACCTGATTGCTTTCTATGATGAGATGACTGGACTTGTGGATGGGGGCAAAGCTGTTGATGTTGTATACCTTGACTTTAGTAAGGCTTTTGACACGGTTTCCCACAGCATTCTCATCAGCAAACTAAGGAAGTATGGGTTGGAGGAATGGACTGTGAAGTGGATAGAAAACTGGCTGAATCAACGGGCTCAGCGGGTAGGTATCAATGGCACACTCTCTAGTTGGCAACCAGTAACAAGTGGTGTGCCCCAGGGGTCTGTCTTGGGGCCCGTTCTGTTCAATGTCTTCATTAATGATCTTGATGATGGGATAGATTGCACATTAAGTAAATTTGCAGATGACACCAAGTTGGGGGGAGTGGTGGACACGCTGGAGGGCAGGGATAGGATTCAGGGAGACTTAGACAAATTGGAGAAGTGGGCCACAAGAAACCTCATGAAGTTCAACAAGGACAAGTGCAAAGTCCTGCACTTAGGACAGAAAAACCCCATGAACTGCTACAGGCTGGGGACTGTTTGGCTAAGTAGCAGTGCTGAAGAAAAGGATCTTGGGGTTACGGTAGATGGAAAGTTGAACATGAGCCTACAGTGTGCTCTTGTAGCCAAAAAGGCTAATAGCATACTGGGCTGTATTAGTAGGAGTGTTGCCAGCAGATCGAGGGATGTGATTATTCCCCTCTATTCGGCACTGGTGAGGCCGCATCTGGAATATTGTGTCCAGTTTTGGGCGCCACACTACAAAAAGGACGTGGAACAATTCGAGAGAGTCCAGTGGAGGGCAACAAAAATGATTAGAGGACTAGAGCACATGACTTATGAAGAGATACTGAAGGAACTAGGCTTATTTAGCCTGCAGAAGAGAAGACTAAGGGGGGATTTGATAGCAACCTTCAACTACTTGAAGGGGTGCTCCAAGGAGGAGGGAGCTAGGCTGTTCTCAGTGGTGACAGAGGACAGAACAAGGAGCAATGGTTTGAAGTTGCAGTTGCGGAAGTCGAGGCTGGATATTAGAAAAAAACTTTCTGAGTAGGAGAGTGGTGAAGTATTGGAATGGGTTACCTAGGGAGGTGGTAGAATCTCCACCTTTAGAGATATTTAAGGTCCGGCTAGACCGCACCCTGGCTGGGATTATTTAGGGAAAGTGGTCCTGCCTTTAGCAGGGGGTTGGACTAGATGACCTCATGAGGTCCCTTCCAACCTTTTGATTCTATGATTCTATGATTCTATGATAACTAGGGGATGGATGTGCAGATGATTGGAGCTCACATCTGAGATCTGGTTTTGGCAACAAAGCATGGAAACGTGCGCCGGGTTCTGGGAGGTGGCCCGGAAGAGCCTGCACTGCTGCAGTCATCTGTATAAAGAGGCTAGTCTCCTTCTGCTGCATTAAAATAAATGGGGTTGGCATTGGATTGTCAAAGGCCAGGTGACACCTGTCTGTCTGAGTCATAAGAGCAGGTAATCCTGTGTCTGCTGCACAGAGCTCAGCGCTGCAGTGGATCTGGGGTGACTGTAATGTGATTTGTATGTTTGCCCAAACTTCACTCAGCTTTGCCCTGCAGTGTTGGTGTCTGCTCAGAACCATGTGTTGCTGGGAGCTTCTGCCCAGGGGCTCTGTGGGGGAGGTGGATGAACTTACCAATCGTCTCACGCAGCTTGCTGCACTCTGGGGAGAGAAGAAAAGGAGACTATCATGGATTCAGCGGGGGGTCGTTCTGAGCAGAGTGTCATGGGGCTGAAGCGACGGAAGCTCCCTAAAAATGGGGGTCCACCTGCAGCCTTACCATGGACCCAGCCCACTGAGCCATCCTTTCCTCTGAAGCCCTACACTTGTCCTACCCCTTTCCCTGAGCTACTCTCATGCTGCCCCTTCTCACTGAGCAAGTGGTCTTGCACCACCTCTTCCCCCGAGACCCCATTAGCGTGCCATCTCTTCCCCCAAAAACACATCCCTGCACTACTATGACCATTCCATAAGAATTATCCCACAATGACCAGTCCAGCATTGACCAGAGGGTTTCACTTGGCAAGGGACTGATGTCACATATCTTGAAGCCTGACCCACAGGGCTCTTCTCACTCAGGATCTTCCAGCCCACATCCCACTGACCTGCTGACAGTTACCAGAACTACAACCTCAACTTTCTATTTAAATGAACCACAGGACCAGGATGTTGTCCATGCAAATAGGCTTTTTCTTGCCCAGTTCTGCTTCTTTTGTATTATCTGCTCCTACCCCCTGACTTTGGTCTCCTGGGAACCTGACCCTGCTGCTTCCTCACACCTGACTTCTGTTCAACCACTAGGCATGACTGCCATGCTCTGGTCATGACACTTGAGCAGAGCTAGCATGAGTCAGCTACTTGAACTCAGAAGCTCGCTCCCACCTACAGTGTAGATGGACCTGATGAACCAAGTGTATTAGACAAAACTGTTGTTAATGAACAACAAGATAAGGTCCCAGATCAGCCCTGAAACAGAGCCCACAAATTGACACTGGGGACAGCACCTCCTGCAGGCGGCACTGCCAGGAATGAGGGGAAGGAACATCACATTAGAACAAGTGTCACATAGAGAGAGGCCTGCACTGTGGCAGCCTATCACCTGGCCTCAAACCTCCAATTTCTAGGCTGTGCCATCCCTTTGTGGTGCTGACTTGCAAAAGTGTGTAACTCTAGGGTTAGTGGCTGGCAGGAGCTTAGTTGGGGAAGGGCTCCATGCGGCATTGTGGTACTGGATTTACTCTCCACCACTAAAGACGTGGGGTCACATACAGTCTCAGCTCCCAGTGGAACAGGCTGGGTGGTGGGTCCCATCAGAGCTCACCTCACAAAGCCCATAGAAAGGTTCAGAGGCTCTGTTCATTTGAGGCCCAGACCTAGACTAGGATAGGGGGAAACAGGAGAGGACTGAGAAGCTGAGGGCTGGGATAGCAGGGAAGCTGTGGGAGGGGGGACTGAGGAATGCCAACAGAGCTGGGGTTGGGGGAGGAAGCCTAGGGATACCACAAATTCTGCCACATTTGTTACTTCCAAGAGCAGAGAGGGAAGATCATGAAGGAAACTCATGTCCATACATTGTACAGGAGATTTTTCTTTCTTGTGACAGTGTGAAAGCAGAGACACACATTAAGTAGGAGGTTATTGAAGTACCTGCTTCAAAAGTCTTCCTCTCAGTATCTGTAATAGGGAGGAAAAAAGTGTTAGAGACAGAGACAGGGGCTGTGTGCCCCATAACAACTGGGGTTAGTTACAAACACCCCACAGCCTCACTTCCAGCCCCAGCACAGGAGCCAGTAGCTTTGATAGATGGGGGGCTGGCGGTTAGTGATACGCACCAACACATAGGGGCCCTGAGATTTGCAAAGCATCTAACCTTGATGGAGGACGTGGGTCTGGATCCTGATACAGCTCTGACATTTTCAACCCTTCTGTCTCAGGGGAATTCCTTCTCTGTGTTACTAAGAGCCCTTAGTAGCAACAAAGCTACGAATTCCAGGTACAACTAGGGGATGGACGTGCTGATTATTGGAGGTCACATCTGGGATCTGGCCTTAGCAATAAAGTATGGAAACGTGAGTCTGAGTCTAGTCTCTTCCTCATCTCCACATTCTGGGAAGTGGCCCAGAAGAACCTGCACTACTGCAGTCATCTATAGAAAGCGGTTGGCTTCCTCCTGCTGCATCAGAACAATGTGATGCCATTGGATTGTCATAGGCAAGGTGACACCTGTCTGTCTACCCAGACATAAGAGCAGGTAACCCTGTGTCTGCTGCAGAGCTCACAGTGATGCCGTGGGACTAGAGTGACTGTAATGTGATTTATATTTTTGCCCAAACTTCACTCAGCCCTGCCTTGTGGTGTCAGTGTTTCTGTGTCTGCTCAGCACTGTGTGTGGCTGGGATCCTCTGACCAGGGGCTCTGCCAGGGAGGTGGATGAACTTACCAAGCTTCTCATGCAGCTTGTCACACTCTGGGGGGAGAATAAAAGGAGACCATCATGGATTCAGTGTGGTTTGTTCTGAGCAGAGTGTCATGGGGCTGGAGAAACGGAAGCTCCCTAAAAGTGGGGGGCCACCTGCAGCCTTACTGTGGACACAACCCACTGAGCCACCCCTCCCCCTGAAGACCTGCACTTGTTCTGCCCCTTTCCCTGAGCCCCCTGCCGTGTGCTACTCAATCCCCCGAACACCCACCATCACGCTGCCTCTTCTCACCGAGCCAGTGCTCTCTCACCACCCTTTCCCTCAAGACCTCATTTGCATGCCACCTCTTCCCCCAAAAACACAGCCCTGAGCTAATATGAGCATTCCATAAGAATTATCCCAAAATGCCTGGTCCAGCATTGACCAGAGGGCTTCACTTGGCAAAGGACTGATGCCAGATGTCTTGAAACCTGGCCCACAGGTCTTTTCTCACCCAATAAGTTCCTACCCACTGACCTGCTGACCGGTACCAGAACTACAACCTCAACTTTCTATTTTAAACCAAGCACAGGCCCAGGATGTTGTCCATGCAAATAGGCTTTTCCTTGTCCAGTTCTGCTTCTTTTGTGTTATCTGCTCTTACCCACTGACTCCCATCTCCTGGCAACCTGACCCTGCTGTTTCCTCACAGCTGACTCCTGTTCCAACCACTAGGCCTCACCACCCATGCCCTGGTCATGACACTTGAGCAGAGCTAGCCTGAGTTGGCTACCTGGGCTGAGAAGCTCACTCCCAGCTACTGTGTAAATGTACCTGATAAGCCAAGAGTGTCAGAACTGACAGGACATGTCAGACAAAACTGTTGTTAATGAACAACAGACAAAGTCCCAGATCAGCCCTGAAACAGAGCCCACAGATTGACACTGGGGACAGCACCTCCAGCAGGTGGCACTGCCAGGAATGAGGGGAGGGAGCATCACACCAGAACATATATCACATAGAGAGAGGCCTGCACTGCTGCAGCCTGTCACCTGGCCTCAGACCTCCTATTTCTGTGCCAGGCAATCCCTTTGTGGTGCTGATTTGCAAAAGTATATAGCTCTAGGGTTAGCGCTGGCAGGAGTTTAGCTGAGGAAGGGCTTGGTGGGGCATTGTGGCACTGCGTTTACTCTCCAGCACTAAAGACGTGGGATCACATAGAGTCTCAGCTCCCAGTGGAACAGGCTGGGTGGTGGATCCCATCAGAGTGAACTTCACAGAGCCCACATAGAGCATAGAAGGTTTTGGAGGCTCTGTTCATTAGAGTCCTAGACCTAGACTAGGATGGGGGGAAACAGGAGAGGACTGAGAAGCTGAGGTCTGGGATAGCAGGGGAGCTGTGAGTGGGTGGGGAACTTAGGGATGACAACAGAGCTGGGACTGGGGGAGGAAGCCCAGGGATACCGCACATTCTGCCACATTTGTTATTTCTAAGAGCAGGAAGGGATGATCATAAAGGAAACTCAAGTCCATACATTGTACAGGGTTTTTTTCTTTCTTTTTACAGTGCAAAAGCACAGACACACGTTAAGTAGAGGGTTAGTGAAGTACCTTCTTCAAAGGCCTTCCTCTCAGCATCTGAAATAGGGAGGAGAAAAGAGTTAGCGACAGAGACAGGTGCTGTGTGATGCTGTGTGCCCCATAACAACTGGGGTTAGTTACAGACACCCCACAGCCTCACTCGCGGCCCCAGCACAGGAGCCCTCAGCTTTGATAGACGTGGGACTGGCGGTTAGTGATATGGACCCACACACAGGAGCCCTGGGATTTACAAATCATCTAACCTTAATGGTAGACGTGGGTCTGGATCCCGATACAGCTTTGACATTCTCATCCCTTCCGTCTCAGGGGAATTCCTTTTCTGTGTTACTAACAGCCCTTTGGAGCAACAAAGCTATGCACTCCAGGAATAAATAGGGGATGCATGTGCTGATTATTGGAGCTCACATCAGGGATCTGGGCTTGGCAACAAAGCATGGAAACCTGAGTCTGAGTCTGGTCTCTTGCTCATCTCCACATTTTCAGAAGTGGCCCAGAATAGCCTGCACTGCAGCAGTCATCTATAGAAAGTGGCTGGCCCCTCCTGCTCCATCAGAACACTGTGACTGGCATTGGATTGTCCAAGCCAAGGTGACATCTGTCTGTCTATCCAGACATGAGAGCAGATAACCCTGTGTCTGCTGCAGGGAGCTCACAGTATTGCCATGGAACTGGGGTGACTCCAATGTGATTTGTATTTTTTCTCAAATGTCACTCAGCCCTGCCCTGCAGTGTTGGTGCTTCTGTGTCTGCTCAGTGCCGTGTGTGGCTGGGATCCTCTTCCCAGTGGCTCTGCCAAGGAGGTGGATGAACTTACCAAGTTTCTCGCGCAGCTTGTCACACTCTGGGGAGAGAAGAGAAGGAGACCATCATGGGTACAGCAGGGCTTGTTCTGAGCAGAGTGTCATGGGGCTGAAGCGACGGAAGCTCCCTAAAAGTGGGGGGCCATCTGCAGCCTTACCATGGACCCAACCCACTGTGCCACTCCTCCCCCCGAAGCCCTGCACTTCTCCTGCCCTTTTCCCTGAGGACCCCCACGTGTTACCCAATCCTTCTGAACACCCACCCTTGTGCTGCCCCTATTCATCGAGCCAGTGCTCTTGCACAACCCCTTCCTGGAGGTGCCTTTCCCATACCACCTCTTCCCCTGAAAACACAGCCCTGCACTGGTATGAGCATTCCATAAGAATGATCCCACAATGATCGGTCCAGCATTGACCAGAGGCTTTCACTTGGCAAGGGACTGATGCCACATATCTTGAAGCATGGCCCACAGGGCTCTTCTCACCCAGGATCTTCCAACCCACATCCCACTTACCTGCTGACAGTTACCAGAACTACAATCTCAACTTTCTATTTAAACGAACCACAGGACCAAGATGTTGTCCATGAAAATGGGCTTTTCACTGCCCAGTTCTGCTTCCCTTGTATTACCTGCTCCTACCCCCGGACTTTGGTCTCCTGGGAACCTGACCCTGGTGCTTCTACACACCTGACTCCTTTTCCACCCTCTAGGCCTGACTACCCAAGCCCTGGTCATGACACTCGAGCAGAGCTAGCATGAATCATCTACCTGGGCTGAGAAGCTTGCTCCCAGCTACAGGGTAGATGTACCTGATGAGCCAAAAGTGTCAGAACTGACAAGATGTGTCACACAGAACTGTTGTTAATGAACAATAGACAATGTCCCAGATCAGCCCTGAAACAGAGCCCACAAATTGACACTGGGGGCAGCACTTCCAGCAGACGGCACTGCAAGGAATGAGGGGAGGGAGCATCACATCAGAACACGTGTCACATAGAGAGGGGATTTTCCTTTCTTGTAGCAGTGTGAAAGCAGAGACACACGTTAAGTAGAGATTTAGTGAAGTACCTGATTCAATGGTCTTCCTTTCAACATCTGAAATAGGGAGGAGAAAAGAGTTAGAGACAGATACACACTGAGTGATGCTTTGTGCTCTATAACCATTGGGGTTAGTTACAGACACCCCACAGCCTCACTCAAAGCCCCAGCACAGGAGCCAGCAGCTTTGATAGGAGTGGGGCTGGCGGTTAGTGAGACGCACCAACTCACAGGAGCCCGGGGATTTGCAAAGCATCTAAGCTTGATGGATGGCTTGAGTCTGGATCCTGATACAGCTCTGACATTCTCAACCCTTCTGTCTCAGGGGAATTCCTTTTCTGTGCTACTAACAGCCCGTTGGAAAATGAAAGTTACGCTCTCCAGGTACAGCCAGGGGATGGATATTGGAGCTCAAATCTGCGATCTGGTCTTGGCAATACAGAATGGAAATGTGAGTTGGAGTCTGGTCTCTTGCTCATGTCCACATTTTCAGAAGTGTCCCAGAAGGGCCTGCACTGCTGCAGTCATCTATAGAAAGCAGCTGCCCACCTCCTGCTCCATCAGAACAATGTGATTGTCATTGGATTGTCCAAAACAAGATGTCACCTGTCTGTCTATCCAGACATGAGAGCAGGTAACCCTGTGTCTGCTGCAGAGACCTCACAGTGCTGCTGTGGTCACTGTAATGTGATTTGTATTTTTGCCCAAACTGTTCACTCAGTCCTGCCCTGCGGTGTTGGTGCTTTTGTGTCTGCTCAGCACCATGTGTGGCTGGGAACCTCTGCCTATTGGCTCTAATGGGGAAGTGGAAAAACTTACCAATTGTCTCACGTAGCTCCTGGTACTCTGGGGAGAGAACAGAAGGACACTGTGGTTGTTCAGTGTGGGTTGTTCAAAGCACAGTGATGTGGGATTTTTCCAAACTCTGGGTACATCTACACTGCAGATGGAAGCAAGCTTCCCAGTTAGGGCAGGCAGACACGTGTTAGCTCTGCTCAAGCAAGTGAGCTAAAAGCAGCAAGTAGCCAGTGGGAGACCCGCTGATGAGGGGTGGGGGCCAAAGGGCGCAATTGCCCAGGAGCATGGGCAGTGGCAAAGGCAGCCTGGTGGGCATGTGGAAGCCCTGGCCATGCCAGAAGAGCCCCCATTGACTCTTCTGCCCTAGGACCTGGAAATGCTGTCTTTGGGCCTGGCCAGGAGTAGCACATGCAGCAGCTTGGGCTAACTGCTCAAATAGGGACCCACTCAGAGCCCCTTGGCATAGAACTCAGGCGGCTACCCTGACCCACTGCCCCTGCTATCCTAGCCACACTGCTACTCTCAGTGCATTAGGTCAAGTGGAGCTAGTATGTGTTTAGCTACCGAGCTGGGAAGCTCACTCCCAGCTCCAGTGTAGATGTACCCAATGAGCCAAGGGTCTCAGAACAGACAGGACACATCACACAAAACTCTTGTTAATGAACAACAAACAAGATGCCAGATCAATCTCTAAACAGAGCCCACAAATTGTCACTGGGAGCAGCTTATGGGACTGCAGGGAATGAGGGGAGGGAGTATCACACCAGAACATGTATCACATACAGAGAGACCTGCACTGCTGCAGCCTGTCACTCAGCTCAGATCTCCTATTTCTGTGCTGTGCAATCCCTTTGTGGTGCTGATTTGCAAAAGTGTGTAACTCTAGGGTTAGTGGTTGGCAGGAGCTTAGCTGGGACAGGGTTCTGTGGGGCTGTGGAACTGGATTGTCCATCCACCCCTAGATACATGGGTCAGGTCCTGCCTCAGCTCTTGTGAAAACAATGTGGATGGTGGGACCTATCACAGTGCACCCCATGGAGCCCATATAGCCCATACTGAGAGTACTAGTGTTTGGAAGTTCTGCTTCTTTGGGGGCCAGGCCTATATTAGGCTATGGGGAAACAGGACAGGACTGAGGATCTGAGGCTGGGATAGCAGGGAGGCTGTGGGTGAGGATTGAGAGATGCCAACATAGCAGGGCTGGGGGAGGCAGCCCAGGGCTGGGCTGTGTGTATGTGGGGTGGGGGGCGGGGGTGGTGCAGGCAGTGGCAATGTTTATCCTATGGGGACCCCTTCCACTGACCTTGCATATATGGTGGTGGTGGGAGTAACAGAAGTGGACAGGACTGAGGAGCTCAGGGCTGATGTAGCAGGGAGGCAGTGGGTGGGGATCGAGGGGCACTGGTGGTTCACTGGTGCTGTGGGGATGCGGGGAGGCAGTGGGCGAGCACTATGGAGCAGTGGCATAGCTGGGTGTAGGTGGGGAGCCCAGCATTGGGATAGCAGGGATTTTGCAGGTCAGAACTGAGATGTAACCACAGACCTGCATGGAGGAAGTTTGCCCAGTCCCTGGCTCGGGGCTTGTTTATACAGCCCTGTAGTCTGGCCTGTGAGGGTCGATTTGCAGCACACACAGAAGTGATGTGCTGTAACTGAACATTGAACGGTACCTAGTTGGTCCTCTTCAGAGATGATTATAGAAATGTAAGCTAGGGGCCTTTCAGTGCACACCCACTGCATCCACACGGGGTTGTTAGTTACCAGGCAATGCTTTGGTGTGTGTTGCTCTTCACACCCCCGTAATTTGACCTGTAGGGCAGTGTAGACATAGCCTGAGTCCTGCCATCATATATACATTAAATTCATTCTTTGATGCTGAGGATGATACTGAAATGTGAGCTGCAAACGCTGCAGTGTTTGTTTATTTCCATGGTAGGTAGAGATGATCATGAAGGTGAGTAGGGTCCATACAGAGCATATTGTGATATTTCTATCTCATTATAGCATGAAAGCGCAGATATATAGTTATTGGGATTTTAGCCAAGTACCTGACTCCCAGGTCTTCTTCTCAGTCTCTGAAATGGGGAAGAGAAAAGAGTTAGACCCAGAGACACACACTGTGTGGGGCTGAACACTCCCTAATGACTGGGATTAGTCACAGACATCCTACACCTGCACTCTCAGCCCCAAAGCCAGAGCTGGCAGGTCTGACAAGAGCAGGGCTGGTGATCAGTGATATGCACCAACAGGCAGGAGACCTGGGGAGTTTCTCACTCCTTAGCCTTTGTCTAAACACACACGAGAACCAGGTTAACTCATTAGGTTTGAAAACACACCTTGAGTTAAACTGGTGCAGGGCTGTGTGTAGAGCAGGCCTTGGGCTGGTGCCACAGAGCTAGTAGACCCATGAGGTGGGGTCAGTTACTCCACAGCGACCCCTCTGGGTAGTTACAGAACAGCACTGATTGCTAGGGGAGTCCCATGCCAACCTCCCCAGCTGGAGGAATGGTGGCCAGAAGGGGGCATGGCAGAGGGCAAAGGAGGTGAAAGAGGGGGAGCCTCAGGGCTCTTTCTGGCTGTGACTGCTGGGAGAACCCCAGTCACTGTGCTGGCATGTTATATCCATTCTCTGCACCTTTCATCTGTATTTCCCTGCATGTGTGTGCAGTGCCCAGCAGAATGGGTCAGCACCAGTCAGCTCCATCATAGTGCAAACCAATACTGTTACTAAATATTGAAAAGTTCACAGTGGAATACATTAGACATGTGGACTTTCAAAAATGGCACTGCTGTGTCTATTAGCACAGCTCAAGAGAGTGAATGTCACAGATTAATAGAGTTTAAGGTCAGATGGGACCATCAGAACATCTACTCTGACCTTCTGTGCAACACAAACCAGAATCTCACCCACTTTCCCCAGCACCAAGCCCAATAACTCAGATCTGGCTACAGCAGCTTCCAGAAAGTTGCCCAGTCTGGATCTGACACCATCAAGAGATGGAGAATTCACCATGGAGAGAAGAGGAATTACTAGACAGAGACCTCTCAGCTCCATCCCTGTCACTGCACTGAGCTCACAGGTAACACCAAGCAGTCACAGAGCTCACAGAGCAGCAGACTTACCAAGATTTATTAGAGTCTCACATTTAGAGTGTTTCTTCTGAGAGGCCTTTCGCTTTGCTGTAAGACAGAAAATCGGACATTGCAGTGAGACAGGGAAGGAAGGGGAAACACTGAGCAACACACTAACACAAGTGGAGCCGGGGACCCCCATGTGTTTGTTAGCTTAGTTTATTTCCTTAAAACCAACACAAGGTAAATATCTGAACAATAAGACACTCCCATGCCACATCCCCTGGACTCTAAACATACAAATAACACATTCCCATTACCTGTGTATACAAGATATGCACAAGCTCCAGCAGCAATGAGAACCAGAGTGAACAATACCCAGAATGCAGCCAGCCACGGAGAAACGTGGGGGAAGATGTCACCTGGCAAACAGAGAGCGCAGTGTGTGAGGAGCATGGTCCCATTCTGGAGCTGGAGAATGGGGTTTGCCATTGGATTTGACACCTGATTCCCGGCTCAGGGCACCCAGAAAATCATAGGAATAAAGGGAACATCCCCTCCAACCTCAAATCACAATCACAAATGGGAGCCGCTGAAACTAGAGAAGCCAGCGCAGCATCAGTTCCAAGAACCAGGACTCTGCTCTGCCCAAATCTCTTCTGTTGCTACAAGCCGACAGCCAGAGTCTCCGTGCCCAGCCTGCCCAGCCCTGCCCGCACCAGCTGGCTGTTTGGATGGTCACTGTCACACAGCTCCCAGTTCTCAGTCACCACCTCCAGTCCAGATAAGTTCAGCAGAGAACAATTGTTTTCTTATCTGACCCCAGTGTGTTATGAGTTCATGGATTCATAGATGTTAAGGCCAGAAGGGGACATTATGGCCGTCTAGTCTTGCCTCCTGTATAACCCAGGCCAGAGACTCTTCTCCATTGATCCCTGCATCCAGCCCAGAACTTCTGGTATAGATGGAGCGAATCTTAGAGAAAGAGACACCCAGTTTGGATTCAAAGATTCCAAGTGATGGAGAATCCACCACATCCCTAGAGCAGTTATTCCAATGGTTAATTCCCCTCACTGTTAAAATCTGCACCTTATTTCCAGTCTGAATTTGTCTTGCTTCAACTTCCAGCCATCAGATCTTGTTCTGCTTTTGTCTGCTAGATTAGAGATCTATTGAATGTCAGACATCTCCTCCCCGTGTAGGTACTTACAGACTGTGATCAAGTCACCTTTTAAGTTTCCCTCGGAGAAGCTCTATAACTTTGGATCCCTAAGGGCCTTCTCTTGGATATGCTATATCAGTGGTTTTCAGTATATTTACCATTGTGACCCACATATGCAGCTCCCTATGTGTTATGTGAGCTGCATCCACACAATGAATATGCTACCTGTATGGCCCTGAGGAGGTCACATGGGCCACAGCGGTGTGCTGATTGAGCCCCAAATGGCCCGTGGACCACAGTTTGAGAGCCACTAAGCTATATAAATTGAAGTCTGACTGTGAGGCAAGTTTCCAGATCTCTAATCATTCCTGTATCTATTTCCTGAGCTCTTTCCAATTTGTCAACATCCCATTTGAAAGTGTGAACATCAGAACAGCACACAGTACCCAGCAGTGGTCTGGTTAACTGATGTCACCTCATTTCTCCTGCTAGATATTCTCATTTATACATACAAGGGTTGCATTCACAATCTTGGCTCCAGCATCACTCTGGGAGCTCATGTTCAAGTCCTTTTCAGAGTCACTCCTTTCCAGATTACAGTCTACTGTCATGCAAGTGTGACCTACACTCTTTATTCATAGTTGTCTGAGCTGGCATTTGGCCATGTTGAAATGCATGTGTGACAAAGTGGAAATTTTTGTAATATATTTATGAAGTCTTGTATCTATTGGGTTCCTGGGAAGTGGGCGGGCAAAGCCCGCCCACTGCTAAAGGATTCCCCCCCCCAGCCTAAGGGGAGGACCCACAGGACTGCAGAAGCCCACTGATTACAGGGGACAACTAATAAAAGAACAGGGACGGGAGTGAGGTCAGAGGGTCATAAGAAGGAAGCCTGATGGGGACACCGAGCAGAGAACCCTGGACAGCCCCCACTGCTCCTCGAAGGTGTCAAGGGAGCCAGTGGACACCGCCCAGAGGAACTCCACCCGGATACGTGAACGGACCATGGACCGGAAACAAGCCCCACAGTCACCGGAGGCTCTATCGGCCAACCTCCTCTCCCTGGTCGTGTAGATGGCTTTTTTAGCCAGGGCGAGGAGGAGGTTGACCAGGAGGTCCCGGGACTTCATGGGGCCATGGATAGGGAGTGCGTAGAGAAGGAGGTGAGGGGAAAAGTGCAGCCAAAAACGCAACAGGAGATTAGTGAGGAGCCAGTATATGAAGACTTGTAGTGGGGTGGTCACCCGCTCCTGCCTGGAATGGCTTGAAATCAGCCCTGGGAGAGGGCTGTGGCAGAGAAAAGCTGGGCTGATGGGGAAAGCAGCCACAGCTGTAGCCAGTGCAATCAGGGCTCAGCTGGCCCTTATAAGAGGGCAGTGGGCCAGAAGCACAGATAGTCTCTCTCTGCCTTCAGAGGGAGAAGTGCCTGGTTGCCAGGAAGCTCAGGGTGCCTAGAGTGAGACAGGGCTGGAGAAAGGCCAGAGGGGCTGGGGAGCTTTAGCCTGACAATTCCCCAGAGTGCAGGGCCTTGTCCAAGGCCCCATAGAGGCACTGGGTTGCAGAGACAGGCAGCAGGTCCAGACCCAACCTTGCCTATGATGAGTGGCTGACACTGCAGTCTGCCCCAGGGCACGAGGGTGAGTAGGTGACAGGCAGTAGCCTAAGACTGAGGCGAGGTGGGGGTATGGGGTCCCCAGAGAGGGGAAACACAGAGGTAGAGTGTGGAAGTGTACTGCCAGGGGGCAGAACCCCAGATAAAAGGGCACTGGGGTCCGGAAGGGATGTGGGGCCAGCAGCAAGCAGGACACCGGTCTGCAGAGGGCGCTCTGGAGGCTGGATGAGCTTATTTCCTGAGATGACCAGCAGGAGGTGCAGGAGTGAGTCCCAGTATTGCTACAAGACTATGTGTGCCTCAGTTTGTCCCATAAGCTGTATTGTTACCTTCTACGGGGAAAGGTCTGTTTGTTCTCTGGGCAGGCTAAAACACAGGTATGAATGGCACCTAGCTGTCTGAGCCCTAGGTCCCATATAATGGAGCATCTGAGGAGATAATGGCAAATTCAGTCCCCATGATTAGCAACCAATGACCATGGAGGGCCCACCTCTCGGCAGGAAGCCAGGCAGCGTTAGCCCTGCTGGGGAACAAAGAACTGGGGTGTGTGAGGTTGAACCTAAGTGTGGGCTGCAGGAAACAGGTGAGACACACTTGAACTGGAATAGAGATCAAAGGGACAAGGCGCTGGGCTCTGTGCTGCCCAGAGTGGACTACATGTGACACTCTGTACCGCAGGGGAACACCCAGCACCCCCATGTTCATCCTTATAAAATGATTGTGTGATATCCAATGCAAAGTTTGTTATGTTGAGTGTTTTTGGAAGGCTCATGATGCCCTGAGCATTGTTGTTACAGTAATGTTATAGGTTGTAATTTCATGTATATAGTTATGAGGCTGAAAATGTATCTTCATGGCTTAAAATAATTCCAGGTAAAAAACTCTCCAAGAGCAGAGGGGCAGTTCACACCTCATCAGGGCAGCCCAGCCTCACAGAAACAAAGGACGCTGGCCGAGGCAGCAACAAAGGATCTGTTGGACTCTTGAGGGAGTCACCCCTCTTCCATTGGTCAGTTTGGCACTGCGATGAGGTAATGCTCACCTGACTCTGAAGGGGGGAGAGAGAACATGATAAAAGGGAGAGATGTTTTCCATGTTCTTCCTCTCTCTTCCACCTACATCTACAGACACCATCACCAAGTGACTGAAGCGCTGATCAAAGCGGAGAGCCTGGCTGAAGGGCAACCAGCCAGCCTGTAGTGAGAAGCATCTAAGTTTGAAAGTGTTAAGATCAGCTTGGAATGTGTTTTGCTTTTATTTCATTTGACCAAATCTGACTTGTTAAGGTTTGACTTATAATCACTTAAAATCTAGCTTTATAGTTAATAAAACTGTTTTTTTGTTCTACCTGAAGCAGTGGGCTTGGTCTGAAGGAGACAGTTTAGTGATTTGAGCATAAGCCTGCTAAACTCAGAGTTGTGAGTTCAATTCTTGAGGGGGGATCTGGGGCAAAAATCAGTACTGGGTCCTGCTAGTGAAGGCAGGGAGCTGGATTCAAAGTCCCTTTCAGCTCTGTGAGATAGGTATATCTCCATATATTAAGTGTGTCAGAGACTCCCCTTGGGATAACAACCTGCTGTATATCAATTCCTTTGTTAAATTGATAAACTCATATATGCTTTCAGCATCCAGCAGGCATAACTGGACCCTGGAAGACAGAGCTTCCTAAGGTTGTGTATCAGACCACAGATATTGTCTGTCAGTGGTCGTACAATCCAGGGAGCAACTTACATGCCAGAGGCTGTGCGTGAATAACCCAGGAGTGGGGGTTTTCACAACAGAGCAGGGAAAGGCTGTCTCCCAGAATCAAGGATTGGAGTGACCTAGCAGATCATCGGTCGGTCCAGATAACACCATTGGGGAAGGTCACACTATGCTGTAACTTCTTTTTGCCTTGTGCTAATCAAGGACTTCCTATGCTGTATGTCAGTCAACTAATAAACTCTTCTGTTTTATAATACTGGCTGAGTGTCACTGCAAATGCTGATGGAGGAGATACTTTGATACCCAAGACTGTGTCAGTTCCCTCAAGTATCTG
The DNA here is from genome assembly GCA_026122505.1 of Aldabrachelys gigantea. Lineage (NCBI taxonomy): Eukaryota > Metazoa > Chordata > Testudines > Testudinidae > Aldabrachelys > Aldabrachelys gigantea. Next base: position 15,611,049 of record CM047489.1, on the reverse strand, counting down.
TCTGAGGAGGACTCACTGAATGGAGCTCACTGTGGGAAACAGGGGTGCTGAAGGCCCAGACGTCCAGTCTAAGGAGCTGATGAAGCCACATGGCTTTCTCTGGAGGAAAATTGGGTCCCCTAGGGGGTCTGGCACACTGAAGAGGGTCTTTCCAAAGCTGGGACTATTGCACTTGTTCTGTGAATCCATCACAGCATGTTGTTAGTGTGAACCCACCTTACCAATTGCTCCACGTCAGCCTGCAATACTGACCTGTTACCATCATTATTTACTGTTCCGCTAATTTTTTTAGTCATCTGCTAATTTTAACACCCTGGCCCAGTCCTGCCCCCACCCCTTCATGCTCAGTTCCATCCCCTTCCCCCAAGTGTGCTGAGCCCTCACTCCGCCCCCTGCAGTGCCTCCAGATGCTACAAAACAGCTGATTCCTGGTAGGTGATGGGAGGAAAGGAAAGAGGGAGGGAAAGGGAGGCGCTGATTGGCAGGGCCACTGGCAGTCAGGCAGTGCTGGGAGGAGGGGGTGGTTGATGAGGGATTCTTCCTCACCTCCCTGTCTGCTCACTTGTCTGTCCCCTGCCTCAGTTCCGTACCCTACGTCCCCTCCCGCCTCCTCCTCATGAAGCGTGGGGGCTCCAAAAGTAAGGGCCCAGGGCTGTCACCCCAATTTGCCATACCCTAGGGACAGCTCTGCATGGAAGAATCCCTTCTGTTGCTGAAGTAAGTGTTTACACTACAGCATTGCAGCTGTAGCATTGCTAGTGTAGACACACTCTGAATCTATTACATCAGCCCAGTTACCTTTATCAACCAAATGTGTCATCTCTTCAAAGAACGATATCGAGTTCATTTCACAAGACTCAGCCCCACTCCTGACAGGTAGTTTGTCCAGATCACAGAAACCTCCATCACTAATGGCCCCACAGAACAGGTTAGAAGGACATTTTCTGTCTCAGTACCAGAAACAGTCCCTAGCCAAGTGCAATTCCCAAGAGACCCAGCCCTCTCCTCCCCATGCATTCCCATGGTGACCCATTCTTCATGGGGGGACTCACCTGAGAGGTGAATGGCAGATTGTCGCTCAGTCTCCAGCAGGCTATTCCGCACTATGCAGCTGATGTCTCCATTCTCTTCCCCTTCTGTGACAGTGACGTGACTCACAACACTATACAGGTTCTCCCTGTCCTGAGTCAAGCTGGTCACAGTCTCCATCGCCAGGTTCTGCCAGTTCTTTCCAACCCATTGGAGTTCAGGTTTGGGGAACCAGCCTGTGACTCTACAAGCCAGACCGATCCCCTGGCCCCAGGGGCCCAGCACATCAATGAACACTGGAGCCACAGCTACAGGGAGAGACAGGGAGTGTGTGTATCAGGAAATTGTGGTTTTGGTAGCACCATGTGATTCGCCAGCTACCGATGGGCATATGGGGCTGTGACTGGAAAGCTCCATTCCCGTATGTGCAAAGCCTCCCTGGGATCCCTCATCCTGACAATTGGGGAAATTAAATAATGTTATCTTGCATTTTCATAGAGCACTACATAAGAACATAGGAATGACTATACTGGGTTAGACCAATGGTCCATCTAGCCCAGTATCCTGTCTTCTAACAGTGGCCAATGCCAGGTACTTCAGAGGGAATAAACACAACAGAAATTCATCAAGTGATCCATTCTCTGTCATCCATTCCCAGCTTCTGGCAAACAGAGGCTAGGGAAAACATTCCTGCTCGTCCTGGCTAATAGCTATTGCTGAACCTACCCTCTACTGTGTCTGCAGCCTCACAGAGGCTTAAACTGGTCACAGAGATTGCTGGACCTGCTAATGAAATGCAGCCACTTCTGGGATGGAGCCTAGCAGCTGTCAGAATCACTGCCCTTCAGTACAGAGCAGGAAGTGAGGGATATTGACATACCCACATCACTGCTGCGACTTCTCCTGTGCCACCCTCCTAAATACTGTGCCCTTTGCTGTCCTTTATTCACACTGCTAATGTTACCCCAGGCCAAACCACCCCTCGTTCTTGGATTTCTCTCTCCATGTGCTGCACACAACGACCCTCCCCTCATTTAAACCTCTCCCTAAAATCAGACGTCTCCTGCAGAGACTGTGGACTAGGAGCCTCCAAAGATGGGAGATGATTTAAAATAAATGTCAATATTCTGCATTATCTCAGGAGAGACCCTCACCTGGGGCTTGATATTTCGGAACTGTATTTGTCTGGGGTTATGTTACTCAGTGAGCTAAATGGACAGAGATCGTCCCTTCCACTGCCCTTGTGCAGCACTGAATGTGGGGTCAGTGCCCAGGGAATAAAAAACAATATCCCAACTCTTAGAAACTGCAGGGAGAATTTCAGGGAGGCCAAATGTAATTATCACCGGAGCTAGGATTTGAGCAGAACATGGGAGTAAAGGTCCTACTCCCTCAAACAGCACCACAATGAGCATGAGAGTTGAGGACCATAGCTTTATATATAATTGAAGAGGTTGTTTAATGCAGTGTTGACACTGCAAGTACCCCACTGGGGTCAGCGCTGAATGCCAGGGGAGAATGCCCTCTACTGAGTCCTACACACCACTCCCTGCAGCACAAGGACCCTTCTGCCATGCTGGACTCAGCCTGGGGCACTGCCCCCCCAGGGTACAGAAGGCTCTGGCTGCCCAGACACGGTGCCGCATCTTACCTGCAACCCGTAGCTCAGTGATGGCTTCCTGGCTCCATCCTGGGTTCCTCACAAGGCACTGATATGTCCCAGCATCTGCCACTTGGAGCCGTTTCAGCTTCAGGGAGACGTTCCCACTGCTGAACTCCTGCTGGAACAACTCCGTCCGGGTCTGGTAACTCTCCCCTGGCAAGTCCCGGCTACCCTCATCCGAATAGTTGTGAACCAAGATATATTCTGATCCAATTTTCCTCCACAGGACTTCCATGCTGGGCAGTGGGGCTGGGGGTGAGAGCTGGCAGGGTAACACCACATCCTGGCCAATTACCCCCACCATGGGGCGCGGGGAGCCAGCCAGGGAGAACATCTCTGGAACAGAAAACCCCAGGAGCAGAGTGAGTGAGAGGAAAGAGGAGAGGACATCACTGAGCCAGGGCCCACCAGTTACAAACATACAGTGAGTGAGAGGAAAGAGGAGCGGGCACCGCTGAGCCAGGGCCCACCAATTACAGACATACAGTGAGTGAGAGGAAAGGGCATCACTGAACTAAATACAAAATTCCTTCAGTCGCGAGTCACACGTAGCTCAACTGAGTTACTCTCTGGGCAAGTCTACCCTATTGTGCTACATCGGCATAGCTGCACTGATACAAGTGCACCACTGTAGCACGTCTGGTGAAGATGCCCTATGCCGACAGGAAAGCAATGTAAGTTACATTATCTTGGGGTGTAGTGTAGACCTGCCCTCAGTGTGGATGCAGGACAGTCCAGCCATGCCACGGCTGACACAAGCTGGTCCTCCAGTGATGTCCTACAATCCCTCGGAAACCCCTCCAGAGATGCTTGTCTTGCACCTACGTACACTCTATTGGCAAAGGCTGGCCCCAGCTGGAAGCCTCCTGTCAGTTCATAGTGCCCTGCACAGCCCCATTGTACCCAGTTATGAGCTCTTTCCACTTCAAGCAACTTCTTTACTGAACGAGTTTCATATCCAAATAGCCCCACAAAATCTTCTGAGAGGCCACCTCAGAGGACTTCTGCTGGGCCTGAAGGTATTGAGTCTTTGATGGATCTTTGGGCCAATGCACGTCCCTTCAGTGAAAACAACAAGGAGTCTGGTGGTACCTTAAAGACTAACAGATTTATTTGGGCATAAGCTTTCGTGGATTAAAAAAACACTTCTTCAGATGCATAGAGTTAAAGTTACAGATGCAGACATTATATACTGACACCTGAAGAGAAGGGATTTACCTCACAAGTGGAGAACCAGTGTTGGCAGAGCCATTTCAGTCAGGGTGGATGTAATCCACTCCCAATAATTGATGAGGAAGTGTCAATTCCAGGAGAGGCAAAACTGCTTCTGTAATGAGCCAGCCACTCCCACTCCCTATTCAAGCCCAAATTAATAGGGTTTGTAGTAGAGCAGGACCGGGGCTCAACCCTCCTTGAGGGTGGAGGGGAGCTACACTGGATCACCGCACTCCACCGGCCTCGGGCCTGTCCCTTGCTGCGGTGCTGAGGGAACTGACAACAGTTAGTAAGTGGCTCAGGCCCCTTCTGGCAGGCTGGGCACTGAGCCAGGAGTCTATAAGCCCAGGCCCTTGGGCAGGGCGGGACAACACACTGTCTAAGCTCAGGCCTTCAGCCGGGGCTGAGCGATAAGGCACCCACTGTAGATGGCCTCCTCAGGCCAAGGGAGGGGGAATCTGCCACCCTTCAAGGGGTGGCAGGGGGAACGCAGGCCCTCCCACTCCACTGCGTTCCAGCCCGGGGCCCTAGCAGCGGTCAACGCCGCTGACGGTCAGTGGGGGGATCCTGACCGAAACACACTGACATGGGCTCAGGTGAGTCTGCAGCCAGATGGGAGTCGGCTGCCCCCGGGCCACTTCCAGCCTCCCCCTCCCTGGGTCCTGCCCTTCGCCAGCGTCGTCCGGGGGGTCCCAAACCATGGGTTCCTCGGGGTGTCCAGCGTCAGGAGGTCCAGTCCACTCCTCGGGGTACTGAGCGTCAGGAGGTCCAGTCCACTCCTCGGGGTACCGAGCGTCAGGAGGTCCAGACAGCTCCTCGGGGTACCGAGCGTCGGGAGGTCCAGTCCACTCCTCGGGTACCGAGCGTCGGGAGGTCCAGTCCACTCCTCGGGTACCGGGCATCGGGAGGTCCAGTCCACTCCTCGGGGTACCGGGCGTCGGGAGGTCCAGTCCACTCCTCGGGGTACCGGGCGTCGGGAGGTCCAGTCCACTCCTCGGGGTACCGAGCGTCAGGAGGTCCGGACAGCTCCTCGGGGTACCGAGCGTCGGGAGGTCCAGTCCACTCCTCGAGTACCGGGCATCGGGAGGTCCAGTCCACTCCTCGGGGTACCGGGCGTCGGGAGGTCCAGTCCAGTCCTCGGGGTACCGGGCGTCGGGAGGTCCAGTCCACTCCTCGGGGTACCGAGCGTCAGGAGGTCCGGACAGCTCCTCGGGGTACCGAGCGTCGGGAGGTCCAGTCCACTCCTCGGGTACCGGGCATCGGGAGGTCCAGTCCACTCCTCGGGGTACCGGGCATCAGGAGGTCCAGTCCACTCCTCGGGGTACCAGGCGTCGGGAGGTCCAGTCCACTCCTCGGGGTACCGGGCGTCGGGAGGTCCAGTCCACTCCTCGGGATACCGGGCGTCGGGAGGTCCGGACAGCTCCTCGGGGTACCGGGCGTCGGCAGGTCCAGTCCACTCCTCGGGGTACCGGGCGTCGGGAGGTCCAGTCCACTCCTCGGGGTACCAGGCGTCGGGAGGTCCAGTCCACTCCTTGGGGTACCAGGCGTCGGGAGGTCCGGACAGCTCCTCGGGGTACCAGGCGTCGGGAGGTCCAGTCCACTCCTTGGGGTACCAGGCGTCGGGAGGTCCGGACAGCTCCTCGGGGTACCAGGCGTCGGGAGGTCCGGACAGCTCCTCCACAGGCCGAGCATCGGACAGCTCAGTCAGCTCCTCTGGGTACTGGCCCCAGGGGAGGTCAGGCCAGTACCCCTCCAGATACCGAGCACGGGGTAGACCAGTCCCAGCAGGAGCTCGGTCCCCAGTGTCTGCCTTCTCTGGCAGCCGCCTTCTAACTGAGCGCTGGGGTCGGGCTTTTGTACTTCCTGTTCCGCCCCTTGATTTCCACGGGGCGGGGACAGGTGGCAGGGGCCTTGGACTTCCTGTCCCACCCCTTGACTTCCGGGGGGGCGGGGATAGGCGGCAGGGCCTCCACCCGTGGCCGCACCTTCTCTGCCCTATTTCCCTCAGGAGCGCGGGGGAGTGGGGCCCCCTCGCTACAGGTTAAATTTGCAAATGAATGTTAGTTCTGCAGTTTCTCTTTGAAGCCTGTTTCTGAAGTTGTCTCTTCCATGGGTTCAATACTCAAAAGAGAAACTGGCTGAGATGGGAGGTCATCGTTCTGGGGATCGGCATCTTGAGGGAATTAAGCAACTGAAAGTTATTTATGTCTGTAACATAGCTGTGTCTGAGGGGATCTCCATGATCCTTTGTCCCAGCATGGGGTAGGTAGAGCAATTACTGCAGAGCTGCAGCACCTAACACTCACCGTGTGGCTACAGGGGGAAGGATAAGGGTGAGATTTTCAAAGTCACCATGTCTGGTCCCATTCATCCTAAGGGGAACTAGGCCTCCCAATCTTTCAGGCAGCTGTGAAGATCTAAGACTTGCAGGCCATGAGAATCCAGGTTCCCAGTGGGGCAGGTCTAGTAATATGGTGTCTTCGGGTCCCACGGCAGAACAGGAAGGGATCAGTGTTGGGGGTTCTGTGAACCTCTCTCAGGGGAAGCAGGAAGCAGGAACTGGGTGACTTGCTGAAAGATCAAACAATCCTGCCACCCAGAGCTATGACATGCCACAGTCACCCCAACATCATCCTCACCCCACAACCTCCTGGGCCTGACCCCTTTACTCTCCAGGACTGAGGAGGTCCTGGGAGTTGGTGGCTGGGCCTCAGATGCCCCTGCCCCAGCCCTGCAGGGGACAGCACACGTGGAAGACAGGGAGGGAAATAATTGGGATTCAAACATTATTACCAGAGAGAGAACAGGGTGCCAGGAGAAGGATCCCCAGGCTGCACACACAGAGCTGCCACCATCGCATCGCCATTGGTATACCCCAGGCAGGGACCTGTAAGGAGAGAGCAGGGATGGTTAACCCTCCCCAGACTGCCTGAGGGACCAGCAGTGCAGGGAACATGCCCCATCCATCGTCTGACCTGATCCACTCTGTTCCCAGGCAGAGCAGCTCCCCAGGGACAGGAGACGATTTCACCCCACCCAGGCTGCTCTGTCACCTGCCCAGGCCTGGCACTAGGAATTTCCACCCCCAGGAAGTGCTGAGTATCCACCCCTATTTCCTCCCCTTATCGGTTCTCTGACCAGCCACTGGTGCAAGTGTCCCCTGAGTCCAGTTCAGGCGAACTCTGTAGCAGAACAGGTATACTTCTGAAGTAACTCCAGTGGTACCCGCTCCAGTGTCCCCCTGCAGAAGGGGTCTGCTCTGTGCCTGCCACCACCGTGGACAACACATCAGATGCTTGACGAGGGTCTCTCTACAGCTAACTGCATGGCTCCCTGCATGGAGCTAAAGATCCAATCTGTGCAGCTGGGGCTGTGACAGACACATGCTGTGTGGATCAGGCCCAGAGAGGCCCGTCTCACACGCTAGCCAGTGGGTGACAGCTGGCCACCTCTTTATAGGGTCAGCTTGGCTGGAAGTCACCTGTGTCTGTAAGGGATGTTGCCAAGTGACAAGGCAGTGGCTGTCACAGACACAAGGGGCACTGTCAGATACCTGCTCCCTCGCTACTGACATCAATGGGAGATCATCATATCAGTAGACGTTACAATAAGATAAACAGTGGTCAGAAGGGGCCATCTCAGCTCTGCTGAAAGCCTCAGGCATCCTGCCTCCATTTCTCCGGCCTGTGTACACAAGGTCAGACTGGATGGACACAATGGGCTCTTCTGTCCTTAACATCTGTGAATCTATTTCTGTTTCACTTCCAGCTCCCTCCAAGCCCATCCATCATGTGTGTGGTGCATTGAAAAGTGTATTGGAATTGTAGTATGTCACTTTAAATGCTATGGGGTTTTCCTCATCCGGCTGGCAGGCAGGGGGCTCTGTAGGGAAGTGTGTGATCTGAGTTCAGCAGCAGGCAATTGTACACAGAGAAGCCTAGAGCAAAGTGGGGTGACCTGGGGCTCTCTACTTTAAGGAGAAGCCTGCTTTGTACCTCTCTGTTTTGGGTCCTTCTGTGTTATCATTCTGGATTATCTAACTCTTCTGTGTGTGCCGGGAGCATAACAATGGAGACCCTCCCCACAAAGAGATCTCCCTTTTCAGCCCATCTGAAGTCACTTGGGAATGACAAGAATAGCTGGAGGGCAGGATTAAGGCCTAGTCATTATAGGCAAGTGCCTGAGGCAGGGTTAGGGCCTCGGCACTATAAGCCTGTGCCCAGGAGTCCAGCAGACTCTAGTCTTACATTTTAAAGAAAACACACATTTCCTGATTTCATGTAAGCTCAGAATTGTGCCCTGGGTTTAATGGTCCTGGCAATGCTTGCCTGAATCTGCAGAGAGCCGGGGGCCAGAGCTCCAAGAGGGGAATTGCCCCATGCAGCTCAGCCGTAGGTTTACTGCCAGCCCCGCTACTATGCAGGTCCTGCTAATCCCATCCCACCTTGACAGTGTCTGTGATGGGGGAAAAGCTCTGGGGACCCAGCCCCCCTCCTGCCCCCAGCACCACTGTAATTAACTTGGGGTTCATTAAACAACAAACTAGTTGTCTGTGATGATGTGCTCTGTACTGTCCTCCACCCTGCTTCCAGACACTGCTCAAAATTCCAATATTTATAATGCTGATTCTTGTGAGGGAATCTCTCTAAATTATAATCTGGCATAAACATATCTCTACATCTTCCCTCTTTAAAAAGACCTATTAGCTGTTTATACGTGTGTATACAGGAGCTAACGATTATCTAATAACACTTACATTAAATTCTCCAACCATCTAGTGAATTTCCATAATCCTAATATGTCATCGACCTAGAGAAGAGAGGTTACCAGCATATCACTCTGGAGTCAGTCTTTACCACTCACTTTCCTCAAATACCCCTTTTCCAGGCAGGTTAGCACGTCTCTCAGTCTTTCAGGGTGTTTAATCTCCCTCTCTGATTTTTTCAGTATCAGCCTTTCATTGCAGTCTGCATTGTTCTCTTCTTGCTTGATAGTTTCTCCTTTGTCCATTGATGATAAGTGATCAGTCGACTGGGAAATGCCAGAGTCCACATCTACTGTCAATGTTTTGGAGCTTTCTGTGATTTTTCTTAGATCCCTTCAATTATGCCAAAATGTGTCCCCTTGGTCTGTCTGAACTACATAAGACCTTGGATGCAGCTGTTCTTTACTGGTACTCCTTTGGCCCCAAGTATTAGAGATGTGATTCCTCAGATACACTCCATTAACTGGGTTAAGAGACGGAAGATCACAGGCCAAAATAATATTTCTGTTTCCACTTCTGATTTTCCGTTATCTTCCATATGGTTTCATTATGATGAGATTTCAGCAAGTTATCTGTGATTAGTAAATTATATCTGATCCTTCTTCCCTCTAACAGCTGAGCTGGAGAAGAGCCATTCTCCAGAGCTGTACTTCGGTAAACCAATAAAACTTTATGCAAATCACTCCCATCCTTGAAAGTATTTTTCATAAGGTTCTTTTCCACCTGCATAGACCTTCCCACAAGTCCATTTGACCGGGGGGAAGGGGCGGGAAATTAGGACTTCATGCTTTGTGATGAAAATCTCAATCTATAGCAAATTGCTCAAAATCTGCAGTGGAAAACTGCATCCCATTATTGCTAAAGCCTTCATCTGGAATTCTATGTCTGCAAAAGATTCCTTTTATGCTGGCTATCACTGATTACTATTAGTACTGTGCAGTGTGAAAATTTCTGGATACAGAGAATAATAATCTGTGACTATTAAATAATTCTTTGATTGCCAGGGAAATAAGTCATGGCCAATTTTCTCATAAGGCCTTTGTGGAACTGGGTGAAGTCTGAACAGCTCTGCTTCTTGGCATAGCTTGTACTTCAAGCATGAAAAGCCACTTCCTGATGCATTAGTAATGTCATGATTGGATCCACGGTCAATAGAACACTTCTTGTGCTCACTGTTTGCATTTCTCAATTCCGAAATGACCCACATGGATCTTCTATAGAATTTCTTTCTGGGGGCTCATTGACATTACAATCTTGATGCCCTTGAATATCACCCCATCTATCACAGTAAATTCATGTCTGCAGCTCCAATAGTCTCTCATACTTGGAGAGCAACTGTTTATTTCTCCAGGACACCCTTTAATTATCACTTCTTTAAGGATCTCCAGTAATTCATCTTTCTCTATTTCTTCTCTTATTTGCTGCAGTTTCCTGTTCAGTACTTGAATCGACTTCTCGAACAGATCTACAGAGGCTTTCAACTCTAAAGTCTTCTGTGGCTTTGTAGTGATAGTCAGGGCTCTGGAAAGCGCATCTTCAGTGAACATGAATTTACTGGGCAAGCATGTCACAACCAAATCACACTTTAACAGCTTTATCATCATTCTTTGAATCTTTAAGATACAGACATTTAATAGTTTACCAGATAATGCCATCAGGGACTCGTGGTCCGTTTCACATCTGCTGTCTGGCCATAACTATATTGATTAAATCTTTCACAGGCAAACAATATTCCTTAAACACTGTTTCAATCTGTGCATATGTAGTTTCTGTCTCAGTCAGTGATTTGGATGTGTATGCCACTGATTGCCAACAATCCTCATATTTCTGTACAACCACTGCACCTAACCCAGACTGTAAAGCATCTGTTGAAATTTTAATAGAGCTGCCTGGGGCATAGAACTGCAACACTGGCTCTTGTGTGAGTTGTTGGTTCAAAATTTCCCATGATTCCTCCTGTTCTTCACACCAGTACTATTCATATATATTTTCTAGGAGTTGCCTCAAAGCTTCTCTTGCAGTTAACTCACACGATTAACTCAAAAAAATTAACATGATTTATCACAGTTTTAATTGCACTGTTAAACAATAGAATACCAAATGAAATGTATTATATATTTTTGGATGTTTTTCTACATTTTCAAACATATTGATTTCAATTACAACACAGACTACAAAGTGTATTGTGCTCATTTTATATTATTATTCTTGATTACAAATATTTGCACTTTCAATTCACAAACAAAATAAATAGTATTTTTCAATTAATCTAATGCAAACACTGTAGTGTAATCTCTTTATTGTGAAAGTGGAACTTACAAACGTAGATTTTTTTTGTTACATAACTGCACTCAAAACCAAAACAATGTAAAACTTTCGAGCCTATAAGTCCACAGTCTAATTTTTTGTTCAGCCAATAGCTAAGACAAACAAGTTTGTTTATATTTATGGGAGATAATGCTGCCTGCTTCGTATTAACAACGTCACTTGAAAGTGAGAACATGCGTTCACATTGCACTTTTGTAGCTAGCTTTGCAAGGTATTTACAAGCCAGATATTCGAAACACATGTATGCCCCTTCATGCTTCGGTCACCTTTCCAGAGGTCATTCTTCCATGCTGATGATGCTCATTAAAAAAAGTGTTAATTAAATTTCTGACTGAATTCCTTGGGGGAGAATTGTATGTCTCCTGCTCTGTTTTGCCTGCATTCTGACATATATTTCTTATTATAGCAGTCTCAGATGATGACCCAGCACATGTTCATTTTAAAAACACTTTCACTGCAGATTTGACAAAATGTAAAGAAGGTACAAATGTGACATTTCTAAAGATAGCTACAGCACTTGAACCAAGGCTTAAGAATCTGAAGTGCCTTCCAAAATCTGGGACGGATGAGGAGTGGAGCATGCTTTCAGAAGTCTTAAAAAAGCAACATTCTGATGCAGAAACTACAGAACCTGAACCACCAAAAAAGAAATTCAATCTTCTGCTGGTGGCATCTGATTCAGATGATGAAAATGAACATGCATCAGTTCACACTGCTTTGAATCGTTATCAAGCAGATCCCTGTCATCAGCATGGATGCATGTCCTTTGGAATGGTGGTTGAAGCATGAAGGGATATATGATTCTTTAGCACATCTGGCACATAAATCTCCTGCAACACCGGCTACAACAGTACCATGGGAATGCCTGTTCTCACTTTCAGGTGACATTGTAAACAAAAAGGGGGCAGCATTATCACCTGCAAATGTAAATACACTTGTTTGTCTGAGTGATTGGCTGAACAAGAAGCAGGACTGAGTGCACTGTTAGGCTTAAAAGTTTTATATTGTTTTATTTTTGAATATAGTTTTTTGTATACAATTCTACATTTGTAAGTTCAACTTTCATGATAAAGAGATTGCACTACAGTACTTGTATTAGGTGAATTGAAAAATACTATTTCTTTTGTTTTTTACAGTGCAAATATCTGTAATAAAAATAAATATAAAGTGAGTATTACGTACCTTGTATTCTGTGTTATAATTGAAATCAATATATTTGAAAATGTAGAAAATATCCAAATTTTGTAAAATAAACTGCATTCTTGTATTAATAGTGTGATTAATCATGATTCTTTTTTAATCATGTGATTAACAGTGATTAATTCTTTTTAATCACTTGACAGCCCTAGTATGAATTTCCCAAGATAATTAACTATTCTCGGGAACCATTGGAAATCTTTCTTTGACTGGGAATGTGGCATCATTTTGATGGCTGAAACCTTCCTCTCATCAGGTTTTACACCTACCTTGGAAAGAATATCTCTAATAAAAGTCAGTTCTGTAACCCCAAAAACACGTTTCTCCCTATTTAGTTGCAAAGTTGCTGCTCTAGTTGCATCCAAGTCTTCCCGAAGTCTACAGCTTTGCCCCTCTTTAGTTGGCCCCCAGATGATGATGTTATCCATTGAAGTGTCAACACCGTTAATATGTTAACAGATCACATGTATAGTTCTGTGGTACACTTCTGGTGTTGATGCTATGCCAAGAAGTAAGTATGAGAAACAGCATATTCCCAATAGGTGCTAGTGTTGAACTTTCTTCAGTTAATTTTAGCTGCCAAAATCCTGAGGATGCATCCAATTTACTGAAATATTGTGCATATGCAAATTGAGCCAAGAAGTATACAACTTGATAGCATTCATCCTCATGTATTTTTGACAGGTTTCCATGCCCCGTTTAGGGTTTATGTCCCACCCTCCATTCCCATGAATACCCACCCAGCCAGTTAGCTATAAAATCCCCCTTACTAGTTGTTTTCTACTTGTTTTACCTGTAAAGGGTTAAAAATTCTCCCTGCGTAGGTAAAAGGAAGGGAGTGGACACTTGACAAAAAGAACCAATAGGAAGGCTAGAACTTTTAAACATAGGAAAAAAAACTTCCCCTTTGGCTGTCTATTGTTGTTCTCGGGGAGAAGCAGAGACAGGGCTGGAACTATGTTGTAAGAGCTTGGGCCAGATATGAAAAATCATCAGATCATACCTAGAAACTACTCATTTGAAACCCCAGATACGTAAGTAGATCAGGAAATGTCTAGGAAGAAGCAATTAGGTTTTTCTCTTTTTATTTCTTTATGGCCTGTGGACTCCTCTGTGCTAACTTCAAATTAGTGCTAACAGCTAATTAATTAAGATGAACTGTTGTCAGTAAGAGAAGGAGAAAAAAAACTTGGGCTGTCTTGATTATCACTACAAAAGTTTTTTTTTCTCCTGCTGACAACAGTTCATCTTAATTAATTAGCCTCTTAGAGTAGGTTGGGCAACTCCCACCTTTTCATGTTCCCTGTATGTATATATATCTCCTCACTATATGTTCCACTCTATGCGTCCGATGAAGTGGGCTGTAGCCCACAAAAGCTTATGCCCAAATAAATTTGTTAGTCTCTAAGGTGCTACAAGTACTCTGTTCTTTTTGCAGAGAAACAGACTAACACAGCTGCTACTCTGAAACTTGTCTTTTAAAGTGTTTATTCCTTTACAAGACTTAATATAACTTTCACCTCTATTTGTTAAAAAGTGGGGGAAGAAGCGATCTTCTTATCTCTGATCCAATGGCTCACAGATGCTGTTTTTGCTGCAGCTTCAAATTGTTCTCACCAAAAGCATAGGAAAAAACTTTAAAAAACTGCTTGTTACTAAGGGTCTATGGTTTTAACCTTTATTAAAACACTTACATAAAAGTGCTACATGGCAGGAAAGATACTTGGGGTCTGTTTTTTTTTAGATAAGAATAAGGCAGTTAAAGGGGGGAAGGGGAGGGAGATGGCTCATTTAAAAATCTTCGGACTATAGGATTGGTTCAGGGAAATATATTCTATGATATCGCTGTAGAACAGCATCTGATTGGTCCAATCCAAAGGCCGAGATAACTAGCCTGAAGGGTTGTGAGCCTTGGAAGCTCCCTTTTTTCCCAGGAACAGTCGCAAGGATAAGATCTCGTGCTCTCTCTCTCTCTGACTCAACCACGTGCTGCCTATCTTAGCCCCTTTGCAAAGGGACTTTCTTTTCCCTTTTCCTGCCATGTTCTCTCTTTTAACCTATCTTTGTATGTTTCTCATTTATTTAACTTTTTAAATGCTCTTTTCTTAGCCTACCCTTATATTTAATATTTTAAATGCTTTTTTTAAATGCTTTTCTATTAAGCTCCCTTTATACTTTTTTACTATGTGTTTACTAAATAGTCTCCTTTATAAAATTCCTTTTTTTCTGCCTAACTTTATATTTAATAAAAATTTTAAATTTATTTCTTTTTTTATTCTTTAATAATATGCCAAATCAGTCTTTAAAATCATCTCTCCTTGCTAAACCTAACCAAAAATCTTTCTTTTCTTTAATAACTTGCTTCTATTCTTTCAAACTAACTCTTTAAAAACAAAAATCTCTATTTTTCGTTAAGTTCTCTCACTCTATTCTTTCAACCTTTTTTTCTAAACAAATAACCAAATGTATCAAAGCACAAGCATGCAACATTCCCCCTATTCAAGCTTCTGCTTCCCTGCATATCTGGAAAGCTTTTTCTAAAGTTAAATCTCCTTCACAGAGCAGTCTCTCTCTCTCTCTCAATGCATTGACTTTAATGGCACAAATGGTTCTATGTCCGACCAGTGAGTCTGTCAACTCACCAAAGTCACAGGTTTTATTGAGTCTCTTTAATCCCATGTTAGTTTGGGAAAACTCTGCAAACAGAGTTCATAAAAATAAACCATGAGTAAAAGACCCACCCCCAATAGATTGGGAAGTGTCCTTTTCCCCTTGGGTTCCTTAAATCCAGCAACTCAAAAGTTCTTTTCACGTGCCCAACCCTTCTCTGCACCCTGCTCACAGTTGCTGTCCTTGGTCAGTCCAGACCAGAGGTGCATGTGAAGAGTTCACCTCCCACCTTGGGTGGGGTAAAGAGGTACCTTACTCACTCTGCTGCTCGGACACTTGCTTGCTGCCCCTCTCTGCTGCCACCCTACTGGCTGCTCATCATGCCTCTCTGCTGCAGGCCACCTGCCCACTGCTCTTGCCCTACCTATCTTTCAACTGCCCTGCTGGCTGCTCATTGTTCCTCTCCACCTCACCAGCTGGCTGTCAGTTGCCTTTTGCTGTCACCTGCCTCTCTGCTGTGACCTCTGCACATCAGTCTCTTAAAAAGAACAGGAGCACTTGTGGCATCTTAGAGACTAACAAATTTATTTGATCATAAGCTTTTGTGGGCTACAGCCCACTTCATCGGACCCACAGAATGGAACATATAGTGAGGAGATATATATACATACAGAGAACATGAAACGGTGGGAGTTGCCCAACCAACTCTGAAAGGATAATTAATTAAGATGTGCTATTGTCAGCAGGAGAAAAAAAAACTTTTGTAGTGATAATCAAGATAGCCCATTTAAGACAGTTTGATGAGAAGCTGTGAGGGTACCTAACGTGGAGGAAATAGATTCAATGTGTGTAATGGCTCAGCCATTCCCAGTCTCTATTTAATCCTTAATTGATTGTATCTAGTTTGCATATACTATGTCACATACTGTCATGAATATCCAATGCTTTCTCCCCAAAAAACATGCAAAAAACCTGGTGATTTCACTTTGTCATTTTTCTCTCTCCCTCTGTGGCTGCTAAATACAATTCAAATCGCTGTCACAATTTCTTACAGTTCTCTGCTACATTGCCTGAAAAATCACAGACTGGATGGAGTTTGTGACACATCCATTTTTGCCTTTCTTCCCTTCTTAAGCTAGTCTAGCTATTATTGTGCTCATAAAACATATAAAAACTTTTGTTTCTTCTTTGTTTCCTGCTCTACCTGTTCCCCTTGCCTCTGCTTTCAGTTTCAAACACAGGAATTAACCTCAAAATGACTTCTGCAGTCTCTCAGACAGCACTTCTGACACCATGATCTTGAGATTCATTAAACAACAAGCCAGTGAGTGAGAAAACAATAAAACTTTTATTAAAAACAAAGTAGAGAGCATCTGTTGGGAACTGCTCTGCACAGCTACACTGTGTCCTACTGGGCCCCTGCTTCCAGGGGCTGGCTCAAAATTCCTATATTCATAATACTGTCCCTCTAATACTGACCTCTATAAATTATATTCCTGCACAAATATATCTCTACAACCAACACCCTGCTGCTAAGGGAAGAAGTGAGGGTGAAAGAGAAAATCCATGTTGATGCCCTTGGGAGTAGAAGAGGCCCATATGCTGGCCCTGTCTCTCTAGGAGGGGAAGGGGGAACTCTACCATTGCTACTCCAATGGCTAGGGGGCAGGTCTATAGGGGCCCCATGTCAGGGAGAGCCTAGGGCCCGGCGTTGTCTTAATCCAGCCCCACACTCTGCAGAGCTCCTGGCCCAGGAAGGTGGGATTGGAGTCTGGCCCCTGGCCAACTGCTCTCTGTTATCACTGCATCTCAGCCCAGCCCCAGAGGAAAGGGTGAGCATAGATTCTGAGCCATTTTATTACCCTTGTTTGCCCGTGTGCAAAGCGGGGCTCTGAGAGCCACAGAGCTGGGGCCTGGCAGGCGCTGGGGATTCTTGGAGGCTTACGAAAATGGGGAATTTCTTCTGACAAAATTTTTCTTTTCATTTAACAGTTTTCCCAAAGTCCTCCAATATTCTGACACAATGATTAAATAATAAACACAAATAGTTTTAAAAAGAGTGGAAATAAAATTAAAATAAAATTCAGTCATAATTTTTTTTTAATTCAGTTCTTAGTCTTTCCTCCCTAAACATTTTTTGTTTTGATTCCATCAGACTGGAATCGAAATGAACATTTTTTGTTGTGAATCATTTTATTGAAAATTTTCACATAAAATGAAATTGTTTGGTGAAAATATACTTTTGAAAGCCATTTTTCATTACGAACATTTCTAGTTGAACATTCTTGACTAGCTCTAGTTTTCAGCTTCTTTACAGAGCTTTGTTCAGCCTAACAACACAGGGTAAAATACTGAAAAAGCACCTAAGTCCCATTGCCTTTCAATAGGAGTTAAGAGTCAGAGTCACAAAGGGACACAGACAGATTAAGGGCTAGCTGCTCTGAGGGTGCCTACCAGTTCAGGCCCTGCCCTAAAGACAGCTGGGAGCAAGTCTCTCTCAAAGACAGGGAGAGTGGGCATGTGGTAGAGTCTGAGGTTGAAGGACTCACCTGGGGTTTGGAAGAAGCAGGTTTGAGTCCCTGCCTCAGATCTGGGGCAGGGATTTGACCCCAGGTCTTTTCTCATCCCAGGTGAGTCTCCTAGTAACAAGTGCTCAGAAGACCTCATAGCAGAGGTAGGCTCCAAGGCGGGATTTCGAGGAGGGGAAGGTGGTGGCTTTGTGAACATTGATGGGAGCTGTTCCCATGCATGGCGGCAGCGTGGGAGAAAGCGCAGAGGTGCTCAAGGAGACAGGTTGACATTCAAGGCTGCCATTGTTGGCAGAATGTGAGCTGAGGGCTGGATGAACTACTACATCTGACAGTAAATACGTTATCTAACATCACACATCCCTCCCGCCCCCCCACTTCTGGCCTGGCAGCCCGTACTCCTAGGGGCATCCGTAAGGAAGGGCTGTGAGGCTCTTTTGAAGTGTCACCAATTCACCCATGTGCCCCATCACACCCTCCAGAGAAAGGCCACAAGGAACCCCACAGAGCCACACTGTGCAGTGAGGGGTAACAGGCTGAACAGTGACTCACACCCACCATTGGGCTTTGCCCAGCACTGATGGGAGGTAGGAACAGGCCATGGCAAGGGGGAACGTGCTCCCAGGAGGCTGGAGTGTGAGCACCCCTGAAAGAGAAGAAACAGGGATAATAACAGGGAAGGACCTACCTTAAGGATTCAGCATGTTCCAGAAGACACCGTGGAGAAAGCCAGGGGTCCCGGTGCCATACAGAGAGCCCAAGGAACTGAATAGATGTTCTGAGGGAGACGGGGAACTAAGTCCCGGAGCTGTGTGTGAACTCTGACCAAGGGAAAGTGAAAGCACCAGGGCACCTGTTACACATTAACCTGGCAGAGGTGTTATCTGGCCAGGATACAGGGCAGGTGTTCGGTTACTTGTGGAGACATAGTGAGCAGCGAGGAATTTATGTGCCACTGGGGTTCCCATTCATCCTCCCATTACTCGGGAGGCCCATGGCAGCTAAGCACTGAATCTGCTCCTCACTCTCATCCCATCCCCTTTCCTCACCACCAAGCTGCCTTTTGTGTTCCAGCCTGTGCAGCACTGTGGGGGCATTAGCAGGATGGGGGATGCACAGAAAACAGCAGCCTAAGGATCCAAAGTTCAGTGCAAAGCAATGCCAGTGGCTTCATTGTGGCCAGGAGGCAGAGCATAGAACAGCCCCAATGATTTCTAAGGAGGAGCTGTTGTGATGGTGGGGACAAGTGCTTTTACTGGGGTCATCAGTAGGGTTTGAACTCAAGATCTTCTATGGCATAGCACAGGCCTCTGCCCCTTTAGCTCTGTTAACACTTCTTATCTGCAGTAATTGAAACTAAGCCCTATAGAGCAAAATACCTGGGTTACCGTCACCTGGCTAAAGGGAGAAGTTGCTACCTTCCTGCCTGTGGCCATCTCAGAAACCTAATTTCTGTTCTCATAAGTATAGGAGCCCAGCTGGGCTAGTGGGAGTTATACCTGGGACCTTATCCAGCTCATCTTGTGTGAGAGCTTGGTTAGAGCTGGCTGGCTGGGCCATTCTGGGTGTTTTTTGTGATCCAGACACACCCTGTCCAAGGCAAATGGGAGTGTTGGCACAGTGAGCAGCTCACTGCTGGAAGGGAGGCTGGGTGGGGATGAAACATCTGAACCATCCAGTGAGGCTCCTCCAGGAACTCACCTGTCTCTGAGACTCAACCAGCAAGAGCACTGGCATCTCCATGGCTCTGGGGTCTGGGCAGCACAAAGCCTGGACAGTGAGCATCCCGTCGGGCCCATGTACACCTTCCCTTATTCACATTTGCCCCCAGACATAGGTGCTGACTCCGTGGGTGGTCTGGGGCTGAAGCACCCATGGAAGAAAAAATTGTGGGTGCTCAGCATCCACCAGCCACAGCTGTTTGGTGGTGTTCCCGATCAGCTAATCTGGGGTGCCACCAAACAGCTGATCGTGGACACCACCAAACAGCTGATAGGTGGCTTGAGGGAGGGCAGAGAGCAACAAGCAGCAGGCAGGGGCCTCGGAGAGGGGGCCGAGTGGGGGCGGGAAGAGGTGGAGAGAAAGCGGGTCCTTGGGGTCAGGGATGCAGTGAGGATGGGGCCTCGGGGGAAGAGGTGGAGCAGATACAGGAAGAGACAAAGCAGAGGCAGGACCTTAGGAAAAGAAGCAGAGGGGGGTGAGGGCTCTGGGCAGAGCGGGGGTGGAGCACCCCTGGGGAAAAATAAAAATCAGCGCCTATGCCCCCAGAACTATTATTCAAGGCTCCTCCCAGGTGTCACGGAGCAACACAGCATCCTCCTGGCCAGAGGGGAAGAGCTATCACAGCTGGTCTGCCCAATGCCTCTTAATCTCTAAGAGGTCACAGGGCCCACATGCAGAACAAAGGGTAGGGTGGAATATTGGCAGATTCCACCAGTTGAGGACTTACCCATGGTGCACGCTGGGGCAGGTGGAAGATGTTTTTTTCCCTGTGGAAAACTGACATAAATTTTCTGCTGATATCTTCCAAACTCTGAAATATATAGGGGGAGGGGTTGGTTTTCCAATGAACATTTGAAAATGTCCAAGAAAAGGACACACACACACACACACACACTCGTTTAGTCAAATATCTAGTCTTCTATCAAAAAAAGTCTCGAAGTAAAATTTTCAGCCAATCCTGATCAGAAGCTGAGAAGCTCTGGGGGTTTAAGCGGATTAGTTAAACCACATTAAACCTGCGTGGAAGCTCTTAATCAAATTAAAGTGGACTTAATTTGATTTGGCTCTATCTAGGTGCTCCAATCACCCTCAGACCCTGAAAAAGGTTCAGGCACAAAAATTGGACATTTTGGTCTTCCCACTCCTGGGGCTCTCTGCTGCATGTCTCTCTCTTTCCTGCTGTCATCCGTCATTTTCCTTCCCAGCTAGTGGCTGACCCCAGGGCTGTCCCAGTGTTGCAGGACTGTGGGTCTCCTGCTTGGTGGGGTGGCTCAAGCACGCAGAGTGCCTGGAAAGATGACACTGGCACAGTTCAGTAACAGCAGCACAGATTTTTCTTGCTGGACAAGGGGACAGAGGCATCTCTCCTCCTGCTGCTGACTCCAAAACCACTTTCACTTTCCCCAGTCAGCAAAGGAAGCATCCTCACCCCTACCCGTCCTCTCAGGGTTGCTTCCTAGGTAAGGGGAGAGGGACCTTCCCCTCTGGGAGCAGCAGCATCCGTTAGGAGCTGTCTGTGGATATACTTCTCCCATTCTGCCGGCACAGTAACTCGGTTACAGTATTTTGGTGATTCACACTATCATTTACAGATTATCATCCTTTTTAAGTACAAAATCTGTTTTAAAATAGGGTCTTCACTGTGTGAATCCCATAAAGCCAGATAGCTCTTATTATTTGTGCTGTAGTATCACCTAGAATCCTAGTCACAGAAAAGGACCCCCATTGTGCCAGGTGCTGTAAACCCAGAACACAGACATGTGGATCAGCAGCAGGGTTTGAATCCTTAAGTGTCAGATCCCCAGTTTAGGCCCTTGTTTGCTGAATCACATGAGTAATTACCAGCCTTCTTTTAGATCAGCCAATGGAGAAGGACATGACAAATGCCTTCTCAATGGGTTACACAAGTATTCATTTGTCACCAGCAAGTTATTGGTGATCAGGAATTGTGGCTTCTACCCCTACCTCTAGGAGACAAGTATGGCTTATAGTGGTTAGAAGTCATTTTAACCCAAGCAGGGTTAATCACTCTGAAAGGCACTGTGGTGCACTGGTTGATCAGAGTGGGGTTTATCTTAGCCACCTGGGTCTCTCTCTGTCTTTCATTTTTTCCATGCTATTTTTTTTTTTGGCATCAAATTAAAATTTGGCAGCTTCAGACTGGCACACAAATGTAACATTATGATTTTAAAGTGCTTTTTAGAAACAAATATGCCATGTGTTGACATAAATCTGGTACTCTTGGAATTCGTATTACAGAAGCAATGGTATATACAGATGTGGACCATATCTCTGACTGGATCCTTCCGCTAGAGGAATATTCAGGAAAGTGAGACATTGCCCAGGAAAAAAAAAAATCACCAACATACCTATATTTGAACAGCTTATCATAAATTTCCAGAACTACAAATTGTACAATCAATACACCAAACAGTCCATCATTGACTAAAGATTATAACCTGGGTTTTGTTTTGTTAAAACTCTTTAAAAACTACAGGATATCCACCACCCTTTCCACTGTCAAAACACAAATGACTTTAATACAACCCTCGGTCTGGTGGAACTACCTCTGCACCCTAATCCAGAGAGATTCCAGCCCCTGATTATGTTTTGCTTCTGTCATGGTATAAATCCCCACTCTGAACCTTGGCGTCCAAGAGATGGGGTACCAGCATGAATTCCTCTAAGCTTAAGTAGCAGCTTAGTACTTGTAGCACTGCCACCAACCAGGCATTCCAGTGCCTGGTACACGCTAGTCCCCCTAAAACCTTGCCCAGGGACCCCCAAGACCCAGACCCTCTGGATCTTAACACAAGGAAAGTAAACCCTTTCCCCCACCATTGCCTCTCCCAGGATTCCCCTCCCTGGGTTACCCTGGAAGATCACTGTGATTCAAACGCCTTGAATCTTAAAACAGAGAGGAAAATGCACCTTCCCCCCTCCTTCTCTCTCCCCCTCCCAGACTCTTCCTGAGAGAGAAAATAATCCTAACACAGAGAGAAATTAACCTCTCTCTCCCCCTTCCCTCCTTTCTCCCCACCAACTCCCTGGTGAATCCAGACCCCGTCCCCTGGGGTCTCACACCAGAATAAAAAAATAATCAGGTTCTTAAACAAGAAAAGCTTTTAATTAAAGAAAGAAAAACGGTAAAAATTATTTTTGTAAATTTAAGATGGAATATGTTACAGGGTCTTTCAGCTATAGACACTGGGAACACCCTCCCAGCCTAAGTATACAAGTAGAAATTAAAATCCTTTCAGCAAAATACAAATTTGAACTCCTTCCAACCAAATACACATTTGCAAATAAAGAAAACAAACATAAGCCTAACTCGCCTTATCTGCCTAGTACTTACTATTCTGAACATATAAGAGCCTGTATCAGAGAGATTGGAGAGAAACCTGGTTGCTCGTCTGGTCCCTCTGAGCCCCCAGAGTGAACAACAACCAAACACTAACAGCACACACAGAAACTTCCCTCCCTCAAGATTTGAAAGTATCCTGTCCCCTGATTGGTCCTCTGGTCAGGTGACAGCCAGGCTCACTGATCTTGTTAACCCTTTACAGGCAAAAGAGACATGAAGTAGTTCTGTTCTCATAGACTCATAGACTCGTAGGTCAGAAGGGACCAATATGATCATCTAGTCTGACCTCCTGCACAAAGCAGGCCACAGAACCCTACCCATCCACTTTTATAACAACCCCTAACCCATGACTGAGTTATTAAAGTCCTCAAAATTGTGGTTCTATTAACCCCTACTATCTGTTTATGACAGCTTCCATGGCAAATGGTGTCCATTCCATGCACTGACAAGACATAGGACTTCTGTTGCAGAGGAAGAAGGCTCTTGGGGCTAACGCCCAGGGCTTGGTGGATTCCGATTCTATTCTGAGCTGTGTCACTGACTCATTCTGTGAGCTTTGGTAAGTCCCCTTCTGTCTGGGTGCCTGTTTGCCTTTCTAAAACCAGATAAAACAACATTTGCCATCTCCATAAAGGTGTTAACTACCAGTGCAAATCTAAAAGCAGACAGACAAATGGCATCAAACTAGTATGTGCTCTGAAGTATACAAAAACAAAGCAGCATGTGCAGTGCCAGCACCAGAAAAACAACCCCAAACTAAACAAGCCAGTGTACAGAAAAAATATAATAAACCAGCACTGACATAGCCAAACACCCCCGGGGTGAACACCAACAGGAAAATGATTTAAAAAGCCAGTGCACTCATCTCGCTGCCTCTGCTCCTGCGCTGCATCCTTGGGTGTCTGCTCCAGAGTACAGAGAAATGGATGGGGGGCGGCCTTCTTTACTCCAGCAGTACATGTGTGTCCACCACTGACTGCCCCTGCTCCCTTCAGTCACACTCACAATGTGGGGGGTCCAAATGTGAGGGGCACCCAGTGGGATTACCTCCCCCTGCATCCCCACGGCTATGGATTGGTTCAGCGGTTCACTCTCTCTGGTCGAGGGGAAACGCTTTGCAATGCAGGGCCCAAACTCACAGACCTGCTCTTATGCCAGCAGTGGGTTTTATAAAAGAAACCAACACCCTAATGGATGACTTTGCAGGAGACAAGGAGTTTTTGCTCTGTGGCAGAGTTGGGGAAATAAAGCAGAGAACTACAGAGAAGTCACCTCCCTGCTTCATAGAACAGCCTCACCCCACATGGGAATTTCACTCTGACCAGGCTGACAATTTACACCTGCAAACAACTGGGGATTCTCATTCCACATCACTATTGTTATTAATAAGAACCCAGCACTGATGAGCAGCCCTACAGTAACAAACCCATGTGACCACAGCCCCTGCACTCACAAGCAAACTTACAATAACAAGCCAGCAGGAGTGGTACCCACAGCTCATAAAAAGACTTTGATAACAAACCAGTATACCTGCAGCCCCAACATATGAGTAGGCTCTGTACTTATGGACAGCCCTACAATAACAATCCCACAGGGAAAGTGGCCCAGTGCTCATGGAGGCACCTACAAAAATAAATCAAAATGCAACCCCAGCAGTCACAAAAACCTTCAAACAAACTCATTTTTGGGCAGTCCCAGCACTCACCAATGTTCTCACATCAAATCATTTGTTGATCTCACAAGTAGAGCTGGACAAAAATTTCTGTACAAATACTTTACGTGCCAAAAAATGCAGTTTTGGCCAACCCCAAACTATCCACAAATTTTACGTGTTGTTTTAGCTACGAATAGTTTTTTAATATGTTTTTCAGGCCAGCTTCAGAAGTGTGTGTTTAACCCATAAATACCAGCTAAAAATTTGCTATTCCTTTGACCAAAGAGCATGAGAAAAACTGTCTGGCCTGGGGACTAAGGCACTCAGGAGGTAGGAGATGCTGCCTCAAATCTTCTTTCTTCCTCATTCTGAGAAGAGTTTTGAAGCCGTAGCTCCTTTGGCCCAGGTGAGTTCCTCAATCCCCAGCCTATAGAATCATTCTCACTCGCTTGCTCTTTGGCCCAATTAATATTTAAGTAGTTATGCAAAGTAGAACAGCCTCAACAGGAGAGCAGCCCACCCCAGAATGGCCTGTGCCCTGGGGGTGAGGATGCTCATGCTCAAGACCCTGCTCCAAACCCCCAGACAAAGGTTGGGACAAGGAGGCACTTTAAGGAAACTGCCGTGAATGAAACATTTTCTGCGACCCGAAACTGACTTTCCTGATTTACTGACCAATTCCAAGGATCCTTGCTCTGATTTTTCAGTTTGCTGCCGGCCTGAAACATCAAGTATTCACCCGGCTCCACCTACAGATGACCCTGCAATAACACACAGACACAGCGACATCACAAACCCCATAAACCTATCACTAAGGTCTGCAAAATACACCCAACATCAATGGATGAAACTCAGACACTGACTATGAGGCAGCTGCTTGCAGGGGGGACTCCAGGCACCAGCGCTCCAAGTGCGTGCCTGGGGCAGCAAGCCACTGGGGGCGCTCTGCCGGTCGCCCCGAGGGTGGCATGCAGGCTCCCTTCCGCGGCTTGCCTGCGGAGGGTCCGTTGGTCCTGCGGCTTCGGCAGACCTCCTGCAGGCATGCCTGTGGAGGGTCCGCCAAAGCCACAGGACCGGAGGCTCCGCCAAAGCCACAGGACCAGCGAACCCTCCATGCTTGGGGCGGCAAAATGCCTAGAGCCGCCCCTGGCCGCTTGGCTCCAGTATGTGCCCTGCAGCCTCAGTGGGGTGTAATTGAGGAGGAGTCACCTTCTATGAAGACAGTGGGGGGTTTAGGTGAGGGGTGTTTCTGCCATACAGCTCCTGTTTTTCCCAGCATATCCCATGTGAAATGAGGGCTCTCCTGACACAGCTGCTCCCTCCCCATCAGTGGATCCCTGCCCCATTGTGGGGGGAGTTGGGAAATATGGGGGCTTTTATTATGCTCTAAGGAGCAGGGTTCTGTGCACGTGAGGGAGAGACTCTGGAACCAGACACAGCAAGGAGGGCTTCCCAGGGCCCTGTCTGGGCTCCCCTCCCACCCCATTTCTAGCCGGCTCCTCTCTCTTCCCCTCATCCTGTTTCCATTCCCTGTTCACCTTCCCCCTCTCCAGCCCCTTCCCTTCTCCTCCCCGCCTCCCCATTTCTACCCTCTCTTCCCTCTGCCCAGTTCCCGCCCCCTTCCTCCATCTATGGGCTTTTCTTGACCCCCCCGCAGCCTATTGAGATCCTCCCCCAAGTGACAGTTGGGCTCCTGCCATCCCCCTGAGGTGACAGTTGGCCGTTCCCTCCCTTGACGGTCCCATCTCTGACTCTGCTCGCCAGGCCCCTCCCCCCACAGGCGGTTCCCAAGTCGCTGCAGGCGGCTCCAGCCCATCCCCCGAGCTCGCCGCACCCAGGGGTGGAGGGTTCGGCCCGTCCCAGCAGGGCCCCGCCAGGCTCCAGCAAGTCTCCAGCCCACAGAGCAAAGGGCCACGTGGCCCCTGACTGTTTGCTCCCCTAGTGACATTGCCACACCCTGAAATGAAAACCCGGGGGTTACACTGGCACTGCTCAGCCGCGGCCAGATGCCCGAGCGAGCGTGGGGAAGACGGGCTCTGCCTGCTGAGGTGCCAGTGCTGGAGAGGCGCCATGCAAAATTCCCACATCTGTGAGCCGGCCTGTAGTCCAGCTGGCCCAGGGACTTCCACAAATAAATAAATAAATAAATAAATAAAATTAAAGAAATCATTTAGTCACAAATCTAGGTTTGTATTGAGAAAGGTCTTGATGTAAAATTCTCAGCCGGCCCTGCGGCAGTTGTCACTGTGACTGGGTTGTTTCCTCAGTGCCACTCCTGAGGGCCATACAGTCAGATATTATACAGCATGTTATCTGACAAGCTGTTGTGAGATATACTCTTTACTAGAGTGTTAAACCTCACAACATCCTTTTCCCAAGTCTTGGATATGTCTGTGGCCTGGCCTAGCTGCTCAGTCAGTCTGTCAGTATCAGATCTTGGGTACACACCAGATCTGGATGCTCTACTGAGCATCCTGAACTCTTTGCCAAGATCAACACCTCCATCTCATTCCTCTTCCCCATTCACCACTAGGTGCTCAACCACCCCAGATCTAGCATCTTCTTCCTCTCTTCAGTCAGATTCTGAATCATTGTTTCAGGTAGCTGTTGTGTTTCTGGTCTCAGAGAGAGAGTCCTCACACCCAAACCTTGGGGTAGTTTAGATCCTAACTCTATGGCTTGGGACTGTATCTACCATAGGCCCAAACTTGAATCCCAAGTCCACACTCCCAACTCTAGATAAGGTCAGATTAGGACCCACAGCTGGAGCTAAGACATCATGGCCTATCTCCAGTTGCTCCATTGCATCTCCCTTCCCCCTGCTACCTTCTTGCATGGATCAGCCACAACCATCTTAGTGTTTAGACATGGGAGCCGGCTTGGAGTCTTTAAACAGAGAGGGGACATCTCTTTCTACCAGATATGCTCTAGCTTAGCCAGAAGTGAGCAACTCAATGCAGGAATCCCTGGGGGAGGCTCTCTGGCCTGGGCTGTGCAGCTGCTCCGACTAGATTATCTCACTGGCAGTACTACCAACCCAAAATGTTCAAAAATCATGAGTCAGACTGACCAAAAATCATGAGTTTGTCTTTAAAGGAATGAGATTATGTAAAAATAATAGCTGTGATGCTCTTTTTATTTGCTTTCTGCTTTTTGAGACTTTTGGATGCACTGGGGTCACATTTTGAAGCTTTCTCCACAATCATGAGGGCTAGAAACTAATTTTTCTTTAAGAAGGAAGGCTGACATCATCACATATCCACGTGACTGCAGGAGCTGCATCTTTAAGGAAAATAGTAATTAACATGAGACTTATGACAAAATCATGAGAGTTGGCAACACTGCATTGGTCCCTTCTGGCCTTTAAATGTACGATTATGAAAATAAACTGCTCTGGAAACCTCAAGAAAACAGACTAAATGGACAGAGCAAGAACGAGGCAGGTTAGCATGTGAGGACAAAAATAACATTGTGAGAGTGAGTTATTCAATCCCACATCAAAGCATGTGATACACCCCCGCCCCGCTGGGCTGCTAGCTAGGGGTGAGGCTGGGGAGAGCTCAGTGCTGAATGGGGGAAGAGGCATCTGTATAGGATGAAATGTGATGAAATGTGCCCAGTGATGAGATGTGCCCAGCCACCATTCCAGGATAACCCACTTATGCATCAATTACACTGCAAAGCTACTCCGCTAAACTGATCTACTCTATGATCTGGACATGTTTCCTTGAAGCTCTCTGCTGCTTGGCTTCCTGCAGAGGTGTTAGTGTCTGTTCACAAGACTCCCACATGTTTCTTTGGCCTTTTCATCTGGTTCCCCCACTTGCTTAGTAACACTTATTCTGGTTCCCACCTGCTCAGAGGTAGGGTGACCAGATGTCCTGATTTTATAGGAACAGTTCCAATTTTTTGGGTCTTTTTCTTATATAGGCTCCTATTACCCCCCATCCCCTGTCCCGATTTTTCACATTTCCTAACTGGTCACCATACTCAGAGGTCACTTCCAGATGCTCTTTCTCAATTGCCTTGTGTTCTTCCCCATCCGGAAGTGCCCAGGTGCTTGTCTCTTGGCAGGGACAGCAGACTTCTCAGGAGCCCATAAGGGGGGAGAGGTGAATAGTCAGGGCAGGATGGGAAGAAGTGGTTGGACCTGTGGATGGAGGACAGGTTGGGGGAGGAGTCTAAGCAGGTAGAGAAGCCAGTTCAGATGCTTGATTGTTGTTCTTTGGGGGGTTGGGGGAGATTCACCCCTGTGCACCAGAACAAGGCCCAGGCCCCATTTATCCCCCTTAAGCCCAGATGATGAATTTCCCCGTATGGGAGCTGGGTCCCTCTCACCAGGGACTGTAGACCAGGGTGGACACAAAAGGTTCAGGCTCATCCAAGATCCCAGATCTCCAGTGACCTTTCACCCTGGCCCAGCTGTGCCTTTAGCCAGGGGCTGTCTTGGTCCCCAGGCAGTGAGATGGGATGGGAGGCGTTTCCTCAGTGATATGTTTAGACTCAAACAAGTAAATTAGTCTCCTTTGGTTCTCAATCCTCCAGCCCTAAATAGAGACGTTGTGGCCAAGGCGGGGAGCAGGAAATGGGGAGCGGTTACAAATATCAGACCCAATGAGGGGACAGAGTATTTCAGAGACAGTTTGCGGCATCTCTGCTGCCTGAGCCCTACAGACCCCAAGGGTCTGGGAGCAGGAAGAGGAGCTGGCTGGAGCATCCAACCCAGGAGAGCAGATTGGGGCAGATCGGAGCAGAAACAAAGACTGAGACTGGAGCTTCCCTTCTGCTGAAGTCAGACAGAACAGTGAGGGCAAGTGGGAGTAGGAAGCAACTGCATATTATCTCCTCCTGATCCCATCAGGAGCAGACACCGCTGGGCTGTTTCCATCCAGATTGGTTCCTCCTACTGCACCGATGATCCTGTCTCTGTGCCTGTTGCTGCCCGGTGAGTAGCCAGGAATCCTGTGCTAATTCATAGGAGGTTGGGAGGAAACAGAGCCAAGAAGAACTCCTGGCCCAGACTGCCAGCAAATCCTCTTTAGTGGGAGGGAAATGGGAACCAGGGTAAATACTGAGTGAGAGAGCTACTGGGCCAGAATCAATGAATCAGTGTCGCTCCACTGGAGTCAATGCTGGTTTACACTGGCAGAGGATCTGGCCCTCTAGAGAGTTGAAGGGAAAGTTGGTCCCAGCTCAGCCAAGGTCTGTGTGAGCAAGGAACCTGCCATGCCCCAGATCTAATGTCACTTTTTCAGCAAAACATGAATCAGGAATAGTTTCCCTATCTATTAAAGGCAGTTTTTGTCCCTCAAAACGGAGTCAGAAAAGGGGAAAATTTTATCTCCAGCACTAACCACATGGCACCTTTCTCTTCCTAGCGCTGAATCCCAGCAACCAGGATATCTGCTCAGCTCCTGGTGAGTCTGTCTGTCTGTCCATCCCAAGACACACTCACCCCCCTATCTATCTATCTATCATGCCAGGGAGATTTTTGTTAACAGAAAAGCTGCAGAAGATAATTATTAATTACTATTGAACTGTGGTCCCCATACACCCAGGGATCAAGGCCCATCACACCAGGTGCTGCACACCCCTATGGAAAGGTCTGATCCCTGTCACCAGTTAGCTGACAGTGTCAGGGCTTGTCTACACTACAAAATTAAGTTGACTTAAGTTAAATCAACATAGAACCCCCACAGTAGTTAGAGCGGTGGTTCATGTCCATATTTGCTCCTTCTGTTGGTGGTGCATGTCCTCACCAGGAATGTTTCCACCTACTGGTATGAGGCTTTGTGCGACACTGACAACTGGAGCCTGTCAGCCCTGTGTGGGACTCAGAGCTGCTCCCCTGCCCACCACCCGAGACAGCCACTCCAGCATTGACAACCTGGGCTGTCAGCTGGATGCAGGCTCACAGTTGCCCACCACCCCTTCCCTGGGACTGACAGCCCCAGCTGTGAGCCTGTGCCCAGGTGACAGCTTGGACTGTCAGTGCAGTGGTGGGAGGGGGAGGGCTCCAGCTGTTGGCCCCACTCGGGGCTGACAGCCAACAGACGATGTAAGTAACTCAGTGTCTGCACGGACACTGCATCGCCCTAACTGCATTGGCATAAGCACTGGGCCTCTTGTGGAGGTGGACTTATTATGTCGGTGAAGTTGGGGACTTATTTCGGCAGAAGCAGCATTCTAGGGTAGACACTGAGGTAATTAGGGTGATGTAAGCCACCTCACAGAGATATAACTCTGTGGTGTAGAACAGGCCCCAGATCTGACATTATCCCCCCATTACCCAGCTGTGCTGAAATAAGAGCCTGCTCCAGAGACATTGCACAGAGCTCCTAGCCCTACAGCAGGTAGAACTTCTCCTGCTCTGCAATTTGACACTGGCCTGTGCCGTGTGCACAGCCCTGAGTCCGAACTCCGTGAGTCCAAATGAGCTGGCACGGGCCAGCTGTACCTCCACGTTTTTGACTGCAGCGTAGACAGACCGTTAGAAGCTTCAAGCTGCTTCCATTGCAACCACCTTTTTTTGGTAAAATGTTCTCTGGGCTCCCCCTAAAACGGGTGCCATCATCAGTGCCACTGAGGGCTCTGACCCATTCCCCTTTCCAGGTGCTCTCACTGCCCCCACCCTCTACCTGAGCCAGACGTCCGCCCAAACGGGGGACTCCGTGCAGCTCCAGTGCTCTGTGTTCTCCCCGGTGCCTGCCACTCGCATCATCTTCTGTAAGGATGGGGAGGAGTTTTTGTCCCAGACGGGCTCAGAGGAGAAGGTCACCTACGACTATGACCACAAGGTGTCCAGGAGCAGCACCGGGAATTACGCCTGCGGGTACGAGATCAAGGACAGCGATAACCGGATGAACAGATCCCAGCTCAGCTCTGCTCAGCGCCTCAGAGTCACTGGTAAGGGTGGTGAATGGCAGAGTGAGTACAATAGTCCACATACTGGCAGAGGGAGAATCCATCTGCAGATAGCTAAGCAACAGGGGTGACAGGCAGAAAAGTAGGCTGTTATCCTCCATACATACCAGTCCCTAGATGGAGATTTGACACCTGCTTTGTTGGTGGGTCAAAAGACTGCTAGTGAAACAGCACTGGGAGGTTGTTTCCTAGAACTCTTGGGTTCTCTTCTTGTTAAGGATATCATAGCCAAGCACATGAATCTGCCACATGCCCTCTGAAAGGCAGCGAGACAAAGTGAATGAGACCTGGATTTGCCATATTATTGTCTGTTCCCAGCTCTGCCTCAAGTGACTTTGTACAAGCCTTTGTTACCCATACGAGGAGTGAATGACAGTGTCACCTATACCATAGGGGGAGGGGATTTTGGCTAGTACCTAGGTCTATGAAGTGCACAGAGAAGTTAATATCACTCAGCGGAAGAGACGGACCTAAAGCACAGAGTCTCCTGTCTTGTAGCTGAGTGCCACCTCCAGGCTCCAGGACATACACATGCCCACACACTCCTTGTCCACACACAGAAATTCTTTGCAAGGGGACAGGGCTGCCAAATTGCTGTGGAGCACATGACACTTGGCAGGTATGACAGCACCAGGATGAGCCCATTTGGGGCAGTTTCCATTCAGGGAACAGTCATTTCCCATTGGACTAGTTTAGGGAGCTGGGTGCAACCATCAGAGCAGGTTTCTTGCACACCGAATGTCACCTGGAGGCAGGGCCGGCTCCAGTTTTTTTGCCACCCCAAGAAAGAACAAAGAAAGAAAAACCCAATTGAGCTGCAGCCGAAGTGCCACCCAAGAGGGAGATTGGGAGTGAAGGACTCGCCGCCAAATTGCCGCTGAAGACTGAAGCGCACTGATTGAGCTGCCGCCGAAGTGCTGCTGCCACTGACCCAGACATGCCGCCCCAACAACGGATGAAGTGCTGCCCCTTTCTGTTGGATGCCCCAGGCACCTGCTTCCTTTGCTGGTGCCTGGAGCCGGCCCTGCCTGGAGGCACTGACAAAGCCAGATTCTCCTTGTCCTCATTGCACAGGCCAGGCGAGCAGCAGTAGAGAGGAGTCAGACCCCACAGCTGAGACGGCTCTTGGGCCAGACTCGGCTCTTGGATCTGACTGAGCCTGGCTCCGTCCCCCCAGCTCTCCCCTCGTTGCATAGAGACTTCAGGCCAAACTTACCCCTGGGGTAACTCCCCTGCCTGCCCTTACATCGGGGGAGACCCACTCTTTGCAGTGAAACCTGGTCTGTGCAGAGGAGCCAGCCCCAGAGCCAGGCAGCACTTAACTCCCCTGAACCCTCAGCACTGGGTGTGAGCAGAGCCTAGGCCTGGTGCTGCCCAGGCACAGGGGTGGCTGGGGAATGTCGCCCGTGCACACAGCCTATCACACAACCCACTCTGCCCACCAGGTGAGCCCCAGGCTGTCTGAAGGGTGCAGGAGTCTCCTAGACATTCGGGTCCCCGAGGGTGCTCCACAGACAAGAGCGTCTGATTGGAGGGCAGGGAAATCCTGGCTCAGGGCTTCCTGGGGCATTTTCATCCATGTGGAGCTTCAACCTCAGTGACAGGTGCCAGAGATCAGTGAAATGTTGGTTTGTTAAATGGACAGTGTCATCCTCGCTGAGTCTGCAGTGGGGAAACTCAATGTGAAACTCAGAGCAAGAGAGAGAGTCCAGGGACCAGCTCCTTGGCTGGTGTAAACTGGCAGAGCCCTATGGACTCCAATGGAGGGACACTAATTTACACCAGCTGGGGATCTGGCCCATTGACTCCAGCAGAGCGATGCTGATTTACACTCATTGGGGATCTGGCCCCAGCAGCTGGCAGAATCGTTCTGTCTGTCGCTGGGAGGCACGTCCCTGTGGAGGCTGCAGGCATCTCTCCCACACGGTGCGATTCTCTTTGCTCTTGTCACACAGGCAGCGCAAGCAGCAGCGGAGGAGGGGAGGAGCCGACCCACACAGGTAACGGGCTATTGCTCTGTCACACCCTGATTATCAGAGCCCGGCTCTGTGCCCCCACCTCTGACCTCAGGGCATAAAGTCTGGGCCAAACTCATCCTGGGGCAGGTAACTCCTCGGCCTCCAGCACAGTCATCCCAGCTGGGCTGGGCTGTGTTGGTGCAATTCCCCCAGGGCAGATGGGCAGCACAGCCCTACGGCATCACCTACATTCCATGTCCACCCTCTCCTGAGCTCACAGCCAACGCTAAGGCCTTGTGTTGCCTCTCTGCCCAGGATGGGGTCGGCACACTGGAGAGGTGATAGGATCTGGGCTGCTGTGTCTGTCGCTTGCTCTTGTGAGGCCTTTGCACAGAATCCCCAGGCACCTCAGTAAACCTGGGCTGTTCCCTGATCCTCTGACCCCCCCGGGCTCTGCTGGGCAAAGGCAGGAGCCTTCCTAATAGCCTCCATCACTTAGGCCTCCAGTTGGCCGTATGTGCCCCTCTGCAGCATGATTCCCGGTTATATTGAGGACTCTGAGAGCTCAGTCGGGGTCCCTGCTACACAGCATCTGCTCTGTGTCTAGTGGTGGCACTGCAGTCCCACATGCTGCTTTGCAGATGGCTGTCACCATGTCCCTTTCCATGTTCCAGGGCCGGTCATGTCCCCTGCTGTCTGGGCCACTCGCTGTGTCCTGGTCCTGCTCCTCCTGGTGTCTGCGCCCATCATCACTTTCATGCTGGAGAAATTGGACCTGCCTGATCCTGAGGAGACCTGTGAAGGGAGCAGCAGCGTCATGGAGGGGAGAGAGGCTGAGGGTGGGAGAACCCCATTTAGAAGCTTTGAGCAGTGGAGGCAGAGGAGTTGCCTGGAGAGATGTCAGTGCCCTGCTCTGAGTGGGTGTTGGGGAGACACCATTGGTCAATACTGCACAATAGGCCCCTGCGGTAACTGTCTTTGTCCAAGTAACTCCTGCAGCCTCTTTCAGTTCCTCCTCCCTTCCCCTGCCAGGGATGCTGTCAGCCACTCTGCCCTGCAGCCTGCAGTTCTCTGCTCACTTCCAGCCAGGCCAGAGTCACACCGAGTTCTGTCAGACCTTAACCCTGCCATGAACTGTCCCAGACAGCCAGTCCAGCCCAGCTCCTTCCTTCAGTACAAATAATCCATTTTTTGGAGAGGCTGCAAATTTAGGGGCTAAGGCTGGGCTCATGGTTAAGCCACCAAAGTCACACTTCTGGGAGATTGGGCTTCAAATCCCAGCTCTGCTCCAGAGTCCTTGGGTTTGTCACTTCATCTCACTGTGCCTCAGTTCTCCATCTGTGAAATGGGGATAATAATTCTGCCTTGTCTAAAGGGAGAATTTTCAAAGCCCCTAAGGGATTTATAAGCAGGTGTGTGTGACTATACTCTTTACCCACTTCCCCGTGCTCCTAAATCCCTCAGGTGCTTTTGAACCCCTCCCCACCCTTAGATTGGGAACTCTTCCAGACAGGGGCTGTCTCTCACTAAGGGTTCATTGTCTGCACAGGAAAGTAGACCAGGAGAACTACACTGGTGTAATTAAACCACTACAGTCATCCCAGGATAACTCCCTATGGGACCACTAATTCCAGAATCAGAGAGCTTTGGGCAGGGTTAAATTTACATCATTTTCAAAGTGACATAAGCTAATCTGGACAAAGCCCCTCGTACACTGCAATAGGAGTGTCCCCATGGGGACTTATCCTGGGATAGCTGTGGAGGATTAGTAAAACCAGTATAGTTCTGCTGGTCAATTTTCCCCTGCAGACCAGCCCCAGCACAAACAGGCCCTGACCTCAGCTGGAGTCTCTGGTGGGTACTGTTATATAAATAATAGCAGCAAAATGCATTCGGGGCTCAGTGGACGGGCACTGGATGAGCAGCCAAGGAACAAGGTCTCTGTTCTTTCTTCAATATTCCGTATCCTAGCTGGGTATTCTTCTGTCTCCAGTGGAGCCTTCCGCTGGCAGACTGTGAGTGTAACCCACACACCTAATAGGGACATATCTCTGTAGAAGATCTAGAGCGGGGGGAAGAGGAATAAATTGTGTCTGGGGTATTGTTGCTAGGCAGATGTACAATTAGCATTAAATGCCCAGAAGATTTTGAAATTGAGGGTAGTAGTTTTGGGCAGGCTCCATAGGCTCCATGTAGCTGGACTTATAAACTCCCTTGAAAGCAAGTAGTCAGGGCAGCTGCTGTACAGAAAGCTATGGGACCTGCATGGGCTGGGAGAAGTTCAGCCACAGGAGCAAAAAGCAAGTTGTTTTCTTCTAGTTCTGAATTATTTTGCAGCAGGTTAGTGCTATTGTTAACTTCCCAACAGAGAAACTTTATGAGCTGTTTTAGTAATAAAAACAAAAAAGGGAGGGAAAACTAACTTCTTTTATTTTAATTGTATGTCATAAATGTCATTTAATTTTAGTCAAATTATGTTAACCTTGATTCACCATCTCTCATCTTTTTTAAATATAATAATAAACAAAAGTCATCTATATTTTGCTATTCTCAGTTTTTGTATTTTTTGTAACAGGATTTTTAATTTATGTAATTAATACTAATTAGTTTGTTAATTAACTGAATAATTACACAGTCAAATAGAGGAGGAGAAAATATCTTCATTAATTCCAGTTAAAAATTTCTGCAAGGAACAGAAAAAAACATATTTTTAGCTCTTTTTACTTTGCAAACTACATATAGTTGATAAACATAGACTCGAACTAAAATTCAGATGAACTCAATCAGAGCTTTTAGAACCCTTAATTACATCTCACTGTTTTTGAAAAGTGACCTGTTTAAATTTAATTTTTATTTTATTTATACTTATACCAAACTAAAATAATATACGCAAATTATAAGATAACTTTGTTACTTAATAAAACTTAAGCTAGTCTTTTTATCATTATACAATATTATAAAGTTAATTCTTAAAAAATTAAATTCATTCCTTTTATTCTTTTTAAATTTAACTGTACAAAGGTTAACCGTCTGCAATCCTTGCTGAAAATCCTCAGATAACTAAATTCTTGCTCTCTGTGTGCTCTTCTATAAAAATTGTGTTAAGGCACGAGGAGAGGGGAGGTAAAGCAAACTCTAGCGCACCCAAAACTTACACGAGCTCTTTGGGGCAGGAACTGTCATTTGCTCTATGTCTGTCCAGTGCCCCACACAATGGGGCCCCCACCTGGTCGATGTCTAGGTGCTACCACGGTAGAAATGTTAAATCAGAACAATACAGTGTCCGGGAGAAAGGTCCTGTCTGCTATTCATTATTTGGGTTTCTGTTGTTACTTTCCCTAGTTTTTATTTTCCTGTTATTGTACGACTCCAATCAGGAACAGGAACAGAACAGTATGACTGGACAGAGAACAGCAACTGGGGCTAATCTGTGTGTGGTGCCAGGGCATTTCCCACCATGGCCCCTTGGATTTCTCACATCTACACAGGGCCAGGGTCTTCAGCGTTATGCACTTGGTTGCATATCACATCTGGAAACATTAATGATGGTACAAGAGTTACAGTGTGGGGTATATAGACAACGTGGAATTCTTAAAATAGGGCAGCAGAGATAACAAGAAATATTTCATCTCTGACCCCTTCACCCTTGCCCAGGTGAAGGCACCTTTGCACCAATCCCACTGGGAAACTCCATCTTACCTATTGTTTCCAGTCATTCATTAATGCTGTCATCTACAAGGCAAAATGATGAGGCCAGGTGTGACTCAGGCTTTCAGTAGAAACCTCACATGTTGAACTGAAATGTAAATCCCAGATCCCGGGTATCCTTGTAACCCTTGTGGATTCCTGGGCCCTCTGCTAGTTGGCTCAGAGGTCCTTGGATCACATACACTAAAGTAATGTAATTGCTTCTTGAAGAGACTGCTTTCTGGGGAACTAAATGCTCTCATGATGTTCTCTTGCAAACACATGGCTGCACTATTTGACCGAGGGGAACAAACACAGTGTCACAAAACCATCATTTGGGATAAATACTTTTTACTTGTTATTTAAATTTTATAACTTCCCTACAGGCCAACATGACATTTAACAGACGTGGGTCACAGAACCTGCAAAGTCAAAGGTATCTCTGGGAAAGATGTTTTCCTCTTGCCTGGATGTATGTCTGTGTGCCTGTGGGGGCACGGCCTGATTGGACAGTTGGACTTGTAATTCAGTCACCTAATGCTGATATTTTCCTCTATAGGCTGGGCTGTGTGGCTGAACTTCATCTCCCATGATGAATTGTAGCCACAGCTCCCATAATGTAATGCCTACCAGAAAGTGGTGCATCATGGGAGAACCAGAAAGCCCAGCTCAAAGAAGAGACCAGGAGCAGGAGGCCCCTGGACTACAGCTCCCATGAGGCACTCTTGCACCATTTTGAATCAAAATATTTTCCTTTTCAATTGACATATTTGGTATTTTTATATTTCACTGAAAAGTTGAAATTTCCAAAAAAATTTTTTGAGAAAAACTAAAACAAATTCATTTTTATTTAAATGTTCCACAGGAAAAAAAAAAGCCTGTTTTCCAACCAGGTCAAGGATTTAATGATTCATTGGCTTAATTTTTAATTTTTATATAAACATGTAAAATTAGCATCCTAGACTCTAAATGGAATAAAGTACGGCAGGTGGTGATGTCTGTGCTTCTTAAGAGGTTAAATCTCCCTCTGGGATGTGACACTGCACTGCTCAGGGCATCCAAACACCTTAGCCATTTAGAGGGCTTTTAAACAAATGTTTTCTCTATACTTTGAACCTTACACACCCAGAGATAAGAATATTCCCCACGTATGTATCTCGGCCTTCAGACTTGGACCTCACAATACAGCCAATGCATGGGCACCAATTGCCCATCAAAGCACAGTCTGGTGGACTTATTGCTGTATTGTCACATTCCGGTACACATTCACACAGGGTAGGAAGGACTGAACAGACCCAGCTCCCAGTGAAGGTGATGGGATACTTTCCAAAGGGAGCCTTCCCCAAGATGTGTCCTTTTCATGAAGGACAGGACGTGGTGACACCTTGAATCAGTCTCCTAAGCCATGGCAATGCAGGACTGGATATTATGGGCAAAGAATGGGACAAAGGAACCTCAGGGACTGAGATGCACAAGAGGGAGGGGTCCCTCAGAGCCCCTGACAGGGTGGAGGGCAGACAGCGAGCCAGCAGCTTTAAGCAGCTCCCCTGGCAATGAGGGCAGCCAGGGGCCCCTATGAGCTGGTCCCCCTAGGCCGTAGTGCAGAGGCAACTGGCTCAGAGCCCCCTCAGCACTGTGCATTGTTCACATGTACGGTGCACACTGAATCCCCACAGGCGTTCCTGCTGTCTGGCTCTCCCCAGTAGACCGAACGCTGGCCCTGTGCTGGTTGAGACAGTCCCACTCCCTGCAACAGCGCAATCCTGTCTGCCACTAAAGGGGTTTGCTGGATCCATGGGCCAGTGGCTGCTCTTGGTTCTGTTTCTTTCCAACCTGCTATGAATTAGCACAGGGTTCCAGGATATTCACTTGGAGGCAAGCAGCAAAGAGACAGGATCATTAGGCTGATGTAACCTCAGAATTTGACAGTACTGAAATCAGCCATTTAGTGTGTCCAATCACTGCTAGCTGAAAACCAAATATCACATAGCTAGGAATAATTTTTAGGACCCCAAGAGGCAAGGCCAAACAGCTTCATGTTTGCAGTTTGGCTAATCAGAATGGGAGGGTGGGACAGAGAGTTAATGTACCATGAGACTGGAAGAAAGTAAGTGGATAGTGACCTTGGATTTGGATACTTTTGACATATAAGTTTATTAGGGGTGGGAGTGTTTTGTTGATAAGAGATAATGAGCAATTTGCTGAAGTTAGGAGAACTGGTGACCCATTAGGGCTTACCAGTAGTTAAGAGTTTTGTGAGAGTTAGCAATAAAAGATTAAATAACAGGAGGATCAAAGAGGGATGCAAATGGCCCCACAGCTTCTACTTCTGATGGGGTCAGGAAAGGACAATCCACTCCCTGCTCTGACCTGCCCTCACTGCTCCTTAAGGTGACTGTGACCGGATGTCTCCTGGGAAGCTCTTAGTCATCACCTCGGAGCCACCCGCTGCTGAGTCCAGGGAGGCGGTGTGGTTCAGTCACCATGTGTTTGGAGAGTTGGGCTCTGTTCCTCTCTGCCGCTCCCTCATGGTGGCAATTAGGGCCACCGTGTACAGCCCTCGGCAATGGGCTTTGAGATGTAGGGCTGACAATGCTACGTTAGAGCTGAGCCTACAGCCCAGGGCTCCAGTGACTTGGACCTATTCACCCAAAGCTTCCACCTCCCACAAACCCTCTCCATCACGGCCCTCCCTCCTCTAATGCTGGGAACAAGCTAAGCCTTGGGGAGCCTGGTCCCAGCTGATGCCAGACAAGTCCCAGTGAGAAACAGGCCCCAATTTCTAGTTGGGCAGGTGGTCATCATAGAATATCAGGGTTGGAAGGGACCTCGGGAGGTCATCTAGTCCAACCCCCTGCTCAAAGCAGGACCAATTCCCAACTAAATCATCCCAGCCAGGGCTTTGTCAAGCCTGACTTTAAAAACCTCTAAGGAAGGACATTCCACCACCTCCCTAGGTAACCCATTCCAGTGCTTCACCGCTCTCCCAGTGAAAAAGTTTTTCCTAATATCCAACCTAGACCTCCTCCACTGCAACTTGAGACCATTTGTCCTTGTTCTGTCATCTGCTACCACTGAGAACAGTCCAGATCCATCCTCTTTGGAACCCCTTTTCAGGTAGTTGAAAGCGGCTATCAAATCCTCCCTCGTTCTTCTCTTCTGCAGACTAAACAATCCCAGTTCTCTCAGCATCTCCTCACAAGTCATGTGCTCCAGATCCCTAATCATTTTTGTTGCCCTCCGCTGGACTTTTTCCAGTTCTTCCACATCCTTCTTGTAATGTGGGGTCCAAAACTGGACACAGTACTCCAGATGAAGCCTCACCAATGTCGAATAGAGGGGAATGATCACATCCTTTGATCTGTGGGCAATGCCTCTACTTATATTGCTCAAAATGTTATTAGACTTCTTGGCAACAAGGACACACGGTTGACTCATATCCAGCTTCTTGTCCACTGTAACCCCTTGGTCCTTTTCTGCAGAACTGCTGCCTAGCCATTTGGTCCCTAGTCTATAGCATTGCATGGGACTCATCTGTCCTAAGTGCAGGGCTCTGCACTTGTCCTTGTTGAACCTTATCAGGTTTCTTTTGGCCCAATCCTCTAATTTGTCTAGGTCCCTCTGTATCCTATCCTTACCCTCCAGCGTATCTACCACTCCTCCCAGTTTAGTGTCATCTACAAACTTGCTGAGGGTGCAGTCTACACCATCCTCCAGATCATTAATGAAGATAGTGAACAAAACTGGCCCCAGGACTGACCCTTGGGGCACTCCGCTTGAAACTGGCTGCCAACTAGACATGGATCCGTAGATCACTACCCGTTGAGCTCGACTATCTGGCCTTCCTGATTTCACTCCTGCATGCCTGAGCAATATTTTTATACTCCTCCCTGATCATTTGTCCAATCTTCCACTTCTTGTAAGCTTCTTTTTTGTGTTTAAAATCCACAAGAATTTCACTGTTAAGTCAAGTTGGTCACCTACCATATTTACTATTCTTTCTACACATCGTGATGATTTATTCCTGTAACCTTAATAATGATTCTTTAAAATACACTCAGCTCTCCTGGACTCCTTTCCCCCTCATTTTATTTTCCCAGGGGATCCTGCCCATCAGCTCCCTGAGGGAGTCAAAGTCTGCTTTTCTGAAGTCCAAGGTCCATATTCTGCTGCTTTCCTTTCTTCGTTGTGTCAGGATCCTGAACTCAACCATCTTATGGTCACTGCCTCCCAGGTTCCCATCCACTTTTGCCTCCCCTAATAATTCTTCCCGGTTTGTGAGCAGCAGATCAAGAAGAGCTCTGCCCCTAGTTGGTTCCTCCAGCACTTGCACCAGGAAATTGTCCCCTACACTTTCCAAAAACTTCCTGGATTGTCTGTGCACCACTGTTTTGCTCTCCCAGCAGATATCAGGGTGATTGAAGTCTCTCATGAGAACCAGGGCCTGTGATCTGGTAACTTCTGCTAGTTGCCGGAAGAAAGCCTTGTCCATGTCATCCCCCTGGTCTGGTGGTCTATAGTAGACTCCCACCACAACATCACCCTTGTTGCTCACATTTCTAAACTTAACCCAGAGACTCTCAGGTTTTTCTGCAGTTTCATACCAGAGCTCTGAGCAGTCATACAGCTCTCTTACATACAATGCAACTCCCCCACCTTTTCTGCCCAGCCTTCCTTCCTGAACAGTTTATATCCACCCATGACAGTTCTGCGGTCGTGTGAGTTATCCCACCAAGTCTCTGTTATTCCAATCACATCATAGTTCCTTGACTGTGCCAGGACTTTCAATTCTCCCTGCTTGTTTCCCATGCTTCTTGCATTTGTGTATAGGTACTTAAGATAACTCGCTGATCATCCTGCTTTCTCAGTATGAGACAGGAGTCCTCCCCTCTTGTGCTCTCCTGCTCGTTCTTCCTCCAGGTGTCCCATTTCCCCACTTACTTCAGGGCTTTGGTCTCCTCCCCCTGGTGAACCTAGTTTAAAGCCCTCCTCACTACGTTAGCCAGCCTGCTTGTGATTAACCACTGCGATAAACCATCCAGGGCAGGAGGGATTCTCCATTGCCTGATGTTGTCAGAGCCAGGTTGGAGGCCTTCCTGGGAGATGCTTTGGTCTCAGACAAGCTATTGGCTCAATGCAGGGGGCTGTGGGAGTCTCTGGGCTGTCCAGGAGGTTATTTTGGCTGAGCTAACGGTCCCTTCTGGCCCTCAAAGCCAACATACAGGGGCTGTTTGTGTCCCAATGTGAGGAGTTCCTGGTTGAGATGGACCTGAAAACACAGGGCAAGTGTCAGAGACACAAGCTGGAAAATAGTTTGCAGAGGTTCCATTGATCTCCCACAGTGTCCCACTGCTTCTGCTTCTGAACCGTGGGCTGATTCCTGCCTAC
The DNA here is from genome assembly GCA_026122505.1 of Aldabrachelys gigantea. Classification (NCBI taxonomy): domain Eukaryota; kingdom Metazoa; phylum Chordata; order Testudines; family Testudinidae; genus Aldabrachelys; species Aldabrachelys gigantea. The sequence goes on along the minus strand of CM047489.1, from coordinate 15,569,017 downwards.
CTCCCTCCATCCCAAACCCCCAGGCAGCCAGGGCAGAATTAGACCCATGTCCCTAGCCTTTCAGGGGAAATTGATGGAGCCAGATGCTGCAGGGCCAGAGAGTGACCGACTGCTGCTCAGTGACTCTGCACACACACAGTGCAGCTACTCCATGCAGCTGCCCAGAGAGGGACCTACAGGACAAGCCAACAGTGCCCTGAGTAACTGCAGTCTCCTGTGCAAACTCCACTTTCCCTGACCAACAGTGAGCTCTCCCCAGGCCTTTCCCCTGATCTAGCAGCCCAGCGGAGCAGAGGTGTATCACATTCTCTGATGTGGGAATGAAGAACCTCTCACACTGTGATATTTCTGGCCCAGCCAGCATCTCTGTGGCTCACTCATTCTCTCTGTCTCTGATATTTTCAAGGCGAGCCTGTCTCTTAAACCCAAGAACTGGGGATCTGAGCAGTGACAGAGGAGCCCTCAGAGTGAAGGAAAGTGAGTGAGTCCCACCTGGCTCAGACCAAAAGCCCCTGAGTGTCTCCCGTTGTGAGGAAACCTAGAAAGGATAAAACCATGAGGTGTTTTATGGATGTCAGGAAAGAAAACACATCCCACAGCCTGACCCATACTCCACACCCTAAATAAAAGTTATCTGCCTTTCGTAACTACTGTTCTTCGACATGTTTTGCACATGTCTGTTCCACTGTATGTGTATGAATGTATTACTCTGGATTCGAGGTGTATGGGTACCCCAGAATGTGATTAAGCTCATTGCAACCATCTTATGGGCATTCAGTCACCATGAATTAATAAAAGAGAACATCACATAGTTAAGGGTTAATTTGAAAGCAGACTTTTAGTGTCAAGGTCAAAACTAGCTGGCACTTTCTGCTAATCGGAACGGGAGAAAGGGAAGGAAAGTCAGCAACCAAACCTGAAGGAAGTTAACTGGATGTAAAGCCTTTAATGTAGGTGCCTTTGATATAGAAGTATTATTATGATTAAGATTGTTAGGAAAGTTTGTTGATAAGTAGTTTATTGAAAGTTAGGAAAAGTGTTGATTTAGTAGGGGTCACTATAACTTATATATTGGTTATAAAAGACTAGCTAATATAGTGTACTTGGGAGCAGTCCTCTGAAGCCATCTTAAGAGACTTTTTTTCTGACACCTTTTCTCCCTGACGGATGAGCAACTGGCTGTTGTGAATCTGTTGTTAATTACTCAATAACCGTTCCAGATTTTAGATAAATGTTTGGGATGTTCTAAACCTATTGCTTATGTCTGTGTGTGCTTAAATCTAATAAACTTCAGTTTTAGATGGAGCACGCTTATGCATGTATCTTTTATCAGATGGAATTGCTGTGTTCTGGTTGATTTATTGCTAACAAACACCCCCAGGAGTGAAACAGTTAAGTTACCACTGCTATGGATCCTGAGACCCCTGGTTAACACACGTCCCGGGCACAGTCACCAGAAATTTTTCCCTCAGTGGTACCTGGTCAAGTGTCCTCTGCTGCCGTGAGCTCAGAGAGCTGGTATAAAGCACCCACTTTGTGTCCTACTGAATGAGTCTAATTTATTTGAGTCCATTGATTTTGGGGTCGCACCCTGATGACTGTGTTTTTCTCTCCTATTGGCAGTGGAGACCACCAGGGATCCTGGTGGGGAGGGCAGAGGAGAGAATGAGTGTAAAGGAACTCGTAACCCTGGGCAGGAACAAAGTATTTGAAGTTGGGGGAAGGGACATGAGGAGCTCCCTCAAAGTCTTAACTGGGTTCATAACGGTGTCATTGAGAGGCAGGGGAACTTTTGAAGGCCCTGCAGTGGCTCAGATGTCAACTAGTCTGTGGGAGGGCTCCTCCTTCTGTATGCCCGGATTTAAAGCCACCCTCTTCTTATGATCTTATCATAAACAGACCAGGGAAATACAACCTAGATGGAGCTACTATAAAGTACATGCATAAATGGTTGGAAACATTTCCCAGACCGTAGTTATCAGTCAAGCTGAAAGGGCATAACGAGTGAGGTCCCCATGGATCAGTTCTCAGTTCAGATCTGTTCAATTCTTCATCACTGATTTAGATAGTGGCATAAAGAGTCCACTTATAAAGTTTGCAGATGATACCATGGGGGCTAGGGGTTGTAAGTGCTTTGGAGGATAAGATTAAAATTCAAAATGACATGGACAAACTGGAGAAACGGTCTGAAGTAAATAGGATGAAATTCAGTAAGGACAAATGCAAAGTACTCCACTTAGGAAGAAACAATCAGTTGCACACACAAAATGGGAAATGACTGCCTAGGAAGGAGTACTGAAGAAAGAGATCTAGGGGTCATAGTGGATCACAAGCTAAATATGAGTCAACAGTGTAACGCTGTTAGAAAGAAAAGCAAACATCAGTCGGGGATGTATTAGCAGGAGTGTTGTACACAAGACACAAGAAGTAATTTTTCCGCTCTACTCCATGCTGATTAGGCCTCAACTGGAGTATTGTGTCCAGTTCTGGGCACCACATTTCAAGAAAGATGTGGAGAAATTGGAGAAAGTCCAGAGAAGAGCAACAAGAATGATTAAAGGTCTAGAAAACATAGCCTATGAGGGAAGATTGAAAAAATTGGGTTTGTTTAGTCTGGAGAAGAGAAGACTAAGATGGGACATGATAACAGTTTTGAAGTACCTAAATGGTTGTTACAAGGAGGAGGGAAAAAATACTCTTCTCAACCTGTGAGGATACGACAAGAAGCAATGGGCTTAAATTGCAGGAAAGGCAGTTTAGGTTGGCTATTAGGAAAAACTTTTGGAATAAATTGCCTAGGGAGGTTGTGAAATCTCCATCATTTTTAAGAGCAGGTTGGACAAACACCTGACAGAGACGGTCTAGATAATACTTAGTCCTGCCATGACTGCAGGGCACTGGACTAGATGACCTCGAGGTCCCTTCCAGTCCTACAGGTCTATGATTCTTTAACAATTCCTGGTGCACCTTATATTTATTCAGGGGAGGTGTAGCGGGGTGGAGGAGGGCTGTGGAAGGGCGAGATGCATGGAGTGATTGGGAGGAAGCAGGCTCAGCTGGGGCCACACCCCAGTTGGGGCCCAGCTGACCCTATAAAGGCTTGAGCCAGGAGCTCAGCAATCTCTCGCTGTGTTCAGAGAGAGAAGGGCTTGGCTGCAGGGAGCTTAACCAGGTATCTGGAGTGGAGCAGAGCTGGGGAAAGGCCAAAGGAGCCAGGGAGCTCCGGCTTGGGAAAGCCCCAGGCTGCGGGCCTGGCAAGGCCTATTAGGTACTGGGCTGCAGGGGGAAGCCTACAGGTAGCTAGGGGGAGCAGGTCCAAACCCCTTTGCCTGTGATGAATGGCTTATACACTGCAGTCTGCCCCAGTAAATGGGGGCTAGATGAGGAGTGGCAGTAACCAACACGAAGGCAAAGGGGGGATAGTGGGTTGGGGTTCCCCTGGTTGGGGAGACCCCAAGACTGAGGGGTTACTGCCAAGGGGGTAGCACCCCAGAGAAAGGGGCACCAGGGTCCTGGAGGGACACGTGACCAGCGGTAAGGCAGATCACTGGCCTGCAGGAGGTGCTCCTGGCTGGAAAATGAGCTAATTCCCAACGATGACCAACAGGAGGTGCCGTGGGGGTGAGTTCACACCCTTACAGGGGCGACCCTCCTGCAAGAGTGCCTCATCGGGGAGGAGGAAGAGGAGGCCAGCACCGGCTGTGGATGCTCTTTCTCACTTTCTGCATTAGCAGGATCTCCCTTGAGCCGGTTTGGTACCGGGCTCAGTATTGGAGTCCAGACCAGGTGCCGCCTGAGGGGATAGTGCCACCCTTCTTTCCTAGGCCATCAAATAGGAGTGCCTGGAAACTGGATGGAAAATCCCATGTGTTCCAAAAGGGCCACTGGACGGTGTAGATCCCCCCTTGGTATTGGCCACCCAAACACCTGCTTCTTTAGTTGGTGCCTGGAGCCGGCCCTGGGTCTATGGAAGGATGGAAATGCCTGGAGCAGCAACAAAAGCAGCTCCTCGGATGGGAGGAATAGGACCCGATCTCCTATTTGGAAGAGGATGCGTTTCTGTCTGATGACCACTAGGGTGTCATTCCCGCCAGTGCTGGAGACCAACCAGTGCAGTGCTGGAGAGGTTAGCCCAGTGGCAAGCATAACTATTTCCCTTTTTGACAACACCGAAGGGTGTGATACCAAATGTTGAAATGACCCAGCGGGCTCACTCCTATCCACCAGCACTCATAACTCCAACTCCTGTACTGCTAGTGACACAGGTACCAACAGTGAGAGAAGGTCCCTGGCAGCAGAAACACTTCCGGTGTGGTCAGTATTAAGATAGTCTGGTACTGCAAGGTGCCGCAGATATAGAAGGCTCATCTGGTACCAGAATCAATGGTTCCTGCCTAGGTGCTGAGGTCAAAGGTGCTGACTTGTGCAGTACCCAGGCAGAGGAGAGCTTTGGCACTTGACATGGTGATGAGTGACAGGACTCCGGTACGGTACGAGCACTCTTTACCGAATCTGAGGCACTCAGTGCTGACCCTGACCGGCCTGGCTCAGATGCAGGTCTCAGTGTTGCCTCCATGAGCAGGAACTTGAGCCTGACCTCCCAATTCTTTTTTGTGTGAGGCTCAAAGTCCTTGCAGGTCTGTCAGTGGTCCCTAATATAAGCTTCTCCCAGGCACCTAAAACAACCTGAGTGTGGGTTGCTCAGGGGCACAGGAGGTGCAGGGCTTAAAGCTAAATCATGATAACCAACTAATTTACTAAACTTTACTCAGATTAACTCATACTCACTAAAACTAACTATGCCTATGTACAGTAACAAGGAAGTCCACTGAAAGAACTTGCAAATGCAACGAGAGTAGATCCAGCCCCCATTACGGGCGGAAAGAAGGAATAGAAGAATGTGAGATTGGCTGGGTACTACATACTGGTTTTAACAGCATGCGGCAGCAGAGGGTGCTCAAGCAGTCCCAACAGGTCTCGCTGAGGGAAAAATTCCTGACGACTGTGATCGAGGTGAGCACATCCCTCAAGTGGAATGCATATGGGCATCACTCGAAGGGCTATTGCACAAACCTCATGTCACGGTTATGGGGCTGGCTGCTCCCCTGTTCCTTCTCTGGGTGACCCCTCAGGCCTTCCCCTCTCAGACCAGCCCTGGGCTACAGCCCCCTATGGAACAGCTGTGCTGACCCCCAGCACATCCTAATGGACTCAGTACTTGTGGTTCCACCTGCTGGGAGCTGTGACCAGCCGTAACTGCAGTGACCCAAACACCTTTTTATACAAAGTCTCATTTAATCTCCACAGCAGGAGCCAGGCACAGCCAGAGAACAGGGTTTAACACAGTAAAGGGGCTCCCTGCATGTCTACGTCATCCCTAGATCTAGTAGCCTGTCCTACCCCAGGCTCTGATATCTGAGGATGGGGCCGTCTGTTCCCACAGTCTCTGCCTGGCCCCTCCCTGTGGTTTCTGTCAGTGCAGCCCGAGCTCTCGGTTCCCTGTTGTGTCTGTGAGCCTGGTTAATGGTGAGGTGGCTCAGGAGGGAGCATACAGCCGGGGTGAAAGTAAGGCGGTACAGGCCGGTTCAGCATACCGGTGAAAGGTGGCAGCCAGTACTGGCCCATACTGCTGACTTTAAAGAACCTATTTAAAGTGCTGTCATGACAACTCTTTAATGTTGCTGCCCCTTTTGTGCCCCCGCATTGGTGGCCATGCTGGGTCCCTACCAGCACGGCTGCCAATGGGGGGCGCAAAGGAGGCAATGACGACCCGGCAGGAGCCGGTGGAGCCTGGGGCGGCACAGGCCAAGAAGCGCAGATGGACTGGCTGGGGGACGCTGACCCACCCAGCCCCACCCTTTCCACCCGAGGCCCTGCCCCTTCCAGGGGGGTGCAGAGCAGCCCTGCAGGGGTAAGAGCTTCATTTTACTTTCACCCCTGATTGCAATGTTTGCCCGGAGGTGAGGGAGGGGAACCAAACCCAGCTCAAATTAACCTCTCGAGTTCCTGCAGTGACTCCTGTACAACAGTCAGACACAGCTCAGGGTTATTGCAGGGCAGCTCCAAACCCATCATACCCAGTGATCCTCATTTGTTCCCCTAGCACCTACCCATGGTAGCCAGCATCCTGTGCCAGGAATCCGATTGCTGGCTGCTGCCAGAGTGGAAATGGCTGGTTTGGCACTGTCTTCACTCCAAGAGAAAGATGTTTTCACACCATAACACGTCACTGGGGTTCACCTCCACCAGCTACACGGAAGTAAAACACCCATGGCACCAGAGCTGCCTTGTCTCCAGTACGATCAGATGCCAAGAGCACTATCTGGGCCCAGCCGGCTCATCACACACCCACCTTTTATCTAGCATAGACCCAACGTTTGTGGCAGTGCTGCCAGGAATCCCATTGCACACGCGCTGCTGGGTCCCATCACAACCTGCACTAAACCAACAGCCAGGCCCTAAGGTTTAAATGCAGCACACGCAGCAGTAAAGCCAGACCTGCTGCACAGAGGCATTGGGATCACACTTTACAACTCCACATGCAGCCACAGGCTAGAAACTTACTTTTTATTTGTTTTAAACCAAAGCTGAAATTCTCCCACAATCCCAGGACTTCATGAGTTGGGGGTTTAAGAGAAACAGCAAATATCATGTGTCATAGATCCACAGGTCTGGTTCTCTTGAACAGTCCCTGGGAGGTCCCTTTCAGTGTGTCAGCCCATATAGGGTCACACTCTCCATAGGGTACCACTTGGCTTCACCGCCTCCTGGGACCAAACCTCAGCAGTTTCAGCCCCCCGGCTTCCTGCTGTGAGCTCCCCTCAGTGAGTCTGCCTGAGCTGGACACCCAGGGGAGACTTGCACACCCAAAGGGAGCTGTGTACCCCTGACTCCTTGGCTCTGGAGTGACTCTCAGCCAGCACTGTAACAGCAGGAGGGTTTATTAGGTGTTTAGAACATGGTGTAGGAAGTTGTTAGTTAACACAGAGAATCAAAAGTTCCAGCATATTCCATCTGGGTCAGTCTGGAGCCCTCAGACCCCTCTTTAGTCCCAGTCCAGGAGCTTCTCTTTGCCTCCAGCAGCCCACACATAACAACCCCATCTGGCCCAGCCCCTGTCTTTTGTCCCCCAGCTGGTCACACCCAGGGTTGGTGGGGCCATCCATGGTCATCTGTTGCTAGGTGCCAAATATTCAGGCAATTGGAGCGATCATTGTCTTCTGAGAGTCCCCAGTGGCTCCAGGCCCAAGCAGCTGGGCATTGGTCACACCTGTATCTCTGAGCCTCTGCAAAGAGTAAACACCCTTTTCCTCCCACATGGGGGAAACTGAGGCACGTACCATATTTATCCAAAATATTATGAAAAATTCCCACTCTGTGACACGAGACTTGGCAACTCTGCGCTGGCAGCCAGTTCCCCTCTTCTACCCCGCCCCTCTCGCTACAATTCCAGCAGCATTTGAACTTCCCCACACTCTTGTTCAAACAGAAGCTTCTTCAGCATCGTCCATTGTCCCTGCTCCTTGTGAGCCCAGCCAGCCTTGCTACAGCCCAGGGGAGGGCTCCGGTGATTGGGGACGGGTTCAGCCCTCAGGGTGCTGCTCATTGTGAGCCTATCACAATCCAGTCTGATACACAGAAGGCCCAATTCTGTCACCACTCGCATGGCCTGAAGCTGGCAGGAGCAGCGTGTGTGTCTGCAAGGGGAGTGAGTCAGTGCCCCTGTGAGACCTTCCCCTCTGCATCCCCTGACCAGTATGTATTATATTTCCTACATTTAACAGTCGTCTTAATGCAGTTCCCTCCAATCAGCACATTCCAATGTACCTGGGGGTTGGGGCAAAGGATTATCACAAATCGCTGTGGTTTTCCTTTGAGTTCATGGGGAGGAAACATCTGATGTGTCTCCATTTCCCCATGTTCCCTGTGGGGCGAGGTTCTTTTTTGAGTGTCAGCATTTGAGTCTGATTCCCCTGTCATATTTTCTGGCCCTGGTATCCTGGGAACAAGAGTCAGCTCCAGAGACCCCTCGGGAGTCAAGTGCTGAGTGTTTGTCTCATGATTCCCTTTGCCTTGAAGTTTTGAGGTTTCTTTTTCCCCTTCTCTTTTGGGCCTGTTTGCAGTTGTGGATGCTCCTGCTCTGTTTTATGCTCCTTCCTCCACTTGCCAAGCAGGTCGGTGGGTAGATGCTTTCGGATTTATTGTGTCCCACATGAGCTGTTTTCTCTCACTTGCTTGTCTCCACGGTCAAGTTCTGTCCAAGGGCTGGGGCTGTTTCTCTTGTTGCAGGTGACCCTGTGTTTTTTCTGCTCCTTCCTGTCACTGAAGGTATGGGGCTGTGGGATCTCCCTGAATAACAGACCCACTAACTCCTAATTTCTGGGGGAAATTCCAGTTGCCGGGGGCAGGGGGAGATGTTGAGGGGTTTGTTCCTCCCTGCAGGGTGACCAGGGCTGAGGAATGGGAACAATCTCTCAGAACTTTCCACAGGAATCTCCAGGATAAGGGCCATTGAACTGACACTATAAAATGAGAGACTCCTCACAGCTAGATCCAGATACATCCCAGCCACTGTTGGCATCACATCCAAGGTCTGGATTGTAGGGTTGGCCTCCCTGGGGTGACATCACCCCTCATACTTCTGCAGAGCCAAGCACCCCAGCCCAAGGTGTCTCACCTGCCTCTCCCATCTCACTATCCCTCACAGATTCACTCAGCACCCCCACCTCCCAGTACCCCCTGCAAACCTCACCCTATAAAGTATAATGATTCTTGTCCACAAACCCCTCATTCAACCGGGGCTATCAGAGCCCCAGATAGGCCAGGGAGACTGGGGGTTGTGTTGGACTCTTCTGCCATCTTCAGACATGGTGATTTCAGGGTGTTTGCAAACCAGCTCCAGGGTGACACGAACTGGGGAGAGAAACCAGAATAACCTCATTAGCCACAGGTCAGTAGGGAACCCTGTGATCTCACAGCACAGCTGGAGCAAATGACAGAGTATTAAGGGTTGGGGTGGGTAGTGGGGCTGGCACCACTAGCCTAGATCTGGCCATGGAGCAGGGTTTGAGCTCTTTGCTTCCTCTTACTGCTTCCCTGCAGAGGGTCTGTCCCTGGGAGGCGTTAGGTCTCCTGGGACGGGGGTCATGGAGGGTGCCTGGGAGGGAGGGCTGAGTGGGGCTGTTGGGGAAGCTGATGGGGTAGGGATGGATCGTCGCTGATGGGCCCATGGAGATGTTAGGAGGCATCAGGACTAGCTGAGGGGGGGATTGTGAGGGAGCTGCCTGGGAGGTGAGGTTTACAGCTCTGGTCACAGTGTTCAAGTCCATTTGAGGCATCTAGCCCCATGGTCCTACAGCCAGTGCACGCTTGCCCCGCCTGCCCCATGGCAACCTCACACCTCTGACAGCTCAGCTACATAATGATGATGCCACTAACCCCAGTGCAGCGTCTGCTCAACCCCTCACAGCCCCACTCACCTATGTAGCTCCGAGACCTCCTGAAATCTGCAAGGGAAGAGGAATAAACATGGTCAAGGGCCCAGCAAATGCAGGGAACTCGCTCCCACAGGAGATGCTGTTCTGGGAGAGGGGTCACTGGCAAATGGAAAGGAACCGAGCAATGTGAAATGTGACATGAAAACACGTCGTCTTACCTAGCTCTGTGTGCACCTTGTCTCAAATGGAAAGAGACAGAATTATTCCTTTTCATTTAGGCAGAGGGCTCTGTTCTGGGTGCTGCTCTGTGACCAAGTGATCACTTTACATGTGGTTCATGAGCCCTCACTGCTGAAGAAGAAATGACCCAGCTGTGTGAAGCAAGAGACAGGCCCTTTCATCCAGAGATCTCTGCTAATAGCAATGACCGGCTCTCTGGGGTGCCTCTATATTGTCTCAGTATCGGGGACTGGAGCAAATGTTGCTCTCAGGGTCGCTGCTGTAACTCCATGTGCTTCACTGGAGAGAATCTAGATTTACACCGGTGTCACCCAAAGCAGAATCCAGGCCAGTAAGAAACTGCTGTTTGGACATGGTGGCCCCAATGGATTGGGAATTTTAAAAGGACACTGGAAGGATACAAATCTTGGATGGGATTTGCAAAGCATCTAACCTTGATGGAAAACATGGGTCTGGATCCCTATTCAGCTCTGACACTTACATCTTAGGAGAATTTATTTTCTGTGTTGCTAGTAACCCTTTGGAGCATCAAAACTGCACACTCCAGCTGTCATCTATAGAAAGCGGCTGATACCCATCTGCTCCATCAGAACAATGTGATTGACAGGGGACACCTGTCTGTCTATCCACACATGAGAGCAGGTGACCCTGTGTCTGCTGCAGAGAGCTCACAGTGCTGCACTGGGATTTATGTAACTCTAATGTGACTCAGATTCAGTGTGAGCCATTGTCAGCAAAGTGAAATGGGGCTGTTCCAAACTTTGGGTACATCTACACTGCAGCCCTAGTGCCCTAAAAGTAGCAGAGTGTCTGGGAGCAGCATATGCAGTGGTTTTGGCCAGCTGCTCAAGTATAAACCCTCTTGGACCCTCAGGTATGTAATCAGGTGGCTACACTCAGCCACTGCCCGTGCTATCCCACTGTGACACTCTGTACCTCAGAGTAGCACCCTGGAACCCCCATATTCACTGCTGTGATATAATTATGCTGTTCTTGTGAGGTATCATTTTAAAAGGCTTGATCTGTTGAACATTAATATCCAGTTGGATTGTATGTGCTAACACTGTATGTGAGGTTATGAGGTATTGCTGTACGTGTTACTGAAATATGTTGTGAGGCTAGGAACACCCACAAAAGAAAGGAGCAGCCAGACAGAGTTAATGGTCCATCAACACCTATGAAGAAAAGAATCCACTGTCCCTGAGACTCTAGGCAATGGAGACTGTTTGACCACAGGAAGCTGGAAGAAAGTATAAAAGAGGGGAAGTGACATCGTCACTTGACCTCTCTCCACTCCCAACTCAACACCTGGAAGAACAACTGGAGAACAAAGTGACTTTCAAGGACCTTCATGATTTCCACAGCTACAGTGGCTGGTGCGGCTTACCCAAGGGCCACTCGAGCAGCTGGGGCAGCCCCCAGGGCCACCCATGCTAATTGCTGCTGGGGTGGCCCCTTGGCTCATCCTCACCAGCTGCTGTTAGAGCAGCCCGGAGCATGGCCCCTGGGCTGTCTGAGCAGGAGCTGGTGCAGCTGACCCCAGGTGCAACCCCAGAGCAACCTTCCTGGAGCAACAGCAGTACCCCAGGCCTCCCTTCTCACCCCCCGCCACCCTGGAGCAGCTAAGATTTAGTCATAGATATTTATAGTACAAGTCATGGACAGGTCACGGGCCGTGAATTTTTGTTTATTTCCTATGACCTGCCCATGACTTTTACTAAAAATACCCATTACTAACTCTTAGCCTTATTCATGAGTGGCAGGGGGATCTTTCATGTAACACAACTGGCTGTGTCCCTGTCTGTGGGTGGCTGTGTAAGTGCAGCATCTGTCAGAGGCTTGACACAGCATCACAGTGTGAAGGAGAACCCAGGTGGTTCATTTGGGGGGCTCAGTGGTCCCACAATCCAGGTTGCATTCTAGGAACCCCGACACACCCACCCACACTGCTACTGTTAGTGCATTAGCTCAAGTAGAACTATCGTGTGTCTGGCTACCCTTGCTGGGAAGCTCTCTCCCAGTTGCAGTGCAGATGTACGCAATGAGCCAAGGGTGTCAGAACCAACAGAACATGTCAGAAAAAAACCCTATTGTTAATGAACAACAGACAAGGTCCCAGATCAGCCCCTAAACAAAACCTGCAAATTGCCCCCAGCTACTGTTATTGCAGGGAATGAGAGGAGAAAGCATCACACCAGAACATATGTCACATAGAAAGAAACCTGCACTGCCACAGCCTGTCACCCAACCTCAGCCTTCCTATTTCTGTGCTGTGCAATCCCTTTGCAGTGTTCATTTGCAAAAGTGTGTAACTCTAGGGTTAGTACTTGGCAGGAGCTTAGCAGAGGGAGGGCTCTGTGGGTCTGGATTTACTGTCCACCCCTAGAGATGTGGGGTCAGGTCCTGTTTCAGCTCTGAGTAGAGCAATGTGTGTGGTGTCAGAGGTCACCTCACAAAGCCCCTGCAGAGCATTGTAGGGTTCAGAGGCTCTGTTCATTTGATATCCAGGTCTAGATGAGGAGTGGGGGGAAACAGGACAGGACTGAGGAGCTGAGGGCTGGATAGCAGGGAAGCTGTGGGTGGGGCTGAGGGATACCAACAGAGCTGGGGCTGGGAGAGGAAGCCCAGGGCTGAGATAGCTGTGGGCTGCAGTTAATGGAGGTGTTTGTACCATGGAGACCCCCTACACAGCTCTGTTCTGGGTCCACTGCCAGTGATCTCGCATGTGTGGTGTGTGCGAGGTCACGCTGTGCAGAGGACACCATTTGGAGTCCTGGGGAGCACTGAGCAAGACAGAGCAGCTGCCCCCTGTTGGACCAGATCTGGCTTTCAGGGGACAGTTTCCAGCCTTGGCTTGCAGGTGTTTAATGCCATGACTAGCTGCAAGTCAGGATCGAGGGTCATTGGCAGAGCTCTGTGTGAGAGAACCCAAGGCTGGGATTTTGGGAGGCTCCAGGTGGGCATGAAGGGATCCAGCCGAGCTGGGTGCAGTCAGCCCAGCATTGGGGAGTAGGGATTTTGCATATCTGAACTGAGATGTCTCCACAGAACTGCATGGAGGAAGTTTTCCCAGCGCATAACTAAGTGCCATCCACACTAGAAACATTAAATTGGCGCAGCTGCACTGAGGCTGTTGTAGCACCTCTGGTGAAGTTGCTTTTTGCTGAAGGGAGAGAGCTCTTCTTTCCAAATATCTACAACACCTCCTTGCATGGTGGTGGCTACGTCAGCAGGAGAATATCTCCTGCCAATGCAGTGCTGTCCATGCTGGCGCTTACATCATTGCAACTTGTGTCGCTCAGTAGGGCGGCTTTTAGACACCCCTGAGTCATGTCAATTATATCATCCTAAGCCCTAGTGTAGACCTGCCCCGTGTCCGCCTTTCCCTGAGCACTAGTGTCACTTTCTGTCATTAAGGATGATACTGAAACCTGAGCTGCAAACTCTGCAGTGTTTGTTTATTTCCCAGGGATGGGGAGATGATCATGAAGGTGACTGAAATCCATACAGCACATGTGGTGCTTTTCCTATCACATGACAGTGTGAAAGCCCAGACACATGTTTACTAGAGATTATCCAAGTACCCGATTGTAAGAAGAAATGGTCACTTACCTTGTGCTTAACTGTGGTTCTTCAAGACGTGTCCCAACGGGTGCTCTACTCCCTGCCCTCTGTCCCTTCTGCATTAGAGTTCTCTGCTGGGAGCTTTGCGGCAGATAAGAACTGAGGGTGGTTTGCCTGTGCAGTGCTGTATAGTAGGGGTGGCCAAACTTACTGAGCCTCTGAGCTGCATACAACAATCTTCAGAAGTTCAAAAGTTGAGACGTGCCTGCTGGGGTTTCTGCCCCATGGGTGGCACCTGCCAGGGCTCAGGGCTTCAGCCCCGCTCCTGCTGAAGCCCAAGCTCCGGCAAGCGTTCCCCATGGGGCTGAAGGCCCAAGACACCCCTCTCTGCTGGGCAGAAGACCCCACCCCACGACCCTGCTGCAAGGTCCCAAGTGCCCCCACCAAGTCTGATAGGTGGAGAATTGGAGCTGGTGGGCAGGGACCCGTGAGTTGTATTTTAACTATAAAAGAGCCACATGCAGATCATGAGCAGCACTTTGGCCATCCTCGCTATATAACAATGGCACAGGGCATGGGCTGACATGCCTGGGCTGAAAGGACACTGCCATGAGAAATATTTGATCAAAGGCGCAAGGGGCACTAGTGCACTGAAAGTAGAGCACCCACAGAGACAGTAACTGAAGAACCACTACTTGTACTCCTGAGACCCTGGAATGAGGGAGAGAAAAACAGTTAGACACAGAAGCTTTGTGCCCCATAACAACTGGGGTTAGTTACAGACACCCCAGAGCCACACTTCTAGCCTGAGCAGCCAGCAGCTTTGATAGGATCAGAGATGGCAGTTAGTGATTCACACCAATATGCAGGAGCCCTGGGATTTGCAAAGCATCTAACCTTGATGGAAGACATGGGTCTGGATACTGATTCAGCTCTGACATTCTCAACCCTTCTGTGTAAGGAGAATACCTTTTCTGTGTTACTAATAGCTCTTTGGAGCATCAAAGTTATGCACTCCAGGTATAACCAGGGGATGGATGTGCAGATAATTGAAGCTCAGATTTGGGATCTGGCCTTAGCAACAAAGCATGGTAATGGGAGCCTGAATCTGGTCTTTGCTCACCTCCACTTTCTGGGACTTGGCTGGGAAGATCCTGCCCTGCAGAAGCATCTATAGAAAGCAGCTGGTCCCCTTATCCTACATCAGCACAATGTGATTGGCATTGGATTGTCAAGGCCAGGTGACACCTGTCTGTCTATCCAGATATGAGAACAGGTAGCCCTATGTCTGCTGCACAGAGCTCACAGCACTGCTGTGGGATTGGGGTGACTCTAATTTTGGCCCAAAATGTTTGCTCAGCCCTGCCCTGTGGTGCTGGTGCTTCTGGATCTGCTCAGAACCATGTGTGACTGGGACCCTCTCCACAGGGGCTCTAATGAGAAGCTGGATGAACTTACAAAGCCTCTGATGCGGCTTCTGGTATTCTGGAAAGAGAAGAGAAGGAGACTATTATAGGTTCAGCATGGGTCATTTTGAGCAGGGTGACACAGGGTTATTTCAAACTCTGGGTACATCTACACTGCAGCTGGCAGTGAGCTTCTCAGTCTGGGCAGACAGACACCCAGCAGCTCTGTTCAAGCCAGTGCGCTAAAAGTAGCAGGGTCACGGGGGTAGCACATGCAATGGTTTTGACTAGCTGCTCAAACACTAACCTTCTCGCACCTCCTGGGTATGTACACAAATGGCTACCCTGAGCTGCAGCCCCTGCTACCCCAGCCACAGTGCTATTGTTAGTGTGCTAATTCAAACAGAGTTAGCATGTGTCTGGCTCGCCGTGCTGGGAAGCTCGCTCCCAGCTGCAATGCAAACATACCCAATGAGCCAAGGGTCTCAGAACCAACAGCACAGATCAGAAAAAGTGTTGGTAAATGAACAACAGAAAAAGTCCCAGATCAACCCCTAAACAAAATGAACAAATTTTCCCTCGTTACCGTCATTGAAAGGAATTAGGAAAGGGAGCATCACACCAGAGCATGTATCATGTAGAGAGAGACTGCATGTATCATGTAGCTGCAGCCTCTCACCCAGCCTCAGACCTCCTATTTCTGTGCTAGACAATCCCTTTGTGGTGATGATCTGCATAAGTGTGTAACTCTAGGGTTAGTGGATGGCTGGGGAAGGGATCGTGGGGCTGTGTGACACTGGATTTACTGCTCACCCCTAGAGATGTGGAGTGGGGTCCTGTCTTGGCATCTAGTGGAACAAGGTGAGCGGTGGTCCCCATCAGAGCCCATATAGCACATCATAGCATTTGGAGGCTCTGTTCATTCGAGGCCCAGACTTAGACTGGGAGGGGGTAAAACAGGGGTGAGGAACTGAGGGCTGGGATAGCAGGGCAGCTGTGGGTGGTACTGAGGGATGATACTGAAATGTGAGCTACAGATACTGCAGTGTTTGAATATTTTCAGGGCAGGGGGTGATGATCTTGAAGGTGACTAAAGATTATACATTCAGTATGGTGATTGTCCTGTATTGTTACAGCGTGAAAGCACAAACACACGTCTACTAGGGATTATCCAGATACCTGATTCCAGTTGCATGTTCTTATCCTTCTCAGTGTCTGAAATGGGCAAGAGAAAAGAGTTAGACACAGACACAGGAGCTGTGTGATGCTTTGTGACCCATAATGACTGGGGTTAGTTACAGACACCCACAATCACACTCCCAGACCCAGGGCAGGAGCCAGCAGCATTGATAGCTGTGAGGCTGGTGGTTAGTGACACACTAACCTGCAGGAGCCATGGGATTTGCAGATCATCTCACCTTGATGGAAGATGTGGATCTGGATCCCAATAGAGCTCTGACATTCCCAATCCTTCCATCTAAGGGCAATTCCTGTTCTGTGTTACTAACAGCCCTTTGGAGCATCAAGGCTATGCCCTCCAGGTATAATTACCTGGAGGGCATGGCCGTGCAGATGATTGGGGTTCAAATTTGGTATCTGGCTTTGCCAACAAAACATGGAAACATGACCCACGTTCTGGGAATGGGCCCAGAAGAGCTACACTCCAACAGTCATCTATAGACAGCAGCCAGAACAATGTGATCGGCATTGGATTGTCAAAGGCCAGGTGACACCTGTCTGCCTATCCAGGCATAAGAGCAGGTAACCCTGTATCTGCTGTAGAGAGCTCACAGTGCTGCACTGGATCTGGGATAACTAATGTGACTCTAATTTCAGCTCAAAATGTTCACTCAGCCCTGCCCTGCGGTGTCACTGTTTCTGGATCTGCTCAGCACCTTGTGTGGCTGGGAACCACAGCCCAGAGGCTCTACCGGGGACATGGATGAACTTACTAATCGTCAGACGCAGGTTGCCGCACTCTGGGGAGAGAAGAAAAGAAGATCATGGATTCAGCATGGGCCTGCTCCACATTTTGGGTACGTCTATTCTGCAGCTGGGAGGGTGCTTCCCAGTTTGGGCAGGCAGACACGTGCTAGATCTGCTTGAGCCAGTGCGCTAAAAGTAGCAGGGAAGCACGTGCTGGAGTTTGGACTAGTCGCTAAAGAACAAACTTTTTCGGACCTCCTGGTGCATAGTCAGGCTAATACCTTTAGCTCCTCCCCATACTGCTCCCAGATACACTGATAGTCCAGCCATGCTATATCAACAGCAAGGCCCTAGAGTTTCACACTCTCTTATCCAAGCATATCCAGAACGTGTTACCATTGATCAGGAGTCTCAGTTCATGAGCTGGTTCCAATGGAAGGCCCTATGCCCTGATGGGGGTCCACATGTGTCTTTTCTCTGCTTATCCTCCCATATCCGAAGGCCAAAAGGAAAGGACCAACAAGATCCTTGAACAGTTGCTGTGAGATTACTTCAGCCAGCACCACAATGATTGGTCCTCGCCTCTCCCTTCTGCAGAGTTTCCACAGAACAACATAGACCATTAATCCATCGATCAAAAAAGACCTTTTTGTACTTAGTATGGGTACCACCCCTGAATCCATCCACAATTACCTGTGTCTTATCCCAGCCCAGCCACCTCAGTCCTAGTACAGCAGAGTAATCAGGTTCACGAGTAAGGAAACATCTTGAATAGGCAAGACAAGACTACAAACGTTATGCAGACCATCAACAGCAAGGCCCCACCTAGTCAATGAGGCAAAAAGTATGGCTCTCTATGGAGCATCTCCGCACAGATGCACACTCGCAAACACTTGCACACTTGCAAGCTAGACTTTCAGTTCTTTGGTTCCTTTACGATACAGAAACAGGTTAACTCAGTCTTTGAATGTCAATTTCCCCACTCTCAGAAGATTCATCTGCTGTTTCATGTCTCCCTTTTGAAATCCTACATGGAAATCCCATTTAACAGGCTTTGGTACCTTATCTGAGAGGGATATGGCCCCCAGCACACCTGAGCAGTGGCAGAAAATATACCCTCCCCTGCACTAATATGAGCATTCAGTAATATCTCCTAAAAAAGCCTGGTCCAATCTTGCCAGGGGGTCTCACTTGTCAAGGGACTGGAGCCAGGGAGATGTCTTAAAGCCTGGTCCACAGGGCTCTTCTCAGTCAGTAAATTCCACCCCACATCCCACTGACCTGCTGACAGTTACCAGAACTACAATCTCAAATTTGACAGAGAACTCCAGTCCAGGGATCAGATTAGTGCAGGGTGGCCAGCCTGTGGCTCCAAAGCTCTTCAGAAGTTAATATGCAGTTCCTTGTATAGGGACCAACTCCCAGGCTGGAGCTACAGGTGCCAACTTTCCAATGTGCAATGGTGTGCTTATTGCTCAAATCCTGGCTCTGCCACAGGTCCTGCCCCCACTCCACCACTTCCCACCCACTCCCCTTAGCCTGCAGCCCCTCGGTCCTACCCCTCCTTCCCAGAGCCTCCTGCACACCACGAAACAGCTGATCAGGAGATGTGGGGAGGGAGGGGGAGACGTAGATTGGCGGGTCTGCCGATGGGCAGGAGGCACTGGGAGCGGGCTGGGGAGTTGATGGGGGGCTGCTGATGTATTACTGTGGCTCTTTGGCAATGTACATCCGTAAGTTCTGGCTCCTTCTCAGGCTCAAGTTGGCCACCCCTGGATTAGTGGAACAGGAGGGTCATGACTGGTTCTCTGGTCTATTTAAATCAAGCCTGGAACCAGTAAGTTGTCCATGCTGTCGGAGAAAAACTTAGTTCTTACTCTTTGGTTGGGTGCAGCAAAATTAAATATATAAAAATATATACAATTGCATAGAGGGAGGGAATATACAAGGACACGAGGCTTCCCCCTCCTAGGCAGGTCACTTCACAGTAAACAATTACAGCAGCATTTATATTGTTTGTTATATACAATAATAAGCAACAGCTGCATTTTGCTTATACATAGGTCATCCTGATACTTTATTTTTTTTACTTTTATTTAGATGCCAGTCTACATTCCTCATTATTGGCACAACGTTGCAACAACTTCTCCCACAGTTCTTTCCCACTCACCTCACACAATCCTTGCTTCTACAGATTTCGCATTCTTAGGGTTACTGTTAGCCTGGCTCTTGCTCTACTTCCACATGCAAATGGCATTTTCACTGCTGAGTTCTGCTTCCCTTGCGCTAACTGCTCCTACTCCCTGACCCTGATCTCCTGGTAACCTGACTCTGCCTGTCTCCTCACCCCTGACACCTGTTCCAACCACTAGGCCTGACGCCCACGTCCTCTTCATGACACGCGAGTTGAACTAGCCTGTATCTGGCTACCCGATTTGGGAAAACTGCTTCCAGCTGCACTATAGACCTACCCAAAGAGCCAAGGGTCTCAGGTCTGACAGGACATGCCAGACAAAGCTGTTGTTAATGAACAATAGAGAAGGTCCCAAATCAGCATTAAAACATAGCTCATAAATTTTCCCTTGGAGTTGCTGCCCCAGCTGATGGCAGCACACCCAGCTGATTGCATTACAGGGAAAGAGGAAAGCGAGTGTCACACCAGAACATGTATTGGGTACAGAGAGGACTGCAGCGCTGCAGCCCATCACCCAGCTACAAAGCTCCTATTTCTGTGCAGGGCAATCCCTTTGTGATTTTGACATGCAAAAGTGTGTAACTCTAGGCTCAGTGGTTGGAAGGAGCTTAGCTGGAGAAGGACTCCATGGAGTTGAGTGGCACTGGAGTTACTGTCCATCCCTAGATACATGGATCATGTCCTGTCTCGAATCCTAGTGGAACAATGTGGGTGGTGGGGCCCATCAGAGTGCACCTCACAAATCCCATATAGAATGGAGTACGATGTGGAGACTCTGTGTTCATTTGAGTCCCAGGCCTAGACTAGGAGGCGGAAAAACAGGACTAAGGAGCTGACAGCTGGGATTGCAGGGACGCATGGGTGGCATCTCTGTTAATTTCACGCTCAGGCCAAGAGTATAAGGGTGAAGGTGCAGGTAGGAAAGGAGTGTACAGGACAGAGGAGCTCAGGGCTGGGATAACAGGGAGGTAGATGGTGGGGAATGAGGGGCACCAGCAGAGCTGTGCGCATGTGGGAATCTCAGAGTTGTGATGACAGATTATTTTGCAGGTCAGAATTGAGATATTTCCACAGATCTGCATGGAGGAAGTTTGCCCAGCCCCTCACTAAGGGCTTGTCTTAGTTGGTGTGATTATCCTACTAATCCAGCCAGCAGTATCAATTAAGCTCAGCACACAGCAAGTAACTCCCAAACACAAACAAACACACACTACAGACAGTCACTTACCCCAAGTGCTGCTTTGGGACTGCTCGCATGGATGCTGCAGGTGAGCACTAAACAACACCTAGTTCATTCTAACAAAGTCCTTTTCAAATAAGACTATATACATGCAAATTAGGGACCTTTCAGTTCACACCAACAGCAACCACATAGGGTGCTTACAGAGCAGCACTTTGGTGTGCATTCGTATTCACACCCCTGTACTCTGAACGATTGGGCAATGTAGACCTAGCCAGAATCCTGCTGTTCCATAGGCATGAAATTCACTCTCAGTTGTTAGGGATGGTACTGAAATGTGAGCTGCCAACTCTGCAGTGCACATTTCTATCCTGGGCAGGGGGAGATGATTGTGATGGTGTCTAAAGATCACACATTGTATGTGGTGATATTTGTAATTATCAGAGAGGGAAAGCACAGACACGTTTATCAGGGGTTGACTTAAGTACCTGATTCCAGCTGCTTGTTCTTCCTCTGCTCATCCTCTGAAATGGGGAAGAGAAAAGAGTTAGACAGAGAGACAGGACCTGTGTGATGCTGTGTGACCCATTGTGACTGGGGTTAGTTACAGACACCCACAGTCACACTCCCAGACCCAGGGCAGGAGCCAGCAGCATTGATAGCAGTGAGGCTGGTGGTTAGTGACACACTAATATGCAGGAGCCATGGGATTTGCAGATCATCTCACCTTGATGGAAGATGTGGATCTGGATCCCAATAGAGCTCTGACATTCCCAACCCTTCCATCTAAGGGCAATTCCTGTTCTGTGCTACTAACAGCCCTTTGGAGCAACAAAGCTATGCACTCCAGGTGTAATTAGGGCATGGCCGTGCAGATGATTGGGGTTCAAATTTGGTATTTGGCTTCGTCAACAAAGCATGGAAAAATGACCCATGTTCAGGGAACGGGCCCAGAAAAGCTGCGCTCCAACAGTCATCTATAGACAGCAGCCAGAACAATATGATCGGCATTGGATTGTCAAAGGCCAGGTGACACCTGTCTGCCTATCCAGGCATAAGAGCAGGTAACCCTGTATCTGCCGTAGAGAGCTCACAGTGCTGCACTGGATCTGGGATAACTAATGTGACTAGAATTTCAGCTCAAAATGTTCACTCAGCCCTGCCCTGCGGTTTCTGTGCTTCTGGATCTGCTCAGCGCCTTGTGTGGCTGGGAACCACAGCCCAGGGGCTCTGCTGGGGACATGGAT
Source organism: Aldabrachelys gigantea (assembly GCA_026122505.1). Lineage (NCBI taxonomy): Eukaryota > Metazoa > Chordata > Testudines > Testudinidae > Aldabrachelys > Aldabrachelys gigantea. Next base: position 15,547,823 of record CM047489.1, on the reverse strand, counting down.
GAACTTACTAATCGTCAGACGCAGGTTGCCGCACTCTGGGGAGAGAAGAAAAGAAGATCATGGATTCAGCATGGGCCTGCTCCAAATTTTGGGTATATCTATTCTGCAGCTGGGAGGGTGCTTCCCAATTTGGGCAGGCAGACACGTGCTAGATCTGTTTGAGCCAGTGCGCTAAAAGTAGCAGGGAAGCATGTGCTGGAGTTTGGACTAGCTGCTAAAGAACAAACTTGTTCAGACCTCCTGGTGCATAGTCAGGCTAATACCTTTAGCTCCTGCCCATACTGCTCCCAGATATACTGTTAGTCCAGCCATGCTATATCAACAACAGGGCCCTAGAGTTTCACACTCTCATCTCCATGGCCATCTCGAATGTGTTACCACTGATGAGGGGTTTCAGTTCATGACCTGGTTCCAGTGGAAGACCCTATGCCCTGATGGGGGTCCACGCATGTCTTTTCTCTGCTTATCCTCCCATATCCGAAGGCCAAAAGGAAAGGACCAACAAGATCCTTGAACACTAGCTGAGAGATTACTTCAGCTAGCACCACAAAGTTTGGTCCTCGCCTCTCCCTTCTGCAGAGTTTCCACATAACAACATAGATGATTAATCCATGGATCAAAAAAAACCTTTTTGTACTTAGTATGGGTACCATCCCTGACTCCATCCACAATTACCTGTGTCTTATCCCAGCCCAGCCACCTCAGTCCTAGTACAGCAGAGTAATCAGGTTCACGAGTAAGGAAACATCTTGAATAGGCAAGACAAGACTACAAAAGTTACGCAGACCATCAATTGCAAGGCCCCACCTACTCAGTGGGGCAAATAGTATGGCTCTTTATGGAGCATCTCCCCACAGATGCACATTCGCAGACACTTGCATACTCGCAAGCTAGACTTTCAGTTCCTTGGTTCCTTTATGATACAGAAACAGGTTAACTCAGTCTTTGAATGTCCATTTCCCCACTCTCAGAAGATTCATCTGCTGTTTCATGTCTCCCTTTTGAAATCCTACACGGAAATCCCCTTGACAGGCTTTGGTACCTTATCTGTAGTGCCAGCTTTAGGCCAGTTCGACCAATTCTCCCGAATCGGGCCCCGCGCCTAAGAGGGCCCCGCACCCAGTGAGAATCCCTTCCCTGTCTAGAGGCGCCTTTTTAATTTTTACTCACCTGGCAGCGCTTCGGGTTTCCAGCGACACTTCGATGGTGGGTCCTTAGCTTGCTCTGGGTCTTCGTCGGCACTTCGGTGGCAGGTCCTTCGGGGCCGCCAAAGACCTGGAGCGAGTGAAGAACCCACCGCCAAAGTGCCACCGAAGACTCAGAGCACTGCCCGGTGAATACAAGCCCCACGTGTTTTTCTACAGATGTTTTTTGTTGTTGTTTTGGTTTGTTGTTGTTTTTAAGTCATCCCTGCCGGGGCCCCGTCAAAACTGTTCGAAGTGGGCCCCACACTTCCCAAAGCCGGCCTTGCTTGTCTGAGAGGGATCCGACCCCCAGCACACCTGAACAGTGGCAGAAAATATACCCTCCCCTGCACTAATATGAGCATTCCATAAAAATCACGTGAAAAAGCTTGGTCCAGTGTTGCCCGGGGGTCTCACTTGTTAACCCACGTCCCACTGACCTGCTGACAGCTACCAGAGTTACAATCTCAAATTTGACAGAGGACTCCAGTCCAGGGATCAGATCAGTGCAGGGTGGCCAACCTGCGGCTCCAAAGCTCTTTAGAAGTTAATATGCAGCTCCTTGTATAGGCACCAGATCCAGGACTGCAGCTACAGGGGCCAATTTTCCAATGTGCAATGGGGTGCTCATTGCTCAAATCCTGGCTCTGCCACAAGTCCTGCCCCCGCTTCACCACTTCCCACCCACTCCCCTGAGCCTGCAGCCCCTCGGTCCTCCCCCTCCTTCCCAGAGCCTCCTGCACACCATGAAACAGCAGATCAGGAGGTATGGGTGGGAGGGGGAGGCGCAGATCGGCAGGTCTGCTGATGGGCAGGAGGCACTGCGAGTGGGCTGGGGAGCTGATGGGGGGCTGCTGACCTATTACTGTGGCTCTTTGGCAATGTACATCGGTAAGTTCTGTCTCCTTCTCAGGCTCAAGTATGCCACACCTGGATTGGTGGAACAGGTGGGTCCTGACTGGTCCTCTGATCTATTTAAACCAAGCCTGCGACCAGTAAGTTGTCCATGCTGCCAGAAAAAAACTTAGTTCTTACTCTTTGGTTGAGTGCAGCATTTATACTGTTTGTTATATACAATAATAAGCAACAGCTGCATTTTGCTTATACATAGGTCATCTTGATCTTTTATTTTTTTTACTTTTATTTAGATGCCAGTCTACATTCCTCATTATTGACACAACGTCGCAACAACTTCTCCCACAGTTCTTTCCCACTCACCTCACACAATCCTTGCTTCTACAGATTTCGCATTCTTAGGGTTACTGTTAGCCTGGCTCTTGCTCTACTTCCACATGCAAATGGCATTTTCACTGCTGAGTTCTGCTTCCCTTGCGCTAACTGCTCCTACTCCCTGACCCTGATCTCCTGGTAACCTGACTCTGCCTGTCTCCTCACCCCTGACACCTGTTCCAACCACTAGGCCTGACGCCCACGTCCTCTTCATGACACGCGAGTTGAACTAGCCTGTATCTGGCTACCCGATTTGGGAAAACTGCTTCCAGCTGCACTATAGACCTACCCAAAGAGCCAAGGGTCTCAGGTCTGACAGGACATGCCAGACAAAGCTGTTGTTAATGAACAATAGAGAAGGTCCCAAATCAGCATTAAAACATAGCTCATAAATTTTCCCTTGGAGTTGCTGCCCCAGCTGATGGCAGCACACCCAGCTGATTGCATTACAGGGAAAGAGGAAAGCGAGTGTCACACCAGAACATGTATTGGGTACAGAGAGGACTGCAGCGCTGCAGCCCATCACCCAGCTACAAAGCTCCTATTTCTGTGCAGGGCAATCCCTTTGTGATTTTGATATGCAAAAGTGTGTAACTCTAGGCTCAGTGGTTGGAAGGAGCTTAGCTGGAGAAGGACTCCATGGAGTTGAGTGGCACTGGAGTTACTGTCCATCCCTAGATACATGGATCATGTCCTGTCTCGAATCCTAGTGGAACAATGTGGGTGGTGGGGCCCATCAGAGTGCACCTCACAAATCCCATATAGAATGGAGTACGATGTGGAGACTCTGTGTTCATTTGAGTCCCAGGCCTAGACTAGGAGGCGGAAAAACAGGACTAAGGAGCTGACAGCTGGGATTGCAGGGATGCATGGGTGGCATCTCTGTTAATTTCACGCTCAGGCCAAGAGTATAAGGGTGAAGGTGCAGGTAGGAAAGGAGTGTACAGGACAGAGGAGCTCAGGGCTGGGATAACAGGGAGGTAGATGGTGGGGAATGAGGGGCACAAGCAGAGCTGTGCGCATGTGGGGAGCTCAGAGTTGTGATGACAGATTATTTTGCAGGTCAGAATTGAGATATTTCCACAGATCTGCATGGAGGAAGTTTGCCCAGCCCCTCACTAAGGGCTTGTCTTAGTTGGTGTGATTATCCTACTAATCCAGCCAGCAGTATCAATTAAGCTCAGCACACAGCAAGTAACTCCCAAACACAAACAAACACACACTACAGACAGTCACTTACCCCAAGTGCTGCTTTGGGACTGCTCGCATGGATGCTGCAGGTGAGCACTAAACAACACCTAGTTCATTCTAACAAAGTCCTTTTCAAATAAGACTATATACATGCAAATTAGGGACCTTTCAGTTCACACCAACAGCAACCACATAGGGTGCTTACAGAGCAGCACTTTGGTGTGCATTCGTATTCACACCCCTGTACTCTGAACGATTGGGCAATGTAGACCTAGCCAGAATCCTGCTGTTCCATAGGCATGAAATTCACTCTCAGTTGTTAGGGATGGTACTGAAATGTGAGCTGCCAACTCTGCAGTGCACATTTCTATCCTGGGCAGGGGGAGATGATTGTGATGGTGTCTAAAGATCACACATTGTATGTGGTGATATTCCTAATTATCAGAGAGGGAAAGCACAGACACGTTTATCAGGGGTTGACTTAAGTACCTGATTCCAGCTGCTTGTTCTTCCTCTGCTCATCCTCTGAAATGGGGAAGAGAAAAGAGTTAGACAGAGAGACAGGAGCTGTGTGATGCTGTGTGACCCATTGTGACTGGGGTTAGTTACAGACACCCACAGTCACACTCCCAGACCCAGGGCAGGAGCCAGCAGCATTGATAGCAGTGAGGCTGGTGGTTAGTGACACACTAATATGCAGGAGCCATGGGATTTGCAGATCATCTCACCTTGATGGAAGATGTGGATCTGGATCCCAATAGAGCTCTGACATTCCCAACCCTTCCATCTAAGGGCAATTCCTGTTCTGTGCTACTAACAGCCCTTTGGAGCAACAAAGCTATGCACTCCAGGTGTAATTAGGGCATGGCCGTGCAGATGATTGGGGTTCAAATTTGGTATTTGGCTTCGTCAACAAAGCATGGAAAAATGACCCATGTTCAGGGAACGGGCCCAGAAAAGCTGCGCTCCAACAGTCATCTATAGACAGCAGCCAGAACAATGTGATCGGCATTGGATTGTCAAAGGCCAGGTGACACCTGTCTGCCTATCCAGGCATAAGAGCAGGTAACCCTGTATCTGCCGTAGAGAGCTCACAGTGCTGCACTGGATCTGGGATAACTAATGTGACTAGAATTTCAGCTCAAAATGTTCACTCAGCCCTGCCCTGCGGTTTCTGTGCTTCTGGATCTGCTCAGCGCCTTGTGTGGCTGGGAACCACAGCCCAGGGGCTCTGCTGGGGACATGGATGAACTTACTAATCGTCAGACGCAGGTTGCCGCACTCTGGGGAGAGAAGAAAAGAAGATCATGGATTCAGCATGGGCCTGCTCCAAATTTTGGGTATATCTATTCTGCAGCTGGGAGGGTGCTTCCCAATTTGGGCAGGCAGACATGTGCTAGATCTGTTTGAGCCAGTGCGCTAAAAGTAGCAGGGAAGCAAGTGCTGGAGTTTGGACTAGTTGCTAAAGAACAAACTTGTTCAGACCTCCTGGTGCATAGTCAGGCTAATACCTTTAGCTCCTGCCCATACTGCTCCCAGATATACTGTTAGTCCAGCCATGCTATATCAACAACAGGGCCCTAGAGTTTCACACTCTCATCTCCATGGCCATCTCGAATGTGTTACCACTGATGAGGGGTTTCAGTTCATGACCTGGTTCCAGTGGAAGGCCCTATGCCCTGATGGGGGTCCACGCATGTCTTTTCTCTGCTTATCCTCCCATATCCGAAGGCCAAAAGGAAAGGACCAACAAGATCCTTGAACACTAGCTGAGAGATTACTTCAGCTAGCACCACAAAGTTTGGTCCTCGCCTCTCCCTTCTGCAGAGTTTCCACATAACAACATAGATGATTAATCCATGGATCAAAAAAAACCTTTTTGTACTTAGTATGGGTACCATCCCTGACTCCATCCACAATTACCTGTGTCTTATCCCAGCCCAGCCACCTCAGTCCTAGTACAGCAGAGTAATCAGGTTCACGAGTAAGGAAACATCTTGAATAGGCAAGACAAGACTACAAAAGTTACGCAGACCATCAATTGCAAGGCCCCACCTACTCAGTGGGGCAAAAAATATGGCTCTTTATGGAGCATTTCCCCACAGATGCACATTCGCAGACACTTGCATACTCGCAAGCTAGACTTTCAGTTCCTTGGTTCCTTTACAATACAGAAACAGGTTAACTCAGTCTTTGAATGTCCATTTCCCCACTCTCAGAAGATTCATCTGCTGTTTCATGTCTCCCTTTTGAAATCCTACACGGAAATCCCCTTGACAGGCTTTGGTACCTTATCTGTAGTGCCAGCTTTAGGCCAATTCGACCAATTCCCCCGAATCGGGCCCCGCGCCTAAGAGGGCCCCGCACCCAGTGAGAATCCCTTCCCTGTCTAGAGGCGCCTTTTTAATTTTTACTCACCTGGCAGCGCTTCGGGTTTCCAGCGACACTTCGATGGTGGGTCCTTAGCTTGCTCTGGGTCTTTGTCGGCACTTCGGTGGCAGGTCCTTCGGGGCCGCCAAAGACCTGGAGCGAGTGAAGAACCCACCGCCAAAGTGCCACCGAAGACTCAGAGCACTGCCCGGTGAATACAAGCCCCACGTGTTTTTCTACAGATGTTTTTTGTTGTTGTTTTGGTTTGTTGTTGTTTTTAAGTCATCCCTGCCGGGGCCCCGTCAAAACTGTTCGAAGTGGGCCCCACACTTCCCAAAGCCGGCCTTGCTTGTCTGAGAGGGATCCGACCCCCAGCACACCTGAACAGTGGCAGAAAATATACCCTCCCCTGCACTAATATGAGCATTCCATAAAAATCACGTGAAAAAGCTTGGTCCAGTGTTGCCCGGGGGTCTCACTTGTTAACCCACGTCCCACTGACCTGCTGACAGCTACCAGAGTTACAATCTCAAATTTGACAGAGGACTCCAGTCCAGGGATCAGATCAGTGCAGGGTGGCCAACCTGCGGCTCCAAAGCTCTTTAGAAGTTAATATGCAGCTCCTTGTATAGGCACCAGATCCAGGACTGCAGCTACAGGGGCCAATTTTCCAATGTGCAATGGGGTGCTCATTGCTCAAATCCTGGCTCTGCCACAAGTCCTGCCCCCGCTTCACCACTTCCCACCCACTCCCCTGAGCCTGCAGCCCCTCGGTCCTCCCCCTCCTTCCCAGAGCCTCCTGCACACCATGAAACAGCAGATCAGGAGGTATGGGTGGGAGGGGGAGGCGCAGATCGGCAGGTCTGCTGATGGGCAGGAGGCACTGCGAGTGGGCTGGGGAGCTGATGGGGGGCTGCTGACCTATTACTGTGGCTCTTTGGCAATGTACATCGGTAAGTTCTGTCTCCTTCTCAGGCTCAAGTATGCCGCACCTGGATTGGTGGAACAGGTGGGTCCTGACTGGTCCTCTGGTCTATTTAAACCAAGCCTGGGACCAGTAAGTTGTCCATGCTGCCAGAAAAAAACTTAGTTCTTACTCTTTGGTTGAGTGCAGCATTTATACTGTTTGTTATATACAATAATAAGCAACAGCTGCATTTTGCTTATACATAGGTCATCTTGATCTTTTATTTTTTTTACTTTTATTTAGATGCCAGTCTACATTCCTCATTATTGACACAACGTCGCAACAACTTCTCCCACAGTTCTTTCCCACTCACCTCACACAATCCTTGCTTCTACAGATTTCGCATTCTTAGGGTTACTGTTAGCCTGGCTCTTGCTCTACTTCCACATGCAAATGGCATTTTCACTGCTGAGTTCTGCTTCCCTTGCGCTAACTGCTCCTACTCCCTGACCCTGATCTCCTGGTAACCTGACTCTGCCTGTCTCCTCACCCCTGACACCTGTTCCAACCACTAGGCCTGACGCCCACGTCCTCTTCATGACACGCGAGTTGAACTAGCCTGTATCTGGCTACCCGATTTGGGAAAACTGCTTCCAGCTGCACTATAGACCTACCCAAAGAGCCAAGGGTCTCAGGTCTGCCAGGACATGCCAGACAAAGCTGTTGTTAATGAACAATAGAGAAGGTCCCAAATCAGCATTAAAACATAGCTCATAAATTTTCCCTTGGAGTTGCTGCCCCAGCTGATGGCAGCACACCCAGCTGATTGCATTACAGGGAAAGAGGAAAGCGAGTGTCACACCAGAACATGTATTGGGTACAGAGAGGACTGCAGCGCTGCAGCCCATCACCCAGCTACAAAGCTCCTATTTCTGTGCAGGGCAATCCCTTTGTGATTTTGACATGCAAAAGTGTGTAACTCTAGGCTCAGTGGTTGGAAGGAGCTTAGCTGGAGAAGGACTCCATGGAGTTGAGTGGCACTGGAGTTACTGTCCATCCCTAGATACATGGATCATGTCCTGTCTCGAATCCTAGTGGAACAATGTGGGTGGTGGGGCCCATCAGAGTGCACCTCACAAATCCCATATAGAATGGAGTACGATGTGGAGACTCTGTGTTCATTTGAGTCCCAGGCCTAGACTAGGAGGCGGAAAAACAGGACTAAGGAGCTGACAGCTGGGATTGCAGGGATGCATGGGTGGCATCTCTGTTAATTTCACGCTCAGGCCAAGAGTATAAGGGTGAAGGTGCAGGTAGGAAAGGAGTGTACAGGACAGAGGAGCTCAGGGCTGGGATAACAGGGAGGTAGATGGTGGGGAATGAGGGGCACAAGCAGAGCTGTGCGCATGTGGGGAGCTCAGAGTTGTGATGACAGATTATTTTGCAGGTCAGAATTGAGATATTTCCACAGATCTGCATGGAGGAAGTTTGCCCAGCCCCTCACTAAGGGCTTGTCTTAGTTGGTGTGATTATCCTACTAATCCAGCCAGCAGTATCAATTAAGCTCAGCACACAGCAAGTAACTCCCAAACACAAACAAACACACACTACAGACAGTCACTTACCCCAAGTGCTGCTTTGGGACTGCTCGCATGGATGCTGCAGGTGAGCACTAAACAACACCTAGTTCATTCTAACAAAGTCCTTTTCAAATAAGACTATATACATGCAAATTAGGGACCTTTCAGTTCACACCAACAGCAACCACATAGGGTGCTTACAGAGCAGCACTTTGGTGTGCATTCGTATTCACACCCCTGTACTCTGAACGATTGGGCAATGTAGACCTAGCCAGAATCCTGCTGTTCCATAGGCATGAAATTCACTCTCAGTTGTTAGGGATGGTACTGAAATGTGAGCTGCCAACTCTGCAGTGCACATTTCTATCCTGGGCAGGGGGAGATGATTGTGATGGTGTCTAAAGATCACACATTGTATGTGGTGATATTCCTAATTATCAGAGAGGGAAAGCACAGACACGTTTATCAGGGGTTGACTTAAGTACCTGATTCCAGCTGCTTGTTCTTCCTCTGCTCATCCTCTGAAATGGGGAAGAGAAAAGAGTTAGACAGAGAGACAGGAGCTGTGTGATGCTGTGTGACCCATTGTGACTGGGGTTAGTTACAGACACCCACAGTCACACTCCCAGACCCAGGGCAGGAGCCAGCAGCATTGATAGCAGTGAGGCTGGTGGTTAGTGACACACTAATATGCAGGAGCCATGGGATTTGCAGATCATCTCACCTTGATGGAAGATGTGGATCTGGATCCCAATAGAGCTCTGACATTCCCAACCCTTCCATCTAAGGGCAATTCCTGTTCTGTGCTACTAACAGCCCTTTGGAGCAACAAAGCTATGCACTCCAGGTGTAATTAGGGCATGGCCGTGCAGATGATTGGGGTTCAAATTTGGTATTTGGCTTCGTCAACAAAGCATGGAAAAATGACCCATGTTCAGGGAACGGGCCCAGAAAAGCTGCGCTCCAACAGTCATCTATAGACAGCAGCCAGAACAATATGATCGGCATTGGATTGTCAAAGGCCAGGTGACACCTGTCTGCCTATCCAGGCATAAGAGCAGGTAACCCTGTATCTGCCGTAGAGAGCTCACAGTGCTGCACTGGATCTGGGATAACTAATGTGACTAGAATTTCAGCTCAAAATGTTCACTCAGCCCTGCCCTGCGGTTTCTGTGCTTCTGGATCTGCTCAGCGCCTTGTGTGGCTGGGAACCACAGCCCAGGGGCTCTGCTGGGGACATGGATGAACTTACTAATCGTCAGACGCAGGTTGCCGCACTCTGGGGAGAGAAGAAAAGAAGATCATGGATTCAGCATGGGCCTGCTCCAAATTTTGGGTATATCTATTCTGCAGCTGGGAGGGTGCTTCCCAATTTGGGCAGGCAGACATGTGCTAGATCTGTTTGAGCCAGTGCGCTAAAAGTAGCAGGGAAGCAAGTGCTGGAGTTTGGACTAGTTGCTAAAGAACAAACTTGTTCAGACCTCCTGGTGCATAGTCAGGCTAATACCTTTAGCTCCTGCCCATACTGCTCCCAGATATACTGTTAGTCCAGCCATGCTATATCAACAACAGGGCCCTAGAGTTTCACACTCTCATCTCCATGGCCATCTCGAATGTGTTACCACTGATGAGGGGTTTCAGTTCATGACCTGGTTCCAGTGGAAGGCCCTATGCCCTGATGGGGGTCCACGCATGTCTTTTCTCTGCTTATCCTCCCATATCCGAAGGCCAAAAGGAAAGGACCAACAAGATCCTTGAACACTAGCTGAGAGATTACTTCAGCTAGCACCACAAAGTTTGGTCCTCGCCTCTCCCTTCTGCAGAGTTTCCACATAACAACATAGATGATTAATCCATGGATCAAAAAAAACCTTTTTGTACTTAGTATGGGTACCATCCCTGACTCCATCCACAATTACCTGTGTCTTATCCCAGCCCAGCCACCTCAGTCCTAGTACAGCAGAGTAATCAGGTTCATGAGTAAGGAAACATCTTGAATAGGCATGACAAGACTACAAAAGTTACGCAGACCGTCAAGAGCAAGGCCCCACCTAGTCAGTGGGGCAAAAAGTATGGCTCTCTTTGGAGCATGTCCCCACAGATGCACACTCACATACACTTGCACACTCGTAAGCTAGACTTTCAGTTCCTTGGTTCCTTTATGATACAGAAACAGCTTAACTCAGTCTTTGAATATCCACTTCCCCACTCTCGGAAGATTCACCTGATGTTTCATGTCTCACTTTTAAACTCTACATGGAAATCCCCTTTGACAGGCTTTGGTACCTTATCTGAGAGGGATACGGCCCCCAGCACACCTGAATTGTGGCAGAAAATATACCATCCCCTGCACTACTATGAGCATTCCATAATAATCACCTCAAAAAGCCTGGTCCAATGTTGCACGGGGGTCTCACTTGTCAAGGGACTGGAGCCAGGGAGATGTCTTGAAGCCTGGTCCAGGGCTCTTCTTAGACAGTAACTTGCAACCCATGTCCCACTGACCTACTGACAGCTACCAGAGCTACAATCTCAAATTTGACAGAGGACTCCAGTTCAGGGATCAGATTAGTGCAGAGTGTCCAACCAGCGGCTCCAAAGCTCTTCAGAAGTTAATATGCGGCTCCTTGTATAGGCACCAGTTCCAGGGCTGGAGCTACAGGCGCCAACTTTCCAGCGTGCAATGGGGAGCTCATTGCTCAAACCCTCACTCTGCCACAGGTCCTGCCCCCACTCCACCACTTCTCCTCCCCTCCCCTCAGCCTGCAACTCCTCGCTCCTTCATCTCCTCCCCAAAGCCTCCTGCACACCACGAAACAGCTGATCAGGAGGTAGGAGTGGGAGGGTGAGGCGCAGATCGGCAGGTCTGATGATGGGCAGGAGGCACTGGGAGCGGGCTGGGGAGTTGATGGGGGGCTGCTGACGTATTACTGTGGCTCTTTGGCAATGTGCATTGGTAAATTCTGGCTCCTTCTCAGGCTCAAGTTGGCCACCCCTGGATTAATGGAACAGGTGGGTCCTGACTGGATCTCTGGTTTATTTAAACCAAGCCTGGGACCAGTAAGTTGTTCATGCTGTCGGAAAAAAACTTAGTTCTTACTCTTTGGTTGAGTGCAGCAAAATTATATATATATATATATATATATATATACACACATTGCATAGAGGGAGAGAATGTGCTAGGACACAGTGTTTCCTCCTCCTTGGCAGGTCTCTTCACAGTAAACAATTACAGCAGCATTTATACTTTTTGTTACATGCAATAAAAAACAACAGCTGCATTTTGTTTATACATAGGCCATCCTGATATTTTAATTTTTTTACTTTTATTTGGGCGCCAGTCTACATTCCTTATTATAGACAGAAGGTCGCAACAACTTCTCCCACGGTTCTTTCCCACTCACCTCACACAATCCTTGCTTCTACAAATCTCGCATTAGTAGGGTTACAGCTAGCCTGGCTCTTGCTCTGCTTCCACATGCAAATGGGATTTTCACTGCTGAGTTCTGCTTCCCTTGTGCTAACTGCTCCTACTCCCTGACTCTGATCTCCTGGTAACCTGACTCTCCTGTCTCCTCACACCTGACTCCTGTTCCAATCTCTAGGCATGATGCCCACATCCTCTTCATGACACTCGAGCTGAACTAGCCTGTATCTGGCTACCTGGTCTGGGAAAACTGCTTCCAGCTGCAGTATAGATGTACTCAAAGAGCCAAGGGTCTCAGATCTGAAAGGACTTGCCAGACAAAGCTGTTGTTAATGAACAATTGAGAAGGTCCCAAATCAGCAATAAAACAGAATTCACAAATTGTCCCTTGGGGCAGCGCCCCCAGCTGATGGCATTGCAGGGAATGAGGAAAGCGAGTGTCACATCAGAACATATATTGGGTACAGAGATGCCTGCACTGCTGCAGTCTGTCACCCAGCTACAAAGTTCCTATTTCTGTGACGGGCAATCCCTTTGTGATTTTGATATGCAAAAGTGTGTAACTCTAGGCTCAGTGGTTGGAAGGAGCTTAGCTGGAGAAGGACTCCGTGGAGCTGGGTGGCACCGGAGTTACTGTCCATCCCTAGTTACATGGGGTCATGTCCTGTCTCGAATCCTAGTGGAACAATGTGGGTGGTGGGGCCCATCAGAGTGCACCTCACAAATTCCATATAGAATGGAGTAGGATGTGAAGACTCTGTTCATTTGAGGCCCAGGCCTAGACTAGGAAACAGAAAAACAGGACTAAGGAGCAGACAACTAGGATAGCCGGGAAGCAATGGGTGGAATCTTTGTTCACTTCATGCCCAGGCCAAGAGTATAAGGGCGAAGGTGCAGGTAGGAAAGGAGTGTACAGGACAGAGGAGCTCAGGGCTGTCATAACAGGGAGGTAGATGGTGGGGAATGAGGGGCACCTGCAGAGCTGTGTGCATGTTAGGAGCTCAGAGTTGGGATAGCAGATTATTTTGCAGATCAGAATTGAGATATTTCCACAGACCTGCATGGACGAAGTTTGCCCAGCCCCTCACTAAGGGCTTGTCTTAGTTAGTGTGATTATCCTACTAATCCAGCCAGCAGTATCAATTAAGCTCAGCACACAGCAAGTAACCCCCAAACACAAACAAACACACTACAGACAGTCACTTACCCCAAGTGCTGCATTGGGATTGCTCCTCCTGGATGCTGCTGATGAGCTCTAAAGGACACCTAGTTCATTCTAAGTCTCAGTCTAAAGTCCTCTTCAAATAAGACTATACACATGCAAATTAGGGACCTTTCAGTTCACATCAACAGCAACCACATAGGGTGGTTACAGAGCAGCACTTTGGTGAGCATACCTATTCACACCCCTGTACTCTGAACGATTGGGCAATGTAGACCTAGCCAGAATCCTGCTGTTCCATAGGCATGAAATTCACTGTAAGTTGTTAGGGATGGTACTGAAATGTGAGCTGCCAACTTTGCAGTGCACATTTCTATCCTTAGAAGGGGGAGTTGATTGTGATGGTGACTAAAGTCCACATGTATGTTCTGATATTCCTAATGATCAGAGTGGGAAGGCACAGACACATGTTTGCCAGGTGTTGACCCAAGTACCTGATTCCAGCTGCCTGTTCTTCCTCTTCTCAGTCTCTGAAATGGGGAAGAGAAAAGAATTAGACAGAGAGGCAGGAGATGTGTGATGCTGTGTGCCCTATAACAACTGGGGTTAGTTACAGACACCGCACAGTTACAATTCTAGCCCCAGTCATTTATAGAGAGTGGCCGGCCCCTTCTCCTGTATCAGAACAATGTGATCTGCACTGGATTCTCAAAGACCAGGTCACACCTCTCTGTCTATCCAAATACGAGAGTAGTTAACCCGATGTCTGCTGCAAAGATCTCACAGTGCTGCAGTCGAACTGGAATAAGTAATGTGATTCTGATTTTGGCCTGAACTGTTCACTCAGACCTGCCCTGTGGTGTCGGTGCTTCTGTATCTTCTCAGTACCGTGTGGGAGCCTCTGTCTGGGGGCTCTAATAGAGAGATGGGTGAACTTACCAAGGGTCTCACGCAGCTCCTGGTGCTCTGGGGAGAGAAGAAAAGGAGACCACGATGAGTTCAGCATGGTTTGTTCCAAGCACAGTGGCATAGAGCTGTTCCAAACGCTGGGTACATCCACACTGTAGCTGGGATTGAGCTTCCCAGGCAGATGAGTGTTATCTCTGCTGAGCTAGTGCTCTAAAAGCAGCAGGATAGCCGGGGGTAAGACATCCAGTGGCTTGGGCTAGCTGCTCAAGTACAAACCCACTCAGAACATCGGATTACATACTTGGGTGGCTACCCTGAGCCGCTGCCCCCGATACCCAGCCACACTGCTGTTGTTAGTGCACTCATTGAAGCAGAGCTAGCATGAGTCTGGCTACCCAAGCTGGGATGTTTGCTCCCAGCTGCAATGTAGATGTACCCAATGAGTAGGGCCCTATCAATTCATGGTCCATTTTGGTCAATTTCACGGTTATAGGATTTTTTAAATGGTAAATTTCATGATTTCAGTCATTTTAATCTGAAATTTCACTGTGTTGCAACTGTAGGAGTCATGACTGAAAAAGGAGTTGTGGAGGGGGTAAGGCTCGCACGGTTATTATAGGGGGGTTGTGGTACTGCTACCCTTACTCCCATGCTATTGCTGGCAGTGGTGCTGCATTCAGAGCTGAGCAGCTGGAGAGTGGCGGCTGCTGACAGGGAACCCAGCTCTGAAGGCGGAGCCACCACCAGCAGCAGCGAGAGAAGAAATGATGGCATGGTATGGTATTGCCACCCTGACTTCTGCTCTGCTGCTGGCGGCTCTGAAGGCAGTGCAGATGTAAAAGCGGCAATACAACGGCCCCCCCCTAAAATAGCCATGACAACCCCCATGACTCCCTTTTGGGTCAGAACCCCCAATTGGAAAAATGCTGTTCTCCCCCCTGAAATCTATATAGTACAGGGTAAAAGCACACAAAAGACAAGATTTCAGAGTGGGAGACCAGATTTCACGGTCCACGACACATTTTTGATGGCCGAGAATTTGGTAGGGCCCTACTAATGAGCCAAGGGTTTCAGAATTGACAGGAAATGTCAGACAAGAGTTTTGTTAATGAACAACAGACCATCCTCTAAACAGAGCCCCAAATTTCCCCTGGGGGTTGCATCCCCTACCGATGGCACTGACGGGCCTAAGGGGAGGGAGCAGCACAGCTGAACATGTATTATGTAGGGAGCTGCCGGCTCTGCACCTGGCCTGAGACCTCCTATATCTGTGCTGGGCAATTCCTTTGTGGTGTTGGGCTGAAAAAGTGTGTAACTTTAGAGTCAGTAGTTGGAAGGAGCGTAGCTAGGGAAAGGTCCATGGGCTGTGTGGGCCAGAATTTTTTGTCCACATGGAGAACCATGGGGTCAGATCCTGCCCTAACCCTTGTGAGAACAATGTGGGTGGTGGGGCCAATCAGAGTGCATCTCACACAGCCCATACAGAACATAGCAGTGTTTGGATTCTCTGTTCATTTGGGGACCAGGCATATACTAAGAGGAAGAAAAACTGCACAGGACTGAGGAGCAGAGGGTTGCGATAGCAGGGAAGCTGTTGATGTGGACTGAGGGATACAAACCTCAGGGACAGTACTTGGTCCTGCTAGTGAAGGCAGAGGACTGAACTCGATGACCTTTCAAGGTCTCTTCCAGTTCTATGAAATAGGTACATCTCCATACATAATATATATAAATAGAGCTGCAGCTGAGGGAGGATGCCCGGGGCTGGGATAGCAGGAGGCTAAAGTCAGTGATGGTGTTTGTCCCATGGGGACCCCCTGCACAGCTCAATTCCAGAGCCCCTACCAGTGACTTTGCATATATTGTGTGAGAGAGGGTGGGGGTGTGGGAAGATAGGACTGGACAACACATTGTGAATGGATCATTCAAGTTTATGGCCCATTAACTAACACAATGGGCCATAGAAGAAGTTTATTCCCACCTGGTGGGCCTCTTTAATGACATTTCAGCCAGAATATGGGTAATGGCTCCTCCTATGACTCATCAAAGCATGAAAGGGCATGTGACTTGCTCATGTGACCTGGACTCCTGACAAATTGCCCCAAATGGCAGCATCCCCAGCTGATTGCACTGCCAGGAATGAAGGAAGCGACCGTCCCATCAGAACATGGATCCTGCAGAGAGATGTCTGCACTACTGCAGCCTGTCACCTGGCCTCAGACCTCCTATTTCTGTGCTGTGCAATCCCTTTGTGGTGCTGATCTGCGAAAGTGTGTAACTTTAAAGTTAGTGTTTGGCAGGAGCTTAGCTGGGGAAGGGCTCTGTGGGGCTGTGCGGCACTGGATTTACTGCCCAACTCTAGACCTTGAGTTAAGACCAGTCCTGGGTCTCACGGGAAGATTGTGGATTGTGGGTCCTATGAGAATGTACCTCACTGAGCACATACCGCGTGTAGAAGAGTTTGGAATCTATGTTTATTTGAGGCCCAGCCCCGGAGTAGGAGGATGGTTAGAGTGTGAGGAACAGAACAGGACTGGACAGCACTGGGAAGTTCACGGCTAGGATACCAGGGAGGTAGTTGGTAGGGAGTGAGGGACACCAGCTATCCCAGGGTAGCCCAGGGCTTGGATAGTGGTGGTTATGGTTGGGGACTGAGGGGCACCAGCAGAGCTGTGTGCATGTAGGGAGCTCAGAATTGAGATAGCAGATAATTTGCAGGTTGGAACTGAGCTGTATCCACTAGGGTTGCCAACTGTGGTTGGACATATTCCTGAAAGTTTCATCTTATGGCATAATCTTTAATTAAATATTAATATTGAATTCCTGGAGACTACAGGCCAATCCTGGAAGGTTGGAAACCCTAGTATCCATAGATCTCTGTGGAGGAAGTTTGCTCAGCCCCTGACTCAGGGCTTGTCTACACAGACCCATAGTTCAGCCTACAGGTGCTTCTGTGTAACTGTCCTGTGTGGATGCTGCTGGTGTGCACTGAACAGTGCCTAGTTTTCACTAATACAGTCCTCTTCAGGTAGGTCTATTTTAATCCGAAATAGGAACCTTTAAATTCACACCCACAGCATCCACATGGGTTGTCACAGTGCAGCACTTTGGTGTACTTTGCTATTTACACCCCCATAATCTGAACATTTAGGGGCACTGTGGAGATAGCCTGAGTTCTGCCATCCCAGATGCAATAAATTCACCCTCTGTTTTTAAGGATGATATTGAAGTGTGAGCTGCAAACACTGCAGTGTTTATTTATTTCCAGTGCAAGGGGGGGATGATCAGGAAGGTGACTCAGATCCATACAATGCATATGGGGATTTCTCTATTACGTGTCAAAGCACAGACACATGTTTACCAGGGGTTTAGCCAAGTACCTGATTCATAGGCTTTCTTCTGAGCATCTGAAACAGGGAGGAGAAAAGAGTTAGACATGGAGACTGGAGCTGTGTAGTGCTGTGTGTCCCAAAATGATTGGGGTTAGTTGCAGACATCCCACAGTCACATGCCCAGCCCCAGTGAAGGAACGAGTAGCTTTGATAGGATCGGGTTTGGTGGTTAGTGATACACACCAACACACAGGAGCCCTGGGATTTACAAAGCATCTAACCCTTGAAGGAAGTCTTGGGTCTGGATCCCGATACATTTCTGACATTCTCAATTCCTCCATCTAAGGGGACTTCTTTTTCTGTGTAAGTAACAGCCCTTTGGGGCATCAAAGCTACACGCTCCAGGTGTAACTAGGGGGTAGACCTGCCTATGGTTGCTTGGAGCTCACATCTGGGATCTGTCCTTGGCAACAAAACATGGAAATGTGAGTCTGAATCTGGATTCTTGCTCATCTCCACCTTCTGGGAAATGGCCCA
Organism: Aldabrachelys gigantea; assembly: GCA_026122505.1. NCBI lineage: Eukaryota > Metazoa > Chordata > Testudines > Testudinidae > Aldabrachelys > Aldabrachelys gigantea. The sequence goes on along the minus strand of CM047489.1, from coordinate 15,529,994 downwards.
GAGGAGCCTGTGTTGCCGCAGTGCACAGAGGAAGTCAAAAAAGTAAACAGGATGTTAAGAATCATTAAAAAGGGGATAGAGAATAAGACTGAGAATATATTATTTCCCTTATATAAATCCATGGTACTCCCACATCTCGAATACTATGTACAGATGTAGTCTCCTCACCTCAAAAAAGATATTCTAGCTCTAGAAAAGGTTCAGAAAAGGGCAACTAAAATGATTAGGGGTTTGGAGAGGGTCCCATACGACGAAAGATTAAAGAGGCTAGGCCTCTTCAGCTTGGAAAAAAGGAGACTAAGGGGGGATATGATAGAGGTCTATAAATTCATGAGTGATGTGGAGAAACTGGATATGGATAAGTTATTTACGTATTCCCATAATACAAGAACTAGGGGTCATCAAATGAAATTAATAGGTAGCAGGTTTAAAACAAATAAAAGGAAGTTCTTCTTCACACAGCACACAGTCAACTTGTGGAACTCCTTACCTGAGGAGGTTGTGAAGGCTGGGACTATAACAATATTTAGAAGGGAACTAGATAAATTCATGGTGGCTAAGTCCATAAATGGCTATTAGCCAGGATGGGTAAGGAATGGTGTCCCTAGCTTCGGATGGCAGGAGAGAGATCACTTGATCATTGCCGATTAGGTTCACTCTGTCTCGGGCACCTGGCATTGGTCACTGTTGGTAGACAGATACTGGGCTAGATGGACATTTGGTCTGACCCAGTACGGCCATTGTTCTTAGGTTCTTATTTAAAGAAAGTCACTGGGCCCCTTCTGCTGCAGAGAGCTCACAGTGCTGCAGTGGGACTGAGTAGACCCTAATGTGACTCAGAGTTTGGCCTGAAATGTTCACTCAGCCCTGCCCTGTGGTGCTGGTGCTTCTGTATCTTCTCAGCACTGTGTGTGGTTGGGAGACTCTGCCTAGGGGCTCTAATAGGGAGGTGGGTGAACTTACCAAGGCTCTCACACAGCTCCTGGCACTCTGGGGAGAGAAGAAAAGGAGACCACGATGAGTTCAGCATGGTTTGTTCCAAGCACAGTGACATAGAGCTGTTCCAAACGCTGGGTACGTCCACACTGTAGCTGGGAGTGAGCTTCCCATTCTGGGCAGGCAGACGAGTGCTATCTCTGCTTGAGCTAGTGCTCTAAAAGCAGCAGGATAGCTGGCGGTAAGACATCCAGTGGCTTGGGCTAGCTGCTCAAGTACAAACCCACTCAGAACATTGGATTACATACTTGGGTGGCTACCCTGAGCCGCTGCCCCCGATACCCAGCCACACTGCTGTTGTCAGTGCACTCATTGAAGCAGAGCTAGCATGAGTCTGGCTACCCGAGCTGAGATGTTTGCTCCCAGCTGCAATGTAGATGTACCCAATGAGTAGGGCCCTATCAATTCATGGTCCATTTTGGTCAATTTCACGGTTATAGGATTTTTTAAATGGTAAATTTCATGATTTCAGTCATTTTAATCTGAAATTTCACAGTGTTGCAATTGTAGGGGTCATGACCCAAAAAGGAGTTGTGGAGGGGTTAGGGCTCACACGGTTATTGCAGGCGGGGTTGTGGTACTGCTACCCTTACTTCCATGCTATTGCTGACAGTGGTGCTGCATTCAGAGCTGGGCACCTGGAGAGTGGCGGCTGCTGACAGAGAACCCAGCTCTGAAGGCAGAGCCACCACCAGCAGCAGCGAAAGAAGTAATGATGGCATGGTATGGTATTGCCACCCTGACTTCTGCTCTGCTGCTGGCGGCTCTGAAGGCGGTGCAGATGTAAGGGCGGAAATACCATGGCCCCCCTAAAATAGCCATGCCACCCCCTCATGACTCCCTTTTGGGTCAGAACCCCCAATTAGAGAAATGCTGTTCTCCCCCGTGAAATCTATATAGTACAGGGTAAAAGCACACAAAAGACAAGACTTCAGAGTGGGAGACCAGATTTCACTGCCCATGACACATTTTTCATGGCTGAGAATTTGGTAGGGCCCTACTAATGAGCCAAGGGTTTCAGAATTGACCGGAAATGTTAGACAAAACTTTTCTTAATGAACAACAGCCAAAGTCTTAGACCATCCCCTAAACAGAGCCCCAAATTTCCCCTGGGGGTTGCATCCCCTACTGATGGCACTGACGGGCGTAAGGGAAGGGAGCAGCACAGCTGAACATGTATTACATAGGGAGCGGCCTGCTCTGCAGCAGCCTGTCACCTGGCCTCAGACCTCCTATATCTGTGCTGGGCAATCCATTTGTGGTGTTGGGCTGCAAAAGTGTGTAACTTTAGAGTCAGTAGTTGGAAAGAGCGTAGCTAGGGAAAGGTCCATGGGCTGTGTGGCCCAGGATTTATTGTCCACATGGAGAACTATGGGGTCAGGTCCTGCCCTAACCCTTGTGAGAACAATGTGAGTGGTGGGGCCAATCAGAGTGCACCTCACACAGCCCATACAGAACATAGCAGTGTTTGGATTCTCTGTTCATTTAGGTCCCAGGCATATACTAAGAGGAAGAAAAACTGCACAGGACTGAGGAGCAGAGGGCTGGGATAGCAGGGAAGCTGTTGGTGTGGACTGAGGGATACAAACCTCAGGGACAGTACTTGGTCCTGCTAGTGAAGGCAGAGGACTGAACTCGATGACCTTTCAAGGTCTCTTCCAGTTCTATGAAATAGGTACATCTCCATACATAATATATATAAACAGAGCTGGAGCTGAGGGAGGATGCCCGGGGCTGGGATAGCAGGAGGCTAAAGTCAGTGATGGTGTTTGTCTGCACAGCTCAATTCCAGAGCCCCTACCAGTGACTTTGCATATATCGTGTGTGAGAGGGTGGGCGTGTGGGAAGATAGGACTGGACAGCACATTGTGAATGGACCATTCATGTTTATGGCCCGTTAACTAACACAATGGGCCATAGAAGAAGTTTATTCCCACCTGGTGGGCCTCTTTAATGACATTTCAGCCAGAATATGAGTAATGGCTCCTGCTATGACTCATCAAAGCATGAAAGGGCATGTGACTTGCTCATGTGACCTGGACTCCTGACAAATTGCCCCAAGTGGCAGCATCCCTAGTTGATTGCACTGCCAGGAATGAAGGAAGCGACCGTCCCATCAGAACATGGATCCTGTAGAGAGATGTCTGCGCTACTGCAGCCTCTCACCCAGCCTCAGACCTCCTATTTCTGTGCTGTGCAATCCCTTTGTGGTGCTGATCTGCAAAAGTGTGTAACTCTAGGGTTAGTGGTAGGGAGGAGCTTAGCTGGGGAAGGGCTCTGTGGGGCTGTGTGGCACTGGTTTTACTGCCCACCTCAGACCCATGGGTCAGGACCAGTCCTGGTTCTCATGAGAACACTGTGGGTTGTGGTTCCTATCAGAATGTACTTCACTGAGCACATACCGCGTGTAGAAGAGTTTGGAGTCTCTGTTTATCTGAGGCTCAAGCCTAGAGTAGGAAAGTGGTCGGAGGGTGAGAAAGAGAACAGGACTGTACAGCTCTGGTGAGTTCAGCGCTGGGATACCAGACAGGTAGTTGGTAGGGAGTGAGGGACACCAGCTGTGCCAGGGTAGCCCAGGGCTTGGATAGTGGTGGTTATGGTTGGGGACTGAGGGGCACCAGCAGAGCTGTGTGCATGTCGGGAGCTCAGAATTGGGGTAGCAGCTATTTTTCAGGTTAGAACTGAGATGTATCCACTAGGATTGCAACTGTGGTTGGATGTATTCCTGAAGCTTTCATTATATGATATAATCTTAATAAAAGATTAATCTTGAATTCCTGGAGACTCCAGGCCAATCCTGGAGGGTTGGCAATGCTAGTATCCACAGGCCTCTCTGGAGGAAATTTGCTCAGCCCCTGACTCAGGGCTTGTCTACACAGCCTCATAGTTTAGCCTACAGGGTTGTGATTTGCAGCATGCACCAAAGTGCTTCTTTGTAACTATCCTGTGTGGATGCTGCTGGTGTGCACTGAACAGTACCTAGTTCGTACTAACACGGTCCTCTTCAGATAGGATGACGTTAATATGAACTAGTGTTAGGCCTGAATAAGAATGTAGCACAAAGCCAGTTATGCCAACCTGAACAAAGTTAGGCTAACAGAGGTTTCTGGGTAATTCATAGTGGAAAACACCCGGGAGTTGCCTGTCTCTCAAAGAGTTAGGCAACCATAAGATCAGAAAGGAACAACTCGTTTGAAAAACTGATAAGGAGCCAAGATCCCAGACTCCCTGGGCAAAACTCCCTGTTTCTGTTCTATATTTGTTCCTAACTGCTACATTCCTAATTGTTAGTGATTGTTAAGGTATTATTAATCAAGTAGATCATTTAATCTTGTTAGACATGAGAATACATGTATGGTAGAAGTTCTAGTTTTTAATTGTTAAGAAAAGGGTGGTGGAGTGCTTAATTCAATAGTCAGTGATGCACAGTGATGTGACGGAACTGTCTATATATGCTTAGGTTATTTTGTGAGGAGTAGGCTGGTTCTCTCTGGAGACGAGCTGCTCTCTATTGATGTGTGCACTTGTCAATAAAGAGCTTTTGATCGAACCTTGCTGGTGTTGCCTGTCTCTCGCGGTCAGACAACGAACCTTGCAGTTTGGGGTACCAGAGTCCCCAACACTAGGAACCTTTTAATTCACTCTCAGAGCATCCACATGGGTTGTCACAGTGCAGCACTTTGGTGTGCTTTGCTATTTACACCCCCATAAGCTGAACATTTTGGGGCAGTGTAAAGATAGCCCGAGTGCCACCATACCAGATGCAATAAATTCAATCTCTGTTGTTAAAGATGATATTGAAGTGTGAGCTGCAAACTCTGCAGTGTTTGTTTATTTCCAGGGCAGGAGAGGGGGATGATCCTGAAGGTGACTCAAGTCCATACAATGTATATGGGAATTTTTCTATTTTGTTACCATGTGAAAGCACAGACACACATTTAGTAGGGGTTTAGCCAGGTACCTGATTCAAAGGACTGCTTCTGAGCTTCTGAAATAGGGAGGAGAAAAGAGTTAGACACAGAGACTGGAGCTGTGTGATGCGCTATGTCCCAAAATGGCTGGGGTTAGTTGCAGACACCCCACAGTCACACTTTCATCCCCAATGCAGGAACAAGTAGCTTTGATAGGATTGGGGTTGGCAGTTAGTGATACTCACCAACACACAGGAGCCCTGGGATTTACAAAGCATCTACCTTGACAGAAGACTTGGGGCTGGATCCCGATGCAGCTCTGACATTCTCAGTGCTTCGGTCTCAGGGGACTTCCTTTTCTGTCTTACTAACAGCCCTATAGAGCATCAAAGCTACCCACTCCAGGTGTAACTAGGGGGTGGACATGCCTATAGTTGCTTGGAGCTCAAATCTGGGATCTGTCCTTGGCAACCAAGTATGGAAACATGAGTCTGAATCTGGCTTCTTGCTCATCTCCACCTTCTGGGAAATAGCCCAGAAGAACGTGCACTGCTGCAGTCAGCAATAGAAAACAGCTGGCCCACTTCTGCTGCATTAGAGCAATGTGATTGCCATTGATTGTGATTGCGATTGTCCAAGCCAAGGTGACACCTGTCTGTCTATCCAGACATGAGGGCAGGTAACCTTGTGTCTGCTGCAGAAAGCTCACAGTGCTGTCACGGGACTGGGGTAACCAATGTGACTCAACTTTTGGTCTGAACTGTTCACTCAGCCCTACCCTGCAGTATTGGTGCTTCTGTGTCTGCTCAGCACCATGTCTGGCTGGCATCCTCTGCCCAGGGGCTCTAAGGGAAGGTGGATGAACTTACCAAGATTCTCACGCAGATCCTGGCACTCTGGAGAGAGAAGAAAAGGAGACCATGATGGGGTCAGCAAGCATTGTTCCAAACACAGTGACATGGGGGCTATTCCAGACTCTGGGTATATCTACACTACAGCTCGGAGTGAGCTTCCAAGTTTGGGCAGGCAGACAAGTACTACCTCTGAATGAGTTAGTGCGTTAAAAGCATCAGGGTAGCTGGGCGTAACATGTGCAGTAGCTTGGGCTTGCTGCTCATACGTAAACCCACTCAGGACCCCTGGGTACACATTTGGGCAGCTACCCTGAGCTGCTACCTCTGCTACTGCCAGCCACACTACTATTGTTAACACACTAGCTCAAGCACAGTGAGTGTGAGCCTAGCTACCCAAGTTGGGAAGCTCACTCCCAGCTGCAGTGTAGACGTGCCCAAAGAGCCAAGGGTCTCAGACTGACAGGATGTGTCAGACAAAACTGTTGTTAATGCACAACAGACAAGGTCCCAGATCAGACTTTAGAGAAAGCTCACAAATTGCCCCAAGTGGCAGTGCCGCCAACTGCGGGGAAAGCCGGGAATGAAAGAAGGGAGCATTACAGCAGAACATATGTCCTGTAGAGAGATGTCTGCACTGCTGCAGCCTGTCACCCAGCCTCAGATCTTCTATTTCTGTGCCAGGCAATTCCTTTGTGGTGCTGATCTGCAAAAGTGTGTAACTCTAGGGTTAGTGGTTGGCAGGAGCTTAGCTGGGGAAGGGCTCTGTGGGGCTGTGTGGCACTGGATTTATTCTTGACCCATGGAGTCAGGACCAGTCCTGGGTCTCATGGGAACACTGTGGGTTGTGCGTCTTATCAGAATGTACCTCACTGAGCACATACTGAGTGTAGAAGGGTTTGGAGTCTCTGTTTATCTGAGGCTCAGGCCTAGAGTAGGAGAGTGGTCGGAGGGTGAGGAAGAGAACAGGACTGTATAGCTCTGGTGAGTTCAGCGCTGGGATACCAGACAGGTAGTTGGTAGGGAGTGAGGGACACCAGCTGTGCCAGGGTAGCCCAGGGCTTGGATAGTGGTGGTTATGGTTGGGGACTGAGGGGCACCAGCAGAGCTCTGTGCATGTAGGGAGCTCAGAATTGGGATAGCAGCTATTTTTCAGGTTAGAACTGAGATGTATCCACTAGGATTGCCAACTGTGGTTGGATGTATTCCTGAAGATTTCATTATATGACATAATCTTTAATAAAAGATTAATCTTGAATTCCTGGAGACTCCAGGCCAATCTTGGAGGGTTCACAACCCTAGTAGAGACAGGACATGCAGCGGCTTTGGCAAGCTGCTCAAGTACAAACCCACTCAGAACCTCAGGTTACATAATTGGATGGCTACGCTGAGCCACTGTCCCTGGTACGCCAGCCACACTGATGTTGTTAGTGCACTCTCTTAAGCAGAGCTAGCATGAGCCTGAGTATCTGCACTGGGATGGTTGCTCCCAGTTGTAGTGGACATGTATTTAATGAGTAGGGCCCTACCAAGTTCACAGTCCATTTTGGTCTATTTCATGGTCATAGGATTTTTAAAAATGTAAATTTCATGATTTCAGCCATTTTAATCTGAAATTTCACGGTGTTGTAATTGAAGGGGTTGTGACTCAAAAAGGAGTTATGGGGGGTCACAAGATTGTTGTGGGGGTGGGGGGGTTCTGCTACCCTTACTTCTGTGCTGCTACTGGCAGTGGTGCTTCATTCAGAGCTGGACAGCTGTAGCCTGGTGGCTGCTGGCCAGGAGCCCAGCTCTGAAGGCAGAGCCACTGCCAGTAGTAGCTGAGAAGTAATGATGGCATGGAATGGTGTTTCCACCCTGACTTCTGCGCTGCTGCCTGCAAGGCTGAGCCCTTCAGTCAACAGCCGCCATACTCCAGCCACGGAGCTCTGTAGGCAACAGCACAGAAGTAAGAGTGGAAATACTGCAGCCCCCCCTAAAATAACCTTGCCACCTTGCCTGCAACTCCCTTTTGTGTCAGGGCCCCCAGTATGAGAAATGCTGGTCTCTCCTATGAAATCTATATAGTACAGGGTAAAAGCACATAAAAGACAAGATTTCTTGGGGGAGACCAGATCTCACTGTCCGTGATACATTTTTCATGGCCAAGAATTTGGTAGTGCCCTGCTAATGAGTCAAGGGTCTTGGAAATGACAGGGAATGTCAGACAAAACTTTTGTTAATGAATAACAGACAAGGTCTCAGACCATCCCCTAAACAAAGTCCCACATTTCCCCTGGGGGCAACATTCCCCACTGATGGCACTGACTTGAATGAGGGGAGGGAGCATCATAGCTGAACACGTATCATGTAGGGAGAGGCCTGCACTGCTTCAGCCTGTCACCTGGCCTCAGACCTCCCATCTCTGTGCCAGGCAATCCCTTTGTGGTGCTGCTCTGCACAAGTGTGTAACTCTAGGGTCAGTGACTGGCAGGAGCTTAGCTGGGGAATGGTCCATGGGGCTGTGTGGCACTGGATTTACTTGAACCATGGGGTCAGGTCCCACCCTAGCCCTTGTGAGAATAATGTGGGTGATGGGGTTGATCAGAGTGCACCTGACACAACCCATACAGAACATAGTAGGGTTTGGATTCTCACTTCATTGGGTGTCCGAACATATACTAAGAGGAGGGAAAACTGGACAGGACTAAGGAGCCAAGGGCTGAGATAGCAGGGAAGCCGTGGGTGGGGACTGAGGGATGCAAACAGAGCTGGAGCTGGGGGAGAAAGCCCAGGACTGGGACTGCAGGAGGCTACAGTCAGTAGTGGTGTTTGTTGCCTGGGGACCCCCTGCACAGCTCAATTTTTAGGCCCTTACCAGTGACTTTGCATGTATTCTCTGTGAAAGGACGGAGGTATGGAAAGATAGGACTGACAGCACATTGTGACTGGACCATTCAAGTTTATGGCTCACTAACTAACACAATAGGCCATAGAAGAAGCTTATTCCCACCTGGTGGGCCTTCTTGGGGACTTTTCAGCCAGAATATGGATAATGGCTCCTGCTATGACTCATCAAACCTTGAAATGGCATGAGACTTGGTCATGTCACCTGGACTCCATTTTGTGCCTGTACTTTTTCATCAACTAAGACTGAGAATTGTCCCTCTGCATGGGAGAAGGTATTAAAAAAAACCATAAGCATCTCCAATTGGCCTTTTTCGTGCCCAGATCTCTGGACTATGGACTTACCCGAAAAGAGCATTCAAACCAATGGATTGAGGACCTTCCAATCTTTTGAAAGTCACCGGATATTTTTAAAAGCCATCAGTTTATTCCACTGCTGCTATAAACCTGATCCAGAAATTTTGCAATGAGTGTATGTATTTGTTTTTCTTAAGCATTATAACTTTCTCTACTTCCTTTTCTCCGCTAAATAAATCTTTGATATCAGATACTAAAGGACTGGCAACAGTGCAATCACTGAGTTGTATATTGACATGGCTATGTGGCTGATCTCTTGGGATTAGAAGAACACTCTGTTAAATGACATTATTGTCTAGTGTGTGGGTAGTGAAAGAAGGGCTTGGATACCTAGGGAGACTGCATTTCTGACTTCTTGTTAACCAGTGTGATGAGACAGAAGTTTACTTGTGTTAGTGGTTTGGTATATCTTATGGAAGAATAAGCACCAGTTTGGAGTGGGTCTGCACCATTTCTCAGCAGTTTGTCCTGAATCTGGTTTTCTCAGCTGTGACCCACTGAGGCACGGTGAAACATCCCCATAATCTGAACCATTGGGCAGTGTAGACATAGCCTGAGTCCCATCGTCCCATATGCTTTCAATTCATTCTTCGTTCTTAAGGCTGAAATGTGAGCTGCTAACTTTGCAGTGTTTGGCTATTTCCAGGTCAGGGGGAGATGATTATGAAGGTGACTAAGGTCCATACAGTGCATGTGGTGTTTTTTCTATCTTATTATGGAAGCACAGACACACATTTACTAGGGGTTTAGCCAAGTACCTGCTTTCAAGGTCTTCTTTTCACCCTCTGAAATGGGAATAGAAAAGAGTTAGATCCAGAGACAGACTGGGTGGTGCTGTACACTCCCTAGTGACTGGGGTTAGTCACAGACATCCCACAGCCGCACTCTAAACCCAGTGTAGGAGCCGGCAGTTTTGCTAGTAGTGGGGCTGGTAGTTAGTGATATGCACCAACATGCTAGAGACCTGGAGAGTTTTTCAGTCCTTAGCCCTTGTCTACACACACTCTCGAACCAGTTTAACTAATTAGGAATCTAAACACACCTTGAATTAAACTGGTGCAGGGCTGTGTGTAGCGCAGGCCTTGGGCTGGTGCAGCAGGGCCAGTAAAACCAGGGGCAGGATCAGTTACTCCACAGCGACCCCTCTGGCTAGTTACAGAACAGCACTGACTGCTAGGGGAGTACCACCCAGCCCGCCCAAGCTGGAGGAATGGTGCCTGCAAGGGGATATGGCAGAGGGCAAAGGAGATGAAAGAGGGGGATCCTCAGGGCTTTTCCAGGTTGTTCTTGCTGTGAGAATCCCAGTCACAGTGCTGGCATGTTTTATACATTCTCTCCACCTGTCACCTGTATTTCCCTGCCTGTGTGTGCTGTGCCCAGCAGAACAGGTCAGCACCACTCAGCACCATCACAGTGCAAACCAATATTGTTCTTAAATATAGAAAAGTTCACAGTGAAATAAATTAGACGTGTGGACTTCTAAAAAAACAGTGTTGCTGTGTCTATTAGCACATCACGGGAGAGGGAATGTCACAGATTCATAGAGTTGAAGACCAGACAAGGCCATTAGATCATCTACAGCTGTATATCACAGCCAGAGAATCTCACACAGCAGCTTCCAGAAACGTGCCCAATCCAGATGTGATGCCATCAAGAGATGGAGAATTCACCATTGCCCTGGGAACTTGTGCCAGAGTTTAATCACCCTCCCTGTGTTGTGTGCATTCAACAGTCACAGGGAAGAAATCACAGAGCATCATTGATCTTGCAGTGTCATTTCCTTTATACAGAATTCAGCCACAGAGCAATTGCCCAGGGTAAGGGTGGCACAATCTTCCTGGCACACCTACATGCAGGGAATCTCACAAGCACTGACCATTGGATTTCCACTGCAAAATATGCATTTGCCAACCTGTTCTCATCAATGCGTGTGAGAATGTGGGGAGGCAGAGATCTCCTGGCTCTATCCCCTTCATTGACCTGATAACACAAAGCAGTTGCAGAGCTCACACATCTCAACAGACAGAACTAGAGCAGGAGACCTACCAAGATTTAACAGAGCCTCTTCTTCAGAGCGTATCTTCTGAGAAGCTTTTCGCTTTGCTGTGAGACAGAGAATCAGACATTGCAGTGAGACAGGGAAGGAAGGGGAAACACTGAGCAATACAGTAATACAGCTGAAGCCAGGCACCCCAGTGTGTTTGTTAGTCTGGTTTATTTCCTAAAACCAACACAAAGTAAAATATCTGAACAATAAGATGCTCTCATGCTCCAACCCATTGCCCCCTAGGGCCAGGCTCTGAACATGCAAATAACACATTCCCATTACCTGTGTATCCAAAATATGCACAAGCTCCAGCAGCAATGAGAACTAGAGTGAACAATACCCAGAATACAGCCAGCCAGGGAGAAACCCGGGGGAAGATGTCACCTGGCAAACAGAGAGTGCAGTGTGTTAGGAGCAAGGTCCCATCCTGGAGCTAGAGAATGGCGTTTGTCACTGGGTTTGACACCTGAGTCGAGGCTCAGAGAGCTCCAGAAATAAATGGGAATGAAGGAAATGTCCTCTGCATACTCAAATGACAGCCACAAATGGAGCCATTGAAACTGGAGAAGCCAGCGCAGCATCTGTTCCAAGAACCAGGCCTCTGCTCTGCCCAAATTCCTCCCACTGTTACAAGCCAACAAACAGCCAGTGGCTCTGCATCCAGCCTGCCCATCCCTGCCCGCACCAGCTGGCTGTTTGGATGGTCACAGTCACACAGCTGCCAGTTCTCAGTCACTAGATCCAGTCCAGATAAGTTCAGCAGAGAACAATTGTTTTCCAAGCTGGCCCCAGTGTGTTATGAGTTCATGGATTCACAGATGTTAAGGCCCGAAGGGGCCATTATGACTATACATGCTTGTGACGTTATTGATATAAACTGGGACCATATAGAACATGGGTTGCAACCAAGGTTCTGTAGTGGCACCAAATCCTATGTAAAGGGGGTCATATAAAGTGTCTAAGACCAGGTTACGGGTTACTGGTTATGATTATTCTGTCTGTATGTCTGTATCATTTTTGTAGTTGAAGTTATGAATATTGGCTGTATACTGTCTGTATTTTAAATTGGTGCTGCAGTTCTGGGTGACACCCCAGACAAGTTGGTGTCAGCTCTGCTTAGCCTGCTTGATGGCCCATTAAGGACCATCAACTACACAATTGACCCAGCGAGAGAAGGCGGATACACCCTGTGACTCACTGGAGTGAGCAGAAACTGGCCCATGTGACTGCAAACTCCATTTTGCTGTAATTTTCCACAGTAGGAACAAAGGAGTGTTCTTACACCTGGAAAAGCTATATAAGGCTGGAAGCCTGATCTCCATTTTGTCTTCAATCCTGCTTCTTACCTCTGGAGGGACTTTGCTGCAAGCTGAAGCTCTACACAAGGGACTGATGACCCATCCCAGCGGGGGATGTACTCCAGAGACTTAATTTGAACCTGCAGTTCATTCCATCACTGCTACAAGCCTGAACTAAGGACTTTGCCATTACTGTATGTAATTGATTCAGTTTAACCAATTCTAGCTCTCTTTATCTTTTTCCTTTTATGAATAAACCTTTAGATTTTAGATTCTAAAGGATTGGCAACAGCGTGATTTGTGGGTAAGATCTGAGGTGTATATTGACCTGGGTCTGGGGCTTGGTCCTTTGGGATCGGGAGAACCTTTTTCTTTTACTGGGGTGTTGGTTTTCATAACCATTCATCCCCAGGACGTGTGGGACTGGTGGTGATACTGGGAGACTGGAGTGTCTAAGGAAATTGCTTGTATGACTTGCAGTTAGCCAGTGGGGTGAAACTGAAGTCCTTTTTGTCTGGCTGGTTTGGTTTGCCTTAAAGGTGAAGAAACCCCACTGCAATTGGTCCTGATTTGGCACTCTCAGTTGGGTCCAGCCAGAACCACATCGTCACAATGCTCCTCCTGTATAACTCGGGCCAGAGACCCTCTCTCACAGATCTCTGCATCCAGCCCAGAACTTCTGTTCCTGCTAGAGCGGATTGCAGAGAAAGAGATGCCCAGTTTGGATTGAAAGATTCCAAGGGATGGAAAATCCAACACATCTTGAGGTCAGTTGTTCGATTGGTTAACTTCCCACACTGTTAAAATCTGTACCTTATCTGGTCTTTTATCTGAATTTGTCTAGCTTCAATTCCAAAGTCAAGTGCAATTCCCAAGTGACCCAGACCCCCTACTCCTTTGGTAATCCCTTCTCCATGGGGGGCTCACCTGAGAGGTGAATGGCCAACTGTCGCTCAGGCTCCAGCAATCCATTCCACACTATGCAGCTGATGTTTTCATTGTCTTCTCCTTCCGTGACAGTGACGTGACTCACAACACTGTAGAGGTTGTCCCTGTCCTGAGTCACATTGGTCACAATCTCCATCATCAGGTTCTTCCAGTTCTTTCCAACCCACTGGAGTTCAGGTTTGGGGAACCAGCCTGCAGATCTACAGGCCAGTCCGATCCCCTGACCCCGGGGGCCCAGCACATCAATGAACACTGGAGCCACAGCTGCAGGGAAAGACAGAGAGTATCTGTATCAGAAAATCATGCCTTTGGTTGCACCATGTGATTCCTCAGCTACCGCTGGATATAGTCTCTGTGACTGGAAACTCCATTCCCTTATGTGCAAAGTCAACCTGGGATCCCTCAACATGATGATTGAAGAAATTAAATAACATTGTCTCTGTGACACAGGGCTAGAAATGGTTACACAACTAGCAGACTAATTTACCCAGATTCAACCTTTAGAAACATATTAGTAGATAATAATTGTGTTTTTGTGTGTTTATATATATATTGTTAAAGGTTGACAGTGTAACCTGCCTATCACTGTATTACGTTAATTCAGAGATCAAAAGGAGATGTTAAAACTCAGATGAACTATAAATGCACTAATAGCATTGTCTTCATTTATCTTTGAAATATATAGTAAACTACCAGTAAATGGCAGAAGACAGGCAGTTGCCTTATGTTAATCCATGAAGCTAATTACTGGTGGTGCTTAGAAAACAGGAGGTTACTTCAAAGCCACTATTGTTCACCCAAAAACTGCATGCTGTCAAGAGGCTGCTAAGAAACTATAAAAGGAACACTTGGGCCCTGATCCTGTTCTCACAGATCTGCTTAAGCTTCATCAGGGGAAGTCTGAGTTGCAAGACTGAGGTCTCCAGTCCAACTGGATCACCCTGATAATGGACATTGGACTGAAACCTATGGACTAATTCTGAAAGAACTCTTTGCAACTCTAAAGCTCACCATGTCTACTATGAAACTGACCTAAACATTTTAATCAAGTCTCCATCTATAATGATCGTTTAACCTGTACTCTTTTATTTTTTATACATTTTAGCTTAGTTAGTAAGAATTGGCTATAAGTGTGTATTTGGATAAGATCTGAAATACTTGTTAACCTGGAGGGTAATGTGTCTGATCCTTTGGGATTGGTAGAACTTTTTATATGATTAACAAGATTTTCAGTCATCCTCATATTTGGCTTGGCTGTCTGAGTGGGAGTTCAAGCCTGGATTGTTTTAAGGGAACCCTGTTTTTGGCTTCTGGGTAACCAGTAAGGTGTTAAGTATCATAGCGATAGCCGTGTTAGTCTGGATCTGTAAAAGCAGCAAAGAATCCTGGGGCACCTTATAGACTAACAGATGTTTTGGAGCATGAGCTTTCATGGGTGAATACCCACTTCGTCAGATGCAGCTCATTTGTTCCTGGCTTGGTGAATCTAAGTATAGAATAACCGCCAATTTTGGGGATTGTCTTGCATTTCCTTAGAGCACTTTGCCCTGCTGGCTCACAGACAAACATGTGGGGTGAAACTGCTACACAGAGATAGCTGCACCTGCTGCTAAAATGCAGCCACTTCTGGAGTGGAGACCAGCAGCTATCAGGATCACTGCACTTCAGCACAGAGGAGGAAGTGAAGGATGGTGACCCCACCTACATCACTGATCCTACTCCTCCTGCGCCTCCCTTCTACATACTGTCCCCTCTGGCATCCTTCTCTCAGCCTAGGAATGGTGCCCAAGGGTCAAGCCATCATATTTTGATTTCTCTCTCCCTATGCTGCACACAACCACCCTTCCCTCATTTAAATCTCTCCCTAAAAGCACACATCTCCTGTTGAGCGTTTGCACTAGGAGCCACCAAAGATGAGAGATTAGTTAAAATAACCTCAATGCTCTGTTTTATCATAGGCAGACCCTCATCTGGGGCTTGATGTTTCTGAACTGTAGTGTCTGGGGCTACGTTACTCAGTGAGGTAAATGGGCAGAGACCTTCCCTTCCACTGGCCTTGTGCAGCACTGAATACAGGGTCAGTGCCCAGGAAATAACAAACAATATCCCAGCCCTTGGAAACTGCAGGGGGAGTTTCAGGGAGGCCAAATGTACTTGTGATCTCACCTGGGATTTGGGCAGAACAGGGGGGTTAAGGTCCCACACTCTCAAACAGCACCATAATGAGCATGAGAGCTGATGACTTTAGCTTCATGTCTCACTGAAAAGAGGTCATTTAATGCAACACCACAGTGGGGTCAGCACTGAGTGTGAGGGAAGAGCACCCCCTACTGAGTCCTGCATACCACTCCCTGCAGCACAGGACCCTTCTGCCACGCTGGGCTAAGTCTGGGAGCATCCGCTCCCAGGGTACAGGAGGCTCTGGCTGCCCAGACACAGTGCCCCTTAGTGCCGCATCTCACCTGCGACTTGTAGCTCAGTGGTGGCTTCCTGGCTCCATTCTGGGTTCTTCACAAGGCAATGGTATGTCCCAGCATCTGCCAGTTGGAGCCCTTTCAGCTTCAGGGAGACGTTCCCACTGCTGAACTCCTTGAGGAACAGCTCCGTCCGGGTCTGGTAACCCTCCCCTGGCAGGTCCTGGGAGCTCTCATCAGCGTACTTGTGAACCGGGATAAATACTGTTCCAATTTTCCTCCACAGCACTTCCATGCTGGGCAGCCGGGCCGGGGGTGACAGCTGGCTGGGTAACACCACATCCCGACCAAGTACCCCCACCACGGGGCGTGGAGAGCCAGCCAGGGAGAACTTCTCTGCAATAGAAAACCCCAGGAGCAGATTGAGTGAGCAGAAAGAGGAGAGGGTGTCGCTGAGCTAGGGCCTGTGAAAGTAGAATGAATTATATTGTAAAAATAGAAAAGATTAAAGAAATGCTGTCTGTACCTTTAAGCAAAATTGTTGGAATGTTGCAATCCAGGTGTCAGGAATACAGACGTTAACATGGAACAATTGCACCCTTTAAGGGCAATTGGTGAAGTATTAGCCTTAGATCGATAAGAGTTAGTAAGGAAGTAGGATATGCATGCTGTGCCCCAGGTGAATTTTACTGTTTTGCTTTCTTTGTACCTTTGTCTAAATTCACGCTTTTTTATCTGAATAAATAAGACTGTTTGGGTCTTGCATGACCGCTCACATATTCTGGGTGTTATTGGCAGAGCACTGCGCTAATAAAACAGAGTGGTCTGACAAATTGTGAGTCCTGATTCTAACTTTGACAGGCCCAGCTGGTAAGGACACAGTGAGTGAGAGAAGAGGGTGTCACTGAACTAAACAAAATTCCCTATTGGGAATTGCTCATAGCAGAAGATTCCTCAAGCTGAGCCATGTGTAGCTCTATAGAGTTACTCTCAGTGTGGATGCACGGCAGTGCAACCAGACCACAGCTGACACAAACTAGTCCTCTAATCCTGTCCTGCAATCCCCTGGAAACTATTCCAAAGGTGCCTGTCCTGCAATCTACCTATACTCTGTTGGCAAGGGCTGGCCCCAGCTGGAAGCCACCGGCTAGGTCATGTGCCCTGCACAGCCCCATGGCACCCAATTAGGAGCTTTTTCCACTGGGAGCAACTTCTCTGATGAACCAGTTTCAGATCCATGTAGCCCCACAATGGCTGCTCAGAGGCCACCTCAGAGGGTTTCTGCCTGGCATGAGGGTATCGGGTCTTTGATGGACCTTTGGGCTGCTGCATCTCTCTTCCATGGATTCAATACCCCAAACAGAAATGGGCTCAGATGGGGAGTCACCGTTCTGGTGATCGGTGTCTGGAGGAAATTAAGTGTTTGAAGGTGATTTAGGAATCTAGAATAGCTGTGTCTGAAGGGTCTCCATGGTCCTTTGTCCCACCATGGGGCATGAAGAGAAATTACTGCTGCGCTGCAGCACCTGACACTCACCATGTGGCTACTGGTGGGGAGGAATGAGGGACAGATTTTCAAAGCCAACAAGGAGATTTTCATACCAGTGTTGCCAGAATTTGAGCTACTAAGTGTTTTTCATAAAGCCCCAGCTCCTGAAGGCATGTGATTCTGTGAGAATTCTGTTTTCATTTTAAAAAAAAGCAGTTTCTAGCTCTAATAGTTGCAGAGAAAAGCTTGAAAATATGACCTGAGTGTGAGCAAATACTCAAAAAGAAGAGAAATAAGAAGATCCCAAAAGGTGTTTTTGTTTTGGTTTTTAAATCTCATGATTTCTTAGCCAATCTCCCAGTATTTGAGGCCTGGTTCATAGAGTTTGAAGGCTTGGAGTTGGTGACACTACAGCTCCCCTTCATCTCAATGGGAACTGGTAACCCCCATGCCTCAGGCAGCTGGGAAGATCTCAGCCTTGCAGGTCATGAGAACCCAGGTCCCCAGTGGGGCAGGTCTGTCAGTATGGTGCCTATGGGTCCCATGGCAGGACAGGAAGGGATCAGTGTTGGGGGCTCTGAGAGCCTCTCTCAGGGGCAGCAGGAGCTGAGTGACTTGCTGCAAGATCTGACAATCCTGCTATCCAAAGCTAGGATACACCCTGGTCACCCTAATGTCATCCCCTCCCCACAGCCTTTTACTGTGACCCCTTTACTGTGCAGAACTGAGGAGGTCCCAGTGGGCAGGGGTGTAATTGGGCCTCAGATCCCTCTACCCCAGCTCTGCAGGGGGCAGTGTACTTGCGGGACAGGGAGGGAAATAATTGGGATTCAAACATTGTTACCAGAGAGAGAACACGGGGCCAGGAGGAGGATCCCCAGGCTGCACACACAGAGCCACCACTGCGTCGCCATGGGGACACCCCAGGCAGAGACCTGTGAGGAGAGAGCAGGGATGGTTAACACTCCCCAGACTGCCTGAGTGACCAACAGTGCAGGGAACATGCCCCATCCATTGTCTGACCTGACTCACTCTGCTCCCAGACAGATCATCTCCCCAGGGACAGGAGAGGATTTCACCTCACCCATGCTGCCCTGCTGCTTGCCAGGCCTGGCACTAGGAATTTCTACCCCCTAGCAGTGTCATGTGTCCACCACCATTTCTTCCAAGATCAGTTCTCTGACCATTCATTGGTGCAGGTGACCCCCAATACCGGTTCAGGTGGAGCCTGCAGCAGAGCAAGGCCACTTCCGAGGTAACCCCACTGGTCACCACATTGCTGTCGCTCCTGCAGAGGGGGTCTGGCTCTGTGCCTGCCACCACCTTGGACAACACAGCAGATGAGTGACCCAGGGCTCTCCACAGCTAACTGCATTGGGCCCTACAGTGTGAGCTAAAGAGTCAGGCTGTGCAGCTGGGGCAGTGACAGACAGAAGGGACCCGTCTCACACCCTGGCCAGTGGTTGCATCTGGGCATTTTTCTAGAGAGTCAGCTTGGCCAGAAGTCACTCACCTCTGCAAGTGACACTGCCAAGTGATATAGACAGAGCTCGCAGTGGCTGTCACAGACACCAGGGGTTGCTGTCAAATGCCTGCTCCCCAACTTCTGATATCTACAGGAGACCATCACATCAGTAGATTTTATAGCAAGATACATGGAGGAGACAGAAGGGGCCATCTGAGCTCTGCTCAGAGTCCCAGACATCCTGCCTTCAGTTCTTTGGCCTATGTACACAGTGTCAGACTGGATGGACAGAATGGGCTCTTCTGGCCTTAACATCTGTGAATCTATTTCTGTTTCAATTCCAGCTCCCTCCAAGCCTATCCACCATGCATGTGGTGCTTTGAAAACTGAATTGGAATTGTAAGCTGTCACTCTAAATTCTGTGGGGGTTTTCCTGGTCCTGCTGGCAGACAGCAGGCTTTATAGGGAAGTGTGTGATCTGGGTCCAGCAGCAGGCAGTTGTACATAGAGCAGCCTAGAACAAGATGGGGTGACCTAGCCCTATCTGCCTTAGGGAGCAGCCTGCTTTCCCTTTCTATGTTTTGGGTCCTTGTATGTTACTGTTCTATATTCTAAGCAATCAAGCCATGTTACGTGGTAACCTTCCAGCCAGAGAATTTATGTTTATATCACTCTCTGTCTGTGCCAGAAGCATAACAACAGACAGCTTCCCCCCAAAGAAACCTCCTTTCTGAGCCCATCCAAGATCACTTGGGAATGACATGAATTGCTAGAGGGCAGGATTAAGGTTGAGACACTGTCTTGCATTAAAAAAAAACATATGTTTCCTGATTTCATGTGTGAGAAGAAAAGCTCAGAATTGTGCCCTGGGATTAATGGTCCCAGCAACACCTGCCTGAGTCTGCAGAGAGTTGGTGGCCAGAGCTCCGAGAGGGGAACTGCCCCATGCACCTCAGCCGGAGGTTTACTGCCAGCCCCACTGCTCTGCGGGCCTTGCTAACCCCACTCAGCAGGGACTGTGTGTGTGAAAGCGCAGAAGAGTCCTGGGGACCTAGTCCCTGTCCAAGTACCACTGTAATCATCTTGGGGTTCATTAAACAACAAACCAGCGAATGAGGAAGGAATAAAATGTTTTATTAAAAACAAAATAGACAGTGTCTGTGGAGAACTGCTGGGCACAGCAACACTGTTCACCCAGATACCAGGCTTGGTTCAAAATTCCTGTGTTCATAATATGGACTTTTATGAGAGTGTGTCTCTAAATTAGTTTTGCACAAACATATCTCTACATCTTTCCTCCTAAAAAAAACAATGTTAAGTTTTACATAACCATATGAAAATAACTAACAACTATCTAATAACACAGACATTAAATTCTCCACCAGTCTAGTAAATTTCCATAATCCCAACATGTTAACCATCTAGAGAGGAGAGGTTACCAGCACATCACTCTGGAGTGAGTCTTTACTACTCACTTTCCTTAAATACCCCTTCTCAGGCAGGTTAGCAAGTCTCTGAGTCTTTCAGGATGTTTAATCTCCCTCTCTGATCTTCCCAGAATCAGCCCTTCTTTACACTCTGTTCTCTTCTTGCTTGCCAGTTTCTCCTTTGCGCATTGAAGATAAATGATCAGTCTTTTGGGAAATGCCAGAGTCCACATGTACTGTCAATATTTTGGAGCTTTCTGAGATTACTCTTAGATCCCTTCTGTTACGCCAAAATGTGTCCCCTTGGTCTCTGTGGTCTTAAACCTTGGATGCAGCTGTTCTTTAATGGTATCCTTTGGACCAATGCATTAGCGATGTGATTCCTAAGGCACACTCTGTCACCTGGGTTAAGAGACAGGAGATCATGGGCCCTTTTCTCAAAATAATATTTCTGCTTCCACTTCTCATTTTCTTTTATCTTCTGTATGGTTTAATCATTATGAGATTTTAGCAAGTTATCAGTGGTTGGTAAATTAGATCTGATCCTTCTTCCCATTAACAGCTGAGCTGGAGAAGAGCCATTCTCCACAGCTGTACTTTGGTAAATCAATAAAGCTTTATGAAAATCATCCCCACCACTGAAAATCATTTTCATAAGGTTCTTTGCCATCTGCGTAGACCTTTCCACATGTCCATTCAATTGGGGGTAATTTGGATTTGATGTTTTATAATGAAAATCCCAATCTATAGCAAATTGCTCAAAATCTGCACTGGAAAACTGCAGCTAATTATCAGCTAAAGACTTCATCAGGAATTTCATGACGGCAAAAGATCTCCTTCATGCCAGCTATCACTGATTTAGAGTGCAAATTTATTGGATACAGAGAATAATAATCTGTGACTATTAATAATCCTTTAATTGCCAGGGAAATAAATCAGTGCTGACCTTCTCATAAGGCCTTTGTGGAACTGGGTGAGGTCTCAGCGACTCTGCCTCTTGACATGGCTTCTATTACAAGAATTTTAATGTTTTGATTGATCCACGGTCAATATCACCCTTTTTGTGCTCATTGTTTGCACTTCTCAATTCTTAAATGACCCTCAGGGATTTTCTGTAGCATTTCTTTCTCAACGCTCTTTGGCATTACAGATTCCTTGCCCTTGAATATCACTCCAGCTATCACAGTAAGTTCATGCCTGCAGTTCCAATAGTTTCTCATACTTGAACAGCAAATGCTTATTTCTCCAGAAAACCCTTTGATTATCACTTCTTTAAGGATCACCAATAATTCATCTCTCTCCATGTCCTCTCTTAGTAGTTGCAGTTTCCTGTAGAGTACTGGGATTGACTTTACAGTCAGATATACATAGGCTTGCAATTATATTTCTAAAGGCTTTTCTGGTTTTGTAGTGGTAGTCAGGGCTCTGGAAAGTGCATCTGCAGGGAACATATATTTAGTGGGCATGTAGATCATAACCAAATCATACTTTCACAGATTTATCATCATTCTTTGAACCCTTAAGATACAGATATTTAATGGTTTGCCAAATAATGCCATCAGGGGCTCGTGGTCCATTTCACATCTGCTGTCTGTCACAAAAATATTGATTGAATCTCTCACAGGCAAACAATATTCCTAAAAGTTCCTTTGCAATCTGTGCAAATCTAGTTTCTGCCCCAGTCAGTGATTTGGACATGTATGCCATTGGTTGTCAACAATCCACATGCTACTATAAACTAACTGCACCTAACCCAAACTGTGAAGCATCTGTTGACATTTTAATAGGTCTGCCTAGGGCATAGAACTGCAACACTAGCTCTTCTATCAGTTGTTGTTTCAAACTTTGCCTCGATTCTGCCTGTTCTGCACCCTAGTACAATTCTTTTTTATTTTCTAGGAGTTTCTCAAAGCTGCTGCTTTTGTAGGTAGATTAGGTGTGAATTTTCCAAGATAATTAACCATTCCCAGGAGCCACTGGACATCGTTCTTTGATTGTGGACATCAATTATTTCAATGGGTGAAACATTCCTCTACACCTTCATTGGAAACAGTATCTCCAACAAAAGTCAGTTTTGTAACCCCTTAAAACATATTTATCCCTATTTAGTTTCCAGTTTGCAACTCTAATGGCATCCAAGCCTTCCCAAAGATGAGCCCCGTGGTGAGCTGGAGACAGTTCGCACCGGTTCACTCGAACCAGTTGTTAAATGTAGAAGCCAGTTTAGAACCAGTTGTTAAAGGGGGTGGGCAAACTATGTGGCATGGGACTGTCCTGTCTAGCCCACCTGAGCTCCCAGCTGGGGAGGCTCCCCCGGCCCCTCCTCCACCTTTCCCTCTCTAGCAGAGCCTTGGCATGCCTCCTGCCACTTTGAGCAGCACGGTAAGGGGGTGCAGCTGCGAGCTCCAGCAAGCCACATGGCATCCTTACACTCTGCCCTGAGCAGCATGGTAAGGGGGCTGGGCCAGGGCTGAGAGAAGGGGTTGGATATGGGGCAGGGAGTGATTGGAGGGAGAGGAGGTTCTGGGGGAGCAGTCAGGGGACAGGGAATGGGGGGGTTGGGTAGGCATGGGAGTTCTGGGGGTCTGTTGGGGTGGTGTGAATGGGGTCAGGGCAGTCAAGGGACAGGGAGTGGGGCGAGTTGGGTAGGGGCTGGGGTCCTGGGGGTCAGTTAGGGGTAGGGGGTCTCAGGAGAGGGTGGTCATGGGACAAGGAGCAGTGAAGTTGATGGGTTGTGGGTTCTAAGAGGGGTAGCTGGGGGCAGGATGTGGATTGGGGTCGGGTGGGGCAGGCACATAGGGCTTGTACTCACTGCGTGGTTCCCTACCAGGTTTTCGGTGGCAGGTCCTTCACTCGCTCTGAGTCTTTGGTGGCACTGAAGGACCCACTGCTGAAGTGCTGCTGAAAACCCGGAGCGAGTGAAGACACACACCCCTTCCCCGCCACCAAAGTGCCACCGAGGACCCAGTAGGGAACCAGTTATTAGGATTTTGGGAGCTCATCACTGGTTGGGCCCCAGATGATGATGTCATCCATTGAGCTGTTGACACTGTTAATATGGTCACAGATCATATTATGGCTTTATGGTCCACTTCTGGTGCTAATGCTGAAGGGTAAGCATAAGAATCTGTGTCTTCCAGATGGGGTATTAACTGTGATAGTGTTGAGTTTTCTTCAGTGAATTTTAGCTGCCAAAATCCTGAGGATGGATCCAATTTACTGAAATATTGTGTATTCACAAACTGAGCCGTAAGTTCTGCTCTGGTGGGCAGTTTGAAATGTTCTCTTTGTACAGCCTTACTAGATTTCTCTGACCTAAGCATATGCATAGCTGGGCATTATTTTTCTCCACGATGACTAGGGAGCTCACCCATTCTGTTGGCTTCTCAATTTTTGTATTATTTGCATTACTTCCACCCTTGCGAGTTCAGCCTTGGGTTTGTCACAGAGTGCAAACAGTGCCGTTGTACATGGATGGACAGCTGGAGGGACCTGCTTGTTTATCTGAATTGTATGCCCTGCAAGCCTTGTATGCCCTTCCAACCCTTGGAACAGACCACAATATTCCCAAACAATTGCCTCGTAGCCAGGTTCAGTATGATCTTGTAGTGACAGCACCCGTTTTACTAGATTGAGTTTTTCAGAGGCGGCCAGGCCTAAAATTGGTGTCACCTCCTTTGGCAGCACAATGAACGCAAGCCTGTATGTGGTGTTTTTATAGCTGATGCTAGCAATGCACCTCCCTTTCACTGGTATATTTTTTTCCAGAATAACCAGTTACTTTTATTCTTGTTGGTCCCAGGTTTGGTCTTATTTTCAGTCTCATAATCTTGTTCAGACAGAATATTAACCTGAGCTCCTCTGTTCAGTTTCAGTGGAATAACTGTTTTATTCACTTTCATAGGCAGTATCCAGTCCCTCTCATCAAATTTACTTGATCCCAACACATGTCCTCAACCAGCTTGTCTTCAACTGAACGCACTTGATTTTTCTGTATTTTGGATCTGCGGCATTTTGCAACATTCTTTTGTACTTAGTACGTGGATAATCCCATCTGGTGAATTCAGCTCTGTGGCTTGTGCTTTCGTAATTTCTGCTGCCCTGCAGCTCTGTGGAGCTTTTTCTAAATGTAAGGGGACTGTTATCCCCTTACCAAAACTCGGGGGGGGGGGTGCTAGCTCCCAGTACCGAAAGTAAGGAGAAGGGTCGATGGGAAATCAGGACCCCCAAGACTGACAGTCCCCAAGAACAATGGGCAGAGGCCAATGCTCCAGGTCAGCCTGAGTGACAGGGCAGGCAGGCTAATCAGGGAGTCAAAAGGCCGGGGGGGTCCCATCCTCTGTGTGAGCTGGAGTTGCCTGGGTCAGACAGAGTGAGGTTGAGGTAAGGAGAGAGCAGGGTCCCAAACTGAGAGGGAACACAGCAGTGCCAGCCAGAGGGGCCAGAAAAGCAGCCCAGGGAGAGCAGATCCTGTGCCAGGAGCAGGGCTGCAGCCACAGAGCCACAGACACAGCTCAGGGAGAGCAGATCCTGTGCTGAGAGCAGAGCTGCAGCTACAGAGCCAGAGGGGCCAGAGAAGCAGCCCAGGGAGCTGGAGGCAGAGCAGCAGCATCAATGCTGAGTTAGAGTGGAGCTGAAGCAGTCTGGAACCAGGCGTAGTGAGCAACTGCCGCCAGCCAATGGGGGACCTTGGGCAAAAGGCCCAGCACAGAAAGACACCCCCAGCCAGGTGTCCTTGCAGGCCAGTCTGGGAGGGGGATCCTAACCCGACGGGGGACCGACTCTGGGAAGAAGGGTCCCACCACCCAAAGCCTGGAGGTTTGTGGCCACCACCATTGCAAGTGTCCAACCTGCAGCATCCCTGAAGCACAGCCAGGGCCTGAGAAGGAGGCCTGGGACCTACAAGGAACAAAGTGAACTGCCCTGATATTCCAGAGACACTGTGTGTAATGTTCCCTTCCACAGAGCAGGGTGATGTATTTTCATAGACTTTAAGGTCAGAAGGGACCAATATGATCATCTAGTCTGACCTCCTGCACAAACCAGGCCACAGAATCCTACCCATCCACTTCTATAACAAACTCCTAACCTACGTCTGAGTTATTGAAGTCTTCAAATTGTGGTTTTAAAATCTCAAGCTTCAGAGAATCCACCAGCAAGTGACCTATGCCCCACGCTGCAAAGGAAGGCGAAAAACCTTCTGACCTATGAGTCTGTGGGTCTATGAGTCTATGATTGGTCCCAAAACTGATCCTTGAGGAACTCCATTAGTAACCTCCTTCCAGCCTGACAGTTCAACCTTCAGTACGACCAGTTGTAGTCTCCCCTTTAACCAGTTCCTTATCCACCTTTCAATTTTCATATTGATCCCCATCTTTTCCAACTTAACTAATAATTCCCCATGTGGAACCATGTCAAATGCCTTACTGAAATTGAGGTAAATTAGATCTACTGCATTTCCTTTGTCTAAATAATCTGTCACCTTCTCAAAGAAGGAGATCAGGTTGGTTTGGCACGATCTACTTTTTGTAAAACCATGATGTAATTTGTCCCAATTACCATTGACCTCAATGTCCTTAACTACTTTCTCCTTCAAAATTTTTTCCAAGACCTTACATACTACAGATGTCAAACTAACAGGCCTATAGTTACTCGGATCACTTTTTTTCCCTTTCTTAAAGATAGGAACTATGTTAGCAATTCTCCAGTCATTCGGTACAACCCCTGAGTTTACTGATTCATTAAAAATTCTTGCTAATGGGCTTGCAATTTCATGTGCCAATTCCTTTAATATTCGTGGATGAAGATTATCTGGGCCCTCCTATTTTGTCCCATTAAGCTGTTCAAGTTTGGCTTCCATCTCAGATGTGGTAATATCCACCTCCATATCCTCATTCCCGTTTGTCATCCTTCCATCATCCCTAAGCTCTTCATTAGCCTTATTAAAGACTGAGGCAAAGTATTTATTTAGATATTGGGCCATGCCTAGGTTATCCTTAACCTCCATTCCATCCTCAGTGTTTAGCGGCCCCACTTCTTCTTTCTTTGTTTTCTTCTTATTTATGTAGCTATAGAACCTTTTACTATTGGTTTTAATTCCCTTAGCAAGGTCCAACTCTACATGGCTTTTAGCCTTTCTCACTTTATCCCTACATGTTCTGACCTCACTAAGGCAGCTTTCCTTGCTAATCCCACCCATCTTCCACTCCTTGTAGGCTTTCTGATTTTTCTTAATCACCTCTCTGAGATGCTTGCTCATCCAGCTTGGTCTACAACTCCTGCCTACGGTTTTTCTCCCCTTTCTTGGGATGCAGGCTTCTGATAGTTTCTGCAGCTTTGACTTAAAGTAATTCCAGGCCTCCTCCGCATTTAGATCCATAAGTTCTTCAGTCTAATCCACTTCCCTAACTAATTTCTTTAATTCTTTAAAGTTAGCTCTTGAGAAGTCAAAAACCCTAGTCCCCGATTTATTTTTGTTTATCCTTCCATCTAATTTGAACTGAATTAGCTCATGATCACTCGAACCAAGGTTGTCTCCTACAATCATTTCTTCTACGAGGTCCTCACTACTCTCCAAAACCAAATCTAAAATGGCATCCGCTCTTGTTGGTTCTTCAACTACTTGGTGAAGAAATCCATCCGCTATCACATCCAGAAAAATCTGAGCCCTATTATTACTAGCACTTGTCCTCCAGTCTATATCTGGGAAGTTAAAGTCTCCCATGATCACACAATTCCCATTAGTGTTTACTTCATTAAAAACATTAAAGAGGTCTCTATCCATATCCAGATCAGATCCCGGCAGTCTGTAGCACACCCCAAGCATTATCTCAGGGGAGGCTCTAGTAGCTTTCTTTCCCAGTGTGATTTTTGCCCAGACGGACTCTGTCTTATCCATTCCATCACTTCTTATTTCTTTATAATTAACCTCATCATTGATATACAATGCTACTCCACCACCTTTGCCTTTATTTCTGTCTTTCCTAAACAGCACATATCCTTCAATACCTGTACTCCAGTCATGACTACTATTCCACCACGTTTCTGTTATCCCTATAACCTTTAACTTTTACCAGCCTTGTTGGGATTATGAGGACTCTGCTAGACAGAAGAGTGGAAGGAGACGCCTCGAGCAGGAGGGTCTCTGGGTAAAGGAAGTAGGAGTGAGGACTCAGATCATTTCACTAGCTCATTTCACAGGGGTAGTGCAGAAGCCAGGAAAGTTCCCCACAATAGTGGGACCATTCCCCGCTTACATAAAGTTAAAACTCCTTCACAGAGCAGTCTCTCTCTCTTAATACATTGACTTTCATGCCACAAATGAGTCTGTCTCTGACCAGAGACTGTCAACTCACCAGAGTCACAGGTTTTACTGAAACTCTTTAATCTTGTGACATATTTTTCTATTGTGTTATCAGTGTTTTGCATGCATGTAAACAATTGGTGACTCTAAAAGGTCTCATTTTCCTTTTGGCATGCAATGTTCCTCAAATTAAGTTAGTATTTGACTTAACTTCATGCTTTTACCTTATTCACATTTAAAGGTGTTATGAACATCCAATGCTTCCTCCCCCAAAACATGCAAAAACACTGATGATTTCACGTTGTCATTTTTCTCCTCTTCCTCCGTGACTGCTAAATACAATTCAAATCTCTGCTGGAATTTCTACCAGTTCTCTGCAACATTGTCTGACAATTACAAACTAGATGCAGGTTGCAACACATGCGTTTTTGGCTTTCTTCCTCTCTTAAGCTAGTCAGGCTACTATTTGTACTCATAAAATATATAAAAGCTTTTGTTTCTTCTTTGTTTGCTGTTCCACCTGCTCCCCTTGCCTCTGCTTTCAGTTTCAAACACAGGAGTTAACCTCAAAATGACTGCTGCAGTGTCTTTGTCACTCAGCACTTCTGACACCATGGAGTGATCTTGGGGTTCATTAAACAACACCCCAGTGAATGAGAAATGAATAAATCTTTTATTAAAAACAAACTAGAGAGCATCTATGGTGAACTGCTGTGGATAGCTATGCTGTGTTCTGCACTCCCACTTCCAGGGGCTGGCTCAAAATTCCTATATTCATATTGCCACCCCTTATGAGGGAGCCTCTTGAAATTATACTCTTACAAAAATATATCACTGCAACCAACACTACCTGCTGAGGGAAGTAGTGTGCAAGGGGGGAGAAATTCTTGTTAATGCCCCAAGCTTTCTGGGGGCAGAGGGGGCCCATGTGCTGACCTATCTCTCTAGGATGGGAAGCGGGGACCCAGAACTGCCACTCCAATGGCTAGGGGGCAGGTCTATGGGGCCCCCATGTCAGGGAGAGCCTAGGGCCTGGCATTGCCTGAATCCAGCCCCACTCTCTGCAGAGCTCACAGCCCTTGCTGGCCAGGAAGGAGGGATTGGAGTCTGGAGCCCATCCAAGTGCTTCTGTTGTCATTGCATCTAAAGCCCCACTCCAGAGCAAAAGGTGAGCATAGGTTTCTGGGCCATTTTATTACCTATTTGCCCTTGTGCAAGGCGGGGCTCTAAGAGCCAATGAACACCCGGCACTGGGGATTCTGGGAGGCTGGCGACACTGGGGATTTTTTTTCTGACAAAAATTTGGTTTTCATTCAAAAGTTTTCCTGAAATCAATATTCTGATACAATGATTAAAAAATGGTTTAAAAAAGAATGGAAATTCAATTAAAATCAAATGCAATCATAATGATTTTTTTAGGGTTAGTTCTTAGTCTTTTTCTCCATAAATTCCAAGCATTTGATTCCAGTCTAAGGGAATCAAAATGAACATTTTTTGCCGTGAATCATTTTATTGAACATTTTTGAATGAAGTGAAGTTTTTTGGTGAAACTATTCATATATTTTTGAAAGCCACTTTTCATTAAAAATGTTATTGATGAAAATTCTTCACTAACTCTAATCACCAGCTTCTTTACAGGGCTCTTGTTCAGCCTAATAATAGAGGGTAAAATGTTGAAAAAGCGCCCAAGTCCCATTGGCTTTCAATAGGAGTTAAGGGCCAGATCCACAAAGTGACATAGACAGATTAAGGCCTAACTGCTCTGAGAACTCCTACCAGTTCAGACCCTGCTCTAAGGACAGCTGGGCGTGAGTGAGAGAGACAGAGACTGGGGGCATGTGGCCAGAGTATCCTAGAGTGTGAGGTTGAAGCCCTCACCTGGGATTTGGAAGAACTGAGATTCATTCCCCATTTCTGATTTGGGGCAGGAATTTGACCCCAGGTCTTCCCAATCCCAGGTGAGTCTCCTAGTAACAAGTGTTCAATAGGCCCCATGGCAGAAGTAGGCTCCAAGGAGGGATTTCAAGAAGGGGAAGGTGGTGGCTCTGTGAATATTGGCTGCGAGCAGTTCCTGTGTGTGATGGGCAGCATGGAAGAAGCACAGAGGTACTCAAGGGGACATTCAAGGCATTCAAGGCTGCCATCGTTGGCAGAGCGTGAGCTGATGGCTTGATGCACTACTAGGTCTGACAATTAACATGTTATCTAACACCGCACGTCCCTCCAGCACAGACCAGGCCCCTGCATTCAACATCCTGTGCTGGGTTAACACATGTTTTAACACAACAAATGTCCCATGGAGACGAGGCTTGAAACGGTCTGAGCCCAGCTAGACTCAGCTACATCTGCTTGCCAGACTGAGGCTCTTTGGGGCAGTGACGGTCTCTCGTGGTCTGTATGTGCAGCAGCCAGCACAATGGGGCCCTGATCTCAGTCAGGATCTGTGTATCACCTGCCATAATGGGGGCTAAACATTGGCTGGGGTCTGTGCAGCATCTGGCACAATGGAGGCCAAGGTCTCAGCTGGGGCCTCTAGGTGCTATTGTAATGAATGTATTAATAATCAGGGAGGCACCTTCCATTTAGATCTCTGAGCCAAATAACACCCCCTTTCTTCCCTTCCCCTGTTCCCACACATGCTTCTGGCCTGGCACCCCTTCCACCAGGAGATTTGGCAGGGCAGGGCTGTGCTGCCCTTTTGAAAAGGCACCAAATCACCCATGCGCCTCATCACACCCTCCAGGGAAAGGCCACAAGGAACCCCAAATGGTCACACTCTTCAGTGAGGGGATAACAGGCTGAGCAGTGAATCACACACACCATCAGAGTTTTCCCAGCACTGATGGGAGGTAGGAACAGGCCTTGGCAGGGGGGATGTGATCCAGGGGACAGGAGTGTGAGCAGCCCTGAGAACGAAGGATCAGGGGTAATAATGGGAAAGGACCTACCTTAAGGATTCAGCGTGTTCCAGGAGATGTCATGCAGTTAGCCCAGGGTCCCAGACTCATGCAGAGCACCCAAGGAACTGAATGGATGTTCTGGGGCAGACAAGGAAATGGATCGCAGAACTGATTGTGAACTCTGACCAGGGGATTGGAAAGTGAAAGCACCAGGGCGCCTGTTACACATTAACCTGTGTATTGCAGCAGAGGTATTATCTGGCCAGGACCCAGGACAAGTGTTCGATTACCTGAGCAGACATGGTGAGCAGTGAAGAGTTCATACAGCTATGAGCCATCTCTGCGTTGCTTGGCAGGGCATCCCTAGACTAGCTGCCAACAACTGGCACCCTATGCAAACCATGCAATCAGCGCCCCAAGCCCAAAGCGAAGATCTAGTTCGAGGTTTTTGGTAAACTGGGAAACATTTTGCTCCTTTTTTTCCTTTTAATGTATCTTTAAGTGTTTTGTTTTGTTTGTTTTAAAAAACAGAGGCTAAATCATTCAGTTTCTCTGTCCGTTCATCTGTCCAACCAATGTTTCTGAGATCAGATAAAATAGAGACACAGAATTTTCAGAGTAGATTTGTACGACAGATGATATTTCAGTCTGATTTCAAATAAAATTCATTCAAAATGTTATTTGTAATTTTTATTATTACAAATCCAAAATCATCCTTTATGTTATCCTGCTTTAACTGCCATTACCTCCATATCCAATATAGAAAGAAATAAGAAAACTCTTCAATGAACTTTAATCTGTATTTACAAAACACTCTAAATAAAACACACTGTGTGCTCTTAAAACATGACTTTACTTGCTTTAAACTTTGAAAATTCAGTCACTAGTTCTTTTAGATCCAGTTTTCCAGCTAGTTCATGCCCTATTGACTTGTAGGAAGTCCGACAAGTCTCTCTTTCACCATTGTTGAATGCAGATATGTTTTTTATCAACTTTAACTTTCAGAAGCTACGTTCTCCATTAGCTTCAGAAACTGTCAAACTTAAAAAGAATGTGTAGAGCTATAAAAATGTTTGGGAAACTGTGAGTTTATTTTCACAAACAAACTTCATTACTTCTTCAATAATGGAATATTTCTGAAGTCATCTTGAAAAAGCCTGAAGCTCACTACACAAATCTGTAGCATCAAATGTCTTTTGAATTTTCATGAGTCAATGGCAACTCCAGTTTTATACAAAATTCTCTTATCTGTTTTGCTGTTTTCTTTTGCAAGCTGTGGATAGCATATAGAAAGCCAAATAGTGACTCTCGCTGCTGCTCTGTTGAAATCTTTCATCAACCGAGTGAAATAGCAGTATCAAGGACTGCGAAGTAGAAATTCATTTTGAACCTTTGTTTTGGGTTCTGAATGGGTGTGTCTTGTCCGTCATATAAAAACTGCAGTTTCTTTTGCCGAAAGCGAACTGACTCTGGTTCAAATTCTGACGAAAAGTTTATTTCTTCAGCAAGCTCGAGAGAATCTACCAGTGTTCTTTTGAACCCTTCATCACTTCTGAATTCCTTCAAAATATTTTTAGTTTGCTGCAGTTTTTGAATAGCAGAATGTATGTTCAAATTCTTTTCCTGAAGCTGCTTATTAGTGAGGTTAATCACAAAAAGGATATTATACTGCAAACTGAGTGAAGTCACAAATTTGAACTTGGAAAGGCCATTTGCAAGAGCTTCTGCATCTGAACATGCAGTATTTCCAGATGATCCAGTAAAGGTAGTATCATCAGAAATTTCAATTAGGGTATCATAGATGTTTTCTAAGTTCATAGCAAAGAGGCTTCAAAGCATCAGTGAGACTCTCCCATCTTATCTGACTAAGTGGTTTCACAGTTAGAGAATTCACATGGCGAGTCAGAACCTCTAAATGGCGTGTTGAGCCTGAGAAAAACACATAAACAAGTTGCACCAGGTCAAAGAAACTGTTTGCCTCTGTCAGGGTTCCCTCTCCACTCTAAACACTAGGGTACAAATGTGGGGACCCACTTGAAAGACCCCCTAAGCTTATTTTTACTAGCTTAAGTTAAAAACTTCTCCAAGGCACAAATTCTTCCTTGCCCTTGGACGGTATGCTGCCACCACCAAGTGAGTTAGACAAAGATTCAGGAAAGGGACCACTTGGAGTTCCTGTTTCCCCAAAATATCCTTCCATGTCCCTTCACTCCTTTCCTGGGGAGGCTTGAGAGTAACCAAGGTGAGCATAACGCAGACCCTTGGGTTTTTAGGACACTAAAAACCCAATCAGATTCTTAAAAATAGAACTTTATTATAAAGAAAAAAGTAAAAGAAGCATCTCTGTAAAATCAGGATGGAAGGTAACTTTACAGGGCAACAAGATTTAAAATACAGAGGATTCCCCTCAAGGCAAAACTTCAAAGTTACAAAAAAACAGTGATAAACCTCTTTTATCTTTGTTTTCTCAACTTGTAAATGCTCCTTTTGCTAGACGGTTTATCTTTGTTTGCTGTAACTTTGAACCTAAGGCTAGAGGAGGTTACTCTGGACAATTTGAATCTGAGTACCCTGTAAAGTTATTTTCCATCCTGAGTTTACAGAGAGAATTTTTACCTTTTCTTTTAATAAAATTCTTCTTTTAAGAACCTGATTGATTTTTTTCATTGTTTCAAGATCCAAGGGTTTGGATCTGTGCTCACCAAGCCTAATTGGTGAGGGGATTCTCAAGCCTTCCCAGGGAAAGGGGTGTAAAGGTTTGGGGGGATATTTTGGGAGAAGAGGAACTCCAAGTGGTCCTTTCCCTGTTTCTTGTTAAAGCACTAGGTGGTGGCAAAAGAGTACCACATTTTAACCTAAGCTGTTAGAAATAAGCTTAGGGGGCTTCATGCATGTCCCCAACATCTGTACCTTAGAGTTCAAAGTGGGGAAGGAACCCTGACACCCCTAAATCACAGATGGTGCTGGACAGCCTGCGCCACACTGTCTGTGATTTATTCCTAGAGCTCTAGGAGAAAACAGAAATGATAAGACACATGCACCTCTAGATATACCACTGATTATATAAGAACTAACAATATTTTCCACATTTCAAGGATGATTTTAACCAGTTGATTCTGGGAAACTTTCATGGAAGGATGCATCAGCCACTTTGTTAGAAGCTCCTGAAATGTGTTTTATTTCAAAATCAAAATCTTGGAGAGTTAAACGCCATTGAAGAAGTGTTTTGTTATTGTCCTTGACGGTATAAAGCCACTTCAGTGCAGCATTGTCAGTTCATAGGTGGAAACGCCATCCACAAAAGTATGGGTGTAGCTTCTCCAGCACGTACACAATGGCGTGGCATTCCTTTTTGCTTATTGACCACTGGCTTTCCCTCTCAGACAGTTTCTTGCTAAGAAACACGACAGGCTGCAATTCTTGATCTGGTTCTTCCTGCATAGAAACCACTCCCACACCACACTTGGATGCACCTGTGGTTACTAGGAATGGTTTGTCAAAGTCTGGGGCCTTTAGCACAGAGTCATATATGAGTGTCGCTTTAAGCTGGTTCTGACACTCTTCAGTCCACTGAACAGCATTTGGCTGTTTCTTTTTGGTTAAGTCTGTCTGTGGGGCGGTGATTTGGCTGTAGTGCAATAAAAATTGCCTGTAATATCCAGCCACTCCAAAGAAGGATTGGACCTGTTTTCTATGACTTCTAGCGGTACTTGCCAGTACCCCTTGGTTAAGCCTAAGGTAGAGATGAACTGGGCACGTCCCAGTTTCTCCAATAACTCATCTGTGCATGGCACTGGATAGTTGTCTGGGTGAGTTACAGCATTTATTTTATGGTAGTCCACGCAAAGCCGTATCTCCTTATCTGGTTTGGGAGCTAGAGTCACTGGAGATGCCCATGAACTGTCAGAGGGGCGGATTACACCCATCTGTGGTATGTCCTGGCAGTCCCGTTCTATAGCAGTTTTGGCTTGAGGATACACCCGGTACAGTTGGGCTCTAATTGGGCAAGCATTACCTGTGTCAATGGAGTGGTATGTCCATTTGGTCCATCCGGGGGTGGCTGAGAACATCGTCACGAAGCCAGTGCACAGCTCCTTGATCTGCTGTCGCTGCATGAGTCCAAGGGTCATGGAGAGGTTCACCTCTTCCACACCACTGTCACTTTTTCCTTCGTAGTAGACACTTTCAGGCCACTCAGTGTCATCTCCTTCCTGGGCTGTAAACTGACCAGCCTTTAATTCTCTGGAATAAAAGGGCTTTAGAGAATGAACATGGCACACTTTAGGCTTTAGGTTTGAGGTGAGGGACTCTATGAGATAGTTAACAGCTCCCAGGTGCTCATGGACCGTAAATGGCCCTTCCCATGACACTTCCATTTTATGGGCCTGGAGCACCTTCAAGACCATGACCTGGTCCCCTACTTTGAAGGAACACTTTTTGGCATGTTTATCATACCAGGCTTTTTGCTCTTTCTGAGAATCTTTTAGGTTTTCTCTAGCAAGGGCTAGAGAGATTCGGAGCATGCTTTGTAGGTTGTTTACAAATTTCAGAATGTTAGTTCCTGGAGAAGCCATAAACCCCTCCCATTGCTGCTTCACCAATTATACTGGCCCGTTAACCTCACGGCCATACACAGATTCAAATGGTGAAAACCCTAAAGTGGGATGTGGTACAGACCTGTAGGCAAAAAGCAACTGCTGCAACACTAGGTCCCAATCATTGGAGCATTCATTGACAAATTTACATATCATGGCCCCCAAAGTTCCATTAAACTTCTCCACCAGGACATTTGTTTGATGGTGGTAAAGGGTGGCAACCAAGTGGTTCACTCCATGCGCTTCCCAAAGGCTTTTCATGATCCCTGCCAGGAAATTAGTATCTGAATCCGTAAAGATGTTGGAGGGCCAACCTACCCTGGCAAAAATGTGTTAGTGCCTGGCACACACTTTTAGCCCTGGTGTTCCTTAGAGCTACTGCTTCTGGCCATCAGGTGGCAAAATCTATGAAAATCAGTAAGTACTGGTTTCCTCTGGGTGTCTTTTTCAGAAAAGGACCCAGAATATCCACAGCTACTTGCTGAAAGTAAACCTCAGTGATGGGGAACGGCTGGAGAGGATCTTTGACCTGGTCTTGGGGTTTTCCCACTCTTTGGCACGCCTCACAAGACCGGACATAAGTAGAAACATTCTTTTCCTTTCTCTCCCAGTGGAAGGACTTCCCTAAACGATCTTTGGTCCTGTTCACCCTAGCATGGCTGCTAGGATGATCGTGGGCTAAGCTCAAGAGCTTTGCCCAGTACTTAGTTGGATCTACCAACTGTCTTTGAGGATGCCAGTCTTTCTGGTGCCCACCAGAAAGTTTCCTTGTATAAAAGCTATCTTTCTACAACAAACTGGGATCAATTAGAAGAGCTAAGGGGCAGTGGGTTGCTCTGTGCTGCCGCCCAAGCTCCCTGGAGGCTTTCATCTGCTTCCTGTTCTGCCTGGAACTGTTCCCTTGGTGCTGGAGACATCAGTTCCTCAGTGGATTGTGAACTTGGGCTTGATCCCTCTGGAAGCGATGTGGGTGATGGGGCTCTTTCCATTGACTGTGAAACACTCTCCGCTGGAGCACAAGGTTCTGTTTCAGGCTCTGGTTGAGCCTATTCTGCAGATTTACCTGTGGCTGCCAGTGCAACCTTGGTGGTGCCCCCTGCTGTTGGAGGTGCAGACGGGGTTGCACGTGCTGAATTCAGTGCTGGCAACGGTTCTGGTGCTGGTTGCTCTGCCCAGTGCCGTAACAAGGGAAAGGTGAGTGAGGCACTTGCCTCGGCACACAAAACTGGGGGCGGGGGTGCAGAAAGTGATGGAGAGGGGGAATAAAGCTGCTGGCATGGAGATATTTATAACCCGGGTGATCTTCCCCCTGGCCCCACCTGCCACCCCCCGAGTGTCTCCTGGACCCAACTTGCTCCCCCACCCTCCATAGCCCCAGAGCAGAGAGTCCCTGTCTTTCCCCTGCAGCAACTGCTGCCACTGGGTCCTACTGCCATCCAACCCCACTGCCAAGGTAGACTGACTGTGAGCCTGCCCTTCCCCCTCAGACCTATTCATTTTTCAATGGGACTGTCCAGCAGCATAGGGGGCCCCCACATTCGCAGTCACTGCTCCTGCTCCATGCTGGGCAAGGAGGCAGCCCCATCCCTCACCTCTAGTGAGGCTACAGTCAGGGGCAACAGCAGGGGAAGAGGCGCAGACAGCACCCCCCGGCATCCACCACGGGGGAGGCAAGGGAGATTCCTGGACCTGAGAATGGCCCTAGAGGAGCATATGCAGTGACAGTGGTGAGAGTGAGTGTGCTGCTGGGGGTGGGGGAGCAGGAAAGGGGGGCTTCTCCCTCAGAGCTTGTCCTCCTTTCTGGCCCCTGTCCTGGAGCAGCCTGCCTGCACCCCAAACTCATCCCCAGCCCTGCCCCACTCCTAGTCAGAGCTTTCACCCCCCACTGCACCCTCAACCTTCTACCCTAGTCCTGAGCCCCTCCAGCACCCCAAACACCTTATTCCCCAGTCCCAGCCAGAGCCCTCACCCCTACACTCCAAACTTCTTTCCCAGCCCTGAGCCCCTCCCACTCCCCAAGCCTCCCATTCCCAGCCCAACAGAGCCCTCACCCCTACTCTTACCCTGAGCCCCTCTCACACTCCAAACCCCTCATCTGCAGCCACAACCCACAGCCCTCACCCCTGCACCCATCCCCAAACTCCCTCCCAGAACCTGCACCCCCTCCCATTCCCAAACTCCCTCTCAGAGCCTTCACTCCAATCCCCTGCCCCAGCCAAGGCCTGCACCCTAGATCTCCTCCCTTACCCAAACTCCCTCCCAGAGCCTTGGGTGGGAGGGGGCGGAGTTTGGGTGGGGGCGGGTTCTGGGCACCACCCAAATTTCTACAAACCTACCATTCCTGATCCTGTCCTGCAGACCTGAACTCCCAGCATGCTCAGGACACATGCTGATTCCTAGTGGCCACAGCCGATATCCAGCATCTCCCTTCTCTTATAAGTCCCTAGAACCATAGATTATTAGGGTTGGAAGGGACCTCTGGAGATCTTCTAGTCCAACACCCTGCTCAAAGCAGGACTAATCCCTAAATGGCCCCCTCAAAGATTGAGCTCACAACTCTGGGTTTAGCGGGCCAATGCTCAAACCACCAAGTTATCCTTCCCTCCCTTGCTGGATTGGAACTAGACTAGAACCAAAGACCATCTTGGAAGCAACATTACCAGCTCAAGCAGTGAAAAATCATGAGTTAGACCCCCCCAAATCATAGTTTTACCGCTGTCGCTTCATTCATTCTTTGGCAGCAATTCGGTAGCAGGTCTTTCCTTCCTAGAGGGACTGAGGGACCTGCTGCTGAATTGTTGCCTAAGAGCCGGCCCTGGGGAAGGGCGCAATTTTATATTCTTGCCTCAGGCGCAAAAATACCTAGTTATGGCTCTGACACCACCAGTTCCAGTTCTGGGACTGGTTCTGGCTGGGTCTCTGTGACTGGATCCACTACTGCTGCTGCAGACATTGGCATGGGGTCCGGTTCCAGCGCTACTAAGTGTCCCATCTCTCTGCCTGGGGACCGAGACAGGCCCCTAGCTAAAGGCACAGTTGGACCACGGTGAAAGGTCACTGCGTGATTAGGGGGTCTGGAATCTTGGATGAGCCTGAATCTTTTGCCTCCACCCTTGTCTCCAGTCCCTGGTGAGAAGGACCCAGCTCCCCCCAGGGGGAAATTCACCCTCTGGGCTTAAGGGCACATAGATGGGGTCTGGACCTTGTGCGGGACCCACTGCACAGGGGTGAATTTCACACCCAGAGAACAATGAATGTGGGACTGCACTGGCTTCCCCAGCTGCTTAGTGTCCACCTAACCTGTGCTCCACAGCCAGCTCCAGCCCACTTCTGCAGGCTCTGCCCTGACTTGCCCCATTCCCCATTCTGGGCTCCTGAGGAGTTCACCTGTCTCTGCTGGGAGGCAGGTACCAGGAAGGCGAGTAACAGGGCACTGCCAGATGGAGAAGAACACAAGGCAGTTGAGAAAGAGCATCTAAAAATGATCTCTGAGCAGGTGGGGAGCTGGAATCAGTGTGATTAAGTAAGTGGGGGAATCAGGGGAAAAGGCCAAAAAATATGTAGAAAGAAAAAAAAATCTTGCGTGCAGAAGCTTCCTACAGCAACAGACGCAACAGAAGTGGTTTCTGCCAATGTAGGTAATCCAACTCCCGACACAGCAATAGCTAGGTCGATTGAATAATTCTTCTGTTGACCTAGCTGCTCCTACACTGGGGGTGCAGTCAGCATAGGTACAGTGCTCTGGGATGAGTCGGGGGGAAAAGCAATGGAAATGAGGTTTCTCCACAGGGTGGCTGGGCTTACTCTCTGAGATAGGATGAGAAGCTTGGTTATTCAGGAGACCCTTGGAGTAGAGCCGCTACTCACCTGATAAGGATACCCCCTGGGAGGCTTTTGTTTGAACTCTACCAACCACATTCCACTGGGCAGTGGCCCCCAAGGCCAAACCAGGACATGCTGAAGGGATTATATCTCCTGGCTGGCCTAGGAACACTGGGAAATGACCTAGGAGGAACTGGAACCTGTTGTGGAGGAAAAGGAGGTCTGATCCTCCCTATTCTCCATGCTGCCGCCACAACCTTCACCAGGAAAAGTGGCATAAAGGAAAAAGAAGATGAAGAAAAATGCTCCTTGAAAGATAATCCATTTTTATTTGTCTTCTACACACAGAGATTGCTGCTGGAATTAATACACAGAGTCAATTGGATCATTTTCAGACTACAAGTCATGGTCAGGAATCATCAACATTTTCATGCAAGTCAGCAAGTTAAGAAAGCATGGCAGAGTGCTGTATAGAAAGACACATTACCAGTGCTCATTGTGAAAATGGTACCTGAAAGCCTCCATGATTCAAATAACCCGTTGTTGTGCCCCTCTAATAGCCCTGGTAGCCGACTGCTCAAAATCAGCCACTCGGCAATCCAGCTTCTTACTCCACCCTTAGTGAGGAAGGATATCTCAGTGGTTTAGAGCATTGCTCTGCTAAACCCAGGACTGTAAATTCAGTCCTTGAGGGAGCCATCTGGGGTGCAAATCTGGGGATTGGTCCTGCTTTGAGCAAGGGGTTGGACTAGATGACCTCCTAAGGTCCCTTCTAACTCTGATATTCCATGAAACTTTTCATCCTTAGCATCACAACTATTATGGAGTGCACAGCAGGCTGCTATGACCATGGAAATATTTTCCTCATTTAGATCTAATTTGCTGTAAAGGCCATGCCAGCACACTTTTAATCTGCCCAGCACACATTCCGTGGTCATTTTGCACCTCTTCAGCCTATTGTTGAAGCACTCCTTGCTTCTGTCCAGGTTTCTAGTATAAAGTTTCATGAGCCGTGGGAATAAGGATACATTGGATCTCCCAGGATCGCTATGGGCATTTCAACATCATCCACTGAAATCTTCTGGTCTGGAAAGAAAGACCCTGCTTGCAGCTTTTTGTACAAACCAGTGTTCCTGAAGATGTGTGCATCATGCACATTCCCTAACGACTCCACATTGATGTCAGTGAAACTTTCACAGTAATCCACAATTTCCTGAAATACCATAGAAAACTACCTCTTTCCATTGATGTGCTCTGTTGCAAGATGGTCCAGTGCCAGAACTGGGATATCTATTGCCCTGCCACAGTTAGTGAATCCCATTGCGGCAAAGACATCCACAATTTCATGCATATTTCCATAAGTCACAGTTCTTTGTAGCAGAATCTGATTAATGGCCCTGGACACTAAGATTTCAGTATTATCCTTTGCAATGTGACAGGTTTCAGAGGGATAGCTGTGTTAGTCTGTATCAGCAAAAACAACGAGGAGTCTTGTGGCACCTTAGAGACTAACAAATTTATTTGGGCATAAGCTTTTGTGGGCTAAAACCCACTTCATCAGATTCATGGAGTGAAAAAAACAGTATGCAGAATATATAGTATAGCACATGAAAATATGGGAGTTGCCTTACGAAGTGGGGGTCAGGGCTAAGGAGCCAATTCAATTAAGGGAGAAGAGGCCTATTCTCAACAGTTGACAAGGGGTGAATACCAAGGGAGGGAAAATTATTTTTGTAGTGCTAACAAGGCCAATGCAATCAAGGTGGCCCATTTCCAACAGTTGACAAGAAGGTGTGAGTACCATCAGAGGGAAAATTATTCTTTATAGTGACCTCTCCATTCCCAGTCTTTATTCAGGCCTAATTTAATGGTGTGTAGTTTGCAAATTAATTCCAGTTTTGCAGTCTCTTGTTGGAATCTGTTTTTGAAGGTTTTGTTGTTGAAGAATGGCCATTTTTAAGTCTGTTATTGAGTGTCCAGGTTGATTGAAGTGTTCTCCTATTGGTTTTTGAATGACTTGGGAACAGATGGACACGAGGCTGTGTCTGAAGTGAGCCACACAGACTAAATTTGGCAGGCTATCTGCCCTTCTCACTTCAGTGGGATTTGGACACTCCAAGGACACAGAGCAGGGAAGCCCCTTCCACCCCTCCCCATATCACACAGCACAGGTCCAATGTCTCTGCTCTGCTGAGTAGGTCATGGTATCTTGATGGCAGGGAGCAGTTGGATGAGCTGTGCTCTCTCCTTCCCCCTGTATCTCTCAGGTGGAATCCTGGGATTGTGGGGTCTCTGATTGAACTGTGGCTAATGGGATTGTTTTGGTCTTTCTCCCCAGTTCCCCTCACCCTGGATCCAAGTTGCAAACACCCAAAACTTACTGTGGATTTGGCTACACTTGCAGGTGTGCAGCGCTAGGAGTTAAAGCTGTCTTCGTACAGCTGTGTAGGGAAAGTGCTGGAGTGTGGCCACACTGACAGCTACCAGCACTTCAGTGTGGCCACATTTGCAGCATTTTCAGCAGTGTTGAGAGTGGTGCATTATGGGCAGCTATCCCACAGAGCACCTCGTCCCATTTTGGCGCCATTTTGGCACCGTGGATTGTGGGAAGGGGATGGAGGGTGTGGGTCATTCTGCTTCCTGTCCCAACGCCCCGTGATGCATCACTTAACTTCCCAGCAATCCCTGTTTTTCCGTCCACATTTGGCGCCATTTTGACTCTCTCAGTGGTTTCTGTGCAGCACGATTTCTGCGGGAAATGGAGCCTGAATTGCTGAGGAGTATGCTGACGAGTCTCGCCAGCACATCATGTTTGGCAGTTGAGCTATTCCTTAAGATACAAAGTGATGAGGAGTCTGATGATGATAGTGAGTCGCCTGACGCGTATGACACTAAATTGCTTCTGGCATTCACGGAAATGCTCAGCACCATGGAACGCTGCTTTTGGGCTCAGGAAACAAGCACTGAGTGGTGGGATCACATTGTCATGGAAGTCTGGGATGACAAGCAGTGGCTGCAGAACTTTCATGGGACTGTGTGCTGAGCTCGCCCCCACCCTGCGGCGCAAGGACACGAGATTGAGAGCTGCCCTGCTGGTGGAGAAGCGGGTGGCTATTGCAATCTGGAAGCTGGCAACTCCAGACAGCTACCAATCGGTTAGGAACCAGTTTGGAGCGGGAAAGTCAACAGTTGGAATTGTGTTGATGCAAGTTTGCAGGGCCATTAATCGCATCCTGCTAAGAAAAACCATGACTCTGGGGAACATGCAGGACAATGTGGATGGCTTTGCACAAATGGGTTTCCCTAACTGTGGAGGGGCGATAGATGGAACACATATTCCTATTCTGGCAACATCCCACTTAGCATCTGAGTACGTTAATCGGAAGGGCTATTTCTCCATGGTTCTCCAAGCGCTTGTGGATCACCGTGGGCATTTCATTGACATTAACACAGGCTGGCCTGGAAAGGTGCATGATGCACGCATCTTTTGGAACACTGGCCTGTTCAGGAAGCTGCAAGCAGGGACTTTTTTCCCAGACTGGAAGATCACAGTAGGGGACGTTGAAATGCCCATTGTGATCCTTGGAGACCTCGCTTACCCGTTAATGCCTTGGCTTATGAAACCGTATACAGGGAAGCTTGACAGGAGCAAGGACCAGTTCAACTACAGGCTGAGCCAGTGCTGAATGACTGTGGAGTGTGCTTTT
Organism: Aldabrachelys gigantea; assembly: GCA_026122505.1. Taxonomy (NCBI): domain Eukaryota; kingdom Metazoa; phylum Chordata; order Testudines; family Testudinidae; genus Aldabrachelys; species Aldabrachelys gigantea. The sequence continues at coordinate 15,487,578 of CM047489.1, read as the reverse complement.
GGCCGTTTAAATGGGTGCTGGCAATCTCTGTATGGGAAGCTAGACTTGGGGGAAAGCAGCATCCCCGCGGTTATATCCCCATGCTGTACCCTCCATAATATTTGTGAAGGGAAGGGTGAAAGTTTCAGTCAGGCATGGACCTCCAAGGTTCAATGCCTGGAGGCTGAATTTGCACAGCCAGAGAGCAGGGCTACTAGAGAGGCCCAGCACAGGGCTTCAAGGATCAGGGATGCCTTGAGGGAGGAATTTGAGGCTGAAAACCAACAGCAATGTTTGGTGCCTTTCACAGGAGTGAAGTGCAGTGGTTACAATGTTAGTAGGAATCTGTTTTTCTTAAGCTGATTTGCAATGACTGTTTCTTTCCTGGGCTACGGTATCTTTGACTTTCTGCAATAATAAAGACTGTTTTCAAAGCCAAGAATTCATTTATTGAAAAGAAAATAACTTTATTGACAGACACACAACATTTTAGGAACCTAAAAGGGCAGGAGGGTGTGGTGGGGAACTGTACAGTCACAGTATCAGAGGGGTAGCCATGTTAGTCTGAATCTGTAAAAGCAGCAGAGAATCCTGTGGCACCTTATAGACTAACAGACGTTTTGGATCATACGTCTGTTAGTCTATAAGGTGCCACAGGATTCTCTGCTGCTTGTACAGTCACAGGTTTGACTATGTCCTGTCTGGAGTGCTGTGCAATGACTGCTGCACTTCAGGATGCCTATACTGCATGGTGAGGGGGGTTGAATGCAGAGGGTAAGGGTCGTAGTTCTCAGAGCTGCTTGGTGAACGTACAGGTGTTGGAAGCAGCTGGTGGTGGCAAGAACCTAAATGCTGGGGAAGGGGGTTTTGAGCTGACATTGGGGCACAAGGGAAAGAGCTTTGGGACCGGGGGTGGGGGGGGGCGGCACAGTAGTGCTCTGCCTGCATGGCTACGAGCGGCTGGATAGAGTCTGCTTGGCGCACCAGGATGCTTATCAGCTGCTTTGTGCTTTTCTTCCTGGCCGCTGCATTTTTCTGGCGGATCCTGCTTTTCCTTTCCCTCCAGTCCTGCACTTTTTGATTCTCTGTGGCAGAGTGCTTCATAACTGCTTGCAGCAGGTCTTCTTTGCTTTTTTGCAGCTTCTTCCAGAGGTTTTGGAGTCTTTGAGCTGTTGATAACACGGGCAGCCAAGAGCTCAAGGTTGCTTGTGGAAAGGCAAAAAAGGCAACACTTAACAGAGGCAGCATTGTTTATATCTCAGACAGTTATTCCCACACAGTGAAGGAGTAACATTCTTCACAATAGCATAATTTTCCCATCCCAAAGAGAGTGCACATAACCCATAGGAGCCCCGAAATGGTGAGTAAGGGGGACTGATTGCTTCAGGGCTGTATTGTGCTCGGGGTTTCTGTGCACTGGGGAAAACAAACAGCTGCAGGGGGCACCTACACTGACCACTCTCCCAACATTTTCCACAGGAGTTGATCCTGGAAGATATCTCGCTGCTGCGGGTCACCAGGGAAGAGCGGGAGGGTCTTCTACAGCAATGCAGATTCTGCCCTGGCTACTATGCAGCTTGCCTGTGTGCAGCAATGGTCCCCTCCACCCCTCACTATTCCACATCTAGGCATGAATGCAGAAACCTCCCTCCTCTCCCGAAAAATTTCCATCCAGAAAATAAAAGCCGCTTACTGGGAACCCGCTTCTCTGTTTGTCCTCCACCAAGTACCAGCTGCTGCGACTGGCCACCTTCCTCCTGGCTTGAGAAGAGCTCCTGGCTGTATGCCTCCAGGGAATCTGGGGTGACTCCCCCAACCCCAGTACCCTCACTGGTGGTTTCCTCCTCCCTGTCCTCCTCCTCTTCCCCTCCCCCGCTCTGAAGTGTCCATCATGGTCCTCGGATTGGTGGGGGGGGGTCACCCCCAAGTATCGCGTCCAGCTCTTTGTAAAAATGGCAGGTCATTGGAGCAGTGCCAAAGCAGCGGTTTCCCTCACGGGCTTTGCAATAGGCACTCCACAGCTCCTTCACTTTAACCCTGCACTGCAGCACATCCCAGTCATGGTCCCTTTCCAGCATGGCCCTTGATATCTACCCATAGGTATCATAATTCCTAGGGGTGGAGTGCAGCTGGAACTGTGCAGTTTCCACCCCCCAAACACTGATGAGGCCCAGCAAATCACCATTGCTCCATGCTGGGGCTCGTTTCGCACATGAAGACATAGTCACCTGGAAAGATTCACTGATTGCACACCACTCCTGGCTGAGCAAACAGGAAGGGGATTTTTAAAATTCCTGAATCATTTAAGGGCAGGTCAGCTGAGGCCAGGGCAGTAGAGTTCGAACTGATGAGCAGAATGGCTGAAGAGGCATTCTGGGATACCTCCGAATATCTCTGGAGGCCAACAACAGTGCTTTTGGTGGCCACACTGGCGGAGCAGCGCTGCATCACCAGCACTGCAGTCGTTATTCCCCAGGCCGAGGTGGAGTACAGCCAGCGCTGTAGCCAGGGAGATACAGCGCTGTACGTGCCTTCCAAGTGTGAACGGTGAGTGAGTTGCAGAGCTGTAAAGCCACCACCAGTGCTGCAACTCTCCGGTGTAGCCAGGCCCTGTGTCTGCAGATGGCAGAACCCTAGGCACCAGCAAAGCAAGCACCTGCTTGGAGCAGCCCATTTGCTGGGGTGGTATGGGAGCTGAGAACCAGCAGGGGGCTCTGGGAGCTGTAGTTCCTTGATTAGCTCCCTGCCTATAGAGCCAGCCCTGGAGCAGGGAAAGAACTACATTTTCCAGCATTCCCATGGCCACGACCAACTGGAAAGGAAGGAGGGGGACCTCATGCAGCAGTATGCTGTGAATGGTAGGGAGAGCATATTTTAACATTCAGAAAACAGGACACTCTAGGTGGAGGGAAGCCCCCCCTGCCACCATCCACTCCCTCTGACTGCCCCCCACAGAAACCCCAACCCATCCAAGCCCCCCCCGCTCCCTGATTGCCCCCCTCCCAGGACCCCTGCCCCTAACTGCCCCTTGGGACCCCACCCCCTATCCAACTCCCCCTGCTCCCTGTCCCTTGACTGCCCCTCAGAACCCTCTTCCCCTTCCCCAACCCCCCAGCCCCCTTACCATGCCACTCAGACCAGCATGTCTGGCTCCGTGCCTTCAAGATTTGAACACCTCAAAATTCAGGAGTGCTCAAGCTCAGTTTGGGCAGCTGTTACTTCATTTCTCCCAAATCAAATCTACTGATCCACTGTAACTTGCTGTAGAAAAAGTAGGATAAAATTGAGCAAGAAATACTTCCCTATGGTTATGAGGACTGGAATTGCTATTTTCAACAGCCATTGCTTTTTGTTTGTTTAAAAGGAAGACAGTGATATTGCATTGGAAAATTCCCCATAGAAAGAAAGAGTGGAACAAAAGAATAATAAAGTGTGACAAAGTTCCTCCTCTACCTTGGTGGGTCCTGTGCTGATTGGCAGATTTGTTCACCTCAGTGATCTTCCCCTCTTGTGGAACCCACAGTCTGGGTCAGCTCCTCCTGTGTCTGATCAGGAGTTGGGAGGTTTGGGGGGAACCCAGCCCAGGGCCCTGTGGATCACAGCTGTCTATAGTGCCTCCTGTAAGAGCTGCATGACAGCTACAACTCTCTGGGCTATTTCCCCATGGCCTCCTCCAAACACCTTCTTTATTCTTACCACAGGACCTTCCTCCTGATGTCTGATAACACTTGTACTCCTCAATCCTCCAACAGTATACTCTCTCACTCCCAGCTTCTTGCTCCTAGCTTCTCCCTGCCTGACTGGAGTGAACTCCTTTTTAAACCCAGGTGCCCTGATTAGCCTGCCTTGATTGGCTGCAGATGTTCTAATTAAAGTAGCTATCTCTACTGCCTTCTAGAAAGATCTTAATTGGCTCCAGGTGCCTTTATTAACCTGGAGCAACTGCCATTTGGTTACCAGGGTCCTAGGAATTTGTTTAGGCAGGGGCTAACATACCTGTTTCTCAGTACTTTACTGTAGCCATCTGGCCTTGCCCCATCACAAAAGGCACCTCAACTTTTCCTAATTTACATAGGACAGTCTTATAATACACATCCAGATATCCTCCAATCACACAAGCTGAAAATTGTTCCACTTTACTGCAGCTCTGTAACCATATGGGAACCAATCCTGTCTGTGTTTTGTGCACATCCAAAATTCCTGCTGAATGACCTGCCCTGGGAGCTAGTTACCAGTGACCCAGGGCTGCGGCAGAAGGAGGGTGCAGATGTGGGGTGGGGGAAGCCCAGGGCTGGGGCGGCAGGAGGTGTGGGGGGCACTGGTGGGGAGGAAAGGGGGAAGTCTAGCGCTGGGGCAGCAGGGGGTGTGGGGGAGAGCCCAGAGCTGGGATGGGGGGGCAGCCAAAATTTTTTTTGCTTGGGATGGCAAAAAACCTAGAGCCAGCCCTGGGCATACCCCTCCCATCCCTAGGGCAAGCTGCCCCCTCTGGGACTTTGATTACTGTGGGGAGGGAGGGATTTGTGTCCAGGAGGGATCATGGTGGGGAGGACAGGGTTTTCAGGTGGTAAATGGAGTTGGGGGACAGCCTGGACCGGGAGCTGGGGGTGCTGAGTGAGACTTGAGGGGCAGAGTAAGACAGGAGAGACTGGAGAGATCCCCTGAGGGGGGTGCAGGGCTCTGGGGAGACCTGAGGAGCAGTATCATCCCAGGGAGTCCGACACTGTGATCCAGAACTGGGGTGTGAAGCTGACAGTGGTTGAGGTGTATCTGGATCTAGAACGGGGACATCTCTCATTTTATAGTGTCAGTGCAATGGCCCTTTTCCTGGAGATTCCTGTGGAAGGTTCTGTCGGGGAAAAGAAGACCACCTCTATGATTTGATCAGACAGCCTGAGGCACCTTTATTGATTATACACTTGTGCACAAGCGGAGGCCAGCGTATTCCCTAGCAAGGGTTAAGCTGACCTCCTGAACATGAATACGTCTTTGCTTATATAGCTTAAAACCGCACATTAACATATTTCATTAAGTCATTGGTTATACCTTATTTGGTTAATCATATGGCTTACATTACACAAACAATTAATTAATTGCCTTATTTGATACATAAACCCCTATAAGCCCCCAAAGATGCAAGCACAACATGTTTCATTTCCGTACAGATAGTCCCCGATAGCCAGGCGGCCTTGACTATTCAGACACCCCTACTTGCGGTTACATTTGGCAGACTAAACAGGCCTATTTAGGGTCCTTGTGACCTGTGTCTAGTTCCCCAATTCCGGCCAGATGGCTTACATGCTGATAAATCATTTTATATTTTGCTAATATGGCACTATGACATTTATCTCTATTCAATGATGATTTAAGCAGGCTGTCAGGACATTAGATTGGGTTGTTAGGGAAATTCCATGCAGGCCTCCTCAACTTGGTAATAATTGTTAGTAGGAATAATAGACTAGGGGGCTTTTTCCCCAACAGTTCTGAGAGATTGTTTCTGTTCCTCAGCCCTGGTCATGCTGTGGGGAGGAACCAGGGGAACCCCCCCAGCATCTACCCCCCCCCCAAGGGACTGGGATTTCCTCCAGAAATTAGGGATTATTGCAGCTGCTAGATGGGGAGGTCTGTGATGGGGTGTACTCCCTACACTGGCCCTGCAAGAGCTGAACTGTGCCAAGTGGCCCAATCAACCAATTAAATTGTGAAGGGGAGGAAATTTAGGTTCTGTGGAGGGAGCTAATTAGGAGGAAATTAACCTATGGGGGGACAGGTGGGGCTTCTATAAAGCCAGGAAGGGAGAAGGTATGGAAGAAGCAGCACAGTAGGAACAAGTCTAGGGGCAATAGCAGTAAGGTTAGTGTAGACACAGACCTTAACTGCTCGCTGTAGGGCTCTGGACTGGAACACAGAGTAGAGGGCAGGACTGAGTTCCCCTACCTATCACTGCGGAGTGGTAGCCTGGGGCAGTGAACAGAATGACTGAGTCACTGCAGGAGTCACTACTCAAGGCAGCAGGTGTGAGGGCTGCCTGACACTGCTGGTGGAGAGCGACTCCGAGAGACTTGCCCAGAAATGAAAATCACAAAGTGACCTGGCTGAAGGGCCGAGTCACAAAATGACTATATTGTAACTCCATAAGCGGGAGGAGAACAGCAATGGTAGAATGGTGCTGAATGAGCTGGAGCTAATTCCCACCCTGAAGTGAGTAAAATACACTATGACAAGATCCCACACTCCCAGCACAGCCCCCTTCCCCCAGTTATGGTGAAGGGGCAGAAAACTACACAGGGCCATCTGCTACATAAGAAACATGGACATCATCCTGCTCCCACAGATGGGGATGTGAAAGGAAACAGCACTGGGCTCTGGCTGGTCTCATGGAGCACCAGGAAGGATGGATGATGCTGCAGAAGCTTCTTGTGGAACAAGGACATGTGGAAGTTCAGATGCTGTTGGAAATTGTAGTGAGGGGACTGGGGTGCTGGAGGGGAACAGGCTGCCAGTGCAGTGTGGCCAAGTCTCATGGTATTTGCTATTTCCCTTAAAACCCGGGCTCCTCGAGTCCTGGGATTGTGGGAGAATCAAATAAAAAGTCAGTTTCTACCCTATGGTTGTGGTGTAGAGCTGTAAAGTGTGACCCCAATGCCCCTGTGTGCTGTGTCTGGCTTTAGTGTTGGGTGTGCTGCATTTAAAACATAGGGCCTGGTCTTGGTTTATTGCAGGTTGTGATGAGACCCAGCAGTGAATGGGGGAGGGAGGCAGGAAGCCCTAGCAGCACCACCCACAAATGCTAGGTTCACACTAGGTAAATGGTGTGAGCGCGATGAGCCAGCTGGGTCAAGCAGTGTTTTCCTCATCAGAGCCTAATGGAGACAAGGCCACTTTGGTGCCATGGGCATTTCACATCCCTGTAGCTGGTGGAAATGAACCCCAGGGAGGTGTTACAGTGAGAAAACACCTTTTTCCTGGTGTAGGCTGTGCCCAAATGAGCCATTTCCATCAGGGCAGCAGCCAGCAATCGGATTCCGGCACGGGTGGGACACTGGTTGCCATGGGTGGGGAGGCAGGTCGGTCTTAGAGGAACAAATTGAGAATCATGGGTGTGACGGGATTGGGGCTGCCCTGTAATAACCTTTGAACTTTGCTCAGTTTGTCTGACCATTGTGCAGAGGTCACTGTATGAACACAAGGGGTTAAATTGAGCAGGGGTTGGCTGCCCCTCCCACACACCTCCTGGCAAACACTGCAAGGGATAAGAGACACTGCAGAGCTATCCAGGGCCCTGCTGAGCCACCTCGCCCATTAACCAGTCTCAGCGATACAGGAGAGAACAGAGACCTTGCGCTGCACTAAGAGACAACCTGAAGGACAGGGAGGGGGCAGGGAAAAACAGTGGGGACCAGATGGCCCCACCCCGAGAGGTGAGGGACTGGGGTAGGACAGGCTGCCTAGGTCTAGGGATGAGGTAGATGTTCAGGGAGCCCCTTTACTGTGTGAAACCCTGTTCTCTGTTTGTGCCTAGCTCCTGCTGTTGAGATTAAATGAGACTTTGTGTAAGAAGGTGTTTGGGTCACGACTGGTCACAGCTCCTGGTGGTAGAACCACAGGTTCTGAGCCCAGTCAGACCAGCTGGGGGTCAGCATGGCCAGTCCACAGGGAGCTGTAGCCCAGGGCTGGTCTGAGAGGGGAAGGCCTGAGGATCCCCCAGAGAGGGCACAGAGGAGCAGCCAGTCCCATAACTGTGACATGAGGTTTGTGCAATAGAGCTGCCAAGAAAGGGGGATTTTCCTGGGAGAAGTTTCCTCAGGAATAATCCTCATGTGAGATATTCCCCTTTGACTCTCCATATTTCCATGGGGGTCGGAGAGAGGATGTGAAGGGATAATGATTTTCCAACACTGTCATTACTGGTTTCTAGCTGTCTCAGGAAGAAGAGGTGGCAGCGTTTTGTGTCCCCCACTTTCTCATACTCGGGAATTCTCTCACAGGATCATTCCCAGCTGCCATCAGCAAACTCTGATTTCAGACCAGGTTCTAAACCCAGCCACTAATTCAGGGGTCTGAGTGTCTTTCCACAGCTAAAGAGAGAGCATGCTTATAGCCCCCTCCCCAGTGGCACTGACCATCTCCCCTCCCATCCTTCACCCTATGGCACCTCTGGGGCAGCTGCTCCAGCTCCCATTTCTGATAAGCTGGGATTCATTTCCTGCTGCCTCTTTCACTGGACCCAAGCAAGAGCTGAAACGGGGAGAGTAGTGATGGGGAAATGTCCCCAGCTGCTGCCTCTGTGCGGGGAGCTGGCAGGGCAGGAAATATCATTCCCTCACTCACTGTCCCATGCTCTGTGAGAGCAGCTCTGTCACTGCTCAGGCCCCTGGTTCTTGGGCTTCAGAGCCAGGCTCCTCTGGAGAACGTCAGAGATGGAGAGAACGAACCACAGAGACACTAGCTGGGCCAGAAATATCACAACGTGAGAGATTCTTCAAACCACATCACAGCCTGTGACACACACTCACCCCGCTGGGCTGCTAGCTCGGGGTCAGGCTGGGGAGAGCTCACTGCTGGGTGTGGGAAGAAGTGTCTGCACAAGGGACTCTGCAGATGCTCAGGGCGCTGTTGACTCATCCTGTGGTTCCCTCTCTGCATGACTGCACAGAGCAGCCAGACTGTCCGTGCAGAGAGTCACTGAGCAGCAGCCAGTTGCTCTCTAGTTCTGCAGCATCTGGCTCCATCAATGTCCCCTGCAGAGCTGGGGAGATGGGTCTAATTCTGCCTGGGGGGTTGGGCCTGGGGAGGGAGCCAGGACTCAGCCCAGGGTCCAGGCCCAGCAGTGGGTGGGACACTCTGTGAGGTTAATGAAACCCGCTCAGCCTATTTCCCAGCCTGTTTCTGACAGACACTTGCCCTGTGTTTTCAGGCCCATCCCTGCCAGGCTCTCCTCACACTAGGACACAAGGAGCCCCTGTGCACTGGCTTCGAGGGCCAGACGGGACGTTCGCTCAGCCAGTCTGACCTGAACAGCCCAGAGACTCCCACTGCATTGATCCAATAGCTTATGTGGGAACAAAGACTCTCCCAGGAAGGCCTCCAGCCTGGCTCTGACACTGTCAGGGATGGAGAATCCACCCGACCCTGGGTGGTTTGTCCCGGGGTTAATCACCCGCCTGGATAGAAACTGGAGCCTGTTTCTCACTGGGACTTGTCTGGCATCAGCTGGGCCCAGGCTCCCCAAGGCTCAGCCTATTCCCAGCATTAGAGCGGGAGAGATGTGAGGGGGAGGGTTTGTGAGAGGTGGGAGCTTTGTGCGAATAGCCCCAAGTCACTGGAGCCCTGGCCTGTGGGCTCAGCTCCGACATAGCATTGTCAGCCCTAGAGCTCACAGCCTGTTGCCAAAGGAGGCTGGACAGGTGGGAACTGGCTGCCCCAAGCGCCCCACAAAGGAGCAACAGAGGGGGATGGAGCCCAGCTCCTGTAACAACTGTGGACTGGACTGCACCGCCTCCCCGGAGTCAGCAGTGTGTGACCTCGAGGTGAGGGCTGAGAGGTCCTCAGGTGACACACGGCCACAGCTGGTGTCCCGGCAGTGACCTCCCAGCGCCCGTGCAGAGCATGGCTCACACATGGGGCAGGTGGCTTGGGAGCTGCCTGGCACTGCTCTGTATGGAGAAGAAGCTGCCCTTTCTCAGCTGCTCTGCGTTTGTCAGCACCTGAGGCCAGATTCAGGAGAGCAGTGATGCAGACAGGTGCCTCATGAGACTGAGAGTGCTCAAGGGAGTGACGCGCCTCACTCTTATTGGCTGCCAACAGGAGTCAGGTGCCTGCCCTGCCTGGGAGCTCTCGTGAATCCCACTACATGCCTGGCTGCAGCACTAGTTGCCTAAATACCTTTGTCACACTAGCCCCTGGGGTAAAGAGAGGCAGTGTGGCCGAGTGGACAGACAGGGCCGGTGCAACCATTTAGGCAAACTAGGCGGCCACCTAGGGCGCCTAGTGGTTGGGGGCGCCTAAAAGCCCCCTCAGGCGAGGAGGTGGAGTGGAGGTGAGCTGGGTGGGGGGGCACGTGGCGAGGGCTACCCGCAGTAATGGGGGGGCGCACAGGGGAACAGCTCCCTGCCCCAGCTTGCCTCCACTCTGCCTCCTCCGCTGAGCACACAGCCCAGCTCTAAGTCTCCTCCAATCAGCGCCGCAAGCCTGGGCGGGGAGGAGAATTAGAGCAGTGCCGGCGTGCTCAGTGGAGGAGGTGGAGCTGAGGTGAGCTGGGGCGGGCTACCCAGGCAGGGTTAGCTTCCGTGGGGGGAGGTCTCCCCAGGCAGGATTAGCTGCCGGGGGGAAGGGAAAAGGAGAAAGTCTCCCTAGGCAGAGTTAGCCGCTGGCGTGGGAGGTCTCCCCAGGCAGGGTTAGCTGCTGGGAGGGTGGGGGAAGGGGGAAAGTCTCCCCAGGCAGGGTTAGCTGCCGGGGGGGTGGGGGAAGGGGGGAAGTCTCCCCAGGCTGGGTTAGCTGCTGGGGGGGGGAGAGGAGGGAAGTCTCTCCAGGCAGGGTTAGCTGCCGTGGGGGGTGGGGGGAGAGGAGAGAAGTCTCCCCAAGCAGGGTTAGCTGCTGGGGGGGGGAAGAGGAGGGAAGTCTCCCCAGGCAGGGTTAGCTGCCATGGGTGGGCGGGGGGGAGAGGAGAGAAGTCTCCCCAAGCAGGGTTAGCTGCCGGGGCGGGAGGAGGTGAAGGAAGGAAGTCTCCCCAGGCAGGGTTAGCTGCCATGGCAGGGGGAGGAGAGGGAGGAAGTCTCCCCAGGCAGGGTTAGCTGTCATGGCAGGGGGGGAATGGGGGAGGTCTCCCCAGGTAGAGTTAGCTGCCTTGAGGGGACAGGGGGAGAGGGGTTAGCTGTCGTGGTGGAGGGGGTAGCTGCTGTGGAGGGGATCCCCAGGTGGGGGGCTGAGTTAGCTGCCGTGGGGGTGGTGGGGTTAGCTGGGTGCAAGGTGGAAGTTTCGCCTAGGGCGCAAAACTTCCTTGCACCGGCCCTGTGGACAGAGCACAGGCCTGGAAATCAGATCTGACTCCTGTTTCTGGAATCTGCCCTGCTGGGTGACCTTGGGTCAATGATATCTTCACCGTCCTGTGCCTCAGCTACCTCATCTGTTTCCTTACTGTGTAAAGCACTTTGTGATCTATGGGTGAGCTAGGTGTGATTAATGTTAAAGCTTCCATCCAGACCAGGCCTGTGTTTGACAGCATAGGTTTGTCTGAGTCTTCTATTACTAAATCAGGAGAGGGTTTTTATCAACATATGTGATCAGTGTTTGATTGTCAGACTTCTGGCACCAAATAAATATGCTGTGGCCAGGTCTGTGTGTATGAGACAGGAAACAAGGAGCGATGACAATCAGACGTGAGGACAGGATGGGGCAGATCAGTGAGAGGCCACGGCGTCGCTCCTGCCTCAGCCATACGGCCCTGATGGAGACTCAGAGCAGCAACAGTGTCTGGGTTCACAACACTCTGAGCAGGGAGAGGGTCCTTCTGACCTGAGCCCTGAGGGGCAAAGAGGTCGTGGGAGCAGGGAGTGACTGCAGATAATTCCCACTCGACCCCATCTAGAGCTGAAACCACTGGACTATTTCTGTCCCTCATGTTTCCCCCAGCTGCCCCGACGATCCTGTCTCTGTGCCTCTTGCTACCTGGTGAGTATCCGGGACGCCTGTGCTATTTCCTAGGGGATTGAGAGGAAACAGAATTGAGAGCAGCCCCTGGCCCAGGGACTTGGCAAGTCCCCTTCAGTGGCAGAGAGGGTTGTGCTATTGTGATGTTCAAGAGAGTGGGACTGTCCCAAACCAGCACAGGGCCAGCACTCAGTGCTCGGGATGGGCCGGGGCTAGCAGTCGTCCCAGGCTGCCATTAGAGTCACAACTTCACAGAGTTCAAAGCCAGGAGGGACCATTATCCCATCCAGTGTGGCCCCCTGATAGCCCAGAGCAGAGAACTTCCCCCAGCTCCCCTGCACTGATCCCAGTAACTTTTGTTTGACTAAAGCATCCCCTGGAAAGGCCTCTGGTCAGGCTGTGACTCCCCCACTTCCCTGGGGACCTGGTGCCGGGGGTTAATACCCAGCATGGGAAGAAACTGCTGCCTCCTTTCTCACTGGGATTTGCCCAGACTCTGTGTGCAGCCTTTGAGTCTAGTTCTGCCTGTATCTGCTGCACTGAGGAGCCCGTCAGCACCAGGGATTTTCTCCCCGGAAAGGAACTTGGCTACTGTGACCAACCCAGCTGTTTGACCACCTCTTCTCCCACCCTTGCAGCATTTTTCTGGCTCTGTTCTGCCCCCGCTGCACTTTTCCAACAGCCTTTTAAACTGGGCCCCCCAGAACTGGATGCAGGATCCAGCATCGGCCTCACCAAAGTCACAAGTTCTGGAAAATCCGCTCCCTGCTCTGCTCCCTTTGTTACACTGCCCAGGAGTGCATCAGCCTGTACTTCTGTGGTGTCTGGGAGCTCATGTCGAGTTGCTTGTTCTCTGGGACCCCCTAACTCCTTTCCCAGGGTCCTTGCTCTCCAGCCCAGGCCCCAGGTTGCAGATCTGGCCAGTGTTCCTTGTTGGGAGCTGTGACCTGGCATTTGGCTGTATTCAAACACCTGGTGTGTCACTGGGCCCAGTTGCCCATGCCAGGCACATGGAGTCAGGATGGGTTGGGCTCAGGGGAGGATGCTCATGGGTTGTCAGTTCAGCCTGGAGGCAGAGAAAGCAGGGAGGGCCATTGCCATTGGAGGATGTGGGATTATTGGGGTCCAGCCCCAGGACCCCCTGTTACTGATGGGCCAGAGACACTGAGCAGGGGATCCAGGCTGGGCTCCGGTTCTGGATTCTGCAGAATTCAGGGGTTCTGGGTCTGGGGCTAGGGGTCAGACTCGTTATAGGGCTGGGCCCAGGTCACATGTCAGGGGCTGGGAGCTGGGATCAGGGGTTCTGCTTTGTGCCTGTGTCTCAAATGTCCATATGAGGTCTCGGTCCTATCCCTCTGTGTGTCTGTAGCACGTTCCCTGCTGCAGGCTCTGCTGGTGAAGTGAGGGGCTGAACTCAATTAATGGGGCTGGGGATGAAAGTAGGTGCTGCTCACTGGTGATGACATGGGAATCCCCCAGGCCACCGCCAAGGGTGTCACCAGCCAGAGGGGGCCTGCAGGGGGAGGGGTGTGTCAGGGCTCCGCACAGCCTCATGGAGCAGGCGGGGGTGCCCCTGGTGGGATAGGTGGGGCTGGAACTGGGGCCTGTGCTTATGGCAGGAGCACAGACCCCATCAGTTATTCAGGGCATCTCACAGCAGGGGAGATTCTAGCCTGGCACTGAACACATGTCACCTTTCTGTTCCCAGTGCTGAGTCCCAGCAGTCACGAGATCTGCTCAGCGCCCGGTGAGTTTGTCTGTCTGTCTGTCCCCAATCTGCCCAGGGCATTTACCCCTCCTCCTCCACAGCATCCAGCCACCCCTTGGGCCGCTCCTTTCTCAGTGTGGTGGCAGTGGCACAGGGCAGATGGGACTGTGTTGGATCTAAGAGGGGCACGCGGGTCTCTTGGCCGACCCCTCCCAATCCCATTGCCTCTCTCCTGTGACCTGGGGCCGATGTGACTTTCTGGCAAGAAGAAAGTCACATCCACAGTCCATCCCACCTCTCCCAGGGCACGGACACTGGGAAGCAGAGAATACCCTGGCTCTGACCCCAAGGGATTCACATTCCCACAGCACCAGCTCCCAGTCCCTCATAGCCACAGCAAAATGCTCCCTGGGCTCCCCCTAAAATGGGAGCCACTGACAACCCCCTTGACAGCTGTGACCCATTCTGCTTCCCAGGTGATCTCCCTGCCCCAACCCTCTATCTGAGCCAGATGTCAACCCAACAGGGAGATTCCGTTCAGCTCCAGTGCTCTGTGATTTCTGAGGCCCCAGTCACTCGCATCATCTTCTGTAAGGACAGTGAGGAGATTTCATTCCAGACGGGTTTGGAGGACAAGGTCACCTATGGCTATAACCATACGGTGTCCAGTGGCAGCTCCGGGAATTATGCCTGTGTCTATGAGATGACGAACAGCGACAAACGGGTGACCAAATCCCAGCTCAGCCCTGCTAAGTACCTCAGCGTGACCTGTGAGTGAGGGGGATGTGTGTGTGAGAGAGAGAGAGAGAGAAAAATGATGATTGGTTAAGTAACAGAGACTCCCTTGGGACTGCCACCTGACATGCTGAGATTATCTCTGAGCCCATTTTCCCTGATGGCTTGGGGCTCCAGAACCCTGCCTCGTTGAGCAAGACACACTAGCATGCTACAACACAGACCAGGGTCTGAACCATACCCCCAAAGCTGCATGCTTTAACTGAAAACCACTCAGCAGATCACCTATCTCCAGCACCCAGACACCCAGTTTCCAATGGGATCCAAATCCTCAAATAAATTGATTTTAGACTGTATAAAGCTTTATACACTGATAGAGTTGTGCACTGCTGTTTGCTGCCCAAGGTGTTAATCAATTACTCTGGGTTTAATAATAAACAAAAGTGATTTTATTAAGTATAAAAAGTAGGATTTAAGTGGTTTCAAGTAAAAACAGACAGAACAAAGTAAGTTACCAAGCAAAATAAAACTAAACATGCAAGTCTAAGCCTAATACATTAAGAAACTGAATACAGGTAAATCTCACCCTCAGAGATGGTCTGATAAGCTTCTTTCACGGACTAGACTCCTTTCTAGTCTGGGGCCCAATCCTTTCCCCGGTACAGTCGTTGTTAGTTCCAGCTCCAGTGATGACTAGGGGATTTCTCATGAGTGGCAGCCCCTTTTGTTCTGTTCCAAGGCAGGAATCTTTTGTCTCTGTCTGGGTCCCCACACCTCCTTCTAAATGGAAAAGCATCAGGTTTAAAATGGATTTCAGTATCATGTGACCTGGTCACAGGTCCTGTGAGATCCCAGCCTTCATTCTTCCAGGCCTCACTCACAGGAACACAGGAAGGCTTACAGGTAAACAGAGCCATATACAACCAATTGTCCCAGTCAACAGGAGCCCTCAAGATTCTAAACCACCATTAATGGCCCACACTTTGCATAATTACAGTAGGACTTCACAGTTATATTTCATATTTCTAGTTTTAGATACAAGAATGATACATTCATACAAAGAGGATGAACACACTCCTTAGATTATAAGCTTTGTAATGATGCTTTACAAGAGACCTTTTGCATGAAGCATATTCCAGTTACATTATATTCACACTCATTAGCATACTTCCATGAAACATATGGAGTGCAATGTCACAGACTGTATCCCAGCTCAGCCCTGTCAAGTAACGGGGAGGCGGGGGGGGGGGGGGCGGGAGGGAAAAGTAATTTCTGTCCTGCAGGAAATTCTGACATTTCAAACTTTATTTTCATGTGGAATCAGGACGAAAAGTCGAAATTTGATATATTTCATGGAAGAGAAATTCAGCAATATTTTTACATTGAAGCATCTTGTCAAAATGTTTGTGTTTTGCAGAAACAGCATTTTTTGATGGAAAACTGTTCCATTGGAGATTTGTTGACTGTCTCCACACACATCTCTACATGCCCTATAGATCTCTGGCCCCAACCCAGGAAACCTCTGAACACGTGCTCTAGTCCAATCCTATCCAGGACAACACCTTCTATATAGGTGGCTATCTTTAAGCTCCTGCTAAAGTCCCACTGATGGAACTAAAGTGGTTGTTTGAAGTTAAGTTGTACCTGGGCGCTGTCCTGAATCGTGATGCTTCCCTGAAGTAGGGCAGTTCTCACAGGGATGTCTCCTGCCTTGAGAAGCTCACCCTTAGAGCTGGGGGGAATCCAGGTTTATTTCCACAAAAAAATTTTGCACAAAGTATATCATTCAAAACTTGTGATGGGAAATATAAATGTTTTGATGAAAAAAATATGCATGAAACGCAACAAAAATTTTCCTTTGATCTCATTTTGACTAGACATTTTCCTCTGTTTTGGGTTTTCAGAACAAAAATGAGACAAAATGTCAGTTAGAAACACAGAATGTTTTGCTTTGTTTCCTTTCAAAAGGACGTTTTCCTTCTATTTCTGGATTTGGAAAACCAAAATGAAACAAAACTGTCAGTTCAAAACAAAACAAAATGTCTTTCATTTCAAAATTGTTTCTCTGGAATGACTAAGAAGATCATTGCATGTGCACATTTGGGGCGAAACATTTAATTCAATTAGACTGCATTTGGATTTTAAAATGTTGGGTCAAAATAATTTGTGGAAAACTTTTCTCACAAAGAACAGCCAATAACCTTGCCCTGCAGATAACTATGGGGTGAGCTCCCTGGGTATGTTCATGAGGACATGGAGGGGTCACTTACCATGGGACTCAGCCAGCTCCAGCCGGTGGGGACTTGCCGGTGGCTGCTTGGAAAAGCCATTCACATCGAAGTTCTTTCCTAGGGATGGATCTAAAGCTCCTGTTGGGAATTACAATCCCTGCTGTTGTGGTTCTGGCAGTGGTGCTTTATCTGCTGGGAAAGAAAGGTGAGCATGACAGTGAGGCCAAGCCGTGTTAGCTAATGTACAGACAGACGTGGCAGAGACAACCCCTTAGATCCTCTGTACCCAGTGTGTCTGGGATTGGGGGACAGAGATGATCGAAGACACAGTGAAATCGATCATTCATTATTGGGAGGCTGGCCGGGGAGAAAGATCAAAGAGATGATGAAAGGGATTATCATTGTGATTAATTATTTATATTACAGTAGCACTCTGGAGCCCCAGTCAGGGATCAGAGCCCCATTGTGCTCGGTGTTGTACATTATCTATTAGGTATTGTGACAAAGTTCCTCCTCTGCCTTGGTGGGTCCTGCACTTCCGGCAGATTTGCTCACCTTAGAGGTTCATGGCAGCCCTCATATTGGCCACTTTTGCCACTGACTCAAACCTGCCATTCACTCAGCTAACCTCATTACTGGCCAGCATGAGGGGAAGGGAGAACAATCCCCACAGTCTCTGCTGGTCCACCTAGTGGGTTGGGGACAGGCGATAGACCTTCCTCTCTGGTGGGACCCACAATCCAGGTCAATTCCTCTTGTGTCAAATAAGGAGTTGGGAGATTGGGGGGAACTCAGGTCTGCTTGCTACTCCTGTGGGGTCTTTCTGTTTGCCTGGGGGATTTGATCTTAGAAGGGGTGTCTCAAGTCACATTTTCAGGCTTTTCTCCCCAAACATGAGGGTTATAAATTTCCATTTTTTTTCTTTTAATGAAAGCTGAGTTTTTGTACTAACTCCCCTGACTATCAGGCCTGGGGCTTTATGTAGAACATCAAATGCCATGTGACAGAAACTAAAATCATGAGACTTGGGAACAGCGCTCCCAAGGGCAGTCAGTGGGTCTGGTGGAGGAGAGCGCTGGGTTGGGCCATGGGGATGAGACTCTGCGTCATGATGGCTTGGAGCCGTGTCACTCAGTTTCTTTCTTTTTCTCTGCCCAGGAGGAAATGTGTCAACGTATCTGACCACATTGTCTCACTGCCTTCCAGTTGTGTCTCTACTGCGAGATCAAAGGTAGGAGGAGATTATTCCCTCTCTCATCTATTTTTCTTTCTGGGTCCCTTCTCTCTGCCTCATGGAAAAGCTAGCAGTCAGTCCATCATCTAGACTGAGCTCAGCTTTCCTGCGATGGGGGCGGAGTGGGGCTGAGGGTGTTTCAGTCTGTTTGTTCTGGAGGAATTTTTGAAAAGACCAGGGCAGGATGAACTCAGGATGGGATCTGGGGTTATGAGGAGACAGTTTAAGGAAAGGCTTTACCAGCAATGTAGTCCCATCTAATTCACTGGCAGCAGAGTGATCGCATGTGCAAGTTGCCCCATGTGTGTGAAAGAATGAAAGTGACCCTGTTTTACACTTGGGGTGTCAAGGCTGGTGTCCCACAAAGCAACACCAACCGAGCCAGCCAGTTCCCTAGAACTGGGTCTGTTCTTCTGGAGCAGGGCTGTGAGTGGCCAGGCCTGGCTGGGAACCAAGGGTCTCCAGTCCGTCCAGCTGTAGTGGATAACATCCAACATTAGCTCCATCAGCTGCAGCTGATTTAGTGTCAGACTTGATGCATCCACACACAGACTTGCCCCAAAACACTCACATAGGGTTCACTCACAGTGGCCGTGATTTCGGTGCAGGTCTGGGGGCGGGGAGGGGTCAGCAATAACACTGGGCAGAGCTGGACAGCAGGGATGCCTGTGGGGATTCAGAGTGAATCATATATGTGAACAACGCGCTGCGTAGAAGGGGCTCTGAGCTGGTCACTTCTGCAGCACTGACCAGGGGACCAGCTCACTGGGGTCCCCAGGAGCTGCACAGCATTGCTGGCTCACTGTCTGCCCACCACCCCATGAGGGGGTTCTGTGGCATCCTTCCCCTCCCTCCACACACAGAGACCCTGCAGGAACCCCCCAGAGAGTTTCTAAGGGTCACTCCGCATTGCTCTGCAGCCACAACCTGCCACTCAGGGCTCCCTCTGACTCCTGCTTCTTTCCCCCTCTGCCACTTTGCAGCCTGTCAGGCCCACTGCAGCCCTTTTGAGGGCCACTAGGCCCATACGCTTGTTCTAAACTCTACCTGGCCCATGACGGCCTCACAGCCCCAGAGCTCGGAGCTGATTCATCAGCTGCACATTGCCCCAACAGGGACTTTAGGAAATCTACATAGCCCCGGCCCAGATGGGCATGATGGGGGGAGCAGCCAGGGAGTCCATGGGGTGACCAGCTGGACACAGAAAGGGAAAGGCACATGGGGAGGCTAAAGGCAGTTTCCAGGCTCTGCCAGTGTCCGACCCAGCCTGGGTTCCTAGTTCAGTGACTCTGCCAGTAAAGCTACTGGGAGCAGGGGACAGAGACGACACAGCACACAGACCTTCAGTACAGGGAGCCCCTCCCTGATGCTCAGCTGTGTATGATCTCTGCCTTCCTCCTGCACCCCGCCCACCTGTATGGCTCTGAGCAGCTGCCTCTCCCCAACATTCCCTCCCTCCCTCTTCCTGCCATATGATCAGCCTCTGCCCCCAAACAACCCCACCCTGCCCCCCTGGGATGTGGGAGCAGACGGGACAAGAAGTAAAGAGCTTGGGAATCTGAAGTTGAATTTCCACACTGTGCAAAGACTTTACAGTTGATCCTTAACAATGTATGTTCAGATTTCCAGCACTGACATATTGGAGCAGACGCAGGCAAAAATCCAGCTTTATTTGGGTGAAAAATATTCAAAGAAATTGAGTGTGAGCTGAATGGAGATGTATTTGTCCTAGCCAGATCTCTGAAAACAGAGAGAAAACACATGGCATCACTGATACCCCGTGTGCTTATTACTCCCCACAGGGAACAAGCCCAGTGTGACACCAGCAACACTTCTGAAGATTATATTGAATGTAAGAACTTTGGGAGAGTACTGGGGTTACTGGGGTCACCTGTACATGCGGGAGAAAAGCAGTGGCTAGGAGTAAATGTGTTAATTGGTGGGGGACAGACAGATCCCAAGTCAGACTCTCTGGCCAAGAGTTACAACCATAAACTGCCTGTGATCAAAGTGAATGAGGAGAAAAAGTTATCGGGGTCCCAAGGCTTGTGCATCTGAGTCCCTGAGGTTCCTTTGCCTGTAATCCCCAGTCCTGCATTGCCATGGCTTAGGGGACTGAGCCAAAGTGTTTCCACATCCCGTCCTTCATGGAAAGGGCACATCTTGGGGAAAGCTGCCATTGGAAAGTGTTCTACCGCCTTCCCTGGGAGCTGGGTCTGCTCAGTACAGACCAGTCCTTCCTGCCTTGTGCAAACGTGGACAGGAATAAGTCCTGACAACACAGCAATAAGTCCCAACAGATGGTGCCTTGGCGGGGAATTGGTGCCCGCCTGTTGCTGTATTGTGAGGCCCAAGGCTGAAGGCTGAGATACGTACATGGGGGATACTCTTATCTCAGAGTGTGTGAGGTTGGAAGTATAAACAGAGAAAACTCGTGTTTAAAAAACCCCTAAATGTACAAGGTGTTTGGAAGCCTGAGGAGTGTCACATCCCAGAGGGAGATTTAGCCCCCCGAGAAGCACAGTCACACACAAGTTGCCGAGGTCTGTTCCACTTAATTATAAATTAACACAGTGGATCACTAAAACCTCATCCTGGTTGGAAAATAGGATTTTTTCCTGTGGAACATTTAGATAAAAATGAATTTGTTTTATTTTTCTCAAAATTTTCTGTGGGAAATTTCAACTTTTCAGTGAAATATCAAAAATTGAAATATTTTTCCTGAAAAAAGAAATTATTTTATTCAAAATGGTGTAAAAGTGCTTTGTGGGAGTTGCAGTTCAGGAGCCTCCTGCTCCTGGTCTCTTCTTTGAGCTGGGATCTCTGGCTTTCCCAGGATGCACCACTTTCTCCCCTCTCGGTGACAGTAGGCAGTACATCATGGGAGTCCCTGGCTGTGGTGCATCATGGGAGATGAAATCCAGCCATGCAGTCCTGCCTGTAGAGGAAAATGTCAGCACCAGCACAGACAACTCAGGCCTCCCCATGCTGGGGGGCACAATATAAAAGGGAGGACAAGTGACCCCCCACACGCATCTCCTCTTCCCAGCGACTTCTCCACTCTGTGCCCAAACTGGTGCTGCCACACTGTCTTTCTTCCGCTATGCCTCCTTCCTGGGTCGTTTGGCTGGTCTCCCTGGCAGCCAGGCCTGGGAGGGGAGCAGGAGGGAGACACGTTTTCCATGGTCCAAACTGGCCACTCCGTGTCGCTGCAATGCAGCAGCTGCCTGACAGAACCTGGCTGGGGAGGCTGTGGGCCACCCCCCGCCTGGGCCCACCTGCTGGGAGACAGGGGCAAGTGATCCAGAAACATGCTGGGAGGAAGAGGGGCTCACTCGGCCCTGATCCCTGGGAGCTGGGCTCAGGCACGGGGGTGAGAGGTGTTATATCCTTGAGGGCAACAGTTTTAGGAAGAAATCATTGGAGACACAGAGAGCTATAAACCTTGGAGCAGCCATTTATTGCCACTGAACTAACCAAAAACCAGCTAAAAGTGTCTGGGTTATCCCCTAATAATCTAACTCAGTTGCCATAGCAACACAAGATTCTATTACTACGACAACCAAATACACAACATATTCCTCCCCCCTTAGTAAGAATGTCCCCAAAATCAAACAAACACTAACTAGAGAAGGAGGGTAGACTGCCTTCATTCCCGGCTAAACCCCGGGGATTATTTTGCTCCGTAACTGTGAGTTCACCCTAGCTAAAGATCCAGTTGATGAGGAGGTGGATTATGGTGGATTTCTAGTGTTGTTGCACCCAAAAGTGTCTTGGGCACGGGACTGACAATGGGCTCAGGGTTCGAAGGATGAAGGGGTGGGGATGCGGTATCAGCTCGTGCTGGGTGGAGAAGTATCTCTGCCACTGGCAGTAATGTGGGGGGAAAGTCAGGAAACAGGTGACTCTTGATACGCTGTCTTGCCGGAGATGGTGAAGTCAGGCAACTCAAATGAAGATGTGTCCTGAGGATTAGTATGACCTGGCAGCAGCTGATCTACATGTCGCTGCCAGATGAGATCCTCTGCAGTCCGAACTGTGTAGGAAACAGGTCCCATTTGAGCGATGACAGTGGCAGGTGACAGGCTCCGGGCTAAAGTTTAGGTCTTTTGCTCTGGGAGCACGCCTGATGACTTGATCTTGCTGCTGATGTTGCACAATTTGTCGAGGTTCAGAAGGTTTCAGAAGATCAAAGCAAGTGTGCAGCTGTCATCCCATCATTGGAAAGGCTGGGGATGCCTTAGTCATAGCATGAGGTGTGTTTCTGTAGGATAGTAAGAAGGCATCCAGATGCTTTTGAATAGATAATTGTCCCCTTGCTGATTTCAAAGCTTGTTTCATTGTCTGCACAAATCTTTCAGTTAATCGATTGGAGGATGGATGATATGGTGCTGAAGTGATGAGGTGTATCTCATTTGCTTTCATAAACTTTTGAAACTCCTGAGAGACGAACTGTGGTCCGTTGTCACTCACAAGTTGTTCTGGCAGACTGAAACGACTAAAGAGTCTTCGTAGTTTTTGGATAGCACTCTCTGCAGTAGTGGACTGCTTTATAGAGACTTCTGGCCATTTAGAATGGGCATCTACCACCATCAAGAACATGCTTCCTTCAAGGGGGCCAGCGAAGTCAACGTGAATACATTGCTACGGGTTTTCAGGCCAGTCCCATGGATGTAGGGATGCCCACTGGGGTGTATTCCTCACAGGCTGACATGACATACAAGCTCTTGCCTTCTCTTCAATAGCACTATCCAATCCAGGCCACCAAAAATAGGTTCATGCAATTTCCTTCATCTGCACTATTCCACAGTGACCGGAATGTAGCTGTTATAACATTTGTGACCTCAGTGGTGGTGGGATAATGACACGTCTCCTCCACAACAAACAACCAGATTGGATTGATAACTCCGTCCTCCTGGACATGTAGGTAACAAGGTCATGTGAGACCAGAGGTTCGTCCCATAACCTGGGACAATACTGAGTCAACTCGAGTTGCCTTCTTTACCTGAATAGCGGTGATGGGTGTATTCTCTACCTGTTCAAAATAAAAGATTTCCTTCTGGGCAATATGTTGACGGTTGACTGGCAAAGGCAGCCTTGAGAGACCACCCGCATTGCCGTACAGAGTGGATTTCTGATATTTGATTTCATATGTGTGTGCGGAAAGCAACAATGCCCACCGTTGCATACGACTAGCGGCTAATGGAGGAATGCCTGTGTGGGGTCCAAAAATTGAAGTCAGGGGTTGATGGTCTGTGAGAAGGGTAAACTTTCATCCAAACAGATACAGATGAAACTTCTGAATTCCGAAAACGATTCCCAATGCCTCACTTTCGATTTGGGCATAGTTAGTTTCTGCTTTGCTTAGAGTGCGTGAAGCAAAAGCAATAGGTCTCTCTTCTCCCAAAGGCATAATGTGTGACACAACTGCTCCCACTCCATAAGGGGAGGCATCGCAAGACAACTCTAGGGGTAAGGATGGATCAAAGCACATCAGAACTTCAGAATTTAGCAATGCATCCTTAGCTTTTTTAAATGCAACATCACAGGCTTCAGTTCACTTCCAGGCCTTTGTCTGCCCAAGGAGCTCATGAAGTGGTTTTAGCAGTGTGGCTAACTGTGAGATGAACTTTCCATAATAGTTCAGTAGTCCTGGAAACAAGTGAAGCTGGCTAACATTTCGAGAAGAGGGAGCCTCCACAATAGCCTTAACTTTGACAGGGGCCTTACAAAGACCTGCAGCATCAATGATGTGTCCCAAATATTCAACAGAGGGCTGGAAGAATTCACACTTGTCTTTGTGGACTTGCAGTCCATACTCTTCCAGTTTTTGTAGAGTAGCCTCTAAATTCTTTAGGTGATCCTCCTCATTCCTTCCAGTGACCAGGATGTCATCCAGATAGCACTGGACTCCTGGCAAGCCACACAAGATCTGGTCTATAGCCCTCTGGAACACAGTGGGAGCAGTCGTTATTCCAAAGGATAGGCGACAGTATCGATAAAGCCCCTTATGCATCACAATAATCAACAGCTCTCGAGACTTTTCATCAACGTGCATCTGTAAATATGCTTGACTCAGATCAATCTTACTGAACTTTTGTCCCCCAGCCAAGCCATGAAGAGGTCATCGATGCAGGGAAGTGGGTATTGCTCTGCACATAACACTGGGTTGACAGTGACTTTAAAATCACCGCAAATCCGGAGGGAGCCATCTTTCTTCACTATTGGAACAATAGGAGTTGCCCATGGGCTACAGGTAACTGGTATTCGGATTCCATTTGTGAACAGGCGCTCCAGGTTTGCTTCAACTTTCGGCCTGATGACATATGGCACAGTTCTGGCTTTCAGATATTTTGGTTGACTGTCAGGTTTAATGTTCAATGTCACAGTGATTGCCTTCATACTTCCCAGATTATCTCCAAAAACAGCAGCAAGTTCCTTAGTATAGTGGTCAGACCGGTTTCTTCTTTAGTCATTCAGTGCACTTCTGCCCAATTCAGCTGGATCTTCCTAAGCCAAGACCTATCCATTAAGGCTGGGTAATTACCTCTCACTACAAATAGTGGCAATTTAGCAGCCTGTCCATTGAGCTCCATCTTAACATCAGTAGTGCCCAACATGGGCACAGCTTCTCCCATATACGTCTTCAGAACAGTTTTTGTTGCCTTAAGTGGAAGATGCTGTAGCTTTTCTTTATACACAGCCTCTGAGACCAGCGAGACGGCTGCACCGGTGTCCAGTTCTATACGTATAGGTTTGCCATCCAAAAATGGGGTTACCCAGTATTCATGTGAGCCCACTGCCAAAGACAAAACAAGGAGTGGCTCTTCTTCTTGTGAGGATGCATATCCTTGGTCACCCTGGGTCTGCTCTAGGGTATGCAGATTTCCCTTTCTGGTCGGCCAGACCACAGGCCTTTTTTTCTTTTGTTTACAGGCACACTCAATGTGTCCCTTTTTGCCACAGTGTCGACACATCAAGTCCTTACACCAGCATTCCTGGTAACATTCCTGACTTTGCACAGTTTTGTGGGTAGGTTCTTGTGACACTTCATGCACCCTAGAGGATGCACCGATGGATTGTGCCTCCTTTGTAGCCAGTTCCATGATGAATGCAATATCAATGGCCTTAAGGTAAGCTGAGCCTCTGTCAATAGACGTTTCCGTATAGCTTCACTGTGCAGGCCACACACTATTTGTCACACAGGGCATCATTTAACATCTTAAATTCAGTGTGTTCTGCAAACTTTCTCAATGTTGCTACAAATTGTACAACTGTTTCGTCTTCTTTCTGGCCTCTTTTGTGGAACCGATATTTTTCAGCAATTACTGCTGGTTTTGGAGAAAAATGGGACCCCAGGATTTCCATAATGTCACCATAAGATTTAGTCTCTGGCTTAACAGGGTATAGAAAGCTGCGTAGCAGGGAGTAGGTTTTAGCCTCTACAACACTTATGAATATTGGCACCTTCTTCTCTTCTGTAATGTCACTTGCAATAACAAAAAGCTCAGAATGCTCGGTATACACGTCATTGCACTATAGCAGGGATCGGCAACCTTTCAGAAGTGTTATGCCGAGTCTTCATTTATTCACTCTAATTTAAGATTTCACGTGCCAGTAATACATTTTAACATTTTTAGAAGGTCTCTTTCTAGAAGTCTATAATATATAACTAAACTATTGTTGTATGTAAAGTAGATAAGGTTCTTAAAATGTTTAAGAAGTTTCATTTAAAATTAAATTAAAATGTAGAACCCCCCAGACCAGTGGCCAGAACCAGGGCAGTGTGAGTGCCACTGAAAATCAGCTCCTGTGCCGCCTTCAGCACACGTGCCATAGGTTGCCTATCCCTGCACTATAGTCTCCTCAAAATGTTCCAGTGGCCCTGTAAGTGTAGCCATGGTTTTAGTTTCAGTTTGCACAGTCAGTGCAAACAAGCCAGTTCTCACCCCCTTCCAGCAGCAAACAAGGTTTGTTTGTTGGTTTTTGTACCTTAACATCTACTTCCTTGTGTTGCTGGGGCAGCACAGAGATCCCATCCTCGTCACCACGTTGTTATATCCTTGGGGGCAACAGTTTTAGGAAGCAATCACTGGAGACACAGAGACCTGTAAACCTTGGAGCAGCCATTTATTTCTACACACAGAACTAACCAACAGCCAACCAAACTTCCTGGGCTATCCCCTAATAATCTAACTCAGTTGCCATAGCAACACAATACTCTATTACCATGACAACCAAATACACAACAGGAGGGTGAAGATGTGCTGCCACCACCTTCCCAGAAAGGTTCTTGCAGGCAGCCATCACGCTACACAGAGCAGTGACCTGGAGCAGCCAGCATGAGAAGTGTTTGGTCCTGCCCCTTCCACTCCCCGCCCAGGCCCAGCTGCCAGGGACAGGTTTGAGCGTGCCAGGAGGCAGGCACAGCAAGAGAAGGACGTGGACAGGCCAATCTTGGGGGCACTTGACTCTGTATGCTGTCCATGCCCCCACGCAGCACCATGGTGGTATTTTTTAATCACAATATTTCAGGGTTTCTGTGGTTGGTCAAAATATTTCAGTTTTGGGGCATTTGTTTTTTTGAGAATATATTGGAATTTTCTGACAAAAGCTGATTCTGTTTGTGACAAAAAAACTCTGTTGAAAACCCAGACTAACAGTTTCCACTGACCATCTTTATCAGCCATATTAAATCCTTTTTCTACGGTACCCCCTAGTGACTCGGATCAGGATCAGTTTCATTGTGCTCAGTGCTGCCCACTGGGGAGTCCGGCCCTGGCTGGGGGAGAGGTGGGAACCGCGTGGTCATAATTTATGCCCAGTGAGGTGCCTTCCCTGAAGAGTATTTACTGCCATGTGACAATGTGTAACTGTCATTCTCTCCCCAGGTGCCTCAGTGAATTGGCTGGGAAGCTCCAAGGTGAGTCGCAGCTTTTATTAATGACAAAATGAAGTGATAGAAAAGAGCGATTTGTTCGTCTGTTCCAGCTCGGCAGTTACCGGTGGGCTTGGAACATGGATTTACTCAGAATTCCCAGGGTTCAGGTTGTGTCTGTACCCTGGTCTCACTGCTGCTGACCCAGATCTCCATCCAGGAGTAGGTAGCTGGCTCCCATAAGTGCTGTTAGCCTGGTCAGTCAGGCCCTGCCGCCCCCCTAAACACACAAACAGGCATCCAGGCAAGAAGAAAACATCTTTCCCAAATTCCACACCACAGCAACAGGGGAGAATCTATGGTCTCAGAATCTATCCAGCTACAGGGGGGCTTTCGCCACTAGCCTTTGCAGTCAGACAAACAACTAAGGCAGAGATGTTCAACGTTTCAAAGTTCCCATTAAAACTCCTGGGAACTGGACAGTCATATTCTCCAGGAGGGTTTGAAAACCTCCTCCGGAATGTTACCCAAGTGGGAATTGACTCTAGTGAGACTGATCCTATTAATGAAGTCCCAGCACCAGTTGCTGGTAACACTCCGTCATGGGCCTCCCAAAGGGGAAGGAAGATAGGAAAGGGGTGAAAATCCTAGGAGTTTCCCATTGACTCCAGTGGGGACAGGATTTCCCTGTATGGGTCTCCATGCAATGTAGGTGTCAGTGAAGTGTGCACAGGTTCACACTTCTAGCAGCGGCTGTGCAGTGGCGCACACAGCCTGGGTACCATGTTAGTGGCAGAGAAAGCTGCTAACACAGAGCTTCCTTCCTCCATTTGCTTCCTTACAATAATTATTTATCAATACTCCAGCTAGTATTGGTGTAACTCTTCTGCCAGATGGAGTCAGCAGCAAGCAGGTCCAGGCTCAATATCTAGAGGTTTCTTTTCAACAATACAATACAGAACCAGCTCGAGCCCTCCCAGGAACCTGGTAAAATTACACACCACCCCTTGGTGCCTCTAGGAGGCAAAAACTCTCCTGTCCCAAGCACAGAGTCTGAGTGTAGAAAAGAAACTTTTAATGAAAAGGGGGAAAGTAACCCAGCATTAGCTTGGGAAAATGCTGCAAGCAGGATTCATAAACATAAAACCATGAGCAAAACACCTGTCCCAGGATACATTAGGCTGTGTCTTTTGCCTCAGGTTCTTGAGTCCAACAACGAAAAGTTCTTTTAACGTGCCCCTCCCTTCACCATACTCCACTCACAGTGGTTGTCCTTGGTCAGTGAAGAAACAGCATTCAGAGATGCATTTATGTGAATTCACCTCCTCCCACAGGGAGTGGGGGAAAAGCACCTTGCTCGCTCCATCATGGGGGCACGTGCTCTGGTGCCGCTCCACCAGCCAGAGTGTCAGCCACTCACTGCTCCACCACTGCCTGACTCCACTACCTGCTGGCTCACAGCTCCACCAGACATCACCAATGCATATCATCACCTGCTGCTGCTACCTGCTTCTCTACTGTGATCTCTGCAGGTCTGTCTCTTGACACTCTACCCAGCTCTCAGTGATGATTGTCAGCTCTTAGTAAAGGAACCTCACTGCTGAAGCAGGCTGGGCAGAAAAGCTGTCCCCACAACAGATGATTTCAGCTCTAAGGATCACTGAACAAAACAAACAGATCTTAATGCAGCCTTGATTAGCTCCATCTTTGAACACTGGGGAGGGTTTTGCCAAACCATGCCTAGGACTCTTAAGCAGAGTCTCCGACCCCCTCTTGCTTCTCACTGGCATTTGGGATCCAACCCCCTGCTTATCGAGTTCAGTTAAGTTGAGGGTGATCCCATCAGACAAGGCAGGCTCTGCTTCCCTCATACAATAAGGATAAGAACATTTCATCACCCCTGTATTCAGTACTAAAGTGATTTGTAACCCAACACCAGTCAAAGTTGGTCACCTTGACAATACAATTCTATCTGCTCATACCTTGGGCAAGTGGGTGTGCTCATGTAAACACAGTGTGATCCTGAAGCCTTTTCCCCTCCCCAGCTCATTACTAGCTGTGAGGGAAGAGTTCATTCAGACCTGCTTACATTGGCAATGAGCAACAACTTTGGATTTTTATTCCTTGTTCTCTTATGGAGAGAATTTGAGTCACTGAAGTTCTGTCCTTTTATTATTATTTTTAAAATGTAACATTTTATTGAGCATCTAAAGCAAGGTCACAAAGAGAAGAGCTCTGCATTGCTATCAGGGAAGGATCGCTGATTTCCTTGGAGTTAAAGTTGAAGTTTGCATCCTGTTATCAACTTGATTTACATACACACCCTCTCGGCTACAAAACCAGCCCTACGGACATCAAAGTTTCATTGTCACATCTCATCACTGGGGAAATTTTCTCCTGAAAGCTTCAGGCAAACAACTTAAAGGATCTCAGAGAGATGGAGTCTCATAGCCACATCTTGAGTACTGTGTGCAGTTCTGGTCACCCCATCTCAAAAAAGATAGATTAGAAATAAAAAGGATACTGAAGGGGGCAATGAAAATGATTAAGGGTATGGAACAACTTCTGTACGAGGAGAGATTATAAAGACTGTGATTGTTCATCTTGGAAAAGAGATAATCATGGGTATAGAGGTCTATAAAATCATGAATGGTGTGGAGAAAATTAATACGGCAATGTTAACATAACATAAGAACCAGTGCTACCCAATGAAATTATTAGGTAGCAGGTTTAAAACAAAGAAAAGAAATTACTTCTTCACACAGTGCACATTCAACCTGTGGAACTCGTGAAGGCCAAAACTATAATTGGATTAAAAGAAGAATGAGATACGTTCATGGAGGATAGGTTCAACTATGGCTATTAGCCGAGATGCTTAACTTGGGGATGCAACCCTCTGTTCTAGGTGTTCCTATGCCTCTGCCAGATGCTGAGAGTAAAAACACAGGTTGATTACTTAATGATTGCCTTGTTCTATTAATTCCCTTTGAAGCATCTGGCTTTGGCCACTGTTGGGAGACAGCATACTGGGCTAGATGGACCACTGGTCTGATCCTGTATGGCCATTTATGTTCTTATATTATGTTCTTATGTTCCAGAGACTTTCCTAGTATTACACTGGCTGATCTTATACTAACAAACACTGATTTATCTCTTAGAGCTCTTAGTAAATGACTCTAGGACAGGATGCTATTTACCGAGATATTTATGACTCATTTCATGTGAATTCAGAAATTGGTTGAACCCTATCAAAAGTATGCCTATTGGTCCCCTTTTTGACCTATGCAGTTTGCCAGTATTTGGAGTTGTGAGTTGTTCTATTGAGAGGATAAAGTGATGACAGTCAGATATGTTGGTTGATTCAACCCCACATATTTACAAAGACTCAGAGTCATGTTTTCTTGGACACAACAGGAACCAAACAACGGGAGGCACTTTCTGTGCTCCTGGCTCCAAGCCTCTTTCCAGCCAGCACTCTGCCCAAAAGCTCTCTCTCCCTCAGCTTTTTCTCAGAGTCCTGCTCCAAGTGCTCCCTGGTTGTGTCTGATTTTTTGTTGCTTTCTTTGTTTGCTTCTAAGGTGTTTCTGTTGCTTCTGTCACACAACCAGCCCTTGCATTTCTTATCAGATCCTGTGGAACCCCCTTGGACAGTATGGCCCTGCCATGTCCAGGCTTCCTTGCAGTATAGTTCTTGGATGATGGTTTCCCATTGCTTCAGCTGAAACTAAACAAAAGGGCATTTAATAGTTCCCTTATTTAACCCGAATGGATGGTGGCTATCACAGCCACCAGCTGCAACAAGGTGCTGTGATTGCTAATAGAGAAAAGATACACTTGGTGGGAGCCACCCAGTCAGCATAACAGTATAATTCTGAAGAATCAGAGCAGGTTGCACAGTGGGGCCAGAAGGAACGTGAAGAAATTTTGCAGCATGTGACCTCCAGAAGAAGAAAGAAGAGCAACTATGTACCAGCAATGCAGATACAGATGAGCAATCATTTTCCTGTTCTCTCCACAGGTCCTAATGGGGAGAGTGGACTAGATAATACAGCTGAGGGAAGGGAGCAGAAGGAGACTCCACTGATTGGAAGGCATGAGATGCACTGTCCCAGGGATGGTGGTTTCATGGTCACTGCTCCTAAGAGGAGGTGAGTGGTGGTGGTGGTTGGGGACTCCCTCCTCAGGGGGTCTGAGTCATTTATCTGTCACCTCAACCAGGAAAACCGAGAGCTCTGTTGCTTGCCAGGAGCTAGGATTCACAATGTAATGGAGAGACTGCCGAGACTCATCAAGCCCTCGGATTTCTATCCCTTCCTGCTTCTTCATGTGGGCACCAATGATACTGCCAAGAATGACCCTGAGCAGATCACTGCAGACTATGTGGCTCTGGGAAGAAGAATAAAGGAATTCGAGGAGCAAGTGGTGTTCTCATCCATCCTCTCTGTGGAAGGAAAAGGCCTGGGTAGAGACCGTCAAATCATGGAAGTCAATGAATAGTTACGCAGGAGATGTCGGAGAGAAGGCTTTGGATTCTTCGACCATGGATGGTGTTCCGAGAAGGAGGAGTGCTAGACAGAGACGGGTTCCACCTAACAAAGAGAGGGAAGAGCATCTTCGCAAGCAGGCTGGCTAACCTAGTGAGGAAGGCTTTAAACTAGGTTCACTGGGGGAAGGAGACCAAAGCCATGAGGTAAGTGGGAAAATGGGATACCAGGAGGAGCCAAAAGTAGGAGAGCACAAGAGGGGAGGACTCCTGTCTCAGACTGAGAAAGCGGGATGATCAGCGAGTTATCTTAAGTGGCTATACACAAATTCAAGAAGCCTGAGAAACAAGCAGGGAGAACTGGAAGTCCTGGCACAGTCATGGAACTATGATGTGACTGGAATAACAGAGACTTGGTGTGATAACTCACATGACTGTATTACTGTCATGGATGGATATAAACTGTTCAGGAAGGACAGGCAGGGGAGAAAAGATGGGGGAGTTGTATTGAATGTAAGAGAGGAGTACGACTGCTCAGAGCTCCAGTATGAAACTGCAGAAAAACCTGAGAGTCTCTGAATTAAGTTTAGATGTCTGAACAACACAGGTGATGTTGTGATGGGAGTCTGCTATAGACCACCAGACCAGGATGAGGTGGACGAGGCTTTCTTCTGACAACAAACAGAAGTTACTAGATCACAGGCCCAGGTTCTCATGGGAGACTTCAATAACCCTGATATCTGCTGGGAGAGCAATACAGCGATGCACAAACAATCCAGGAAGTTTTTGGAAAGCGTAGAGGACAATTTCCTGGTGCAAGTGCTGGAGGAACCAACTAGGGGCAGAGCTCTTCTTGACCTGCTGCTCACAAAGAGGGAAAAATTAGTAGGGGAAGCAAAAGTGGATGGGAACCTGGGAGGCAGTGACCATAAGATGATCGAGTTCAGGATCCTGACACAAGGAAGACAGGAAAGCAGCAGAATACAGACTCTGGACTTCAGAAAAGCAGATTTTGACTCCCTCAGGGAGCTGATGGGCAGGATCCCCTGGGAGAATAACATGAGGGGGAAAGGAGTCCAGGAGAGCTGGCTGTAATTTAAAGAATCCTTTTTGAAGTTGCAGGAACAAACCACCCCAATGTGTAGAAAGAAAAGTAAATATGGCAGGTGACCAGCTTGGCTTAACAGTGAAAACATTGCTGATCTTAAATGCAAAAAAGAAGCTTACAAGAAGTGGAAGATTGGACAGATGAACAGGGAGGAGTATAAAAATATTGCTCAGGCATGTAGGAGTGAAATCAGGAATGTGAAATCACACTTGGAGTTGCAGCTAGCAAGGGATGTTAAGAGTAACAAAAAGGGTTTCTTCAGGTATGTTAGCAACAAGAAGAAAGTCAAGGATAGTGTGGGCCTCTTACTGAATGAGAGAGGCAACCTAGTGACGGAGGATGTGGAAAAAGCTAATGTACTCAATGATTTTTTTGTGTCTGTCTTCACAAACAAGATCAGCTCCCAGACTGCTGCACTGGGCAGCACAGTATGGGGAGAAGGTGACCAGCCCTCTGTGCAGAAAGAAGTGGTTCGGGACTATTTAGAAAAACTGAATGAGCACAAGTCCATGCGGCTGGATGCAGTGCGTCCGAGGGTGCTAAAGGAGTTGGCGGATGTGATTGCAGAGCCATTGGCCATTATCTCTGAAAACTCATGGCAATCCAGGTCCTGGATGACTGGAAAAAGGGGAGAAGGAGGATCTGGGGAACTACAAGCCAGTCAGCCTCATCTCAGTCCTTGGAAAAATCATGGAGAAGGTCCTCAAGGAATCAATTCTGAAGCACTTAGAGGAGAGAAAAGTGATCAGGAACAGTCAGCATGGATTCACCAAGGGCAAGTCATGCCTGACTAACCTAATTGCCTTCTATGAAGAGATAACTGGGTCTGTGGATGAGGGGAAAGCAGTGGATGTGTTATTCCTTGGCTTTAGCAAAGCTTTTGATATGGTCTCCCACAGTATTCTTGCCGGCAAGTTAAAGAAGTATGGACTGGATGAATGGACTATAAGGTGGATAGAAAGCTGACTAGATCGTCGGGCTCAGCGGGTAGTGATCAATGGCTTTATGTCTAGTTGGCAGCCGGTATCAAGTGGAGTGCCTCAAGGGTCGGTTCTGGGGCCAATTTTGTTCAATATCCTCATTAATGATCTGGAGGATGGCGTTGACGGCACCCTCAGCAAGTTTGCAGATTACACTAAACGGGGAGGAGTGATAGATATGCTGGAGGGTAGGGATAGGATACAGAGGAACCTAGACAAATTAGAGGATTGGGCCAAAAGAAATCTGATGAGGTTCAACAAGGACAAATGCAGAGTCCTGCGCTTAGGATGGAAGAATTCCATTCACAGTTACAGACTAGGGACCAAATGGCTAGGAAGCAGTTCTGCAGAAAAGGACCTAGGGGTTACAGTGGACGAGAAGCTGGATATGAGATGACAGTGTGTCCTTGTTGCCAAGAAGGCTAACGGCATTTTGGGCTATATAAGCAGGAGCATTGCCAGCAGATTGAGGGATGTGATCATTCCCCTTTATTCTACATTGGTGAGGCCTCATCTGGAGTACTGTGTCCAGTTTTGGGCCCCAAACTATGAGAAGGATGTGGGAAAATTGGAAACAGTCCAGTGGAGGGTAACAGAAATGATTAGGGGGCTGGACCACATGACTTATGAGGAGAGGCTAAGGGAACTGGGATTGTTTAGTCTGCAGAAGAGATGAATGAGGGTGGGATTTGGTAGCTGCTTTCAACTACTTGAAAGGGGGTTCCAAAGAGGATGGATCTAGACTGTTCTCAGTGGTAGCAGATGACAGAACAAGGAGTAATGGTCTCAAGTTCCAGTGCGGGAGGTTTAGGTTGGATATTAGGAAACACTATTTCACTAGGAGGGTGGTGAAGGACTGGAATGGGTTACCTAGGGAGGTGGTGGAATCTCCTTCCTTAGAGGTTTTTAAGGTCAGGCTTGACAAAGCCTTGGCTGGGATGATTTAGTTGGAGATTGGTCCTGCTTTGAGCAGGGGGTTGGGCTAGATGACCTCCTGAGGTCCCTTGCAATCCTGATATTCTTTTCTATGACTCTATGATAATAAAAAGTGCATAGAGCCATTATTAGCATTATAGATATTGGCCTCCCTTTTGACCCAAGGAGTGAGCTGGTATTTGAGGTCTTGTGCAGTGTTTGGTTGAGAGGAAAAAGTGATGACAGGGTCAGGTATGTTCATTGATGCAATCCCAATTATTTACATAGAATCCACAAAGTCCTGTATGTCCCTGAGCACAACAGTAACCAGACAACAGGAAGCACTTTATTTGCTCCTGACTCCAAGTGTCCTTCCAGCCAGCACTCTGCCCAAAAGCTCCTGCATTTGTTATCAGACCATGAGGAACCTTGTTGGACTACATGGCCCTGCCACTCCCAGCTTTGCCTGCGGTCTCGTCCTTGTGGGGTGGTTTCCCATTGCTTCAGATGGAACTAAACAAAAGGGCATTTAATGGTTCCTGTATTTAGCCTGAATGGAAGGTGCTTATCACAGCCACCAAATTCAACAATGTGCCGCAATTGCCCATAGATTAATGGCACAGTTTTAGGAGCCAGGCAGTCTCCAGTCTCTCCAACAACTTTCCTCCGATTGCTTTATTTTGATACCATTTATTAACAGGCTTGTGAATTCTTGACCCAGTTATTTTGTTATATCCAATGAGGTGGATGCAGAGTTTGACAGATCCTTTAAGCTGTCTAGGATCAGTGGACTGGCCCTATTAGTATCCCGTCCTCCCTTTTACATGGCACACTACTTGTGTCTTGCATCATGCACCACAGGGGCAGCAAGAGCCCCAGCAGGAATCCCCTCCTGGTCACCCTTCAGTCCTTCTTACTGTTCACCTGTGGAGACAGTGTTAGTATTGGCAGGTGCTGGCTTAAACAGTTTGAACTGATTCTGGTGCCTCCAAAACATTCCCATTTTCCCTCCAACCTTTGCACACGTGGTGTTAATAGTCAAAAGGACCCGCATGGCTACCTTGGCTTCAGAATTCCATTGACCTCCGGATAAATGCAACACATTGCCAGATTTCCGACTTTAAATGCAGGTTTGCTTAGAGTACTCTTATTATCCAGCTGGGTTTGATTTTTTTTTTAACTTGGTTGTATAGGTTTTTTTTAATTTATTGTCCAATACCTTAATGTAGTTTTGTAACCTGTCTGCGAAGGGCCCTGACCCTTCTGCAGGCAGGACTGCATCACTAGGGTTCTCATTGCTCTTCCTGTTATTAGTTCAAAAGGTGTTAGCCGGGTCAGCTTGTTTAGGCTGCCAGTGCTTTGGTAAAGCACAGCAGGCAGCATGCGTGCCCATCAGTCTCCTGTATCCAGAACTGCTTTTGTTAAGGCTGCTTTCATTGTCCTACTTATTCTTGTTACCATCTCTGAGCTTTCAGGGTGGTACGGTATATGGAACCTTCGCTTTATTCCTAATGCCTTACATGCCTCTTTCATTACATGCCCCATAAAGTGAGTTCCTTGGTCCGAGTCTATTGACAGCGGCAGGCCCCATCTGGGTATTATTTCCTTTGCTAAGATAGGAGCCACTGTTGTGGAAGTATAGTTTTTAGCAGGGAATGCTTCTACCCATTGGGCGAAAGTGTCAATAATTACCAAAATATACTTATATCCCTTGCTTTGTGGCAAGGACGCAGTAAAATCACTTTGCAGATTCTGCCGTGGTCCCTCTGGCCATGGTTGATGGTTCACATTCACTTGTGCACATTACACATTTTTAAAGAATTGGCATCTTTTTTCATAGCTGGCCATCACCAGTGCTTTAGGGCAGCTTTTATTTGCCTCCATCCCAGGTGAGCTGAGGAGTGGACAGCACGGAGCAGCAGAGCCTGTATGCACTCAGGGGCTACCAGCTCCTCCCCCA
The DNA here is from genome assembly GCA_026122505.1 of Aldabrachelys gigantea. Classification (NCBI taxonomy): domain Eukaryota; kingdom Metazoa; phylum Chordata; order Testudines; family Testudinidae; genus Aldabrachelys; species Aldabrachelys gigantea. The sequence goes on along the minus strand of CM047489.1, from coordinate 15,451,721 downwards.
GCCCATACCAAAGTGATTTTTAGATACACAGCCTGGTCCTTCTCATTTGTTTTTCTTTTTCAGGCTTATGGTTGCAAAAAGCCTGTTTAAATTCACCTCCTCCTCTGCCCTTGCAGTTCCACAAAGCCTGACAGGGTTTGCCTGTGCAGCCTCTTTAGCCTGTTTATCTGCCCAATAGTTTCCCTTCTCTTCCTCCCCTGAGACTGTATGATGACTACGGACAGTTCTGATGGTAGTTTGACAGCTTCTGTTAGTCTTTTAACTGCATCCATATTATTAATGGGTTTGCTGGCTGTTGTTATAAAACCCCTGTGTGACCACACATCTATGTAGTCACACACTGTTCCGAATGTGTACCTGCTGTCTGTTTACACTGTGAGCCTTTCACCCTCCCCTACTCTTAGAGCTTCAGTGAGGGCTGCCAGCTCTGCTTTTTGAGCTGATTTTGAACCATCCAGCTGACCTGACACTATTACTGTTCTATTACTAACTACTGCCGCTCATTCTATATATGGCACTTTATTTTTACACTTCCTTGACCTATTTACATACAAAATTATGTCTGGATTTTTAATCCCTTTTTTTTAAACTCTTCCCAACACTTTCTCTCCCTTATCTATGAGACATTCATGTACCTTTCTATTCAGATATTTAGCCACATTTAGCTTTTTGTCCTTCACTATGGAGAAATTAGGGTTTTGCAAGCACAGTGGTTACTCCCACTGACTCCTGCAGGCATCTGTTATGGATTTTAGACACCTGGTATTAAGGAGGACAATGAGCATGTATGGGGTGTGCAATACCAGCATGCCCATGAGGGTACATGGCTTACCGGCTTTTACAGCCCAGGTTGCACAATCCAAAGAGGCCATGCACTCTGGTAGCCCTTGTAATACAGGGGGTCTTAAGGTAGACATGTATGCCACCAGGCACTGTCTGAGATGTGTCAGCACTGCAGCATATTGGGTCTTACTGTGATAGGGTGATCAGATAGCAAGTATGAAAAATTGGGAGAGGGGTGGGGGGTAATAGGAGACCATATAAAAAAAAGCCCCAAATATCGAGACTGTCCCTATAAAATCGGGACATCTGGTCACCCTATACTGTGATTACAGTACAGGCAGAATTGCTTTCCCATATTGGGTAAGCCCAGGCTGGGGGCACTGGGATACAGCTTGCTTTACTTTAATGAACGCCTCTTCTTGTTCTGTGCCCCATATTACTGACTCATTTGTAGGTTTTCCCCCTCTACTTAGTTTTTGGTTTGGTTCCACCATCTCTGAGTACTCTGGTATATATGTCCTGCGGTAACTAAGGAGTCCCAGCACTTTCTGGATTTCTTTAACTGTCTGTGGTCTATTTAACTCTCGAATTGCCTGCTTGTGAATGAGACTATTTTGATTTTTGCCTCAAAACTAATTCTTTTTAATATGTTTTTTTCTACCTGAGAATGTTTTTTTCTGTTAACAGATTAGCATTCTCTGACCTTTACCCTTCTGAAACATTGGTTTTTGTAAATACCTTTAAAATGCTTATTATTATTTTTTAATTTTCTGAAAGACAAAAATAACACTCTTTTTGGGGTGGCAGATTACTGCTTAAAATATCCCTTCCCTTTATGAATATTTTTGCTGATTGTAGGCAAAACAGAGGAATTACCCCCATACTTTCCTGTGCTTTTTATAGGCAGGCCAGGTTTTAATGGCTTTTACCTTTTAAGGGGAATTAGTTAACTGTTCAGTTATTAAATTTATGGGGTGGTGTACCTCAGTTTTCCTTTTAATACAGTAGACCAGGTATGTCCTTTATTTGCAGCTCCTTTGTGATGCTGCCATCAGGGGCAGCTCTAGGCATTTCACCGCCCCAAGCACGGCAGGCAGGCTGCGTTCGGCAGCTTGCCTGCGGAGGGTCCGCTGGTCCGGTGTCTTCTGCAGACCTCTCACAGCCATGCCTGCAGGAGGTCCACCGAAGCCATGGGACCAGCGGACTTCCCGCAGGCAAGCCGCCGAAGGTAGCCTGCTTGCTGCCCTCGCAGCGACGGCAGAGCGCTCCCCGCGGCTTGCCGCCCCAAGCACGCGCTTTGCGTGCTGGGGCCTGGAGCCACCCCTGGCTGCCATTTATGGGCAGTTCTCTCCTTTTTTTCACTAGTTAGGTAATTTGCATTAATGAAGATGCCTTCTGGCTTGCTTTTGGATTCAAAGCTATTAGCAGCTCAGAGACTGAAGTGAGGTTTTTTACCCAAGAAAGCTTATGCCCATATAATCTGTTAGTATTTAAGGTGCCACGGGACTCCTTGTTGCCTTAAAAGGGACACAATAAACTTTCACCAGAGTTTTGATTACTTTTAACTTTTAACTCCTGCTTCTAAAGCACACAGCATTTTGAAAAAGAAGACACAATCTATTGTGGTTCCTTTTGGAATCTTAATAGGATTTTAATGAAGTAGCATGTTTTGTTTGCATTTCTTTTACCCCTTCTACAATATGGAATATCAGGGTTGGAAGGGACCTCAAAAGGCCATCTAGTCCAACCCTTTGCCCAAAGCAGGACCAATCCCCAGACAGATTTTTGTACCAAATCCCTAAATGGCCCCCTCAAGGATTGAATCCATGGTGGATTTAGCAGGCCAAAGCTCAAACCACTGAGCTATCCCCCCCTCATACAATGCATATGTTCTGGGGGAAATGCACATTGTTTTTATAGTTTAATTTTTATAACATGATATTAACCATATTATTTTTTACATAAGCTGTAACTGTTTCTTTTGTGTTTACAGAGTTTTTATGTACCCTTATTATTATGACAGTCTGATTACACAGAGCCATTTTAAGGCTCAGTGTTTCTAACATTACTTCTTCTTTGTTTTGTGCACCTCACCCCTGCTGTTGCTTTACAGGGGCACTGCTTAATTTTTTTAATTTTTTTTTTACTGCAGCTTTTATTTCCTATTTTGTTATCAAAAAATAAATTTAGATTTATTTTGGCAGGGGAGGGAGAGAGTTGATTGAATGTTATAAAGCATTGAGGTACCTTAAGGGTTAAATGCTAAATATCAAAGCTAAACAACACTAATGACCTGTATCTGGCAAAAGTGGTTTTTTTTGTTTTTTTTGTTTTTTTAGTTTTGCAACTTTGAATGAAAGATTTAAATGGATTTTAGTGGTATTATTTTAAAATAAAACAAAACAAAAACCCAATTTATTTTAAACCTACAAAACAGAGTTTTTAAAACCAGGAGTGTTGATTAGATCCTTAAGACCTTACCTATTTACCGGTACTTAATATACAAATTTTACACAGCTTTTAGTAGATTACATTTGTATACATGTGGGGGCAGTTAAATTCCAATAGAGACCCCTTATGTTTTTTTTAAGCGAATTTGACTAAATTGTCCATAGTCAAATTATTTCAATCAGATTGTCTCTTTGCCTGGATTATTTATAGACATTCCTTTCGAAAAAGAGCCCATTTTCCTTTAGAATGGCTGCAAAGAAACCAAGAATTCTTTTTATAACACTTTTTTTAAATTAAATCACTTGCTTATCTCCCAAAATGACACCTTCATTAACTCAGATTTCACCATTCCAAGTATTGTTCCAGGGATTTGAATGTCCCATTCCTATACTTTTTTCCCCCTAATGCAGTAGTTTATAATACACAATAATTTTAACAACAACCCAAACAACACAAGACAAAACATAAAACACAAAACACCATTTTTGTTTTGACAACAGATTCATGGTTGCTCTTCATCTGGTACCAGGGGTTTTTGTTTGTTTGTTTTGTTTTTAAACTCCTGCCACTATGCCCTCAGGGCTTCCAACCTGTTTTTCAATTTTTTATCTGTTGCCTGCCTGCTTGTCTGGGCCCAATCCTGCTTTCCTCACTGAACTGTCCCTTTTCATGGACACAGGCTTTTATCTCTTAGTGCCTTATTCTCAGCTTTTAAAGTCATATTTTCTCTTTCTTTTATGTTAAGTATGTCCAATATAACTATTACTGCTTTGTTACCTTTCTGATAATTCTTGCTCTGTTCTGGCTGCAGCATAGTTTGCTTTTTTAACTGCTGCCTGCCGAGTTTTTATGTGTTTATACTCTAATTATTCCCTAGGGCTGACTTTCGCCTCCACCTTTGATGCCATGGCTTTTAATCACCCTGGCTGCTGACCTTATTGAGAATGTACATCTCCCCCCTTAAATACCTTGATCTCAGTTCCCAGGGCTGTCAGCCTTGATAGGCATGTAAGTCTCCCCACTCTTGAATAACATGGTCTTAAAGTTACACACTATTGCCGGCCCTGTTTTATAGACTCATACCACACAAGGGTATATACATCACGTGCCTGGTGTGGGGGCTCCGTCAGGACTTGCAATGCTATGTGCAATGAGGAGGTGGGACCACCAGTTCACACTGCCTACCGCTCGCATACCCTGCCAGTTCTGGGCTTAACTCAAGACCAATTGCTTGCTGGTGGTTTGTCCAAGTCCTCCGTAACACACCCTTTAGTTTAAACAGTACATAACCCTCTTGTATTTGCCTCCTCTCCCCAATTGGTACCCTTATTTTACCCCTATGCTTGGACTATACGTGTCTAGGTTCCTTCTCACTTAAATTTTAAAAAGTGTGAACAAGATGTGTCTGAAGGGGATGAGAGTCTTCCATCCCTACTCTAATGAGCTGGTAAATTAAAAATACTCACCACCCTCAGATGTCAGTCTCTGCTCCCCTCAGTTCACAAGCTTGTATCCCAGCAGAGTGCCTATCTGAAGGATCAGAAATAGACACGAGGTAGAGTTAAGCACAGGAGTTCATTGCGCACAGTGCTGGTGGAGTGTCACTTTGCTTATTAGGCTCAGAGATGCTGAAGTTAATGGATTACAAAGGATTATATAGGGTGCTCATTGGGCGAAGAGAAGCAACGGAGATGGGATTTCCCAAGTCCCTGGATAGGTTCTACAGCAAGACAAGTTAAGCACAATAAGCCAATGGTCTAAAAGATTACATAATGGCTCCGTCATTGGTTCAAATTAACATATTGCTAACACACAGGTAATTACCTTAAACTATTTCTGTTGAAGTGCATCAGTTAAATCCTAATTTTGAGGTCCAGTGAATGAGGTAGCAGCTCTCTTGGTTGAACAACAGGTAAATTCCTGGAAATTTAAAGCAAAAAGGCAGCAATTAGTATTTAACAATGACAATTGTTTATAGGTTTACCCTTGAATTTCTATGGACTAGGATTGGCATACATCTGTGAGAAGAGGGTGTCATAAACAGATAGCTAAGGGTTAATGTCTCTTTCACTTGCAAAGGGGTAACCAACAACACCTGACCAGAGGACCAATCAGGAAACAAGATATTTTCAAATCTCAAGGGAGGGAAGTTTTTGGGTGTGAGTCCTTTGTTCTGTGTCTGTCTGCTCTCTAGGCTCTGAGGGTGATCACACTATCTCCAGGCTCTCTAATCTTCTGTTTCCAAGTTGTCAGTACAGGGGAAAAATAATATAGGTTTTTACATTGTTTTCTGTATTTGCAAGTGTGTAGTTTGCTGGAAATGTTTTTAAATTGTATTTTTTTTGAATAAGGCTGTTTATTCATTTTTTATAAGCTAACAGACCCTGTAATATTTTCATCTTGATTACAGAGACAATTTTTATGTCTTTTCTTTCTTTCTTGATTACAGAGACAATTTTTATGTCTTTTCTTTCTTTTCTATCCCCCCCTCCAGTATAAACCAGGCCTTTATCTTGACAACTGAGTCCCCAAGTCATCTCAGCTCTGTTTAACGATTCCACTACCAACCCAAAGTGTACAAAGATCATGAAAGACGCCCCCCCAGTTCCAATATTGCCTTAAGAATTCATGCATTTATCAACATTGAATTCCATCTGCAATTTTGTTGCTCACTTTTTAATAAAAAGAAAGAAAAGACATAAAAATTGTCTCTGTAATCAAGATGAAAATATTACAGGGTCTGTTAGCTTATAAAAAATGAATAAACAGCCTTATTAAAAAAAAATACAATTTAAAAACATTTCCAGCAAACTACACACTTGCAAATACAGAAAACAATGTAAAAACCTATATTGTTTTTCCCCTGTACTTACAACTTGGAAACAGAAGATTAGAGAGCCTGGAGATAGTGTGATCACCCTCAGAGCCTAGAGAGCAGACAGACACAGAACAAAGGACCCACACCCAAAAACTTCCCTCCCTTGAGATTTGAAAATATCTTGTTTCCTGATTGGTCCTCTGGTCAGGTGTTGTTTGTTACCCCTTTGCAAGTGAAAGAGACATTAACCCTTAGCTATCTGTTTATGACAGAGGGTGTCATAACTCATAACTGGGTAGGGCAGAAAAGGGCCAGACCAAGACTGTGGAGGGGGGGAGGTTATGTAGGAAGTGGGGCCGTTGGTTTTTACCAGCCTAGATGCTGATTAGAACTGCTTTTGATGTATGTTCAGCAGTGATGTCAGATGGACATTTTCTGGCTTAGCAGAAAAGTAACATTACTGTGATTTTATCTTAAAGCATCCACCACCCCAGACAGAAGAGACGTCAATATACATGAGCATGACGACATTGCAGCGGGAGACATGTCATTAATGCTCCAATTGCTGTAATGCAGAACCTGTCCATGCACAGCTGCATCACAGAACCCTCCCAAAATCAGAGGCAACTGTAGCCCAGGCTATGCAGCAAGGACATGGGAGACTTTCTCTGGAGTCACAGCTGCACCATGCATGGTGACCCAAAGTGTGGTAGGACACTGGAATATTCTCAGGGCACATGGAGCATGTTTGCCTTTTGGAAAAAAATGTTTCTTCTAAATAAAATTGGGAAAAATACCCAAACTCTCTATTAGTACCCCCGACTCTTTGGGTATGTCCACACTATCCGCCAGATTGCAATAAATCGATCCCCAAATGCACTTCCCGTCGACTCCGGAACTCCACCAGAGTGAGAGGCAGAAACGGAGTTGATGGAGGAGCTGCTGCTGTCGATCCCACGCCATGAGGATGGGAAGTAAGTCAATCTAAAATACGTTGACTTCAGCTACGCTATTCTTGTAGCTGAAGTTGCATATCTTATCGATCTCCCCTCTCCAGTGTAAACCAGGCCTTTATCTTGACAACTGAGTCCCCAAGTCGTCTCAGCTCTGTTTAACGATTCCATTACCAACCCAAAGTGTACAAAAATCATGAAAGACGCCCCCCCCCCAAATTCCAATATTGCCTTAAGAATTCATGCATTTTAAAAAAAATATATATGATTTTTGGATCCTTTGATTTGCCTTCTGGTATTTGAGCCTTTAGGGGTCAGGTTTTCCAGCTTTTTATCTCAACGAGGAGGGCTAGAAACTTAATTTTTTAAACAAAAGCCAAAATTTCCATTGTCCATTACTTTGCATTTATCAACATTGAATTCCATCTGCAATTTTGTTGCTCAGTGATCCAGTATAGTGAGGTCCCTTTGTAACTCTTTGCAGTACAGGTGACACCTGCCATTCACCCTTTGTGGGGACAACGAAGGGTTGCACAAAGTCACTTGAGGCAGAGCTAGGAATAGAGCAGAGGTCTCTATTATGGCAAGCCCCAGTCTCATCCACATTCCCTCTGCCAGGCAGTGAGACAATGTACCAGATTCATGTGCTTGGTTATGCTGCCTGTAACTCTAACCACTATCATGGAATATCACAGTTAAAAGGGACCTCAGGAGTTCATCCAGTCTAATCCTCTGCTCAAAGCAGGACCAGTTCCCAAACAGATTTTTACCCTAGCTTCCTTAATGGGCCCTCAAGGATTGAACTCACAACCCTGGGTTTAGTCAAGCCAATACACAAAGCAATCCCTCCCCACTATCTACTCCTACTGCCAACTGATCTCCCACTGCTGCAGACAGTGGGTGTTGTGTCTCCACACAGGGGCTGGTGCACACAGAGGATAATCATCTTCTTCTTCTGCCTGTCACACCTGTCACTCAACTATGTGTCTCTGGATTCTCTCTCTGCCATTGCATGGACAAATGTTCTTGCCCTGCCATTCATCCCCCATACCAGTGACTCTGAGGTACTGGGCAGGGTTGAGCTAGGATCTGTTCACCTGGTTATCGCTGTCCTTAATCATACCTGCAGGAGTAATTCCCAGAGCTGTCTCTGGACACCTCATGGACACAGTCATAGGTAACCTTCTCTTCAAGCACCTCTGGGATGAAATCTCCTCCCCACCCTTACAGAAGATGATGTGGGTGGCTGGGGTCCAGGAGAACATGGAGCACTGGAGCAGCATGGAGTCTTCCTCCCAGATGGAGGTCTGGTTCAGGTAAAAGATTGTGGCAGGGAGAACTCCTGGAAAGGGAAAATGAGTGAAAGCCATTAATGGGGCTGTCAGTGGTGCCTATTTCAGGGGGACCCAAGGGAGCAGTTTGCCAAAGGAATTTGGTTGCTGTGGGAGCAGCTTGCAGCTGTTAGGTGGTTCCCAGGCCATGGACAAGTTGCTGAATAGCCCCCTAGGGAGCATGAGATGATCCACATGGGGACTGTGGCAGTCTAGAGAGTTTGGTCTTTCTTCCCAGAATCCCCAGGGTGCCTGTGAGGTCACTGTGCAATCACTCACAATCCCCACAGCCGCTAACGTGACTTGAGTGCAGGAGGGGTGTAGTGGGGACCATGCTGAGTGAGGTATGAATGCCATGTGGGATGCATGGCTCTGTCTGAGCGATGGCCAGGATAGCCCATGTGAATAGAGCGCAGTGCAGGTAGCTCCGTAGCACTGACACCACTCCTTGGGGCAGGGCAGGAGGACCTCTCCCTGCTCAAGGGCTGTGGGGTCCGCGCAACGGCTCTGGAGCAGCCTCTTATTTCAGCACAGCTGGGTAATGCGGGATAATGTCAGATCTGAGACTAGAAGTTCTTAGGGATCAGAGTCCAGAGCCACTCATAGGAGTGTGCAGCACCTGGAGCTATGGGGCCCTGATCCCTGGGGGGAGCCATCTGAGAGCCACAGTAATAATGATAATAATGAATAATAATCTTCTGCAGCTGGAAGCCTTTTTTCAATACAAGCCCCTCTGGTACGACAGTTAACTAGAGAGTGAGTTTGTCCGGGGACAGACAGACAGATGGACTCACCTGGAGCTGTGCAGATCTACTGGGACTCAGCACTGGGACCGGAAAGGTGCCATGTGGTTAGTGCTGGAGTTAAATTCTCCTCCTTTTCTAAGTCACTTGAGGGACAAAAACTCCCATTAATAGACAGGAAAAGAAATTCATGATTCATGTTTTGGTGAAGAAGCAAACCAGGCAGGATGTTAGATCTGGGGCATGGCAGGTTCCTCGCACACACAGACCTTGGCTGAATTGGGATCAACTTTCCCTGCACGTCTCTAGAAGACCAGATCCTCTGCTGGGATAAACCGGCATTGCCTCCAATGGAGCTACATAGATTTACACCAACTGGGAATCTGGCTCAATAACTCTCATACTCAGTGTTTACACTGGTTCCCATTTCTCTCCCACTGAAAAGGATTTGCTGACAGTCTGGGCCAGGGGTTGCTCTCAGTTCTGTTTCCTCCCAACCTGCTGCAAATTAGCACAGGATTCCCACATACTCAGCTGGCAGCAAGAGGCACAAAGACAGGATCATCAGGGCAGTGGAAATAACTGATCAGGATGGAAACAGCCCATCAGCTTTTGCTCCAAATGGAGTCTGGAGGGAACAATCCATAGTCGCTCCCTGCTCCAAGTTGGCTCCTCTGCTCTGTCTGACTTCAGGAGAAGAGAAACTCTCTGATCTCATCTGCCCCCATATGCTTCCCAGGGAGAGATATTCCAACCAGCCCCTCCCTCTGCTCCCAGGCTGCCTGGGATCTATGGGGCTCTGGCAGCAAAGACACTGCAGCCTCTCTCTGAGCTGTTCTGTCCCCTTCTCAGGTTTGCTATTCATCACTGCTCCCATTTCCTGCCCTGCACCGCCCCTCTTCCATGCTCAGGCCACATTGTCTCTATTTAGAGCTGGAGGATTGAGAACCAAAGGGGCCTGGTTTGCTTGTTTGAGTCTAAACATATCACTGAGGAAACACCCCCCATCCCATCTCTCTGCCTGGGGACCGAGACAGTTCCCTGGCCAAAGGCACAACTGGGCCAGGGTGAAAGGTCACTGGGTGACTGGGGGCCCTAGGATGTTGGATGAGCCTGAACCTTTTGCTTCCACCTAGTCTCCAGTCCCTGTGAGAAGGATCCAGTTCCCCCAGGGGGAAATTCACCCTCTGTGCTTAAGGGGACATAGATTGGGTCTGAGCCTCATGCTGGAGCCTCTGTAGCGGGGTGAATTTACCCTCGAGGGGACACCTCCCATAGGACTTGCACTGGCTTCCTCACCAACTTAGTCTCCTTCACCCTGTCCTCCAGCCCCAGTTCCAACCACTTCTGCCCATCCTACCCTGACTGTCCCCTCTCCCCATTCTGAGTTAGAATCATAGAATACCATGGTTGGAAGGGACTTTAGGAGATCAACTAGTCCAACCCCCTGCTCAAAGCAGGAACAATTCCCGACTAAATCATCCCAGCCAGGGCTTTGTCAAGCTGGGCCTTAAAGACCTCTAAGGATGGAGATTCCCCCATCTCAATAGGTAACCCATTCCAGTGCTTCACCACCCACTTAGTGAAATGGTGTTTCCTAATATTAGGGTTACCATAGGTCCGTATTTTCCCAGACATATCCAGCTTTTTGGTTCTTAAATCGCCATCTGAAAGGAATTTTTAAATATCTAAAAATGTCTGGGATTTTGCCATTATTATTTTTCTCCAAAGAAGAGTTGATCATTCAAGAAATAGAGTGAATTTTGATTACTTGAGAAATAGAGCAGCAAAGAATCCTGTGGCACCTTATAGACTAACAGAGGTTTTGGAGCATAAGCTTTCGTGGGTGAACACCCACTTCATCAGATGCATGTAGTGGAAATTTCCAGGGGCAGGTATATATATGCAAGCAAGCTAGAGATAATGAGGTTAGGTCAATCAAGGAGGATGAGGCCCTGTTCTAGCAGTTGAGGTATGAAAACCAAGGGAGGAGAAACTGGTTTTGTAGTTGGCAAGCCATTCACAGTCTTTGTTTAATCCTGATCTGATGGTGTCAAATTTGCAGATGAACTGAAGCTCAGCAGTTTCTCTTTGAAGTCTGGTCCTGAAATTTTTTTGCTACAGGATGGCCATCTTAAGGTCTGCTATAGTGTGGCCAGGGAGGCTGACGTGTTCTCTTACAGGTTTTGTATATTGCCATTCCTAATATCTGATTTGTGTCCATTTATCCTTTTATGTAGCAATGACCCTCTGCTATGTACATCGGCCAAACTGGACAGTCCCTGCAGAAAAGGATAAATGGACACAAATCAGATATTAGGAATGGCAATATACAAAAACCTGTAAGAGAACACTTCAACCTCCCTGGCCACACTATAGCAGACCTTAAGGTGGCCATCCTGTAGCAAAAAATCTTCAGGACCAGACTTCAAAGAGAAACTGCTGAGCTTCAGTTCATCTGCAAATTTGATACCATCAGCTCAGGATTAAACAGAGACTGTGAATGGCTTGCCAACTATAAAACCAGTTTCTCCTCCCTTGGCTTTCACACCTCAACTGCTAGAACAGGGCCTTATCCTCCCTGATTGAACTAACCTCATTATCTCTAGCTTGCTTGCATATATATACCTACCCCTGGAAATTTCCACTACATGCATCTGACGAAGTGGGCCTTCACCCACGAAAGCTCATGCTCCAAAACCTCTGTTAGTCTATAAGGTGCCACAGGATTCTTTGCTGTTTTTACAAATCCAGACTAACATGGCTACCCCTCTGATACTTGAGAAATAGAGTGAATGTTGATCACTCAAGAGAGTGCCTGCTTTTTCCCCCTAGCTCCCAGCGCTTGCGCCACGAAACAACTGTTTTCGCAACTAGGAGGGAGCGGGGAAGAGGGGGAATATGGCATGCTTGGGGGAGGAGGTGAAGGGGCGGGTATTTGGGGAAGGGATCCAATGGAGCAGGGAGGGGGAGGAGTTGGGCGGGGACTTTGGAAAAGGGATTGGAATGGGGGTGGGGAAGGGGCCAGGAAGGGGTGGAAGGGAGCAAGCCCCCAGTAGCGCTGGGGAAAGTTGGTGCCTAGCCCTATGGTTCTAAATAGATATGTTCATTTTTCCATAGTGGCGATAGTGCAACGTCTACAATTTCAGTGTCCTTTCTGGAGTTCGTACTGTGTACAGTAGTGTTTCCTCAAGAGCTCTTTATTTGATATTTTATTTTATTTTACCATCCTCAAACACAATGCCAACAGAAAAGTGTAAATTCACTGCAGAACTAAAGATGAAATTCCTGTGGTTTCAAAGTGATAGAGAAGAAGTGCTTGGTATGTTTACCTGGAACTTACATCTCTCTAAAATTAAAGGCGCTAATGATTTACAAACTCATGTGGACTCAGACAAGCACAAAAAAATAGTTTGAGAAGAGAGCTCATCAACAAAATGGACAGATTATTTTGCAAAACCAGGCAGCAAATCAGAGGATGCTGTTACTGCATCAGAGAGTACTTTTGCATTTCACACCATTAAGCATCATAATAGCATTAAGTCAATGGATTGCACATCTGTCTTCTTGAAGAAGACATTTCCTGATTCTGAAGTAGCATGGAAATTTTCAAGTGATAGAACCAAGACAGAAGCAATTGTTATCTCTGTGTTTGCACTGCATTCTGTTGATGTTGTTCTGAAAATTTTTGAAGAAAATGACATACAGATGGAAGCAATCAGTGAAAATACTTCCAGTAATTATTCAGTATTTCAACTGGAAGAATGGTGGTTTACAGCCAAAATTGATTGAGGTCCAGAACACACCTAATGAAACTGCGGACACAATTGTTCATTACGTAAAAGACACACTTGAAAAAAAATGATTTGCTCCAGAAGTGTATTGCATTTACAGGTGACAACTGCAATACAATGTTTGGAGGACTCCAGCGTGATGAAGATGGAAAGAATGTGTTTGCAAAGAAGTTGTTGGAGAAGAGAATATTAATTGGTGTCGGTTGCCCAGCACACATTTTGAACAACTGTGTTCACCATGCAGAAGAAAGAATGAATGTTGACATTGAGAACATTATTTTTAAAATTTACTTTCATAGCCACACTGCCCGAACTGAGTGGCTGAAGGAGTACTGCGAGTTTGTTGATGTAGAATACAAAAAGCTGCTTTCTCATAGCAAGACACGCTGTCATTATTTCCAGGCATTACAAGGCTAATACAGATGTTTCCGGCCTTAGAGTCTTTCTTTCTGTCACAGGACAAACCACCCATAGTGCTTGAGACATTTTTTGAGTATGAATTAAGCAAGATTTACCTCTGGCACATGCATTCACTCATGAATGTATTCCAAACTTACATCCAAGAAATCGAAAGGGAAAGCAATTCTGTCATAGAAGTGCTGAAAAGTTTGAACTCAGTTCACATTATCCTTCTTGAATGCAAGACTCACAACTTTATCCCTGAAAGTTAAGGGACTGCTGGCACAAAAGTGCATGGAAGAAATTGATTTGACTAATTCTGTGCTGAAGTAAATAATATGTACAGCAGATGCTTAGACTATTTGGAGAAGTGGCTTAGACCCCTGGAAGACTTCTCTTGTTTCAGGTGGATTACCTTGAGTGAGACCAAATTGGAGTGATGTGGAACCTTGTATCAAGTATCTGATTGATAAGGGGGTGCAAATAGATGACGTGAAGTGTTTTCAGCAACCTGAAGAAGTTTACGGAAAGTTGCAACAGTGATGAAGAGTTCATTAATTATTTGCTAGCACACCAAAAGTGGATCAAATATTCTGAGAAATCCAAAAACATTGAGTGTCATTCAGAACTGTTAAAGATTGCACAGTTCTTCTTTGCTATTCCTTCTCAAAATGCAAATGTAGAGCAAATTTTTTCACTGATGCAAAGCCAGTGGACAAAGGAAAGAACAACTTGAATGCTGAGTCACTGAAAGGAATTCTACTTTACAGTTATCATAAGCATAATTCCTAATTTTGAACCTTAGAGTCCAAAATGTGGGTGCCTGCATGAAACCTCCAAGCTTAATTACCAGCTTGGATCTGATAGCGCTGCCACCAGCCAAAAATTTCCAGTGTTTGGCTCACTCTGGTCTCCCCAAAACCTTCCCTGGGGGGACCCCAAGACTCAGATGCCCTGAGTCTTACCACAAAGGGAAATAACCCCTCTCCCCTTGTCTTCTCTTTACTTCCTCCCCAGGCTTCCCCTCCGTGGGTTATCCTGGAAGATTACTGTACTTAAACTCCTTGAATTACAAAACAGAGAGGGCAATTTACCTTCCCCCCTCCTTCTTTTTCCCCCTCCCAGTCTTTCCCTGAGAGAGACCGTAATCCTGGCACAGGGATTTCTATCCCCTAGAGCCTCACTTAGAAAAGAAAATCCAACAGGTTTTAAAAAGAAAAGCTTTATATAAAAAGAAAGAAAAGACATAAAAATGCTCTCTGTATCAAGATAACAATATACAGGGTCAATTTCTTAAAAGAAAAATGAATAAACCAGCCTTATTCAAAAGAAATACAGTTTAAACATCCCAGCAACTACACACATGTAAATACAAAAAACCAGTAAAAGCCTATTGTTTTTCTACCTTTGTACTCACAACTTGGAAACTGAAGATTAGAAGCTTGAAGATAGAAAGATCCCTCTCATAGCCGAGAGACAGACAAGACACACACAAAGGGACACACACCCAAACATTCCCTCCCTGAGCTTTTAAAAATCTGGTTTCCTGATTGGTCCTCTGGTCAGGTGTTTGGTTCCCTTTGTTAACCCTTTACAGGTAAAAGAAACATTAACCCTTAGCTATCTGTTTATGACAACAGTACAAACTTCAGACAAACGTCTTGCAAAGACTTTCATGCCTTCTTAAAGAGCAACCAACCACTGCTGAGAAAAATGCAATCTACAGAGAAGTATATGTGAGCACACGAGGATAAAGAAAACTGAAGAACTGGTGAAAGGAAAGGACTCACTACATATAAAGAAATACAGTAAACTTTAAATAATTAAATTTCACTTTTGATGCCATATCACTTTTTCTTATATATACATTCAATATAAACAACATGTAGTGCACAGCATATATAACAGTATAATAACACATTAATACAATGTGAGTTGGTAGATACTGGTGCAAACACACACACACACACCCTATGGAGTGACCTCTTTTTTGAATGTTCAGATATGGTAACCATACCTAATATCCAACCAAGACCTCCCATACTGCAGCTCCTGAGGTGTCTGCTGTCCCTCCTGAAAGAGCGGTAACAGGGCACTGCCGGATGGGGAAGAACACAAGGCAGTTGAGAAAGACCATCCAGAAGAGACCTCTGAGCAGGTGGGAGCCAGAATCAGTGTGAACAAGCAAGTGTGGGAATCAGATGAAAAGGCCAAAGAAACATGTGGGAAAGAAAGAAAGTCTTGTGAACAGATGTTAACACCTGTGCAGGAAGCCAAACAGCTGAGGGCCTCATGGGAAATCTGTCAGGAGCACAAGGCAGAGCAGTTTTGCAGAGCAACTTTACAGAATAATTGATGCACACGTGGATTGTCCTGGGGTGGTGGCTGGGAACATTTCACTCCTGGGATGGAGTCAACTCTGCAGAGCAGCTGGACAGGGAATGTTTGGGGGAGCTCAGATACTCAGGTGAGGGTCAGAGGAGCACAGTGTGAAACTCCCTGTTATAAGTAATGCCCAGTGTACAAGAGTTCACTGGGGCTCGATCCTCTCCAGGGCGGAGGGGAGCCACGCCGGCTCACTACACACCGATGGGTCCGGGTAAATAGTCCGGCTGGAGGTCTCCCTTGGTAACCCTTGCGGTAGTCAGCTGCACACTGGTTACGTCTGGCTCCGGCTCCGGCTCCGGCTCTGGCAGGGCAACAACCACTGGGTCAGGAGGCTCAGGCCCTCAGGCAGGGCTGAGCTGTAACCACAGTTATGAGCCCCAGCTCTAGGTCAGGGTGGAGCAACAACCACTGAGTCAGGAGGCTCAGGCCCTCAGGCAGGGCTAAGCGGTAATAGTAGTCTAAGCCTGGCCTGGGTCTGTGTGGAGCAACAAACGCTAAGTCAGAGTGCTCAGGCCCTCAGCCAGGGCTTAGGTGTTTATAAGCCCTGGCCCTAGGTCAGGGCGGGGCAACACTCACTGAGTCAGAAGTGCTCAGGCCCTCAGGCAGTGCTGAGCAACAGTAACAGGCTTCAGCCTTCTCAGGCCAGGGAGAGGGAGAGTCTGCCACCCTGGAATGGGGTGACAGGGGGGATGCAGGCCCTCCCACTCCATTGCATCCCAGCCCGGGACCCTAGCAGCAGCTGACGATCCGCTGCTTAGTTAGTGGGGATCCTGGCCGCAACACACTGACATAGGTTCCGGTAATGCTGGAGCCAGACTGGGGTCGGCTGCCCCCGGGCTACTTCCGTACTTCCCCTCGGGCCCTACCTGGGTCCTGACATCGGTCTCTGCAGGGTCCAGGATCATGGGTTCGTCGTGGCCAGGGCTGGCTGGCAGGTCCAGCAACCAAGCCCAAGCCCAAGACCACTGGGCTGTGTCACTCACTCTGAGACGGCTCAATGACTCCTAAGGCCAGCATGGCCTGTACCTCTTCCTCTACCTCTTGTCGCATCCGGTATGGCAGTGGCCTGCTTGTTTCCCCAGTAACCTTCCCCGGCTCGGTCTGGATAGAATGATAGACCAAGGTTGTGTATCCAGGTAAAGCTGTGAAGATTCTCTGGAAAGTCTGCAGGAGACAGTTGGCCTGCTTGCGCTGCTTTTCCGTAAGACTAGTGCCGAGCAGGGGCGCAGCGAGATCCTATGTCTGGGGCGCGCGGGGACCCAGTTCAGGCTCAGGCGGGTAAGAATTGATTAACAGGCCCTCCTGCTCTCGTCAGGGCTTCAACAGATTCACATGGTATTGCTGGGTCTTTTTGCATCGATCAGGTTGGTGGATCTCATACGTGATGGGCCCAACCTTCCGAGCTACTTCGTAGGGTCCCTGCCAACGGGCCAGTAGCTTCTACTCGCTCAAGGGCAGGGGGAGCAGGACCCGATCCCCGGGTTCAAAGTCACGCACCTGCGCGTCCTGGTTATAAGTCCACTCCTGTCTGTCCTGTGCAGTCTTTAAGTTTCCACGAGCCAGGGCCCCAGCCTGAGCAAAGTACTCCTGCAGCTGGAGGACATATTTCAGGAGTTCCTGGGTTGGAGAGTGGGACTGCTCCCAAGTTTCCCGCATTAAATCCAACAGGCCCCGTGGACGGCACCCATATAATAGTTCAAATGGGGAAAACTTGGTTGATGACTGGGGTACCTCACGGACGGCTAGCACCAGGGGAGGGAGCAACTGGTCCTCCAGGGGGAACTTCCGCAGCATCTCCTTGAGGGTCCGATTGAATCGTTCCACCAGCCTGTCCGTCTGCGGGTGGTATGTGGAGGTGCATAATTGTTTAACCCCCAGGACTCACAGACCTGCTGTAACAACCTGGAGGTGAAATTGGTGCCTTGATCTGTTAGGATCTCCTGGGGCAGGCCCACTCGAGCAAAGACCTTCACCAGTTCCCCCGCGATGGTTCGGGCAGTGGTACTCCGCAACGGAATGGCCTCGGGGAAATGGGTGGCATAGTCAATGATGACTAGGACATACTGGAAACCGGGAGCACTTTTTGGGAGTGGGCCCACCAGGTCCATGGCCACCTGTTCAAAAGGCATCTCTATTATAGGCATGGGGACCAGGGGTGCCTTGAGCACTCACTGTGGAGCGGCCAACTGGCACACTGGGCAGTAGTTACAATAGTTCCTCACTTCCTGGTGAATACTGGGCCAGAAGAACCGCACCAAGATCCGGGCGAGGGTCTTTTCATGGCCCAGATGCCTGGCCGCTGGGATGTCATGTGCCAGCTTCATCACGGCCAGCTGGTGACACCGCGATACCAGCAGCTGGGTTTGGGATTCGTGCATGCTGGCATCACGGTCAATCCGATAAAGACGGTCCCGGCGTAATTCGAAGTGGGGCCACTGGGTTGCTTGCTGGGGGTAGATGATGGTCCCATCGACTGCCGCGAGCTGTTCATATGCCAAGCTAAGGGTAGGGTCAGCCCTCTGGTCACAGCAAAAATCATTATGGAGGAGGGGTTCGACCACGGGCTCCAGCAGGGGATTATCAGTTTCTTCAGTCCCTACTTCCGTTCTCAGGGTCCCATCCACCTCTTCCGGTAGGGCCTCCTGGTGCTCTCCCTCCAGCGCCGGGGTCGACTGGAGGACCTCCTCAAGGGCGGGCCAGTCCCACCCCAGGATCACTGGGTATGCCAGCCGAGGGGCTAAGCCGATAACAATTCGTGGGGTGACGCCAGCTACCGTCAGCGGGACCCAAGCACTAGGGTAAGGCTGGACATCCCCTTGGTTGCATTGCAGGTGAATCGTCCCCAGGTGGGGGTCTGCCTGGGGTCCCAGAGCCTGGAGGATTAGCATCTGACCGCAGCCAGAGTCAGTCAAAGCTTGGGTGGCCTGATCCCCGACAACTACCAGGACCATGATCTTGGGAGCCTGTGGTAGCCGAGCCAGGGTGTTCCCGGCACAGAACTGCCCGAAGCTGCAGTCCATTTCCGTGCAGTCCCACTGCAAGTGTCCAGACTTCCCACAACGGAAACAGGGAACGAGTTCAAGGCAATTGACCCTGGAGGGGGCTCCCCTTGGACTCCTGGGGGACTCCGGTGGACCCTCATGGCCCCCAGCACGGGGGGCACCAGTCCGGGACAAGGGGCAGGATCTGGACGTCTGAACCGAGACCCCAGGCGGGCATGATGCCCGCAGCTAAGGTTCCAAGGCCCGGTCGGGGCATCCCCTTTTCTGTCAAAGTTAGAGTGCTCTGGCCCAGGGTTTTGAGTTCAAAAGGCGGGCCCCACGGGTGTTTCGGCCACGAGAAAAAGTCTTCCACCAGCGAGACGGCTGCGGCAAATGTTGCCGGCCAATGGCGAAGCACTCAGGCCCGTTCTCGGGCTGGTAGGGTGTGCACAAACTGTTCCAGGATGACTTGTTCTGTGACCTCCTCTGCTGTCCTCGTTTCTGGCTGTAGCCATTGCCTACACGCCTTCTTCAGGGTTTGGGCCACCAGCCGAGGTCGGGTGCCCGAGAGATATGTCTGGCTCCGGAACTGCTGCTGAAAAATCTCGGGGCTGACATCTAAGACATCCAAGATCGCAGTCTTTACTCGGCTATAATCCCTTGCCTCTTCCATCGCCAGCCCCCAGTATGCAGTCTGGGCAGTCCCCATTAGGTACGGGGCCAAAAGGGTGGCCCATTGATCCTGGGGTCACCCAGCGACCAGTGCCACCCATTCGAACATTACCAGGAACGCCTCAGGGTCATCGTCAGGGCCCATCTTGGTTAGTCACACTGGGGTGGCAGGGCATGGTGCCCCAGCCCCATCCCCTGGCGGCAGTTCTACGGGGTGAGGTAACACTGTCACCAGCTGTTGCAGCTGGGCTCCGAGCAGCTGAATAAGCTGCTGCTACTGCTGGTGTTGGGAGGCATCCCGCTGTTGCTGATGTTGGAGTTGGAGTTGGGCAGCTGCCTGCTGCTGCTGCTGTAGATGGGCAGCCTGCTGCCACTCCTGATTCTCCGTCAGGAGCTTAAACAAATGCTCCATCTCCATGGTTCTCTGGGGGTGGATCTCCCCCTCCAGCCCCTTCTCACAGGGGTCAAGGGACCAGACTCCCACTTCTGGTACCACGTGCGCAAGAGTTCACTGAGGCTCAACCCTCTCTGAGGTGGAGGGGAGCCACGCTGGGCCACTACAAACCGATGGGTCCGGGGAAATAGTCCGCCCGGAGGTCTCCCTTAGTAGCCCTTGCGGTAGTCAGCTGCACAGTGGTTTCGTCTGGCCCCGGCTCTGGCAGGGTAACAACCACTGAGTCAGGAGGCTCAGGTCCTCAGGCAGGGCTGAGCCGTAACCACAGTTATGAGCCCCAGCTCTAGCTCAAGGTGGGGCAACAGCCAATGAGTCAGGAGGCTCAGGCCCTCAGGCAGGGCTGAGCAGTAATAGTAGTCTAAGCCCGGCCCTGGGTCCATGCGGAGCAACAAATGCTAAGTCAGAGTGCTCAGGCCCTCAGCCAGGGCTTAGGTGTTTATGAGCCCTGGCCCTAGGTCAGGGCGGGGCAACACTCACTGAGTCAGAAGTGCTCAGGCCCTCAGGCAGTGCTGAGCAACAGTAACAGGCTTCAGCCTCCTCAGGCCAGGGAGAGGGAGAGTCTGCCACCCCGGAATGGGGTGGCAGGGGGGATGCAGGCCCTCCCACTCCACTGCATCCCAGCCCGGGACCCTAGCAGCGGCTAATGATCCGCTGCTTAGTCAGTGGGGATCCTGGCCGCAACACACTGACATAGGCTCCGGTAATGCTGGAGCCAGACTGGGGTCAGCTGCCCCCGGGCTACTTCTGTACTTCCCCTTGGGCCTTACCTGGGTCCTGACATCGGTCTCTGCAGGGTCCAGGAGCATGGGTTCGTCGCGGCTGGGGTTGGCTGGCAGGTCTGGCAACTCCTCCGGGTAGCGGGCGTGGGGTAGCTCCAGCAGCTCCTCCGGGTAGCGGGCGCGGGGTAGCTCCAGCAACTCCTCTGGGTAGCGGGCGCGGGGTAGCTCCGGCAGCTCCTCCTGGTAGCGGGCGCAGGGTAGCTCCAGCAGCTCCTCTGGGTAGCGGGCGCGGGGTAGCTCCGGCAGCTCCTCCTGGTAGCGGGCGCGGGGTAGCTCCAGCAGCTCCTCTGGGTAGCAGGCACGGGGTAGCTCCGGGCGCTCCTCCGGGTAGTGGGCGCAGGGTAGCTCCGGGAGCTCCTCCAAGTAGCAGGCGCAGAGTAGCTCTGGCAGCTCCTCCGGGAAGCGGGCGCAGGGTAGCTCTGGCTAGTCTGAGCAGCTGCCTTTAGCCACAGGAGCTTCCCAGTCTTGAGCTCCCCTAGGGATGTCTGCTCTCTCCGGCGACTGGGGCCCTACTGAGCTCTGAGGGCCGGCCGTTATAGTTCTGGGTCACCATCTGATCTTTTGAGGGGCAGGCTCAGAGCACCTTAGCTCCGCCCACTCTGGCATCCGGCTGGACTCTTCCTCCCCCCAGGATGGAGGGGAGCCACACCGCCTCATTACACCCAGAAAATGGCAGGTTAAAAAAGGGTAAATATTTTTTGCAATTTTGTCCACATTCCTCCCCCTTTTTTTTTTTGGTGGTCAAATGACAAAAATGGAGGATGGGTAAATCCAAACCTGAATTAAAAACAAAACAAAACAAAATAAAACAAACAAAAAATAGCTGAAAAAGGAGGGGATTTTTAAATGAAATTGTTCATTTTTTTTTAATTTTCATTTTTTTTAAATAAAGCCCCACAAACAATTTTAAGTTTTTCTTTGAAAAAATGGAAACTTTGGAAATAATGAAAATATCTGACAAAAACTCTCACTTTCAGGAAAAGGTCAGTTTTAGATCACAGCATTGTGGTGGCTCAGCCCAGAGTGATCCCCGAGGCTGTGGTTCAGGCTGAGCTGCTGGCACCTTCGATGGCAGCCAGGCCCTGCTTGAAACTTAGACAATGCTACCCAGAAAGGGCCTGATCCAAAGCCCGTTGATGTCGATAGAAATACTCCACTGTGTAACAGCATCAATTCTCTTATGATAGAGAAATGGGTCTGCAGCTTTCACTTGGAGTGACCCCAACCTAGACCTGCTGTAGGAACAGGGAAATTCTCCACATGGGAGGGTGAAGGGGAGGTTGATGACGGGATCATGAACAATGCATACCAGGATATGGAGGAGAGAAACTCACTCCACTCCTCCAAGCCAGAGCTGGAAACACAGCTGATACATGCAGCAAGAGCAGCCATAGAGTGATTTCCTCCTGCTGCACAGATCATGCAGCTGCCTCAATCACACTGACCCTGAAAGGTGCACAGAGATGGTTTCACACAGGAAAGAAATGACCAGGGCTCCTCTCGACATTAGTGCTTTCAAAATTATTATTGATTTTGGGTGTCCAGTTTAAGCCACCTTAAGGGGGCTGATTTCCTGCAGGTGGGGCTCAGAGAAGTCTGTCTGTCACTCTTTAAGGTGTCAGGGTCTGAGCTGCAAAAATCACTGGTCATTTTGGAAGGTTTGGCCAGAAGTGCTTGTACCAATTATGCATGTGCAGAATCTGTGTATGAGACCAGCTGTAAGAGTGCGAGGGGCTGTGTCCCCATGTGGCCCATTCTATCCTTGGTCATCAGGTGAGACTGCAATCAAGGGGAATCAGTGCCAGTTGTGATGGGAATTTTGTGATAAATCTCTGGCACAACCATACTGTGCAGATGCAGAGTGGCCAGTCCAGTTCTCAGCTTCCCCAAACTTCCCTGCAGGGTGAACATTGATCATTTCCTGCTGAGGCAATAGAGGCATCTGTATGAAAGCAGTGAGCACCCTGAGATGTTCCCAAAGCAGATGAACCACAAAGCCATTGCTGCTATAGTACTTCATGGGAAGTTGTCTAATATCAGCTAAGGAGTGAATTGATACTGCTCCAGTTACACCAGTGTAAGTCCCTGTGCACACCCGGGTTCTGGTATAAGAGCCTTTTTCTGGTTTATCTTATTTTGTTTTGAAAGTGGTATAAACTAGAAGGCATACATTCTCAATAGTGAAGATCATTAACCCTGTTAAAAACTTACCATGGGCTGTGGGGAACTTTTCATCACTGGCAGTTTTTAAATCAAGCATGGGTGTTTTTCTAAAAGAGATGTTTTTCTATAGTTAAAACAGGAATTATTTTGAGGGGCAGTTCTCTGGCTTGTGTTATACAGGGGGTCAGAGTAGAGATCACAGTGGTTCGTTCTAGCCTTAGAATCTGTGAATAAACGTGACAAAGGCTCTGATTCCACAATAAGAGTGCCCCATGGGAGTTACACCAGCAAAGCTCTAATGGTTTAATTACAGTGGTAAATCTTCCAGTCTGCAGAGAAGTGCTAAGATAAACTGCTCTTCCGTCAATGCTCTCCATGTCCTTGTACACCCCACATCATTGTATCTGAGCCCCTCATAATTGTTTATGGATTTTGTCCTCACAGATATCGAAGAGGTAGGGAAGTATCATCTCATTTCACAAATGGGGAAACCGAGGCACAGATAGAGAGAGACTAGGTGACTGAACGCAGGACACACAGGTGTCCACAGCTGAATCATGTAGTGAACACAGGGCTCTTGTTCCCCAACTTACTAGAACATCCGTCCTCCCCAACCTTGACCAACCTTATACCTGCCTGGAAGGCTGATGACCCTGGGCTCTTTCAGCCAAAGAGGGGAAGAGTGTGGGTGGGACAGGACTGGAAAACAGGGAAAGCATAGGAGACACAAGCTGGGAAATCTGCCATAGGGGATTTAACTGATCTCACAGAGGGTCCCATCTCCTATTCCTTCTGAACTAGATCATGCCTCCCATCCCCAGGCCCAAACTCCAGGGCAGAATTAGACTGATCTGCCCAGTCCTCCAGGGGATATTGATGGAGCTAGACACTGTGGTACTACAGAGCGATCAGCTGCTGCTCAGAAGAGGGAGAGAAGAGTCTGTGCTGTGAGCAGTGGCTTCTGTTCCGGGACTCTACACACAGTCTAGCTGCTCCACGTAGCTGTGCAGTGAGGGACCCGCAGGATGAGCTGACAGCATCCTGAGCCACAGACTCTGCAGTGCAGTCACCTCTTCCCCCATCCAGCAGTGAGCTCTCCCCAGACTGACCCTGAGCTAGCAGCCCAGTGGGGCGGGGGTGTATCACATGCTGTGTTGTGGGATTAAATAGCACGATCTCATAATGTTATTTTTGTCCTCATGTGGTAACCTGCCTCATTCTCTCTCTCTCTCCAGTTAGTCTGTTCTCATGAGGTTTCCAGGGCAGTTTATTTTCATAGACATACATTTAAAGGCCAGAAGGGACCATCTAGTCAGAAGGTCCAAACTGCCCAGGCCAGAGAGCCTCCCCCAGGGATCCCTGCATTGAGCTGCTCACTTCTGGCTGAGCTAGAGCCAGTCTGGTAGAAAGAGATGTTCCCTCCTTGGTTTAAAGGCTTCAAGCCGGCTCCCATTTCTGAACACTAAGATGGTTGTGGCTGATCAGTAAAAGAGGGGACCAGGGGAAAGAGAGATGCTGAACTAGGACAGAACAACTGGAGATGGGCCATGAGGACCCAGCTGTGGGTCCTACTCTGACCTTTCTTAGAGTTTGGGGATGTGGATTTGGAATGAGATGGAGCTGTTGGTCTTAGCATAGATTTCAGGAAACTCAGCAGAGCATCCAGATCTGATGCATATTCAAGACCAGACACTGACAGAGCACATAGGCCAGGCCACAGACATACCAAGGACTTTGGCAAAGGATGCTGGGAGGTTTAACATTTTAGTCAAGAGTGTAACACACAGCAGGCTGTCAGGGCAGGGACAGTGTTGTATATTTATTGACTGTATAGCACCATATATACCAGTGGCACTGAGGAAACAACACACTCACAGTGACAACAGCACCAGGGTAGGCTGGGAATTTTACTTTGAGACTGCATTCTTCAAGTCTTTAATGAAAATATTGAATAGTATCGGACCTAGGACTGAACTGTGTGGGATCCCACAAGATCAGGAGTGGACAAACTACGGCTGGGGGGCCGCATCCAGCATTTAGACATTTTAGTCTGGTCCTTGAGTTCCCACCAGGGAGAGGGATTTGGGGCTTGCCCCGCTGTGGTTCCCCAGCTGGAGAGTGGCGTTGTGGGCTTGCCCCACGCCAAGTGGCTCCCAGGAGCAGTGGCATGTCCCCTTTCCAGCTTCTATGTGTAGAAGCAGCCAGGAGACTCTGCACATTGCTCCCACCCCAAGTGCTGCCCTAGCAGCTCCCATAGGCTGGGAACCACAGCCAATGGGAGCTGCAGGAGTGGCATTTGTGGACAGGGCAGCACACAGAGCCACCTGGCTGCGCCTCCACATAGGAGACAGAAGGGGGCATGCCGCTGCTTCCAGGAGCTGCTTGAAGTAAGCATCGCCTGGACCCTTCACCCCTGGCCCCCTCCCACACCCCAACACCCTGGCCCATCCCTGATCCCTCTCCTCCCCTCCAAACCCCTCGGTCCCTGCCTAAAGCACCCTCCTGCATCCCCAATCCCTCATCCCAACCCCAGAGCCCATGTTCCCAGCTAGACACACACACACACACACACACACACACACCCCAACACACCCCAAACTCCAGCCCGGAGTCTGTTCCTGCACCCTGAACTCCTCATTTCTGGCCCAACCCGAGAGCCTGCCCTCCCAGCCAGAGCCATCACCCGCTTCTGCACCCCAGCCCCCAGTTTCATAACCAGTCATGTCCCCCTGGACAGTTTCCATACCCAGATGTGGCCCTTGGGCCAAAAAGTTTGCCCACCCCTGCAATAGATATACTCTGCCAGTTTGACAGTGAACTACTGATAACTATGCTTTGAGCATGATCTTCCAACCAGCTGTGCACGGACCTTTTAGTAATTTCATCTTCCTCACATTTCCCTAATTTGCTTCTGAGAATGTCATGTGAGATTGATTCAGAAGTCTTGCTAAAATCAAGATTAATTAATTATAATAAATGGAGATATCCTGTCTCCTAGAACTGGAAGGGAGCCTGAAAGGTCATTGAGTCCAGCCCCCTGCCTTCACTAGCAGGACCAAGTACTGATTTTTGCCCCAGATCCCTAAGTGGCCCCCTCAAGGATGGAACTCACAACGCTGAGTTTAGCAGGCCAATATTCAAACCACTGAGCAATCCCTCCTACCTTGCTACATCCTTTCTATTGCTTTATCCTCCATCCACTAGGCCAGTAACCATATCAGAGAAGGAAGTTAGGTTGGTTTGTCATGATTTGCTCTTGAAAAGAACATGCTGGCTATTCCTTATAACCCTCAAATATCAGAGGGGTAGCCGTGTTAGTCTGGATCTGCAAAAGCGACAAAGAGTTCTGTGGCACCCTATAGACTAACGTAGAATCATAGACTATCAGGGTTGGAAGGGACCTCAGGAGGTCATCTAGTCCAACTCCCTGCTCAAAGCAGGACCAATTCCCAACTAAATCATCCCAGACAGGGCTTTGTCAAGCTTGACCTTAAAAACCTCTAAGGAAGGAGATTCCATCACCTCCCTAGGGAACCCATTCCAGTGCTTCACCACTCTCTGAGTGAAAAAGTTTTCCTAATATCCAACCTAAACCTCCCCCACTGCAACTTGAGACCATTACTGCTTGTTCTGTCATCTGCTACCACTAAGAACAGTCTAGATCAATCCTCTTTGAAACCTCCTTTCAGGTAGTTGAAAGCAGCTATCAAATCCCCCCTCTTTCATCTCTTCCGCAGACTAAATAATCCCAGTTCCCTCAGCCTCTCCTCATAAGTCATGTGCTCCAGCCCCCTAATCATTTTTGTTGCCCTCTGCTGGACTCTTTCCAATTTTTCCACATCCTTCTTGTAGTATGGGGCCCAAAACTGGACACAGTACTCCAGATGAGGCCTTACCAATGTCGAATAGAGGGGAAAGATCACATCCCTCAATCTGCTGGCAATGCTCCTACTTATACAGCCCAAAATGCCATTAGCCTTCTTGGCAACAAGGGCACACTGTTGACTCATATCCAGTTTCTTGTCCACTGTAAACCTTAGGTACTTTTCTGCAGAACTGCTGCCTAGTCACTCGGTCCCTAGTCTGTAACAGTGAATGGGATTCTTCCATCCTAAGTGCAGGACTCTGCACTTGTCCTTGTTGAACCTCATCAGGTTTCTTTTGGCCCAGTCCTCTAATTTTTCTAGGTCCCTCTGTATCCTATCCCTAGCCTCCAGCATACCTACCACTCCTCCCCGTTTAGTGTCATCTGCAAACTTGCAGGTAGTGCAGTCCATGCCATCTTCCAGATCATTAATGAAGATATTGAACAAAACCAGCCCCAGGACCGACCTTTGGGGCACTCCACTTGAAACCGGCTGCCAACTAGACATGGAGCCATTGATCACTACCCGCTGAGCCCGACGATCTAGCCAGCTTTCTGTCCATCTTATAGTCCAGTCATGCAGCCCATACTTCTTTAACTTGCTGGCAAGAATACTGTGGGACACTGTATCAAAAGCTTTGCTAAAGCCAAGGAATAACACATCCACAGCTTTCCCCTCATCCACAGACCCAATTATCTACTCATAGAAGGCAATTAGGTTAGTCAGGCATGACTTGCCCTTGGTGAATCCATGCTGACTGTTCCTGATCACTTTCTTCTTCTCTAAGTGCTTCAGAATTGATTCCTTGAGGATCTGCTCTATGATTTTTCCAGGGACTGAGATGAGGCTGACTGGCCTGTAGTTCCCTGGATCCTCCTTCTTCCCATTTTTAAAGATGGGCAATACAGTAGTCTTTTTCCAGTCATCTGGGACCTCCCCCGTTTGCCATGAGTTTTCAAAGATAATGGCCAATGGCTGTGCAATCACTTCCGCCAACTCTTTTAGCACCTTTGGATGTAGCTCATCCAGCCCCATGGACTTGTGCTTCTCCAGTTTTTCTAAATAGTCCCGAACCACTTCTTTCTCCACAGAGGGCTGGTCACCTTCTCCCCATACTGTGCTGCCCAGTGCAGCAGTCTGGGAGTTAACCTTGTTTGTGAAGACAGAGGCAAAAAAAATCATTGAGTACATTCACTTTTTCCACATCCTCTGTCACTAGGTTGCCTCCCTCATTCAGTAAGGGGCCCACACATTCCTTGACTTTCTTCTTGTTGCTAATATACTTGAAGAAACCCTTCTTGTTACTCTTAACATCTCTTGCTAGCTGCAACTCCAAGTGTGATTTCACATTCCTGATTTCACTCCTACATGCCTGAGCAATATTTTTATACTCCTCACTGGTCATTTGTCCAATCTTCCACTTCTTCTAAGCTTCTTTTTTGCATTTAAGATCAGCAAGGATTTCACTGTTAAGCCAAGCTGGTCACCTGCCATATTTACTATTCTTCCTACATATCAGGATGATTTTTTCCTGCAACCTCAAAAAGGATTCTTTAAAATACAGCCAGCTCTCCTGGACTCCTTTCCCCCTCAAGTTATTTTCCCAGGGGATCTTGCCCATCAGCTCCCTGAGGGAGTCAAAATCTGCTTTTCTGAAGTCCAGTTTCCTTATTCTGCTGCTCTCCTTTTTCCCCTGTGTCAAGATCCTGAATTTGACCATCTCATGGTCACTGCCTCTCAGGTTCCCATCCATTTTTGTTTCCCCTACTAACTCTTCTCTGTTTGTGAGCACCAGATCAAGAAGAGCTCTGCTTCTAGTTGGTTCCTCCAGCACGTGCACCAGGAAATTGTCCCCTACACTTTCCAAAAACTTCCTGGATTGTCTGTGCACCGCTGTATTACTCTCCCAGCAGATATCAGGGTGATTCAAGTCTCCCATGAGAACTAGGGCCTGCGATCTAGTAACTTTTGCTAGTTGCCGGAAGAAGGCCTTGTCCACCTCATCCCGTTGGTCTGGTGGTCTACAGTGGACTCCCAGCATGACATCACCCTTGTTGCTCACACTTCTAAACTTAATCCAGAGACTCTCAGGTTTTTCTGCAGTTTCATACCAGAGCTCTGAGCAGTCATATTGCTGTCTTATGCAATTCCCCCACCTTTTCTGCCCTGCCTGTCCTTCCTAAACAGTTTATATCCATCCATGACAGTACTCCAGTCATGTGAGTTATCCCACCAGGTCTCTGTTATGCCAGGACTTCCAGTTCTCCCTGCTTGTTTCCCATGCTTCTTGCATTTGTGTATAGATACTTAAGATAACTCGCTGACTGTCCCGCTTTCTCAGACTGAGACAGGAGTCCTCCCCTCTTGCGCTCTCCTGCTCGTGCTTCCTCCTGGTATCTCATTTCCCCACTTACCTCAGGGCTTTGGTTTCCTTCCCCCAGTGAACCTAGTTTAAAGCCCTCCTCACTAGGTTAGCCTGCCTGCTTTCAAAAATGCTCTTCCCTCTCTTCATTAGGTGGAGCCCATCTCTGCCTAGCACTCCTCCTTCTTGGAACACCATCCCATAGTTGAAGAATCCTAAGCCTTCTCTCTGACACCATCTGCATAGCCATTCATTGACTTCCACAAGTCGACAATCCCTACCCAGGCCTTTTCCCTGCACAAGGAGAATGGACGAGAACACCACTTGTGCCTTAAACTCCTTTATCCTTCTTCCCAGAGCCACGTAGTCTGCAGTGATCCGCTCAAGGTCATTCTTGGGAGTATCATTGGTGCCCACGTGGAGAAGCAGGAAGGGGTAGCAATCCAAGGGCTTGATGAGTCTCGGCAGTCTATCCGTCACATCCTGAATCCTAGCTTCTGGCAAGCAGCAGACCTCTCGGTTTTCTCGGTCGGGCAGTAGATAGATGACTCAGTCCCCCTGAGGAGGGAGTCCCCAACCACCACCACCCTCCTCCTACTCTTGGGAGCAGAGGTTTTGGAAGCCCCATCCCTTGGACAGTGCATCTCGTGCCTTCCAGTCGGTGGAGTCTCCTGCTCCCTTCTCTCAGATGTACCATCTAGTCCACTCTCTGCATTAGTACCTGTGGAAAGAAGCACAATGATAGTTCCCTCTAGATTTTACTCTACAGGACATACTACAAGTATGTGCCCCCTAGCTCAGCTCAGTCAGTGGCGGGACTTTCTACTGCCCCCTCGGCTGGACAAAGACACTACCCCAAGGATGCATTCTTATACACAGATACAAACAAGTTACACATCACTCCTGACCTATTGAGGTGCAACCCTTCTACGTAGCAAGGTACAACTCCTCTATGCAGTAAAGTACCGCCTTACTACAGATGCTAGAAGAGGGCCTCATCCTCCTGGATTGAACTAACCTTGTTATCTCTAGCCTGATTCTTGTTTGCATAATTATACCTGCCTCTGGAATTTTCCACTACATGCATCCGATGAAGTAGGTATTCGCCCACGAAAGCTCAAGCTCCGATATGTCTGTTAGTCTATAAGGTGCCACAGAACTATTTGCCCCTTATAACGTTGTTATCCTCCAGGTGCTCACCACCTAATCGTTTTATAATTGTTCCAATATCTTCCCAGGTATGGAAGTTAGATTGACTTGTCTATAACTCCCTGGTTCTTGTTTCCTTTTTTAAAGATCAGTGCTATTATTTTCATCCTCCGGGCCTCTGGAGGTGCAGGCAAAAAAAAAAAAAGAAAACAAGTACATTGGCTAATTGCTCTAGATACCCTTTGAAGCCAGGCAGGCAGAGCACAATGGAATAGCAATCCAATGCCTAAGCCACTCAATCATTTATTAACCATAAGTGCCCTTTGCCACCAGCTGTCCCTTGGTCAGCCTAGGCCAGGCACCTAAGCTGGGGTAGAGAAGACATAGCAGGAGAGGCCTGGAAGCAGCCCAGTGACGTTGCAGGATCGTGCAGGAGTTCCCTTCTTGTAAAGTGAGCTTAAGTCCTACCTGGTGTAAGAAGTGCTGTGACATTCAATTTGTGGTGAGTTTTCTTCTTCTTTTGATAACTATGAGGCTTAGCTTGGCGAAGAGGCATGGAAGAGCAAGCCAGTGGCTGTCTCCACCAAAAGAAGAAGGTGTGGCTGACAACCAAAGGGGAATTTGAACACATATGTAGCTCACAACAGATTAGTAGTCTAGTGCCTTCCTCCCTCAGCCATCTCAAGTGATGTGGTTATGAGCTTGGTATCCCTCCAAGCCAGCCCTATTTTTTCTTCTCTACATTCACAGAGGTCCCTGCTCTTGGGTGACTAAATGACAACAGTGTGAAAGATGCTCCGTTGGGAAAGAGACAGACGAGGAATTAAGACTGAATAGTTGTATTAGGCGTGGATGGGTTGGAATCCCACCTTTGTTGCTAGCCAGCCTTTCCTTTAGCAGTGGTGAGCACTGGCTCCTTCCTCTTCAGGCTAGGGAGATGGATTCTTCCTAAAAGAGGGGGATCCATGAGGTCCCACCCCCTCCATAGTCATGTCCCTGCCCCTCCTCTTTCCCCTGAGGCCTGGCCCCAGTCCCTCCACCTGCCCGCAGTGGGGGCCCTGAGAGCAGCCCCCTGCCCATGGCCTCATCCCTGGTTCCCCCGCCCACAGATAGAGGGTCCGTGGTTCCCCACAGCTGCCCACGCGGCTCTTACCCTGACCCAGTTTCAGCCTCTGACTCAGGGGCTGAAGAGACACAGCCAGAGCATGTAAGAGCTGCCTGGGTAGCTGTGGGGAGCCCTGGGCCCTCCAGATGCCCTGGGCAGGTGGATCAGGAGTCAGGAAGACAAGCCAGAGGCTGCTCTCAGGATCCTTGACCCTGTGCATGTGGCGGGTCTGCTCTTACCAGGGCTGGGCTCCAGTTTCTGGCCTGGCTGGGTGTGGGACCTCAGGCGGAAGAGGAGAGGCTGGGAACGAAAAGTGGGCCAGCCAGGCCGATCCACTTTCAAAATTGGGAGGGCCATGGCCTCTTCCCACCTCCACCATTCCAGCACCCCTGCTTCGGGCCCTCGCTATCCCAGCGTGTCTTATCATAACAATAAAAATTGTTGTAGCTGTGTAGGTCCCAGGACAGCAGAGCCGTGTAGCTGGACAGTGTCTCTTTCACTAGCAGAAGCTGGTGCAAAAGAAGGTTTGACTTCACCCACCTTGTCTGCCTAATAAAAACCAGACGCACTTAACAAACTGGGACCCCACAGCTGGACTCCAGGCTGGCTCACAAAGGGGGGAATTTTGCACGGTGCCTCTCCAGGTCTGGTGCCTCAGCAGGCAGAGCCCGTCTCTTCCCCACGCTCACTCGGGCATCTGGCCGTGGCTGAGCAATGCCAGCGTAACACCCGTGTTTGCATTTCAGGGTGCGGTGATGTCAGTAGGGAAGCAAAGAGTCAAGGGCTATGTGGCCCTTTGCTCTGTGGGATAAAGACTTGCTAGAGCCTGGCGAGTCCCTGCTGGGACGGGCCGAACTCTCCAGCCCTGGGTGTGGGGAGCTCGGGGGATGGGCCGGAGCTGACTGCAGCAACTTAGAAAATGCTTATGGGGGGAGGAGCCTGGGGAACAGAGTCAGAGATGGGACCGTCAAGGGGGGGGAATGGTCAACTGCCACCTCGGGGAATGGAGGAGCCTATCTGTCACCTGACGGGAGTGGGAGGATCCCAACTCTCTCCTGTGTGGCGGGGGGAGGGATCAGGAAAAACTCTCAGATAAGAGGAGACAGTGAGATGGAGGGAAGGGGAGAGGACAGGAGTTGGGCAGAGGGAAGGGGGGTAGAAATGGGGAGGGGGAGGAGAAAGGAAGGGGGTGGAGATGGGGGAAGGGAACAGAGGATGAGGGGAGGGGAGAGCAGCTGGATAGAAACAGAATGGGGTGTATGGGGAAGAGCCCTGACTAGGCCCAAGTGAGCCTCCCTTTTGGTCCCTGGGCACCTGTGGGTTTCCCTCCCAACACACATAACCCTGCTTCTTAGAGCATAATCAAAGCCCCTGTCTTTTGCAGCTCGCCCCATCATGGGTCAGGGACAAACTGACAGGGAGGGCACTTGTAGCAGGTGATCTCTTATGTCACATGGGCTATGCTGGGACCCCGAAGTGACAGAGCTCAAAGGAAGCCACTGGGAGGTGTACAGCAGAGACACCCCCCCACGCTGTCTTCAGAGGACATGAGCCCCACCCTGAGTTTGCAGGGCACATCACTGAGCCGAGCGGCCACTCCAGGCTCAGTGTTGGGAGTTTCGTTGGTTTTTGACAGGAGTGTTTTTGTAGATGTTGATGCTGGGTTTAAAGACTCCTGCAATATGCCTGTGTCTCTGTGTTATTGCAGGGTCAGTTGTGGCTGGATCAATAATTGATGTTTCTGTCCAGCAGCAAACTGGAAACTCAGAGAACGCATTCGGGTCAGTTCCAAATATGTTTGGAATTAGTCCGAAAATCTGGAAATTCTGTTTTGGGTTGTAGAAAATGTTTAATTCAAGGCAGGGTCCTAAAAAGTGCCTGTTCCCCCCAACCTTTGTCCTGGGGTGAGGGCCCTTGCCCGGGATGTGGGAGAGCCACATTTGCAACCCAACTTTGGAGCAGGGACGTGAACTCAACATGAACATCCTAATGTGAAGGGCACAGGCCACTCTGGGGTGGGCTACTCTCTGGAGAAGGCTGTTCCACTTTGCTTAACTACTTAAATGTTATTTGGGCCAAAGTGTGAGCAAGTGAGAACTCTATAGGCTGGGGATTGAGGGGCTCAGCTGGGTGGTAGGAACTATGGATTCAAATCCCACCTCTGAACAAGGAGAAAGAAGTTTTGAGTCAGCATCTCTAAGCTCCTGAGTCCCTTAATCACCAGACTGGAGAGTCGTTCCTCGTGTTCTTTGTTCCAAAAAACAGCAAATTATTAGTTGCTATTAAGCGGTCAAACCCACACTTCTGAAGCTGGTTTTAAAAATATATTAAAATCCTTTTCCCAATTAAAACTAATCAGATCAAATTCATGAATAGTTTTGGGTTGGCCAAAACTGCATTTTTCAGTGAATAATGTATTTGTGCAGAAATTTCCGCCCAGCTCTATTTGAGAACATAAACCAGTTTGTTGTTGTAGGGTGGTTGCTGAGTGCCAGGACTGCACACAAAGGGGTTTGTTGGAAGGTTTGTAGCTCCTGGGGTTACATTTTGATTTATTTTTGTAGATGTCTCCATGAGCTCTGGGACACATTCTATGAGAGATAGTTATTGTAGGGTTGTCCATAGGTACTGAGGCTACTCATATGTTAGGGCTGCATGCATACTGCTTTGTTAACATAGGGTCTCTTTGATAGCTGTGGGGACCACTCTCGTGGGCTTATTATTGTAGGATTGTTTGTGAATTCTGGAGCTGTTGTCACACTAGTTTGTTATTGTAGGGCTGCTTGAGAGTGGTGTGGGTGCAATCACACTGATTTATTATTGTCCGGTTGCTTTTAAGTGCTGGGACTGGAGTCGCACTGGATTGTTATTGTAGGGTTGCTAATGAATGCTGGGTGTGTTGTTAATAACAACAGTGAAGTGGAATGAGAACCCCCAGTTATCTCCATGTGTAAATTACCACCTTGTCAGAGTGAAACCTCCACGCGGGGTGAGGCTGTTCTATGGGGCAGGGGAGGTGACTTCACTGCTGGGGGGACACCTCCCTGTATTTCTCTGCTTTGTTTGCTGAACTCTGCCCCATAGCAGAAGAACCTAAGAATGTCCATACTGGGTCAGACCAAAGGTTCATCTAGCTCAGTATCATGTCTTCCAACAGCAGCCATTGCCATATGCCCCAGCGGGAATGAACAGAACAGGTAATCATCCAGTGATCCATCCCGTGGTGCCCATTCACAGGTTCTGGCAAACAGAAGCTAGGGACACCATCCCTGCCCAGAAGCAGAACTCCTTGTCTCCGCTGAAGTCATCCCTCAGGCGATTGGTTTTTTTTATAAACCCCACTGCTGGGATAAGGGCAAGCGTGTGGCTTTGGGGCCTTCCTCCCTAAAGATCCCCCTATTTCTCCTAGAGCAGAGCAAGTGAGAACAGGTTAAGGACTATTTAGAAAAGCTGGACATGCACAAGTCCATAGGTCCAGATCTAATGCATCCAAGGGTGCTGAGGGTGTTGGCTGATGTGATTGCACAGCCATTGGCCATTATCTCTGAAAATTTGTGGTGGTCCAGGGTGGTCCCGGATGATTGGAAAAAGGCTAATGTGGTGCCTATCTTTGAAAAAGGGAAGAAAGAGAACCTGGGGAACTACAGCCTCACTTCAGTCTCTGGAAATATCATGGAACAGGTCCTCAAGAAATCCATTTTGAAGTACTTGGAGAAGAGGAAGGCGATCAGGAACAGTCAACATGGATTCACCAAGGGCAAGTCATGCCTGACCAACCTGATTGCCTTCTATGATGAGATAACTGGCTCTGTGGATATGGAGAAAGCAGTGGATGTGATATATCTTGACTTTAGCAAAGCTTTTGATACGGTGTCCCACAGTATTCTTGCCAGCAAGTTAAAGAAGTATGGATTGGATGAATGGACTATAAGGTGGATAGAAAGCTAGATAGTCAGGCTCAATAGGTAGTGATCAACGGCTCAATATCCAGTTGGCAGCTGGTATCAAGCAGAGTGCCCGAGGGGTCAATCCTGGGGCCAGTTTTGTTCAACATCTTTACTAATGATCTGGATAATGGGTTGGATTGCACCATCAGCAAGTTCATAGATGACACTAAGCTGGAGGGAGAGGTAGAGATACTGAAGGGTAGGGATAGAGTCCAATGTGTCCTAGACAAATTGGAGGATTGAGCCAAAAGAAATCTGATGAAGTTCAACAAGGACAAGTGCAGAGTCCTGCACTTAGAAAGGAAGAATCCCATGCACCGCTACAGTCTGGGGACCGACTGGCTGCAGTTCTGCAGAGAAGGACCTAAGGATTACAGTGGATGAGAAAATGGATATGAGTCAACAGTGTGCCCTTGTTGTCAAGAAGGTCAAAGACATATTAGGCTGTATTAGCAGGAGCATTGTCAGTAGATCAAAGGAAGTCATTATTCCCCTTATTCAGCACTGCTGAGGCCACACCTGGAGTATTGCACCCAGTTTTGGTCTCTCCACTACGGAAGGCATGTGGACAAATTGGAGACAGTCCAGCAGAGTGCAACGAAAATGATCAGGGGGCTGGGGCACACGATTTACAAGGAGAGGCTGAAGGAACTGCGGTTATTTAGTCTGCCGAAGAGAAAAGTGAGGGGGGATTTGATAGCAGCCTTCAACTACCTGAATGGGGGTTCCAAAGAAGATGGAGCTTGGCTGTTCTCAGAGGTGGCAGATGACAGAACAAGAAGAAGTGGTCTCAAGTTGCAGTAGGGGAGGCCTAGGTTGGATATTGGGAAACATTATTTCGCTAAGAGAGTGATGAAGCACTGGAATGGATTACCAGGGAAGTGGTGGAATCTCCATCCTTAGAGGTTTTTAAGGCCCTGGCTGGGATGATTTAGTTGGTGTTGGTCCTGCTTTGAGCATGGGGGTGGACTAGATGACCTCTTGAAATCTCTTCAAACCCTAAAGTTCTATGATTCTATGAGCAGCTGAAGCCACCCATAGCCAGGGTCCCCTCACATCAGGACCCCCTGCTTTGTGATATGTGACTGAGGGGAGTGGGGGCAATCACAGTGGCAGACACACCCTGAATGTGGTGCTGGAGGAAAGGAGGCTGCTCCCTATCCCCATGTCTGTGCCCTGGAACAGAAGCCAAAGCCCTTGAACCTGAGCTGTCAGGGAATGCCACAGAGCATGGTACAGACCCTGAAGGATGCAGCGAGCAGGAGCAGAGGCAGTGACGTGAATGCCCTGGATTATTAAATCACTTTTCTATTGTGTGTTTGGCAGTGTCAGCACTGGTTTAAATTTTTTGGACTCCTTCTGTACATTTGCTTGTATAGTTTGTCGTTCTCATTTAGGAGCTGGGGCTGCACATGCTGCTTTGTTGCTGTAGGGTCAGGCACTGGGTCTATGCACACACTAGCTTGTTGTCATTTCCATGTCTGTTTTACAGTTTGTGCTGGTTGTTAACACTCTTATGAAGCACATAAATGTTACTTACTTTAGAGGGGGAAACTGAGAAGGGGACTTACCAAAGCTCACACAGTGAGTCAGTGATACAGCTGGGAATAGAACCCAGTAATCCACCAAGCCCTGGACACTAGCCCTAAGATCCTTCTTCCCACCCTCTGCAATGGGACGTCTCATGTTTTGTCAGTGCATGGAACTGACATCCTCAGGGGTGGCACTGGAGTGGGAGGGGCTTGCAGAGGCTCTAGCCACCCCAAAATTTGCCTTAGCCCCTTTGTAGACACAATTCCCAGTGCAGAGGTCAAACTTTACACAGAAATAAGGGTGGCATCGTATGTTATTGCCACCCTTACTTCTCTGCTGCTGCTGCTGGCAGTGGTGCTGTCTTCAGAGCTGGGCATCTGGCCATCAGTCACTGCTCTCTGCTGGGTGGCTCAGGACCCCTGGAATACATTCCGCACACCTTTATTGTTAAAAAAATAAGTAATTCTGTGTGTCCACAAGATGTACAGTGCATCCCCCCAAGTTTCCGTCTAGGCTTCCTCAGCCTGCTCACAGGGAAGAGGCTGGAGCCCCTGGACACCCTTGGTCATGGATGCAAGACATACATTGGGGTTGGAATCTGTCTGGACTAGAGTGCAGCCGTAGTTACACCATAGCTAGGGTTGTGTTAAAGACATTTATGTTTAGACAATGGAAAGGATAGTGAATATTGTGGGGTTTTAGTTGGCGGGTTATAATCTTTAGCCAGTGGTGAACTGTTTGGTGGATTTATTGTACAATTTGTAGTTCTGGAAAGTTTATGATAAACTATTGGAAAATGGGTGTTTTAGCTATTCCTCCCCACCCCTCCAGGGAATGTCTCACTTTTCTATATATTCCTTGTAACTGAGACCCCAGGGAAGCCACCTGAGGTCACTCAATTAGGGTGAACTGCAAAGTGTGGGGCAGATAATCCCCAAAGCTGGTGAATATTCCAATACTTAGATTTACCAAGCCCGCAAAAAACAGCTTCTGTAGTACCTCCTGGGGTACCCATTAGCCAACAACATAGTCTCCTTAATCTAACCCACCCCTAGGCTTTCACCCACACACCCAAGTCAAATATGATGAGGGTGTGACGTTCCCCTGGAGTTATGTGGACTAGTGATCTGCTAGGTCATGCCAATCCTCGACTCTGGGAGCCAGCCTTACCCTGCTCTGCTGTGAGAACCCCCACTCCTGGGTTGTTCCCACACAGCCTCCAGCATGTGAGCTGCTCCCAACTACATGAGTGAGCACTTTTGGACAGCTGCTACTCAGATTGTGCAGCTGAATGACACTAGCCAATATCTCTGGTCCCAGACACAACCCTTGAAACCTCCATCTTGCAGTCTCCAGTTATGCCCGCTGGACGCTGCAAACTTACATGAGTTTGTCAATTTGACAAAGAAATTGATATGTACCAGGCTTGTTATCCCAAGAGGAGTCTCTGACATGCTTCAAACCAAATGCACTGCTACAGGTAAACTAAACAAACAAATGTATTAATTACAAAAGATAGATTTTATGTGATTATAAGTCAAAGCACAAGAAGTCAGATTTGGTCAAATGAAGTAAAATCAAAATGCATTCTAAGCTGATCTTAACACTTTCAATGTCCTTACAGACTTAGATGCTTCTCACCACAGGCTGGCTGGTTGCCCTTCAGCCAGGCTCTCCCCTTTGATCAGGGCTTCAGTCACTTGGTGGTGGTGTCTGTAGATGGAGGTGGAAGAGATGGCAAATGTCTCTCCCTTTTATCGTGTCCTTTCTTCCCTCTTGGCTTTGCCTACCACCATTCAGAGTCAGGTGAGCATTACCTCATCACAGTCTCAAACTGACCAAGGGAAGGGGGATGACTCACTCGCTAGTCCAATAGATTCTTTATTGCTGCCTAGGCCAATGTCTTTGGTCCTGTGAGGCTGGGCTCGGTTTCTGCCATGCATGTCCTGATGAGGTGTGAACTGCTCCCCTGCTCCTGGAGAGTTTAGCCTGGGCCTCTGCTCCTGGAGAGATTTTGGCTGTACTTGCTTTAAGCCATGAGGACACATTTCTAGCCTCATAACTTTATACATGAAATTACAACCTATAACATTACTATAACAACAATGTTCAGTGCATCATGAGCCATCTGAAGACACCTAACATGACAAACTTTGCATTGGATACCACACATTCATATTTTAAGGATGAACATGGGGGTGCAGGATATTCCCTGAGGTACAAAGTGTCGCTCAGGGTTATTGAAAAATCTTATTCACCATATTAAAAAGTTCTACCAATCCCAAAGGATTAGACACATTACTCACCACGTTAATGAATATTCCAGATCTTACCCAAATACATGTTTATAGCCAATTCTTATTAACTAAACTAAAATTTATTAAAAAATAAAAGAGAGAGAGTATTGGTTAAAAGATCAGTTTACATACAGACATGAGTACAGTTCTTGAGATTATTCAGATTCATAGCAGAGATGGTCAGTGTTGTACTTGCAAAGAGTTCTTTCAGAATTAGTTCATAGTTTATAGTCCAGTGTTCATATTCAGGGTGAATCCAGGTTAGGACTGGAGATCTCAGCGTCATGGCTTAAGCTTCCCCTATACGAAGCATCAAGCAGATTTGAGATGACTGGATCAGGACCCCAGACATTCGTATACAACTCCAGGCCTTTCATGACAGCTCGGAGTCCTTATGTGAACAATAAGTAATCATGAATACTTTGAAATAGACCTATTTCCTGAGCATCACAAGTAAATAGCTATATGAATTAATATAAGGCAATTGGCTGTTTTCCACCATTCTCAGGGCATTTGCTATACATTTCAAAGAGAGATGAATACAGTGATATCACTATGTTTACGGTTTATTTAAATGTTAATATATCCTTTTGATCTCTGAATCAATAGCTACAGTCAGAGACAGGAACTGTCTGTTTACATGCCCAACATCTGACAAGCTATAAGTACACACATGCAATTAGCATCACCTCAAATTATCTAACAATACAGGTTTGCACTTCAGAATTCTAGCCTATCTACCATGGACTGGCCCTAATTACCATTCACTTAGTTTTTTAACCTGTCTCTACAGTTTGACTCTGGGTCATTTAGGCTGTAGAATGCTTGACCCTTTCTGGCCACACATCACACTTTGTATAAGATTCATTGCAATTATACCACAGTGGTAGCAACAATGATTTGCATGGTTATACTCTGAGCAGATAACATCACACTCCCCTAGCTCAAATATCCAATCACAGATAGGGGTCATTGTATATATCATTTCTTCTATAACAGGAATTCAAAGAGTACCAATTTTAGATCATATAAAAAGCACTTTAAAACGGCAACATGAAATTTGCATGTGAATCTGAAGCTGCTAAATATTAAATTTGATGACAAAAAATGTGGTGTGGCAAAAATGGCTAAAAAATGAGAGACAGAGAGTGAGACTTAGGCCCCAGATCTTTAAGATGACAAACCCCATTCTGGTAATTTACTGCACCACACCGCCTTTCAGAGTGACTAACACAGGCTGGGTTATCATATTGCTATTCAACATAAGTCAAACTCCTCTCCCAGAGCTGGAGTAAAAGCCACATTTCTTGATAAGCCATATTCTACAGCTGACACGAGAGCACTTGTGTAACCTGTTGAGAATGAATTTGCC
The DNA here is from genome assembly GCA_026122505.1 of Aldabrachelys gigantea. Lineage (NCBI taxonomy): Eukaryota > Metazoa > Chordata > Testudines > Testudinidae > Aldabrachelys > Aldabrachelys gigantea. The sequence goes on along the minus strand of CM047489.1, from coordinate 15,411,381 downwards.
CCGTCCTCCAGGAGCTGGTCTAAAAAGAAGCTTCATGTGGTTCAGATAACAAGGGCCTGAGCTGGGTGTCTGACATTTAAAGGTTCAAGCCTTGTTGCTGATCTACACTGTGGTGACTGTCTTCATGTTCTCGGTTTGTACAGCGCCTGACACAATGGGGTCTTGGCCTATGACTGGGGTCCTAGGTGCTATTACAATGCAAATAATAATAGTGGTCTGACTTTGTGGGATTCACACAATGAGGAACCAACTTCAACACAAGCTTTATAGTTAAAAATTATTATAATCTGTAATTATGATATAAATCACCAAAATACTGCACCTGAATGACTTTGCTGGCTGGATCTGTGTATGAGGCACATTCACAAACAACCACTAAAGGGTGTTGTTCCCTGAGGGTCCTCCCCCCCCACCAAGAAAGTAACCCTGAGAGGACGGGCAGGGGAGAGGGTGCCCCCTTTCCTTCCTGGGGAAAGTGGAAGTGTTTTTGGTGTCGGGGCATTAGCAGCAGGAGGTGAGCTGCCTCCACCTCCTAACTCAGTAAGAGACACCTGTGCTGCTGTTAGTGAACTCGTGCCTGTGTCATCCTTCCAGGCACTCTGCCTGCTTTGGCCACCCCACCAAGAAGCACTGGGGACAGTGCTGGGGTCAGCAGCTAACAGGGAAGGAAAATGGCACATGACAGCAAGGAAGAGGGAGACATGCAGCAGGATGCCCCAGGAGCGGGAAGATTCAGACCAAAATGCCCAGTTTTTATGCCTGAACCATTTCCAGGGGCTGAGGGTGATTGGGGCACCTGGATAGAGCTAAATCAAATGAAATCCAGTTTAATTCTGAATAAAAGCACTCACAACAGAGTTTAATGTGGTTTAATTAATCCACTTTAAAAGTTAATTGGGATTACCTTTCCTGAGTGTCCCCATGTATAATAGCAGTAAGTTCATGTTTTCTAGCTTTTTTTTGTAGACCTAAGGGTGAAAAACTTGCTTTTATTTTAAAATAAAAGCTGAGATTCTCATTTAATTGATCCCATGACTCCAGGAGCTGGGGCTTTGTAAAAAAACATAAAATATTGCAAATCTCATGATAAAATTCCACAAGTTGGTGACACTGTATAATCCTGATGCTGTGTGTTATAAACCTGCTGCTACATGCTCCTAGCTATGGAGGATTATTGTGACTAAGGGTCTGGAACCATTATTATTAGCTTTTGGGGCCCAGTTGGACAATTTGTATCTTAAGGGTTTATTTGTAATTTATCATGTTGAATATGTTGTATCTGTGCCGCAAAGGGGAAAGACTCCATGTCCCATTTCCAGCTCCATTGGGCCAGCCAATTCCCCAACATGGGGCTGGATCAGAGCCTGAATCCCATATAGGGAAAAAGCCCCATATCCCAGTGTCCTGAGCCTCCCCACCCACACTGAAGTTTAATTTCTGGCTGACGCCGGAGTGTTGAAGCCCTGGCTCTCTGGTGTCTGTTTTTAGCTGAAGCTGGTGTGAGATTCCCTGCTGGGTGACGGCTGTCAGGGTGTTGTTGGGACTTAGGGGAACAGAATTTTCCTGTTGAGAAACCAGCCATTTCCTAATGCTGAATTTCAGAAGTTGTGTGGGTGGCCACAGGGATGTTACGTGGGTGCTAATGGCGGGGGAAATGGGGTGTCTGCTAGACAGTGTCTGGTACAGTAAGCTCAGCTCCATTGGATGGAGAAGTTCATGAAACCCTGGTGTAGAGTCAAACCTGATGTTGAACAGGGGGTTGGACTAGATGACCTCCTGAGGTCCCTTCCAACCCTGATATTCTATGAAAACCCAGACAAATTTTTTGCACAGTTGCAATGATAGCTTTGGGCAGTAGATGGCACCATTAATGTGTATCTGGAAAAAGTAGGCAGGGTGAGGGAGGTAATATTTTTTATTGAACCAATTTCTGTTGGTGAGAGAGAAGCTTATGAGTTTACATAGAGTTCTTCAGGTCTCGGCATAAAAATACATGGAAACATTAAGTAAAGTGGAATAAGAGAACATGGAGAACCAACATTTAGATTTTTGAGGATTTTCAGCAATGATTACATAGCATTAGCCTTTTACAAGTAAGTTAAAAAGAATTAAAGGAATTAACTTAATTGTTTAAGAATTAACTTTATAAATGTTTATAATGATCATAACAATAGCTTAATTTTGACTAAATAACAAGGCTATAATTTACATTTTATTCTAGTTACATATAAATATAAATCAAAATAAAAGAAAAAATATTTAAACAAAGTTATTTATTTCATAAATGATGAGAAGTAATGTAGAGTTCTAAAAGCTTAGATTGCATTCACCTGTGTTTTAGAGTCTCTCTTTATTAACTTTATATAGTTTGCTGAGTGAAAAGCACTATAAAATATTTTTTCTCTTTTTAAATAGGTTTTTAACTGGAATTCTTGCAGGCTTTTTCTCCTCTGCAGGACTGTGGAATTACTTAGTTACCTAATTCACTAATTAATTAGCATTAAGTATATAAATGAAAAAAAATAAAAAACTAAGAACAGCAAATATAGAAGATTTTTCTTTAATATAACATGTAAATGTAAGCAGGGGAATGATGCTGCTATTGTGGGGAACTTTCCTGGCTTCTGCACTACCCCAGTGAAGTGGGCTAGCGAAAGGATCTGAGTCCTCGCTCCCACTTCCTTTACCCAGAGGCCTCCCTGCCCTTGAGGACTTTCCTTCCACTCTCCTGTCTGGCAGAGTCCTCGTAACCCCAACAAGACTGGGCCCAGGATTCCTTGGGGGCTCAACCCCCAACCCTGCTGTGGTCACCTAGGACAGGGGCTAGGGTGTCCCCACTCCATGGTACTCACTTTGCACTGCGCACCTCCCTGACCAACTGATCATATCATACAATGTAAAGCAAATACAAGTTATTTAATTAACAATTAATTTTAAAAAAGAATAAGGAAAAATGGGAAAGGTTAAAGGAAAACACATCACGCTGCTCTGTGGCAGGGAACATCACAAACAGTGTCTCTTGACATCAGGGCACTTCACAGTCTGTTCCTTGTAGGTCCAAGGCCTCCTTCTCAGGCCCTGGCTGTGCTGCAGGGACGCTGCGGGTTGGACACTTGCTCTGGCGGTGGCCACGCACTCAGGCTCTGGGTGGCAGGACCCTTCTCCCCAGTGTCACCCCTGCTATGTCAGGGTTATGATCCCCCTCCAAGTCTGGCCTGCAGGGCCTCTTGGCTGAGATGTCTCCCTGTGCTGGGCCCGCTGCCCAGGGTCTCCCTCGCTCTCCCCATCTGCTCACCGCACCCAGCTCCACACTGCTCCAGCTCCACACTGCCTCAGCACGGCTGCTGCTGCTGCTCTGACTTCAGCTCCTTGGGCTGCTTCTCTGGCCTCTCTGGCTTCAGTTGCTACCGCTCTGCTCCCAGGGCAGGTGTGCTCGGCAGGCTGCTTCTGTGACTCTGCTCTCTGCTCTCACCTGCTTCCTGGGCTGCTTGTCCGGCCCCTCTGGCTCTGGTTGCTGCAGCTCTCCTCCCAGGACAGGTCTGCTCTCTCTGGGCTGTGCTCTGGCTTTTTGGGCTGCAGCTCTGCTCCCATCAGCTTAGCTTGGTCCCCTGCTGTCTCCTTAGCTAGGCCCCACTCTGTCTGACCCAGGCAATTCCAGCTCACAGGGAGGACGGGACCCACCCTGGCCTCCTGACTCCTTGATTAGCCTGCCCGCCCTGTCAGTCAGGCTGATCTAGAGCATTGGCCTCTCCACATTGTTCCTGGATACTATCAGTCTCAGGCTCCTGATTTCCCATCGACCCCTCTCTTTTTAGTGCTGGGAGCTAGCAACCAAACACTCCCACTGAATTTTAGTAAGGGGGCAACAGTCCCCTTACACTAAGGAGGAGAGACACCCCATTGGTACCTGAGCAAGAAGCTGCTGCCCCGGGAGCAGAACTATGTGGCCAAAGAGAAGAAATGCCTGGCCATGGTGCAGACCCTTAAAAAGCTGCAGCTGTATCTGTTTGGGCGGCGCTTTACTGTGCATATTACCACTCTCCTCCAGTGCGGCTGCGTCAAATGAAAAGGGGTTATGCTGAGCTGCTGGTGACAGAGACACCTGGTCAGAAGGTGGCCAAGGTCAAGATGGGGGCTCTTAACTGAGAGAACCGTAGTCACAGCCCTCCAAACTGGAGTGATGATAGAAGACCCAATCTCAGTTTGAACACCAGGGGTTTTGTAGTGGCAAAAGGGCATGGAACACATAAACCTTCCCACATGTGGTGTGTGAGTTCCATCAAGCACAACAGACCGAAGGGAGGGCATGAAACTGGAAGGGCCTAGTGTAACTCCCACCAAGGAATGGGAAAGATGCTGTGCCTCTATGGGAAAGTTAGTGGGTTTGAACTTCCCCAGATCACCAGCTAAAGTGACCCGCTCAGTTCTTTTTCGAAGGGGGGAAATATGTGATGAAGTGGGAATGTTCTTAATGTTTTCTCTGAATACTGTATGGGTGCCTCAGTTTCCCCTATCCATTTCTTAAGTATCTAGGTGGTGGGATAAGGGGTGTGATTGTTGCAGAGCCCTAGAAGGCAGGGGTGATGTGATCTGCACAGAGAATGGCTGACACCCTGTCTCCTGGCAACTGATAGTTTGGGCCCCTCCCCTGAAAGGTGCCAACTGAAGGTGTTGGAGCACAAAGAGATCAGGTGGCCTCCTGGCCTAGGGAAAGAGACAAAGACCAGAGGAGGGGCTGGAGGGAGGTTCAGTTTAGAGTTGGCTGGGGAAATAGAGGGAGGCCCAGAACCTGGGTCTGGGCTCCCTATCCCCCAAGTAGGGCCTGACTAAAAGGTCTGGTTCTCTGTACCTACAAGCCCTGTTTTAGACTGTGTTCCTGTCATCTAATAAATCTTCTGTTTTACTGGCTGGCTGAGAGTCATGGTGAATCACAGGAAGTGGGGGGTACAGGGCCCTGACTCCTCTACACTTCGTGACAACTGGCACTGAACCAACTGCAGCCGACGGAGCTAATGTTGGGTGTTATCCAGTGCAGCTGGATGGACTGGAGACCCTTGGTTCCCAGCCAGGCCTGGCCACTTCCAGCCCTGCCTCAGAAGAACAGACCCGGTTCTAGGGAACTGGCTGAGTGGGTCATTCGGTGTCACTTTGTGGCCGACCAGCCCAGACACCTCCTGAGTGTAAAACAGAGTCACTTTCCTTCTTTCAGACACTTAGGGGCTATTTTCAAACACACTCACTCTGCTGCAGGTGAATTTGATGGAAACACATTGCTTTGGCAAATCCCTTCCTTAAAGCATCTCCTCATAACCCCTAGATCCCATCCTGACCAGGGAGTTCATCCTTCCCTGGGCCTTTCAAAAACTCCTCCAGAACAAACAGACTGAAATCCCCCTCACAGGAAGAGAGCTGAGCTCCACTGTGATGCTGGAGTAGTTACCAGCCTTTTCATGAGGCAGAGAGAAATGAACCAGAATGGAAATGAGATGGGAGGGAGAATAATCTCCTCCTACCTTTGATCCATTAGTAGCGATACTACTGAAAGGCAGTGAGACAGTGTGATCAGAGACATGGACACGTTTCCTCATGGGCAGAGAGAGAGAGAGACAGAAACTGCACAACATGGGCCAATTCCCCATTGTATTGACAGAGAGCCCTGTCCCCATGGCCCAGCACAGTGCTATTCTCCACCAGCCCCACTGGCTGCCCTTTGGAGCGGTGCCACCAACTCTCATTATTCTAGTGCCCGTCTTGCAGCATTTGATATTCTTTGTAAATCCCCAGGTCTGAGAGTCAGGGGATTCAGTGCAACTCTCATTTTTATTTTTGTTTTAATAAATTGATTACCCTCTCCTTTGGGAAGAAAAGCCTGAAAATGTGATCTGAGAGACCCCACAAAGATCAAATCCCCCAGCAAATACAAAAACTCCACACTGGGGACTTCTTGAAACTCCAGTGAGTTTTAGGCCAAACTCAAGATTGTTGGGGTGACTCAAGTGCTGTGAAAGCTTGGGGCTGGGGATGCTGTGTGAGGAAAGGTTGGCAGGGCAGAGCTGTGTCCAGAGCTCTACTTTCAGAGTGTAAAGATAAGGCCTTTTCCTGTAGCCATATTGTAAGGCCTAAAGCCTAAGGACTTTGACTGCAGCCAGATTAGAAGGCAGCAACCATTAGCTAAGAAGCCCTAGGAATTGGGTATAGGTGGGTATTTAAATTGACAGGGTTACGCCTGAGCCCTGGGAACAGGGTAAAGGTGGGTGCCCCTGAAGTGTGAGTAACAGAGAATTTTGTGTGGGTAACAAGACTTGTTCAGGAAAGCACTTTAGGAAAGTCACAGTCTAGGACTCAACCCGGGGCATGTGTATGGATGGAATATCAACACGCAGGTAAATAAGGCTGAAGTTCAAGAAGGCATCTCCTAGTTAGGAAGGGCCCTTATACCTGTGCCTCCCTTTCATTACTGATCTATTCAGTGCTGGGTGCAGTGGGGTCCTGATCCCTGACTGTGGCTCCAGGGCACTACAGTAAAGTACCTAATAAATAATGTACAGCACCAAGCACAGTGGGGCTCTGATCCCTGACTGGGGCTACAAGATCCTACTGCAGTACAAATAATTAATGACAATGATAATCCCTTTAATCATCTCTTTGACCTTTCTCCCCAGCCAGCCTCCCAAAAATGAATGATCGATTTCACTGTGTCTTTGATCATCTCTCTCCCCACATCCCAGACACACTGGGTACAAGGGATCTAAGGGGTTTTCTCTGCCATGTCTGTCTGTACATTTGCTAACACTGCTTGGCCTCACTGTCATACCCACCTTTCTTTCCTAGCAGATAAAGCACCACTGCCAGAATCACAAAAGCAGGGATTGTAATTCCCAACAGGAGCTTCAGATCCAGCCCTAGGAAAGAACCTCGATGTGAATGTCCTATCCAAGCAGCCACCGGCAGGTCCCCACTGGCTAGAGCTGGCTGAGTCCTGTGGTAACTGACCCCTAATGTCCTCATGAACATACCCAGAGAGCTCACCCCGTGGTTATCTGCAGGGTGACGTTATTGGCTGTTCTTTGTGAGTAAAGTCAGTTGAAGTTTTTCCACCATTTTTTTTTGACTGAACCTTTTTTTAATCCTGTCATAAACAGATAGCTAAGGGTTAATGTCTCTTTCATCTGGAAAGGGTTAACAAACAACACCTGACCAGAGGACCAATCAGGAAACAAGATACTTTCAAATCTCAAGGGACGGAAGCCTTTGTTTGTGGTTTTTGGGTTTGGCTTTGTTCTCTTGGGGTCCTCAACAGGACTAGAGGTGCAACCAGGTTTCTGCCAATCTCCCTGCTACAGTCTCTTATCTATTCAGAACAGTGAGAAGGAAAAAGGCGGTTATAGTCTTTTAAATTGTTTTTCTTTATTTGCAGATGTGTATTTGCTGGAAGTATCTTAAATTATATTTTTGCTGGATGTCTATAAGCTAAAAGACCCTGTAATATTTCATCTTGATTACAGAGACAATTTTTATGTTTTTCCTTCCTTTATTAAAGTTTTCCTCTTTTTTAGAATCTAATTGATCTGTTGGTTATCTTGGGTAAGACTCCAGGGAAGGGAGTCTGCACTCACCAGGGAATTGGTGGGAGGAAGAAGACAGGGGGGAGGGAAAACCTGCTCTCTGCATTTATCTCTTTGTGTTAGATTCACGGAGCTTAAATCTGTCTATCTTTCCTAGTGTACCCACGGCGGGGAGAATCTGGGAGGAAGAAAGGAGGGGGAAGGGAAATGGTTTATTCCTCTTTGTTGTGAGACTCAAGGAATCTGAGCCTTGGGGTCCCCAGGGAAGGTTTTTGGGGGAGACCAGAGCTTATCAGGCGCTCTACCCTAAGTCCTCATTGGTGGTGGCACTACAGAATCTAAGCTGGTAATAGAGCTTAGAGGATTCATGCTGGTACCCATATTTTGGACGCTAAGGTTCAAATTTGGGAATTATACCATGACAAATCCAAACATAGTTTAACTGAAATCAAAATCTTTCTCACAAACAGTTCGAGTGCAAGGACCTTCTTAGTCTTTCCACAAAAATAATTTTGAAATGAAAGACAACATTCGGTTTTGTTTTGAATTGACAGTTTTGTTTCATTTTTGTTTTGAAAGTCCAGAAATGGAAGGAAAAAGTCTCTTTGAAACTAAATAAAGCAAAACTATGTTTCCAACTGATATTTTTGTCTCATTTTGGTTCTGAAAACCCAAAATGAATGAAACTGTCAAATAAAAATGAGACCGAAGGAAATTTTTTGTTGAGTTTCATGAATATTTTTTCATCAAAACACTGAAAGTTTCCACAACAAGTTCTGAATGAAACAATTTTGTTCACAATTTTCTGTGGAAATAAACCTAGGCTGAGATCCTGAAAGAGGGTTTTGCCTGCATTCTCTTTATGACACTTTTGTTCCAGGACTGGAGCACAGAGCATAAATAACTAATTACATGGAGAGAAAGAACTTGTGAGCTCAGGCGTGATGATGTGTCTGGTGCCTCCTGCCAGAACAACAACAAATACAGTGAGTGCGGAGGGAGAAAATAATTCACTAAGTGTCTGTTTAGCAGAGGGGCCAGTGAACTTCACATGAAACTTAACCATCAGAAGGGTTTGGGATTCCCCCTTTGAAAGAGCCATTTTCCTGCCCTGCAAAGATGTTTCCCAGCTCAGCGATGCCCTGAGAGAGCTGCAGGGAGACAGAGTGCTGCATTGGATGAACCTATCTCCCTGTTGTGCCACTGATTGTTTCCTCTATATCCATCATCATGACGATCACACCCAGACTGGGAGTTGCCCAGCCCAGGACCTGACTTTCCCCAAATAGAAACCCCTGAATAAAGAAACACTTCAGAAGCATTTATCTTGGGGGAAGCGGGAACCACTGATGGAGTCACTACCTAGTCAATAAATACATAAGAGACCATAGCAGACCACAACCCCATTCCAGGCCCATAAAGAGGACAGGGATCAATTGTTCTCCAGGTCCACTGAAGGTAGGACAAGAAGTAATGGGCTTAATCTGCAGTAAGGGCAATTTACGGTAGATGCTGGGAAAAAAACTTTCTAATGAGTTATCACTGGAACAGTTTCCAAGGGAAGTTGTGGAATCCCCATCTTCAGAGGTTATTAGGAACAGGTTGGACAAACCTCTGTCAGGGATGGTCTAGGTTTTCTTGATCCTTCCTCAGCCATAGGGCTGTACATGACGAGATCTTGAGATCCCTTCCAGCTTGATATTTCTATGAAGTCCCTGTCCCCCATCTGCCCAGGCTGGGACATTTGAACTAGGATAGATGAAAAATAGGGAATGGGGTTCCCTGTGACAAATTTTGAACAACGATGTTTTGTTAGAAATTTTTCATTTCAGATTTTGAAAAAGGATGAATTTCAGCATTTGGAATTACAGGGTTTTTTTATTTAATTGTCTGTTAACTGTCCCCCTGCCCTTCTCATGATGGTGAGTTGTTTGGCAAGGCAGAGCTGGGATCTGGTTACCAGGTTGTCACTTCCCTTGATCTCGTACCCACAGGAGTAATTCCTGGAGCTGCCCCCGGACACAATGTGCCATGGTCATTGTCATAGATGAGTTTCCCCAGTAAGTCCTTATGGGGCAAAATTTCCTTCTCGTCTTTACAGAAGATGACCCAGAGGGCTGGAGCTGAGAGAATGTGCAGCTCTAGAGCTGCATGGAGACCTCCAGCCAGGCAGACATCTGGCTCAGGTAGAAGGTGAGGGCAGGGAGAGCACCTGGGAAGGAAAATGGGTCACAGCTGTCAATGGGGCTGTCAGTGGAACTGGAGGTATATGGTGGGTGGATCTGTGCCATCTAGAGTATGGAAGCTCTGATTCTAGCCTGGCTTGGGCAGTATGGCTGGCAGAGAGGTGACCCCTGAGTGAGGCCAGCCACTGGCTACTGAGGGCTGTCTAGGGCATAGCCAACAACTTGTCCTGCCCCCACAGCCCATTCAGTGGAGGACAGTCGCTGCCCCTTGGAGTTCACCAGGGAACAGCCAAGGAGCTGTTTCCAGTGCCTAGTCCTTCCAGTGTCTGCTCTACCATTCCCCCCAGTCCTTGTGCCCCTCCTACCCCTAGCATTGCCAACTTTGTGATATTTAAAAACTGGACACTCCAGCAGGAGTTCTGGAACCTCCTATGCCCCCCTCTTCTCTCCCTGCCCCACCTTTTCCCCCCAAGGCCCCATCCTCCATTCACACTTCCTCCCCACTCACCGCGTTGCTTGTTTCTCTTCCCCCGCCCATCCACTCACTCTGGTCAGGAGAGACTTGCCTTTGGAGCCAGGGCTGGGAGCTGCAGCTGCCCAACAGAGGTAGGAGTTGGCCCCAGCTGAGTAGAAGCTGGCGTGGGTGACCACCTGGTGCCTTCCCTGCCCACAGTAACTGGACTTCTGATGTCCAGTTAGTAGATCTTACCAGACACTGTTGGGTCCTGTGGCACCGGGCCACCCTAATGATAGGATGAGAGTGGGGAGTGGATCCAGGGCAGGGGTGTAACAGTTTCTCAGAACTGACCTCCAATGGGCATCCCCTGGAATGGAAACAAGAACCCACTGGCATATAAACTCCTCACTTTTCCTCATGTCTCTGCAGGTAACTGAACATCTGCCCTGGATCCTGGCCAGATCACACCTCTGCCAGGTTAATGTGTGACAAGTGCCCAGGTGCTTTCACTTTCCCCTGGTCAGAGTTCACGCTCAGCTCCGGGACCCATTTCCCTTTCCGCACCAGCACAGCAGTTCAGTTCCTTGGGTCTCTGTGTGGGATTGGGACTCTGCCTTGCTGCATGGCGACTCCTGGAACATGCTGAATCCTTAAGGTAAGTTCTGCCCCATTATTACCCCCATTCCTTTGTTCTTGGGGGCTGCCTACACTCCTGCCCCCTGGGAGCATGTCCCCGCTGCCATGGCCTGTTCCCACTGCCCATCAGTGCTGGGCAAACCCCAATGGTGGGTGTCATTCACTGCTCAGCCTCATTATCCCCTCACTGCAGGGTGTGGCCATCTGGGGTTCCTTGTGGCCTTTCCCTGGAGGATGTGATGGGGCTCACAGGTGATTTGGTGCCTCTTCAAAAGGTCCTTACGGCCCTGCCCTACTGATGCCCCAGGAGAAGGGGCTGCCAGGCCAGAGTGTCTGTGTGGGGGGGTGTCCTTTGGGTCAGAGATCTAAATGGAAGGCACCCCACGGTCGTTATTATGTGTATAATAATATCAGGGTCCCCATCGGGTCAGCTGCTGCAGAGACCCCACATGAGATTAGGCTCCACTATTCTGGGCAATGCACAGACCCAGACACCTCCCTCCAGTTGGGATTCTCAACAGTAAACCCTCACCTGGAGTTAGGCACCTAAACCAGGTTCAGCCCTTCCTTGTGCAGAGCCAGAGTGATAAACCCCTCCCCCAGCATTACAGCCAATAGCCCAGGGGTCAGCGCACTCAGCTGGGATGTGAGGGACCCAGAGTTAAAGGCCTTGTGACATTCCCGAGGGTACAATCTGGACTTAACTCCTATTGAACTCCAATGGGACTTAGGTGCTTTTTCAGTGTTTTATCCTGTGTTATTAGGCTGAACAAGGGCCCTGTAAATAAGCTGGAAACTAGAGCTAGTCACGAATGTTTCATCAATAATGTTTGTAATGAAAAAAGTGGCATTCAATAGTGTATGAATATTTTCACCAAAAAATTTCATTTCATTTGAAAATTTTCAATAAAATGAGTCACAGCAAAAATGTTAATTTTGATTCCAGTCTACGGGAATAAAAATGAAAAATGTTTGTCTTTTAAGAAGGAAAAGACTAATAACTGAAATAAAAAAAAAATTATGATTTCATTTCAACTGAATTTCCAACCTATTTCAAACCATTATTGTTTTGGTTTGAGTCATTTTGTCAGAATATTGGAAGATTTCAGGAAAACTTTTCAATGAAAAAAAATTCCCCAAAAAACCCCAACCAACCATTGTTACTAGCCTCCCAGAATGCCCAGCACCTGCTGTGCCCCAGCTCTGCGACTCTCAAAGAACCTCTTTGCCCAGAAACCTACGCTCACCCTTTGCTCTGGGGCTGGGCCAGAGATGCACTGATAACAGAGAGCACTTGGATGGGGGACAGACTCCAATCCCTCTTCCCTGGGCCACCTGGGAGCTCTGCAGAGAGTGGGGCTGGATTGAGGCAATGCAGGGCCCTATGCTCTCCCTGAAATGGGGCCCAACAGACCTATCCACTACTAGTGGGAGTGGCAGAGTCCCCCCTTCCCCTCATACAGAGATAGGGCCAGCACATGGGTCCCCCCCTGCCCCAAGAAAGGTTGTGGCATTAACAAGGATTTGCCCCCTAGTCCAACTGCCTCCCTTAGCAGTGAGGTGCCAGTTGTAAAGATACATTTGTGCAAGAGTATAATTTAGACAAGCTCCTTCAAAAGAGTGGTATTATGAATATATGAATTTTGAGCTGCACCTTGGAAACAAAGTTGGATAATACCGTGTAGCTGTGCATGACAGTTCACCACAGATACGCTCTAGTTTGTTTTTAATGAAGGTTTGATTCCCTTCTCACTCACTGAGTTGTTGTTTAATGAACCCCGAAATCAATCCATGGTGTCAGAAGGGCTGAATGAGAAAGAGACTGACAAAGTCATTTTGAGGTTAATTTCTATATTTGAAACTGAAAGCAGAGGAAAGGGGAGCAGGCAGAGCAGCAACCAGAGAACAAACAAAAGCTTTTGTATGTCTTTCATGAGCACAATAGCAGCCTGACTAGCTGAAGAAGGGAAGAAAGCAAACATGGATGTGTTGCAAGTGCCATCCAGTCTGCCATTGTCACACAATGTTACAGAGAATTGGAAGAAATTCCAACAGAGATTTGAATTGTATTTAGCAGCTACAGGGAAGAAGAGAAAAATGAGAAAGTGAAATCATCAGTCTTTTTGCATGTTGTTGGGGAGGAAGCATTGGATAATTATAACAACTTTAAGTTTGAAGAAGGTGAAAGCATGAAGTTAAGTAAAATACTGACTAAATTTGAGGAATATTGCATGCCAAAAAGGAATGACCATTGAGAGATACAACATTTTTATATGCATGCAAAAAACTGATGACACCATGGATCAATATGTCAGAGGATTAAGGAAAGTCAGTAAAACCTGTGACTTTGGTGAGCTGACTGTGACGGTGTGGCTGGGATGAGTCACACTGAAAATACCACACTGAGGGCAGACAGCAAGAAGTAGGGAGACAATCCCCCAAACAGGTGTTTATTGTACAATTATCTTCACCAAGCCAGTAACAGAATAGCTTCTGCGGTACCACAGTGGTTAACCAGGAACCACACAGTCTCCCTTAAGCATTCCAGCCCTTGGCTCCCATCCAGATAAACAGGTCTAATATGGTGAGGGGTTATTGAAAACCTAGTTCACCATATGTGAAGTTGTGGCAGACCTGGCACCGCAGCACCCCTTTGTGGCAGGGGTGAGATGTGGTGTCATCACCTCGCCACTTAGCCACTCTTACGTTCCCACGCCTGTCTCTCTGTGGGCAGCCAGTCACAGCCTATTGGCCTCCTTCTACCCAATCATTCCTGCATTCCTGGCCTGTGAGGTAGTGCAGCCTATCGGCCAGAGTCCATGTACCTTGCCCCAAGAACCCAGGCAGTGTGGCCAAATGGCCAGGGTCCATATAAATCACTCTCCACATAGGAGTGGTGCCACTTAATGGCTGCAGTCTATACAGTCCCCATCATAGGTAGAGTAGGGTGGCCCAGCAGCCAGAGTCTATACAATCCCCCTCGCCAGTGGGATAGTGTGGCCTAGCAGCCAGAGTCTATACAGTCCCCCTCACAAGCATGGTAGCACAGCCAAGCACCTGAAGTCCATGCCACTTGCTCCCCCACTGGGAGCAGTGCTGCCTAATGGCGAGAGTCCATGCAAACCCCCTCACAAGCAGGGTAGTGCAGCCTAGCAGCCAGAGTCCATATAACTCACTCCCCACACACATGGGAGCAGTGTTACCTAATGGCAGGAATCTCTAGGATTCCTCATGGTTTGGGGTGAAGTGGTAGGGGGACTCAGGCCCCCTCTCTCCACCAGGTCCCAGCCCAGGGCCTTGGTAGTGGCAAGCTCCCCTTGCCACTCGCTCAGTGAGGATCTGCCAGTAACATGCTGAGCGGCTACACAGCTCTAATGTTGTTTGCCCCTAAGGTTCTCCTGGGTCACTTCCTACCATGAATGCCAGCTTTTCTGCTGCAGGGGGTCCTCCATGCTCTTCTCCTGTGATATTCTCTGTCAGGGTCTCAGGGAGTGTCTCAGCTTGGCTGGCCTCTGGATGCTGGTGTGCAGGCTCTCCCTCCTCAGGAGCTAGCAGCATGCCTCCTTCTCCTCCAGCAGTCAGCCCAGACTGAGCTGTTCTGAATGCTTTTATACCTGTCCTCCAGTTGGAGCATGCCCAGCAGAGCTTCTGGGGTGTGGCTTCCTCTGCTAGGAAAGAAGGGTTAACCCCTGCGGTCATTCTGCCTTGTCACACAGGTGCTTACTAATTCCAGAGGATCAGACACATACACTCGGGTCAATACATATTTCAGATCTTACCCAAATATCACATGGTCTGTCAATCCTTAGTAAATCAACTAAAGATTTATTAATAAAAGACAAGAAGAGAGCTATAAATGGTCACTAGATCATACACATACAAATGATTGCAGAGTCCTTATATCAGGCTAGTAGCAATGCTGGAATAGACTGCTGGCTTGTAATGTTCGTCTGGTAACTTCCAAAAGATTGGAAGGTCCTCAGTCCTTAGTTCAAGATGCTCCTTTTAGCTGTAAATCCACAGTCCAGAGAATCAGTGCAGGAAAGAAAAAAAATGGAAATGTCTTAGGTGTCTTTTATATTCTCTGGCATGTGCATGGAAAATTACTGTGCCAAACAAGTCCCAGTTACTGTCCCAAGATGGAGTCCAAGGTCACATGAGGACATCTCATGTCTTTATATGGTTTGCTGACCCGCAGGGGGAGACCACTGCCTCCTCGCTCTCTGAGGCATCCTCAGGAAGAGCTATCTGGATCAGATGAGTTTCTTCTATGGTCCGTTGTGAGAGTGGAGAGTCCTTGATGGGCTGTCAACACAGAGATGTCTAGCCCTGATGCAAATCCATCTGGAGGGTGTCACCCCAGGAACAGATTTGGGATACAAATATTCAGGCCTGTTTGCAAAGGCCTATACTTTAAGAATTTAGATGTATTTTTATCACTTAGCTAGTTACAGAGGTATAAAAGAAAGAATCAAAAATTACTCTCTCTGTAGTGGCCTTCTCTTACTGTGACAGTCTGAGGCCTGGTTCTTTAGCAGCCATAAACTGGGAAATGTATGGTCACGTCCTCACATTCCAAACTAGTCATATTAAAATAAGGCAATCTGGGACAGTTAGGAAGGTGACTTTATCTATTACCTATAGAGAAAGGAAAGAGCCTAGAAATTTAGTTTGATAGTCTTCTGTCTGGTAAGAACTTACTTAACAATAGACAGAGCTGGAGAACCCTTATGTCTGTATAGATGTAGTTGTGAAATCCTCAATTCTGTGTTGTTTTGTATGGTTATTTGCATGGTCTCTGTCTGGTTCTGTGATTGTTTCTGTTTGCTGTATAATTAATTTTGCTAGGCGTAAACTAATTACGGTGGTGGGATATAATTGGTTAGCTAATCATGTTACAATATGCTAGGATTGGTTAGGTAAATTTTTGTAGAATGATTGGTTAAGGTATAGCTGAAAATATTACTATATAAATTAGGGGCAAACAGGAAGTAAGTTGGGATTCGAAAATAAGGAAAGGGAATGTGAATTTAAGCTTGATGGAAGTTCACCCCAATAAACATCAAATTATTTGCACCTTTGGACTTCGGGTATTGTTGCTCTCTGTTCATGCGAGAAGGACCAGGAAAGGGTGAGAGTGAAGGAATAAGCTCTCTAACATCTTGGTGCCAGTGACTCGGACGCATCGCATTGGATAAGTGGGTGGCAGCCTGTGAGTCCCCCTCCCCAACAGTCCGCGCAGTTGCTTGGAGGGGGTATGGCGAACTCTCGTGATGATAGTTGCGGGTTCTGGCAAGCTGGGGTGATGGATTTTTTGAACAAATAGATAAGGGAGAACCATACCAGGTGCAGGGATCCACCTGGGATGAGATTGAGAAGGAGATAGGGGAGGTTTTGGGAGACCCCAAGGGAAAGGAATGTAGGAAAAAGGGAATGGTATTACAAGGTTTGTGCACTGGAATGGCATACTGGGTAAAAAGGGAAGCCGATCTCCTCCAACACATTAAGGATTTGGAGGGGATAGTGGATCAGCAGCGGATTTTAACAGAAAAATCTGTGTTAGCAGTAGAGGTGGCAGATTTGAAGGCACAGGATGCTGCACAGCCAGAGGAGTCTTGTGAGGCAATCCGGAGAGAGAGGGATGAACTGCTAGAGAGAGTAGGAGACTTAGAGGAGGAATTGTATCAATGTAAACATGGGGGCAATGGACTTGGGGACCACAGACCATCCGCCCCACTAATGGAGCTGAAGGAGATACCTCCACCACCGTATCCTGAAAAAACACTGTACCCACCACTGCCAGTGGACGTTGTAAGCCGGCGATCCACTGTTACAGCCCCTGTGAGGGAGGCTACCCGGGAGGAACTACAGGTGGCAGAAATAGTGGCCCCAGTTGCAAAGTAGGGGGATCATGCCCCACAAGTAGTAGAACAGGTAGAAATCCGCCCCTTGTCCTTGAAGGACCGGGAGGCCGTATTGGGCTGTTTGGAAAAGGTACCCCGGGACGATTGGGATCAATTTGTGCTGTGGCTAGTGGAGGTGGGCAGGGAGATGGAGGGTCTAACTCATGAGGACCAGGTGATCATATGGTGTAGTCTTTTGAGACGGGGCACCTTAGGAATTGATGTGGCAAGAGTGGCACACCGATTTCTAATCCCTGGCCAGGTGGCAAAACAGTTGTTTGGGGTGTACTCTTGTACTGCGGGGATGAATAAGACGAAGCAAATCCTTGGGGAAACAGGGCGAGATGCACTTAATCGCATACAGGCATGGGCACGGAGCTGTGTGGAACCCCTAGATGATCCATCAGTGATACCACAGACAGGGGCACCAGGACCAGGTGGGGGTGTGGAACATAGTAGGGGTGTGGAATTGCTGGAAAAGTGGTTGGAGCTGAGCTATCCTCAGCTCATGGGACATTTAAGGTTGCAGCATCCTGAACTTGCTCCCAATCAGCTACCCCAGTTTCTGGAACAGGCAGATGTGTGGAGGCAGATGCACTGGGGGGAGAACCGGTCCATGTTATTACTGAAGGGGATCAGTACAAGGTGGAAAGAGGTGGGTCAGCCTGGAGGGGAGGAGGTAGAGGGCGAGGTCACGGCTTTGAGGGGTAGTCAGGGATGAGCAGGGAGCTATAGAGCAACAGATTCAGAGACTGCAGGCTAGACTGACTACCCAGGATCTTACCAGATTAGAGGGAACGTGGCCCCAGGGGCCAGGGGACTGGGACTGCCTGAAATGCCAGACACATAATTTTGCTTGGAGACAGGAATGTCTTCGGTGCCAGGAACCCTGCCCCCCTGGTGAACCAGTGGGAAGGACAGAGGTGGGTGCTGCGTTTTAGGGGTGCCCTGGGAGGCATCCTGTCCATGTTCTCACTTTAGGATAAGATGCATCTGGTCGCCCCAAGCTCCAGGGGGCGATCGAAGGAAGTCCCATGAGGGATTTTTTGATAGACACTGGAGCAGCCATCAGATTAACCACATGGCTGCAGGGGAGGCCCTCAGAAGGAACTGTGACAACTGTAGGGGCAACGGGAGGGGAGACACAGTTAACCCTAAGGCGGGAACAGATCAAAGGAGTCTGGGGGGAAGGGAAAATTATATGGGATTGTAATAATGTGCTAAATCTGTTGGGGGCAGATTTACACAAGCTGGAACTTGTACTGGATTTAGCCAATTGGGTGTGTTTACTGGGGCAGACGCAGGACGGTCAGGGCTATACCATTCCTATGGGGATAGCCACTATGACCATTAAAGCAGCACATGCCCTCCCACCACCCCCAGGTGGGTGGAAACACATCCCTGTGTGGGCCACGAATAACCTGAATTGTGGTAGGGGCAGCATGGAGGTACTGCTAGAGGGAGGGGACCCTCCCCCACAAAACCAATATCCTATTCCTCTAGAGGCATTGGCAGATGTGGGGACAACTATTGGGGAATTAAAACAGAGGGGACTAATTAAAGCAGTTGCATCCCCTTGTAATGCTGCTGTGTGGCCAGTGAGAAAGCCAAACTGCACCTGGTGCCTCACTGTGGATTACAGGGCACTAAATGATCTGACCAATTCACCAGCCTCAGTAGTGGCAGCATACCCTGAAATGCTAGCCCGCATTGGACCTCAATTCCGAATTTTCACTGTGTTGGACATAGCAAATGGGTTTTGATCTCTACCTCTAGCTACCTCGTGTCAGTATAAAACTGCATTCACATGGAAGGGCAGACAATTCTGCTGGACAGTCGTACCCCAGGGATATCAGGACTCCCCTGCAATTTTTCACAAATACATGAGACAGGCTCTGGAGGGGGTGGATTCAGCAAGGTGCATACAATATGTAAACGGTCTGTTGCTAATGTCAAAGACAGAGGAGGAAGACAGGAAACTAACCAAGCAGGTCCTGCAAGCTTTGGCAAGAGCAGGGTTAAAGGTCAATGGGAAAAAGGCTCAGATAAGGCAGACAAGAGTGACCTACTTTGGAGTGGAAGTGTCCCAAATGGGAAGGGAAATCGATAAGGGACGGGTGCAACTGATCCAGTCCCTACCACTGCCTATGGATGTTAAAAGCTTGCAAAGTTTTCTGGGTTTAACTGGATTTTGCAGGGATTTTGTGACCAATTATGCAAAAATATCCCAGCCTTTACTTGACCTAAACCAAGCCTCAACTTGGGAATGGTCGGAAGAGTGTACTGAGGCAGTGAGAGTACTAAAGGAAAACCTGGCCAGTGCTCCAGTGCTCGCCTCCCCGGATGAGGAGAAACTCTTTTATTTGTACCCTTTGCTATCTGACAATACCATGGGTTGTGCATTAACAGAGGAGTATGGAGCAAAGGACCGACCTGTGGCCTTTGCCTCTCGACTTTTAAGTGCTGTGGAACTGAAGTATGGATGGTGTGAAAAGGTGCTGTTGTGCACCTACTGGGGAGTAGGGAAATTGAAATACCTCACGGGAATACAGAAAGTAATAGTCCGATCTCATCATGACTCCCTGCGGCTGTTAAACATGCATGCTATATTACAGGGACAAGTAAGTGGGCAGCATATTGCCAAATGGTTGCTGGCTCTACAGGCAGAAAACATTCAAGCAGAAGTATTAAAGGAACCCATAGTCTGGGTAGCTGGATTACATCTGGCTGGCACCCCACACCAATGTAAAGCCAGTCCAGGTAAAACCCAACATCAGGTGTTATGGGCAGCTAACCCCAATCAGGTAAAGGAGGGGACACTGATATGGTCTTTAGATGGAAGTTGTAGGTATCAGGGGGTACAGAAAACTGCAGGTTTAGCTGTTGTGGGAATCAGAGGAAATGAGACAGTCAGCACCATTGGTTTCTCACTGGAAGCAAGGTCGGCTCAGGAGGCAGAACTGGCAGCCTTGCTAACAGCTTTAAATGAAGTGGATCCCAAATTTGAGCCACAATGTTGGTGGTAGATTCAGATTATGTATTTCGTGGGGCCATATTATTACTGAGATGGTGGGCAGATAATCATTTCAGGGCAACAAATGGCTCCACAATCAAGCATGCTAACTGGTGGAAGCGAGTGGAGGAGCTCAGTCACCTTTTTACACGGATCAATGTCGTGAAGGTAAAGGCACACAAGAAAACAGTATCCCTAAGCAAAGGGAATAATCTGGCCAATGCAGAGGCCAAGTGGGCTGCAACAGAGGCACCCCATGGCCCTGGGAGCCAAAAGAGTGTGCCTGTAGCACCTTCGGACTTCGGGTGTTGTTGCTCTCTGTTCATGCGAGAAGGACCAGGGAAGGGTGAGAGTGAAGGAATAAGGCACGCTCCAAAACGTCTGTTAGTCTATAAGGTGCCACAGGATTCTCTGCTCCTCTCTAACAAAATACATGGCCAATATTCACATCTTCAGATACAAAGACGGTACATGAATATAAACAGGATAATCATAGTGAACCATAACTTTTCCATTGACACCTTCCATGATATACTCTGTATAAGAGTTATGGAGGGGAGTCTGGGGGGAAGGGAAAATTGTGTGATAGTGGTAACAACAGTGATATAAATGGTCACCTTTCTTAACCACAGCATCACACTGACAGAATCTCTGGTCAGAGATAGAATCATTTGCGGTATTAAAGACAATGTATTAAGAGAGAGCCTGCTCCGTGAAGCTGATTTAACTGTAGAAAAAGCTCTCCAGATCCCCAGGGCAGCAGAAACTGTGAAAGTACAAGCCAGATATAGCTGAATTTACCAGAAGGGGTATCTATGTACTAAGCACAAAAGAATACAGTCAGAATAGGTCAAATCAAAGAGTGCAACCACTCATTATGAAAACCTCTGCTAGTGGGGAGATAGGGTACAGACTGTTATGTCCAAGGTGTGGATCACAGCATGGCCCCAAACAGTGTTTGACTTTGGGAAACTCTGACACATATGGGGGGGTGGGCGGAATCATTTTGCAAAATGCTGCAGATCCCAGAAAAGTCAAGTGTCTACAGCTGAAGGCAACCTTTCTGAAGTGATGTACTGGGATCAAACAAACATGATGAGAGGAACTGGATACTGCTTATGAGAGTGAATGAAACAGTTATTCCACCAAGACTGGACACAGGAGTTCAGGTTAATATTCTGACTGAACAAGATTATGAGAGACTGAAAAAAGATCAAAACTGGGAACAACAAAAATAAAATTAACCATTTTTTCTGGAACAAATGTACTAGTGAAGGGGAAGTGCACTGCTAGCATCAACGATAAAAACACCATATAAAGGTTCCCGTTCACTGTGATGCCAAAGGAGGTGACACCAATTTTAGGCCTGGCTGCCTGTGAAAAACTCAAGCTTATACAACAGATGCTCCCACTAAAAGTTCATACTGAATGTGGCTATGAGGCACTCATTCAGGAATATCATGATCTGTTGGGTTGGTTATAGGGTGAACATACAATTCGGATAAACAAGCAGGTCCCTTCATTTATCCATCCATATAGAAAGATGCCATTTGCATTCTGTGATTAAGTGAAGGTTGAGCTCAGAAGGATGGAAGCAATGCAAATAAAACAAAAAATTGAGGCACCAATGGAATGGGTGAGCTCTCTAGCCATTGTGAAAAAAAACAATGGCCAGCTACGCATAGGATTAGATCCTAGAGGCCACAGCACGGCTATAAGAAAAGAACACTTCAGACTGCCAGCTGGAGAAGAGATTATGGCTCAACTTGTGAATGCAGATCTATGAACATATTAACAGTATCAATATTAAATGGATGACATCACCACCTGGGGTAGACTTTAGGAAGTCTTGGATGCAACCAGTGCTGCAAACTTGACACTAAATATGGAGAAATATGTTTTAGGGGTTACAGAATTGACCTTTGTTGGAGATGTTATTTTGAAGGAAGGTGTAAGACCTGATGAGATGAAGGTTTCAGCTATTGAAATGATGCAATGTTGCCAGGCAAAGGAAGATGTCCAAGGGTTCCTGGAAATGGTTAATTGTCTTGGAAAATTCATGCCTAATCTACCTACAAAAGCAGCGTTTTTGAAGCAATTGCTAGAGAATAAAAGTGAATGGTACTTGGTACAGGAGGAATCATGGGACAATCTGAAACAACAACTGATACAAGAGCCAGTGCTGCAATTCCAAGCACCAGGCAGGCCTTTAAAATTTCAGCAGATGTTTCACAGTCTGTGTTAGGTGCAGTGATTCTACAGACAAATGAGGACTTTTGGCAACCCAGTGACATCCAAATCACTGACTGAGGCAGAAACCAGATAAACATAGAGAAAGAGCTTTTAGGAATATTGTTTGCCTGTGAGACATTCTATCAATATATTTATGGCCAGACTGTGGAACTTGAAATGGACCATATACTCCAGATAGCCTTATTTAGAAAACCGTTAAAAGACTGTACCTTAATGATTCATAGAATGATGATAAAGCAGCAGCAGTATGGTTTGGCTGCGACCTACATGCCCAGTAAATTCATGTTCACTGCAGATGCACTTTCTAGAATAGTGACTCCCGCTACAAAATCAGAGAAGACCTTGGTGATAGAGATGCAAGCCTATGTAGATCTGACTGTAAAGTCAATTCCCGTAGTGATTAACAGGAAATTGCAACAAGTAAGAGAAGAATGGAGAGTATGGCTACACTTGCAGCTGTACAGCGCTGGGAGTTAAATCTGTCTTCCTATAGCTGAGTAGGGAAAGCACTGCAGTCTGTCCACACTGACATCTACCAGCGCACTGTCGTGGCCACATTTGCAGCATTTGCACTGGTGTTCGGAGTGGTGCATTATGGGCAGCTATCCCAAAGAGCACCTCTTCCATTCTGGCACCCTGGGTTGTGGGAAGGGGGCAGAGGGGGCGGGGCATTCTGGTTCCTCTCCCAACGCCCCGTGATGCTTCACTTCATGTCCCAGCAATCTCTGTGTTTCCATCCACATTTGGCGCCATCTTTCAACGGTTTCTGTGCACAGTGATCTGTGTTCCATTTCAGTCTGCAGGAAATGGAGCCCAAACTGCTGAGGAGTATGCTGACAAGTCTCGCCAGCACATCATGTTTGGCAGTTGAGCTATTCCTTAAGATCCAAAGTGACAGTGAGGAGTCCGACGATGACAGTGAGTCACGTAATGTGTACGACACAAAATTGCTTGTGGCATTCACAGACATGCTCTGCACCATGGAACGTTGCTTTTGGGCTTGGGAAACAAGCACTGAGTGGTGGGATCACATTGTTATGCAAGTCTGGGATGACGAGCAGTGGCCGCAGAACTTTTGGATGAGAAAAGCCACTTTCATGGGACTGTGTGAGGAGCTCGCCCCCACCCTGCGGCACAAGAAAAAGACATTGAGAGCTGCCTTGCCAGTGGAGAAGCGGGTGGCTATTGCAATCTGGAAGCTGGCAACTCCAGACAGTGACTGACTGGTCGCAAACCAGTTTGGAGTGGGAAAGTCGACCGTTGGAAATCGTGTTGATGCAAGTTTGCAGGGCCGTTAACCACATCCTGCTAAGAAGATCCGTGACTCTGGGGAACGCGCAGGACACTGTGGATGGCTTTGCACAAATGGGTTTCCTAACTGTGGAGGGACAATAGATGGGACGCATATTCCTATTCTGGCACCACCCCACCTAGTATCCGAGTACGTTAATTTGAAGGGGTATTTCTCTATGGTTCTCCAGGCACTTGTGGATAAGCGTGGGCGTTTCATTGACATTAACGCAGGCTGGCCGGGAAAGGTGCATGATGCATGCGTCTTTCGGAACACTGGCCTGTTCAGAAAGCTGCAAGCTTGGACTTTTTTCCCAGACTGGAAGATCACAGTAAAGGATGTCAAAATGCACATTGTGATCCTTGGAGACCCCGCTTATCCGTTAATGCCTTGGCTCATGGAATCGTACACAGAGAGCCTTGACAGCAGCAAGGACCAGTTCAACTACAGGTTAAGCCAGTGCCGAATGACTGTGGAGTGTGCATTTGGCCGTTTAAAAGGCCACTGGTGATCTCTGTATGGGAAGCTGGACTTGGGTGAAAACAGCATCCCCGCTGTTATAGCTGCGTGCTGTACCCTCCATAATATTTGTGAAGAGAACAGTGAAAGATTCAGTCAGGCATGGACCTCCGAGATTCAATGTGTGGAGGCTGAATTTGCACAGCTAAAGAGCAGGGCTATTAGAGATACCCAGCATATGGCTGCAAGGATTATGGATGCCTTGAGGGAGGAATATGAGGCTGAAAACCAACAGTAATGTTTGGAATCTTGCACAGGAGTGAAGTGCAATCGTTACAATGTTAGTAGGAATCTGTGCTTGCTAAGCTGATTTGCAGTGCCTGTTTCTTTCCTAGGCTAAGGTATCCTTTACCTTATGCAATAATAAAGACTGTTTTCAAAGCCAAAAAATTCATTTATTGAAAAGAATATTAATGTATTGAAAGAAACACAACTTTTTGGGAATCAGAAAAGGCAAGGGGATGGGGTGAGGAATGGTACAATCACAGATTTGCATATGCCCTGTCTGGAGTGCTGTGCAATGAGTGCTGCACTTCAGGAAGGCTATGCTGCATGGTGATGGGGGTTGAGTGCAGAGGATAAGGGTTGTAGTTCTCAGGGCTGGTTGGCGAACATACAGGTGTTGGAGGCAGCTGCTGGTGGCAAGAACCCAGCTTAGTTGGGAAGGGGGGTTAGAGCTGACAGGAGGACACAAGGGAAAAAGCTTTGGGACAAGGGCTGCTGGGGGGAGCAGGGGCGGTAGTGCTCCGCCTGCATGCTGAACGCCTGGATAGAGTCCGCTTGGCACTCCAGGATACTTATCAGCTGCTCCATGCTTTGCTTCCAGTGCGCTGCATTTTCCTTGCGGATCCTGCTTTCCCTCTCCTTTCAATCCTGCGCTTTTTGATTCTCTGTGAGAGATTGGTGCATCACTTCGTGCAGCATGTCGTCTTTGCTTTTTCATGGTCTCTTCTGGAGGTTTTGCATTCTCTCAGCCGGTGATAACATGGACAGTCGAGATCTCAAGGTTGCATCTGTAAAGGCAAAATGCAACATTTAACAGAGGCAGCATTGTTTATACCAGACAGAGTAATGATTCCCACACGTTTAAGGAGGGCATACACAGTCTACACAATAGCATAATTTTCCAATCCAAAAGAGAGTGCACATAACCCACAGGAGCCCCGAAATGGTGAGTAAGAGGGACTCATTGTTTCAGGGCTGTACTGTCCTCTGGGTTTCTGTGCCTTGGGGAGAGCCAACAGTTGCAGGGGGCACCTACATGAACACTATCCCAACATTTTCCACAGGAGTTTATCGTGCAAGATATCTCACTGCTGAGGGTGACCTGGGAAGCAAGAGAGGGTCTTCTACTGCAATGTGGCTTCTGCCCTGGCCCCTATGCAGCTTACCTGTGTGCAGCAATGGTCCTCCCACTCCTCGCGGCACAGTGGCATGGACACATTAGCCTGACTGGGACAAATACCACAGTGGCTCTCCCAATAAACCTGCCCAAGCGCATTGCCCACGTTCTGGATGAGATTTTTGAAGAGATTACCAAGGCCGATTACCGTGACGTGATAGACCACATCAATGCTCTATTCTGCATCTAGGCATGCATGCATGCAGCCCTAACCCTCCTCTCCCGAAAAATTTCCTTCTTGAAAATAAAAGCCACTTACCGGGAACCTGCTCCTCTGTTTGTCCTCCACCAAGTACCTGGTGCTGTGACTGGCTACCTTCCTCCTGGCTTGAGAAGAGCTCCTGGCTGCATGCGTCCAGGGACTCCGAGGTGTCTCTCCCCACCCCAGTACCCTCACTCTCGCTTTCCTCCTCTTCCTCCTCCTCTCACTCTGAAGTGTCCATAGTGGTGCTTGCAGTGGAGGTGGGGCTACCCCCAAGTATCACGTCCAGCTCTTTGCAGAAATGGCAGGTCATGCGTGCAGCACCAGAGCAGCGGTTTCCCTTGCAGGCTTTGCAGTAGGCACTCTACAGCTCCTTTACTTTAACCCCGCACTGCAGTGTGTCCCAGTCGTTGCCCCTTTCCATCATGCCCCTTGATATCTGCTCAAAGGTATCACAATTTCTATGGCTGGAGCACAGCTGTGACTGGACAGCTTCCTCCTCCCAAACACTGATGAAGTCCAGCAACTCGCCATTGCTCCATGCTGGAGCTCGTTTGGTGCGTGGAGGCATGGTCACCTGGAAAGATTCACTGATTGCACTCCACACCTGGCTGAGCAAACAGGAGGGGGATTTTTAAAATTCCCAGGGCATTTAAAGGGTGGGTCTGATGGTTAGTCACCTGAGACCAGGGCAGTAGAGTTTGAACTGATGAGCAGAGTGGCTAGAACAAATATTCTGGAATACTGCCGAATACTTCTGGAGGCCAATCAGAGCGCTTTGGATGGCCACACTGTCACCCAGCGCTGCAGTAGCAGCGCTATTCTCTTTATTCCTCTTGTCGAGGTGGAGTACAAGCAGCGCTGTAGCCAGGGAGATACAGCGCTGTATGTGCCTTGCCAGTGAGGACGGGGAGTGAGTTACAGTGCTGTAAAGCCACCACCAGTGCTGCAACTCTCAAATGTAGCCAAGGCCGGAGAAAGATGAATTGTTATGGATCCTTTAAAAAGTGATAATCAAAGCGTGGCCTGAAGAAATAACCAGTTGCTGGTCAAGAATAACAGGCTATTGGAACTGGAGATATGAACTTGCTGTGATAGGGTAATTTTCAAGGGCAGCAAGGTTGTAATGCCAATGTGCATCCGGAAAGAAATCATAGAATCATAGAATATCAGGGTTGGAAGGGACCTCAGGAGGTCATCTACTCCAACCTGCTGCTCAAAGCAGGACCAATTCCCAACTAAATCATCCCAGCCAGGGATTTGTCAAGACTGACCTTAAAAATCTCTAAGAAAGGAGATTCTACCACCTCCCTAGGTAACGCACTCCAGTGCTTCACCACCCTCCTAGTGAAAAAGTTTTTCCTAATATCCAACCTAAGCCTCCTCCATTGCAACTTGAGACCATTTCTCCTTGTTCTGTCATCAGGTGTCACTGAGAACAATCTAGAGCCATCCTCTTTGGAACCCCCTTTCACGTAGTTGAAAGCAGCTATCAAATCCCCCCTCATTCTTCTCTTCTGCAGACTAAACAATCCCAGTCCCTGCAGACTAAACAATCCTCATAAGTCATGTGCTCCAGCCCCCTAATCATTTTTGTTGCCCTCTGCTGGAATCTTTCCAATTTTTCCACATCCTGCTTGTAGTGTGAGGCCCAAAATTGGACACAGTACTCCAGATAAGGCCTCATCAATGTCAAATAGAGGGGAATGATCACATCACTCAATCTGCTGGCAATGCCCCTAATTATACAGCCCAAAATGCCGTTGGCCTTCTTGGCAACAAGGGCACACTGTTGGCTCATATCCAGCTTCTCGTCCACTGTAACCCCTAGGTCCTTTTCTGCAGAACTGCTTCCTAGCCATTTGGTCGCTAATCTGTAACAGTGAATGGGATTCTTCCATCCTAAGTGCAGGACTCTGCACTTGTCCTTGTTGAACCTCATCAGGTTTCTTTTGACCCAATCCTCTAATTTGTCTAGGTCCCTCTGTATCCTATCCCTACCCTCCAGCGTAACTACCACTCCTCCCAATTTAGCGTCATATGCAAACTTGCTGAGAGTGCAGTCCACGCCATCCTTCAGATCATTAATGAAGATATTGAACAAAACTGGCCCCAGGACCAACCCTTGGGACATTCCACTTGAAACTGATTGCCAACTAGACACGGAGCCATTGATCACTACCCATTGAGCCAGCTTTCTATCCATCTTATAATCCATTCATCCAGCCCATACTTCTTTAACTTGCTGGCTAGAATACTGATTTTTCCAGTGACCAAGGTGAGGCTGATTGGCCTGTAGTTCCCCCAATCCTCCTTCCTTTTTTTAAAGATGGGTACTACATTAGCCTGTTCCCAGTCATCTGGAACCTCCCCCTATCGCCATGACTTTTCAAAGATAATGGCCAATGGCTGTGCAATCACATCTGCCAACTCCTTTAGCACTCTCGAATGCAGCGCATCCAGCCCCATGGACTTGTGGTAGTCCAGTTTTTCTAAATAATCCCGAACTACTTCTTTCTCCACAGACGGCTGGTCACCTTCTCCCCATACTGTGCTGCCCAGTGCAGCAGTCTGGGAACGACATTGTTTGTGAAGACAGAGGTAAAAAAATCATTGAGTACATTAGCTTGTTCCACATCCTCTGTCACTAGGTTGCCTCTCTCATTCAGTAAGGGGCCCACACGTTCCTTGACTTTCTTCTTGTTGCTAACATACCTGAAGAAACCCTTCTTGTTACTCTTAACATCCTTGCTAGCTGCAACTCCAAAGTGTGATTTGGCCTTCCTGATTTCACTCCTGCATGCCTGAGCAATATTTTTACACTCTTCACTGGTCATTTGTCCAATCTTCTACTTCTTTTAAGCTTCTTTTTTGCATTAAAGATCAGCAAGGATTTCACTGGTAAGTCAAAGTGATCACCTGCGACATTTACTATTCTTTCTACAAATCGGGATATTTTTTTCCTGAAACCTCAATAAGGATTCTTTAAAATACAGCCAGCTGTCTTAGACTCCTTTCCCCCTCATGTTATTTTCCCAGGGGATCCTGCCCATCAGTTCCCTGAGAGAGTCAAAGTCTGCTTTTCTGAAGTCCAAGGTTCGTATTCTGCTGCTCTTCCTTCTTCCTTGTGTCAGGATTTTGAACTCAACCATCTCATGGTCACTGCCTCCCAGGCTCCCATTCACTTTTGCTTCCCCTACTAATTCTTCTCTGTTTGTGAGCAGCACATCTAGAAGAGCTTTGCCCCTAGTTGGTTCCTCCAGAACTTGCACCAGGAAATTGTCCCCTACATTTTCCAAAAACTTCCTGGATTGTCTGTGCACCGCTGTATTGCTCTCCCAGCAGATATCTCGGTGATTAACATCTCCCATGAGAACCAGGGCCTGTGATCTAGTAAATTCTGTTAGTTGCCAGAAGAAAGCCTCGTCCATCTCATCCCCCTGGTCTGGTGGTCTATAGCAGACTCCCACCATGACATCACCCTTGTTGCTCACACTTCTAAACTTAATCCAGAGACTCTCAGGTTTTTCTGCAGTTTCATACAAGAGGTCTGAGCAGTCATACTCCTCTCTTACATAGAATGCTACTCCCCCACCTTTTCTGCTCTGCTATAGAAGATACAGGAGGGTCATGGAGGAATTGAGAAAAGCAAACAATGAGCATGAGAGGTGATATATTGGCTGAAGATCAATCACATAAGAACATAAGAATAGCCATACTGCATCAGACCAAGGATTCATCTAGCCCAGTAGCCTGTCTTCCAACAGTGGTCAATACACAGCATTACTAATGAAGTAGGAAACTGCTTTTCATGATTCAAATACAATCCATGCCAACAAGCAGAGCCACTGAGACCTCATCTAGTTCCACAAAGGCCTTATGAGAAGATCAACAGTGACTGATTTACCTGGCAATCAAAAGACTGTTTAATAAGCACATTCTATTATTCTCTGTATCCAAAAATTTGCACACTGCATAGTACTAATAATAAGTCAGTGATAGCTGGCAAGAAGGGAATCTTTTCTCATAGACTCATAGACTCGTAGGTCAGAAGGGACCAATATGATCATCTAGTCTGATCTCCTGCACAAAGCAGGCGACAGAACCCTACCCATCCACTTTTGTAACAACCCCTAACCCATGACTGAGTTATTGAAGTCCTCAAAATTGTGGTTTGAAGACCTCAAGCTGCAGAGAATCCACCAGCAAGTGACCCATGCCCCACACTGCAGAGGAATGCGAAAAACCTCCAGGGCCCGTGCCAATCCGCCCTGGAGGAAAATTCCTTCCCGACCCCAAATATGGCGATCAGCTAAACCCTGAGCATGTGGGCAAGACTCACCAGCCAGCACCCAGGAAAGAATTCTCTGCAGTAACTCAGATCCCATCCCATCCCACATCCCCTCACAGACCATTGAGCAGACTTATCTGCTGATAATCCAAGATCAATTGCCCAAATTAAACTATCTCATCATATCATCCCCTCCATATACTTATCAAGCTTAGTCTTAAAGCCAGATAAGTCTTTTGCCCCCACTACTCCCCTGGAAGGCTGTTCCAGAACTTCACTCCCCTAATGGTTAGAAACCTTCGTCTAATTTCAAGTCTAAACTTCCTAATATCCAGTTTGTACTCATTTGTCCTCGTGCCTACATTAGTACTAAGCTTAAATAATTCCTCTCCCTCCCTAACGTTAATTCCCCTGATATATTTATATAGAGCAAGCATATCCCCCCGGAGCCTTCTTTTGGCTAGGCTAATCAAGCCAAGCTCTTTGAGTCTCCATTCATAAGACAGGTTTTCCATTCCTCAGATCATCCTAGTAGCCCATTTCTGAACCTGTTCCAGTTTGAATTCATCCTTCTTAAACATGGGACACCAGAACTGCACACAATATTCCAGGTGGGGTCTCACCAGCGCCTTATATAACAGCACTAACACCTCCTTATCCTTGCTGGAAATACCACAACTGATGCTCCCTAAAACCCCATTCGCTTTTTTAACGGCCATATCACATTGGCGGCTCATAGACATCCTGCTATCAACCAATACCCCAAGGTCCTTCTCCTCCTCTGTTGCTTCCAACTGATGTGTCCCCAATGTATATCTAAAATTCTTATTATTAATCCCTAAGTGCATGACCTTGCACTTTTCACTATTATATTTCATCCTATTACTATTACTCCACTTTACAAGGTGGTCCAGATCTTCCTGTATAGTATCCCGGTCCTTCTCCATGTTAGCAATACCCCCCAGCTTTGTGTCATCCGCAAACTTTATTAGCACATTCCCGCTCTTTGTGCCAAGGTCAGTAATAAAAAGGTTAAATAAGATCGGTCCCAAAACTGATCCTTGAGGGACTCCACTAGTAACCTCCTTCCAGCCTGACAGTTCGCCCTTCAGTACGACCCGCTGGAGTCTCCCCTTTAACCAGTTCCTTATCCACCTTACAACTTTCATATTCATCCCCATCTTTTCCAATTTCACTAACAGTTCCCCATGTGGAACCGTGTCAAATGCCTTACTGAAATCAAGGTAAATTAGATCTACCGCATTTCCTTTGTCTAAGTAATCCGTCACCTTCTCAAAGAAGGAGATCAGGTTGGTTTGGCACGATCTACCTTTAGTAAATCCACATTGCAATTCATCCCAATTACCATTGACCTCAATGTCCTTAACTACTTTCTCCTTCAAAATTTTTTCCAAGACCTTACATACTACAGACGTCAAGCTAACAGGCCTATAGTTACCCGGATCACTTTTTTTCCCTTTCTTAAAAATAGGAACTACGTTAGCAATTCTCCAGTCGTACGGTACAACCCCTCAGTTTACCGATTGATTAAAAATTCTCGCTAACGGGCTCGCAATTTCATGTGCCAGTTCCTTTAATATCCTTGGATGGAGATTGTCCAGGCCCTCCGATTTTGTCCCATTAAGCTGTTCAAGTTTAGCCTCTACTTCAAATGTGGTAATATCCACCTCCATATCCTCATTCCTGTTTATTATCCCTCCATCATCCCTAAACTCCTCACTAGTCTTATTAAAGTCTGAGGCAAAGTACTTATTTAGATATTGGGCCATGCCTAGATTATCCTTAACCTCCATTCCATCCTCAGTGTATAGCGGCCCCACTTCTTCTTTCTTTGTTTTCTTCTTATTTATGTGGCTGTAAAACCTTTTACTATTGGTTTTAATTCCCTTTGCAAGGTCCAGTTCTACATGGCTTTTAGCCTTCCTCACTTTATCCCTACATGTTCTGACCTCACTAAGGTAGCTTCCCTTGCTAATCCCGCCTTTCTTCCACTCCCTGTAAGCTTTCTGCTTTTTCCTAATCCCCTCTCTGAGATGCTTGCTCATCCAGCTTGGCCTACAACTCCTGCCAATGGTTTTTTTCCCCTTTCTTGGGATGCAGGCTTCCGACAGTTTCTGCAGCTTCGACTTAAAGTAATTCCAGGCCTCCTCCGCAGTTAAATCCACAAGTTCCTCCGTCCAATCCACTTCCCTAACTAATTTCCTTAACTCTTTAAAATTAGCCCTTGAGAAGTCAAAAACCCTAATCCCAGATCTATGTTTGTTTATCCTTCCATCTAGTTTGAACTGAATTAGCTCATGATTACTCGAACCAAGGTTGTCCCCTACCACCAATTCTTCTACGAGGTCCTCACTACTCACCAAAACCAAATCTAAAATGGCATCCCCTCTTGTTGGTACTTCAACTACTTGGTGAAGAAATCCATCTGCTATCACATCCAGAAAAATCTGACCTCTATTATTCTTGCAAGCACTTGTCCTCCAGTCTATATCTGGGAAGTTGAAGTCTCCCATGATCACACATTTCCCCTTAGTGTTTACTTCATTAAAGATATTAAAGAGGTTTCTATCCATATCCAAATCAGATCCCGGCAGTCTGTAGCACACCCCAAGCACTATCTCAGGGAAGGCTCTAGTAGCCTTTTTACCCAGTGTGATTTTTGCCCAGACAGACTCTGTCTTATCCATTCCATCACTTCTTATTTCATTACAGTTAACCTCATCATTGATGTACAATGCTACTCCACCACCTTTGCCTTTCTTCCTGTCTTTTCTAAACAGCACATAGCCTTCAATACCTGTACTCCAGTCATGAGTACTATTCTACCAGGTTTCTGTTATCCCTATAATATCTGGTTTCACTTCCTGCACCAGTAGCTCCAGTTCCTCCATCTTGTTACCTAGGCTCCTCACATTAGTGTACAGGCATTTTAATTTTTGACGTTTGGCATCAGTGACATTCTTTACCCCGTTGTGCGCAGACATTCTTCCACCAGCATCACCTGTTAGTCTAGTTTCTACACCGCTTTTCTTCCTTGGGTCAATTCTTTGGTCCACAAGCATATCCCCTCTCACTTTGTTTACTTCCCTCTCCAGGTTAAATTCTGGCGTGGAGATCTCCTGGACATCTCCTAACCATCTCCCCCAACTTCCTACTTTAAAGCTCTCTTAGTGAGATCGGCGACCCTCCATCCTAGAAGTCTATTTCCCTCTTACTTAGGTGAAGTCCATCCCGAGAGAACAGTCGTCTGTCCGTAAATGCTTCCCAATGACCGTACATCCCAAAGCCCTCCTTATAGCACCACTGCCTGAGCCATCTGTTAATTGTCATAATCTTGTCACTCCTTCATCGCCCCTCTTTAGGAACTGGCAGAATCCCACTGAAGATCACTTGAGCCTCGATTTCCTTGAGCATCTTCCCCAGTCTGGCATAGTCCTCCTTGATACAGTCCAGCGAGTAACTAGCCGTATCATTCTTTCCCACATGAAGGACAATCAACGGCTTCTTTCCAGATATGGAATTCCAGATGAAGTCTTTAACGATAATCAGCTGCAATTTTCCAGTGCACATTTTAGTCAATTTTCTTTAGTCTGGGATTTAATCACAAAACATCAAATCCAAATTACGCCCAATTGAATCAATCCATGGAAAGGTCTGCATAGACAGTAAAGAACCTTATGTAAAAGATATTTGACTGTGGGAATGATTTTCATAAAGCTTTATTGATTTACCAAAGTACAGCTCTGGAGAAGGCTCTTCTCCAGTTCAGCTGTTAATGGGAAGAAGGAGCAGATCTAATTTGTCAGTCACTGATAACTTGCTGAAATCTCACGACAATGAAACCATATGGATGATGAAAGAAATGAGAAGTGGAAGCAGAAATATTATTTTGAGAAAAGGCCCATGTTCTCCCATCTCTTCATCCAGTTGATGGAGTGTGCCTGAGGAATCACATCTCTTATACTTGGCAGGACTGCCTACAGGATTCAGGGGCCTGGGGCAAAGCAATTTTGGGGGCCCCTTCTATTAAAAAAAGTTGCAATACTATAGAATACTGTATTCTCATGGGGGCCCCTGTGGGGCCCTGGGAAAAACAAGCATTTAAAAACCTTCCGTATCTCAGCACAAACCCAGTTTTCAGAAAACTTCTTTTCAAGTCACTTTTACAAGGTATCACTGGTTCTCAACATCAGCTAGTGCTAAAAGGCACTAAAGCTCATTAAAAGGGTTGGACAAATATTTTCCATCAAAACTTTTTTTGGATCAAAAACTAGGGGTTTTTAAAAAGCAGAAAAAATCACAGACAATGTCTGCCTTCCTTCAAAATTTGTTATGGTTTTTTTAATTGAAAAGCTGAAATTAGTCTGCCAAAACCTGAACATGAGTTGGGGTTTCAGAAGTGTGTGGCCAAATATTTGCTGCTTGCTGTGTTTGATTGTTTAAAGAAACAATAAAAAAATTCTGCTTATAAAAAATTCAAAACTTTTGAACCACCTCAGCTTGTAACCAAACTTCTGAGCCTATCCAGTCAGAAATTTTTCCAGGTTTCTGATACTCTACTGGCTTCTTTGATTCATATCTGTCTCCATAACTTTGGGTTCATTTAGGTTAGAACATAAGAGCATACCGACAGTGGCCAATGCCAAGTACCCCAGAGGGAGTGAACCTAACAGGCAATGATCAAGTGATTTCTCTCCTGCCATCCATCTCCACTCTCTGACAAACAGAGGCTAGGGACACCATTCCTTACCCATCCTGGCCAATAGCCATTAATGGACTTAACCTCCATGAATTTATCTGTTTCCTAGAAACTGGCTTCATGGGGTCTCTCACAAACTGACAGACCCCCAAATGTCCACGATCCAACCACCCCTTCCCCATCCCCTGACTGTCCCCCAGAACCTCTGCCCCCTCCCTGTCCCCTGACTGTCCCCGGGACTCCCTGCCCCTTATCCAACCGCCCTGGTCCTTGTTGAGTTGTGTGGAGAAGGAAATTCTATTTTGCAGAGGATTTTAATAGGGAGGATGGAACCCTGGATTCTGAGCCAGTCTGGCAGGTGGGTTGTTAGGAGCCAAGCAGGAGACCTGGCAGAAAACCAGGCAGGTTTAACTGAAACCAAACCAACTCCACAAAATACTTATATTTCAACAAATGCTAAACTTAAAAGAAACACTTCACAGGAATATTTCTGACCAGCTCTAGGTCCTAGGACTGGGTAGGTTGCTGTGTTTAAACTCCAAATGCTTGGTCCAATCTGCCCCATTCTACAAGCAAAGTATTTGATCTTGAGAAGTATTTTATGAGCCCCAGGGTTGATTCATCTCTGGCAGCAATGTTTTATCACATGCAGAGAGAGAGTAAATGTCTGCAGTGACAGGGAAAAGCACCTCAGCTTTGTTTTGGATTTAGAATATTAACAGCCCCCAGAAAGAAAGCATGGTTTTGTGGTTAAGGAGCTGGTTTGGAGTTTGTGCGATGTGTGCTCAATTCTGACTGTCACAGACTTTCAGTATCACCTGAGGCAAGTCATTTTATAGCTCAGGCCTCAGTTCCCCATCTCTAAAATGGAAATAAATCTTTCTTTGTTGGTCTTGTCCATTCAGATAAGAAGTGTTGTGGGGCAGGGTGTCTGTACAGTGCCTAGCATCATGGGGCCCTGATTTTATCTGAGCTCTCTAGGTTCTGTTGCAGCATTAATAATTCCCCAAGAATGCACTCCTGTGCACCAGCTGGTCCTGGATCTCGAGAGATGAAAAGTCAAGTCCAGCAACCTCCATGGCAAACTAGTCCCTATATCTTTTCATACCAAATTTCAAGGCAGAGAAATTCTATTAACACCCTCATTGAAACTTTGATTGTGATGGAAACACTGACTGGGCATTAGCTACGTTGGTGCAAATCTCAACAGTGTAACTATAGTACAGAGGTAAAAGGACTCTTCAGTCCCCGGGACTCCCTGCCCCTTATCCAACCCCACCCCCACCTGGCCCCAGCTGCTTATCCCCTCTCCCACAGCTCACAGCCCCGCCTCCTTACCACACAACTCTGAGCGGGGAGGAGCTCAGGCCCCACTGGAGGCACGCAGCTGGAGGACTGTCCAGGGACAGTCCTGGACGCACTGCCGGAGGGATGGCGAGGGGGGTTGTCTCAGCCTTTCTCGTGGGGGCCCCTGCGGGGCCCGGGGCCTGCTGCAAATTGCCCCAGTTGCCCCTCCTCTGGACGGCCCTGATACTTGGTACCATTAGAGAACAGCTGCATCCTAACCTGGAGGCAGGGTGGAGTGTGGGAAGTGGCCATTTAACTAGGTGATGGTCCACTTGATCTTGTTGTCATCTAGTTGAAATGTTGTTTAACCTTTTGTCTCTGAGGAACTGGTTTGAGGCTGCTTCCCCAGACTTGGAACATGTTTTATATGGTAGAAGCTTATAATTTTACATACAATGTTGCCACACATATTTAATCAGGACAATAATGATCAGCAAACCTTGAGTTTTTAAATGATAGCTTAGAAGGCATCGTTTGTACAAGATTTATCATGGTCTTACGAAAGGGATGCATATAGGGATACAGACTGTCACACCATTAAATCCAGAGCATGATTCTGAGCTTTTCTCCTCACACACACAACTGATAAACTTATGTTTTCTTCTAAATGCAAGACAAGAGTCTCCTGGGGCTCTGAGCACAAGGCCATAGTGCCTAGGCCTTAACCCTGCCCAGACTATGGGCGTATAGTACTTCGGCTTTAACACTGCACTGAGCATGGGCCAACAGTGCCTAAGCCTCCATACTGCCCTCCAGCTGTTCATGTCATTCCCCCGCTCAGAAAGGAGGTCTCTTTTGTGGGGAGGGTGCCCATTCTTATGCTCCTGGCACACACAGAGGAGTTAGATATAAGCATAAATCCTTTGGCTGGAAGGTTGCAGCTTAACACAGCTTTAATGCTTAGAATCTAGAACGATAACACGCAAGAACCCAAAACAAAGAGAGACAAAGCAGGCTGCTCCCTAAGGTAGAGATGCCCAGGTCTACCCACTTTGGTCTAGGCTGCTCTGTGTACATCTGCCTGCTGCTGGACCCAGATCATACACTTCCCTACAGAGCCCCCTGCTTGCCTGCAGGACCAGGAAAACCCTCATTTACAGTGACAGTTTACAATTCCAATACAGTTTTCAATGCACCACGCACATGATGGATCATTTTAGAGGGAACTGGAAGTGAAACAGAAATAGATTCACAGATGTTAAGGTCAGAAGAGCCCATTGTGTCCATGCAGTCTGACACTGCGTACGGATTGGAGAATTGGGGGCAGGATGATACCTGACACTCTGTGCAGAGCTGAGATGGTCTTCCTGACCTCTCACCGTGTATCTTGCTGTAATGTCTACTGATAGGATAGTCTCCAATTGATGTCAGGGGAGGAGGGAGCAAGTATCTGACAGTGCCCCCTTGGGTCTGTCACAGTCACTGCCAACTCCATCCCTGTCTTTTGGCAACGTCACTTAAAGAGGTGGGTGACTTCCGGCCAAGCTGACCCTGTAGAAAGATGCCCAGATGTCACCCACTGGCCAGGATGTGAAACAGGCCCCTTTGGACCTGATCCACACAACACATGAGTTTGTCACAGCCCCAGCTGCACAGCCTGGCTCTTCAGCTCACGCTGTAGAGCCTCATGCAATTAGTTGTGAAGAGCCCCAGATCACGCATTGGCTGTGTTTTCCAAGGTGGTGGCAGGCACAAAACCAAGGCCTCTTCTGCAGCGGGGAAAGCAATGTGAATACCACTGGGATTATCTCAGAAGTGGCCCTGCTCTGCTGCAGGCTCACCCAGCACTGGTATCGGGGACACCTGCACCAATGTATGGTCACAGAACCGACAAGGGGAGGAAATGAGGGTGGATACACGGCATATCACAATGATAGAAATTCCTATCATTCCTGGCAGGTGGCAGAGCAGCCTGGGTGGGGTGAAATCCTCTCCTGTCACTGGGGAGCTGCTCTGCCTGAGAGTAGAGTGGGTCAGGTCAGACGGTGGATGGAACATGTTCCCTGCACTGCTGGCCCCACATGCAGTCTGGGGAGTGTTAACCATCCCTGCTTTCTCCTTACAGGTCCCTGCCCAAAGTGTCCCCATGGTGACGTGGTGGCAGCTCTGTGTGTGCAGCCTGGGGATCCTCCTCCTGACGCCGTGTTCTCTCTCTGGTAAAAATGTTTGAATCCCAATTATTTTCCTCCCTGTCCCCCATGTACGCTGCCCCCTGCAGGGCTGGGATAGGGGCATCTGAGGACCAATGACCTTTCCCCCATCCTGAGTCCTGCAGAGTAAAATGGTCAGGCACAGGAGGCTGTGGGGAGGGGATGACATTGGGATGATCGGGGTGTGTCCTAGCTCTGGGTGGCAGGATTGTCAGGCCTTACAGCAAGTCACCCAGCTCCTGCTGCCCTGGCAAAGGATCCCAGAGCCCCTGACACTGATCCTTTCCCATCCTTCCATGGGACCTGAAGGCACCGTGCTCCTACACCTTTCCCACTGGGAACCTATATTTTCATGGCCTGCAAGGCTGAGACCTTCACAGCTGCCTGAGGGATTGGAGTGCACAGTTCCCACTAGGATGAATGGGAGCTGCAATGTCACTAATGCTAAGTCTTTAACCACCATGAGCCAGGCCTCAAAAATCAGGAGACTGGCTAAAAAAATCATCAGATTTTAAAACCAAGCCAAACCGACATCACCTTTCAGGGTGTTCTTGTTTCCCTTGTTTTTGAGGCTTTCGTCACACTCGGGTCAGATTTGCACATTTTCTCTTCTTAAATGAAGCTGACATTCTCACAGGATTATGTGGCTCCAGGATCTGGAACTTTATGAATAACACATGGTTGCCCAAGAGCTGGCTACACTGGTATCAAAAATTTCCTTTGTGACTTTGAAAATCTGACCTTTATCCCTCCCCACCAGTAGCCACACAGTGAGTGTCAGGTGCTGCAGCTCGGCAGTAATTACTCTACATGCCCCATGGTGGGATGGATGAGCCTGGAGACCCTTCAGAAACAGCTATTGTGCAGACATAAATCACCTTCAGATGCTTAATTTCCTTCAGATGCAGATTACTGGAATGGTGAATCCCCATCTAAGTCAGTTTCTGTTTGAGGTATTGAATCCATGGAAGGGACGTGCATTGGCCCAAAGGTCCATCAAAGATTCGATACCTCAGGCCAGGTAGAAGCCCTCTGAGGTAGCCCTTCAGAAATCATTGTGAGTCGACGTGAATCTGAAACTTGGTCATCAAAGAATTGCTTGCAGTGGAAAGAACTTGTAACTGGGTGCCATGGGGCTGTGCACTGGAGGATTAGCTTGTGTCAACTGTGGTATGACTGCACTGTATCCATACTGAGAGTAACTCAATTGAGCTACACATGACAGCCTCAGGAACCTTCTGCTATGAGCTATGGATGACTGAGAGAATTATGTTTAGCTCAGTGATGCCCTCTCTTCTTTCCTATCACTCACTGCATGTCTGTACCAGCTGAGCCCTGACTCAGTGATGCTTTGGAGGGGCAGATATGCCCCATCACACATTATTGATGGTATTATGGCCCTGCGGCCAAGTCCAATGGACTGCGCCTCCTTTTGGGGCAGTATAGCGTAATGGTGAGGGTCAGGGAGGGGCCGTCCTTAGGTTCAGAACCATCTGGCCTAGTGGCTGGAGTCAATAGGATTGCCCTTCAGTGCAGGGCAGTATGACCTAATGGCTAGAGTCAATGGTACAGCATCAATAGGGCTGCCCTCCTGTGCAGGTCAACATGGCCTATTGGCCAGAGTCACAAGAACTCCAGTGCAGGGCAGCATGGTCTATGGGGCTAAATAAATAGGAATACTGTTCTGAGTGGGGCAGTGTGTACTTGTGGCCAGGCAGGGGATAAATCTTCCTAACTGGTTGCTTGACTTTGGCTTGAGAGAGAAGCCAGGCAGCCTCCAGTGTATGTTCATATATTATACTCCCACCATACCCTGTAGCACTTTAGCTCTTCTCTGTTTCTTATCCCTTTCTCATTTTACTAACAAACACATCTGACTGGGCAGAAGCAACACACAGTGCTTTTGACCTTAGTCCTCACACATTAGTCTAAGATATAAGAATATATAGTTCTTCTTCGAGTGCTGTCCCTGTGGGTGCTCCACTGTAGGTGAGGGTGTGTCCCAGCACCATTGATCAGAGATTTTCGGTAGCAGTGCCTGGTTGGGACCCACGCACTCAGTTAGTATCTCTCATCTCATTGGAATCTTCCTGAGCGTGTGCTTCCCGCACCCTCCTCAGTTCCTTCTCAACTGTCCTCAGCCGAAGACGGAACTCAGAGCAGTGCTGATCCTCTTCCCTAGTTTTTGAAGGAAACAATTACAAAGAACATAGAAATAGTTAGTTAGTAACATCCCAGTCAGGGGTGGCTCTAGGTATTTTGCCGCCTCAAGCACGGCAGGCAGGTTGTCTTCGGCGGCTTGCCTGCGGGAGGTCCCCGGTCCCGCGGATTCGGCGGCCGACCTGTGAGAGGACTGCTGAAGCCGCGGGACCAGCAGACTCTCCACAGGCCTGCTGCCGAAGGCAATCTGCCTGCCACCCTTGCAGCAACCGGCAGAGCGCCCCCGGTAGCTTGCCGCCCCAGGCACGCACTTGACGTGTTGGTGCCTGGAGTTGCCCCTGATCCCAGTTGTTTCCCTTCCTTTAGAATAATTACTTAGTTAAAAACAATCCCCTCAAGTTTGTCTCCCACTAAGACGCTATCCCCTGACATTACTAGTGCAATAATGCCAGGGGCTTCAGGATTCAAAGAATGTGCTTCCTGTCAGGACTTTATGCCAATGTCCGATTGATATTCACGCTGTGTGAAGTGCCTTGGTAAGACACACTTCCCTGCCAAGTGTATCCATTGCACAAGCCTCAAAACCAGGGCTTGTCCTGACAGGGACCTGCAGTTGAAACGACTTCTCATGCAGAAATCCCTGCAGCCGCCTCTGGA
Source organism: Aldabrachelys gigantea (assembly GCA_026122505.1). Classification (NCBI taxonomy): domain Eukaryota; kingdom Metazoa; phylum Chordata; order Testudines; family Testudinidae; genus Aldabrachelys; species Aldabrachelys gigantea. The sequence continues at coordinate 15,370,629 of CM047489.1, read as the reverse complement.
GATGGGCAATAGTAAACCCTCTCCCTCATGCTCACCGGCCAGGTCCGAACCGACTGGGAGCATGGCTTCACCCTCACTGGACAGGGCTGGCTCCAGGCGCCCAGCACGCCAAGCACGTGCTTGAGGCAGCATGCCACGGGGGGCGCTCTGCCGGTTGCCGGGAGGGCAGCAGGCAGCTCCGGTGGACCTCTCACAGGCATTCCTGCGGAGGTCCACTGGAGCTGCGGGACCACCTGACCATCTGCAGAAATGCCTGCAGGAGGTCCACCGGAGCCGCGGGACCGGCAAGCGGCAGAGTGCCCCCTGTGGCGTGCCGCCGTGCTTGGGGCGGCGAAATGGCTAGAGCCGGCCCTGTCTCTGGAGCAGAGGCAAGAAGCTCTGCAGCTGCCTATGGAGCAGGGCAGTAAACCTGCTCCCTTGTGAGGTCAGAACCAACCGGGAGCCTGGCTTCACCCTCTCATGTGAAGAGGCAGGAAGCCCTAATTTTTCCTCTCAGAGACACTAAAGAGGGTAAAGGATCTCCTGCAGGTCTTTACCGTTGGTACTGTCAGCGCTGTGAGCAGGCAACTCTGACCACCCCTGCACTTTACAAGCAACTCTCACTGAGCTCAAAAGCAGGGACTTGACTTCCTGCAGCGGGAAGCTTTCCTCAGCCCCAGTTCCCCCAGCATCGACAATGGACCCGGTTTGGACAACAAGCCTGCCTACTACCCCCCAGCAGATTCAGACACCCTGCGGGCTCTCACAAAGAGCTCTCAACTCCTGTAAAAGTGAAACTAAAATCAATACAGACTGCCGCTCAAACTCCACGCTCTGCAGCACACCAGCCTAGGGAGCAGCAACAATTCCTGCATCAGCAGGATATCTCTGTGGCCCCTAAGCTTGACTCTCCGCTTGGGACAGGGAGCACTCATTGTTTGAACAGCAGCTCTCCCCACATAACCTGGATATTTTCACTGACAGTGAGAATGGCACACAGCAGCAGGCAGAGTTCTCCCTGCCTGAGTCTTCCCCTCCCCCACCGGAGCCATACATCCCCTAAGACATGGGGCATCATAAGAATCAGCCTCAGTTTCCCTACTTTGTCCCCCAGTGGCTGGGACCCATTTTTTTCCTTTCCGGTTCCCTGGCCTCAGTGGTACCCGTGGTCGGCTCCTGCCACCGCTTCTCCTTGTGCCCCTTCTACCGGACTGCGAGCTCATCCTATGCCTGTATCCCCAGCTCTATCAACATCTAGAGCCCCTGAACCCCTTCCTGAAGACATGGGCTATGAACTCTTCCCTCTTTTATTGTCTCCTGCCTCGCCATCAGCCACAGAACTCACCCTTATGCCTTCACCTCCACAAAACATGGATGACTTTATGCAATTCCAGGAACTTTTTTAAGAAAATGGCACTCAGCCAGGACATTCCTTTGGAGGAAGTCCAGGAGACATAACATAGACTTGTCAAAATCCTCCAGCCCTCTGCACCTTCAAAGATAGCACTACCCATAGAGAAAGCTCTCCTAGAACCAGCTGGTACTCTCTTGCAGACCCTGCCTCCATTCACCAACATGCAAGAAAGCTCAACATAAATACTACGTGCCTGCGAGGGACATCGATTTCTTATCTTCCCACCCACAACCCAATTTTATTGTGGTTGATGCAGCGACGTACAGAACAAAGCAGCCACTCTACCAGCCCACTCTACAGGAAAAGGACCTCAAATAACTTGATCTCCTGGATCGCAAGGTTTATAGTCTTCTACTTTGCAATTTAGAATTGCAAATTTATTCCACCCTCCTTGCAAGCTATGACCATGACAAATACAACAAGCTCTTTGATTTGCCTACCATCTACCGGAGGACAGGAGAGCAGACTTAGAATCATAGAATCATAGACTCATAGGTCAGAAGGGACCAACATGATCATCTAGTCTGACCTCCTGCACAAGGCAGGCCACACAACCCCACCCATCCACTTTTAGTTAGTTCTCATCAAAGGTCAATTGGTGTCTAGGATGGCACTACAAGCATCCATGGACATGACTGATCCAGCAATTTGCACCATTGCAGTGGTGATGCTCTGGTCTTGTCGGCTCTTGCCATCCAGTATCCCCAAATATTTGCAGTCCAAAGTGGAGAGTCTCCCCTTTGACAAAGATAACCTCTTTTCAAAAAAAAAAAAAATCTTTCACACTATGAAAGACTCTAGAGTCACTTTGCGCACATTGGGCATATGTCCATCCCTCCCCAGGAGACAAGGATATCAACTTTAGCAAAGGCCCAGCACACAACAATATCACCGACCCCAGTCCAGACCACATGACACTGGGAAAAACCGCAACAGACCTCCTAGACGCAGGCAAAAACAGGCGCAACCAACTACTTCCCACCATTGGGTAACAAACAGTTTTGAAGTGCTGGTCGGGGGTCTATGCAACCATTCCTTGACTCCACCACCTATTTGCCTATTTGGCTACAGCCTCCAGACTTTCCACCATGTCTGGCAACAGATCACGCAGGACCGCTGGGTCCTGGAAATAGCTCGGTCAGGTTACTCTATCCCTTTCTATATTCCTCGCCCACCCTTTCTCCTTCCCTGTCCCTCTTAGGGACCCCTCTCATGAGCACCTTCTCTGCATGGAGTTGGCTCATCTTCTCCACCTAGATGCAGTTGAACATGTGCTGACTCAAAGTCGGGGAAAAGGATTCTACTCCCAAAAGAAAGGCGGGAGGTGGAGATCTATATTGGACCTACACCAACTGAACAAGTTTGTACATATACAAAAATTCAAGATGGTCATATTGGCACAATAATACCTACATTGCACAAGGGGACTGGATCACAGCCCTCACCTTACAAGATGCCTATTTCCATATATACATTCATCCAACCCAACAGACAGTTTCTGCATAACACTGACTCCTCCACTGAACATATTGGCCTCCCTATACTGGTAGACAAAACCAGAGAACCTAAGCATGGATGTTCCCTTCCATCCACACTCTCCTGTACTCATGCTGACCACGGTCACTTCCCAGATAGATCGCGGAGCACACTTAGGTGACCACAAGGCACGGGGCTGCTGGCCCCTATCAGAAATGGATCTGCACATCAATCTCCTAGAACTTCGAGCTGTCAGGCAGGGAGGAGCACAATCTCACTCCCTATGCAGAACAGCCATTAAACTATGGAATTGGTGCATACATTATCGCATAAAAGTCACCGATTCCTACCTGCCCACTTGTCACAATACTACCGCCGACACACTCAGCAGACACTTCTCTGAGAAACACGAATGGGAATTGCATCCCTCGATACCCTGACAGCTCTCGTCCCACTGCGGCATTCTGTCAATAAACCTCTTTGCCACTCCTCAAAACTGCAAATGCCATCTATTTTGCTCCAGAGCAGGACTCAGAAATGCACCTCATTCCTTGGAACAACTCCCTCATGTACGCTTTTCCACTGATTCCACTCATACATAGGGTTCTACGCAACATCACAGAGGACAAGGCCCGGGTCATACTTATTGCCCCAGTATGGCCCAAGCTACGCATGTCCATCTGTCCTCCCCGTCCTCGCCCCGACAGACCACATCTCCTCTCCCAGAACTGCAGTCGGCTTCTTCATCCACAGCTCTGGAAACTCCAGCTGACTGTGTTGTTCTTTCATGGTTTTAATCCCACAAATTAGCCTGCTCAGAATAGGTCTGACATGTCCTCCTGCACTCCTAAGATTTACCTGCAAAAGTGGAAATGCTTCTCCATCTGGTGCTTCCACAGATGCCTAATATCCCAGACTGCAACCCTTCCTGACATCTTAGACTATCTTTTTGATCTAAAACAGGATGGGTTTTTTTACTGTTACAGACATGTGCAAGGCGGCCATGTGGACATTTGACCACGCATATGCCAAACATTATGCTATCACATGGGATACCACGGCAGACACCATCGTCAGCCATATGGTACTATTTACCTTTGTTCTTCACACAACTCCAAAATCGCACCAACCATAGTGGGTACTGCTTCACATTCACCTACAGTGGAGCACCCACAGGGACAGCACTTGAAGAAGAAGAGAAAGTTACTCACCTTGCAGTAACTGAAGTTCTTCGAGATGTGTGTCCCTGTGAGTGCTCCACTCCCTGCCCTTCTCGCCTCTACTTAGGAGTACTAGTATGATTTCTCCACAGTAGAGAAGGATATGAGGAAGGTGTGGGGCGCAAGCGCTCAGAAAGATTCCAATGAGACGGGAGTTACCAACTGAGTTCATGCATCCCGACCAGGCACTGCTACCGAAAATCTCCGATCAATGGTGCTGAGACGCACTGTCATCTACAGTGGAGCACCCACAGGGACACACATCTAGAAGAACTTCAGTTACTGAAAGGTGAGTAACTTTCTCTTATGAGAGTATCAAAAATCAAATGGACAAACAAGACACAAAATTCTATCTCAGGCAAAAATACAGGCCTGAATCCTACATTGTCACTAACGCTCCTAACAGAAGTGCAGGGGGTGGTCTTCCAAACTTGCACTCTGTATCACAGTATCTTCAATGTATGCTTCTGTGTACTGATTGGGTGGCTGCAGGATCTAGTTCACCAGCCACTGGAATATGGTGACTGCCCCATGCAGCCCAAACAGCATTGTCACGAATTGGAAAAGGTCAAATGGCGTAGGGAAGGTTGTCTTTGCCCACCGAGTCTGGCATCAGGGGTATTTGCCAATACCTTTTCATGAGATCCAGAGCAGAAAGGAACTTGTCCACCCCTGCTGCTCCAGGATCTTTTCTACCTGGGATATTGAGTAGGCATCAAATCAGGAGATGGCGTTGACTTTCCGAAATACAAAACAGAATTGGATGGCCTCATCTGGTATTGGGACCAAGCCTACCATGTTCCGTCATTCAGTTCATGATTACTCCACGACCTCCAGGGCCAGCATTGTCTGTAGATTTTTCTAGACAGCTCCCCACATTTTCTTATGGAGTGGCTGGTAGTTGTCATATACCTTCTGACCTGGGATAGTGGCAATGTGGTGGCTCGTTGCATTCATCCATCCCAGGTGGGATGACAAGCCTTCTGGGAAGGCCTTCACTAGATGTCACAACTGCTCCTGCTGCTCAAGGTTGAGTTCTTGGCCAGTTGTCACAGGCCTCATATCCAGAGGTCATAGAATCATAGAAGATTAGGGTTGGAAGAGACCTCAGGAGGTCACCTAGTCCAAAGCTGTACTCAAAGCAGGACCAATCCCAACTAAATCAACCCAGCCTGTCAAGCCTGAACTTAAAAACCTTAAAAACCTCTAAGGATGGATATTCTACCACCTCCCTAAGTAACCCATTCCAGTGCTTCACCACCCTCCTGGTGAAATAGTTTTCCCTAACATCCAACCTAGACCTCTTCCACTGAGACTTGAGACCATTGCTCCTTGTTCTGTCATCTGCCACCACTGAGAACAGCTGAGCTCCAACCCCACTCCCTTTTCTCCTCTGCAGCCCAAATAAGCCCAATTCCCTCAGCCTCTCCTCGTAAGTCATGTGCTGCAGTCACCAATCATTTTCGTTGCTCTCCATTGGACTCTCTCCAATTTGTTCACATCCTTCCTGTAGTGGTGGGCCCAAAACTAGACGCAATACTTCAGATGTTGCCTCACCAGTGAAAATAGAGGGGAATAATCACATCCCTTGATCTGCTGGCAATGCTCCTACTAATGCAGTCCAATATGCCATTACTCTTCTTGGCAACAAGGATACACTGTTGAGTCATATCCAGCTTCTCATCCACTGTAATCCTCATGTCCTTTTCTGCAGAATGGCTGCTTAGCCAGTCGGTCCCCAGCCTGTAGCAGTGCATGGGATTCTTATATTCTCAGTGCAGGACTCTGCACTTGTCCTTGTTGAACCTCACCAGATTTCTTTTGGCCCAATCCTCCACTTTGTCTAGGTCTCTCTGGATCTTATCTCTATGCTCCAGCATATCTACCTCTCCCCTCATCTTACTGTCATCCTCAAACTTGCTGAGGGTGCAATCCACCCCATCATCCAGATCATTAATAAAGATGTTGAACAAAACAGGACCCAGGACCGACCACTGGGTCACTCCGCTTGATACCAGCTGCCAACTAGACATGGACCCGTTGATTACTACCTGTTGAGCCTGATTATCTACCCAGCTTTCTATCCACCTTATAGTCCATTCATCCAATCCATATCTTTTTAACTTGCTGGCAAGAATACTGTGGGAGACCGTATCAAAAGCTTTGCTAAAGTTAAAATATATCATGTCCACTGCTTTCTTCATATCCACAGCACTATTTATCTCATCACAGAAGGCAATCAGGACAGGCATGACTTGCCCTTGATGAATCCATGCTGACTATTCTTGATCAGTTTCCTCTCCTCGAAGTGCTTCAGAATTGATTCCTTGAGGACCTGCTCCTGATTTTTCCAGGGCCTGAGGCGAGGAAAGAGAGCAACCAAGAAGAAATAGTGCTATTTTGAAACTGCAACAGACTACTTTGGAAATGTCAGCGCAAAAGCAACCCTATCCCTTTCTTCCCAGCCAGAGATGGAGTTGCATGCAGCTGAGTTCATGGCTACAGTGGGGATTGGGTGTAAGCAGTCTGCCAGATATTAAACTCTGTAGTTCTCTGGATTCTTCTTCTTCCTTTTTTAAAAGATGGGCACTACATTTGCCTTTTTCCAATCATCCGGGACCTCCCCCAATCGCCATGAGTTTTCAAAGATAATGGCCAATGGCTCTTCAATCACTTCAGTCGACTCCCTCAGCACCCTTGATTAGATAGGGATTCATGGACTTGTGATTGTCCAGCTTTTCTAAATAGTTCTTATCCTGTTCTTTTACCACTGAGGGTTGCTCACCTCATCACATAATGTGATGCTCAGTGCAGCAGTATGGGAGATGACCTTGTCTGTGAAGACTGAGGCAAAAAAAGCTTTTTCCACATCCACTGTCACTAGGTTGCCTCCCCCATTTAGTAAGGGTCCTACATTTTCCCTGATCTTCTTGTTACTAACATACCTGTAGAAACCCTTCTTGTTACCCTTCATGTCCCTTGCTAGCTGCAACACCATTTGTGCTTTAACCTTCCTTATTAGACCCCTGCATGCTCAAGCAATATTCTTCTACTTTTCCCTAGTCATCTGTCCAAGTTTCCACTTCTTGTAAGCTTTCTTTTTGTGTTTAAGTTGACCAAAGTTTTCTCTGTTAAGCAGAGCTGGTCGCCTGGCATATTTGCTATTCTTTCTGTATATTGGGCCTCAACTAGGGATCTCAGTTCTGTTTCCAGGGGCTAAGTGGCAATCACTAGGCCTTCTCTGGCCTTCCAGGTTTTCAGGAGGTTTACATGTTACGTCTTACGAAGTGGGTGTTCACCCACGAAAGCTTATGCTCCAATACATCTGTTAGTCTATAAGGTGCCACAGGACTCTTTGTTGCTTTTTTTAGGAGGTTTACATGGTATATGTGTACCTCTTTTCACTGTCCAGGTAACCAGATCTCATAATCCACTGTTCTTACCTACCACATCACCTCAAACAGACCTTGCCTGGTTTGAATTCAGTGAATGATAACAAGAGTAACAGCTGGTCTCTAGGTTCAAAGTTCAAAGTCCAGATTCAAAGTACCTCTGTTGTGCTGTTGCTTTTGTTAATGTTGTGCTGGTAGTAGGTTCTCTTGGGTGTAGGTCCCCAGTGTTTGGAGTTGTTTGTGCAGTTGTAATATATAGTGGACTAACCCCATGACCCAGGTTTCTTGTTCCTCCCAGTCCTCCCTCATGAGGTTGGAGGTGTCCCTGGGTTGCATCCTGTAGAGGAGCTCAAATTTGGAGAAGCCTGTGGATGCTTGGGGGACTTCCCGCACTGAGAACAACTAGGCCAGTGCTAATGTGTCCCATAGGTTGTCCTCCACAAAGTGTGTAGCATCGCCTTCTGGGTTCTGTTGAACTTCTCCCCCAGCCCATCCATCTGGGGGTGTGTTACGTGCCTAAGTGCTCTGCAGGGACGAGACACACACACACACACACGGTGAGTGATATGGCTTTTAATGAAGGTAAAGAAAACACACCCGCAACGGGGACTCGGCACGTTGCTAGCTCAAAGCGGGGAACGAGTCCAAAGCACCACAACAATTTCTAATAAATATAACCTTATGCTAATAGCATATAAAGCAGCTCATACATAGGCATGTGGGAGCTTTCCCACAACTATACTATCTCTCATGGCAAAGGGCCAAGCCTCCCCAACACATCGGACTTCCCAGGCTAGGCAATGCCAACCGGCTACAAACAGCAGCTGCTAGCATACAACAACCTTAATAACCTGTCCTTGAGAAGGCGAACAGTCTAAGCTAAGCCGTAACAAAATCTTCCGCAGGCCCCTTACATTCTTCCCCTCGCCTTCTCAAGAGACAGCACCAGACATAGTCTCATAAATGGATTCAGACGACCCTATAGCATAAGTAGGGTGCCAAAAACAACAACACCGGCTACATAAGCGAACTAAACCGCAGCATGAGTAACATTAGCTAGGCGAAAGGAATACATGGTAGCATCCCGCTGGGGCTGCCCCAGTTCACACATCTGATATAAATCTTCATACGTCATGTGCTTGGAGCTAGTAATCTGTCTGGAGGCAGCTTGCAGCGATTCTGGATTGGCACTAACACCAATAAAACATGTCTCCATAATGGCACCGATGGCATGTACTCTGGGGAGACAAAACAAAGTAAAATTAACAGCAACGCGGGCCAGTGTGACCCACGCATTATCCTGGGTAGAAACACCTGCTAAACCAGGCATCACAAGGAGCGTTGTGAAAGTCGTGACAGCGAGGCCATACGGGGATACTCCTCCCCTTCCGGTAGTATATAGGCCCAGCCTGTCCCTGTGGCCAAAACGACGGCCGCGCGGGGTTCTTGCTGTGGCAGGGTCCACCAAACGCTTGCCAGTACGTGCCATTCTGTCTCCTCGGGGTCACGTTTGATCACACCTGCAGGAAGCAAGGGAACACAATTACAAAGGGCCTCCCCTCGCTCCCACTGTAGTACCCCATCACTGTGATTGGTGCAGGAAAGAACGGCCAAGGAGCGATCAGAGCTGAGCCAGTATGGAGGGTAGAATCGAGAGCCCTCCTTACTAGGCAGGACACAAAACAAACAGGGAGGCTCACACCACACTTGGGCCTGGGTGGCCCACGGGGACACGGTTTGGTCTGCCAATAAGGAGATGGTGTGAGGGGCGTACAAGGTTACAACCCCTTGCGCAGGCTGCAGTACCCCAGGAGTGTGTTTCAAAGCTACCCGCAGCTGTGCGGGCACCTGGGGGGGTGTGGTAAGACGTTGTAAGGGTGTCCAACCTTCCCCCAGGCGGCGGTTATTAAGAAGCCAGACCGCCTGTTCCAAAACCCCCGACCAGCCGCGTAGCGTGTGGGTAGGGGTAAGGCGGTGCACTTGGTCTTTTAGCAGCCCATTCAGGCGTTCTAGGAGGCCACTGGCAGTGGGCGTATATGAAAGATGAAAATGCCAGGCTATAGCCACATCCGCGGCCCATGTCCGGACTGTTTGGGCCGTAAAATGGGTGCCCTGGTCACTCTGCACCGTGCACGGCGTCCCATAGCGTGCACAGAGCTGCTGTAGGGCCGCCAGCATAGTCGTTGCCGAGGCAGCAGCGCTGGGATGCATGAACAGCAGGCCAGTGTAGGTATCTACAGCTGTAAAGACGTATTGCCAGCGTCGTTCCTGAGGTAACGGGCCGATGTCGTCGACCTGCCAGTCTTGACACGGGCCCGTCGCCCGGTAACTGTGTACGGCAGGTTCTGGAACGGCAATCGGCGCCAGCCGGGAGCAGACCGAGCACCCTGCTCGGGCCGTACGGCAGGCCGAGAGGGGGAGTGTGGTGCCTTGTTGCAGGGCCGCGTATTGCATCGCAAGGGCCCCCCGGTGGCCTCCGTCTACGTGATATTGTTCAGCCAGCTGAATGACCTCCCCTCGGGCCATGTCGTCCACGGCTGCATTCCAGCGAGATTCGGTCGTCTGGGCTTTCGTGTGGGTGTCTACATGCCGCACGGCCAGGGGAGCTTGTCGGGCGAAGGCGAGGAGCTGCCTCCATAATGGTGCTCCCCATAACGGTCTCCCTGCCAGTGCCCATTGCTTGGCTTCCCAAGCAGTCACCCACGTCCGGAGGCCTTTATATAGTACCCAGCTGTCAGTGTAGAGGTATACCCGCGGCAGTGCAGTCTCAATGGTGAGGGTGGCAGCCCGCAATTCGGCCCATTGGCTCGAGCCGGCCGTGCCCCACGCCATGGCCACCACATCTGCATAGGGGGCGAATGCTACCGCCCGCCACTGTCGGGTCCCCTGAGCAGTGTAGGCCGCAGACCCGTCCGTGAACCAGGCGTACTCCTGCTCCTCTCCTGATACCTGTTCGACAGCGGGCACCATCCCTGTCGTTTCAGTAATCTTGTCCCCCCGGCCCGGGAGGCGGTACTGCTTTTTGGATACTATGGCCAGTGGGGGAGGCAGCACCACACGTTCCCCCCGTGGGGCGCCCCGCAAGCTCGTTAGGGTCCTCACTTCCCGTACCTGTTCCGCACTCACATACCGGGGATGGCCAAAGGCGAACAGGCCATATTGAGTGTCCACGGAGCGGCCCCGGAGGACGTCAATGCCCGAGGTGTACTCTCCCACCGCCGCTGCTAATACCGTCGCTTGAACAAGAGGAGCTTTCCCCAAAGTCAAGGTAACTGTAACCTCATAGGCCGGGGTTTCAGCCCCACCCAGGCCCTTTACAAGAGCGGCTCGGCCATGGGTCTGCGTGGAGTGCACTATCGTCACTTCGGCGCCGGTATCAAGGAGCGCCAGAACGTGTTGGGTCCCTCCCCTGGGCCAACGAATCCGCAAGGGCACGTAGGGGCGTCGGTCCCCCGCTTCCCTCCCGTACGTGGCCACGGCCACGCGCGGGGCGGAGGACCCGCCCCTCCCTCAGTAGGGATGGGGTAGCTGCCATTCTGCGGGGGGAGCGGATGGCTCTGCTGGCTTGTTCGGTTCTACGGTCCTCTCTCTCCCTGGCCCCGCGCTCCGCTTGGAGGCAGGCAGTTGCAGCCATCGTTTGTACAGGTCAGCCGTAGGTCTCCTGTCTATTTCGTCTGGGGGGACGCCCGCCTGTAAGAGGTCGAACCACAGGACCCTTTGGGGCACGCGCAGCTCCCCCTTCTCCACTCCCTGCCCGGCCTGTCCTTAGTTTCGCTGTCCTTTGGCAGCGCGAATGGCCTTTGGTCGGGCCCCGGCCAAGGCCGTCTCCAACTGCATAAGGGTGGCCGCCAATTCGCCGACCCGCCCATCCGCTGCCATGACTACAGCCAAAAGGGAGGGCTTGAGCTCATCGGGGGCAGTCCGCAAAAAGGCGGCCTTGGTGGACTTAGTGACCGGCATGTCATCGGGCCCGTCCAGACCTCCCGTTGCCACTGCCCAGGCCATACCCAGCTGGCGCAGGGCCTGCACCCCTTCAGCTATGGTTTTCCAGGGGCTTACTTGAGCCTCCAATTCCCCTGCCGAGGGGTAGGCTGTGCTTACCGTGCCTGTCAGCCAGCGGTAGAGGGAAGGGGATTCCTCGTCCTGCCCATTCGCATCCTTTGGGTTTGGGGGATTGGCCATTTCCGCTCGTACCTGTGCATCCTGTGCCATAACGCCCAACTGTTGCAATTCATACCGCAGGAGCAGCACCGTCTGTCCCGCGTTGTCCCACACTCGGACCAGCCAGCGTAGCACGCCTTCTCCTGGCTCCTGCCGGAACGTCTTGACGATCTCCTGGAGCTCGCTGGTCTTGTAGGTCCGCACTACCTCCGACTGGAGATGCCTGCCTTCGGCCCTCAGTTCTCTTACCGGGCGGGCGTGTACGCTTGCTGCTGGCCTGTGCTCGTCCTCCTCGTCTGAGGAGGAGGACGAGCCCCAAATGTTCCCGTCCCACGCCTCAGGGTCCCAAAACGGACCGGCTGTCACAGCACGGACTTGGGCTGTGGTTACGGGCTTCCGCCCAAGCTTGAGCCGTCTCCGGTTGGCTACCCGGGCTACCAACACCTCACATCGCCGCGTCAGCTCCTGGGCTCGCTCGGCTTGGGAGGTGACAACGGCCTGTGCTATGGCCCTGGCATCAGCCTGGGCTGCACACTCCTGCACTTTTCCCTCGAGGGCCCGCTGCAGGCGGAGCACCTCCTCATCTTGGGCCCGGATGGCGGTCAGGAGGAGCCATCCAACCTCCCCCATAGCCCGCCTTTCCGTCCCTGAGCGCCGGTTCACCCGCAGCCGCTGTAAGGCCTCCGTCAGCTGTACTGGGGTGACCCCGGCCGCCTGCCTCACTTCTGGCCACTCGGCAGGCGCTGTCCACCCTGCCAAAACCCGCGCTACAGGCCCCCAGCGTTCCGTCTGGGGCCACCCAGGTATGCGCTGCAGTGACAGCGGTGGCTTCCCCGCAACCCCTACCTTCGGCCACAACGGCATCGTCCCGCAAAGCACCCTGCTCGCTGCGCCAAATGTTACGTGCCTAAGTGCTCTGCAGGGACGAGACACACACACACACACACGGTGAGTGATATGGCTTTTAATGAAGGTAAAGAAAACACACCCGCAACGGGGACTCGGCACGTTGCTAGCTCAAAGCGGGGAACGAGTCCAAAGCACCACAACAATTTCTAATAAATATAACCTTATGCTAATAGCATATAAAGCAGCTCATACATAGGCATGTGGGAGCTTTCCCACAACTATACTATCTCTCATGGCAAAGGGCCAAGCCTCCCCAACACATCGGACTTCCCAGGCTAGGCAATGCCAACCGGCTACAAACAGCAGCTGCTAGCATACAACAACCTTAATAACCTGTCCTTGAGAAGGCGAACAGTCTAAGCTAAGCCGTAACAAAATCTTCCGCAGGCCCCTTACAGGGTGGTACGCTGAAATCTTGAGGGTCTGAATAAGAACGTAACAACATAACAATGGCCATACAGGGTCAGACCAATGGTCCATCAAGCCCAGTAGCCTGTCCTCTGACAGTAACCAATGGCAGGTTCCCCAAAGGGAATGAACAGACAGGTTATCCTCAAGTGATCCATGCCCTGTCACCCAATCACAGCTTCTGCCAAACAGAGGCTAGGGACACCATTCCCTCCCATCCTGGCTAATAGCCATTGATGGACCTGTCCTCCATGAATTTATCTAGCTACCTTTTGAACCCCGTTATAGTACTGGCCTTCACAACACCCTCTGGCAAGGAGTTCGAGAGGTTGACAGTGTGTTGCATGAAAAAAATACTTTCTTGTGTCTATTTTAAACCTGATACCTATTCATTTCATTTAGTGGGCCCTTGTTCTTGTATTATGAGAAGTAAATAACACTTCCTTATTTACTTTCTCTATACCTCTATCATATCTCCCCTTAGTTGCCTCTTTTCCAAGCTCAAAAGTCCCAGTCTTATTAATCTCTTCTCATATGGAAGCCGTTCCATACCCCTAATCATTTTTGTTGCCCTCTTATGAACATTTTCCAATTCCAATATATCTTTTTTGAGATGGAGCGACTACATCTGCACACAGTATTCGAGGTGTGGGTGTACTATGGATTTATAGAGAGGCAATATGATATTTTCTGTCTTATTATCTATCCCTTTCTTGATGATTCCCAACATTCTGTTCACTTTTGTGACTACCGCTGCAAATTGAGTGAATGATTTCAGAGAACTATCCACAATGACTCCAATATCTCTTTCTTTCATGGTAACAGCTAATTTAGACCCCAACATTGTGTATGTATAGTTAGGTTTATGTTTTCTAATGTGCATTACTTTTCATTTATCAACATTAAATTTCATCTAACATTTTGTTGCCCAGTTACCCAGTTTTGTGAGATCCTTTTGTAGCTCTTCGCCTGGGACTTAGTTATCTTGAGTAGTTTTGTATCATCTGCAAATTTGGCCACCTCACTGTTTACCCATTTTTCCAGACTGTTTATGAATATGTTAAATAGGACTGGGCCCAGTACAGATCCCTGAAGGACACTACTATTTACCTCTCTCCATTCTGAAAACTGATCATTTATTCCTACCCTTTGTTTCCATCTTTTAACCAGTTACCGATCCATGAGAGGACCTTCCTTCTTATCCCATGACTGCTTATTTTGCTTAAGAGCCTTTGGTGAGGGACCTTGTCAAAGGCTTTCTGAAAATCTAAATACACTATATCCACTGCATGTCCTTTGTCTGCATGCTTGTTGACCCCCTCAAAGAATTCTAGTAAATTGGTGAGGCATGATTTCCCTCTACAAAAACCATGTTGACTATTTCCCAACAAATTACATTAATTTATGTGTCTGACAATTTTGTTCTTTACAATAGTTTCCCGGTACTAAGGTGAGGCTTATTGGCCTGTAGTTGCCTGGGTAACCTCTGGAATCCTTTTTAAAAATCAGCATCACATTAGCTAACCTCCAGTTGTTTGGTACAGAAGCTCATTTAAATGATAGGTTACAGATGACAGTTAGTAGTCCTGCAATTTCACATGTGAGTTCCTTCAGAACTCTTGGGTGAATACCATCAGGTTCTGGAGACTTATTACTGTTTAGTTCAGGCGTAGGCATGTGAGCTGATTTTCAGTGGCACTCACACTGCCCGGGTCCTGGCCACCAGTCAGGGGGGCTCTCTGTTTTAATTTAATTTTAAATGAAGCTTCTTAAATATTTTAAAAACCTTATTTACTTTATATACAACAACAGTTTAGTTACATATTACAGACTTATAGAAAGAGACCTTCTAAAAACGTTAAAATGTTTTACTGGCAAGTCCTTGGCTACACTTGAGAGTTACAGCGCTGGTGATGTCTTTACAGCACAGTAACTCACTCCGCGTCCACACTGGCAAGGCACATACAGCTCTGTATCTCCCTGGCTACAGAGCTGCATGTACCCCACCTTAACAAGAGGAATAAAGAGAACAGCGCTGCTGCTGCAGCGCTGGGGTGCCAGTGTAAACAGTGATTAATCTTATTATGCTGTAACTGGCCTCCGGAAGTTTCCCATAATGATTTTAAGTAAAGAACTCTCTTTGTTTTGTTGTGAACTCGGGGCTCCTGGAGCTTCTTATCTAAAAAACAAACACAGATCCTGTTTGCTGTGAATGAAGGGGGGATCCGTTTCAGAGCAGCTGCTTATCTGGTTTATGAGGAAAAAAACAAAGAGGGCTATTTGCATTTAGTGAATGAGAGGGAGTAGGGGAGGGGGTCGGAACTTGCAAGGCAGCTGCTGACACAGTGTCAGCTCTAAAACTCCACTCTCCCTCCCCCACACTCCCTGTCACACTCCACCCCACCTCCCTTTTTTGAAAAGCACATTGCAGCCACTTGAACGCCAGTAATGTATCGCTCCCAACACCGCTACAGATGCTGCAAATGTGGCCACGACAGTGCACTGGTAGCTGTTAGTGTGGACAAACTGCGGCGCTTTCCCTACACAGCTGTACGAAAACAGCTTTAACTTCCAGCGCTGTACATCTGCAAGTGTAGCCATACCCTGGCACACAAAACCTTAAATTAGAGTGAATAAATGAAGACTCGGCACATCACTTCTGAAAGGTTGCTGACCCCTGGTTTAGATTATCAATTTGTTCCAAAACCTCTTCTAATAACACCTCAATTTGGGACAGTTCCCCAGATCTGTCACCCAAAAAGAAAGGTTCAGGTTTGGGAGTCTCCTTCACATCCTCAACAGTGAAGACTGATGCAAAGAATTCATTTAGTTTCTCTGCAATGAATCTTTGAGTGCTCCTTTAGCATCTCAATCGTCCAACGACCCCACTGGTTGGTTAGCAGGCTTTCTGCTTCTGATGTATTTTTTAAAAAATTGCTATTACTTTTGGAGTCTTTGGCTAGCTGTTCTTCAAATTCCTTTTCAGTCTTTCTACTTATATTTTTACACTTCATTTGCCAGAGTTTCTGCTCTTTTCTATTTTCCTCATTAGGATTTATCTTCCACTATTTAAAGGATGCCTTTTTGCCTCTCACTGCTTCTTTTACTTTGTTGTTTAACCATGGTGGCTCTTTTTCGGTTCTCTTACTATGGTTTTTTTTTTTTAATTTGGGGTATACATTTAAGTTGAGCCTCTATTATGGTGTCTTAAAAAGTTTCCACACAGCTTGCAGGGATTTTACTTTTGGTGCTATACCTTTTAATTTCTGTTTCACTAACCTCCTCATTTTTGTGTAGTTCCCCTCTCTGAAACTAAATGCTACCGTGTTTGGCCACTGTGGAGTTTTCCCCACTACAGGGATGTTAAATTTAATCATATTATGGTCACTATTACCAATCGGTCCAGCTATATTCACCTCTAGGACCTGATCCTGTGCATCACTTAGGACTAAATCAAGAATTACCTCTCCTCTTGTGGGTCCCAGGACTAGTTGCTCCAAGAAGCAGTCATTTAAGGTGTCAACATACTTTATCTCAGCATCCCTTCCTGAGAGGACATGTACCCAGTCAATATGGGGATAATTGAAATCCCCCATTACTATTATTGAGGGGTTTTTTTTTATTTTAATAGCCTCACTAATCTCCCTGAACATTTCAGAGTCACAAACACCATCCTGGTCAGGTGGTCTGTATAATATCCCTACTGCTATATTCTTATTTTTCAAGCATGGAATTTCTATCTGTAGAGATTCTATAGTACAATTTAGTTCATTCAAGATTTTGATTTCATTTGATTCTACACTTTCTTTCACATATAGTGCATTCCCCCACCAGCACAACCTGTTCTGTCCTTCCGGTATATTTTGTACCCTGATATTACTGTGTCCCATTGATTATCCTCATTCCACCAGTTTCTGTGATGCCTGTTATATCAATATTCTCATTTAAAACTAGGCACTCTAGTTCACCATCTTATTATTTAGACTTCTAGCATTGGTATATAAGCATTTTAAAAACTTGTCATTTTTTGGTTATCCCTTATTGCATGACATAATAGAATGAGACTTTTCTTCATTTGACTGTTTCTCATCAGATCCTCCCTGTATTTTATCTTTTTCCATCCTCTTTCCTTATTAGGACATAGGGAATCTCCATTTGTAGCTCCTCCCCTACAGGATGTTTGAACCACATGCTCCTCCGCACCTGTCGTCTTTCCCCCAGCCTCAGTTTAAAAACTGTTCTATGACCTTTTTAATTTGAAGCACCAGCAATCTGGTTCCATTTCGGTTTACGTGGAGCCCATCCTTCCTGTATAGGCTCCCTCTCTCCCAAAAGCTTCCCCTGTTCTTAATAAATCTAAACCCCTCCTCCCTATGCCATCGTCTCATCCACTCATTGAGACCCTGCAGTTCTGCCTGTCTAACTGGGCCTGTGTGTGGAACTGGAAGCATTTCAGAGAATGCTCCCATGGAGGTTCTGGACTTCCATCTCTTACCTAAGAGCCCAAATTTGGCCTCCAGAACCTCTCTCCTATCTTTCCCTCTGTCATTGGTACCTATATCTACCACAACCACCAGCTCCTTTCCAGCAATACACGTAAGACTGTTCAATAGGCAGCATAATTCAGCCATTAACCATGATGCCACATTGATGTCCTGGTCTGTCGGTATTTTCTGTGGTATTCTCATCCTGCCAAAGATCTCCATGAGTCCTGTGGGGATTGTTGGGTGCCCTGGTTGCGAGTAAGGGGACAGCCTCGGGATACCAAGTCATGTAGTCGACAACCACGAATATGTAATGATATCCTTTTTTCCAATGGTCACACTAGGTCTATGTTAGTGTGTTGAAAAGGCATCCTAAACACAGGGAGCGGGATTGCGGTACCTTTGGTATCCTCTTTGGCCCAGCTCATTAGCACTCTGAGCAGGTAGTGCAGTCGTCCTTCATCTCACGATGTATGCCCTGCCACAAGAATCTTCACACCACCCACTCCCTTCCCAGGTGCCCTGCCCAGGGCAAAGATGGTCTAGGTGAAAGAGGCCCCACCGCAACCTCTGTGGAACTAGACTCATAGACTCATAGACTTAAGGTCAGAAGGGACCATTATGATCATCTAGTCTGATGTCCTTCACAATGGAAGCCACAGAATCTCACCCACCGACTCCTGTAACAAACCCCTAACCTATGTCTGAGTTACAGAAGTCTTCAAATTGTGGTTTGAAGACCTCAAGCTGCAGAGAATCCTCCAGCAAGGGCCCTGTGCCCCATGCTGCAGAGGAAGACAAAAAACCTCCAGGGCCTCTGCCAATCTGCCCTGGAGGAAAATTCCTTCCCGACTCCAAATATGGCAATCAGTTAAACCCTGAGCATTGGGCAAGACTCACCAGCCAGCACCCAGGAAAGAATTCTCTGTAGTAACTCAGCTCCCACCCCATCTAACATCCCATCATAGACCATTGGGCATACTTATCTGCTGATAATCAAAGATCAATTGCCAAAATTAGGCTATCCCATCATACCATCCCCTCCATAAACTTATCAAGCTTAATCTTGAAGCCAGATATGTCTTTTGCCCCCACTACTCCCCTTGGAAGGCTATTCCAGAACTTCACTCCTCTAATGATTCGAAACCTTCAATTAATTTCAAGTCTAAACTTCCTACTGTCCAGTTTATATCCATTTGTTCTTGTGTCCACATTGGTATTAAGCTTAAATAATTCTTCTGCCTCCCTAATATTTATTCCTCTGATATATTTATAAGGAGCAATCATATCTCCCCTCAACCTTCTTTTGGTTAGGCTAAATAAGCCAAGCTCTTTGAGTCTCCTTTCATAAGACAGGTTTTCCATTCCTCAGATCATCCTAGCAGCCCTTCTCTGTACCGGTTCCAGTTTGAATTCATCCTTCTTAAACATGGGAGACCAGAACTGCACACAGTATTCCAGATGAGGTATCACCAGTGCCTTGGATAATGGTACTAACACCTCCATATCTTTTCTGGAAATACCTGGCCTAATGCATCCTAAAACCTCATTAGCTTTTTTAACGTCCATATCACATTGGCGGCTCATAGTCATCCTGTGATCAACCAATACTCCAAGATCCTTCTCCTCCTCTGTTACTTCCAAATGATGTGCCCCCAATTTATAACTAAAATTCATGTTATTAATCCCTAAATGCATAATCTTGCACTTTTCACTATTAAATTTCATCCTATTACTATTACTCCAGTTTACAAGGACATCCAGATCTTCCTGTATGATATCCCAGTCCTTCTCTCTGTTAGCAATACCTCCCAGCTTTGTGTCATCTGCAAACTTTATTAGCACATTCCCGCTTTTTGTGCCAAGGTTAGTAATAAAAAGATTAAATAAGATTGGTCCCCAAATCGATCCCTGAGGAACTCCACTAGAAACCACCTTCCAGCCTGACAGTTCACCTTTCAGTATGCCCCGTTGTAGTCTCCCCTTTAACCAGTTCCTTATCCACCTTTCAATTTTCATATTGATCTCTATCTTTTCCAATTTAACTAATAATTCCCCATGTGGAACCATATCAAATGCCTTATTGAAATTGAGGTAAATTAGATCCACTGTGTTTCCTTTGTCTAAAAAATCTGTTACCTTCTCAAAGAAGGAGATCAGGTTGGTTTGGCATGGTCTACCTTTTGATAAACCATGTTGTATTTGTCCCAATTACCATTGATGTCAATGTCCTTAACTTTTTTCTCCTTCAGTTTTTTTTCCAAGACCTTTCACACTGCAGATGTCAAACTAACAGGCCTATAGTTACTCGGATCACTTTTTTTCCCTTTCTTAAAAATAGGAACTATGTTAGCAATTCTCCAGTCGTACGGTACAACCCCTGAGTTTACTGATTCATTAAAAATTCTTGCTAATGGGTTTGCAATTTCATGTGCCAGTTCCTTTAATATTCTTGGATGAAGATTATCTGGGCCCTCTGATTTTGTCCCATTAAGCTGTTCGAGTTTGGCTTCTACCTCGGATGTGGTAATATCTACCTCCATATCTTCATTCTCATTTGTCATCCTACCATTATCCCTAAGCTCCTCATTAGCCTCATTAAAGACTGAGGCAAAGTATTTGTTAGATATTGGGCCATGCCTAGATTATCCTTAACCTCCATTCCATCCTCAGTGCTTAGCGGTCCCACTTCTTCTTTCTTTGTTTTCCTCTTATTTATATGGCTGTAGAACCTTTTGCTATTGGTTTTAATTCCCTTTGCAAGGTCCAACTCTCCATGGCTTTTGGCCTTTCTCACTTTATCCCTACATGTTCTGAGCTCAATAAGGTAGCTTTCCTTGCTAAACCCTCCCATCTTCCACTTCTTGTAGGCTTTCTGCTTTTTCTTTATCACCTTTCTGGGATGCTTGCTCATCCAGCTTGGTCTACAACTCCTGCCTATGATTTTTTCCCCTTTCTTGGGATGCAGGCATCTGATAGTTTCTGTAACTTTGACTTGAAGTAATTCCAGGCCTCCTCCACCTTTAGATCCACAAGTTCTTCAGTCCAATCCACTTCCCTAACTAATTTCCTTAATTCTTTAAAGTTAGCTCTTTTGAAATAAAAAACCCTAGTCCCAGATCTATTTTTGTTTATTCTTCCATCTAGTTTGAACTGAATCAGCTCATGATCACTTGAACCAAGGTTGTCCCTACAACCATTTCTTCTATGAGGTCCTCACTACTCACCAAAACCAAATCTAAAATGGCATCCCCTCTTGTTTGTTCTTCAACTACTTGGTGAAGAAATCCATCTGCTATCACATCCAGAAAAATCTGAGCCCTATTATTCTTCCTAGCACTTATCCTCCAGTCTATATCTGGGAAGTTAAAGTCTCCCATGATCACACAATTTCCATTAGTGTTTACTTCATTAAAAACATTAAAGAGGTCTCTATCCATATGCAGATCAGATCCTGGTGGTCCATAGCACACCCCAAGCACTATCTCAGGGGAGGTTCTAGTAGCTTTCTTTCCCAATGTGATTTTTGCCCAGACAGACTCTGTCTTATCCATTCCATCACTTATAATTTCCTTAAAGTTAACCTCATCGATATACAATGCTACTCCACTATCTTTGTCTTTATTTCTGTCTTTCCTAACAGCACATAGCCTTTAATACCTGTACTCCTGTCATGACTTCTCTTCCACCATATTTCTGCTAGCAATGGCCTGAAGTCTTCCTGGGTCTATGGGTCTTTAATCACTTGGTAGAGGCAGACATTCCAGATCTTGAATCAGGGTCCATATGGCAGCCAAGGGGCATCACCTCTCTCATGGTTTGGGGCCATTGCCTACTCCCAGGTCCGGTTTAGGGTCAGGTCCATCCTCTGCTCCTCGAGGAAATTCCTGTCACATTCCAGCTCTGCCTGGGCTTCCCACAAGGATGTCGCTATAGTGAGTCATTGGTAGTCTGGCACCTTGGGCAGGTTAGAAGGCCCTTCCCCCTGATCAGGGTTTGGCTGGTGCTCTAGTAACCTCCTCTTCACTGGCCCTCCCTTCCTCCCATTTGGGGATTGGCTGCCACATTCTTGTAAGATTTTGCAGAACAATGGCCAGTCGCACCCTAGCACCATGGGGCATGACAACTTGGTAGCTGGAGCCCAGGCTGACTTGGCAGACCTCTTCATGTGTGACAGTCTCCAGCCATACCTGGATTCAACTCCAGGTGGATCTCTGTTCCCATTGGTTCAGGTTTTTCGATCAGACCAGCTCAGATAAGGGTCTGGCTACACCCCGAGTGGACTAGGGCTGTCACAGAAGTTCCATTCACCCTTACGGGGACTCAGAGTTTCTCCAGACACCTCTTGTGGGCCAGGGAACCCACCGCCCACACCTGGCCATAGTTACATTCCATGTACAGGCATGCCCATTGAAAGCATCCCTCTTGCCCTTTTAACAGCAGTCTTGCCCCCCTCCGACCAACGGGGCTGCTTTTGTTCGAGTGAGTCCTCTCAGTGAGTCTTCTTCCCTCCAGATTGGCTGGTTGCCCCTGGTTGGGGTTTGAAATGAAGGCCGGTGGCCTGAGAAGCTGTCACAGGCTATCATAAGCATTCCCAAATCTGGACCTTAGCGTCCAGAAATCTGGGTGCCTGCATGAACCCCTCTAAGCTGAATTACCAGCTTAGATCTGATCTTGCTGCCACCAGCCAAGAATTTCCAGTGTCTTGGCTCACTCTTGTCTCCCCAAAATCTTCCCTGGGGGACCCCAAGACTCAGAAGCCCTGAGTCTTACCACAAAGGGAAAACAACCTCCTCCCCTTGTCTCCTCTTTATCTCATCCCCAGCTCCCCCTCCCTAGGTTATCCTGGGCGATACTGTACTTAAAACTCCTTGAATGGAAAACAGAGAGGGCAATTTACCTCCCCCCCCTCCTTCTTCCCACCCAGAGTTTCCTCTCTGGACTAACCTGAGAGTTACTGATGCAACCTCTTTACATCACAATACCAAGAAGCATGTCTCCTCTCTTCCACAAAGAGACAAATCCAAAGACAAGGAAACAGAAAAGATTCTATCTCTCTTCCCTCATAGCTTCTTCCCGCCCTGGGACACTAGGAGAGTTAAACACAGAGAGCAGCTTTTCCCCTCCCCCGTCTCTCCTTTCTCCCACCAATTTCCTGGTGGGTCAACTAGAAACAAAAAAATCAACAGGTCTTAAAAAGCAAAACTTTTAATAAAAAAAAGAAAGAAAGAATAGAATAACAGTTCTCTGTAACCTAGATGTTAAGATACAGGGCTTTCCTTATAGAAAATGAATAAACAATAGAAAAGGGATAAACAGCCTTACCCCAAAACAATACAATTTAAAATACTTATAGCCAAATACACATAAAGACTCCACTAGCCAGATACACAGATGCAAATACAGCAAAACTATTTAAAAGACTATACTTTTGCTACCTTGTACTTAAAACTGGGAAACAGAAGATAAGAAAGATTGGAAATAGATCCTCTCATAGCTGAGAGAGCACAGAACAGACAAAGACCCAAGACCAACAAAAACCCACAAAATCCCTTCCTTAAGCTTTGAAAAATCCGGTTTCCTGATTTGTCCTCTTGTCAGGTGTTTGGTTCTCTTTGTTAACCCTTTACAGGTGAAAGAAACATTAACCCTTAGCTATCTGTTTATGACACAGGCCTCATCCGTCAGTTTGGCAGGGGCCCAGTTTGGTCTGTCTCTCTTAGCTGCCTGAGCGTTCCAGTTTATGGGGTCACAGTTCTGACCCGTTGGCAGCCAACTAATCCTCCATCAACTCTAGGATCTCAGCAAGTGTTGCTGTACCCATTTCTCCCCCCCCAACACCCCGATTCCTGGGAGGATTTGGGTGAAATGTTCTAGGGTAGAGGTTCTTACAACAAATTTTTTGGTGGCCTCACAGTGTGGCCACCAACTCTTGCTGGTAGCTGCACTGACACTTTTTTCTAAAATTATTTATTTTTCCTAAAGTTAATAAAGTAATATGCACTGATATACATCCAAACCATTGTAATTTATTTATGTGGGTTTTTTTTTCCAAACAGTTATAAAAACAATGCACAGTTATCTCAGTTCTTTACTGGTTCTAATAGAATAGAAACACACATAAAGTTACTGGCATGTTCTTGTCATTTTTGTTGTTTCTTTTGCTTTTTTGGTAAAAAGTGGTTGTCTGTACAATAATTCAGAAGTAAATTTAAAAATGCTTTGACATAATAGAAGTCCAAACAGCACTGAAAAAATATATCTACAAATATGCCTATTTTTTTCTTTCAGAAACAGATAAAAAATCAATCTAACCCAATAATAATGATAATAGTTATAACAAACATAATCCTGTTATATTGTATTTTAGTAATACAGTGTGATAATGAAATTAAAGTTATGGATTTTAACACATCCACTGTGTGCATCAGACTACTTGCAAAAGTTCAGGAGCTCTTTGAATGGAACGTCTGCAGGTTAGCATCAGTGAGGCAGTTTTGGTACTTGTTCGTCAGACAATGCAGTGCACTGAATGCTCTCTCACACACAGTAGTAGAAAACAGGGCTAGGAAAAGCAAAGCAACTTTAGAGAAGGGCTTGTAGATGTCCTCAAACAGATACACATTACTCCAGAATTCCTCTACTGTAACACTGGGTTGACTAAAGTATGTTTTCATTCTTGAATCATTGCACATTTTCAGGATGAGGAAATTGAGATTGCTTAACTCAAAAGAATCAAAGGAAGCTAATCAGTCTTGCAACCCAGTTAGTTTGTCACTGACCCATTCAACAATTCTGGTTCAGATTTTTTGACTGCAAACAAAGATGTACTGATGGAAAAAGTTTCCTTTACTGAAATGATTTTCAAGATTCTCCAAGAGGATATTCAGGTATTCGGTTACAGCTACACCGACTTTTTGCTGCACATTCTCATCCTGACAGCGGAGAAACTCACTAACCTCAAATAAAAATTAAAAATCCCATTCCTCTTGTAGGTGCTGGTTGATGTTGGTGATTTCCATTCTAAATGTATTAATTAGTTCAATGCTTTCAAATATGGTTAGCTGAGGTTGCTGAAGCTCCAGATTCAAGGAAGCAAGATTCAGCAAAAATCCTTTCAAAAAGAGCAGGCACCCATGTACTTCTGGATCTTGTAGTTTTTGAAACAGTTATGGTGAAACTTTACTCAAAACCTCAACGAGCCCTTCCCAGAGTTCAGACACCTCCGTACACTGTCATTAAAACTAAGCCAGTGGACTGGGTTGTAATTCAGCAGCACCTTGTGTGTCTCACAAGCCATTCACACAGAGTTGTGAATCTCCCTTTATTGACACTGCTGGTGTTGACAGCACTGATGCATTTTTTCACTATGGATTCAACCTTATCTATACTTTTGATTGAAGCTTTGCTGGCAAGTACCTCTTGGTGGGCAGAACAGTGAAACAGAAGAAGTTTCAGAGTGCACCTTTCTTGGAATCAATTCAGCACCCCTACTTATGCACTTCGCATAGCTGCTGCCCCATCAGCGGTCAAACCGCAGAGATTGTCAAAGCTAACACTGCACTCCTGCATTCTCGCCTTTACATATTCAAAACATGTGTTTGCCAGTAGGCCGATCTCTGAGGCTCACCTGACATAAAACACCTTCAGAAAAACAATGGCAATCACAGTCCAAGAAGCGAACCCATACGATTACCTTTGATTCCTCATGACATCAAGGCTCTTATCCATGCACAGACTGTAGAAAGGGCTTGCTGAAATTTTTCCAGCTATTTCATTTTGTAGAAAATTTGCCAGCTCTCTTTTTCTCCTCTGTAAAGTATCATCACCCAGTAGTATCTCTCTGAAAAGCTTACTTTCTGGTTCTACGTCCAGAAACATTTTCTTCAGGAGTTCTCCATCACTGAGTGTCCTTGCTTTCCCCAAAAGTAGTGCAACTTTAAAAGTAGCCACTCAAGTCTTATCTGCTTTATTAAAAAAATCTTTGAAAGGCTTCTGTTGTCTTTTGAATTCAGTGTTTGCATCATATAACAGCTTGCACCTCTGAAACTTATCATGGTAATTCTGTTCAAGTACCCCTGCATGAGTGCTATAGTGATATTGCATTGCATAAATTTTGATTTGATTAATTTCTCTCTTACAAACAGCACACACTGCAGCTTGCTTGGAAACCAAATCCGATGGCTTCAGAAAAACAAGAAACTGCCTTTCCTACTGGTCTTGAAATGTTCATTTTTCTTCCTTCCATGTTCTGCTTTTCTTAGCAGGAGGTGGCTCCTGTAGGACCATTTTTGTAACACATTCAGGGCACTTTCTCATACTGATTTTTTTTTGTAAAATTTTCTGATATCCGTTCATGTCTTTAACTCTTTTGCCTTCTGCCACAAACTATCTCAGCCTAGTCAAATACCGTGCAGTGATCTTGCCGATGATGACATTGACCAATAGCTGCTTACAGAGCTACAGTAGTGGGAGATGTAAACACAGTGTGAATATGTTTTGTGATTTGAAAGGAAACTACAGCTACGTAATTCAATTCTGCCTGCACTGTAATAATATTTACAAGGAAATGAGAGTGCATTATGGTTTATGGTGTTTACAAGGCAACTTTAAAACTTTCCATCAAAGTGATTGCTGGAGTGCTCTGGTGCATAGGAGTATTTTGACTTCTATATCGTGGATTTAACCAGGGCCTTATGGGTGGCAATGTGGGCAACCACTCATGGTGCTGTGGTGGGAGGAGCGCCATGGTCAAGAGGCAAGGAGCAGGGCAGACCTGGGATGTGAGTCTGCAGAAGGGACATTGGGACAATGAGGAGGAGGCAGCAGGGCTCATGGGTGATGGGACAGTTGGTGGGGAGCCCAGGAAACAAAGAGAACTAGGGGCAATGGGGACAGTGCTTAATTTGTAATGAAAGAGGTGTCAGAGCTCAAGCAGAGCAGCTGGAGAGTGGCGGCTGACGGTAGGTGCCCAGCTCTGAAGGCAGGGTGGCATTGGGGTGCTAAATGTGCTGTGCTGTGAAAAGTGCAGGGCAGAATTGCCTAGGGGCTGAAGTCAATAGGACAACCCTTCTGAGTAGGTCAGTATGGCCTAGCAGCCAGGCAGAGGTTAGGCTGCCACCCCCAGGGGTGGATTTGCAGTTGGGGTAGAGGGACCCAAGCCCCTACTCCACCAGGTCCCAGTCAGGGCCCTGTCAGCAGCAAGTGTAACCACCAGAGAATCAGCGTGAATCCCTCTGAAACATGCTGACTTTGTTCCTTGCTCCATAACCAGATCAATGTCTGGTTCCCCTGGGCTACTTCCTATCCAGTCTTCTTGCTCCATAATCTATGGGTCCTCTGGAGTAGTTGACAGGTGAAGTTCCCAATGACTCCTTCCTCTCATGGGCAGCTATGGTCAGCCAGGTATTAGCCTGGGTCTCAGTAGCCTGGCCTCTGTGCCCCAGGGCTCCAACAGTTCCTGGGTGGGAGCTTGCAACACACATCCTTTCTCCTCCTGAGTCATGGAAGACTGAAGTGTGCTGCTCCCTTTTATGCTGTAGTTCAAGTTGGAGCATGCCCAGAAGAGGTGGGGGTGTGTGGCTTCCTCTTGCCCACAGTATGGGGTTAACCACTTCCCTTCTATTGCAGGGCAGGCATACCCCATGACAGATGCCCTCTCCTCTTTGCTCACACTGAATCTGCTTCTGGGTTTGTCTCTTCCAGAGAAGTTCTCCCTGGCTGGTTCCCCAAGCCCTGTGGTGGGGGTAGTTGGCCACGATGTGGTGTTACCCTGCCAGCTCTCGCCCCCGGCCCGGCTGCCCAGCATGGATGTGCTGTGGAGCAAAATTGGAACAAGATTTATCCCTGTTCATAAGTACGTGGATGAGGGTTCCCAGAACCTGCCAGGGGAGAGTTACCAGAATCGGACAGAGCTGTTCCTGCAGGAGTTCAGCAGCGGGAATGTCTCCTTGAAGCTGAAACGGCTCCAAGAGGAAGATGCTGGGACTTATCATTGTTTTGTGAAGAACCCAGAATGGAGCCAGGAAGCCACCACTGAGCTAGGGATTGCAGGTGAGATGCAGCACTAGGGAACACTGTACCTGGGCAGCCAGAGCCTCCTGTACGATGGGGAGTGCCCCCAGACTGAGCCCAGCATAGCAGTAGAGTCCTGTGCTGCAGGGACTGTTGTGCAGGACTCAGTAGGGGGAGCTCTCCACTCACACTCAGCACTGACCCCACTGTGTTGCTAGCAGGGTCAGTGCTGCATTAAACAACCTCTTTTTAAAGAGATGTAAAGCTACAGTCCTCAGCTCTCATGCTCATTGTGGTGCTGTTTGAGGGAGTGGGATCTTTACCCCTATATTCTGCCCAAATCCTAGCTCAGATGATAATTATATTTGGCCTCCCTAAAACTCACCCTGCAGTTTCAAAGGGCTGGAATATTGTTTGTTATTCTCTGGGCACCAACTACATGTTCAGTGCTGCACAAGGCCAGTGGAAGGGACCATTTACCTCACTGAGTAACCTAGTCCCAGACAATGCAGTTCAGAAACATGGAGCCCCAGGTGAGAGGTCGTCATGTGATAATTCTTTAAATGTTTTAAATCATCTCCCATCTTCGGTGGCTTCTAATCTAAAGGCTCCACAGAAGACGTCTGCTTTTAGGGAGAGATTGAAATGAGGAGAAGGTGGTTGTGTGCAGAACAGGGAGAAGGAAATCCAACCATGGGTGGTGGCATGGTCTGGCACCATTACCAGTGTGGGAGAAGGACTCCAGAGGGGACAGTATTTAGGGGACAGTGGTGCAGGAGGATTGGTACCAGTTAAATAGGCAGGGTCACCAACCCACACCTCGTGCTCTGTGCTCAAGATCCTGACAGTTGTTTGGCTTCACGCCAGAAGTGGTTGAACTTCAGCACCAAGTGCAGTGATCTCTGTGTAGCAGTTTCACCCTGCATGTTCCTCAGTGAGCCTGCAGGGCACAGTGCTCTATGGAAACGCAAGATGGCATTATTTAATTTCCCCAGTTGTAAGAATGAGGGATCCCAGGGAGACTTTGCACTTAAGGGAATGCAGCTTTCCAGTCACAGTTCCCTATACCCAGTGGTATCACATGGGTACTACCAAAGTCACAATTTCTGGATACACACACTCTCTGTCTCTCCCTGCAGCTGTGGCTCCCGTGTTCATTGATGTGCTGGGCCCCCGGGGCCAGGGAATCGGACTGGCCTGTAGAACCACAGGCTGGTTCCCCAAACCCGAACTCCAGTGGGTTGGAAACTGGCAGAACCTGGCAATGGAGATTGTGACCAATGTGACTCAGGACAGGGAGAACCTGTATAGTGTTGTGAGTCATGTCACTGTCACAGAAGAAGAAGAGAATGGAGACATCAGCTGCATAGTGCGGAATGGCCTGCTGGGAACCGAGCGACAATCTGCCATTCACCTCTCAGGTGAGTCCCTCCATTCAGAAGGGGTCACCGTGGGAGTGAGGGGCTGGGTCACTTGGGAGTTTCGTTCAGCTAGGACCTGTTTCTAGTACTGAGATAAGAAATATCCTTCTTATGTGATTGTGGGGCCATTAGTGATAGAGGTTTCTGTGATCTGGACAAACTGGCTGTCAGGAGTTGGGCTGAGTCTTGTGAAATGAACTTGATATCGTTCTTTGAGGAGATGATGCATTTGGTTGATAAAGGTAACTCGGCTGGTGTAATAGACTCAAAGTGTGTCTACACTAGCAATGCTACAGCTACAATTCTGTGGTTTAAACACTTACTAAAAGGACAGAACAGGTTCTTCTGTGAGATAGTAAATTCACCTCTCTGGGAGGTGGGTAGTTAGAGTGACAGAAGAATTCTTCCATCAACCTAATGGTGTCTACACTAGGGTTAGTTTGGCTTAAATACATCGCAGAGGATGTGGAACTTTTCCCAGATCTGAGTGAATCATTTAAACCAACCTAACTCTGTACTGTAGACCAGGTCTCAGACTCTGAGAAGGTTTTGATTTTGTCCTGCATGAAACTCTGATGAAAAATTAACACTATACAAAATCAATGTAGTCCATGTTATATGGATTAAAAACTGGCTATCTGATAACTCTCAAAGTAATTTTAGTGGGGAATCATCCTCCAATGGGGATGTTTCTAGTGGGGTCTCACTGGGATCTGTTCTGGGCCAATGTTATTCAATAGCTTTATGAATGAGTTAGACCTCTTACCTCTCTGTCCCAGTTCAAGTGTGCCCCGGCTGCTTTCTGCAGTCCACATTTAGCTTCCACGTCACACACCCTAGTCCTTTGTTCCCCAGTGGGGAAAACTCTGCTTGGCTTCCTGCCGAGATATGGGTCATCCATGGTCATTGGTTGCTAGGTATCAAAGTCCCTGTGACTGGATTTGCCATTGTCTTCTCAGATGCTCCACAGATATCAGACCAAGGGCTGCAGACAGCTACACACCATTCACATCTGTGTTTTAGCCTGCCCAGAAAGCAGACCTCTCCCCCCAATATGTAACAATACAGCATGCAGCGGAAACTGAGGCATACATAGCCTTCAAAATATTACAAACATTCCCACTTTGTCACACATGAATTTCAACATGGCCAAATGCAAGATCACACCTCTACAAACAAAGAGTGTAGGTCACAGTTACAGGATGGGAGACTGTATCTCGGAAAGCAGTGATTCTGGAAGGGACTCGAACATGAGCTTCCAGAGCGATGCTGCAGATAAGACACCACTCTTTAATGAATAGGCGCAGATTCTGTGGGTGCTATGGGACTGAAGCACCCAGGGAAAAAAATAGTGGGTGCTCAGCACCCACTGGCAGCCCCATGGAACAGCTCCTCCCCCCAGCATCTCCCACCTACCAGTGGTCAGCTGTTCAGCAGCATGCAGGAAGCACTTGAGGTGGAGGGGGAGGAGTGGTGGCCGGAAGAGGCAGGGGGAGGGGGCAGAGTGGGGCAGAAAGAGGTGGAACAGGGGCAGGGCAGGGGTGGGGGCTTAGGGGAAGAGGTGGAGTTGGGGTGGGGCCTAGAGCAGAGTGGGTTCAAGCACGACTCGAGAACTCAGAAAGTCGGCACCTCTGCTTGAATGTGTAAATGAGAATATATAGCGGCAGAAAGGAGGTGACATTTCCTCTGTATAAAGTGTCAGACCACTATGGTATTCTGTGTCCAGTTCCCGCATCCACACTTTCAAATGGGATGCTGGCATGCTGGTAATTGCTCATAAAATAGCTACAGGAACAATCAGAGGTCTGGAAACCTGCCTCACAACCAGAAACATAGGAGCTCAATTTATGTAGCTTATCCAAGGGAAGGAAAAAAGGTGACTTGATCACAGCCTGTAAGTCCGTACACAGGGAGGAGATTTCTGACAGTCAATAGGTCTCTAATCTAGATGACAAAGGCAGAACAAGATCTGATGGCTGGAAGTTGAAGTTAGACAAATTCAGACTAGAAATAAGGTACACAATTTTAATGATGAGGGAAATTAACCATTGGAAGAACTGACCTAGGGACGTGGTGGATTCTCCAGCACTTGGAATCTCTAAACACAAACTGGGCATCTCTTTCTATAACATCCATTCCGGCTGGAACAGAAGTTCTGGGCTGGATGCAAGGATCAATGAAGGAGGGTCTCTGGTCCATGAATATACGAGTTCTAACTAGTTGCTCATAATGGCCCTTTCTGGCCTTGACATCTATGAATCCATGAACTGATAACACACTGGGGCAAGCTAGGAAAACAGTTGTTCTCTGCTGAACTTATCTGGACTGGACATGGTGACTGAGAACTGGGAGCTGCGTGACAGTGACCATGTGAACAGCCAGCTGGTGCAGGCAGGGCTGGGCAGGCTGGAACATGGAGCTGCTGACTGTTGGCTTGTAGCAGTGGGAGAGATTTGGCAAGAGCAGAGTCCTGGTTCTTGGGACTGATGCTGTGCTGTCGTCTCTGGTTTCAATGTGATTTCAGCATGGAGGGGATGTTCCCTTCATTCCTGTGATTATCTGCGGTCCCTGCACCAGACTCAGCTCTCAGCCAAGTGGCAAACCCCGTTCTCCATCTCCAGGATGGGACCATGCTCCTCACACTCTGTGCTCTCTGTTTGCCAGGTGACATCTTCCCCCGTGTGTCTCCCTGGCTGGCTGCATTCTGGGTGTTGTTCATTCTGGTTCTCATTGCTGCTGGAGCTTGTATATGTCTTCGATACACCGGTAATGGGAATGTGTTATTTGCATGTTTAGAGCCTGGCCCTAAAGGGCACTGGGCTGGGGCAAGGGAGTGTCTTATTGTTCAGATATTTACCCTGTGTTGGTTTTAGGAAATAAACCAAACAATCACACCTGGGTCCCCAGCCCCACCTGTATTAGTGTATTGCTCGTTGTTTCCCCTTCCTTCCCTGTCTCACTGCAATGTCTGATTCTCTGTCTCACAGCGAAGCAAAAGGCCTCTCAGAAGAAAACCTCTAAAGAGGAGGCTCTGATCATTCATGGTAGGTCTCCTGCTCTGTCTGTTGAAATGTGTGAGCTCTGTGACTGGTTGGTGTTATCTGTGGGCTCAATACAGTGAAAGCGATGGAGCCGGGAGGTCTCTGCCTAATGGTTCCTAATCTCCCCCATGTTCTCACACATGCTGATGAGAACAGGTTGGCAAATGTGTATTTTGCAGTGGAAACCCAACAGTCATTGCTTGTGAGATTCCCTGCATATGGGTGCAGCAGAGAGTTGGGTTTGCCATGAGAAATCTGGGTCAGATTCTGCCACCCTAGGTAACTGTTAAGTGGCTCTTTCTCCTTAAAGGAAATGACACACCATAGTCATTGACACTTTGTGAGATGATTCCATCCCTGTGGCTGTTGAATGCATAGGACAGAGGGTGGGTGATTAACCACTGGAACAAGGTCTCAAGGGCAGTGGTTAATCCTCCATTTCTTGATGGCTTCAACTCCAGACTGGACACCTTTCTGGAAGCTTCTGTAGCCAAACCAAAGTTATTGGTCTCAGTGCAGGGGAAAATGGGTGAGATTCTCTGGCCTGTGATGCACAGCAGGTCAAACTAGATGATCTGATGGTCCCTTCTGGCCTGAAACTCTATGAATCTGTGACATTCGCTTTCTTGAGCTGTGGTAATAGATGCAACAACAATGGTTTGTAACCACACACATCTAATTTATACCACTGTGACCTTTTCAATATTTTGTAACAATATTGGTTTCCATTGTGTTGGTGCTGAGTGGTGCTGACCCATTCTGCTGGGCACTGCACACACCTGCAGGGAAATACAGATGACAGGTGAAGAGAATGGATACAACATGCCAGCATGGTGACTGGAGTTCTCTGGCAATCACAGCCTGGAAGAGCCCTGAGGCTCCCCCTCTTCCATCTCCTTTGTCTTCTGCCATGCTCCCCTGCAACCACCATTCCTCCAGCTGGGGAGGGCTGGATGGGGCTCCCCTAGCAATCGGTGCTGTTCTGTAACCAACCAGAGGGGTCGCTGTGGAGTGACTGACCCCACCCCATGGTTCTACTGGCCCTGCTGCACCAGCCCAAGACCTGCTCTCCACACAGCCCTGCAGCAGTTTATCTCAAGGCATGTTTTGTAACCTAATTAGATAAACTTGTTCATGTTTGTGTGTGTAGACAAGGGCTAAGGAGTGAGAAAGTCCCCCAGGTCTCCTGTTTGTTGGTGCATATCACTAACCGCCTCGCCTGCTCCTGATAAACCTGCCGTGTCCTGTACTGGGGCTAGGAGTCCGTGTGTGCAATGTCTGTGACTAACCCCAGTGATAACGGAGTGTACAGCACCACACACAGTGTGTATCTCTGGGTCTGATTCTTTTCTCTTCCTCATTTCAGAGACTGAGAAGAAGACCTTGGACACAGGTACTTGGCTAAACCCCTAGTAAAAATGTGTCTCTGTTTTCACACTATAATGAAATAGAAAAATCACCACACATGCTGTATGGACCTAGTCTAGTCCTGGATCTCAAATAAACAGAGACTCCAAAGTCTACTATGCTCTGTATAGGCTTTGTGAGGACCCATCACTTGCATTATTCTCACAAGAGTCAGGACAGGACCTGACCCCATGTGTCTAGGGATGGATGGTAAATCCAGTGCCCAACAGCCCCATGGAGCCCTTCTGCAGCTAAGCTTCTGCTCACCACTGACTATAGAGTTACACACTTTTGAAGATCAGCACCACAAAGGAATTGCCCATCGCAGAAATAGGAGATCTGAGGCCGAGTGACAGGCTGCAGCAATGCAGGCCTCTCTCCACCTAATACATGTTCTGGTGTGACGCTGCCGCCCCTCATTCCCTGCAGTGCCATCAGCTGGAGATGCTCCCCTAGGGCAATTTGTGTGCCCTGTTTAGGGGTTGCTCTGGGACCATGTCTGTTGTTCATTAGCAACAGTTTTGTCTGACGTGTCCTGTCAGTCCTGAGAGCCTTGGCTCATCAAGTACATCTACACTACAGCTGGGAGTGAGCTTCCCAGCTCGGATAGCCAGGAACATGCTAGCTCTGCTTGAATCAATGAACTGACAACAGCAGTGTGGCTGGGAGCAGCAGGGGCAGCAGCTCAGGGAAGCTGACCAAATATGTACCCAGAGGGTCTGGACCAGTTTGTACTTGAGTAATTAGTCCAAGCTGCTGCACATGCTACCCCCAGCTACCTGGCTATTTTAGCACACTGGCTCGAGCAAAGCTAACACTTGTTTGCCTGCCTGAGCTGTGACACTCACTCCCAGCTGCAGTGCAGACATACCTAGAGTTTGGAATAACACCACGTCACTGTGCTTAGAAGGACAATATTGAACCCATGATGGTTTCCTTTTCCTCTCTCCCCAGAATGCAAGGAGCTGCGTGAGAAGCTTGGTAAGAAAAGAACATCTACCCCTATTAGAGCCCCTGAGCAGAGGTTCCCAGCCACACACGGTGCTGAGCAGATATAAAAGCAATGACACCGTAGGGCAGGGCTGAGTGAAGAGTTTGGGCCAAAATCTGAGTCACCCCAGTCCCACAGCATCACTGTGAGCCCTCTGTTCTCATGTCTGGATAGACAGACATGTGTCATCTGGCCTTTGGCAGTCCAATGCCAATCACATTGTTCTGACGCAGGAGAAGGGGAGATGTCACTTTCTATAGATGACTGCAGCAGTGAAAGCTCTTCTGGGTCATTTCTGAGAATGTGGAGATGAGCAAGAGACCGGACTCAGACTCACGATTTCATGCTTTGTTGCCAAGGCCAGATCCCAGATTTGAGTCTCGATTATCTGCATGTCCAAATCCTGGAGTGCGTAACTTTGACGCTCCAAAGGGCTGTCAGTAACAGAAAAGGAATTCCCCTTAGACAGAGAATGTTTAGAAAGTCAGAGCTGTATCCAGATCCAGACTCACATCTTCCATCAACGTTAGATGGTTTGCAAATCCCAGGACTAATGCATGTTGATGCAAATCACTAACTGCCAGCCCCACTTCTATCCAAGCTGCTGGTTCCTGACTGGGACTGTGCGTGTGGCTGTGGGGAATCTGTAACTAACCCTAGTTGTTATGGGGCACACAGCATCACACAGTGCCTGTCTCTGTGTCTAACTCTTCTATCCTCCCCTCTATTTCAGATATGCAGAGCAAGGCTCATGAGTCAGGTACTTGTCTAAACCTGTAGTAAACGTGTGTCTGTGCTTTCATATTGTAACGAGATAGAAAAATCCTCATATAATTTATGTACTTGAGTCTCCTTCATGGCCATCTTCTCCTGCCTGAGAAATAAGGAAACTTGTCAGCGTTTGCAGCTCCAATATTTGCTGCTCACTATTTCAATATTCTCCTTAACAGCAGAGAGTGAATTTAATGCATATGAAATAGCAGGGCTCAGGCTAGGTCTACATTGCCCAGTGTTTCAGATTATAGGGGTGTGAACAGCAGCACACACCAAAGTGCTGCCCTGTAATGCTCCTGTTTGGATGCTCTGAGTGTGAACTGAAAGCTTCCTAGTTTATATTTACATAGTCGTATTTCAAGAGGACTGTGTCAGTGTGATCTAGGTACATTTAGTGTGCACCAGCAACATCCACATGGGGCAGCTACTCCCCCTGAAGCCGAAGGAGGGAACATTTAGTGGGTAGTTACAGCGCAGCACTTTGGTACATTCTGAAAATCACAGCCCCATATGCTGAACTACAGAGTTGGTTAGACAAGCCCTGAGTCAGGTGCTGGGCAAACTTCCTCCATGCGGGTGTGTGAGTGTATCTCAGTTCTGACATGCAAAGAAGTTGCTATTCTAATACTGGGCTACCCATTTGCACCCAGCTCTGCCACTGCCCCTCAATGCTCACCCACTGCCTCCATGCCTCCCCATAGCACCTGTGCACCACCAGTGCCCCTCAGTCCCCACTCACTGCCTCCCTGTTATCCAGACCTGTGCTCCACAATGCTGTCCAGCCCCATTACCCACCCACCCTGCCTGCCCTCGCACACACCATACATGCCAAGTCACTAGTAGGGGACCTGGATCTGAGCTGTTCAGTGGGTGCCACTGTCTGCAGCCCTGTGCTATCCCAGCGCTGGGCTTCCTCCTCCAGCCATAGCTCTGTTGGTGTCCCTCAGTCTCCACCCATTGCTTCTCTGCTATCCAGGCCTCAGCTCCTCAGAACTCTCCTGTTTTCCCACACCCTACTCTATGCCTGGCACTCAAATGAACAAAGCCTCCAAACTCCATTATGCTCTATGTGGGGTTTATAAGGTGCACTCTGATGGGACCACCCACTCACATTATTCTCACAAGAACCGGGACAGGACCTGACCCCACATCTCTAGGGGCCGACAGTAAATCCAGTACCACACAACCCCACGGACCATTCCCCAGCTAAGCTCTTGCCAACCACTAAACCTAGAGTTATCCACTTTTGCAAATCAGCACCACAAAGGGATTGTACGGCACACAAATAGGAGGTCTGAGGCCGGGTGACAGGCTGCAGCAGTGCAGGCCTCTCTCTAGATGACAAGTGTTCTGGTGTGACGCTCCATCCCCTCATTCCTGGAAATGCTAACAGCTGGAGGTGTGCCCCTCATGCAGTTTGTGGGCTCTGCTTAAGGGCTGATCTGGGATTGTGTCTGTTGTTCATTAACAACAGTTTTGTCTGACTTGTCCTGTCAGTTCTGAGACCCTTGGCTCAGTGGGTACGTCTATACTGCAGCTGGGAGGAGCTTCTCACATGGGGTGGCCAAACACATGTTAGATTGAGCTTGTGCACTAACAATAGCAGTGTGGCTGGAGTAGCAGGGGCTGCGGCTCAGAGTAGCTGCCCAACTATGTCCTCAATGGTCTGAGTGGGTTTATACTTGAATAGCTGGTGCAGGCCACTGAACGTGCTACCCCTGGCTACCCAGCTGCTTTTAGTGCACTGGCTCAAGCAGAGCTAGCACTACTATGCCTGCCCGAACTGGTGTCACCCTCCCAGCTGCAGTGTAGATGTACCCAGAGTTTGGAATAACCTCATATCACTGTGCTTAGAATGACAACACTGAACTCATAATGGTCTCCTTTTCTTCTCTCCCCAGAGTGCAAGAAGCTGCATGAGAAGCTTGGTAAGAACATCCACCCCCATAAGAGTCCCTGGGCAGAAGCTCTCAGATATGCACGGTGCTGAGCAGATATAGAAGCAACAACACCACAGGGCAGGGCTGAGTGAACAGTTTGGGCCAAAATCCAAGTCACCCCCATCGCACAGAAGCACTGTGAGCTCTCTGCTCTCATTTCTGGATAGACAGACACGTGCCACCTGGCGTTTGACAAGGCAGTGCCAATCTCATTGTTCTGATGCAGGAGAAGGGGGGCAGCCACTTTCTATAGATGACTGCAGCAGTGCAGGCTCTTCTGGACCATTTCTGAGAATGTGGAGACGAGCAAGAGACCAGACTCAGACTCATGTTTCCATGCTTTGTTGCTCATCCAGATCTGAGCCCTGATCATATGCACGACCATCCCCTAGGTACGCTTGGAGTGCGTATCTTTGATGTTGCAAAGGGCTGTTAGTAACACAGAAAAGGAATTACGCTTTGACAGAAGGGCTGAGAATGTCAGAGCTGTATTGGGATCCACGCCCAAGTCTTCCATCAAGGTTAGATGCTCTGCAAATCCTAGGGCTCCTGTGTGTTGGTGCAAATCACTAACTGCAGCCCTGCTGCTATCCAAGCTGCTGGTTCATGCACTGAGGCTGGGACTGTGGCTATGGGGAGTCTGTAAGTAACCCCATTGATTATGGGGCACACAGCATCACACGGCACTGTGTCTAAATCTGTACAGCATTATTGTGTAAATGGCAGAAGTGCTGAATTATTTTTTTGTTTCAGTTTTCACCAAAAAGGTTAGTAGCAGATTGCACCAAGGGCCTTTTAGGTTGGACATTAGGAAAATCTTTCTAAGTAACAGAGTAGTTAAGCATGAGAATAAATTGCCTGGGGAGGTTGTGGGATCTTCATCACTGGAGACTTTTAAGAACAGGTTAGACAAACACTTGTCAGGGATGGTCTAGATAATACTTAGTTCTGCCATGAGTGCCGGGGACTGGACTAGGTGACCTCGCGAGGTCCCTTCCAGTTCTATGACTATGATTCTATTATTCTTTTCTCTTCCCCATTTCAGAGACTGAAGAGAAAGAGAAGCAGGCCCTGAAGTCAGGTAATTGGACAATTTATAGTAAACTGTGTCTGTTCTTTCACTCTCTCTAACAAGATAGGAAAATTACCACGCAGAATATATGGACTTGAGTCTATCTCACAATTTTCTCTTCCTCCCCTAGAAATCTACAAACACTGCAGGGTTTTTAGCTAACATTCCAGTATCATCCTTACTAATGGAGAGTGAATTTAGTGCATATGGATTAGTTGAACTTAATCAGGAGCTGGGCAAACTTCCTCTATGTAATTCTGTGGCTATATCTCAATTCTGACCTTCAAAATCCCTGCTATCCCAGTGCTGGGCCCCTACATGTACACGGGTCTGCTGGGCCCCCTTGGTGCCCCATCAATCCACTGCAGGTCTAGATACCAATGAGCCTTTCCCTCAAGGAGACTCCAGAGACATCCTGGTACCGTCAGTACTGGAGCAGGATCTGGCTCTGGCACAGTTAACCACTTCATCTTCATTTGCAGAAGATTCTGTGGTTTTAGGCTCTTACTCCTCTTTGGTATTGGAGGATTTCAAGCCATTCCAGGACCTTTTACAGCACATGGCTGCTTCCCTAGGTGTTCAAGAAGAGTTCCTTCAGCAGAACACCCACAAGTTAGTGGAAATCCAGCAGCTCTCTCCTCTAGAAGGGTCACCCTCCCTATTAAAGATGGGCTCCTTGATCCAGCTAAGGTTCTCTGGAGCATCCTGGCTTCGGTGCTGCCTGCAGATAAGAGCATGGAAAAGTGCTTTGTTCCGATGCAGGGGTTTGGGGTTTTTTAACTCCCATCCAGCTTCAAAGTCCCTGGTCATAATTGTGATGAATGATAAAGCCCTGTAGGATAGATTTAAGTCCACTCCAGTGAGAAGGATTCTATGCATATGGACCTGAGGGGTGTGACCAGGTGCCTGGGATGTACCACACTGAGAATGCCACACTCTGGGCAGACTGCAAGAATCAGGGCAGAAAAATCCTCCCAAACTGATGGTTAATTCTATAATTAGACTCACCAAGCCAGTATCAAAAAAGCTTCTGCGGTACCACTGTGATTAACCAGAAACTAAAAACAGAGCCGTTCCCCAGTTAAGCTTCTTTCAACCATTGGCCCTAGAGTTACACTGTTTTGTAAATCAGCACCACAACAGGATTGCATGGCACAGAAATGAGTGGTCTGAGGCTGGGTGACAGACTGTAGCAATGCAGGGCTCTCTCTGTGTGATACATGGTCTGGTATGACGCTCTCTCCCCTCATTCCTGGCAGTGGCATCAGCTGTGTGTGCTGACTCCAGGGCAATTTTTGTGCTCCGTTTAAGGACTGATCTGGGACCTTCTCTTTGTTAATTAAAAAGAGTTTTGTCTGACTTGTCCTGTTAGTTCTGAGACCCTTGGCTCAGTGGATACATCTACACTGCAGCTGGGAGGAGCTTCTCACATGGAGTAGCCAGACGCATGTTAGATTAAGCTTGTGCACTAACAATAGCAGTGTGGCTGGAGTAGCAGGGGCTACACCTCAGAGTAGCTGCCCAACTATGTCCTCAGTGGTCTGAGTGGGTTTATACTTGAGTAGCTAGTGCAGGCCACTGAACGTGCTACCCCTGGCTGTCCAGCTGCTTTTAGTGCACTGGCTCAAGCAGAGCTAGCACTTCTATGCCTGCCCGAACTGGTGTCACCCTCCCAGCTGCAGTATAGATGTACCCAGAGTTTGGAATAACCTCATATCACTGTGCTTAGAATGACAACACTGAACTCATAACGGTCTCCTTTTCTTCTCTCCCCAGATTGCGAGGAGCTGCGTAAGAAGCTTGGTAAGAACATCCACCCCCATAAGGGCCCTTGGGCAGAGGATCTCAGACACACAGGGTGCTGAGCAAATATAAAAGCAGCAACACAGCAGGACAGGGCTGAGTGAACAGTTTGGGCCAAAATCTGAGTCACCCCAGTCCCACAGAAGCACTGTGAGCTCTCTGCTCTCATGTCTGTATAGACAGACACGTGTCACCTGGCTTTTGACAATCCAATACCAATCACATTGTTCTGACGGAGGAGAAGGGGGGGAAACCGCTTTCTATAGATGATTGCGAGAGTGCAGGCTCTTTCGGCCATTTCTGAGAATGTGGAGCTGAGCAAAAGACCTGACTCAGACTCATGTTTCCATGCTTTTGTTGCCAAGGCCACATCCCAGCTCTGAGCCCCGATCATCAACTCGTCTCTCCCCTAGATACACCTGGAGTGCGTAGCTATGATGAGAAAAGGGTTGTTAGTAACACAGAAAAGGAATTCCCCTTAGACAGAGAATGTTTAGAATGTCAGAGCTGTATCGGGATCCAGACCCACATCTTCCATGAAGGTTAGATGCTTTGCAAATCCCAGGGCTCCTGCATGTTTCTACATATCACTAACCACCAGCCCCACTACTATCCAAGCTGCTGGTTCCTGCAGTGGGGCTGGAAGTGTGGCTGTGGGGGAGTCTGTAACTAACCCGTCATTTTGAGGCACACATCATCTTTCAGTAAAAGCAGCAAAGAATCCTGTGGCACCTTATAGACTAACAGATGTTGTGGAGCCTGATCTTTTGTGGGTGAAAAGCCACTTCGTCAGACGCAGGTAGTGGAAATTTCCAGGGGTAGGTATGTATATGCTAGCAAGCAAGCTAGAGATATTGAGGTTAGTTCAATCAGGGAGGATGGGGCCCTGTTCTAGCAGTAGAGGTGTGAAAACCAAGGGAGGAGAAACTGGTTCTGTAATTGGCAAGCCATTCACAGTCTTTGTTTAGTCCAGAGCTGATGGTGTCAAATTTGCAAATGAACTGAAGCTCAGTTGAACTAACCTCGTTATCTCTAGCTTGCTTGCTAGCATATATATACCTACCCCTGGAAATTTCCACTACCTGCGTCTGACGAAGTGGGTATTCACCCACGAAAGCTCACACTCCACAACGTCTGTTAATCTATAAGGTGCCACAGGATTCTCTGCTGCTTTTACAGATCCAGACTAACACGGCTACCCCTCTGATACTTATCATCATTCATCACATCTCTCTGTCTAATTCTGAATAACAGAATATGTGGAAATGGCAGAAGTGCTGAGTGTATTTTTTTTTTTCAGTTTTCACCTAA
Organism: Aldabrachelys gigantea; assembly: GCA_026122505.1. NCBI lineage: Eukaryota > Metazoa > Chordata > Testudines > Testudinidae > Aldabrachelys > Aldabrachelys gigantea. The sequence goes on along the minus strand of CM047489.1, from coordinate 15,329,412 downwards.
AAAGTTAGTTGTGATTGGTCATCCATCATAGTGAATGCCAGTGAAAATGAGGTAGAACCAGAGGCTAAAATAGGGGGAAAAGAAGTTAAAATTTCCATAGAGAAGTTAGATGTTTTCTTGTCACCAGGGCCTGATGAAAGACATCCTAGAAGACTCAAAAAGCTGACTGAGGAGATATCTGAGCCTTTAGCTATTATCTTTGAAAAGTCATGGAAGAAGGGAGAGATTCCAGAGTATTGGAAAAGGGCAAATATTGGGCCATTCTATAAAAGTGGGAATCAGAACAACCCAGGGAATTACAGAGCAGTCACCCTAACTTCAGTACCTGGAAAGATAATGGATCAAAGAATTAAGCAATCAATCTGCAAATGCCTTGAAAATAATAAAGTGATAAATCACAGTCATCGTGGATTTGTCAAGAACAAATAGTGTGAAAAGAACTTGATAGCTTTCTTTGATAGAGTAACAAGCCTTGTGGATGGGAGGAAGCAGGAAATGTGGTGAATCTTAACTTTAATAAGGCTTTTGATACTGTCTTGCATGAACTTTTAACAAAAACAAACATGAATTACTACCTAGATGGAGCTACTATAAGGTGAGTGCATAACTGGTTGGAAAATTGTTCTAAGAGAGTAGTTATCAGCTGTTCACAGTCAAACTGGATGGGCAGGTCAAATAGGCTTTCTGGGAATCCGTTCTGGGTTCAGTTGTGTTCAATATCTTCATCAGTGATTTAGATAATGCCATAGATAGTACACTTATAATGTCTGGAGATATAACTAGTGTCAAAGTTAGACTCAGGACTCACAGTTTGTCAGACCACTCTGTTTTATTAGCACAGCGCTCTGCTAATAACACCCAGATAATGTGAGCACCATGCAAGACACAAACTATCTTATTTGTACACATAAAAGGATGAGAACTTAACAAGATAACAAAGGAAGCAGAATCTGATAAGTTTACCTGGGCTAGGCATGCATATCTTATTTCCTTACTAACTGTTACCGATCTTCTGTTAATATTTCGCCATCAGCACCATTGTTTATGCCTAACATTTCTTTTCCTGGCTCCTGAATTTCAACATTTCTTATTTCTGCTTAAAGGTACATACAACATTTCTTTAATCCATTCTTATTTTTACAATATAATTCATTCTACTTTCACAATCTCTCCTTTTGGTCAAGCTTTCGCCATGACCAACATTTTTCTTGGTTCCACATATTGACCATTCTTTATCTCTTTGTTCATCAGCAATATTAATAATCATCATATTAGCACTCTCTTTTGGGGCAGTCACCTGGGTGGCATGCCTTACACAATTTTGGATACAACACGAGACTGACTGAAAACATACAAAAATTATTAGGATTCCAAACAGGATAATCAGGGCTCCCTGAAACAACCAGTTTCTTATGCCAGAGGAATTGAACAGGTTACTGATAAGTTACTGAGTTAGGTTACTGATGGTTACTTAGCCACTTCCATAAAGAACTCGGCTCTTTATGGGAGAGATATGTGATTTGTTCTAAGTGGCTAGCGCAATCTGTTACCTCATTGGTGTTGTTTTCCAATGAAAGCACAGTACCCTCCTTTGGCTGCCAGCACTATGTTCAATGCCTGACGGTTTTGGAGGGCCACCTGACAGATCGCCCCTGTTTCTTTAGCCAGAGTTCTTAAACTTTCTCTAGTTTTATTTGCCATTATTTTAACTACTGCTTGTAACCTCAGGAGCCTTTTTGCATGGTGTATTACTCCCCCAAGTGTGATAAAGGAACTGCCAATAGTCTCTTCCCAGGTGTCATTAATGTTCCATATTGTGTTAAACGGACAAGGTCCTCCAGTGAGGTCTGGGGAATTGAGTGGGATAGCCAGGACAGGAACACCAGTTTGAGAGTGGGCTGGGATGTGGCTGCTGACCCAGCATTTAGAAATATTAGGGGTCTGAGCTATCTACACTTGCTGCTGGATAAAAGAATTGTCATTGTGGATTCCCCAGACCTTAAGACACCATCAGCTTAGGAACAGGTGCCACCAGAGGCGCATGTTGGAGGCAGGGCCCTTCTGGTTCTGATAACCTCAAATGAGGGAACCGCAGTCACGGTTTTATGTCCATCACGCAGCAGGTGCTAGACTCACGACTGCTGCTTCTTGGGCCTTGCTTTAGGTCATCGTCTGCTTCTGGCAACCCTTACGAGAGCATGGATTGTAAAGTATTGCAGGCTGTTCCTCTACGTCTTCTTCTGGAGTCAAAATTGACTCTGCGTGGTCCTGAGGTGATGATTGATTTGCTGGGGGTTGTGCATTCTTACACTGCGAAGCATGTATCCACTCTGCTGCAATGCCAGATAGTTTAACAGCCGTCTGGCTAGTAAGCAGTACCTGATGATTCTTTGATGTGTTTTTTTTTTTTAAAGTCTCTTTGCTTCTTTCCTTGACTCTGGCTATAACAATGGCCTTCACACCTTCTCTTTTCCTGATACATACATTCCTCATTCACACAAACAGATTGAGAATACAAACAGTAGTATTTTATATCGAGCAAAAAGGAATTGTAAATTAAACCTTGCTAAGTTTTACAATTAATAACCAAGACAATTTACATTGAGACCCAAACTTTCAATGTTTCTTTAATTTACTTAACATAGACACAGTAGAGAATCCTGTCTCTTACTAACTAAATCTTAAAACAAAGAAATGTATATTTAGCTGGAGTGCCTAATTTGTAATACATAAAGGAAACCATAGTAGACATGATAACACATCCTAAAAGGGTGGCCATAATCACTTATAAGGATTGATCTGGTCTGTCGTTCCTGTCTGCTATTCAAAAAGGGTGGCTGACAGGATGAAATAAATCATACATTAATTCTCATAGTACATAATAAAATCCAGCTCCTACATATCCCTCTTTTGACACTAAGATTATTAATCGCCAGTGTCACTTCTTATTTAGTCCTCGTAATAGAAAATACTGGGAGGTGATTTGGGCCTGTGGCTCTAGCTTTGCTTATATTTGTTTTATCCAACAGCATATTTCAAACATTTCAGTTAAACACATACAATAAAAAACCAAAAACAACTAGGGGTAGAATCATTAGTATGCCAGTAGTTGTGGGAGACCATCCAGAAAATATGTTATACCAATGGTAAGCTGTTATGTCTTTCTGCAGTGGCAATTCTTAACATGTCCCCATTTGTGTGTATAATATGAATGGTTCCGTTTCCCCTTTTTTTTGGGGGGGGGGAACTATGTTCCTTTTTACCTTTAACAGATGATTGGTAACTGTTTGCCATTTAATGCAGAACTGTGAGTTGTCTGCAACAAACACAGGGTTACCTGCTCTCATGTCTGGATAGACAGACAGGTGTCACCTGGTCTTTGACAATCTAATGCCAAGCACATTGTTCTGATGTGCCAGAAGGGGCCCAGCCACTTTCTTAGATAACTACTGGAGCACGAGCTCTTTTAGATCATTTCGCAGAATGTAAACATGAGCAAGAGACAGAATTCCGGCTTCCATTTTCATAGTTTGTTGCCAAGGTCAGATACCAGATCTGAGCTCCAATAATCGACATATGCCTCATCTAGTTAAGCCTGGAGTGTGTAGCTTTGATGCTCCAAAGAGTTGATAGTAACACAGAAAAGAAATTCCCCTTAGACGGAAGGATTGAAAATGGGCTGTCGCCTTCCAAGAAGGGGAGTCCCAGTTTTGGGCTTCCCCTGACAGCAGGCTGATAACCAGCCTCATCTTTGTACAATCACTAGGATAAGACTGAGGTAGGGTGACCTGATAGAAGTGTGAAAAATCAGGATGACAGTGGGGGGTAATAAGTGACTGTATAAGACAAAGTACCAAATATTAGGATTGACTCTATAAAATTGGAACATCTGGTCACACTAGACTGAGGGCACTTCAAGAACAGATTTCAGTGTAGCAGCCGTGTTAGTCTGTATCCGCAAAAAGAACAGGAGTACTTGTGGCACCTTAGAGACTAACAAATTTATTTCAGCATAAGCTTTCGTGGGCTACAGCTCACTTCTTGGGATGCATAGAATGGAACACACAGACAGAAGATATTTATACATACAGAGAACAAGAAAAGGTGGAAGTATGCATACCAAAAGGAAGAGTCTAATCAATTGAGATGAGCTATCACCAGCAGGAGAAAAAAAAAAACCTTTTGAAATGATACTTAAGATGACTCATAGAAGGTGTAAGGAGAACTTAACATAGGGAAATAGATTCAATTAGTGTAATGACCCAACCATTCCCAGTCTCTGTTTAAGCCTGAGTTAATTGTATCTAATTTGCATATTAATTTGAGTTCAGCAATCTCTCTTTGGAGTCTGTTTTTGAAGTTTTTTTGTTGTAAAATTGCCACCTTCAAGTCTATCACAGAGTGGTTAGAGAGGTTGAAGTGTTCTCCCACTGGTTTTTGAATATTATGATTCCTGATGTCAGATTTATGTCCATTTATTCTTTTGCGTAGAGACTGTCTGGTATGGCCAATGTACATGGCAGAGGGGCATTGCTGGCACATGATGGCATATATCACGTTGGTAGATGTGCAGGTGAACAAGCCCCTGATGGCATGGCTGATGTGATTAGGTCCTATGATGGTGTCACTTGAATAGATATGTGGACAGAGCTGGCATCGGGCTTTGTTGCAAGGATAGGTTCCTGGGTTAGTGTTTATGTTGTATGATGTGCGGTTGCTGGTGAGTATTTGCTTCAGGTTGGGAGTCTGTCTATAGCGAGGACTGGCCTGTCTCCCAAGATCTGTGAGAGTGACGGATCATCTTTAAGGATAGGTTGTAGATCTTTGATGATGCACTGGAGAGGTTTTAGTTGGGATGCCACTAGCCATCACCTACTGCCCCCAACTAAAACCTCTCCAGTCACACCACAGTCCCATTGCAGCACTGAGCTCTCTGCAGCAGAAGCAGAGTTACCTGCTTTTATATCTACATCAACAGATAATCCTTTGACAATCTAATGCAAATCACATTGTTCTGATGCTGCAGAGGGGGCCAGCCACTTTCTATAGATGACTGCTGCGGTGGAAGCTCATCTGGGCCACTTCCTAGAAAGTAGCTCATGGTCCCATGCTTTGTTGCCAAGGTCAGATACCATATGTGAGCCCCAATCATCTACACGTCCATCCTATAGTTACATCTGGAAGGCGTAGCTTGTATGCTCCAAAGGACTGTTAGTAACACAGAAAAGAAATTCCCCTTAGTCAGAAGGGTTGAGAATGTCAGAGCTGTATCAGGATCCAGACCCACGTCTTCCATCAAAGTTAGATGCTTTGCAAATCCCAGGGCCCCTGTGTGTTGGTGAGTATCACTAACTACCAGCCCAGCTCCAATCAAAGCTGCTGGCTCTTGCACTGGGGCTAGAAGTGTGGCTGTGGGGTGTCTGTAACTAACTCCAGTAGTTATAGGGCGCACAGCATCACACAGTCCATTTCTGTGTCTAATTCTGTTCTCTTCTCCATTTCAGAGACAAAGGAAAAGAATCTGTTCGGTATTTTCAAATCCCCTAGTAAAGGTATGACTGCGCTTTCACACTATGTTGCGACAGGAAAATCATCACAAACAATAAGTCGACTTCAGTCACATTTATGATCATCTCTCCCTTTCCTGTAATGTAGTGTGATCTCTGTGACTGGTTGGTGTTATCTGTGGGCTCAAAGCAATGAAAGGGATGGAGCCGGAGGAGTCTCTGTCTAGTAGTTCCTCATCTCCCCCAAAATCTCACACACACTCATGAGAACAGGATGGCAAATGTGTATTTTGCAGTGAAAACTCAACAGTCATTGCTTGTGAGATTCCCTGCATATGGGTGTGGCAGAGAGATGGGTTTGCTGTGACAAATCTGGGTCAGATTCTGTCATGCTGAGCAATTGCTCAGTGGTTCTTTCTCTGTAAAGGAAAAAAAAAAAAAAGCAAAGTCAAGGACACTATGTGAGATGATTCCATCCCTGTGACTGTCTCTGTCTCACAGTGAAGCGAAAGGAATCTAAGAAGGAGCTCTCTAAATAGGTATCTGTGTTCATCCATGGTAGATCTCCTACTCTATCTCTTACTCTGTCTACTGAGATGTGTGAGCTCTGGGACTGCTTGATGTTATCTGTGGGCTCAATGCAGTGAAAGGGATAGAGCCGGGAGGCCTCTGCCTAATGGTTCCTCACCTCCCCCATGTTCTCACACATGCTGATGAGAACAGGTTGGTAAATGTGTATTTTGCAGTGGAAACCCAACAGTCATTGCTTGTGAGATTCCCTGCATGTGGGTGCAGCAGAGAGTTGGGTTTGCCATGAGAAATCTGGGTCAGATTCTGCCACCCTAGGTAACTGTTAAGTGGCTCTTTCTCCTTAAAGGAAATGACACACCATAGTCATTGACACTTTGTGAGATGATTCCATCCCTGTGGCTGTTGAATGCATAGGACAGAGGGTGGGTGATTAACCACTGGAACAAGGTCTCAAGGGCAGTGGTTAATCCTCCATTTCTTGATGGCTTCAGCTCCAGACTGGACACCTTTCTGGACGCTTCTGTAACCAAACCCAAGTTATTGGTCTCAGTGCAGGGGAAAATGGGTGAGATTCTCTGGCCTGTGATGCACAGCAGGTCAAACTAGATGATCTGATGGTCCCTTCTGGCCTGAAACTCTGTGAATCTGTGACATTCGCTTTCTTGAGCTGTGGTAATAGATGCAACAACAATGGTTTGTAACCACACACATCTAATTTATACCACTGTGACCTTTTCAATATTTTGTAACAATATTGGTTTCCATTGTGTTGGTGCTGAGTGGTGCTGACCCATTCTGCTGGGCACTGCACACACCTGCAGGGAAATACAGATGACAGGTGAAGAGAATGGATACAACATGCCAGCATGGTGACTGGAGTTCTCTGGCAATCACAGCCTGGAAGAGCCCTGAGGCTCCCCCTCTTCCATCTCCTTTGCCTTCTGCCATGCTCCCCTGCAACCACCATTCCTCCAGCTGGGGAGGGCTGGATGGGGCTCCCCTAGCAATCGGTGCTGTTCTGTAACCAACCAGAGGGGTCGCTGTGGAGTGACTGACCCCACCCCATGGTTCTACTGGCCCTGCTGCACCAGCCCAAGACCTGCTCTCCACACAGCCCTGCAACAGTTTATCTCAAGGCATGTTTTGTAACCTAATTAGATAAACTGGTTCATGTGTGTGTGTGTAGACAAGGGCTAAGCAGTGAGAAAGTCCCCCAGGTCTCCTGTTTGTTGGTGCATATCACTAACCGCCTCGCCTGCTCCAGATAAACCTGCCGTGTCCTGTACTGGGGCTGGGAGTGCGGGTGTGCGATGTCTGTGACTAACCCCAGTGATAACGGAGTGTACAGCACCACACAGTGTGTGTCTCTGGGTCTGATTCTTTTCTCTTCCTCATTTCAGAGACTGAGAAGAAGACCTTGGACACAGGTACTTGGCTAAACCCCTAGTAAAAATGTGTCTCTGTTTTCGCACTATAATGAAATAGAAAAATCACCACACATGCTGTATGGACCTAGTCTAGTCCTGGATCTCAAATTAACAGAGACTCCAAAGTCTACTATGCTCTGTATAGGCTTTGTGAGGACCCATCACTTGCATTATTCTCACAAGAGTCAGGACAGGACCTGACCCCATGTGTCTAGGGATGGATGGTAAATCCAGTGCCCAACAGCCCCATGGAGCCCTTCTGCAGCTAAGCTTCTGCTCATCACTGACTATAGAGTTACACACTTTTGAAGATCAGCACCACAAAGGAATTGCTCATCGCAGAAATAGGAGATCTGAGGCCGAGTGACAGGCTGCAGCAATGCAGGCCTCTCTCCACCTAATACATGTTCTGGTGTGACGCTGCCGCCCCTCATTCCCTGCAGTGCCATCAGCTGGAGATGCTCCCCTAGGGCAATTTGTGGGCCCTGTTTAGGGGTTGCTCTGGGACCATGTCTGTTGTTCATTAGCAACAGTTTTGTCTGACGTGTCCTGTCAGTCCTGAGAGCCTTGGCTCATCAAGTACATCTACACTACAGCTGGGAGTGAGCTTCCCAGTTCGGATAGCCAGGAACATGCTAGCTCTGCTTGAATCAATGAACTGACAACAGCAGTGTGGCTGGGAGCAGCAGGGGCAGCAGCTCAGGGAAGCTGACCAAATATGTACCCAGAGGGTCTGGACCAGTTTGTACTTGAGTAATTAGTCCAAGCTGCTGCACATGCTACCCCCAGCTACCTGGCTATTTTAGCACACTGGCTCGAGCAAAGCTAACACTTGTTTGCCTGCCTGAGCTGTGACACTCACTCCCAGCTGCAGTGTAGACATACCTAGAGTTTGGAATAACACCACGTCACTGTGCTTAGAAGGACAATATTGAACCCATGATGGTTTCCTTTTCCTCTCTCCCCAGAATGCAAGGAGCTGCGTGAGAAGCTTGGTAAGAAAAGAACATCTACCCCTATTAGAGCCCCTGAGCAGAGGTTCCCAGCCACACACGGTGCTGAGCAGATATAAAAGCAATGACACCATAGCGCAGGGCTGAGTAAAGAGTTTGGGCCAAAATCTGAGTCACCCCAGTCCCACGGCATCACTGTGAGCCCTCTGCTCTCATGTCTGGATAGACAGACATGTGTCACCTGGCCTTTGGCAATCCAATGCCAATCACATTGTTCTGACGCAGGAGAAGGGGAGATGTCACTTTCTATAGATGACTGCAGCAGTGAAAGCTCTTCTGGGTCATTTCTGAGAATGTGGAGATGAGCAAGAGACCAGACTCAGACTCATGTTTCCATGCTTTGTTGCTCATCCAGATCTGAGCCACTGAACGTGCTACCCCTGGCTACCCAGCTGCTTTTAGTGCACTGGCTCAAGCAGAGCTAGCACTTCTATGCCTGCCCGAACTGGTGTCACCTTCCCAGCTGCAGTGTAGATGTACCCAGAGTGTGGAATAACCTCATATCACTGTGCTTAGAATGACAACACTGAACTCATAATGGTCTCCTTTTCTTCTCTCCCCAGATTGCGAGGAGCTGCGTGAGAAGCTTGGTAAGAACATCCACCCCCATAAGAGTCCCTGGACAGAAGCTCTCAGATATGCACGGTGCTGAGCAGATATAGAAGCAACAACACCGCAGGACAGGGCTGAGTGAACAGTTTGGGCCAAAATCTGAGTCACCTCAGTCCCACAGAAGCACTGTGAGCTCTCTGCTCTCATTTCTGGATAGACAGACATGTGTCACCTGGCGTTTGACAAGCCAGTACCAATCTCATTGTTCTGATTCAGGAGAAGGGGGGGCAGCCACTTTCTATAGATGACTGCAGCAGTACAGGCTCCTCTGGGCCATTTCTGAGAATGTGGAGACGAGCAAGAGACCAGACTCAGACTCATGTTTCCATGCTTTGTTGCTCATCCAGATCTGAGCCCCGATCATATGCACGACCATTCCCTAGGTACACTTGGATTGCGTATCTTTGATGTTGCAAAGGGCTGTTAGTAACACAGAAATGGAATTACGCTTTGACAGAAGGGCTGAGAATGTCAGAGCTGTATTGGGATCCACGCCCAAGTCTTCCATCAAGGTTAGATGCTCTGCAAATCCTAGGGCTCCTGTGTGTTGGTGCAAATCACTAACTGCAGCCCTGCTGCTATCCAAGCTGCTGGTTCATGCACTGAGGCTGGGACTGTGGCTATGGGGAGTCTGTAAGTAACCCCATTGATTATGGGGCACACAGCATCACACGGCACTATGTCTAAATCTGTACAGCATTATTGTGTAAATGGCAGAAGTGCTGAATTATTTTTTTGTTTCAGTTTTCACCAAAAAGGTTAGTAGCAGATTGCACCAAGGGCCTTTTAGGTTGGACATTAGGAAAATCTTTCTAAGTAACAGAGTAGTTAAGCATGAGAATAAATTGCCTGGGGAGGTTGTGGAATCTTCATCACTGGAGACTTTTAAGAACAGGTTAGACAAACACTTGTCAGGGATAGTCTAGATAATACTTAGTTCTGCCATAAGTGCCGGGGACTGGAATAGGTGACCTCGCGAGGTCCCTTCCAGTTCTATGACTATGATTCTATTATTCTTTTCTCTTCTCCATTTCAGAGACTGCAGAGAAAGAGAAGCAGGCCCTGAAGTCAGGTAATTGGACAATTTATAGTAAACTGTGTCTGTTCTTTCACTCTCTCTAACAAGATAGGAAAATTACCATGCGGAATATATGGACTTGAGTCAATTTCACGATTATCTCCTCCTCCCCTAGAAATCTACAAACACTGCACGGTTTTTAGCAAACATTCCAGTATCATCCTTACTAATGGAGAGTGAATTTAGTGCATATGGATTAGTTGATCTTAATCAGGAGCTGGGCAAACTTCCTCTATGTAATTCTGTGGCTATATCTCAGTTCTGACCTTCAAAATCCCTGCTATCCCAGTGCTGGACCCCTACATGCACACGGGTCTGCTGGGCCCCCTTGGTGCCCCATCAATCCACTGCAGGTCTAGATACCAATGAGCCTTCCCCTCAAGGAGACTCCAGAGACATCCTGGTACCGTCAGTACTGGAGCAGGATCTGGCTCTGGCACAGTTAACTGCTTCATCTTCATTTGCAGAAGATTCTGTGGTTTTAGGCTCTTACTCCTCTTTGGTACTGGAGGATTTCAAGCCATTCCAGGACCTTTTACAGCACATGGCTGCTTCCCTAGGTGTTCAAGAAGAGTTCCTCCAGCAGAACACCCACAAGTTAGTGGAAATCCAGCAGCTCTCTCCTCTAGAAGGGTCACCTTCCCTATTAAAGATGGGCTCCTTGATCCTGCTAAGGATCTCTGGAGCATGCCAGCTTCAGTGCTCCCTGCAGATAAGTGCATGGAAAAGTGCTTCGTTCCGATGCAGAGGTTTGGGGTTCTTTAACTCCCATCCAGCTTCAAAGTCCCTGGTCATAATTGTGATGAATGATAAAGCCCTCTAGGATAGATTTAAGTCCACTCTAGTGACAAGGATTCTATGCATACAGACCTGAGGGGTGTGACCAGGTGCCTGGGATGTACCACACTGAGAATGCCACACTCTGGGCAGACTGCAAGAATCAGGGCAGAAAAATCCTCCCAAACTGATGGTTAATTCTATAATTAGACTCACCAAGCCATTATCAAAAGAGCGTCTGCGGTACCATTGTGATTAACCAGAAATTAAAAACAGAGCCTTTCCCCAGTTAAGCTTCTTTCAACCATTGGCCCTAGAGTTACACTGTTTTGTAAATCAGCACCACAACAGGATTGCATGGCACAGAAATGAGTGGTCTGAGGCTGGGTGACAGACTGTAGCAATGCAGGGCTCTCTCTGTGTGATACATGGCCTGGTGTGACACTCTCTCCCCTAATTCCTGGCAGTGGCATCAGCTGTGTGTGCTGACCCCAGGGCAATTTTTGTGCTCCGTTTAAGGACTGATCTGGGACCTTCTCTTTGTTAATTAAAAAGAGTTTTGTCTGACTTGTCCTGTTAGTTCTGAGACCCTTGGCTCAGTGGGTACTTCTACACTGCAGCTGGGAGGAGCTTCCCACATGGGGTGTCCAGACACATGTCAGATTGAGCTTGTGCACTAATAATAGCAGTGTGGCTGGAGTAGCAGGGGCTGTGCCTCAGAGTAGCTGCCCAACTATGTCCTCAATGGTCTGAGCGGGTTTATACTTGAGTAGCTAGTGCAGGCCACTGAACGTGCTACCCCTGGCTACCCAGCTGCTTTTAGTGCACTGGCTCAAGCAGAGCTAGCACTTCTATGCCTGCCTGAACTGGTGTCACCCTCCCAGCTGCACTGTAGATGTACCCAGAGTTTGGAATAACCTCAAATCACTGTGCTTAGAATAACACTGAACTCATAATGGTCTCCTTTTCTTCTCTCCCCAGCTTGCGAGGAGCTGCGTAAGAAGCTTGGTAAGAACATCCACCCCCATAAGAGCCCCTGGGCAGATGATCTCAGACATACATGGTGTTGAGCAAATATAGAAGCAGCAACACCGCAGGGCAGGGCTGAGTGAACAGTTTGGGCCAAAATCTGAGTCACCCCAGTCCCACAGAAGCACTGTGAGTTCTCTGCTCTCATTTCTGGATAGACAGACACCTGTCAACTGGCGTTTGACAAGCCAGTGCCAATCACATTGTGCTGATGCAGGAGAAGGGGGCCAGCCACTTTCTATAGATGATTGCTAGAGTGTAGGCTTTTCTGGGCCATTTCTGAGAATGTGGAGATGAGCAAGAGACCAGATTCAGACTCATATTTCCATGCTTTGTTGCCAAGGCCACATCCCAGCTCTGAGCCCCGATCATTGACTCATCTGTCCCCTAGGTACACTTGGAGTGCATATCTTTGATGTTGCAAAGGGTTGTTAGTAACACAGAAAAGGAATTCCCCTTAGATAGAGAATGTTTAGAAAGTCAGAGCTGTATCGGGGTCTAGACCCACCTCTTCCATCAAGGTTAGCTGCTTTGCAAATCCCAGGGCTCCTGCTTGTTGTTACATATCACTAACCACCAGCCCTACTTCTATCCAAGCTGCTGGTTCCTGCACTGGGGCTGCGACTGTGGCTTTGGGGTAGTCTGTAACTAAGCCGTCATTTTGAGGCACACATCATCATTCAGCACATCTCTCTGTCTAATTCTGAATAACAGAACAAGTGGAAATGGCAGAAGTGCTGAGTGTATTTTTTTTTTTTTTGGTTTTCACCTAAAAAGTTAGTTGTGATTGGTTGTCTATCATAGTGAATGCCAGTGAAAAGGAGATAGGACCAGAGGCTAAAATAGAGGGAAAAGACATTAAAATTTATTTAGAGAAGTTAGATGTTTTCATGTCACAAGGGCCTGATGAAAGACTTCCTAGAAGACTCAAAAAGCTGACTAAGGAGATATCTGAGCCTTTAGCTATTATCTTTGAAAAGTCATGGAAGACGGAAGAGATTCCAGAGTATTGGAAAAGGGCAAATATTGGGCCAATCTATAAAAATGGGAATCAGAACAACTCAGGGAATTACAGAGCAGTCAGCCTAACTTCAGTACCTGGAAAGATAACGGAGCAAAGAATTAAACAATCAATCTGCAAATGCCTAGAAGATAATAAAGTGATAAATTACAGTCATCATGGATTTATCAAGAACAAATCACATGAAACTAACCTGATAGCTTTCTTTGACAGGGTAACAAGACATGTGGCTGGGGCTAAGTAGTAAATGTGGTGAATCTTGAATTTAATAAGGTTTTTGAAACTGTTTCACATGCACTTCTTACAAACAAACTAGGGAATTCCAACTTATATGGAGCTACTATAAGGTGGATCCATAACTGGTTGGAAAATTGTTCTAAGAGAGTAGTTATCAGCTGTTCACAGTCAAACTGGAAGGGCATATTGAGTAAGTTCTCTGGGGATTGGTTCTGGGTACAGTTATGTTCAATATCTCCATCAGTGATATAGATAATGGCATAAAAAGTACACTTATAAAGTTTGGAGACAAAACTAATCTTGGAGGCATTGCAAGAGCTTTGGAGGATAAGGATAAAATTCAAAATGATCTTGACAAGGTGGAGAAATGGTCAGAGGTAAATAGGATGAAATTCAATAAGGACAAATGCAAAGTACTCCACTAAGGGAGGAACATTTGATTGCACACAACAAAATGGGAAATAACTGTCTAAGAAGGACTACTGCAGAAAGGGATCTGGGGGTAATAGTGGATCGCAAGCTAAATATGAGTCAACAGTGTAACACTGTTCCAAAAAAGGCAAACATCATTCTGGGACGTATTAGCAGGAGTGTTTGTAAGCAAGACATAAGAAGAAAATTTATGCTCTAACTCTGTGCTGATTAAGCCTCAAATAGAGGATTGTGCCCAGATGTGGACAAATTGGAGAAAGTCCAGAGAAGAGCCACTAAAATGATTAAAGATATAGAAAACATGACCTATGAGGGAAGACTGAAAAACATGAGTTTATTTAATGTGGAAATGAGGAGACTGAGAGGAGACATGACAACAATTTGAAATAAATACAAAATGTTTACAAGGAGCAGGGAGCACAATTGTTCTCTGTAATCTCTGACATTAATGTCATTTCTAGTGACATTCCTAAGTGTCAGGGTGGTTAAGCACTGGAATAACTTGCCTAAGGAGGTTGTGGAATCTCCTTCACTGGAGACTTTTAAAAGCAGATTAGAGAAACACCTGTCAGGGATGGTCTAGATAATACTTAGTCCTGTCATGAGTGCAGGGGACTGGACTAGATGACCTGGCCAGGTCCCTTCCAGTCCTGTGATTCTGTGATTCTATTATTGTTTTCTCTTCCCCATTTCAGAGACTGCAGAGAAAGAAAAGCAGACCCTGAAGTCAGGTAATTGGACAATTTATAGTAAACTATGTCTGTTCTTCCACACTATAACAAGATAGGAAAATTACCATGCGGAATATATGGACTTGAGTCAACTTCATGATTATCACCTCTTAGTGTCATACTTACTAACAGAGAGTGAATTTAGTGCATATGGATTAGTTGGACTTAATCAGAGGCTGGACTAACTTCCTTTATGTAATTCTGTGGCTATGTCTCAATTCTGACCTTCAAAATCCCTGCTATCCCAGTGCTGGGCCACTACATGCACACAGTTTTGCTGGGGCTTCTTGGTGCTCCATCAGTCCACTGTAGGTCCAGGTATAAATTGGCCTTCTCTTCAAGGAGCCTCCAAAGATATCTTATCTGGGACCATGAGTCCTGAAGTAGGATCTGGCTTTGGCACAGTGTCAAAGTTAGACTCCGGACTCACAATTTGTCAGACCACTGTGTTTTATTAGCAAAGCGCTCTGCTAATACACCCAGATAATGTGTGAGTGCCATGCCAGGCTTAAACTACTTTATTTATACAGATAAAAAGGGAAGGAGCTTAATGGGAGAACAAAGGGAACAGAACTGATTAGTTTACCTGGGGCTAGACACACATATCTTATTTTCTTATTAACTCTTACCAATCTCCTGCTAATGTCCCACCATTAGCTTAAGTGGACCCATTGTTCCCTACCTTAATGTTTCTATTCCTGACAAATTTATTTCAGCATTCCTCCATAAAGGAACATACAGCATTTCTTTAATCCAGTCCACTTTTACAATCTAATTCATTCTACTTTCACACTCCATTGTTTTGGTCAAGCTACACAATGACCAACAATTACTGGGTTCCAAATATCAACCGTTCTTTGTCTCTTTGTTCATCAGTGATATTTAAAATCATCATATTAGCACTCTGGTTTGGGGCGGCTATCTGTGTGGCATGTCTTACACAATTTTGGATACAGCAGGAGATTAACTGAAAACAAACAAAAATCATTAGGATTCCAAACAGGATAGTCAGGGCTCCCTGAAACAACCAATTTCCTATGCCAGATAAATTGAACAGGTTACTTAGCCACTTCCACAAAGAACTCGGCTCTTCATGGGGAAGATAAGCTATCTCGTCTAAATGGCTAGCGTGATCTATTACCTCATTGGTGTTGTCAGGTATATACACACAGCATTCTTTTCCAATGAGAGCACTAGTCCTTCCTTTGGCCACCAGCACTATGTCCAATGCCTGATGGTTTTGGAGGGCCATCTGTCGGATCGCCCCTGTTTCTTTGGCCAGGGCTCTTAAACTTTCTCCGGTTTCATTTGCTATTATTTCAACTACTGCTTGTAACCTCAGGAGCCTTTTTGCCTGGTGTATTACTCCCACATATGGGATAAAGGAACCACTATTGGCCTCTTCCCAGATTAAGGGGCTTATGTTATTTGCATAGCATTGGGCATCTGATAAATCCCTTCTTTTCCGTCTGAAATTACAGAGGCATTCTCGTGGGAAGGACTCTAGCATTCGGAATTGTGGGAAGAGCCAGGATGGATAATAGATAACTGACCTGTTAGCTGGCAATGCAGTATAAGCTTTGGTTCCACATACCAAATGATGCCCTATGAAGGCCGGAAAGGGCCGGTTTCACCCATTTGCCATGTAGGTGCCTGCAAAGGAGGAATAATATTCCCCAAAGGGCACAAGGTAATTCTTCTTACAAGGAGTGATGTTATTTGCATGGCATTGAAAGACTGTATTGTTCTCACTAAGGTTACTATAGGGGGAATAAGAGATTGATTTCTCTTTTTGAGCCCAGGTTGAAAAAAAAATCATATCCCCATACCCTGCCTGCCACTTTTTAGTTTTGTTTGAATAATCCCATACACTTTTGTCACAATATGTTGAAGGCAACTGCTCCTTCCCAGATCCAGCCCTGTCCCATTACACACGCAACACCAATGACCTTTTTCCTCCACCACATTTATCCATTTAGACATATTTATTCCCACCACTTCCCAAGTATCATTGCTGTTCCATGTTTTGTTAAATGGATGAGGTTCTCCAGTGAGGTCTGGGGAATTGAGTGGAATTGCCAGGACAGAAACACCAGCTTGAAGTGGGCTGGGATGTGCAGGAGTGGCGCCAGGGTTTTTGGCGCCCTAGAGGCAGGGCCGGCTCTAGCCATTTTGCTGTCCCAAGCACAGCGGCACACCGCGGGGGGCGCTTTGCCACTCACTGGTCCCACGGCTCTGGTGAACCTCCCACAGGCGTTCCTGCGGAGGGTGCTCTGGTCCAGCGGCTCCGGTGGACCTGCTGCAGGCATGCCTGTGGATGCTCCACAGGAGCAAAATGCCGCCCCCACAAATTCTAGTGCCCTAGGTGATCACCTAGGTCACCTAAATGGAAGCGCTGGCCCTGGGGATGTGGCTGCAGACCCAGAAATTGGTGATATTAAGGGTCTGAGCTATCCACACTTGCTGCTGGATAAAAGAATTGTCATCATGGACTCCCCAGACCTTAAGACATCAGCAGCCAAGGAACAGGCGCTACCAGAGGTGCATGTTGGAGGCAGGGCCCATCTGGTTCTGACAGCCTCAACTGAGGGAACCGCAGTCACAGTTTTTCATCCACCAGGCAGCAGGCGCTAGGCTCGCTACTGCTTTTTTGGGGGGCCTTGCTTTAGGTCGTCCTCTGCTTCTGGCAACCCTTACGAGAGCGTAGATTGTAAAGTATTGCAGGCCGATCCTCTACGTCTTCCTCTGGAGTCAAAATTGATTCTGCATGGTCCTGAGGTGATGATTGGTTCACTGGGGATGGTGCCTTCTTACACTGTGAAGCATGTATCCATGCTGTGATGCCAGATAGTTTAACAGCTGTCTGTGTAGTAAGCAGTGCCTGATGAGGATCCTTCCACCCGGGTTCCAAGGCATGTTTTTGATAATGGTGCTATACATAGACCCAATCACATGGTTCGAGGTCATGGCAAGTATCAGAGGTGGGCTCCGTGGGCCAGGCGGCTCGAACCTGTGAATGGAAATGACTTACAGCTTGCATAAATCCTTTGCAATATTGAAGGAGTGTACTGTGAGTCAAGTTCAAGTCTGAGACCGAAGTAATGGTAGCCACAGATCGCATATGGCGTCCCATAACAATTTCAAAAGGACTCAGTTTATGCCTTTGGGATAGAGTGGATCACATTTCCATAAGGGCCAGCGGTAAAGCTGCTGGCCAGCTGAACCATGTAGAGTCACAAATTTTAGCAAGATTATTCTTAAGTACATCATTTCATCTTTGGTAGGGACAGTGCAGCAGGTGTGTGATATGTAATATACAATCCAGATGTTGAAGAAGTGGTCCGATAAAATGTGTACCCTGGTCACTGGACAGAGTGGCAGGAATTCCCTTGGCAGGCAAACTATGAGTTAACAAACATCTGGCAACAGACAATGAGTCAGCGTTGCGACAAGGAAGGCTTCAATCCAACCAGAAAATAAACATACCATAACCAATATAAATTCATATCATTGACACTTAGGTATTTTTAAAAAATTAAGTTGCCAATGGAAGAAAGGTGCCTGGGGCAGGACCTGAAACTCCTGGGCCACTTTTACAGATTTACCAATATTGTGGCTTTAGAAAGTGGTACAGGTGGCACAGTGGCAGGCTGAAAAAGAGCTGAAATGGGGGGGCCCACCATCCTCCCTTAGTTACAGCAGAGACCATCGCCTCCTTTCCAACATGCGAAACACCATGTAGCAGGGTGGCCAGAGATGAGTAGAGTGAAAAGGGGCCCACTAAGGTGCCAATAGGCGAATGCCAAAGGGAATCAGGATATAGAGAGCAACTTTGGGCAACAGAGTCCAAAGTGGCAGAGAAATAAGCCACTGGGAGGTTTTTGTCTCCATGTATCTGAATGAGAACTCAAAGTGAACACCCAGATTGTTCGTGGCAGAAAAGGGTAAAAGTCTTAGAATAGTCAGGCAACCCTAAAGCAGAGGCAGAAGCCAAACCTTGTTTGAGATAAACAAGGGCAGAGTCAGCCTCAGGAGGCCACGGCATGGGGTCAGGCACAGAGAATCCAGTGAGTTCCTTGAGAGGTTTTGCAAGGAAGGCATATTGGGGAATCCATTGCCTGCAAAATCCAGCCATGCCCAAAAACTTTTGGACCTGGCATGGGGAGCGAGATCGGAGAAAGCTAAAGATAGCTTGGATGTGGGCGGGAGAAAGTGTATGGGAATCCTGGGAGAGGAGAAAGCCAAGGTATGTGACAGAGGCTTGACAGAGACGTAGCTTAGAGTGAGAAGTCTTGTGACCCTGGTTTGGTAGGGCAGTAAGGAGTACTAAAGAATCAGTTTCTGAAGTAGACAACAAAGGGGAACAGAGGAGTAGATCATCTACATATTGGACTAGTGTGGACCTGGATGGGAAAACAAGGTCAGCAAGGTCTCGGGCTAATGTCTGGGAAAAATAAAATGGGCTTTCAGTATACCTCTGGGAGAGCATGGTCCATGAGTACTCTTGCTCCTTGGGAGTCTGAGTGAACCGAGACAGAAAAGAAAGCAGAGCACAAATCAACAACTGTAAAATGAGTTGCACCTGGTTGGATAGAAGCCAAAATCATTGCTTGGTTAGGGACAACAGGAAAGGTGGATATAACAATGCAGTTAATGGCTCGAAGATCCTCACAAACTGCCACGATTTACCATCAGTTTTTCGAACTGAGAGGATAGAGGTGTTACAGGGGCTGGAACAGGGGACAATAATGCCTTGTTCCTGCACAGCAGTCATGACCGTAGCAATGCCAGTCTCTGCTTCAGGATTTAAAGAGTAGTGAGACAGGCGAGGCCAGGGTTTGGATCGATCCGAGCCTTCTCGGAGAATGGGGTAAATAGGAGCACTCAGTTTGGTGGTGGGAGAGGAGAATTGCAATAAAACTTTTAACTTATATTTTGAATATTTGAGAGAGGTGAGTTTTGATTCTATCCACCTACGATTTGCCTCTTCCCACCACTGCATGAAACAATCAACCTCTCCTCTAGCCAATTTAGTTTTAGATTGTCCGAGTTTGTCTTTTAAGATGTCCATTCAGTCTTTGCCCCAAGACCCTAACAGTGGCCACTGAGTTTTGGGATTCCCCTAAGTTAATCTAGACCATTTTTCCAGAAATGTACAGGAGTCTGGACCATTCTTAAAATGCATAAAATGAGCCGATGTTCCTTTAGGAAACAGTCCCGACTTAGACGTCTGGTTACCCATACAGGAGGACTTTACTCACACCAATTGCACAAGAAGGAAATTCGGGTTGGTCAGAGCAATGTGCAATGCACAAAAGGAGCCCACAGGCTCCTCCCTCAATCACCCTTGCTTTCACACCAAGGGTTTTACCCAAGGTGCAGTGTGGCTACGATTGTGCAGATTTCACTCACTCAGACCGCGGGAACAGGGACCCCTTGGTCTGCCAATTCCCAGACGGAGATGGCACCCAGACTCAAACACTCCACAGGGAGGATGGATAGACACAGAGACAGGACAGTCTTCAGTCTGGACAAAACACAGAAATAATTACCTGACCAGATTCCTGATGTTAGATCCCGGGATCCCTACCAGAACAGAGTGGGAACCAATAGGTTCGATGGCATAGACTTCACTGTGGTCCGTGCACTCTTCTGTTCTGGCAGAGGACTGCTTGGGCCAAATGCTCAGGTGCCAGCTGCCACGGTAGTCCTGCAAAAATGATCAGGAATCACACGGCCCCAGTGAAGATGGTTGCCATCTCGGTGGAACCTCCAAATTTTCAAAGTTAAGCTCAGGACTCACAATTTGTCAGACCACTGTGTTTTATTAGCAAAGCGCTCTGCTAATAATACAGTCAAATAATGTGTGAATGCCATGCCAGACTTAAACAACTTTATTTATACAGATAAAAAGGGCGCAAACTTAACAAGATAACAAAGGGAACAGAATTGATAAGTTTACCTGGGGCTAAACACATATATCTTATTTCCTTATTAACTTTTACCGATCTCCTGCTAATGTCTCAACATTAGCTTAAATGGACTCATTGTTCCATGTGTTTCTCTTCCTGACAACTTTATTTCAACATTCCTCATTCCTGCTTAAAGGTAGATACAACATTTCTTTAATCCAGTCTACTTTTACAATCTAATTCATTCTACTTTCACAACAGTAAACTGCTTCATCTTCATTCCCAGAAGATTCTGTGGTTTTGGGCTCTTACTCTCCTTTGGTACTGGAGGATTTCAAGGCATTCCAGGACCTTTTACAGCACATGGCTGCTTCCCTAGGTGTTCAAGAAGAGTTCCTTCAGCAGAACCCCCTGAAGTTAGTGGAAATTCCACAGCTTTCTGCGCCTGAGAGAGTAGCCCTCCCTATTGAAGATGGGCTCCTTGAATCTGCTAAGGTTCTTTGGAGCATGCCAGCTTCAGTGCTGCCTGCAGCTAAGTGCATGGAAAAGTGCTTCCTTCCGATGCAGGGGTTGGGGATTTTTACTTCTATCTATCCTCAAAGTCCCTGGTCATAATTGTGATGAATGATTAAAGCCCTGTAGGAGACGTTTAAGTCCACTTCAGTGAGAAGGAATCTATTGAAATGGACCTGAAAGGTGTGACCTGGTGCCTGGGATGTACCACATTGAGAATGTCACACTCAGGGCAGACTGCAAGAATCAGGGCAGACAACCCAAACTGATGGTTAATTCTATAATTAGACTCACCAAGCCAGTATCAAGAAAGCTTCTGCGGTACCACTCTGGTTAACCAAAAACTAAACACAGTCCTCTTTATCAGAGGGGTAGCCGTGTTAGTCTGGATCTGTAAAAGCAGCAGAGAATCCTGTGGCACCTTATAGACTAACAGACGTTTTGGAGCATGAGCTTTCGTGGGTGAATACCCACTTCGTCAGACGCAGGTAGTGGAAATTTCCAGGGGCAGGTATATATATGCTAGCAAGCAAGCTAGAGATAACGAGGTTAGTTCAATCAGGGAGGGTGAGGCCCTGTTCTAGCAGTAGAGGTGTGAAAACCAAGGGAGGAGAAACTGGTTCTGTAATTGGCAAGCCATTCACAGTCTTTGTTTAGTCCAGAGCTGATGGTGTCAAATTTGCAGATGAACTGAAGCTCACCAGTTTCTCTTTGAAGTCTGGTCCTGAAGTTTTTTTGCTGCAGGATAGCCACCTTAAGGTCTACATCAGGGCTAGACAGCTGTGTGTTGATGGCCCATCAAGGACTCTCCACTCTCACAATCGGCCATTGAAGAAACCCATCTCGCCCAGTAGGCCTTTCCTGTGGATGCCTTGGACAGTGAGGTCCAATGGCTGTGTGGCAAATTGCCGGTACTGTTCTGCTGGGTCTCGCGCTTTCTCTTCTCTGGGGTAGGTTCAGGGCGCTATTGCTTGCCTCTGAACCAGTTCTTAATCATTCCACTAGTGTCCTTGGAGGAGGGGAGTGGAGAGGGAGGGACCTGGGCCCGCCCTCTACTCCAGGTCCCAACCCAGGGGCCCTGGGGGTTGTGGTGAACCACTTGACTTAGCGGTTCCTTCCCCTGGGTTACTTCCCTCTCATACCCTTCAGCTTGTGAAGGGCTTCTTGCCTCTCTTCTACACAAGCCTGTTGCCCCTTACCTAGGGTTTCTTTTGGGCTTCACAATCCACCGCAGCACTCCTCCAAACCTTCTACTTCTCTCTGGTCAAACTCTTCTCTTCTGCAACCTGCACTCTGCTCCAATCCAACCTTTCTCCTTCAACTACCACACCCTGTCTGACTGAAGCAGGGGTTTTTATCACATGACTGGAGTCAGGTGCTCTAATTGGAGTCAGGTGCTCTCACTGGAGTCAGGTGCTCTAACTGGCCACAGCTGTTCTAGTTAATCTAAAACAAACCTTCCTCCCTTGGCAGGGAATAAGGCCCCCTGCTAACACTCTTATGCTGCCCTCTGGCCATGCTGTATCACATATCCCCCCCCACCGCTCAACACCAAGGGGTTAGGCTACTCGGGACGAGAGGCAGTGTCGGCGTGAGAGGCCATCAGCATTGCCGTGTTGGCTTCCAGCCCTATGCTGGACCCGAAAATGGAAAGGTTGCAAAGAGAGGAACCACCTTGTCACTCTGGCGTTCCTTTCCTTGTTCCTATGCATCCACTGGAGCGGGGCGTGATCAGTCACAAGGGTAAACCGCCGCCCCAGGAGATAGTAGCGGAGAGTCTCCATAGCCCATTTTATCGCCAGACATTCCTTTTCAACAACAGCGTACTTTTGTTCCCTGGGGAGGAGCTTCCGGCTGAGGTACAAGATGGGGTGATCCTCCTCCCCTACCATCTGGGAAAGGACGGCACCGAGTCCCACCTCCGAGGCGTCCGTCTGCAGGATGAATTCCTTCTCGAAGTCTGGGGCCATGAGTACTGGATGGCAGCATAGGGCTGTCCGTAAATCTGCAAATGCTGCTTCCGTCGCATCCGTCCACTTCACTATCTCGGGGCCCCGAGCTTTTATCAGATCCGTCAATGGCCCCGCTCTTGTGGCAAAATGAGGGATGAATCTCCGATAGTATCCAACTAAACCCAAAAATGCTCTGACCTGCTTTTTGCGGATTGGTCGAGGCCAATCTTGTATTGCCTCCACCTTGTTCCATTGGGGCTTTACCACACCTCTCCCTACGACATGCCCGAGGTATTTGGCCTCAGCTAGTCCTATCACACATTTCAGAGGATTAGCGGTGAGACCAGCCTTTCGCAAAGCGTCCAGCACTGCTTCCACTTTGTCTAGGTGTGTCTCCCAATCAGGGCTATGTATAACTATGTCGTCTAGATAGGCGGCGGCATAGTTGGCATGGGGTCGTAATAACTTATCCATCAGTCTTTGGAATGTGGCAGGGGCCCCATGGAGTCCGAAAGGGAGGACAGTGTACTGGAATAGGCCATCGGGCGTAGAGAAGGCAGTCTTTTCCCTGGCATCCTTGGCCAGGGGTATTTGCCAATATCCTTTGGTCAGATCTAGGGTGGTTAGGTATTTGGCCTTGCCTAACTGATCAACCAGCTCGTCAATGCATGGTATCGGGTAGGCGTCGAAGTGGGATACTTCATTCAATTTCCGGAAGTCGTTACAAAACCTCAGGGTGCCATCAGGCTTGGGGACTAGTACGATCGGACTGGACCACTGGCTGTGGGATTCTTCAATGACCCCGAGTTCCAGCATCTTCCGCACTTCCATCCTAATTTCCTCCCTTTTAGCTTCCGGTATTCGATAGGGTCTTATCGTTACCCTTACTCCGGGGCTGGTGACAATATGATGTTGGACTAGTGTCGTTCTACCTGGTTGGGTACAAAATACGTCCTGGTTCCGGTGGATCATTTCAATGACTTCCGTCCGTTGTTCTGGGGTTAAGTCAGGAGATATCTTTACCTGCTCCTGTGGACCGTCTGCCTGAGGTAGAGCTCCTCGAGTGACCAGACACGTCTCTCTGACATGCCAGGGCTTCAGTAAGTTGATGTGGTAGATTTGCTCTGGCTTCCGGCGGTCTGGTTGTCTAACCTTATAATTCACTTCCCCAATGGCTTCCACTATCCCATATGGTCCGTGCCAGCTGGCTAGGAGTTTGCTTTCTGTGGTCGGCACTAACACCATCACCCGTTCCCCCGGCTGAAATCTTCGTACTTTCGCCCGACGGTTGTAGTATGTCCGCTGTGCCCCTTGTGCTTTTTCCAAATGTTCCCGTACTATCGGGGTTACTCGAGTTATCCGCTCTCTCATCTGTGTCACATGCTCAATAATATTCTTTCCTGGGTTGTGTTGTTCCTCCCAATCCTCCTTGGCGATATCTAAAATCCCGCGTGGGTGGCGTCCATATAAGAGTTCAAAGGGAGAAAAACCCGTGGACGCCTGGGGAACTTCCCGTATAGCGAACATTAGATACGGTAAAAGAGTGTCCCAGTCTTTTCCATCCTGTGCTACCACCTTCCGGATCATACTTTTAAGGGTTCGATTAAATCTTTCGACTAGTCCGTCTGTTTGTGGATGGTAGACTGAGGTCCGAATGGCTTGTATACGGAGCAGGGCACATAAGTCTTTCATTAGTTTTGACGTAAACGGGGTTCCCTGGTCTGTCAGGATCTCCTTAGGGATGCCCACTCTGGCGAAAATCTGTAGTAGTTCTTTAGCTATTGCCTTAGACGTGGGGTTTCTTAAAGGGATGGCCTCAGGATATCGCGTGGCATAGTCAAGGATGACTAGTACGTTTCGGTGGCCCCGTGCCGACTTTTTTAGTGGGCCCACTATGTCCATAGCTATCCTCTCGAAAGGGACATCAATAATAGGTAAAGGTACTAGTGGGGCCCGCAAGTGAGGTCGGGGACTATGCAACTGGCATTCAGGGCAGGAGGCACAATAACGCTGGACTTCTGCTCGTATCCCTGGCCAATAAAACCTTCTTAGGATTCTATCCAGCGTCTTGTCTACCCCTAGATGTCCCCCAAATAAATGACTGTGAGCTAGCTCTAGTACGGCCCTTATGTGTTTCCGTGGGACTAGGAGTTGCTCTACTTCTTCCCCTCGTATTTGCTCTATTCTGTACAACAGATCACGTTTGAGCACGTAATATGGCCTTGGGCCTTTGACTTTTCCTTCTACAGGCACTCCATTTACTTCCACTACCTCCTCCCTCACGTTCGCATATAATGGATCTTCGGCCTGGTCCTGCCCAAAGGTCTCACGTGCAGTACTGAACTGACCTAATTCCAGGGGGCCTATTTCAACTCTTCCCCCTGGGGTGCTCCCACTTGGGCCAGGAACCTCCTCTGAGTCCTTCGTGGCCCGAACCATCTCTTGGTCTCCTGGGCGGGTTCACCTACCCATAAGGGAAGTCTTTTGATTAGCTGCCAGAATCCTGGTCCCTAACTTTTTAGCCGCCCTTCGTTCTCGCCTAGTCCTGCGGGGTTTTCCAGGGGATGAGAATAATTCTGGAGCAAATTCAGCAAACATTGGGGCGAGGCAATCTTTAGTTGCCTCTGTCTCAACCTGGGGGTTGCTACTCTCTCCTGCCTCTATCGGGGTCAGTAAGTTCTCAAACCCAGGGAAGTCTCTCCCAATCAAAACAGGATAAGGGAGCTTGGGGACTACTCCTGCAGAAACTCTGGTGGTATTCCCCTGGATTTCAATCCGTACTGGAATTGTAGGGTAAAAATTCACGGTGCCATGTACGCATGTTACCCTTGTGCTTTTGGCCCGGGTTAGTTGGTCTGTTCCCACCAACTTTCCCGAGACCAACGTGACAGCACTCCCAGAATCTATTAATGCTATGGTTTTTATACCATTCATTTTTACAGGTCTGGTAAATCCATGTGAGGTCAATGTAACCCCTACCAGGTTGATCAGGCCACATTTCTCCCCATAATTCCCCAGATTACACTGCATAGGCACCTCCTTGTTGGGACATTGGGCTGCTATATGCCCCAACTCCCCACATTCATAACACCGTCCCCTCATTCCGGTTATCACCCTCTGCCTGGGGCTAGTTGGCCGGCCCCCCACCACTCTTCCCAAACCCCCAGGTCCCTTTCTGGCCTTGAGCCATTCCTCGCTGTCGTTCCTCCCGGTTATAGTTTTCCTAGAGTTCTCGACAGTCCGGGGCCTTGGGTTTGGGGTTGTCTTCCTGGGTTGCCGTGTCTCCCCGCTTGGGGTCTGGAACAGTTCGCGGGCTGCCAGTTGTCTTTCCACTAGGGAGACCAACTCATCATAGGTAGAGGGGTCATTCTGACCCACCCAAGTCCTGAGACCTGGTGGTAGCCCCCGCATATACCGGTCCAATATTAGTACCTCCATCATTTCCTCAGAGCTATGGGCCTCAGGGCGCAGCCATTTCCGGATCAGGTGGATCAAGTCAAACAATTGTGATCGGGGTGTCTTGTCCTCCATATATCGCCATTCATGGAACCTCTGGGCTCGCAGTTCTGTTGTTACTCCGAACCTGGCCAGGATCTCTGCCTTTAGCTGGGAATAGTTTGCTGCAGCTTCTGCAGACATATCGTAATAGACCTTCTGGGCTTCCCCACATAGGAATGGGGCAAGGATACCAGACCATTGTTCTCGGGGCCAGGCCTCCCGCAGGGCTGCTCTCTCAAAAGCCAGGAGGTATGCTTCCCACATCATCCTCCCGGGTCATTTTCTGTAAGCAATGGCTAGCCCGTATGGTCCGGGTCCCTTCCCAGTGGTGATTCTGTTCCATAAGGGTCTTCATCTGGCTTACCAGATCTCTCAGCAGGGCTCGGTCCTGAGCAGCCTGACTCAGCAACAGCTGATTGGTCTCTTGCTGCACTCTAGTCGCCTCTTGTTGGGCGGTTGCTTGGACCCTGGTAGCCTCCTGCTGGGCCGCGGTGGCATGTATAAGGGCCTTGACCACGTCGTCCATCTTAAGGGTGGGAGGGTTATGTCTCCCCCTGGACTATGTCCCCAGCGCGCAGATCCCACCCCTGACACCACGTGTGGCAAATTGCCGGTACTGTTCTGCTGGGTCTCGCGCTTTCACTTCTCTGGGGTAGGTTCAGGGCGCTATTGCTTGCCTCTGAACCAGTTCTTAATCATTCCACTAGTGTCCTTGGAGGAGGGGAGTGGAGAGGGAGGGACCTGGGCCCGCCCTCTACTCCAGGTCCCAACCCAGGGGCCCTGGGGGTTGTGGTGAACCACTTGACTTAGCGGTTCCTTCCCCTGGGTTACTTCCCTCTCATACCCTTCAGCTTGTGAAGGGCTTCTTGCCTCTCTTCTACACAAGCCTGTTGCCCCTTACCTAGGGTTTCTTTTGGGCTTCACAATCCACCGCAGCACTCCTCCAAACCTTCTACTTCTCTCTGGTCAAACTCTTCTCTTCTGCAACCTGCACTCTGCTCCAATCCAACCTTTCTCCTTCAACTACCACACCCTGTCTGACTGAAGCAGGGGTTTTTATCACATGACTGGAGTCAGGTGCTCTAATTGGAGTCAGGTGCTCTCACTGGAGTCAGGTGCTCTAACTGGCCACAGCTGTTCTAGTTAATCTAAAACAAACCTTCCTCCCTTGGCAGGGAATAAGGCCCCCTGCTAACACTCTTATGCTGCCCTCTGGCCATGCTGTATCACAGCTGCCTGCCCTCTGTGATTCAGCAAAACATGTAGGGGCATGTGATATGCTAAAGTGAATCTGGACTCCATCGTTGGCAAGTAACTTTGCACACACAGGAGTTGTGGCCTTTGTTTAGGACAGTAAATTTCCATGCACATAGCAGAGGATATAAAAGATATCTGAGACATCTCCATTTTGGCCTTCTTCTGCTCCAATTCTCTGGACTGTGGATTTATAAAAAAGGAGCATCTTGAATTATGGACTGAGGAACTTCCAATCATTTGGAAGTTACCAGAGAGACTTTTGCAAGCCAGTAGTCTAGTCCAACACTGTTACAAACCTCATATAAGGACATTGCACTCATTTGTATGTATATGATCTTTTAATCATTTATAAGTCTCTTCTTTCCTTTTATTACTAATTCTTTAATTAGTTTACTAAGGATTGGCTGACAACATGATATTTGGGTAAGATCTGAGATACATATTGACCTGGGGGTAAGTGTTTGGTCCTTTGGGATTGGTAAGAACCTCATATCTGGTGAATTGGGTCTTCAGTAATTTCTCACTATATTAGACCTGTTTCTCTGGATAGGAGCCAAGGGCCGGAATGTCTAAAGAGGACTGTAAAAGCAGCAGAGAATCCTGTGTTACCTTATAGACTAACAGACGTTTTGGAGCGTGAGCTTTCGTGGGTGAATACCCACTTCGTCAGACGCCGGTAGTGGAAATTTCCAGGGGCAGGTATATATATGCTAGCAAGCAAGCTAGAGATAACGAGGTTAGTTCAATCAGGGAGGATGAGGCCCTGTTCTAGCAGTAGAGGTGTGAAAACCAAGGGAGGAGAAACTGGTTTTGTAATTGGCAAGCCATTCACAGTCTTTGTTTAGTCCAGAGCTGATGGTGTCAAATTTGCAGATGACCTGCAAGCAAACCACAGACAACCTGACAACCTGAAACGTATTCTCACCAGCAACTGCACACCGTACCATAGTAACTCTAGCTCAGGAACCAATCCATGCAACAAACCTCGATGCCAACTCTGCCCACATATCTACACCAGCGACACCATCACAGGACCTAACCAGATCAGCCATACCATCACTGGTTCATTCACCTGCACGTCCACCAATGTAATATACGCCATCATATGCCAGCAATGCCCCTCTGCTATGTACATCGGCCAAACTGGACAGTCACTACGGAAAAGGATAAATGGACATAAATCAGATATCAGGAATGGCAATATACAAAAACCTGTAGGAGAGCACTTCAACCTCCCTGGCCACACTATAGCAGACCGTGATGGCATTGGCAATGACTATGGGAAGGTCTTGTTCGCTCCTCCTACCCCCTCTGTTTGGGGACTATCTGGCCTGCTTTTACATGGTCAGGCCTCATCACCCCCAACAGCTGGGTCCTAAGCGCCGTCAAATCAAGTCATGACATCCAGGTCCTCTCCATCCCCTCTTCAAGGACCTTTCTCACCATATACTCCTTCTCAAGCAGGTTTGCTCTTTGTGGGTGTTGGAAGCAGTGCGGGAGGCTCTGCTGGAACACCAGTGTCAATTATCAGAGGGGTAGCCGTGTTAGTCTGGATCTGTTAAAGCAGCAAAGAATCCTGTGGCATCTTATAGACTAACAGACATTTTGGAGCATGAGCTTTCGTGGGTGAATACCCACTTCGTCGGATTCATCTACTGAAATGGGTATTCACCCAAGAAAGCTCATGCACCAAAACATCTGTTAGTCTTTAAGGTGCCACAGGATTCTTTGCTACCAGTGTCAGTGTTTCTATTCCCAGTACTTTCTGGTGCCCAAATTCAAGGGAAGGGTAAGGCCCATTCTCAGTGTTGGTAACCAGACCAAATATATCAGATGTATGAGGTTCTGAATGATCAATCTATCAACTGTCCTTTCTGTGTTGTCTCAGAATGACTGGTTTGCTGTCCTGGACCTTCAGGATGCCTACTTTTATGTGCCAATTTTTCCCAGCCACAGAAAATTTCTTCTGTTCATCACGGAAGAGTACCATTTTCAGTATACAGTTCTTCCCTTAGAACTCTCTTCTGCCTCTTGGATTTTTACCAAATTTATTGCTATTGTCATGGACTATCTCAGAAAGAAAGGGATACACATCTTCCTGTATCGAGACAACTTGTTACTGAGGGGCAAGTCCAGAGACGAAGTCCTTTCTCACATCCAGACTACACTGTGCTTGCTCAAGTCTCTGGATCTCTTTCTAAACACTGGGAAGTCAGCTTTGGTTCCCACTCAGAAAATAGTTCAATGGGACCCTAATAGTGCCTATGAGTTTGATAGAATTTCTGCTGATCAAACACCTTCAGGCGATTTGCCACCTTTACCTCAACCTGCAGTCTCAGCCTTCCAAGACAGCTCACAAGTCCTTGAGGCTCTTGGGCCACATATCTGCTTGCATGCAGATGGTCCAATTCACAAGACTGAAGCTTCAGCCCCTTCTCACGTGGCTCAGCACAGTTTGTTCTCCAGTTCACCTTAGACAGATTGTTCCATTTCCCTCCACTGGCCTTGGACTCGCTGCAGTGCCGGATGTTCTCAAGAATGTTTGTCCGAGTGTTCCCTTTGTCTAGCTCTTACCAACCAGAAATGTTTTCACCAACACCTCCCTTATGGGCTGGGGAGCACATCTGGAGTTGCTGAAAGTCCAAGGTTTACAGTCAGAGCAGAAGTCCTCTCTGCATATCGATGTGCTGGAGCTTCGGGCCATCTGCAATGCATATTATGCTTTTTGGGACCATAGCAGCGACTATGTGGTTCACATACGTATTGACAATACCACCTTGAGATATTATGTGAATAGAAAGGGGGAGCACACTCCAGGGTGCTCTGCCAAGAGGCAATCAGGTTGTGGCAGTTCTACATCAAGAAGAGGATCACTCTGATGCTGAACACTTGCCTGAGATCCAGAATCAGCTCATGGACAATTTCAGCAGGAGGTTTTCACTGAGTCACAGCTTGGGGCGTTCCTGTTTGCTACAAGGGACATCAGGAAATGACATCTATTCTGCTCTTGAGGAGGCCTCAGTCCAGGTTCCCCACCGAATGCTTTCCATCTCAGCTGGAACTTAGCTCTCCTGTTTGCTTTCCCTCTGATCCCGATGATCCCACAGGTCAACTTCAAACTGTGGTGGACCAAACCAAGCTGATCCTCATTTCCCCAGCATGACCGAGGCTGTATTGGTTCTCTGACCTTCTTGCGTTGTCAATTCGGCCTCCAATACCCCTTCCTCTGCATCCCAACCTATTAACACAGAATCATTGCTGCACCTTCCATTCTGTGTTCAGCTCCCTGCATCTTACGACATGGCTGCTGCACGGCTAATACCATGGTAGAAAGTTTCTTAAAAGGGATTCTTCATCTCTATCCTCTGGTCTGAGACCCAGTTCCTCTACGGGACCTTAATATGGTCCTAGCAGCTTTGATGGGACCACCATTCAAGCCCCTGGCATCTTGTCCCTTTCAACTTTTGTGTACCAGAAAACTGTGTTCCTGGTAGCTATAACATGTGTGAGGTCAAGGTGAGTCTGTGAGTTACAGCCTCTGATGTCATAGCCCCCTTATACACAATCCTTCCAAACGAAATGACTCTACAACCACATCCAATGTTTTTCTCTAAAGTTGTTTCTCAGTTTCATCTGAACAAGGCGGTATTTTTACTTTTGTTCTATCTTCAGCTGCCTTGATCTCTGGAGGAACAGAGTCTCCACACACGGGATGTAAAATGATATCTAGACTTCTATCTGGACAGGACTAAATAATTTTGTGCTTTGCCTGGCCTGTTTGTGTCTTATACAAATTGTATGAAAGGTCAAGTGGTCTCTTCCCAGACTATCTCCAAATGGATAACAGCCTGTATTAAGACTATATATGAAATAGCTTTGACTGTGGCTGATCAGCAGGTAAGAGCTTATTCAATAAGAGTGAAGATTATGTCAATAGTATTTGTCAGAGATGTCTCCATATTGGATATTTGGAAGGCTGCCATATGGTCATCCATGTATTCATTTATGAACCATATGCCATTACAGCATCTTCCAGGTTGGATGCAAGTTTTGGTAGGGCAGCCCTGTGCTCCTTGTTTAGATAGATTCAAAGCTCTGCCCCTAAGAGGGGGGTTTACTCCTTGTGAGTCACCTAAGTGGAACGAACAACTGCATCTACTCAAGGAAGAAAAGGTTACTTATTTTAACTGTGATTCTTTGAGACATGATGTAGACATATATTCCACAATAAACCCTCTCTATCAAACTAATCTCTGGCCATCTGGTGCAAAGGAATTGAGGGGGACACATTAGTGAGACTTCATATAGCCAGGAGAGGAGCTACTGCCACGGGGTGCAAACACCATCCCTCTACAGTACTGCTAGGCAAAATTATCCAGCTCTGGGGTGCTGCACACACACACACCTAAGAGGAAAAAAAAACATTTCTTTTTTTGGATATCTAGGCTGGGTGGCAAGCTTCTTCCAGGTAGTGCCACCATTCTTCAAAGGTGATCTTTATGTTTGCCACCAAATGAAAGGATTGTGAAGGGTCAGCCAGGAAACAGTCTGGATCAGGGAAAAGGTGTGGAGGGAATCACACAGAATTGTAAAGTTGTTGGTGTCGCTGAATCATGCCCTCCAGGAGAGTGGTTTTCACTTGTATTTGACCAGAAGACAAAGGAAAACCATCATTAGATTCTATGAGATTGGAAGTGGCTTGGGATTGCAGGGGATTCTGCTGGGTTTATAAAGCATTCAGGTGTGCGTGAGTCAATGAAGGCCAGCGTGACAGATATTGCTGGGTATTTCTGGGACTGGAACCTGCAAGTGGGGTGTCCTCCAGAAGAGCTCAAAATGTGTTCCAGTCAAGACTGAGGTGTGTGGGAGCTGTTTTTTCTGAGGTCAAGGCTGAGTGAACCGTTTGGGCCATAATCGGTTCAATTAAAGTCACCACAGTCCAACTGAGCTGTTTGCAGTAGATACAGTTACCTGTTCTTATATCTACATCGACAGACGATCCTTAGACAATCCAATGCCAATCACATTGTTCTGATGCTGCAGAGGGGGCCAGCTACTTTCTATAGATGGCTGCTGGAGTGCAGGTCTTCTGGGCCACTCCACAAAATGTGGCTCATGTTTCCATGCTGTGTTGCTGAGGTTAGATCCCAGATCTGAGCCTCAACCATCTGCATGTCCATCCCTAGTCGTAGCTTAAGTGCATACCTTTGATATGAACCAGGATGGGAAGGAACAACATCCCTAGCCCCTATTTGCCAGAAGCTGGGAAAGAGCAACAGAGGATGATGGACCATTTGATGATTACCTGTTCTGTTCATTCACTCTGGGGAGTTGGCCAATGTCGGAAGACAGGATACTGGGCTAGATGGACCTTTGGTCTGATCCAGTAGGGTCATACTTATGCTGTTTTGATGCTCTAAAGGACTGTTACGACACAGAAAAATAATTCTCCTTAGACAGAAGGGTTGAGAACGTCGGAGCTGTGTCAGGATCCAGACCCACATCTTCCATGAAGGTTACATGCTTTGCAAATCCCACAGCTCCTGAGCTTTGGTGCATATCATTAACCACCAGCCCCACTGCTATCAATGCAACTGGCTCCTGCACTGTAGCTAGCAGTGTGGCTGTGCGGTGTCTGCAACTAACACCAGTAATTATGGGGCACAGAGCATCACACAGTGGGTCTTTGTGTCTAATTCTGTTCTTTTCTCCATTTCAGAGACTGAGAAGAATGAGAAGAATCTGAAATCAGGTAACTGGAGAATCCTCAGTAAATGTATGACTGCGCTTTCACACTATGGTGAGATAGGAAAATCAGCACAAACAATATATGAACTTCAGTTACCTGTATGATCATCTGCCCTTTTCCTGCAAATATTCGAACATTTCAGTTTTTGCAGCTCACATTTCAGTATCGTCCTTAATGATGGAGAGTGAATTTAGTGCATATGGATTAGTGGGACGTAATGAGGGTCTGGACAAAATTCCTTAATGGAATTCTGTGGATATATCTCAATTCTGACGTGTAAAATCCCTTCTATGCCCACCCGGAGCTCACTGTGCATTGCTCTTTCTCCATATGCTGCCCTCCTAGACTAGCCCTGGGCCTTAAATGAACAAATTCTAAACCCTACTATGGGCTGTGTGAGGTTTACTCTATGGAACCAATCACCAACATTATTGGTGTAAGAGCCAGGACAGGAGACGATGCCACATTTCTGAGGGTGAACAATAAATCCAGAGCCACACACCCTGATGGAGCCCTTCCCTAGTTAAGCGTCTTTCAACCATTGACCCAGAGTTACACTGTTTTGCAGATCAGCACCACAAAGGGTGGTCTGAGGCCAGGTCACAGGCTGCAGCAATGCAGGCCTCTCTGTATGTGATACATGGTCTGGTGTGACGCTCCCTCCCCTCATTCCTGGCAGTGTCATCAGCTGCAGGTGCTGCCCTTAGGGCAATTTGTTGCCTCTGTTTAAAGACTGATCTGGGACCTTGTCTTTGTTCATTAAGAACAATTTTGTCAGATATCAGAGGAGTAGCCGTGTTAGTCTAGATCTCTTCATGCATCCTACGAAGTGGGTATTCACCCACGAAAACTCATGCTCCAATCTGTCTGTTAGTTTATAAGGTACCACAGAACTTTTTGCTAGTTTTGTCTGACACGTTCTGTCAGTTCTGAGACATTTGGCTTATTGGGTACTTCTGCACTGCAGCTGGGAGGAGCTTCCCACATGAGGTATCCAGACACATGTTAGATTAAGCTTGTGCACTAACAATAGCAGTGTAGCTGGAGTAGCAGGGGCTGCGGCTCAGAGTAGCTGCCCAACTATGTACTCAGATGGTCTGAGTGGGTTTGTACTTGAGTAGCTAGTGCAGGCCACTGAACTTGCTACCCCTGGCTACCCGGCTACTTTTAGCGCACTAGCTTGAGCAGAGCTAGCACTCATCTGACTGTCTGAACTGGTATCACCCTCCCAGCTGCAGTGTAGATGTACCCAGAGTTTGGAATAACCTCATATCACTGTGCTTAGAAGGACGACACTAAACTCATCATGGTCTGCTTTTCTTCTCTCCCCAGAATGTCAGAAGCTGCGTGACAAGCTTGGTAAGAACATCCACCCCCATAAGAGCCCCTGGGCAGAGGATCTCAGCCACACATGGTGCTGAGCAGATACAGAAGCAGCAACACCGCAGGACAGGGCTGAGTGAACAGTTTGGGCCAAAATCTGAGTCACCCCAGTCCCACAGAAGCACTGTGGGCTTTCACAGTGTCACCTGGCCTTTGACAATCCAATGCCAATCACATTGTTCTGACAGAGGAGAAGGGGGCCAGCCACTTTCTATAGATGATTTCTGTAGTGCAGGCTCTTCTGGGACATTTCCTAAAACATGGAGATGAGCAAGAGACCAGACTCAGACTCACGCTTCCATGCTTTGTTGCCAAGGCCGGATCCCAGCTCTGAGCCTTGATCAGCGGCTCGTCCATCCTCTAGGTACACCTGGAGTGTGTAGCTATCAAACTGCAAAGGGCTGTTAGTAACACAGAAAAGGAATTCCCCTTAGACAGAATGTTGAGAACGTCAGAGCTGTATCAGAATCCAGACTCATATCTTCCATCAAGGTTAGATGTCTTGCAAATCCCAGGCATGTTGCTGCATGTCACTAACCATCAGCCCCACTGCTATCCAAGCTGCTGGTTCCTGCACTGGGGCTGGGACTGTGGCTTTGGGGGAGTCTGTAACTAACCTCAGTCATTTTGGGGTACACAGCATCATTCAGCGCATCTCTCTGTCTAATTCTGAACAACAGAAAATGTGGAAATGGCAGACATGCTGAGTGAATTTTTTGTTTCAGCTTTCACCTAAAAGGTTAGTTGTAATTGGTCATCTATCATAATGAGTATGCCCAGTGATCTGTGATGGGATGTTAGATGGGGTGGGGTGCTGGCTGGTGAGTCTTACCCATATGCTCAGGGTTTAACTGATCACCATATTTGGGGTCAGGAAAGAATTTTCCTCCAGGGCAGATTGGCAGAGGAACTGGAAGTTTTTTGCCTTCCTCTGCAGCATGGGGCACGGGTCACTTGCTGGAGGATTCTCTGCAGCTTGAGGCCTTCAAATTACAATTTGAGGACTTCAATAACTCAGACATAGGCTAAAGGTTTGCTACAGGAGTGGATGGGTGAGATTGCGTGGCCTGCGTTCTGCAGGAGGTCAGACTATATGATCATAATGGTCCCTTCTGACCTTAAAGTCTATGAGTCTATGAATGCCAGTGAAAAAGAGGCAGGACCAGAGGCTAAAATAGGGAGAAAATAAGTTAAAATTTGCATAGAGAAGCTAGATGTTTTCATGTCACCAGGGCCTGAGGAAAGACGTCCTAGAAGACTCAGAAAGCTGACTAAGGAGATATCTGAATCTTTAGCGATTATCTTTCAAAAAGTCATGGAAGACGGGAGAGATTCCGGAGTGTCGGAAAAGGGCCAATCTATAAAAATGGGAATAAGAACAACCCAGAGAATTACAGAGCAGTCAGCCTAACTTCAGTACCTGGAAAGATAACGGAGCAAAGAATTAAGCAATCAATCTGCAAATGCCTAGAAGATAATAAAGTGATAAATTACAGTCATCATGGATTTGTCAAGAACAAATGATGTGAAACCAACCTGATAGCTTTCTTTGACAGGGTAACAAGCCTTATGGCTGGGGCTAAGTAGTAAATGTGGTGTATCTTGAATTTAATAAGGTTTTTGATACTGTCTCACATGAACTTCTTACAAAAAAACTAGGGAATTCCAAGCTAGATGGAGCTACAATAAGGTGGGTGCATACCTGTTTGTAAAACTGTGCTGAGAGTAGTTATCAGCTGTTCACAGTCAAACTGGATGGGCATATCGAGTAAGGTCTCTAGGGATCAGTTCTCAGTCTGGTTCTGTTGAATATCTTCATCAGTGAAATAGATAATGGCATAGAGAGTACACTTATAACGTTTGGAGACATAACTAATCTGGGAGGGGGTTGCAAGAGAATTGGAGGATAGGGTTAAAATTCAAAATGATGTGGACAAGCTGGAGAAATGATCTGAAGTAAATAGGATGAAATTCAATAAGGACAAATGCAAAGTACTCCACTAAGGGAGGAACAGTTGGTTGCACACAACAAAATGGAAAATCACTGCCTAGGAAGGATTTACTGCAGAAAGGGACTTGGGGATAATAGTGGATCACAAGCTAAATATTAGTCAAAAGTGTAACTCTGTTCCAAAAACAAGCAAACATTATTCTGGGATGTATTAGCAGGAGTGTTGTAAGCAAGACACAAGAAGAAAATCTTACGATCTTCTCCGTGCTGATTAGGGCTCAAAAGGAGTATTATGTCAAGTTCTGGGTGCCACATTTCAGGAAAGATGTGGACAAATTGGAGAAAGTCCAGAGAAGAGCAACTAAAATGATTAAAGATCTAGAAAACATGACCTATGAGGGAAGATTGAACAAAATGGGTTTATTTAATATGGAGAAGAGAAGACTGAGAGGGGACATGACATGGGTTTTCAAATAAATAAAGGTGCTTACAAGGAGGAGGGAGCAGAATTGTTCTCCGTAACCTCTGACACTAATGTCATTCCTAGTGACATTCCTAACTGTCAGGGTGGTTAAGCACTGGAATAACTTGCTTAGGGAGGTTGTGGAATCTCCTTCACTGGAGACTTTTAAGAGCAGATTAGAGAAACACCTGTCAGGGATGGTCTAGATAATACTTAGTCCTGTCATGAGTGCAGGGGACTGGACTAGATGGCCTCTCGAGGTTACTTACAGTCCTATGACTCTATGATTCTATTATTGTTTTCTCTTCCCCATTTCAGAGACTGCGGAGAAAGAGAAACAGGCCCTGAAATCAGGTAATTGGACAATTGATAGTAAACTGTGTCCATTCTTCCACACTATAACAAGATAGGAAAATTACCATGTGGAATATATGGACATGAATCAACTTCATAATTCAAGTATCAGAGGGTAGCTGTCTTAATCTGGATCTTGTAAAGCAGCAAAAAGTTCTGTAGCACCTTATAGACTAACAGACATTTTGGAGCATGAGCTTTCATGGGTGAAAACCCACTTTGTCGGATACATGTAGTGGAAATTTCCAGGGGCAGGTGTATATATATGCAAGCAAGAAGCAAGCTAGAGATAACGAGTTTAGTTCAATCAGGGAGGATGAGGCCCTCTTGTAGCAGTTGAGATGTGAATATCAAGGGAGGAGAAACTGGTTTTGTAGTTGGCTAGCCATTCACGGTCTTTGTTTAATCCTGAGCTGATGATGTCAAATTTGCAGATGAACTGAAGCTCACCAGTTTTTCTTTGAAGTCTGGTCCTGAAGTTTTTTTGCTGCAGGATGGCTACTTTAAGATCTGCTATTGTGTGGCCAGGGAGGTTGAAGTGCTCTCCTACAGGTTTTTGTATATTGCCATTCCTAATATCTGATTTGTGTCCATTTATCCTTTTCCGTAGTGACTGTCCAGTTTGGCCGATGTACATAGCAGAGGGGCATTGCTGGCATATGATGGCGTATATTACATTGGTGGACATGCAGGTGAATGAACCAATGATGGTGTGGCTGATCTGGTTAGGCCCTGTGATGGTGTCGCTGATGTAGATATGTGGGCAGAGTTGGCATTGAGGTTTGTTGCATGGATTGGTTCCTGAGTTAGAGTTACTGTGGTGCGGTGTGCAGTTACTGGTGAGAATATGCTTCAGGTTGGCAGGTTGTTTGTGGGCGAGGACTGGCCTGCCACCCAAGGCCTGTGAAAGTGTGGGATCATTGTCCAGGATGGATTGTAGAGGGATTTTAGCTGGGGACTGTATGTGATGGCCAGTGGAGTCCTGTTGGTTTCTTTCTCGGGTTTGTCTTGCAGTAGGAGGCTTCTGGGTACACATCTGGCTCTGTTGATCTGTTTCCTAATTTCCTCGTGCGGGTATTGTATTTTTGAGACTGCTTGGTGAAGATTTTGTAGGTGTTGGTCTCTGTCTGAGGGGTTGGAGCAGATGCGGTTGTACCTCAGTTCTTGGCTGTAGACAATGGATCTTGTGGTGTGCCTGGGATGGAAGCTGGAGGCATGAAGGTAGGCATAGCAGTCAGTAGGTTTTCGATATAGGGTGGTGTTAATGTGACCTTCACTTTTTTGCACCATGGTGTCTAGGAAGTGGGCCTCCTGTGTAGATTGGTCCAGGCTGAGGTGGGTGGTGAAGTGGAAGCTGTTGAAATCATGGTTGAATTTTTCCAGAGTCTCCTTCCCATGGGTCCAGATGATGAAGATGTCATCAATGTAGCGTGGGTAGAGAAAAGGCGTGAGTGGACGAGAGCTGAGGAAGCGTTGTTCCAGGTCAGCCATAAAAACGTTGGCATATTGTGGGGCCATGCGTGTGCCCATAGTGGTGCCAATGATCTGGAGATATATATTATCATCAAATTTGAAATAGTTGTGTGTGAGGATAAAGGCACAGAGCTCAGCAACCAGTTGTGCTGTGGTATCATCAGGGATACTGTTCCTGACAGCTTGTATTCCATCTGTGTGTGGGATGTTTGTGCAGAGAGCCTCTACATTCATGGTGGCTAGGATGAGGTTTTCTGGAAGGTCACCAATGCATTGTAGTTTCCTCAGGAAATCAGTGGTGTCACAGAGATAGTTGGGAGTGCTGGTGGCATAGGGACTGAGTAGAGAATCCACATATCCAGACAGTCCTTCAGTGCGAGTGCCAATGCCCGAGATGATGGGGCGTCCAGGATTTCCGGGTTTGTGGATCTTGGGTAGTGGATAGAATAACCCTGGTCGGGGCTCTAAGGGTATGTTGATTTGTTCCGGTGTTAGTGTAGGGAGTGTCCTGAGTAGATGGTGCAGTTTCTTAGTGTATTCCTCAGTGGGATCTGAGGGAAGTGGCCTGTAGAATTTGGTATTGGAGAGTTGTCTGGCGGCCTCCTTTTGGTAGTCAGAGCTGTTCATGATGACAACAGCACCTCCTTTATCAGCCTCTTTGATTGTAATGTCAGGGTGGCTTCTGAGGCTGTGGATGACATTGCGTTCTGCATGACTTAGGTTATGAGGCAAGCAGTGTTGTTTTTCCACAATTTCTGCCTGTGCACGTCTGCAGAATCATTCTATGTATAGGTCCAGACTGTCTTTTCGACCCTCAGGAGGAGTCCATGTGGAGTTCTTTTTCTTGTGCTGTTGGTGGGAGGGTAACTGTGTATCAGAGGGCTGTTCAGTGTTACCCTGAAAGTATTCTTTGAGTCGGAGACAGCAAAAGTAGGCTTCCAGATCGCCGCAGAACTGTATCAAGTTTGTTGGGGTAGCAGGGCAGAAAGAGAGTCCTTGAGATACGACAGACTTTTCTGCTCGGCTGAGTGTGTGGTTGGATAGACTGACGATATTGCTGGGTGAGTTAGGGGTACTACGGTTGTGGCCCCATGTGGCAGGTAGGAGTTTAGACAGCTTACAGTCGTTTTTCCTCTGTAGAGAGGTGAAGTGAGTAATGTAGATCTCCTGTCTTATTTTAGTGAAGTCCATTTGTATGGAGGTTTGATTATTTATGAGAGTCTCCAGGTTGGATAGTTCTTTTTTGATGTTTTCCTTTTTGCTGTATAGGATGCTGATCAGGTGGTTCCTCGGTTTCTTTGATAGAGTATGGCATAATCTCTCACTGTGGTCTATGTAGTATGTAGATAGCAGTGGATTTTTAACCTTTAGTCCATTTGGTATGATGTCCATCCATTTGCATTTGGAAAGGAAGATGATATTTGTCTGTATTTGTGCAAGTTTCTTCATAAGGTTGATGGATTTCCACTCCATACTGCTAAATGCAGTGCCTTGCATGGTGTCAAGTATCAGACGGATAGCCATGTTCGTCTGGACTTCATAATTATCTCCTCTTCCCCTAGAAATGTACAAATACTGCAATGTTTTTAGCTAACATTTCAGTATCATCTGTACTAACGGAGAGTGAATTTAGTGCATATGGATTAGTTGGACTTAATCAGGAGCTGGGCAAACTTAGTCTATGTAATTCTGTGGCTCTATTTCAATTCTGACCTTCAAAATCCCTGCTATCCCAGTGCTGGGCCCCCTACATGAACACTGTTCTGCTGGGCCCCCTTGGTGCTCCATCAATCCGCTGTAGGTCCAGGTACCAGTTGGCCTTCCTCTCAAGGAGTCTCCAGAGACATCTTATTTGTGTCCATCAGTCCTGAGGTAGGATCTGGCTCTGT
Organism: Aldabrachelys gigantea; assembly: GCA_026122505.1. Classification (NCBI taxonomy): domain Eukaryota; kingdom Metazoa; phylum Chordata; order Testudines; family Testudinidae; genus Aldabrachelys; species Aldabrachelys gigantea. Next base: position 15,288,623 of record CM047489.1, on the reverse strand, counting down.
CACAGTTAACTGCTTCATTTTCATTCCCAGAAGATTCTGCTGTTTTGGGCTCTTACTCCCCTTTGGTACTGGAGGATTTGAAGGCATACCAGGACCTTTTACAGCATATGGCTGCTTTCCTAGCTGTTCAGGAAGAGTTCCTTCAGCAGAACACCCACAATTTAGTCGAAATTCTGCATCTCTTTGCTCCTGGGAGAGTAGCCCTCCCTATTAAAGATGGGCTCCTTGAGCCTGCTACAGTTCTTTGGGACATGCCAGCTTCGGTGCTGCCTGCAGCTAAGTGCATGGAAAAGTGCTTCCTTCCGATGCAGGGATTGGGGATTTTTACTCCCATCCATCCTCAAAGTCCTTGGTCATAACTGTGATGAATGATAAAGCCCTGTTTAAGTCCACTCCAAGGAGAAGGAATCTATTGAAATGGACCTGAGGGGTGTGACCAGGTACCTGGGAAGTACCACACTGAGAATGCCACACTCAGGGCAGACTGCAAGAATCAGGGCAGAAAAATGTTCCCAAACTGATGGCTAATTCTATAATTAGACTCACCAAGCCAGTATGAAAAGAACTTCTGCAGTACCACTGTGGTTAACCAAAAACTAAACACAGTCCCCTTTAGACATTCCAGCCAGTGGATCCCATCCAGAGAAACAGGTCTAATATAGTGAGAAATTACTGAAAACCCAATTCACCAGATGTGAGGTTCTTACCAATCCCAAAGGACCAAACACTTCCCCCAGGTCAATATGTATATCAGATCTTACCCAAATATCATGTTGTCAGCCAATCCTTAGTAAACTAATTAAAGAATTGCTAATAAAAGGAAAGAAGAGACTTATAAATGATTAATAGATCATATACATATAAATGAGTGCAAAGTCCTTATATGAGGTTTGTAACAGTGTTGGACTAGACTGCTGGCTTGCAAAAGTCTCTCTGGTAACTGATTGGAAGGTCCTCAGTCCATAGTTTGAGATACTTCATTTTTATGAATCCACAGTCCAGAGAATTGGAGAAGAAGAGAAGCGAAAATCATAGACTATCAGGGACCTGAGGAGGTCATCTAGTCGAACTAAATTTACTGTCCCAAACAAAGTCCACAGCCCCTGTGTGTGGAAAGTTAATGGCCAAAGATGGTGTCTAGGGTCACAAGAGCATATCACATGCTCCTACATGTTTTGTTGAATCACAGTGGGTGGCCATTAGACCTCACTGTTCGAGGCTTCCAGAGGAAATATGGGTTTCTTTAATGGCTGATTGTGAGAGTGGATAGTCCTTGATGGGCCATCAACACACAGCTGCCTAGCCATAATGTAAACCCATCTGGAGGGTGTCACCCAAGAACAAAACACGTGATTGAGATACAAATACCTAGAAAATATTCATAACTTCAGATTAAAAAATGATACATGCATATGAACAAGGTAAGCATACTTAAAAATTAATAACTATTCTAGCGATACCTTACACGACATACTTTGTATAAGATTTATTGCAACATGGTGACTGCATTACTGTATTAGTCATTTTTATACAGAATCACAAGGGGCAGGAAGATTTACACCTCATCTTCCTTGCAGTTGTGAATTGCCAGTTATAGTTGTCCAAGTATGACTTTGTCAACTAGACAACTATGTCTAAATTCACGGACCATCTGCCTGAGGCTTTGAGGGAGAAATTAGGAGCATATGTAACTGAAGACTGTTTGGTAGCTAATACTTCTTTGTAGTCCGGGCTGGATGTCGTGGATTCTTCAGCAAGAGTGATGGTGTGGGCAATGACCATGAGAAGGTCTTGCTCTCTCCCCCTCCCCCTTTGTTTGGGGACCATCTGGCTGTTGTAGGAGCAGCAATGATCTGTATGCTGTGTATAACTTGTTACTCAAAAGGTCTGTTACACTTCCCCCCCCACCCTTTTTGTCTCTTGTCCCACTTTGAATACCTGTGAAGTGGCTTTCCCCCACTCCTCCCTCCTGGAATGCTAGTGGGATGAATGGGCTGTTTAAACAGCTGGAAGATCAGAAGAGGTCCAAGGTAGACCAGGTATCTGGGACTCTAATTAGGCTGTGATCAAACACCCAATGCATGGGCACTACCCAAGGTGGTAGGTGACCAACCAGATGCGGCCAAGTCATCTTTAGTCACAGGTCAGGAGGAGCAGGTCCTTGAAAGAGGAAGGGGCTATGTGCTCAAGAGTTCACTCACAAGCTTGTACCTCTCGTGAATGCCCTTTGCCTGGACCGCCTGGCCAGTGGTCCACTGCGTTGTTGCATTCCATCGTGCCTTGGGAAGACCTACCTTCATCACACCATCCATCGCTGTACTGTGGGACACTTACCTTGAAGGATCCTGACATCTCCAGTGCCGTGCCTGTCCTGGGAGTGTGAGTATGCAAGTGTGAGTGTGACCTCTCCCCCCCACACACTTTCTTTTGAGCTTAGCTGTCAGTATAATAAATGTACTGCTTTCTGCCAGACTTTGGTGGGTCATTAATCCTCCCTAAGCTTACTAGCTGGCCCAGTTTTGGATAACACTGGCCTGCTTTTACAATGCTAGGGTCTTAATCACCACCAATATCTGGGTCCTAAGCACTGCCAAATCAAGTTATGCCATCCAGGTCCTCTCCATCCCTACCTGTCCCTCTTCAGGCACCCCCTCAACATATACTGCTTCTCGAGCAGATTTGCTCTCTGCTGGTGTTTGGAGTAAGGCCCATTCTCAATGTTGGTGACCACAACAAATATATCAGGTGCATTAGGTTCTGAATACTCACTCTCTCAACTGTCCTCTCTGTGTTTTCTCAGAATGACTAGTTTGCAACCCTGGACCTTCAGGATGCCTACTTTCATGTGGCAAATTTTCCCAGCCACAGAAAATTCCTTCTGTTCATCATGGTGGAGCACCATTTTCAGTACACAGTTCTTCCCTTCGGCCTCTCTTCTGCCCCTCAGAATTTTACCAAATGTATGGCCATTGTCACAGCATCATCTCAGAAAGAAAGGGTTCCACATCTTCCTGTATCTGGGCAATTGGTTACTGATGGACAGATCTGGAAAGGAAGTTCTTTCTCACATCAAGACTACATTGTGCTTGCTTAACTGTCTGGATCTCATCCACAACACTGGGAAGTCAACTTTGGTTCCCAATCAGAAAATAGAATTAACTGGGGCCTTATAGTGCCTACAAGTTTGAGAGCATTTCTGCCGACCAACCACCTTCAGGCCATTTGCCACCTTTACCTTAGTCAGAAGTCTCAAAATTCCATGACAGCTCAGATGTGCGTGAGGCTCTTGGGCCACATGTCTGCTTGCATACAAGTGGTCCAATTCACAAGGCTGAAGCTTCACCCCCTTCACACGTGGCTCAGCACAGTTTATTGTCCAACTCTTCACACCTTACACAGATTGTTCCATTTCTCTCCACTGGCCTTGGACTCGTTGCAGTGCTGGATGTGCTCAAGAATGTTTGTCAGGGTGTTCTCTTTGTCTGGCCCTTACCAGCCAGAACTGTTTTCACCAATACCTATCTTATGGGTTGGGGAGCACATACAGGGTTGCTGAAAGTCCAAGGTTTACAGTCAGAGCAGAATTCCTCTCTGCATATCGATGTGTTGGAGCTTCGGGCCATCTACAATGCATGTTATGATTTTCGGGACTGTACCAGTGACTCAGTGGTTCACATACTTATTGACAATACCGCTGTGAGGTATTATGTATAGAAAGGGAGAGCACACTCCAGGGTGCTCTGCCAAGAGGCAATCAGGCATCAAGGAGAGGATCACTCTGATGCCTACCAGTTGCCTGAGGTCTAGAATCAGCTCATGGGCCATTTCAACAGGAAGTTTTCACTGAGTCACTGAAAATAAATGTCCTCTATGTCATTTTTACAGCTTGGGGCATTTCAATGATCAACCTGTTTGCTACAAGGGACAACAGGAAGTGCCATCTATTCTGCTCTTGAGGAGGCCTCAGTCCAGATTCTCCATCAAATGCTTTCCATCTCATCCGGAACTTGGCTCTCCTGTACGCTTTTCCTCTGAACCCGATGATTCCACAGGTCAATTTCAAACTGTGGTGGACCAAACCAAGTTGATCCTCATTTCTGCAGTATGACCGAGGTTGTATCAGTTCTCTGACATTCTTGCATTGTCAGTTCAGACTCCCATACCCTTTCATTTCCATCCTCTGGTCTGAGAGCTAGTTCCTCTTTAGGACCTTAACATGGTCCTAGCATCTCTTCGATGGGAACTCCATTCAAGCCCCTGGCATCTTGTCCCTTTCCACTTTTGTGTCAGAAAACGGTGTTCCTGGTAGCTATAACATGTGCAAGGTCAAGGTGAATCTGTGAGCTGCAGCCTCTGATGTCATACCCCCCTTATACACAATCCTTCCAAAACAAAACGACTCTACAACCACATCCGACGTTTTTCTCTAAAGTTGTTTTTCAGTTTCATCTGAACAAGGCAGTATATTTACATTTTTTCTTTCTTCAGATGCCTTGATCTCTGGAGGAGCAGAGTCTCCACACATTGAACGCAAAATGATGTCTAGACTTCTACCTGGAAAGGACTAAATAATTTTGTGCTTTGCCTTTCCTGTTTGTGTCATATGCAGGGTGACAGACCCAGGACAGTAGGGTACAGGAGTCTGGTAGAGGGCAAATATACTGGTCACTGGATGAGTAGTTTTCTGTTCCCTGAGTGACCAGAGCAGGGGCTGCACTAGAGTATTAAGGAACCTGCTAGAACCAATTAAGGCAGACAGGCTGATTAGAACACCTGCAGCCAATCAAGGCAGGCTAATCAGAGCACCTGGGATTAAAAAGGAGCTCACTCCAGTCAGACGGGAGGGAGCCAGAGGAGAGGAAGTGCATGTGAGGAGCTGGAAGCAAGAGGCACAAGAAGCCAGAGGAGAGAGCGTGCTGCTGGAGGACTAAGGAGTACAAGCATTATCAGACACCATGAGGAAGGTCCTGTGGTGAGGATCAAGAAGGTGTTTGGAGGAGGCCATGGGGAAGTAGCCCAGGGAATTGTAACTGTCATGCAGCTGTTACAAGAGGCACTATAGACAGCTGCAATCCACAGGGCCCTGGGCTGAAACCCGGAGTAAAGGGCGGGCCCAGGTTCCTCCCAAATCTCCCAACTCCTGTTCAGACACAAGAGACATTGACCCAGACTGTAGGGAAGATAACTGTGGTATGCAAGTCTGCCAATAAGGAGAGGACCCACCAAAGTAGAGGAGAAACTTTGTCACAACTGGTATCAGAAGTGGGATTTGGTGTGCACAGCGCGGCAGAAGAAGGAGAGTGATTCAAAAAAAAAAAGGTAGAGGGTTTATTTATTTATTTTTCACCACAATGGATGACTTAGTATAGGCATTGATACAAGCTACGGCAGACCAGCAGGAAGCTACCTGTGTCCAGGCAGCTGCCCAACAGGAGGCAGTGCGGCTGCAGCAAGAGACTAATCACCTGCTGTTGGACCAGGCTTCTCAAGACCGAGCTGTGTTGCGGGAATTGGTAAACCAGGTAAAGACCCTTACAGAGCTGAACCGCGGCCATGATGGGACGCAGATCTTACGGGCCAGCCATTGGCAGCAGAAAATGACGCGGGAGGATTATGTAGAGGCATACCTTCTGGCCTTTGAGAGGACAGTCCTACAGGAGACCTGGCCTCGAGATCAGTGGTCTGGTATCCTTGCCCCATTCCTGTGTGGCAAGGCCCAGAAGGCTTACTATGATCTGCCTGGCCAGATCTGGGGTAATGACCACAGTGCAGGCCCAGTGGTATCACGAGTGGAGGTACCAGGAAAACAAAACCCTATGGTCCCAATTGTATGACCTCATCTATCTCGCACGCAAGTGGTTGCAAACGGAGTCCCGGAGTCCGGAAGAGATCCTAGAGGTTCTGGTCATCGACCAATAAATGAAGGGACTACTGCCAGACCTTCGTGCCTGGGAAAGCCAGAATGAACCCTCCACCTATGATGAGGTTGTTACACTGGTAGAGAGGCGAAGGATGGCAAGGGAGCTGACTCAACCAGTTAAGGAAGAGGCACCCCAGGTTAAACTAGCAACACCAAGCCCTAGAGCTCGGGTGACTGGGCCACCAGTAGGGCCCAGGTGAAAAAAGAGAGGGGCTGAAGGCTCACCAGAAGCCACAAAGAGTTGGAGCACTGAGGGAGAAGAGGATCATGATGTTAGATTGCCCAAACCAAGAGACTGGGGAATGTCTAGGGCACCATATAGATGTTATGCCTGCGGGGAGTGGGGACACATAGCTGCACAGTGTCTCAGTGCTGAGGAGCCGATGCAGTGTAGCCTGGGGAACTGGGCAGATCCATGCTCCCTAATCCACCTTGTGGGGAGGTCTCACTAAACCCACATATGTACACCAGACCAGTAAAGCTAAATGGAGTAGAGACCACGGCACTGGTTGATTCGGGGAGTGCTATCACACTTGTCTCGGGGAAGCTTGTAAAGTGTAGTCAGCAGCTGCGGGTTAAGCATACGGGGATAACATGCGTCCATGGGACAGTTGGTTATTACCCCACCATCCCAGTAAAACTCGAGATTCAGAGGAACACTACTGAGGTAGCAGCAGGTATAGTCCCTAAACTCCCATACCCGGTGCTCATAGGGAGAGACTTCCCAGAATTTGGAAAATTACTCCCAGTAGGATGATTTGAGGAAAAGGGGAACCCTGAAGTTAGTGAGGCCTCCACAGTAGACTCTCAAGCCCCAGTCTTCTCTGAAATATCCCCAGATTTATTTTCCATTCCCAGACAGGTTAGAAAGTCAAAAAGGGAAAGGAGGACAGTTAAAGCCTTGGGAACCCGAATACTGACTCAAAGCCAGAGAGTCTCTCTCGTAGGTAGGCAGACCCGAGCAGCCACTCAGGAGGGAGAAGCACCCAAGTCTGACCTCTTCTGAATCAGTAAAGGCAACAGAGACTGGGCCCTTAGTTCTCGGGCAGATTAGCCCCGGGAGAGGAAATTTTGGACGAGACCAGGCTGAAGACCCAAGGTACGACAACATTAGAAAGGAGGTGACTGAAATAGATGGGGTCCCCGTGGAAGGGAAAACCCAGGGACCAGGACCCTACTTCATAATGAAGAAGAATTTCTTATACCGGGTTGCACCAGTACAGAGGCAGAAGGTACAGCAGATCCTAGTACCTCAAAAACACCAGAATGCTGTATTAAGTCTTGCTCATAGTCATCTTTTGGGGGGCATTTGGGGGTAGAGAAGACCCTGGCACAAGTCATACGACGGTTCTTCTGGCCCGGAGTACATGAAGAAGTGCGGAGGTACAGTGCATCCCGCATGAAGTGTCAGCTGCAATGTCCCTGTCCCCATCTGAGGGCACCTTTATACCCCTTCCCATTACAGAGGTCCCCTTTGAGCGAATAGCCATGGACCTAGTGGGATCCCTGGAGAAGACGCCTCGGGGCCACCAATATATACTTGTTGTTTTGGACTATGCTACTCACTACCCAGAAGCCATCCCCCTGTAGAACACAGCCTCTAAACCGATAGCCAAAGAGCTGGTGGGGATCTTTGCCTGAGTGGGGTTATCAAAGGAGATATTAACAGACCAAGGAACCCCATTTATGTCAAAGCTAATGAAGGACCTCTGTATGCTGCTTCATATACATACCCTGAGAATTTCAGTCTACCATTCACAGACTGACATTTTGGTAGAAAAGTTTAACCGAATCCTCAAGGCTATGATAAGGAAGGTGGTAAGTCGGGACGGGAAGGATTGGGACACCCTACTACCCTGCCTTATGTTCGCTATCCAGGAGGTACCTCATGCCTCAACTGGGTTTTCCCCCTTCAAGTTATTATATGGCCTCACCCCCGTGGCATACTACATATTGCCGAAGAGATCTGGGAAGAGGATTCCAATGAGGGGAGAAATATAATAGAACATGTAATACACATGCGAGACTGGATAGCCCGTGTCACCCCTATTGTACGGGAACATTTGGAAAAGGCATAGGAGGCCCAGAGAACCTATTACAATCACCAGGCAAAAGTCCGACAGTTCCAACCAGGGGATCGGGTGATGGTGTTGGTACCAACAGCAGAAAGCAAACTTCTGGCCCAATGTTAGCGGCTCTATGAGGTGGTTGAACCCGTGGGGGAAGTAACCTACAAGATGCGGCAGCCAGGACGCTGAAAACAAGAACAAATTGATCACATCAACCTTCTGAAACCCTGGCATGCCCAAGAGACATGCATAACTGTCCAAAAAGACCTAACCCAGGAAAACAAGCCTTCCAAACAGGTGAGAGTGTCTCCCGATTTAACACCAGACCAGAAGAATGAGGTGTCTGAGATGATCTTCCAGAGCCAAGATGTGTTCTCGACAAAACCGGGTCGAACAACCGAGACATATCAACGCATCGTCATGAACCCTGGGGCCAGAATAATAATGAGGCCCTATCAGGTGCCAGCCTCCAAAAGGGAGGAAATAAAAGCAGAAATAAAAAAAATGCTGGAGTTAGTGATCATCAAAGAATCCCACAGTCAGTGGTCCAGCCCAATCATGCTGGTGCCCAAACCTGATGGCATCACAAGGTTTTGCAATGACTTCCGGCGACTAAATAAAGTATCCCTGTTTGATGGATACCCCATATCTCGCACAGATGAGTAGTGGACCATCTGGGTAATGCCCGGTACTTGACTACTCTAGACTTGACAAACGGATTCTGGCAGATTCCCCTTGTGGAAGACACAAAGGAAAAGACTGTGTTCTCTACACCAGAGGGTCTTTTTCAATATATTGTCCTCCCTTTTGGACTACATGGGGCCTCGGCTACTTTTCTAGCGCCTCATGGACAAGCTATTATGCCTGCATAACCGTTAGGCTGCTCCCCTACTTGGGCGATGTGGTCATTCATACCCCAGACTGGGAAACTCAACTAGAGAAGGTGGAGGCAGTCCTTGATACCTTCAGGCGAGCTGGCCTTACAGCAAACCCTGCCAAGTGCGCTGTAGGGTTTATGGAGGCCAAATATCTTGGCTACATTGTGGGAAAAGGTTTGGTAAAACCCCAACTGAACAAGTTGGAGGCCATCCAAAATTGGCCCCGACCACGTCGCAGGAAACAAGTCCGGGCATTCCTAGGTATAGTGGGGTATTACCGACAACTTATCCCCCACTTTGCCACAAGGGCAAGCCCCTTGACAGACCTAGTAAAAGCCCGTGGACCTGATCTGATAAGATGGTCTTATGCAGCAGAGGAAGTATTCACAGACCTAAGGACTGTCCTCTGCAGTAACCCTGTACTGATAGCCCCTGATTTCACCAAGGAATTAATCTTGCAGACAGGTGCATCGGAAGTAGGGTTGGGGGCTGTTCTATCACAGATGGTCCAGGAGGAGGAACACCCAATTCTCTACCTCAGTAGGAAACTCCTTCTGAGGGAACAAAAATATGCAGTGGTGGAGAGAGAGTGCCTTGCCGTAAAATGAGCCATGGAAGCATTGCGCTACTACTTGCTCGGGTGCAGATTTGTCCTCATGATTGATCATGCCCCTCTTCAATGGATGCAGTGAAACAAGGAGAAGAACACAAGGGTGACTAGGTGGTTCTTATCCCTCCAACCTTTCCAGTTCCGTGTGCAACACAGAGCAGGAAGCCATCACTGCAATGCTGATGGCTTGTCACATATGCACTGTCTGGCATCCCAAGATGCCCAACCCCTTGGTGTTGAGCAGGGGGGAGGGATATGTGACAGACCCAGGCCAGTGGCGTATAGGAGTCTGGTAGAGGGCAAATATACTGGTCACTGGATGAGTAGTTTTCTGTTCCCTGAGTGACCAGAGCAGGGGCTGCACTAGAGTATTAAGGAACCTGCTAGAACCAATTAAGGCAGACAGGCTGATTAGAACACCTGCAGCCAATCAAGGCAGGCTAATCAGAGCACCTGGGATTAAAAAGGAGCTCACTCCAGTCAGACGGGAGGGAGCCAGAGGAGAGGAAGTGCATGTGAGGAGCTGGAAGCAAGAGGCACAAGAAGCCAGAGGAGAGAGCGTGCTGCTGGAGGACTAAGGAGTACAAGCATTATCAGACACCATGAGGAAGGTCCTGTGGTGAGGATCAAGAAGGTGTTTGGAGGAGGCCATGGGGAAGTAGCCCAGGGAATTGTAACTGTCATGCAGCTGTTACAAGAGGCACTATAGACAGCTGCAATCCACAGGGCCCTGGGCTGAAACCCGGAGTAGAGGGCGGGCCCAGGTTCCTCCCAAATCTCCCAACTCCAGTTCAGACACAGGAGGAGTTGACCCAGATTGTGGGGAAATCACTGAGGTGAGCAAATCTGCCAATAAGCGGAGGACCTAGGAAGGTAGAGGAGGAACTTTGTCACAGCAGATTATATGAAAGGTCAGGTAGTCTCTTCCCAAACGATCTCCAAATGGATAACAGCCTGTATTAAGACTGTATATGAAATAGCTTTGGCTGTGGCCTCTCAGCAGGTGAGAGCTTATTCGATGAGAGTGAAGACTATGTCAATAGCATTTGTCAGCGATGTCTCCATATTGGATATTTGGAAGGCTGCCATATGGTCATCTATCTATTCATTTATGAACCATATGCCGTTACAGCATCTTCCAGGATGGATGCAAGTTTTGGTAGGGTAGCCCTGTGCTCCTTGTTTAGGTATATTCAAGCTCTGCTTCTTTGGAGGGGGATTTACTGCTTGTGCGTCACCTAAGTGGAATGCACAACTGCATCTACTCAAGGAAGGAAAGGTTACTTATTTTAACAGTTGTTCTTTGATATATGATGCAGACATGTATTCCACATGAACCCTCTCACCCTTCTGTATCAGTCTAATCTCTGGCCTTCTGGTGCAAAGGAATTGAGGGGGGCATATTGATGAGGTCTCATATAGCCAGGGGAGGGGCTACTGCCACGAGGTGCAAGCACCATCCCTCTATGTTGCTGCTAGGCAAAATTATCCGATTCTCGTGTGCTGTGCATACACACAACTAAGAGGAAAAAACATTTCTTTTTTTGAATATCTACACTGAGTGGCGAGTTCCTTACAGGTAGTGCCATCATTCTTCAAAAGCGATCTTTATCGTTGCCACCAAATGAAAGGATTGCAGAGGGTCAGCCAGGAAATAGTGAGGATCAGGGTAAAATGTGGGGAGAGAATCACACAGAATTATAAATTTTTTTGCTGTCTCTGAATCACGCCCTCCAGGGGAGTGGTTTTCACTTATACTTGACCAGAAGAAAAAGGACTCAATAGACTCTATGAGATCAGAAGTGGCCTTCAATTGCTGGGGATTCTGTTGGGTTTATAAAGCAGTCAGGTGCACGTGAGTCAATGAAGACCAGCGTGACAGATTTTGCTGGGGATTCCTGGGACTGGAACCTGCAAGTGGGGTGTCCTCCAGAAGAGCTCAAAATGTGTTTCAGTCAAGACTGAGGTGTGGGGGAGCTGTTTTTTCTGAGGTCAGCTGGATGACCTGGTCCTGCAGGCTTGGTTATCTCCTGCAGGTAGGTGGCCCAATAAAGCAAGTTATTGCTCCAGAGGACAGCATCTGACTGGAGTGCCAAGCAAATACAAAAGCACAGCAAAGCAGGGCTGAGTGAACTGTTTGGGCCATAATCGGTTCAGTTAAAGTCACAGCAGCCTAACTGCAGCACTGAGCTCTCTGCAGTAGATATAGTTACCTGTTCTTATGTATACATCGACCGACGATCCTTAGACAATCCAATGCCAATCACATTGTTCTGATGCTGCAGAGGGGGTCAGCTACTTTCTATAGATGGCTGCTGGAGTGCAGGTCTTCTGGGCCACTCCACAAAATGTGGCTCACATTTCCATGCTGTGTTGCTGAGGTTAGATCCCAGATGTGAGCCTCAACCATCTGCATGTCCATCCCCTAGTCGTAGCTGAAGTAGATACCTTTGATATGAACCAGGATGGGCAGGAACAATGTTCCTAGCCCCTGTTTGCCAGAAGCTGGGAAAGAGCGACAGGGGATGATGGATCATTTGATGATTACCTGTTCTGTTCATTCACTCTGGGGAACTGGCCAATGTCAGAAGACAAGATACTGGGCTAGATGGACCTTTGGTCTGATCCAGTAGGGTCATATTTATGTTGTTCTGATGCTCTAAAGGGCTGTTACAACACAGAAAAGTAATTCTCGTTAGACAGAAGGGTTGAGAACGTCGGAGCTGTGTCAGGATCCAGACCCACATCTTCCATGAAGGTTACATGCTTTGCAAATCCCACAGCTCCTGAGCTTTGGTGCATATCATTAACCACCAGCCCCACTGCTATCAATGCAACTGGCTCCTGCACTGTAGCTAGCAGTGTGGCTGTGCGGTGTCTGCAACTAACACCAGTAATTATGGGGCACAGAGCATCACACAGTGGGTCTTTGTGTCTAATTCTGTTCTTTTCTCCATTTCAGAGACTGAGAAGAATGAGAAGAATCTGAAATCAGGTAACTGGAGAATCCTCAGTAAATGTATGACTGCGCTTTCACACTATGGTGAGATAGGAAAATCAGCACAAACAATGTATGAACTTCAGTTACCTGTATGATCATCTGCCCTTTTCCTGCAAATATTCGAACATTTCAGTGTTTGCAGCTCACATTTCAGTATCGTCCTTAATGATGGAGAGTGAATTTAGTGCATATGGATTAGTGGGACGTAATGACGGTCTGGATACGTCTATACTGCAGTTGAGAGTAACTTCCCAGCTTGAATAGCCAAACACATATTAGATTGAGCTTGTGCACTAACAATAGCAGTTTGGTTGAAAGAGCAGGGAGAGAGGCTCAGGGTATCTTCCCAACTATGTAGTCAGACAGTCTGAGTGGGTTTTTACTTGAGTAGCTAGCGCAGTCGGCTGAACGTTCTACCCCTCGCTACCTAGCTACTTTTAGTGCACTAGCTTGAGCAGAGCTAGCACTTGTCTGACTGTCCGATCTGGTATCACCGTCCCAGATGCACTGTAGATGTACCTAGAGTTTGGAATAACACCACGTCACTGTGCTTAGAACTACACTGAACACATGATGGTCTCCTTTTCTTCTGTCCCTAGAAAGTCAGAAACTGAATGAGAAGCTTGGTAAGAACATCCACCCCATTAGAGCCCCTGGGCAGAGGCTCTCAGCCACACACAGTGCTGAGCAGATACAGAAGCAGCAACACCACAGGGCAGGGCTGAGTGAAAAGTTTGGGCCAAAATCTGAGTCACCCCAGTCCCACAGAAGCACTGTGGGCTCTTACAGTGTCACCTGGCCTTTGACAATCCAATGCCAATCACATTGTTCTGATGGACGAGAAGAGGGCCAGCCACTTTCTGTAGATGATTGCTGCAGTGCAGGCTCTTCTGGGACATTTCCTAAAACATGGTGATGAGCAAGAGACCAGACTCAGACTCACGTTTCCATGCTTTGTTGCCAAGGCCAGATCCCAGCTCTGAGCCTCGATCATCGGCTCGTCCATCCTTTAGGTACACCTGGAGTGTGTAGCTATGAAGCTGCAAAGGGCTGTTAGTAACACAGAAAAGGAATTCCCCTTAGACAGAATGTTGAGAATATCAGAGCTGTATTGGGATCCAGATCCACATCTTCCATCAAGGTTAGATGCTTTGCAAATCCCAGGTGTCCTGCATGTTGCTGCATATCACTAACCATCAGCCCCACTGCTATGCAAGCTGAGGGTTCCTGGACTGTGGCTTTGGGGGAGTCTGTAACTAATCCCAGTCATTTTGGGGTACACAGCATCTTTCAGCGCATCTCTCTGTGTAATTCTGAATAATAGAAAATGTGGAAATGGCAGACATGCTGAGTGAATTTTTTGTTTCAGTTTTCACCTAAAAGGTTAGATGTCATTGGTTGTCTATCATAGTGAATGCCAGTGAAAATGAGGTAGGACCAGAGGCTAAAATAGGGGTAAAAGAAGTTAAAAATTACATAGAAAAGTTAGATATTTTCATGTCACCAGGGCCTGATGAAAGACATCCTAGAATACTCAAAAAGCTAACTAAGGAGATATCTGAGCCTTTAGCTATTATCTTTGAAAAGTCATGGAAGACAGGAGAGATTCCAGAGTATTGGAAAAGGGCAAATATTGGGCCAATCTATAAAAATGGGAATCAGAACAACCCAGGGAATTACAGAGCAGTCAGCCTAACTTCAGTGCCTGGAAAGATAATGTAGCAAAGAATTAAGCAATCAATCTGCAAAAGCCTAGAAGATAATAAAGTGATAAATTACAGTCATTGTGGATTTGTCAAGAATAAATCATGTGAAATCAACCTGATAGCTTTCTTTGACAGGGTGTATCTGAACTTTAATAAGGTTTTTGATACTGTCTTGCATGAACTTCTAACAAAAACAAACATGAATTCCAACCTAGATGGAGCTACTATAAGGTGGGTGCGTAACTGGTTGGAAAACTGTTCTAAGAGAGTAGTTATCAGCTGTTCACAGTCAAACTGGAAGAGCAGATCCAGTAGGGTTTCTGGGGATCATTTCTGGGTCCTGTTCTATTCAATATCTTCATCAGTGATTTAGATAATGCCACAGATAGTACACTTATAATGTTTGGAGACATAACTAATTGGGGAGGCATTGCAAGAGCTTTGGAGGATAGGATTAAATTCAAAATGAACTTTACAAACTGGAGAAATGGTCTGAAGTAAATAGGATGAAATTCAATAAGGACAAATGCAAAGTACTCCACTAAGGAAGGGACAGTGAGTTGCACACAACAAAATGGAAAATCACTGCTTAGGAAGGAATTCCGCAAAAAGGGATCTTGTCATAGTGGATCACAAGCTAAATATGAGTCAACAGTGTAACTCTGTTCCAAAAAAATCAAACATCCTTCTGGGATGTATTAGCAAGAGTGTTGTAAGCAAGAAACAGGAAGAAAATCTTACGCTCTACTCCATGCTGATTAAGTCTCAAATAGAGGATTGTGTCCAGTTCTGGGTACCACATTTCAGGAAAGAGGTGGACAAATTGGAGAAAGTCTAGAGAAGAGCGACTAAGGTTAAAAGTTGCTGTCGCCTACAAGTCATGTAGATGAGCATTCGATACTCATGGTCCCTGCTGTTGACATAATGTGCTAATAATAGTAGTGTAGCTATGGGCAACAGACCAGGATAGTCACCTGACTATGTACCCGTGAGGTCCCAAGAGATTTGTACTTGGGTAGCTAGCCCAAGATATTCCACATGTTACCTTTTTAGGGCACTAGTTTGAGTAGAACTAGCACATCTCTGTCTGCCCAAACTGGGAAGCTCACTCCCAGCTGTAATGGTGATGTCCACTAAGTTTGGAACAGCCCTATGTCACTGTGCTTGGAATGATACATGCTGATCTCCTTTTCTTCTCTTCCTAGAATGCCAGGACGTGCCCCAAAAGAATGGTAAGATCATTCACCGCCCCATTACAGCCTCTGACCGGAGTGCTGAGCAGAAACGAAAGCACAGCAAGGAAGGGCTGAGTGAACAGATAATCGGAGTCAATTAAAGTCACCACAGTCCCACTGCAGCACTGCGTTCTCTGCAGCAGAAGCAGAGTTAACTGCTCTTATATCTAAATCAACAGACAATCCTTTGACAATCTAATGCCAATCACATTGTTCTGATGCTGCAAAGGGGGCCAGCCACTTTCTATGGATGACTGCTGGAGTGCAGGCTCTTCTGGGCCACTTCATAGAAAGTGTCTCATGGTCCCATGCTTTGTTGCCAAGGTCAGATCCCATATGTGAGCCCCAGTCATCTGCACGTCCATCCCCTAGTTACACCTGGAGCGGGGAGCCTGGATGCTCCAAAGGGCTGTCAGTAACACAGAAAAGAAATTCCTCTTAGTCAGAGGGATTGAGAATGTCAGAGCTGTATCAGGATCCAGATCCATGTCTTCCATCAAGGTTAGATGCTTTGAAAATCTCAGGGCCCCTGTGTGTTGGTGTGTATCACTGACCACGATCCCGGCTCCGATCAAAGCTGCTGGCTCCTGCACTGGGGCTAGAAGTGTGGCTGTGGGGTGTCTGTAACTAACTCCAGTAGTTATAGGGCACATAGCATCACACAGTGCACCTCTATGTCTAATTCTGTTCTCTTCTCCATTTCAGAGACAAATGAAAAGAATCCGATATCAGGTAATTGGAGAATCCCTAGTAAAGGTATGACTGCGCTTTCACACTATGAGGCAATAGGAAAATCACCACAAACAATATATGGACTTCAGTCACATTTATGATCATCTGCCCCTCTCCTGTAATGTAGTGTGATCTCTGTGACTGGTTGGTGTTATCTGTGGGCTCAAAGCAATGAAAGGGATGGAGCCGGAGGAGTCTCTGTCTAGTGGTTCCTCATCTCCCCCAAAATCTCACACACACTGATGAGAACAGGTTGGCAAATCTGTATTTTGCAGTGAAAACTCAACAGTCATTGATTGTGAGATTCCCTGCACATGGGTGTGGCAGAGAGATGGGTTTGCCGTGACAAATCTGGGTCAGATTCTGTCATGCTGAGCAATTGCTCAGTGGTTCTTTCTCTGTAAAAGAAAAAAAAAGAAAGCAAAGTCAAGGACACTATGTGAGATGATTCCACCCCTGTGACTGTCTCTGTCTCACAGTGAAGCAAAAGGAATTTAAGAAGAAACTCTGTAAAAAGGCGCCTGTGCTCATCCATGGTAGGTCTCTTGCTCTATCTCTTGCTCTGTCTACTGAGATGTGTGAGCTCTGGGACTGCTTGGTGTTATCTGTGGACTCAGTGAAATGAAAGGGATGGAGCTGGGAGGTCTCTATCTAGTGGTTCCTCAGCTCCCCCCTGTTCTCATACACACTGATGGTAACAGGTTGGCAGATATGTATTTTGCAGTGGAAACCCAACTGTCAGTGCTTGTGAGATTCCCTGCACACGGGTGCGGCAGAGAGATGGGTTTGCAGTGACAATTCTGGGTCAGATTCTGCCACGCTGAGCAATTGCTCAGTGGCTCTTTCTCCTTAAAGGAGAAGAAAAAAGCAAGTCGATGACACTATGTGAGATTATTCCGTTCCTGTGACTGTCGAATGCACAGGACAGAGGGCGGGTGATTAACTCCTGGCACAAGCTCCCAAGGGCAGTGGTGAATTCTCCCTCTCTTGATGACTTCAGCTCCAGACTCGGCACCTTTCTGGAAGCTTCTGTAGCTAAGCTCAAGTTATTGGTCTCAGTGCAGGGGAAACTGGGTGAGATTCTCTGGCCTGTGATGCACAGCAGGTCGAAGTAGATGATCTGATGGTCCCTTCTGGCCTGAAACTCTATGAATCTGTGACATTTGCTCTCTTGAGCTGTGCTAATAGATGCAGCAGCACTGGTTTGCAGCTCCACACAACTAATTTATTTCACTGTGAACTTTTTAATATTTAGTAACAATATTGGTTTGCATTGTGGTAGGGCTGAGAGGTGCTGTCCCATTCTGCTGGGCACTGCACACATACGCAGGGAAATACAGATGACAGGTGCAGAGAATGGATACAACATGCCAGCACAGTGACTGGGGTTCTCCCGGCAATCACAGCCTGGAGGAGCCCTGAGGATCCCCCTCTTATCTCCTTTGCCCTCTGCCATGCTCCCTTGCAGCCACCATTCCTCCAGCTGGGGAGGGCTGGATGAGTTTCCTCTAGCAATCAGTGCTGTTCCATAACCAGTCAGAGGTGTCACTGTAGAGTAACTGACTCCGCCCGATGGTTCTCCTGGCCCTGCTGCACCAGCCCAAGGCCTGTTTTACACACAACCCTGCACCAGTTTAACTCAAGGCATGTTTTGTAACCTAATTTGATAAACTGGTGCCAATGTGTGTGTAGACAAGGGCTAAGGAGTGAGAAAGTCCCCACGTCTCTGCCCTCTTGGTGCATATCACAAACCACCAGACCTGCTCCTGACAAACCTGCCGGCTCCTGCACTGGGGCTGGGAGTGTGGGTGTGGGATGTCTGTGACCAATCCCAGTCATTGGGGAGCATACAGCACCATCCAGTGTGTGTCTCTGGGTCTAACCCTTTTTTCTTCCCCATTTCAGAGACTGAGAAGAAGACCTTGGATGCAGGTACTTGACTAAACACCAGTAAATGTGTATCTGCACTTTCATACTCTAATGTGATAGCAGTATCACCACATGCACTGTCACCTTCATGATCATCTCCCCCTGCCCTGGAAATAAGGAAACGTGGCAGTGTTTGCAGGTCACATTTCACTATTGTACTTAACAACAGAGAGTGCATTTAATGCATATGGAATGGCAGGACTCAGGCTAGGTTTACATTGGCCAGGGGTTCAGAATACAGGGTGTGAATAGCAGCACACACCAAAGTGCTGCGCTGTAACAATCCTGTGTGGATGCTGTGGGCGTGAACTGAAAGGTTCCTAGTTTATATTTATATAGTCATATTTGAAGAGGACTATGTCAGTGTGATCTAGGTACCATTTAGTGTGCACCAGCAGCATCCATGTGAGGCAGTTTCACCCCTTCAGGCCAAACTAGGTACCATTTAGTGAGCAGTTACCGTGCAGCGCTTTGGTGCATAAAGCAAATCACATCCCCATATGACGAATTCTGGAGCTAGTTAGACAAGCCCTAAGTTAGGTGCTAGGCAAACTTCCTCCATGCAGGTGTGTGGATACATCTCAGTTCTGACCTGCAAAATCCCTGCTATGCCAGTGCTGGGCTCCCCATTTGCACACGGCTCTGCCAGTGCCCCTCAATGCTCACCCACTGCTTCCCTTTTACACATACTTGAGCTCCACAGTCCTGTCCAGTCCTGCTCCCTTCCCTACCCACCCTTGCACAGACCATACATGCCAGGTCACTGGAACTGAGCTGTGCAGGGATTCCCACTGCCTGAAGCCGCCTGCTATCCCAGCCCTGGGGTTCCTCCCTGGCCCCAGCTTTGTTGGCATCCCTCAGTTCCCACCCACCGCTTCCCAGCTATTCCAGCCCTCAGTCCTGTCCTGTTTCTGCCATTCCTAGTCTAGTCCTGGGGTTCAAATGAACAGAGACTCCAAACTCTACTATGCTCTGTATGGGCTTTGTGAGGACCCATCGCTCACATTATTCTCACAAGAGCCAGGACAGAACCTGACCCCATGTCTCTAGGGATGGATGGTGAGTCCAGTGACACACAGCCCGCTGGAGCCCTTCCTCAGCTAAGCTCCTACCCACCACTAACCCTAGAATTACACACTTGCGCAGATCAGCACCACAAAGGGATTCCATGGCACAGAATAAGAAGTTGGAAGCCAGGTGACAGACTGCAGCAGGGCAGGTCTTTCTCTATGGGATACATGTTCGGGTGTGATGCTCCCTCCCCTCAATCCTGGCAGTGGCATCAGCTGTGGGTACTGGCACCAGGGCAATTTGTGGGCTCTGTTTAAGGGCTGATCTGAGACTTTGTCATTGTTCATTAAGAACGTTTTTTTCTGGTAGCCAGACACGTGTTAGATTGAGCTAGTCCAATAACAAAAGCAGTGTGGCTGGAGCGGCAGAGGCAGTGGATCAGGGAAGCTGCCCGGCTATGTACTCAGGTGGTCTGAGTGGTACATGAGTAGCTAGCCCAGGCCACTGTACATGCTACCCCCGGCTACCCAACTACTTTTAGAGCACTGGCTCAAGCAGAGCTGACACTTGTCTTCCTGCCCAAACTGGGATGCTCACTCCCAGCTTCAGTGTAGATGTACCCAGAGAATAACCCCATGTCACTATGCTTAGAATGACAACACTGAACCCACAATGGTCTCCTTTTCTTCTAGCTCCAGAAGGCCAGGAGCTGCATGAGAAGCTTGGTAAGAACATCCACCCCCAGTTGAGTCCCTGGGCAGAGACTCCCAGCCACACATGGTGTTGAGCAGATCCAGAGGCACCAACAGTGCAGGGCAGGGCTGAGTGAACAGTTTGGGCTAAAATCAGAGTCACACTAGTCACCCCAATCCCATCGTAGCACTGTGCACTCTCTGCAGCAACACAGGGTTCTTCTTCAAGGGCTTGCATATGTGCATTCCACTCCTGGTGTATGCATGCCCCACCGATAGTCTCGAGAAATTTTCTCCTGCCTGATACCCTTTGGGGCAACTCTAGTGTTGTCTGCTACCACACGCTGATAGTGCTGGTATAAAGTGCCCCGCTGACCCCACTCCCCCTCTTTTCCTTCTTACCACCTGTGACAGTCATTGGAACTGCTCTCCTTGCATTCACAAGTTCTCTCAGTGGAATTAGTTCTTTATATATTGAAAACAGTTAGTATTAGTAAAATTACTAGTGTTTTATTCGTTAGTTAGATTTTCTGTGTTTATCTGTTTTTCCATCCTTCCCTGATGCTGAGGGATGCCTTGGTCATTGGGCTTCAAGCCCTACATTTCCAGTAATAAAGCTATGCCCCTGAGATACCCGCACTCAAGTTGCACAAATAAAGATTACGCAGCCCAGCTACAGTTTCAGTTCATGGAGGTGGCACTGAGACCTCCACATGAGCCAGGCCTGTCAGACTCAATATCGAGTGCCCTGCCATCAGTAAAGAGTATTTCTATTACTGTATTAGAGTTCTGGCACTCCAATCCCCATCCCCTGTGTCTAGGAGGGGGTATAAAAAGCAGACTGCCAAACGGGGATAATCCCCGGCGCTGAAGTCTGCCAGCCTAAACTCAAGCACATCTCTGCCTTAGTACTACAGAAGCTGGTACCGACTCTGGCAGTTACCACTGAATCTGAGACAGAAGAGTCTATGCCAGAGGCATTTGTGGCTGCCAGACATCTCCCCTTGATGTCATTACCAGTGTTTCCAGCAGTACAAGACACTTTACTATCGGTGCTGGTGGGGATGGGGAAAGCAGCTGGATGGTTACAGTGCTCGGTACCAGACCATCCTCACATATCCGTGACAGCTCACGCTTCCGTACTGTCAAAGGGAAAACCTGCAATGCTTGTCTTGTGGCAGACCTCTCCACCTCTGCAGCGGTCGCTGGCATCCTCAGGAACTGGACCCTGTGATCAGAAGGAGGAGAGTCATCCTCTTCTGCATCGGAGATTGGGTCCTACTCTTTCCATGCTCTAAGCCACTCTCGTTACTCCTCCAGGACGTTTCCACCCTTCCATGGATCCAGCCACAGGAGTACCACGGAGTAGTTGGCCAGGAGGCCTTTGGGGTCCTATGCCAGTCCAATGGCCCTTTTGGAATCTATGTGGTTTTCTCCTAATGTCCAAGGTGTATTCCAGGTGCTTGTGACTCTGGTCCCAAGCCTGAGACTGGGCTCCAAGAGCATGCTCAATAGCATCCTGTAAATCAAGTAGGGGAGAAAAGGAATCCTCATCCTCCTCTCTTGTGAAGGCCCTTTCAGGAGGAGGCATTGTCACCTCATCCAGATGACTATAAGGCTCACCACGAATTGTTAAAGGGGGTGGACTTAAATCTGAGTGAACAAATAAAGGCAGTAAAAGAGTTCTTCCACAGCGTGGTCAATATTTTGCCATTGCAGATCCTTCTAAAGTAACCCTGCCATTCAATGAGGCCATTATGGACCCAGTTAAGGGGTTGTGGAAGATCCTGCATCCCTTCCCACCACTTCATTAAGGGGTAATGAAAGTATTATGTGCCTGCCCAAGGTTCTGAGTTCCTTTACACCTATTTCTCCTCCCCATCCCCCTCAGGTTTCTAGTGGTATCTGCTGCCAATGAGAGAGAAAGGTAGGAACATTAGGACACAACCCTAAAATCAATGGACTCAAAAAGATTAGACCACTTTGTTAGGAAAGTTTATTCTACTGGGGGGTTACAATTCAAGATTGCAAAGCAGCAGGCGTTGTTGGGCTTCTGTGACTTTAACATGTGGAACTCCTTGCAGAAATGTAAAGTCTTGCTGCCGCAAGATGATTGGCAAAATTTTCCTCACTAGTGGCTGAGGGGAAATCAATGGCAAAGGCCTCATTTGAAGCTGCTCTGGATATGGCTGATCTGGCTGCCAGGTCCATGGCTTCGGCAGTGACCATCCATAGGAGTTCCTGATTGCTATTCTCTGGGGTTCTGCATGAGGTCCAAAAGACTGTTCAGGACCTACCCTTTGAGGAATCTTTGTGCTTTTTGGTGCTTATGGATACAAAGCACCATGGTCTAAAGTGTGACCCTAAAGTCTCTTCTGTTGTACATTCCAGCCCCTTCCAGGAAACACTACAGGCCTCAGCAACCCCTCTGGTATTCTGCCCGGACTGTCCATCAGGATCTGAAGATAAAAAGGAATACAGGTTATAGGCATAGACCACCTCTACCTTCTACCTGACATTCAGGGAGTTCAAATAAGGTATTTTATTGGACTCTCGAGGATGCTGTACACTCATTGCCATGATGGGAGACCCCATTTTTCCCTTGCTTTCAAATTGCCTTTTCCACTTCCTCAGTGCTTGGTCCCATATCACCATGGACCTGCGTGCGGAAAACTATAGAAGTCAGATACGCCCACCAGGTTATTTCTACTCCCCCTTTCCACCTTCCCTACCAGTCCCTCTTCAGGGACTCCTCTCATGAAGAACTTCTGGTCCAAAAGGTTCAATCTCTCCTTCAGGTGGGAGCCATAGACGAGGTTCACAGAACTGAAGAGGGAAGAGTTTCTACACCCATTATATCCTATTCCAAAAAGCCAAGGGAGGTCTCATATCTATTTTAGACCTATGTCATCTCAACGGATATCTCGAAAAGATAAAGTTCTTCATGGTCACCCTGGCATCCTTTATTCCCACTCTGGATCCCAGAGAGTGGTATGCCACCCTCAATTAAAGGATGCCTACTTCCATGAGTCAATATGCCAAGGGCACAGAAGGTTCCTCAGGTTCACAGTGAACCATTCACATAACCAGTTCATGGTGCTTCCATCTAGCCTGTCTGCAGCTCCTTAGGTTTTCACAAAATGTATGGCTTTTGTAGCAACATTCCTGAGGAGATTAGGAGTGCAGGTCTACCATTACCTGGATGGCTGGCTAGTCAAGGGCGGGTTTAGAGCTCAGGCTATGTCCAGTGTTTGACTCATTGAGTCAAAATTCAATGCCCTAGGCCTACAGATCAATGCAGAAAAGTCTATCCTTTCCTCTATAAAGGGCCATCAGGCAGCAATATCAGCTTTCCACCCTCACATGGATAACCATTCCTTAAAAGCCTGGAAAGGTTGTACCTTCAATTAAGAAAAAACCTGTTCTTGTCTACACTGTCTTGTATTCACTGTTTGAGCCTTTACAAATTTACTCCTTCCTATACTTCTCCTGGAAGATGACTTTTCTAATTGCCATCACTTCTGCCAGAAAAGGCTCTGAATTTCATGGCCTTACATCGGAGCCACCATATACAGACTTCTTTAAGGATAAGGAATGCTTGTGCCCTCATCCAAATTTCCTACCTGAAGGAGTTTCGAATTTTTATAGCAATGAAGCAATTTACTTATCCATGTACCCAAAACTTCATGCAAATAGGAATGAAGAACGACTATTCACTTTGGACGTTAGATGAGACTAGCATTCTATATAGACAAGGCTAAACCATTTCAGTGGTCCACAGAAATACTATAGCAGATAGAATGAAAGGTCTCCCAATCACCTCACAGAGAATTTCATCTTAGGTAACTTCATGTATCCATGCTTGTTATGAATAGGCAGGTATTTTTCCACCAAAGAACCTGACGGCTCATTCCATAAGATACCAAGCATCCTAAACTGTGTTTTTAACACAAATCCCTATCTAGAGCATTTGTAAAGCAGCAACCTGGTCATTGGGGCACACTTTCTCCTCCCACTAGGTAATCACCCATTATTCTACGGACAATGCCAGATGCGGTTGAGCTGTACTATAGATTGTATGTATGTGAAGTCCGATCACTCCACCTTTATTACCACTGGGGAGTCACCAAAAGTGTAATTCACATGTGTAAGCAATCACAGAAGAAACAAAGGACACTAATCTTTTGTAATTGTTGTTCTTTGAGATGTGTTGCACATGAATATTCCATGACCCGCCCTCAGAGCCCTCTACCTCAGAGTTTGCAGTAAGAGGAACTGAGAGGGTCTGGGGCTGGATGGATGCTTCATACTACAGCTACCAGCATGTTGCAATAGAGGGTGCTCGAGTCTCCCCAATGGGTATCATTGAGGGAAAATTTTCCAGCAACTCTGCGCAAGGCATGCATGTACCAAGCATGGAAAGCACACGTGCAACAGATATTCAAGAACAACAGTTACAAAAGGTCAGTAACTTTATCAGCTCTTATGTCTGTATAGACAAACAGGTGTCACCTTGCTTTTGACGATCGGGGAGGGAGAAGAGTTTTTTAAAGTTAAGCACCTATATGGACACAAGGAAAAATAGGTATAAACTGGCTATCAATAAGTTAAGATGTGTAATTAGATGAAGGTTTCTAACTATCAGACGTTTGAAACTCTGGAGCAGCCTTCCAAGTGGAGCAGTGGGTGTAAAAATTTTTAACTGACTTTAATACTGAGCTTGATAAGTTTACGGAGGGGCTGGTATGATGAAACTATCTTTGATAACATGCAGTTGATCTTTACCTGGAAATAGCAAATATCTCCAACAGTCAGTTATCACTAGATAGAAGGCTCTGAGTTACTACACAGAATTCTTTTCCAGGTGTTTGGCTGGTGGGTCTTGCACCCGTGCTCAGGATCTAACCGATTGACATATTTGGGGCTGGGAAGCAATTTACCCCCTGGTTCAGATTGGCAGAAACCCTCTCTTTTGTTTTATTGGACTCCCCCCTCTTCCTATGCAGTATGGGGCCTGGGCATAGGGTCACTTGCCGTTTTAAACTAATGTAAATGGTGGATTCTCTGTAACTTGAATACTTTAATCCAGGATTTGAGGACTTCTGTGACTCAGCCAGAGGTTAGGGGTCTGATACAGGAGTGGGTGGGTGAGGTTCTGCGGCCTGCAGTATGCAGGAGGTCAGACTAGATGATCACGATGGTCCCTTCTGACCGTGCAGTCTATAAGTCACACCCAAAACAGAGTGGGTTACATGATGAGATGAGGCATTGGCTTGAGGTGCAAGACAGACAAAGCCGTTCTTAGGCAGACCAAGATCCCTGCTCACGTTCTAATCATAGGACTTCAGCAAAGCCCACATGTACATACGATGTACTACATCTGTCTGTGTGTGCGTTCTAGGGAGATTTTTTATGTTCATTTTAATATTATATTGTGAGATTCACAAAAATCTTTCATATGGATTTATTTTAATTCACTGTCTGTTTTCTCTCACTCTGATTCCAGAATGGAGAAAGGTTCGCAATAAAATAGGTAACAAACTCCACTTTTCTTCCAAGAACTAATGCTATCCACTTAACAATTTCACACTAGTGTAAGTTCATAGATCTATGTAGAATCTCTCCTAATTTACACAGATGTGAGATCAAAATCAGTGCTCATCTACTGGATCAGGCCACATGGGCAGTTTAGGCAGGGAAGCCCCCTTTTTTTGTTAATCCTGCTGGGATGTGAGCATGAGTTAGGCACCAAACTGTTAGGCAATGCCAGGACTTAGCTGGCTGAGTACATGGCCAGCTGACAAAGTTAAGACGTCTTGGACACTTCAGTGATAGAAACCTAGATTCCTAGGTAATTTAGATACATGCAGAGTTAGGCATTATTTTGTGAATTTCAATGTCACCTAAATAATTCAGAATCACTTTCAGTTTTGTGTGAACCTCACACAATGTTCATATATCTGAAATATTTCCATACAACAAAAACATTGTCAAGCAGGGGTCATTCAGGCAAAAGTCCCACCTTGAAGAGAGTGCAGGATGGAGTCCACCCTGTAAACAGCCCCTTATCCCCACTCAGACTGACATTAGACCAGTGCTTTTAAAAACCCAATCTCTCTTTTCAGAAAACATCACTCTTGATGCAGGAACAGCCCATCCCAACCTCTCCATTTCTGATGACAAGAACAGTTTGAAACATGAAGCCCAACCTCAAAATGTTCCACCAAACCCAGAGAGGTTCGATTCAACTGTCTCTGTGCTGGGATCTGAAGGATTCTCCTCTGGAGAGCACTCCTGGGTGGTGGATGTCGGGAGCAGCACTGACTGGGACTTGGGAGTGGCCAGAAAATCCATAGAGAGAAAAGGAAGCCTTTCCCTGTCCCCTAAAGAGGGATTCTGGGCTCTGGGTCTGAGTGGGAATGATTACTGGGCAAAAACAGACCCATGGACCCAGGTGAAGGTGCAGAAAAAGCTCGAGAAAATTGTAGTTTACATTAGTTATGAAGAAGGGCAGGTGAAATTTTTCAATGAAACTGGCAGATCTGTGTTCACATTTGACAATTGTTCATTCTCAGGTGATGTTTATCCGTTCTTTAAAAATTCCCACAAAGAAACATCAATGAAAATTTGTTCAATTGAATAGGAATAAATTTATAATGGCAGTGAGGCTCAATTTTGTTGATCAGTCTAATTTAAAGCCCCCTGGTACATTATAGCACTCTTGACCAAACTGAACCAAAGTTACGGAAGAAAAAAAGAGATGAGCTGTTTCTTTGGGGGAGAAAAAAAAGATGAGCTGTTTACTGTTTGTGGTGCCATCTTATCTGTATGTTTTCCACAAAATAAGTGTTCAGCTTCTTGGCAAATACTGATATCTGCATAGCCATTAAAGAACATGAAGTCTCTGATACAGACTTTGAGGATTTTACTGAGGAAAACCCGGAACTGTCTCATACCATCATTGGTTAACATTGTCCTTGGAAACAAAATAACATCAAGTTTACTACTAATTTAATTTCAACATATTTCTGTACAATGAATGGACCAGATTCATATCTGATTAATAACTATAATCTGGGTCTATATTCAACTGAATGTACACCTCACCCCCTGCCAGCAGGGATAACTGGAGCTCAGCTGCCACCAGCAGCATTCAGGAGTCTTTGAAAACAATTTCATCCTTCATAGGTAAGTGCAGCACAGAGGAGGTGGGGTAGCAGTCTTGTTCCCCTTCTGCTGTAGAAGATTTTTGAACTATAGATGTGTCTACATTTCCCCCTTATTTCTACATTGTGTCCTAAGACAGCTGTAAATAGTAGCTAATGAGGCATGGCTTAGGCACAAAGACACACCTGAAGGGTGAGGGTATATATCTAAGTACATACCGTATACAGCTCTCTACCTGCCCAAGACACGCCACCTTATCTACATTGCTCTTTTTAGCAGGGAAGGGCTCTGACAGCTCCCTGCTGCTGGACACTTCTTCACCACAGGGAAAGAATCCAAGTTTGGCAGTAGGAAGATGCTCTGGCAGTCAGAAGGCAGTGGAAAAAAGTGTTTCCAACCCCTTCCCCTGAGCCTTTTCTTGTGGCACTGAAAGTGCCACTGATGCCTTTTCCCACTGCCAGATCCTTTCTCTGATGTGTAGCTACACAGTGCATTCTGGAAGCGATGTGCATGTGACTGTGGCATGTAGCTATATGCGCACTACACACCTCCACCAGTGATGAGTGATGGTGACGCATCTTAAGAGACAAACATGTGACTGCATCCATATGATCTGCAGGATGAAGGGTGAGAGTCCCGTACTGGGGTACAGCCCTCCAGATGGAAACACCATCAACCCAGGAGGAACTCACAGAGCTGCCACCCAGCACCGCAGTGGAATCCCCTATATTTCTTGTCCTCAGGGACAGCTAGCTTAACTTACGCAATATAAATGGCACCATACTATGTGATCTGGTCCACATGGGACTCTCCCAGAAAGTCTCTGGACTTACACATGGTCCCAGACATATGGTGAATCCAAGCATCAGTCTAAGACTAGAAATTTGAGTTGTCCCCAATGTACCATTCTCCTGATCTGATCACCTCCTCATACAAGCAGAGGTCAGAGTCTTTCCTCCTACATCTGGGTAGCAAACAGTCAAAGCTGGTCACCCCTGAAGAGCCCTGAACTCTCTAGATTTTCAACTTACCCTAAGAGAACAAGCACCGCAATTACAAGGCCAAGGTGCTGATAACTTAGTACAATCACCTAATGACCACTCCCAGATGCCTTAGTCCCAAGCTGTCACCTCCCCCAATGCCAACCAGTAAGACCATCGTCGTTGACAGATGAACTGCTACAGATGAAGTGCACAGGCATAAAATTAAAATGCCATTAGTGCAAAAATATTCTGAATCCCTCTGCCAGCAACATAAACAACACAGAAAGAACTAGGCCTCTGCAGCAAGAGAGGTGAAATGACCCTTCTAATCCCCTGCAGTGAAGACAGCAGGGGTATGGCTGGCAGAGCTATTCTGCCTAGCCACTTTGCTAATCAAACCAGAATGTGTAGACCAGGAACCCGACCCAAACATCAACCACCATGAAGACCTGTCAGCTTATTTTGATAAGATTGAACAAATCTCTGAAATGCTTCCATTTCTATTTGCAGTGCCAGTTAGAGAGGCAGAACTGCAGAGTCTCAATACATGGATGAGAAAGGATTTAGATTTATTAGGAATTGGGAAACCTTTTGGGAAAGGAAGAGCCTCCACCTAAGCCAATATGGAACCAGATTTCTGGCACATAACATTAAAGAGGTAGTAGATGAGTTTTTAAAATAAGGTTGGGAAAAAGCTTACAGGTGTGGAGAAACACGTGATTCAGAGAGAAATTTCCCTTAGGCGAAGCTTTATTAAAAGTGATATTCTATATACCAGACAAGATGAGAGAATAGATGCTGATAAAGTAAAGGTAGGAACGGAAGAGGAATCAGACTAATGAAAAAGAGTCTCATTCAATCACATTACAGGAAGGCAGACAAATGAATACTGAGAAAAGTTATAAGTGCTTATGTAACACCAACAGATCCTGAGCATTGGCAGACGGGATCAAACCTGAGGCCTCTGGAAAAAGCCAACTGGCTTTTAACTGAGGCCTTAGAGCAATCTATCTCTGTGTCTCATTCTCTCTCTCTCTCCCCCCCTCACTAGATGGTACAGAACACTACACCCAGGAGGCATGTGGGTTGCATTTATATGTGAATGCTAGGGTATGTCTACACTACGGGATTATTCCGATTTTACAGACACTGTTTTTTGGAAACAGATTGTATAAAGTCGAGTGCACGTGGCCACACTAAGCACATTAATTCGGTGGTGTGCGTCCACGTACTGAGGCTAGCATCGATTTCCAGAGCGTTGCACTGTGGGTAGCTATCCCATAGTTCCCACAGTCTCCCCCGCCCATTGGAATTCTGGGTTGAGATCCTAATGCATGATGGTGCAAAAACAGTGTCTTGGGTGATTCTGGGTAAATGTCGCCACTCATTCCTTCCTCCGTGAAAGCAACGTCAGACAATCATTTCACACACTTTTCTCTGGATAGCCCTGGCAGATGCCATAGCACAGCAAACTTGGAGCCCATTCAGCCTTTTTTCACTGTCACCATATGTCTGGTGGATGCTGCTGACAGACGTGCCCCTGCACTGTTACACAGCAGCATTCACTTGCCTTTGCAAGGTAGCAGAGATGGTTACCAGCCCTATTACACCATCTGCTGCTTTGGAAATTGGCAATGATGGTTACCAGTCATATTGTACCATCTGCTGCTGTCATGGATGCTCCTAGCTGGCCTCGGTAAGGTCAGCCGGGGGCGCATGGACAAAAATGGGAATGACTTCCCAGGTCATTCCCTTCTTTACGTTTTGTCTAAAAGTAGAGTCAGTCCTGCCTAGAATATCAGGCAAGCCTACTAAAGAACCAGAGAGGACAGCCATTCTGGGTCAGAGCCCCAGACATCCCGCAGAAATGATGAGCTGCATGTCATTCTAGGGGGTGCCCCTGCAACAACCTCATCTGTTGCTTCCCTCCTCCCCCACCCCTCCTGGGCTACTGTGGCAGTTCTCCCTCCATTTGTGTGATGAAGTAATAAAGAATGCATGAATAAGAAACACTGACATTACTGAGATAAAATGGGGGGAAGGCAGCTCCATCTGCTATGATATTCCAGGCAGGACTGACTCTTCAAGAGACAAAGCTTAACCTAGACACCCCTGGCCGACCTCACCGATCCATTGATCATAATAATTCCACCAAATTTTTGTGATTCTCTATTATATCAATAGCCTAATTTCATACCAGGCACTCAAGGTCGTTCATCTATTTTGACTTCTAGGGCCTGGTCTACACTATGAGTTTATATCGAATTTAGCAGCATTAAACCGAATTAACCCTGAACCCGTCCACACAATGAAACCCTTTATATCGATATAAAGAGCTTTTAATACCAGTCCTATTGCACCATCTGCCATCGGGGAGGGGAGGGGATGCTGCTGTGTAGCACTGCAGCACCGCGTCTGCCAGCAGCATCCACTAGACACATAGTGACATTGAAAAAAGGTGAAAAACAATTTTTTCCCCTTTTCTTTCACTGGAGGCGGGGGGGGGGGGACGGGATTGATGACAAATACCCTGAATCATCCACGACAATGTTTTTGACCCTTCAAGCACTGGGAGCTCAGCTAAGAATGCAAATGGTTTTCGGAGACTGCAGAAACTGTGAGATAGCTAGAGTCCTCATTCTCACATCCCTCCCTCCGTGAGCGTCCATTTGATTTTTTGGCTTTCCATTATGCTTGTCACACAGCACTGTGTTGAGTCCCTGCTGTGGCCTCTGTCTGGAGATTTTTTCAAATGCTTTGGCATTTTGTCTTTTGGAACAGAGTTCTGATAGAACAGATTCATCTCCCCATACAGAGATCAGCTCCAGTATCTCCTGTATGGTCCAAGTTGGAGCTCTTTTTTGTTTCTGGGACTGAATGGTCACAGGTGCTGATCGGTGCTCCACGCTCGGCAAACAGGATATGAAATTCAAAAGTTTGCGGCGGTTTTCCTGTCCACCTGGCCAGTGCAAGTTCAGATTGCTATCCAGAGCGGTCACAATGGTGCACTGTGGGATAGCTCCTGGAGGCCAATACCATCAAATTGCGGCCACATTAACCCTAATCCGAAATGGCAATACCGATTTCAGCGCTACTCCCCACGTCGAGGAGGATTACACATACCGGTATTAAAAGCTCTTTATAGTAATATAAAGGGCTTCGTTGTGTGGATGGGTTCAGGGTTAATTTGGTTTAATGCTGCTAAATTCAATATAAACTCATAGTGTAGACCAGGCCCTAGAAGTCGAAATAGATGAACTATCTTGAGTGCCTGGTATGAAATTAGGCTATTGATATAATAGAGAATCACGTAAATTTGGTGGAATTATTATAATCAATGGGACATAGTAATAACAGGGCATAAAATATATAGGAATCAAAGAATAGGTTGTATTGTGAGTATTGGACTATATGTGAAAGAAAGCTTAGAGTCATATACAGTGTGACAGACCCAGGCCAGTGGGGTACAGGAGTCTGGTAAAGGGCAAATATACAGGTCACTGGATGAGTGGTTTTCTGTTTCCTGAGTGACCAGAGCAGGGGCTGCACTAGAGTAATCAGGAACCTGCTAGAACCAATTAAGGAGGACAGACTGATTAGAACACCTGCAGCGAATCAAGGCAGGCTAATCAGGGCACCTGGGTTTAAAAAGATCACTTCAGTTTGTGGTGGGCATGTGAGGAGCTGGGAGCAAGAGGCACAAGGAGCTGAGAGTGAGAGGGTGTGTTGCTGGAGGATTAAGGAGTACAAGTGTTATCAGACACCAGGAGGAAGGTCCTGTGGTGAGGATAAAGAAGGTGTTTGGAGGAGGATTTGGGGAAGTAGCCCAGGGAGTTGTAGCTGTCATGCAGCTGTTACAGGAGGCACTATAGACAGCTGCAATCCACAGGGCCCTGGGCTGGAACCCGAAGTAGAGGGCGGGCCCGGGTTCCCCCCAAACCTCCTAACTCCTGATCAGATACAGGAGGAATTGATCCAGACTGTGGGTTCCACCAGAGAGGAAGATCACTAAGGTGTGCAAATCTGCCAATAAGCACAGGACCCACCAAGGTAGAGGAGGAACTTTGTCACAACAGTAACAATCTTAAATTAATCAGAAAGTAGCATAGAATATCTGTGAATAGAAATTCCATGCTTGAATAATGACTCTAGTAGTAAGTATATACTATTGACCACCTGACCAGGATGGTGATGGTGGCTGTGAACTGCTCAAGGAGATTATAGAGGTTACAACAACACAAAAATTAACAATGATGGTGGATTTCAACTATCCCCATATTGACTGTGAATATGTCACTGCAGGAAAGGATGCAGAGATAAATTTCATGACACTTTTAATGGCAGTCCTGGAACCCACAAAGGGAGAGGCAATTCTTCACTTAGTCCTAGAGTGGAGCTCAACATTGGTCCAAGAGCTGACTATAGGTGAACCACTAAGTTACAGTGACCATAATGTAATGAAATTTAACATCCATTCAGGGGGTGAAATACCAAAGAAACCTATCACGGTAGCATTAAACATCAAGAATGGGAATGAAATGAAAATGAGGAAACTACCTAAATGGAAATGAAAGGAAGAGTCACAAAAGTGCAATGCTCGCATGCTGCACGGAAAACACTGTAATAAAGACTCAAACTAAATTATTACCCCAAATAAGAAAAGAGTAAGAGGACCAAAATAAGAAATGCCACAATGGCTAAATAACAGAGAAAAAGAGGTGATTTAAGATAACAAAAGCTATCCTTTAAGATTTGGAAGTCAAATCCTACTGTGGAAAATAGAAAGGCACATAATTTCTGGGCAGTTTAAAACCATCACTAGGTTGAAGAACAATCAGCAAAAAACAGAAAAACTAACAGTACATTTAGTTTTAAGTACATCTGGAGCAGAAAGCCTTCCAAACAATAAGTGAGGCCACTGAATGATCCAGGTGCTAAAAGAGAACCCAAAGAGGTAACAGTCTTCACAACAGAGGATATGACGGAGATTCGTACACCGAAGACATTTTTAGGTGACAAATTTGAGGAACTGCTACAGACTTAGGTGTCAATATCAGAGGTTTTGGAATACATTGATAAATTAAACAGTAATAAATAATCGGGACCAGATTATATTCACCCAAGAATTCCAAAGGAACTTAAATATGAAACTGCAGAACTGCTAGCTATAGTATGAAACCTACTGCTTAAATCAACCTCTGTACCAAATGACTGGAAAACGACTAATGTAATGCTGATTTTGAAAAAAAGAATGCTCTAGAGATGATCCTGGCTTGTAAAACTAACTTCAGTACCAGGTGCATTGTAAAATAAATCAATTTTCAGACACATAGATGATCATGATA
This sequence comes from Aldabrachelys gigantea, assembly GCA_026122505.1. NCBI lineage: Eukaryota > Metazoa > Chordata > Testudines > Testudinidae > Aldabrachelys > Aldabrachelys gigantea. The sequence goes on along the minus strand of CM047489.1, from coordinate 15,255,345 downwards.
TGTTGGGGGAAGTATCAATATCATTTTTGTAACGTTAAATCATCATCAATCTTTTAGAATTCTTTGACAGAGTCAGCAAGCATATGGATAAGGGTGATTCAGTTGATGCTGTGTACTGAGACTTTCAGAAAGCCTTTGACAAAGTCTCACAGCAAAGGCTTTTCAGCAAAATAAGTGATCATGAGATAGAGAGAAGGTCCTCTTATGCATCAATAACCGGTTAAAAGATAGGAATCAAAGGTTAGGAATAACTGGCCAGTATTCACAATGGAGAGAAGTCAATAACAGGGACCCCCAAGGATCTGTACTGTGACCTGTGCAGTTCTACATTTTCATAAAAGTATATGAAAATGGGGGTGAACAGTGTGGTTACAAAATTACTTGAAATAGTTAAGTCTAAAGCTGACTGCAAAGAGATATGAAGGGATCTTATTACACTAAGCTATTAAAAATGATAGATGAAATTCTATGTTAATAAGAGCAAAGTAATGAACATTGCAAAACATAACCCCAACAAACAAAATTATAGGATCTAAATTAGCAGTTACCACTCAAAAAAAAGGTGGGGGGTACCTTGGGGTCACTGTGAATAGCTGTCTAAAAACTTCTGCTCATTGTGAAGCAGCAGTCAAAAATCTTGCAAAATGTTACAAACCATTAGGAAAGGTGTAGATAATAAGAAAGAAAATATTATAGTCTCCCTATATAAAACCATGGTACACCCACATCTTGAATACTGTGTATAGTTCTGGTTGCCCCATCTGAGAAAAAAGATACATTAGAATTGGAAAAGCTGCACAGAGGGACAACACATATGATTATTGATATGGAACAGCTTTTGCATGAGGAGAGATTAAAAAGATTAAGAGTGTTCATTTTAGAAAAGAGATGACTGAGAGTATATCTACACTACCTGCCGGATTGGTGAGTAGTGATCAATCTATCGGGGATCAATTTATTGCATCTAGTATAGACACGATAAATTGATCTCCAAGTGCTCTCCTGTCAACTCTGGTACTCCACCACTGCGAGAGGTGCAAGCGGAGTCGACGAGGGAGTGGCAGCAGTCAACTCAGCGCTGTGAAGATGCTGCAATAAGTAGACCTAAATACATTGGCTTTAGCTACGCAATTGTCGTATCTGAAGTTACATATCTTAGGTCGACCCATTTATCACTGGTCTACACTCTGAGATCAGTGTAGACTAGAGCTAAGAGGGGATATGACAGAGGTCTATAAAATCAGGAATGGTTGAGAGACAATGAACGAGGTAGTGCTAATTACCCTTTCAAACAACAGAAAAAACAGGGGTCACCCAATGAAATTAACAGACAGTGGGTTTAAAACACTGTGGAAGCAGGGAAAGAAAGAGAGGGTTTAAGTGCAGCCATTTAAGTGTCAGAGATAGAGCAACTGTTCTGTCAAGTTTTAGCCTAATATTGCGAGACCTGTAGAAGCAGGGCTTATGTCAGAAGCGAGTGGAAAACAGCAGAATAGTCAGTGTGACCCAGCCTTGAGATAGCGATGTTTGAGAAGAGAAGGTGAGAAAATACTGGGATAGCAAATAGCCCAAATAAAATGCAGATGTTTTTAAAGATTACAAAAGATGCTTGTGTGATTTTGCTTGTACTTTGGAGAAACTGAGGCAGAGATGCTCTCTGTCAGCTGTGTTCTTGCCTTGAAATCGCATGTCCTGATTTTGTTGCTTCCAACCTGAGAGTGGAGTTCATTTCTTCCACAAAACATATAAGGAATTATTTCTTCACACAACACAAAATCAATGCAGGGGACATTATGCAGGCCAAAAGCATAACTGAGTTCATGAAATAATTGGATAAGTTCATGGGGAATTGGTGCATCAATAGCTAATATCCAAAGCAGTCAAATATGCAGTTGCATGCTCTACATATCCCTAAACCTCTGACTACGTAAACCTGGAACTGGATGACAGGGGATAGATCACTTGATAATTGTCCTGATCTGTTAATTCCCTCTGAAACACCTGGCATTGGTCACTGTCAGAAGAGACCATACTGGGCTAGATGGACCATTAGTCTACCCAGTATGGCCATTCACAGGTTTTTATAAATATCGATTGAGTTAATTGGGAGAGAAAATTCCTCTTCAATCAGACTGTACTACTGAATTTGTCTCTATCACACATACTGCAGCAAAAGAAGGCTGAAAAATTTTAAGGACATTACCTGTTGTGTCCCACAGGGATCTGTTCAGGTTCCACTTCCGTTCAATAGCTTCATAAATGATTTGGACAATGGCATAGAGAGTACACATGTAAAGTCTATGGATCATACCAAGCTAGGAGGGGTTGCAAGTGCTTTGGAGGACAGCATTAGAATTCAGAATGATCTTGACAAATTGGAATAGTGGTTTTAAAGAAATAGGATGAAACTGAAAAAAGGACAAATGCATAGTACTACACTTTGGAAGGAATAATCAGTTGCACAAATACAAAACAGGAAATGACTGCCTAGGAAGGAATACTGCAGAGAGGAAATGGGGTTATGGTGAATCAAAAACTTAACATAAGTCAACAATAAAATACAGCTGGGGGGAAAAAAGGAACATCATTCTGGGATGTATTAGTAGGAATGTTATAAAGAAGACACAAGAAATAATTCTTCCACTCTACTCAGCACTGATAAGGACTTAATTGGAGGACTGTTTCAAACTCTGGGCACAACACTTGAGAAAAGATGTGGACAAATTGGAGAAAGTCCAGGGGAGAGCAACATAAATGATTAAAGTTCTAGAAAACATGACCTGTAAGGAAAAATCTGAAAAATTGGGTTTGTTTAGTCTGGAGAAGACCAGACTGTAAGGACTTAATTGGAGGACTGTTTCAAACTCTGGGCACAACACTTGAGAAAAGATGTGGACAAACTGGAGAAAGTCCAGGGGAGAGCAACATAAATGATTAAAGTTCTAGAAAACATGACCTGTAAGGAAAAATCTGAAAAATTGGGTTTGTTTAGTCTGGAGAAGACCAGACTGAGGGTGGGAGACTGAGAACGCGGGATCCTAGAAATACATTTGCCATGGAAAAAAGTGGAAATACACAGAATTTGTATTTTTACAGAGAATCTTTAGTTTTTATTCCAGCTGCCCAGCTCTGAAGGCCAAACAGAGAGTGGCTACTGCAGACTGGGTTCCCAGCTCCAAAAGAAGCACTGCCAACAGCAGCATTGCAGAACTAAAGGTGGCATGGTGTGGTACAGTAAAGTGGCTAGGGAAAATGAAGTTCAGCATTTCATTTTAATTAAGGAAAAACTTGGATTTTAATATTTTTATCAGATAATTGGGGGCAGGGGTTATCACAGAAAACTAGGACTCCTGCTGATAATGGTCTTCAAGTATGAAAAAAGTTGTTTATAAAAATGAGGGTAATAAACTGTTCTCTATAACCATTGATACCATTGTAAGAAGTAATGGGCTTAAATTTCAACAACAGAGTTTTAGTTTAGACATGAGGAAAAACTTTCTAGCTCTAGGGAGAAGTTAGACACTGGAACTAATTACCTATTGAGGTTGTGAAATCTCTGTCATTAGAGAATTTTAAGAACAGGTTAGACAAATACCTGTCAGATCATTTACATAACATTACAACCATTTAACATACAATCATAGAAATGTAGGACTGGAAAGGATCTCGATGGGTTATCTAGTCCAGTCCCCTGCACTGAGGCAAGGCTATATCCCTCATGGATGCTGTGACGATGTGGTTCTGGCGGGACCCAACTGAGAGTGCCAATTCAGGACCAATTGCTCAAACAGGGGTTTTTCCACCTCTAAGGCAAACCAAACCAGCCAGACAAAAATGATTTCAGTTTCACCCCACTGGCTAGCCACAAGTCACACAAGCAATTTCCTTAGACACTCCAGTTTTCCAGTATCACCACCAGTGCCAAACGTCCTCAGGATGAATGGTTATGAAAACCAACACCCCAGTAAAAGAAAAAGGTTCTCTCGATCCCAAAGGACCAAGCCCCAGACCCAGGTCAATATACACATCAGATCTTACCCACAAATCATGCTGGTGCCAATCCTTTAGAATCTAAAATCTAAAGGTTTATTCATAAAGGGAAAAAGATAGAGATGAGAGCTAGAATTGGTTAACTGGAATCAATTACATACAGTGATGGTAAAGTTCTTAGTTCAGGCTTGTAGCAGTGATGGAGTAAACTGCAGGTTTAAATCAAGTCTCTGGAATACATCCCCCACTGGGATGGGTCATTAGTCCCTTGCGCAGAGCTTCAGTTTGTAGTAAAGTCCCTCCAGAGGTAAGAAGCAGGATTGAAGACCAGATGGAGATGAGGCGTCAGCCTTATATAGACTTTTCCAGGTGTAAGGACACTTCTTTGTTCTTATTGTGGAAAATTACAGCAAAATGGAGTCTGCAGTCACATGGGCCAGTTTCTGCACACCCTGCTGAGTCACAAGGCGTATCTGCCTCCTCTCAATGGGTCAATTTGTGTAGCTGATGGTCCTTAATGGGCCATCAAGCAGGCTAAGCAGAGCTAACACCAACTTGTCTGGGATCTTTCCCAGTAACACAGCACAAGTTTGAAATACAGACAGTATACAGCCAATATTCATAACTTCAACTACAAAAATGATACAGACATACAGACAGCATAATCATAACCAGTAACCCGTAACCTGGCCTTAGACACCTTATATGACCCCCTTTACATAAGATTTGGTGCCACTACAGGACCTTGGTTGCAACCCATGTTCTATATGGTCTCACTTTATATCAATAACGTTACAGATGGTAAAAGCCACTGCAGAAGAACTGTGCCCATTGTTAATGGAAATAGTCAATACCTCCTTCAGAGAAGCTCTCCCAAAAAGCTCCATAAAAAGTATGACATTTCACCAAACCCTCAGGAAGCCAACACTTGACTGTGATGACCTCTCTAATTCCTTGTCCATCTCCAACCTCCCATTCCTGAGAAAAATAATTGAGAAAGCAGGAACCACCAAACTCTTACATGAAATGACATCAGCCTACATCCTTGATGACTCCCAATCAGCGTTCATACCAGAGCACAGCACCAAGATGGCTCTAGTGCCATTAAATGGTAACTTTCTCATGCCCTCGGGCACAATATGATCTCCATGTCATACTGAACCTGTTTGCAGCCTTTGACACTGGACCACCAGTCACTGTTTATAGATCTGAGCAAGCTTCTTTTCTTCTTTTTCTTTTCTTTATTGTGAATAATTTATTTGCCAAAAAAAAAATCTGTTTTGGTCGACCTGAAACTATTTTTACATTCATGTTGCGTTCACCAAATAGTTTTGAATGAACCAAAAAAAATTGAATTTTTTTTGAAATATTAAAAAAAAAAAGTTTCAACCCAAAATTTTTTCATTTTGATTTTGGACACTTTAACAGAAGCAAAGCAGGACTAGATTCACAAGATGGCCAAGGAAAAAGCAATCTTGTATTACATTCAGCCAAGTGGTTAGAGCAGTCACGTGGGCTGCAGAAGACCCTTGTTCAATTCCTGCCTGTGTGCCCCCCCCCATGTGGTGGAAAGATTTGCACTTGTTTGTTCTACCTTGGCACACAATTTGCTAGCCACTGGACTATGGGACATTCTGTTATGGATTCCTCGCACTCTTTCCTGTTGAATTTGTTCCCCTTTTGTATAAAATACTTAAATAATCATTGAAGCAGAGATACTGGATCTTGGGTCTTCCACTCCTTATGTACGTGCTGTAAGCACCAGGCTCTAGAGTCTGTAATTACAATTATGGGTTATATTTAGGATACTGATTGATGAGCTATCAAATAGTCAAATGTATTTGGTTTATTAATTAAAGATTAGACACTTAAGATTAATCAGTACAAACAGAAAGGCAATCACTTGCCAATTTCTCAGTCCAGCAACTGCAACTCACACTGGTCAGAATTGGTTTACAATTCCACAGATTTTTATAGATAATTTATATGCCTCTTTTTGCAACTGGTGCATAATCATTGTCCAGTCATCAGCAAATGTGACTCTTGTGATCAAAGCTCTAGACAGTATCAATTCCAAGTTTCCAAGATGACATACTTACAGAAGGTAATAATATTTGTCCTGATTATCAACAAAGACAATACTGTATTATGTTGCTTTCATTGTGCCATTTGCAGTTAGAACATTCTATGCATTATTTATTTCATAATACAAAGTTCATCTGTCGGTAATATTCCATTATGTTTCATTCTTGTGGTTTCCATTATAATATCATTACTTTTATTTAAATAAACAAACACATATCTGGTTAAAAGCACTGTATACAGTTATAAAAATAGGTTATGAAAATAGGGTGTATATTTCCAGTCTATACACTGCATAAGCTTAATATACTCAGTCACGTTAGTTTTTTGATTTCTTGACAAAACTGTAAAGCATGCTGAGAACCCTAGTCCTACGTGACAACAACCTATTAGCATAACTTCATAAAACCTTATGGGAGCCTGGCCTATCTGCTGACAGCTCTTTCTCCCTCCTCCCTCCATTGGCCCAATGACTATTCATTATCATTCATAATGACAATTCAGTTAGAGCGCAGGGAAAACCTGAGCTTGGTTTGGCTGAATTGTGAGGGCTTTACCTCATTATTGTGACCCCCAGCATACAAGTACTATAAGGAGTGGAGACTCAGGTCAAGAAAGTGCAAATTCCTGCCCTCTTAGTCTCTGCTGTTCTCCCATTTCCAGCAATAGGCCTGTGACACAAACCAGACCTTCCTCATGCTGGATTCCTCTCTGCAAACAGTCCTCACACACACATGTGTAGATTCACCACCAAGTGCTTTATTTACAATGCGCTATACAAGCCCTTTATCCCATACAACATAAAAATCTTCCTCTTAGGCACAAAGGGTTGGGGAACCTTGCCTCTCTGGCCCTTCCTTCCTGCCTTTCCATCTTACATATCTCATCTTGTCTCTTTGAAATGTACCTAGATAAATTACCTGTTAGTTGGTTAACCAGCCAGTCCTCAGCCAATTACTTTCTTTGTTTCGCCCATGTGGGGACACACAACATGCACAGAGTGATGAGTCAGCCTTATGTTGCCTGATTCTAAGAGGTTATTGATTATTAATGATTTTAAATTAATACTGAATTTAAAAGCTGGGTGATTGAAGGGTTCTAGTCCCAGAATCAGGCACAACAGAATCAAGGTTACCAAGTTCAATATCTGGTTGGGAACCTCGGTGTGCACCACAGAGGATATCACACTGAGGATAAAACATAGCTTTCAGCAATTTTATTAACACAATTATGAAAGACACAAATGCTCTAAACCATAAGAAAAGACATCAAAAATAGAGTCAAGGAGATAATTTGCACCATTCCTGACATATATACTCACATACTGTCACCTTTGCTTGGGGATCTGGTGATAAGTGACAAAGGTCTAGCCCTGCCCCTGGCATGCCAAATGACTCCAGAGGTCCAGATCCAGATCGACTGACCCTTCTTACATGACGGTCTGGCCAATTATAGGGCCTGGGGCTGCCATGAATATTCATTCAAATGCCCAGCTCTGCTTGTTCATATCCAACTTCCTCACCCTAGATATGTTGGGATGTCTTTATTCTATAGGTTAATATATTAATGATTTGAGCTTATTATGAGATACGTGAATTTGTTGCCAGCGCAAGTTCACGGTTAAGCATTTGCCCTAATTTTTTCCTAAAATATCCAAGCCTAGTCTCAGTTCAATGTTCATGCAGTTACTTGGTACAAACTTTACCTTAAGCATACTTTTCTCAGTTCCCCAAAACTCAGGGAGACTGCCAGGCCCTTTAGCTGTGCCAAAGCTCACAGGCCTCAGAGCCTTGGGCTAACTGCTCAAGCCAATGCTTTACAGGATACAGACCTGTAGGGTCCTTATGTTACTGCTAAGTAAAGTAAAATGTTAAGCTAGCTCTATGGGCTACACTAAGGCTACTTACACTCTGTCACAGACTAGAACATCCGAAGCAGCAGCAAGCAGAGGAGGAAGGGGAAGCAGCTGAGTTATGTCTGTTCCATCGATTGTGGGTTGCTTTTGTTATGGGGTCTTCAGTCTAGGCTATTTTTCCACATAAACCATTACAGTGGAATAGATGCCACTCAGTACAGCAACAGGAGGGGTTTTCCCATTGCTTCAATTAATGCACCTCACAAAGAGGTGGTAGCTGAGTTGACAGAATTCTTCGAACACTCTAGCATTGTCTACACCAGGGGTTAGAGCAGCTTAACTATGTTGCTCAGAGGTGTAGATTTTTCACACCCCTGAGCAATGTAGTTGATGACCTAATATGCTTATATGGCACTGAACGATGAACAATTAACTAATTATTATACCATAAAAATATCTATTTTAGATCATATAGATCTTTCTGTAGAATGGTATAGACAGACATTTCGAATGGCAAAGTGAGCAGAGGGGACAAGACCTAGGGCCCTTGTCCAAACATCAGGTTGGGTCACTAGATGGCTGAGATCAGATGACTGAGGAATTGGGGAGATCATGGACTCTATTATTTTGCAGCCACTGTAACAGTGTCTTTCTGAGGTCATTAGGGTTTGGGTGGGAAGGCACCAGCCTGCTACTTTAGAAGCTGCTGTCAAACTCACTGAGAAGTTTCTCGAGACTGGCATTCCCAGTAAAATAACTCATCCATTTAGAGGACATGATACAGGGAGGAAAGACATGGAGCGAACAATGATAACACCACCGGAAAAGAAAAGACGGGAGAGAAAAGAGACCCTGTCCACAAATTGTGTGCTACCAGAATAGGCAGTGCCGGATTAAGGCCTAAGATCACTAAGCTATAATTTAGGGCCTTGCAATATGAGGGGCCTCTAAAAAAGAAAAAACTGACTCAATTTCAAATTTTATCAAAATTGGTTGATAAATAAAGGAGATATTCAATATCTTCATCAACGACTTAGATATTGGCATAGAAAGTACGCTTATTAAGTTTGCAGATGATACCAAACTGGAAAGGATTGCAACTGCTTTGGAGGAAAGGGTCAAAATTCATAGTGATCTAGACAAATTGGAGAAATGGTCTGAGGTAAACCGGATGAAGTTTAATAAAGACAAATGCAAAGTGCTCTACTTAGGAAGGAACAATAAGTTTCACACATACAGAACTCGAAGAGATTGTCTAAGAAGGAGAATGGCAGAAAGAGAACAAGGGGTTATAGTGGACCTCAAGCTAAATACGAGTCAACAGCGTGATGCTGTTGAAAAAAAGGCAAACATGATTCTGGGATGCATTAACAGGTGTGTTGTGAGCAAGACACGAGAAGTCATTCTTCCTCTCTACTCTGCCCTGGTTAGGCCTCAGCTAGAGTATTGTGTTCAGTTCTGGGCACCGCATTTCAAGAAAGATGTGGAGAAATTGGAGAGGGTCCAGAGAAGAGCAACAAGAATGATTAAAGGTCTAGAGAACATGACCTACGAAGGAAGGCTGAAAGAATTGGTTTGTTTAGTTTGGAAAAGAGAAGGCTGAGAGGGGACACGATAGCACTTTTCAGGTATCTAAAAGGGTGTCATAAGGAGGTGGAAGAAAACTTTTTCATCTTAGCCTCTAAGGATAGAACAAAAAGCAATGGGCTTAAATTGCAGGAAAGGAGCTTTAGGTTGGACATTGGGAAAAAGTTCCTAACTGTCAGGGTGGTTAAACATTGGAATAAACTGCCTAGGGAGGTTGTGGAATCTCCACCTCTGGAGATATTTAAGAGTAGGTTACATAAATGTCTATCAGGGATGGTCTAGATAGTATTTGGTCCTGCCATAAGGGCAGGGAACTGAACTCAATGACCTCTTGAGGTCTCTTCCAGTCCTAGAGTCTATGAAATAGGACAAAATATATAAATCTGGCTAGAAAAATACCCTTACCCTACTCATACCCTTCACTAATTGTTCATTATTGACAGGGAGGAGGCCAGGACAGAGGAAAGAGTCCAATTACACTTCTAAAATCAGTATTTCTATGAGTAAGTCTGTTATCAGTCTCCTAGGGTAGCATTTTGTTGGCCAGCTGCTATTGGTAAAATTCTGACCATGCCTTCATAACTTATTTAAACAAATAAATAATCTCACTGCTGATAAAAATCAGGAAAAATGCGAGGTCAGATTTGGTAGTATCGTGAAACAATCCTGACAAGCTCATACTTGTATGGAATTCATCCTACGAGTGAACTCATGTATAGTGTCCCCCTTGGCTGGTAATAGCTGAAAGGCCACCATCTTTAGCTTACAGTCCAGCACGCTTAGCCGCTAGTGCCTTCACTTCTGTTTTTCTTCATTTTCTTAAATCTTAGTGAATTCTTTCTTCTTTTGATCTGCACACACGTACAATTGTGTATTTTAGTGCACACACTGTTGGAATGGTGCCAAATTGGTGTGGCTATGCTGAATGAATGCTGTGAGAACATGGCTTGACATGACTGAACTGTGAAAGAGAATTCTGGGAGCAGAATCCTTCTCTTAGCATCAAGTAGATGCCAGATATGAAACTGACTGGCTCCATACTGTGTATATGATAAATACTGATCTTTGGGTCAGCAAATATGTCCACTTGAAAGCAAACAACATATGTAGAACATCCTGAGTGGAGCATGGGCTGACCAGGGCATCTTGACTCTCTTGAAGGACATTACGCAGGAGACTGAAGTGAATTGATTGATAAGGGAGTGAATCAGGGGTAATGTTCAGTTGGCACCACTCTGCAGTCTCCTCCTAAAGTATTAATTGGGTAAAAATTAGTAAACTTCCCTCCCCACTGGACATGCTTTTAAGACATGTGACTCCTTTGAGGAAAAACAGTATAAAAATCAAGCACATTAAATTACTGTTGGGGAAAGCTTAATTAATTCTTTAAGACACAACACTGCTAGACAGAGTAGCCAAAACTCTGCTCCATGGGCTTGGGTAGGACTGTGAGCCAGAGGGGTCTCCAGGGAGCCAAGACCTTGCCTTGAGGGAACCTGAGACAGACCAGAGGGCTGAGGAGACCAGACCTAGAGGGAAGAAGCCGTCCACAGAATTAGTAACCATCTTCTCTGTTTGCCAAGCAGGGACTGTGTGAAGCTAGTGCAGGGCCTGTTTGTGTATGTTTGTGAAGGAGAGGCTGGCTAAGAGGAATGTAGAGCTCTTAATGTATAGTTCTTAATGTCTAAGGCCTGGTCTACACTACGCATTTAAGCCAATTTTAGCAGCGTTAAACCGATTTAACTCTGTACCCATCCACGCTACGAGGCCCTTTATATCGATATAAAGGGCTCTTTAAATCGGTTTATGTACTCCTCCTCAATGAGAGGAGTAGCGCTAAAATTGGTATTACCATATCGGATTAGGGTTAGTGTGGCCGCAAATCAACGGTATTGGCCTCCGGGCGGTATCCCACAGTGCACCACTGCGACCTCTCTGGACAGCAATCTGAACTCGGATGCTGTGGCCAGGTAAACAGGAAAAGCCCCGTGAAATTTAGATTTTCATTTCCTGTTTGCCCAGCGTGGAGCTCTGATCAGCACAGGTGGCAATGCAGTCCCAAACCTAAAAAGAGCTCCAGCATGGACCGTACGGGAGATACTGGATCTGATCGCTGTATGGGGAAACAAATCTGTCCTATCAAAGCTCCATTACAGAAGACGAAATGCCAAAGCGTTTGAAAAAAATCTCCAGGCTACACAGTGCTGCATGACAAGAGTAACGGGAAGCCAGAGACTCAAATGGACGCTCATGGAGGGAGGGAGGGGGGGGTACTGAGGACTCCAGCTATCCCACAGTTCACAGCAGTCTCCGGAAAGTATTTGCATTCTTGGCTGAGCTCCTAGTGCCTGTAGGGTCAAACACATTGTCCAGCGTGGTTCAGGAAATAGCTCCTCAATTTACTCCCCCCCCACCACGTGAAAGAAAAGGGAAAGAAATCGTTTCTTGACTTCTTTCAGTGTCACCCTATGTCTACTGAATGCTGCTGGTAGATGCGATGCTGCAGCAGTGAAGCGCAGTATTTGCTCTTCACCCCTTCCTGGTGGCAGAGGGTGCTGTAGGACTGGTAACCGTTCTTGTTATCAACCCGTGAGTGCTCCAATGCTTGATAACTGCTGAATATCCCTGGCTGGCCTGAGGTGAGGCCGGCCAGGGCGGGCGCCTGGGTAAAAATAGGAATGATTCCTGGTCACTCCCAGTAGATGGAACAGAACGGCTGGTAACCATCTTCATCATAGCAACTGGGGGCTGAGCTTCAATCAGCCCACTCCCTTTCATGTGTAAAGAAAAGATTCTGTACTGCCTGGACTATCATAGCAGTGGGATGCTGGGCTCCTCTCCCCCACATGGCTTAATGTCCTGCCTGGACTGCCATAGCCCCGGGAGGCTGCTTCCCCCTCATTTTATCTCACTAACAAGTCACTGTTTCTTATTCCTGCATTCTTTATAACTTCATGACACAAATGGTGGAGACACTGCAACGGTAGCCCAGGAAGGTTGGGGGAGGAGGGAAGCAACGAGTGGGATTGTTGCAGGGGCACCCCCTGTGAATGGCATGTAGCTCATCATTTCTGCAGGATCTGACACGGAGCAGCTGTGCTCTTTCATACACTGGTTCTCTAGTACACTTGCCCCATATTCTAGGCAGGACTGACTCTATTTTTAGAAACCATAAAGGAGGGATTGTCTCGGGGAGTCATTCCCAGTTTTGCTTTTGCACCCCCGGCCGATCTCAGCCAGGGGCACCCATGATAGAAGCAGACAGTACAGAGGAATAGATAACCGTCATCGCATTGCCAATTTACCCCAGCAGCAGACGGTACAGAACGACTGGTAACCGTCTCTGCTATCATGCAAAAGCAAATGAATGCAGCTGTGTAGTGATGGAGTATCGCCTCTGTCCCCGGCATCCAGTACACATACGGTGACTGTAAAAAAAAAACTGAACGGGCTCCATGGTTGCCATGCTATGGTGTCTACCAGGGCAATCCAGGGAAAAAGGGCGCAAAACGATTGTTTGCCGTTGCTTTCCCGGAGGAAGGAATGACTGACAACATTTATCCAGAACCACCCGCAACAATGATTTTTGCCCCATCAGCCACTGGGCTCTCAACCCAGAATTCTAAGGGGCAGAGGAGACTGTGGGAACTATGGGATAGCTATGGAATAGCTACCCACAGTGCAACGCTCCGGAAATCGACGCTAGCCTGGGACCATGAATGCACAACACTGAATTAATGTGCTTAGTGTGGCCGCGTGCACTCGACTTTATACAGTCTGTTTTATAAAACCGGTTTATGTAAAATCGGAATAATCCCATAGTGTAGATGTAGCCTTACATAAAAGTTATGTGCTTAATGTAACCCTTTACCACTTGTGTAATTCCTTCTCAATAAACTGCTGTATATGCAAGATAATTACAGTGGACCTTTTTTCACTGGTATGACAGTAATCTGCTCCACTGGGAGCCATTAAAGATCCATTTCAGGGGTAGTAGCCCCCTGGTGCCAACATCTGGTAGCAGAGGATGGTTACTGTTGTGTCCAAGAAAAAAAAATCTTTAAACTGAATCAAACTGTTTCTGAACTGGTTGCCTGTTAAGAGGTTGGTATTCTGAATGACTGGTGTTTAACAACCAATGTAAATATTTTTTTCTAACTCAGTTCTCACTTATGTTAATTCTAACTCGGTGCCATATTTAGTTACAGTACGAAGAGAGGGAAGTATACCGGTGAGAGGGGTTGTATTGGTCATTCCTGGAGTCGATGATGTTTTGGAAACACAGGCAGAGAAGGGCTGTCAAACCAGAGGAGTAGGGAGATGCCCCGAAGCCTCCGGGTGTGGTTGATGAGTGTTTGTTAGTACAGGTGTTTAAAAGCTTGGGATCTGATCCATGTCTGGCTGATGCAGTCCCCACACTGCATGAGAAAGTTTTGGACAACTTCCTGTTGGGTATTGAAAGCCCAAACAGCATTACATGTGATCTGTGCTATGTATTGTGCTGCAGATGAGCTTGTAAAGGAGTGAGATGTTGTGCAAGAAAGTTTGGAGCAGGAATTGGAAAAAATAAATTGCAGAATGAAACCCTGAAATGAGACTTGCAAACTGCTGCAGCACAAAATGTAACCAAGACTCAGCAGATAACAACATTAACCCATACGTGTTGTGACTGACCCAGGCCAGTGGGGTACAGGAGTCTGGTAGAAGGCAAATATACTAGTCACTGGCTGAGTAGTTTTCTGTTCCCTGAGTGACGAGAGCAGGAGCTACACTGGAGTAATCACGAACCTGCTAGAACAAATTAAGGCAGACAGGCTGATTAGAACACCTGCAGCCAATCAAGGCAGGCTAATCAGGGCACCTGGGTTTAAAAAAGAGCTCATTCCAGTCAGGGAGGGAAGAGCTAGAAGAAAGGAAGTGTGTGTGAGGAGCTGGGAGCAAGAGACACAAGGAGCTGAGACTGAGACAGTGTGCTGCTGGAGGACTAAGGAGTACAAGCATTATCAGACACCAGGAGGAAGGTCCTGTGGTGAGGATAAAGAAGGTGTTTGGAGGAGGCCATGGGGAAGTAGCCCAGGGAGGTGTAGCTGTCACACAGCTGTTACAAGAAGCACTATAGACAGCTGCAAATCCATAGGGCCCTGGGCTGGAACCCAGAGTAGAGGGCGGGCCCGGGTTCCCCCCAAACCTCCCAACTCCTGATCAGACACAGAAGGAGCTGATCCAGACTGTGGGGGAGATCACTGAGGTGAGCAAATCTGCCAATAAGCGCAGGATCCACCAAGGTAGAGGAGGAACTTTGTCACAGTGTCTGGAAAAAATAAATATACACATGGAAGAGGAATAGGAGCCCCTTCCAGGGCCTCTGGCAGCCCAGCCAGTAGTGGTAGCAAAAATGCCTCAGCCTTGATGCCAAATACAAGAGGAAGTAAATTGTCCTCTGACTGAAACTGAAAAATAGGCACTGGCTAAATAAATGGGATCTTTGACTAAGAGAATGTGTTTGTCTTGGCATTGGAATATATGTTTAGAAAACATTTAGAACCTGATGCTTAAGAGAACTGATAATAACTTGTGCCGGCTCTATGGAAGGAACAGCTTTGTGGACAGAAAGTGAGGGAGAGTTAAACAAAGGTGACAGAGATGGTGTTATCCAGAGGGTAGCCCGATACTTTCTGACCCCCTCTGAATTGAGAAGGACAGCTTTGTTAATACATCAGAAGGAAAAATAATCTGTTATGGCTTATTGTACTAGGTTATTGTATTAGGTTGGTATGAAGGAAAAACAGCTGGCAGATTTGATCTATGATGGTTTCAGGAAACCTATTAAGGTGTTCATAGGATCCTGAATGGATTGAGATCAGGTTGAATTGATTAAAGCAGCTCGGGAGGCAGAAAGGGTAGTAAGTGGAGCAGGTAGTTCTTCTCAGAAAGTGATTAGTGAGGCTTCCTACAGCAATCAAGTAGGCTATAATGACTCCAACCACACCGAGATGGGACGTGGTAGTTACAATGAAATAAGCTAAGCCTGAAGATGGGATGGTAGGAGATGTGGAGTGTTTAGTGGGGGATCACTGCGCGCACAGGTATGGGATAAACTTCAGGAAAGAGGGGCAAATATGGCCTGTTTGGATGAGCAACCTCTGAAGACTTTGCTAGCTGCTTTAAGTGATTTGATGGTAAGGACTAGATCACAGTCAACGCTATACCCAGAAGTTAAGGCTGTTGAGACTGTGGGAACAGGTACAGAAGATCTGCTGGTGAGTTTTTATGGCTTGTTATCCCTGGAATTGGCTCAGATGAAATTGGCAGCTCCTTGTTAAGGTGGCTCCACATTTCAGTAAAAATGCCTTGCCCTTAGCAACCCCTGTCCTCAAAGGTAAATGTTAGTAGCCAAATTAAAACTCCTCATCACTGGTAAATCTTATGTGAAAGAGGGGACAGAAGGGAAGATATAGTGGTTGCTGGCATTAATTAATACAGAAGTAACGGCAACTTTAAGTATTGTTAGAAGAAAAATAAGCAGGCTGACTGAGAGGTGGATTGAGTAGATGGGTTCTTTATTGCGGTGCTTGTTCCCCTTGAACCAATTGTCGAATAAGCCCTGAATTAGTTACAGCACACTCTTTTTATTTAAGTAGTATATAAATGCCTACATCCGCTACAACACCCCCAAAACCTTTATTAAGTAATAGAAATACCCATACTATCATTATACCCACCCCTATTGACTGATTACAGAATTACACATATTATACACACATCTGTACCTTGAAAATACATTTCCTTGCAGTGATTGTTGCTACAAGTTCCCTTAATCAGCTGTTTTTAGGGGAGAGAGGAAGAGGCCATGACCCAGAGCTCATTTATGTAGTTGAGAAAGGAAGGGAGGGGGAGATAATACTTCTTTTACATAAAGGGTATTCTTTAGACAACTACATTCCTTATAACAGGTTTCAGAGTAGCAGCCATGTTAGTCTGTATCCGCAAAAAGAACAGGAGTACTTGTGGCACCTTAGAGACTAACAAATTTATTTCAGCATAAGCTTTTGTGGGCTACAGCTCACTTCTTCGGATGCATAGAATGGAACACACAGACACGAGATATTTATACATACAGAGAACATGAAAAGGTGGAAGTATGCATGCCAATTGGAAGAGTCCAATCAACTGAGATGAGCTATCATCAGCAGGAGAAAAAAAAAGCCTTTGAAGTGATAATTGAGACGACCCAAAATTCTCTTCACACCTTTTATGGGTCATCTCAATTATCACTTCAAAGGTTGTTTTTTTTTGTTTTTTTTTCTAGGCCTTTTGACCCTGTCCCTCAATTACAGGAGGAGCAGGGGTTGGGGCCCCTGCCGCCATGTGATTGGTGTGATGATCTGCAGGCGGAGGCAGAATTAGGGGGGCCACCACTACCTCCACAGTGTACCTTCTGTGGGAGGGGTTTAGAGCAAATGCTGGCAGAGCAGACTGGGGCTAAACCGGTTCTCTGACTGTGTTTGTGAAGGGGCTGGGAGAAGGCACTGCTACAGGGGGTCTTTCATGTGGGTCCCCATATCTGTACCTCAGAGTGGGGAGGGAACCCTGACAGGTGCCTTAACTCGAACTTCACTTCTCGGTGAGAGCTTAGGAGTCACCTGACTGGAATCGACATAACCAAGGACTCAAAGAAGAAAAAATGGTTACTCACCTTCTTGTAACTGCTGTTCTTTGAGATGTGTTGTTCATGTTGTGACAGGTCGGATCACAGAAACCTCCTTGGGGCTGCCAGCTGATGTGCCAAGACTACTTCTACCCCTGCTTCCTTGCCTTGCCAGCTTGGGAGTCCAGAGCCCTGCCTGGTTTGAGTCAGACTCATAAGCCTGCTACAAACCCAGACCCAAGTCTGAATCTTGCCCCCTAACAGATGTAGGCCCAACTGAAAACAGGTTAAGAAGTGTTCCTGTCTTTAATACTCAGATGCTCAACTCCCAATGGGGTCCAAACCCTACATAAATCTGTTTTGCCCTGTATAAAGCTTATACAGGGTAAAATCTTAGATTGCTCACCCTCTATAACACTGATAGAGAGATATGCACAGCTGTTTGCCTCCTCTCCCCCCAAGGTACTTATATATACTCCAGGTTAAGTAAAAAGTGATTTTACTAAATACAGAAGTAGGATTTAAGTGTTTCCAAGTAGTAACAGATAGAAAAAAGTTAATTACAAAGTAAAATAAAATAAAACACACAAATCTATCTCTCATAGACTTATAGACTCGTAGGTCAGAAGGGACCAATATGATCATCTAGTCTGACCTCCTGCACAAAGCAGGCCACAGAACCCTACCCATCCACTTTTATAACAACCCCTAACACATGACTGAGTTATTGAAGTCCTCAAAATTGTGGTTTGAAGACCTCAAGCTGCAGAGAATCCACCAGCAAGTGACCCATGCCCCACGCTGCAGAGGAAGGCAAAAAACCTCCAGGGCCCCTGCCAATCCGCCCTGGAGGAAAATTCCTTCCCGACCCCAAATATGGCGATCAACTAAACCCTGAGCATGTGGGCAAGACTCACCAGCCAGCACCCAGGAAAGAATTCTCTGCAGTAACTCAGATCCCATCCCATCCAACATCCCCTCACAGACCATTGAGCAGACTTATCTGCTGATAATCCAAGATCAATTGCCAAAATTAAACTATCCCATCATATCATCCCCTCCATATACTTATCAAGCTTAGTCTTAAAGCCAGATAAGTCTTTTGCCCCCACTACGTCCCTCGGAAAGCTGTTCCAGAACTTCACTCCCCTAATGGTCAGAAACCTTCGTCTAATTTCAAGTCTAAACTTTCTAATATCCAGTTTGTACCCATTTGTCCTTGTGCCTACATTAGTACTAAGCTTAAATAATTCCTCTCCCTCCCTAACGTTAATCCCCCTGATATATTTATATAGAGCAAGCATATCCCCCCGCAGCCTTCTTTTGGCCAGGCTAAACAAGCCAAGCTCTTTGAGTCTCCTTTCATAAGGCAGGTTTTCCATTCCTCGCATCATCCTAGTAGCCCGTCTCTGAACCTGTTCCAGTTTGAATTCATCCTTCTTAAACATGGGACACCAGAACTGCACACAATATTCCAGGTGGGGTCTCACCAGCGCCTTATATAACAGTACTAACACCTCCTTATCCTTGCTGGAAATACCTCGCCTGATGCATCCTAAAACCACATTTGCTTTTTTAACGGCCATATCGCATTGGCGGCTCATAGACATCCTGCTATCAACCAATACCCCAAGGTCCTTCTCCTCCTCTGTTCCTTCCAACTGATGCATACCCAATGTATATCTAAAATTCTTATTATTAATCCCTAAGTGCATGACCTTGCACTTTTCACTATTATATTTCATCCTATTCCTATTACTCCACTTTACAAGGTGGTCCAGATCTTCCTGTATAGTATCCCGGTCCTTCTCCGTGTTAGCAATACCCCCCAGCTTTGTGTCATCTGCAAACTTTATTAGCACATTCCCGCTCTTTGTGCCAAGGTCAGTAATAAAAAGGTTAAATAAGATTGGTCCCAAAACCGATCCTTGAGGGACTCCACTAGTAACCTCCTTCCATCCTGACAGTTCACCCTTCAGTACGACCCACTGGAGTCTCCCCTTTAACCAGTTCCTTATCCACCTAACAACTTTCATATTCATCCCCATCTTTTCCAATTTAACTAACAGTTCCCCATGTGGAACCGTGTCAAATGCCTTACTGAAATCCAGGTAAATTAGATCTACCGCATTTCCTTTGTCTAAGTAATCTGTCACCTTCTCAAAGAAGGAGATCAGGTTGGTTTGGCACGATCTACCTTTAGTAAATCCATGTTGCAATTCGTCCCAATTACCATTGACCTCAATGTCCTTAACTACTTTCTCCTTTAAAATTTTTTCCAAGACCTTACATACTACAGACGTCAAGCTAACAGGCCTAAAGTTACCCAGATCACTTTTTTTCCCTTTCTTAAAAATAGGAACTACGTTAGCAATTCTCCAGTCGTACGGTACAACCCCCGAGTTTACTGATTCATTAAAAATTCTCGCTAACGGGCTTGCAATTTCATGCGCCAGTTCCTTTAATATCCTTGGATGGAGATTGTCCGGGCCCTCCGATTTTGTCCCATTAAGCTGTTCAAGTTTGGCCTCTACCTCAGATGCGGTAATATCCACCTCCATATCCTCATTCCTGTTTATCATCCCTCCATCTTCCCTATACTCCTCACTAGTCTTATTAAAGACTGAGGCAAAGTACTTATTTAGATATTGGCCCATGCCTAGGTTATCCTTAACCTCCATTCCATCCTCAGTGTATAGCGGCCCCACTTCTTTTTTCTTTGTTTTCTTCTTATTTATGTGGCTATAGAACCTTTTACTATTGGTTTTAATTCCCTTTGCAAGGTTCAGTTCTACATGGCTTTTAGCCTTCCTCACTTTATCCCTACATGTTCTGACCTCACTAAGGTAGCTTCCCTTGCTAATCCCGCCTTTCTTCCACTCCCTGTAAGCTTTCTGCTTTTTCCTAAACCCCTCTCTGAGATGCTTGCTCATCCAGCTTGGCCTACAACTCCTGTCCATGGTTTTTTTCCCCTTTCTTGGGATGCAGGCTTCCAGCAGTTTCCACAGCTGCTACTTAAAGTAATTCCAGGCCTCCTCCGCATTTAAATCAGCAAGTTCCTCCGTCCAATCCACTTCCCTAACTAATTTCCTTAACTCTTTAAAATTAGCCCTTGAGAAGTCAAAAACCCTAATTCCAGATCTACCTTTGTTTATCCTTCCATCTAGTTTGAACTGAATCAGCTCATGATCACTTGAACGAAGGTTGTCCCCTACCACCATTTCTTCTACGAGGTCCTCACTGCTCACCAAAACCAAATCTAAAATGGCATCCCCTCTTGTCGGTACTTTAACTACTTGGTGAAGAAATCCATCCGTTATCACATTCACAAAAATCTGACCCCTATTATTCTTGCAAGCACTTGTTCTCCAGTCTATATCTGGGAAGTTGAAGTCTCCCATGATCACATATTTCCCCTTAGTGTTTACTTCGTTAAAGACATTAAAGAGGTCTCTATCCATATCCAAATCAGATCCCGGCGGTCTGTAGCACACCCCAAGCACTATCTCAGGGGAGGCTCTAGTAGCTTTTTTACCCAGTGTGATTTTTGCGCAGACAGACTCTGTCTTATCCATTCCATCACTTCTTATTTCATTACAGTTAACCTCATCATTGATGTACAATGCTACTCCACCACCTTTGCCTTTCTTCCTGTCTTTTCTAAACTGCACATAGCCTTCAATACCTGTACTCCAGCCATGAGTACTATTCCACCAGGTTTCTGTTATCCCTATAATATCTGGTTTCACTTCCTGCACCAGTAGCTCCAGTTCCTCCATCTTGTTACCTAGGCTCCTCGCATTAGTGTACAGAAATTTTAATTTTTGGCGTTCGGCATCAGTGACATTCTTTACCCCGTTGTGCACAGACCTTCTACCACCAGCATCACCTGTTAGTCTAGTTTCCACTCCGCTTTTCCTCCTTGGGTCAATTCTTTGGTCCACAAGTGTATCCCCTCTCACTTTGTTTACTTCCCTCTCCAGGTTAAATTCTGGCGTGGAGATCTCCTGGACATCTCCCAACCATCTCCCCCAACTTCCTAGTTTAAAGCTCTCTTAATAAGGTCAGCGAGCCTCCATCCTAGAAGTCTATTTCCCTCCTTACTTAGGTGAAGTCCATCCCAAGAGAACAGTCGTCTGTCCGTAAATGCTTCCCAATGACCGTACATCCCAAAGCCCTCCTTATAGCACCACTGCCTGAGCCATCTGTTAATTGTCATAATCTTGTCACTCCTTCATCGCCCTTCTCTAGGAACCGGCAGAATCCCACTGAAGATCACCTGAGCCTCGATTTCCTTGAGCGTCTACCCCAGTCTGGCATAGTCCTCCTTGATACAGTCCAGCGAGTAACTAGCCGTATCATTCGTTCCCACATGAAGGACAATCAACGGATTCTTTCCCGCTCCCGCTAGGATCCTTTTCAGCCTCAGGTCCACATCCTGTATCTTAGCACTCGGCAGACAGCACACCCTTCTGTTGTCCTGATCAGCTCTAGTTACAGGCCTGTCTATTCTTCTCAGTAAGGAGTCTCCAATCACGTAGACTTGCCTTTTTCTGGTGACAGTATGATTCTCCGGTCTATCCCCTGCACCCACTGGCTGCATGTCCTCTCGATTCGTATTTGCCCTTGCAATCCTCCTGGGGCTCATACTTGGTGTTGCCTCCATTGACTCCTCCCCTCCTTCTGCAGGACTAGCTGCTCGTCTCTTTTTCCTTACCCTCTCTCCTTCAGCGAGCACCTGCTGTGCTCCATCTTCATTTTCCAACCCAGCAAACCTGTTCCTGAGTTCTGTTTCTCCGTAGCTGGCCCATCTTTTCCTCTGCCTGGTTCTCCTAGTCACATGCTTCCACCATCCACTTTCCTCACCCAGCAGCCCCTCCTCAGAATTCTTTGGTCCTGCTTCCATCTGCACGTCTGAGCTTATCCCCTGTGCCTCATCATGTCTGTGCTCCATCATCTGCTCAAACCCCCTTCTAAACTCAGCCAGAGTTTCCACCTGCATCTCCAGTCCTCTTATCTTTTCTTCCAGCAGCTCTATCAGGCGGCACTTCATGCAGACAAAACTCCTTTCAGGTGCCCCCTCCAGGACCACGTACATGCCACAGCTTCCACATCCGGTCATCCTCAGTGTGTCTCTCACTGCTGCCTCTGTCTCACTCATGGCCTTCCAACTCTGTGCCTGGCAGTCCACGCCACACACCACACCACAGGCCCCCAACAAGCACTGGGCTGCTGGCAGACCCCTGCCCCTTCCCTTTTCTGGCTTGTTGGTTTCTCCGCCTTGGTCTCCCCTGCACCTCCCCCTGGAAACTCCCCTGTTAGCAGCTCTGTTTTCTGGCTCCTGTGCCGCTGCAGCTGTCTGTGTAATAAAACTGAATACGGATACAATCTCACCCTCATTGGTGTTCCATTAAGTTTCATTTTACAGACTAGTCTCCCTCTAGTTTGGGTCAAGCAATCACTCACACCCCCTGCAGTTACTGTCCTCTGTTCTAGTTTCTTTCAGGTATCCTTGGGGGTGGAGAGGCTCTCTCTTGAGCCAGCTGAAGACAAAACAGAGGGGTCTCCAAGGGGTTTAAATAGACTTTCTCTAGTAGGTGGAGATCCCTCGCTTCCCCTGTGTAAAATGGAGTTTGAGTCACAGGGGCAAGTCACATGTCCATGCACGACCGAGTTCCTTACCAGGCAAGCCACAGTCCTCAGAAAGCTCAGATATGGATTAGCATCTCTATGTTCATTGTTGGCTTAAGTGGTTCTTGACTGGGCACTTAATTTGCACATTCCTTTCTCAAGAAGCTAACCAAATGCTCTAACTAGGCTACTTAAATCAAGCAAGTACACAGCCAATAGTCATAACTTCAAATAAAAAAATGATACATGCCTACAACTAGGAGGAATGTATTCAGTAGATCATAACCTTTACAGAGATATGTTACATGGCATATGCAGCAGAAAACATATTCCAGTTATATCATATATACATTTATAAGCGTAATTCCCTAAAGCCTTATGGGGTGCACTGTCACACATGTTCATTCCAATACCCACCCTCCTTCCCCTCTGTTGGAGTAGCTGGCAAGAAGGAATTGAAGGAAAGTCGGGTTGACAGAGTCATATATTGAGTGCCATGAAGATGTCACTCCAGAGGGCTCCCTACCCAACCTGAAAGCAGCTGTGAAGGGAAAAGTTTCCAATGACCATGAATACCTGATTGCAATGGACATGAACAACACATCTTGAAGAATAGTTACAAGAAGGTGTGTACTTGTGGTACCTTAGAGATTAACAAATTTATTTGAGCATAAGCTTTTGTGGGCTACAGCCCATCTGATGAAGTGGGCTGTAGCCCACGAAAGCTTATGCTCAAACAAATTTGTTAGTCTCTAAAGTGCCACAAGTTCTTTTTGCGGATATAGATTAACACGGCTACTACTCTGAAAGAAGGTGAGTAACCATTTTATTCAGACATGTAGCTGCTTATTATCCAGCTCTGACCCCACAAACACAGTGCTGCCAGGACCCCTCAGTCACTACCAACAACTTCTTGCTAAGCCATCCATGGGATCTCCAGCCCCACTTCTCTGCCAGTGGGCCTCAATCCTGACTTGCAGCTAGTGGTGGCATTAGGTACCTGCAAACAGTACAATTGCATGGAACCCTGAGGCAATGAGGGCCCACCTGAAAGCCAGATCTGGCCCACTGGGAATCAGTTGCTGCATCATGTTCAGTGTTATCCAGGGCTCTGAATGGTGCCCTATGCACAGCATGACCTCGCACACACCACATATGTCAAGTGACTAGTAGGGGCCCTGGGACAGAGCTGTGCAGGGGGCCCCCATGAGACAAACAGCACTACTGCCTGCAGCCCTCTGCTCTCCCAGCCCTGGGCTTCCACCCCTAGCACCAGCTCTGTTGGCATCCATCAGTCCCCAACCACAGCTTCCCTCCTATTCCAGCCCTCAACTCCTCAGTCCTGTCCTCTTCCCTCCCACTCCCGACTCCTAATCTAGGCCTGGGCTTAGAATGAACAAAGCAACCAAACACTACTATGCTCTATATAGATTCTGAGGTGCATTCTGATAGGCCCCACCACCCACATGGTTCCACTAGGAGCTGAGAGAGGACCTGACCCCACGGCTAAAGGGGCAACTGAAGTGAAAGTCCAGTGTCCAAGTGGGTCCCTCTATATAGGGATGCTCCATGGACAGCCATACCTTTTGTCTCACTGATTAATGTTTGATATTTATCAGTTCGGTTTCTTGTGTTGTAATTGGTTGTGGCACACTCGTTAGGGAAAATGTTTAAGAAGACACAGTCTAAAGACATCTTTAGAGAAAAACAGGGAACGCTGTCTTTTGTACAAGAACCCACACCCTTTAAACAAGTACTACAGAGATTTGGACACAGCCCATGAACTGAAGGGGGGCTGGGAGATGTGTGTACTATTTCAGATTTGGAGGATAGGCTGGCGCGGTATATAATCCTGTACAAGCCTACTCTGACTAAAAGGGATTCAGCAGCAATCTGGCTTTTGTGGAACGCGTGCAGGGATTTATACTCCCGCTTGGCATCCTGCCGGGAGGAAAATACCTCCCTGCATGAAAAACTCACTCATATAGAAAAAGAGGCAGAATGATGGAAAGTGATAGTGACGGGGGTGCAAAGCCAGTTAGATCCTCTCCAGGAGGCAATCAGGGAGGGCAAACAAAGAGAGAAGAGGCTAGAGGAACAGGTTGGGAAAAAGGAAAAAACAGAAAAAAAACCCCAAGTATTGGAGGACATGGTAAAGAGGTTAACCATAGAACAAAGTACAGCTCTCCCCGCTAATCACAGCCGATTCCCTTATCCAGCACCTTAAACAAAGGCTTGGATTCGCAAACCACCAGATAGCAGTGGTAATGGCAGGAAAGTGCGACTTTGATCCCCAGAGTAACATCCCTGACTGGGAAGATGCCCCGAGGGAATCTAGCGAGGTGTGGGAAAGAGAGATATGGAAAAGCAGTTCTGAGCCCCAGGGGCTGGTTGCAGCCATTAACAGAATTACTGTAACAAGAACAGACACAGCTGCAGGCAAAAGCACAGCTACTACAACCGTCCCCGTATCAGCAGCTGATCTCCAAGCGATGGTAAAAATGCTTGGACCCCTTAACCGGGAAAATTTCTCAAAATGGACTCTGCGTGTGCTACAATTGGCAAGCAGAGAAGATTTAACAGTCTCTGAGCTTAAATGCCTCATGACTACCTGTGCAGCACCCGAGTTACAGGGAGTCATTGATTGGGTGATAAGAGAAAACAGGGAGAACAATACTTTCCTACCCCTGTTTGTAAGCTATGGGGAACAAATGGGTTGCCGACATCTAATGATACAGGCGGCCAGCATGATACAGGAACCTAATGAAGACCCTGAAGAGTACCTAGCCCGCTGGGGACTAATGCAGGTCATGGCAGGCATCACCCGCCCTGAAAATGCCCAAGGAGCCCCTGCAAATAACCCTGACACTGTAGCATATGGCACAGATGCCCTAAGGGACTGTGCTGCGACTCTTCTTCCTTGCTATGCCAATAAGCTCAGCATCTGGGCACCTAACCAGCCCGCGAGCATGACTGAGCTCCGAGATCTGATCAAACAGATCACCACTCATTCCGGCCTCACTCTCCAAATAAAAAAGAAATGAGCTCCCTTCGTGGCTGCGCTTGAGCAAATAACTTACTCAAATGAGAGCGGCAGTATGAGAATAGGGCGCTTCCGAGGTCGCTACCACGGACGGGAAAATCATAAGCCGCGGGGACATTATTCATGTTCAACCCCCCACCCTTCTGTAAACAATAATGATTTCCAAAGACATGAAGGTGAGGGACAGAATTCCTATGACTCCCAGATCCACCGATTGGCTTGGCGGGCGGTAATGTGACAAGAAGGTGATTGGGAGCACTGGGATGGAGCCCCAACTTGAGATTTAGTCCAAGAAGCCCTACAAGCACAAGAGAATCAGGGGCATGTAACTATCTTAACCGCAAGTGCCCCTCCGAGCAATCAAAACTAGGGGACCCTGCTGGACATGAGCATTCCGCATAATACAGGAGAGCAGCAATGGGGGCTCATCAGCAAAATGTCTTGGGACTCTGGGGGGAGACCGTACATTTATGTCCAGCAGGAGAATCGCACTCCTGCGCTAGTTTTAATTGATACTGGATCTGCTGTCTCTTTAATTAAAACTGCTCCACAGGCAGGGGAGAAAGTAAAGTCACGTTAAAATCTTTTCAGGCAAAGCTAAGTACAGGCTGGGAATGGGCACAGGTCCCATTTTCAATACAAGGTTTTAAAACAAAAGAGAATTTAATTCAGACCCCTGACATGACCGATGAAATTATTTTAGGAGCAGATTGACTGTATCATAACAATATAATAATCGATTTACCTGGGGGGAAATTATGAAAAGTAAAAATCCCCTCTGACTGCTCCGAACAGGAAAAGCAGGATATCATTGTAACCAAAAGGGGAGGTAAACTTGTTGCTGCTCTCACTACAGAGCAAGCCGAGGAGTGGCGCTCAAAATTTCCCACCGTCTGGACACAAAGCAAAACCGCCTGTGGAAAGATCAATGCCTGTGTTAAAATCGTAGGTAAATTGATACCCCTTCAAAAACAATATCCCTCCCCAAAGGAAGCAGAAGCCCAATTGATACAGACTGTACAGGACTTGGAACAACAGGGAGTTATTAGAAAAACTAACTCTCCTTTTAACTCTCACATGTGGCCAGTTTTAAAGGCAGATGGGAAGTCCTGGTGGTTAACTATAGACTATAGAGGGATTAATAAAGAGTCTCTACCCATGGCCCCAATTATATCAGATATGATACAGGTTATACAAAAAGTACAAGTCATCTCCAAATTCTTCTCAGTGATCGATTTGGCTAACTGCTTTTTTGCCATACCCCTACATCCAGAGTCACAGGATAGGTTTGCATTCACCATAAAACACCAACAATTTACGTTTTGCCGACTACCACAGGGTTTTCAAGATTCCCCCACTATTACACACCGACATGTAGTAGATATGTTGGATCGTCTAAACCAGCAGGAAAGATTGTTTGTCTTCTCCTATGCTAATGATATTCTGATTTTTGGGGACACTAGGGAACAAGTACAGAAACTTACTGAAAATGTTTTGGCATTAATCCAAGAAACACGGTTTAAGGTACATTTAGAAAAAGCATAATTGGTGCAACCACAGGTCACTTACTTAGGTATAGTAATCGGGCAGGAGGGGAGGCAAGTGAATCAGCGCAAGATGAAGGCATTACTGGATATGTCTGCCCCTACAGATGTGCACTCTTTACGAGTTCTGCTGGGTGGTTTCAATTTCCTACGGCCACGTATCTATAAACATGCAGAGATCACACTTCCTTTATGGAAGTTATTAAAGAAAAAGACACAATGGGAATGGGGACCAGAACAAGAGTCCGCCTTAAAGCAAACGGCTGTCACAGCCCCAGCTTTACACTTCCCTGATAAATCAAAGCCCTTCTTTATCAGACTAGCTGCAAATGATGTTGCATTAGCAGCTACTCTTCTCTTACAAAACAACGAGGAAGACAAAATAGTGCCGGTAGCATATGATTCTAAAAACTTCAAGGTGCTGAGTTGAATTTTAATCCTTGTCAGTGTGAATGTTTAGCAGCCGTTTGGGCAATTCAGGCCTTCGAACCTCTCACGAGCACAGCACCTATCACAATTCAAAGTACTCATACTCCCCTCAAATATATCTTATCTGGCAAATTGATCAGGAGTAAGGTCTCCAATACACGTATGGCTCAATGGACCCTCATCCTGGTCAATAGAGGAGTCGTTACCAAAACAGTATCTAAACCTGATTTATTGACTCATGCTTTAATTGAAAAAGGGACTAAGCGTGAATGTCCCAAGGTTACTTTAGAATAAAAGAATTGCACTGGTGGAGGCACCCCCCTTAAGGGATTTAGACACAGCAGGACAGGAGAAGCATATCTGGTTTACTAATGGCAGCTCGGTAGTAATTAAAGGGAAACGGTGTATTAAGTATGCTGCCATAAACCTAGAGGAGGAAGTGATTCAAGGGTATTTGGATCATGGCTCAGCGCAACATGCGGAGCTCCATGCCATATATCAAGTTTTAAAGTTACATGAAACCTCTTCCAGACCAATCCATATCTACGCAGACAGTGATTTTTGCGTGAAAGGCAGACAGGATTGGATGTTTGACTGGCAACAGAATAATTGGAAGGGAGCGGATGGAAAGGAGATAGCGTACCTAGACGAATGAAAATGGTTTCATGCTTGGGTGACAAGAAACCCCAATCAGTTAAAAATTAGGCACGTTAAAGCCCACAGCAGAGAGCTAAGTACTGAAGCCACGTGGAACAGCCGAGCCTATGCTATCAGCTGGGCACCAGAACCTAGGGGTTGTAACTGGAGCCAGAACCGCTCTAGCGAGCTCATGTCTGATACTCTGCTGCCATCTAGTGATACATTGCAGCCGAACTCTGGGAAAAACAGAACGGCAGGAGCTGCTTACGTGGCACATCAGTTCATGCATGAGGGGACAGAAGGGACCTTAAGAAGGTTAAGGCAGGTAGCAGACTGGAAAGGGGTGGAGGATAATGTAAAAACATGGGTGCAAAATTGTGTGCGCTGTGCAAAGGACAAAGCTCGTCCCCTGCACTGGCAACCAATGATGCACCAGAGATAGCTGGGACCATGGCACAGAATACATATGGATTTTATTGATAAGTTGCCTAAAAGTAAAGAAGGATTCCAATATTTGTTGGTTATTATAGATTCATTTTCAGGATGGGTGGAAGCATTCCCCACTAGGGATAATAGTGCTAGGACTGCAGCTAAAAAGCTTTTCACTGAAGTGGTGTGCAGATATTGAACCCCTGAGGTTATAGACTCAGATAATGAAAATGCATTTGTGGGGCAAATTTTCACAATGATATTACAAGCCCTAGGGATCACCCAGAAATTCCACATCCCATACCGACCCCAGTCCTCTGGCCAGGTGGAAAGGATGAATCGCACTATTAAAGAGGCACTGCGAAAAGTAGTAAATCATACTGGTAAGGACTGGCCTGAGAAACTACCTCTCTTCTTAGCTGCCATTCGCAGTAGTGACAGGCTGAGAACTAAGATCCAGCCACACCAAATTCTTTTTGGACAACCAATGAAGTTAATAATTGATCCTGAACATTTTACTGTACACTCAGAGGATCATCCTACAGCCACCCAGAATGATTATTTCCAATGGCTAAAACAATTACAAGAGGATGAAACCACATTACAGTACAGGATCAATCAGGCTATTGAACATATGAATAAAAAAATGTAAAAACAAAGAACCAATGAACCCACTTTATGGGAAGTTGGAGATCGAGTAATGTATTTAAAATTGGATAAGAAGGATCACACCTTAGAATCTAAATGGGTAGGTCCATATTCCATAGTTGACCGTCTCAGCCCTTTGGTATACCGCATTGAGAAAGATGGTAAACTTAAATGGGTACATATATCCCAGATAAAACTGCTTTCTTAATAGCATGTGCTTCATCCCTTCTAAGTATCACTGTCATCAAATCCCATATAAAGAATCTGAAGAACTTCAGCTGATTGCCTCCAACCGAAATACTGGTATCATAAACTAATCAACAATTTTATTTTCCTCTCACAAACTGCGCAAGGTAGAAGCTGATTGAAGGACATAACAAAAATATTACTATTTTGGGGATTCCTGGCACAATTATTCACCTTGGGAACTCCAATGCACATTGGGGGATCCAGTGGTTTAATTTTACCACTGGAAACCAGATCCAAATTGTATCAATATCTAACCATATGTTACATGGATCCTTTGAACTACTTACATTACATGTCTGGGTAAATATCACACCCTATGATCATGATTGTATATTTAAGGTAAGCTCACCTACCCAGCCTATAATAGATTACAATCATCATTGTCACCTCGTCCTCCCTGGATACCATACATTCCCACCCTTTAAACCAGGACCCCTAGAGACTCAGACAATAACAGCATGGATAAATGAAACCAAATAGTAGGAAGTACAACAGTACTGTTTTTAAATGGTCCACAACCCATAAAAGTACCCTGTCCTCATTTGCTTAAGATGCAGCCTCCCATAGAGGCATAAGTGGCACCGTTAAGTGTGTGAAAGCTGGCTGACCCCCTTTAATAGATTACAAGCAGCCAGTAGGGAGAGGGTAAGTACTGCTCATGGACACAGTAGCCTGAATTTTTCCACTATTTCTTTTCCTCTACCTCAAAGCAGGAAAATCCTGCTCCAAACCAGTCAGTACTACCCAGATAACGGGAGCATGAAATTTTACACTTACCAATCAAGTATTAACACGCAAGGGTCTTTTTCTAAATGTGTATAAAAAGTTTGTAAAATTTGTGTAAGACACAGTCTTTTGTACCAAGGTACAGGCTCTCCTTTTTCTGCAGAAAAAAGCATTTTCCCTTATCCCTGTCAGGCTGTTAATTGGCTCTCAGCTAGGCAGACCCAATATTTCGGTAACAGTTTCTGGCGACTCCAGACGGGACTCTCCTAGCTCGGACATTGGACTCCGGACAACTGCGGCGAACTAGGAGCGGGGCCGCTGGGGTGCTTAACCCCTTTTCCTCACTTCTCCGCGGCCCCTGGGGCTCGTTCTCCGATAAGGTGAGCCCTAATAGGATAAGGAAATACTATCTGGTTCTGGTTAGAGGCGGGCCTTTTATCTGGTTATCTGGTTCTGTTCTGTTTAACCAGTTACTGTTGTTTTTCTGCTCTGTATACATTTGGGTGTTAGGAGTGTGGGTGGAACTGAACCTCTCGTTTGTAATGCCTCGGAGTGGAAGCCAAGCGTGCGAGGAAGCTCTGAGGTCGAATTAAAATCCTTCTGTCCCATCCCCTGTAGCGGTCAGTGTAATAAAAGTAAAAAAACCTGAATTAAACTGTAATTCCCTCTGTTCTCTGTGTAATTCTCTTTTCTGTTTAAGTGTCAGCAGACAAATGGGTGGGTCTCTAAATAAACCCTCTAAAAATAATCCTTTAAATCATATGTTAAGTAAATGGCCCCTACCCAATATTCTAAAAGGAATGTCAAAAAAGCACTTTTTACAAATTTGCACCAAAAATTGGCCAGTCCTGGGAACTGCATGGCCCAAGTTTAGCTCCTTTAATATTCCGACTCATTTAACCCCTTTGTGCCTGATATTAAAGGATCAAGCGCCAAGTCAAATAAATGATTAGTTTTTGTAAAACAATAAAGCTCATCGTCACTTAAAGAAGGCGCACATTCAAGCCCCTCTATTCCCAAAAGCCTCTGCCCCTCACGAAGCTGATTGTTGGGAGGATATTTCCCCCATATATTGCCCCAGACCACGGCCACCTTTGGCGGTCGCATCATTAACTGTGGCAAATTCAGTATCCTCCTCTACAAAGCCCGAGACAGCAGGTGTATCAGGACAGGTTCCGCCCATAAAAATTAAAAAAGCCACAATTCAAGCCAGTGAGCTAACTAGTAAAGCGACAAGTGGTGGGTACACTTCTTCTCTAACTACTGTCTTTAGTCTGTCTTATACAAAACAAAGAGCTGTCTATAAAAAAAAAGCAGTTAATATTCAGGAACCCCTTTGGACCATCCCAGTCCCCACAACGGATGGGAATGTGGTAGGCCGTTATGTCGATGTCCCTTTTACTACTGCAAATCTTATGAACTGGCAAAACACTACGCCTCATCTTAAAAACGACCCGGACGTCGTTCACAGGTGATTCCGTGCTATTTTTCAATCTCATAATTCTAATTGGCAAGACGTGAGCCAACTTTTAGATTGCCTACTGCACACAGAGGAGAAGGAACAAGTCCTAAGGAGGGCCAGGGAGGCTGCGAAGGCTGCCGGTAATAGACGCAATATTATAGCTCTTACTAACCCTACTCAATAAAACCCAAATAATTCAGCCCACCAAGCAAACTTAAAAATAATTCCTAACCCATATTTTAACAAGTATAAAACAAGCAAAAAAAACCTCTAAATTAGTCTAAAGTCCATAATATTATACAAAAAAAAAACAACACCCTTCTAACTTTTATAAAAAACTTTATAAAGCATTTTGTACTTTTACTAATATAAACCCCAAGGCTGCAAACACACAGTCCACAGTCAAGCTTATTTTTATCTCACAGTCAGCTCCGGATATTAAAAAGCGGTTGCAGCAGCTCGAGGGGGCTAAAAAAAAATCTCTAAAGAAACTGGTAAGCATAGCCACCCGGAGGTATCACACAAGAAATAAAGTTTCAAAAAAACAAACAAGTGAGAATGCTAGCAGCCCTTGTAAATGTGGTGGAAACCGAAAGCGAATAAGGAGGGGGCCCCAAGCAACGTTAATAAAAAATGTCATTACTGTAAGCAACTTAGTCACTGGAAAAGAGAGTGCCCAAACCAACGTACCGAACTACAGCCCTGACTTCAGTACCAGATGTCTGTGGACAGAATAGAAGCTGTCAATAGTGAGGAATAACAGCGACCCGGGGGTCCACATGTTACCTATTCAAATAACTTTACCGCTTATGTTTGTTCCTCGACTGACCCCCAGGTCCATTTAACTTTGGAAGGAATCGTTTATTCTTGTCTTCTGGACTCTGGAGCTGCCCTTTCCACTGTTACTGCTAAGTCAAAAAAAAAAAAAACAACCTTACAAATAAAAGCATTCCAGTAATGAGTATAAGCAAAAAGCCGTTTAAGTGTCCTGTATTGCAAAAGGCTGCTGTACCCATTGAACAGCAGCCAATGGAGATGTGCCCATTCCAAATGCTAACCTAAAGCTATACACAGATGGCTCTGCACAAGTAGTGAAGGGCCAATAAGTATCTAAATTTGCCACAACTACTCAGTTTAATGTATTGCAGTCTGCTCCCTTGGAACCCTCCACCTCAGCCCAGGCAGCAAAATTAATAGCCCTCACCCAAGCATGTAAGCTGGCAGCAGGTCAGTCGGTAAACATATATACTGACTCAAAATATGCCTTTAGTGTTTGTCACGCCACAACTGTGGGCAAAACGCGGATTTATCACCTCCACTGGCACAAAAATTACACATGAGCCCTTAATTCTAAAACTATTAAAAGTCATTCATTTGCCATCTCAAGTTGCTATCATCCATGTATGGGCACATCAGAAAGGGAATGATCCCACCGTCTGTGGCAACCGACTGGCCGATTCAGCTTCAAAAGCAGCTTGCCTACAGCCCTATGTTGCCCATCAAATGGCACTCACGTCCTCTCTTCCACCAACTCCAGTTCTAGCTCCTTTTACCCCTGAGCCATTAAAAATTAAGCATTAAAAAAGTATAAAAGCCATCAAAACGCCACAAAAGAGTGGCAACTACCAAATAAAAAAAAGGCATTCCCCAAGCTGCTTTGTGGCTTGCCCTACTTAAACTGCACCAAAAAACGCACAGTAAAACAAACGCTATAGCAGCTACCGTAAATAAACCTTGGTATGCCCCTAAAGTGTTCCAAGAAGCTAAAAAAGTCCTTACTATCTGTGATATCTGTGCAAAATTCAATCATGGGGGGAACCTAAAGGTCCCCCCGAAGCCAAATTATGGGCATACATGCCCTTTAAACAACTCTAAATTAGCTATTCAAAAATGCCTAAGTGTCAAGGCTACAGACATGTTCTTGTAATTGTGTGCCAACTGATGGGTTGGGTTAAAGCATTCCCAACAAAACAAGCAACGGCCTTAAAAGTAAAAAAAACCCTATTGAACCATGTCATTCCTAGGTTTGGCCCTCCTAAGTCTATTGACTCCGACCAAGAAACTCATTTTACTGCCCAGGTTATTCAAGCCCTTGCAAAAGCCCTAAGTATTACCTGGCTTTTACACACACCTTAAAAACCACCATCTTCAAAACAAGTAAAAAAAAGAAATCAAACTTTAAAACTTAAACTCTCTAAACTATGTGCTCAGACTGGGCTACAATAGCTTCAAGCCTTGCTTCTGGCCCTTTTGGCAGTTCGCACTGCCCCCAAAGGCCAGCTCCGTCTCTCACCCTTTAAACTTTTATTTAGCAAGCCAGACACTGAAATTGCTAATCCAGGACCTGTAACTAATTTAGCCACTTGGAGTAACAAAAAACTAACCAAATATATTGTTTCCCTCCAAACTACTCTCACATCTCTCCACAGGTACTCAGCTCAATTTCAGTCCCTACCCGCTAATGTCCCTGCCCATCGAATCACGCCAAAAAACTGGGTCTATATAAAAAAGTAAAAACACAAGTCTCTCCAGCCCTGGTAAGCGGGCCCTTTCCAGGTCCTCCTTACTTCTCACACTGCAGTTCGAGCATGGGAAAATAATACTTAAATTCATCACACCCGAGTCAAGCTAGCCTCTGGGCCAGGGCCAAAAGCAAACAACTCCAGACCTCAAAAAAGCCCCGCCTGCTCTTCCCACTGCGACCCACAAAAGCTGAAAGCAAACAATACCTGAAAGGCTAAGCCTCTCAAAAAACTAAAGCTCCTGTTCTGACAAAATAAGTCCTAAGACTTTACTAACTATAAATTTCTAAAAAGTAATACAATAGTTACTTGTTTTCAGTTTGCCCTTTATACATGCCAACCCCCACCCAGCGATTGATTCCTTACAGCAGCTGGCTATATTGGAACACCTGTCTGATTGCTGGCTGTGCCACCAAACTCATTCTAAAAAAGAATAATAAAATTGTAGGCTGTTCCTGCAAATCTCTCTAAAGTATTCTCCTTGCAGGTAGTACGAAAAACTGAATGGGCCTAAGCAAAAAAATACCAATATAATAAATACAAAAAAGTGTCTAAAATTTAATATTGTTACTAAGCAGCTAAAAAAGTCCCTCTTTTTAATATCCTTAAAATTAAATATAACCTTCCCCTTTGTTTAAAAAATACTAAAAAAATTTTTTTAAAAATAAAATACCTTCCCCTTGAGGCCTGTGACCAAACCCTTCAGTTTAATATCAAAACTGAAACGTTTCCCCTTGTAAATACTTCTGAGAACGCCCCAAAACTCCCTTGCCTCCTAGATGGCGCCTTTACTGTAAAAGCAACAGGCATTCTTTATCAAGGGAAATAGATCTCCTCGTTTCTCCTGCTGGGCCCTGTAAATAGTACTCATACATTTTATATAAATGTTTCTCTGGCATTGTGTTGCCTCACCCATCCCTTCAAAAAATATCTAAATGCCCACAGCCCATGGAATCGCTTGCAAGTTTTACAGCTAAATTGTTTGCTGTTATGTATTGTGGAAACATCCTAAATGCTACCCATGCCCTAAAACGCTTAAATATCTCCCATTGAAAGTGCCAAAACTGCATGGTAAATACCCCCAAGCAGTAAAATGTATTAGTAACCCGACGCCACCGAGTCGCAAGAAATAGTCTTACTTTCTATTTAAAAACCCCTGGCTTGTATTTTATCTGTGGCCATAGCGCCTACAAAGCTCTCCCTCCCGGCTGGTGGGGTCGATGTGGTGTAGCCCGGGTATTGCCTAATGTTCAAATTAACACCACGTTAAATTCTAGTCAAATGCTCAACCTGAAAAGCTATTCTCACAAGCTTTTTACCCCCTCCATAAGGACTAAAACTAAGCACGCCAAAAATCCCTTAGTTGCTAAGCAAACAAAATTTCATTCCTTTGTCCGTACATTCATTCCTAAATTAAAATAGCTAAACTAAAAAAAGCAGTTGTAAATATTTCTACAAAGCTTAAAAAAGCAGCTAATGCATCAATAAATACTTTCCAAAAGTTGCAACAAAAAATTAATAAAGTAGCAAAAATAGTTATGCAAATAAACATGTACTAAATGCCATAAATGTTAAATTAAAAAGGGCTTGTGCTCACATCAAAAAAAAATGTTGCTTCTATGTTAATCACACTGGCTTAATTAAACAAAATTTACAGGCTATTAAAAATGCTGCTGTTGTTTTTCATGCTATATCTCTTAATCACACCTTTAATTTTAAAAACCTTCTCCCAGACCTTAAATCATAGTTTACTAGCCTTTTCCGTACAATTGTTAAATAAATTATTTTCTGTCTGTTCTTCCTATGTATTATTTAAATAGTAATACAATGTGCAAAATGCCTGTATAATGCTATAATCAAAAGTTCTGCTGTCCATAAAACAACTCAGTATCTGTCTCTTCTGCTTAATCGTAAATTACATAATGGGCCTGGCAATCTGGGCTTGCCAGGCCCAAAAAAAATATTGTAAAAGCTGGCTAACCCCCGCTTAACAGATTACAAGCAGCCAGTAAGGTGGGGGGGTAAGTACTGCTCATGAACACAGTAACCTAAATCTTTTCCTCTGCCTCAAAGCAGGAAAATCCTGCTCCAAACTAGTCAGTACTACCCAGATAACGGGAGCATAAAATTTTACACTTACCAGTCAAGTATTAACACGCAAGGGTCTTTGTCTAAATGTGTATAAAAAGTTTATAAAATTTGTGTAAAACAAAGTCTTTTGTACCAAGGTACAGGCTCTCCTTTTTCTGCAGAAAAAAGCATTTTCCCTTATCCCTGTCAGGCTGTTAATTAGCCCTCAGCTAGGCAAACCCAATATTTCAGTAACAATTGTAACTTTACACCTTTCAATAAATTGGAGCAGGAATAATTTAATTCTAACTCGGCCAGAATGTGCACATTATAGCTCCCCCCATTTGAAGAATGGTTCAAATCCTTACAACCAGAACATCCTTTCCCTCATCAGCGATGAGGGATAACAGATACCTTGTTAGGAGGTATAGAAGCAGGGATCGGAATTCTAAATTTGGTAGATCTAGAAGAACTGAAAAATAAGGCCAATATGGTAGAAACATTCCATCATACAATTGTACAAGGGCAAGAGCACCAGATCGCTGAATTGGTACAAACTGGGGTAAACACAATGAACTTGCAATGGCATACTTGGAAAAATGTTAACCAGGCATTCTGGGCTCAATATGCCACCATGAGGGACATAGTGAACAAAACAGAGTTAGCTTTGTGGTGTTCCAAGCAACAAATATTAGCTATTATGCTGACAGAAAGTGAAATGGACTGGGTACGAGCTAAAGATATGACAGTCTTAACTCCTTTGCTGACAAAACATAAAAATAACCTTTTCCTCCCTTATGTTTCTGAATGGAACAAGGCCCTGGAATCAAATGTATACACATCGACCCTCATGGGGCACATCACTATACAAGTAATACGGGTCCAACCCCACAAATATAAAGTTACTCTGTGGCCCTTCATAGCCCTCCCAGTTCTCCAGGGCAGACATCCTTGAGCCCCTAGATTGGTGGAACATATTTGAATGAACAAGGGGAAATCATAGACCATCGCTTGTGTTCCAGGTGGACTGCACAACAATGGGTATGTACTACTTTACCAAAATTAGAAGAACCCTGCTCCTTACAACATAAAAGTTTGGCAACTTGTTACTAGCATAAACTAGATAACAGTACCACAAGAATGTATTTTGATAGGAAAAGTTGTGTCTGTGCCATTGCATTATAGAAGCTTGTATGGCAAGACAAATACATCTCAGAACTGCCAGTAGAACAGTGTATGTGTAATATAACTATGTTAAAAACTCCCACCCTAAGCTATTACTTGCCAACTCATGAGGATAAAAGAACTAACACGCTGGATACCAGTAATATTCTAGACTTTAACTTCACTTTGGGGGTCAATTGGACAAATCTGTACAGGAAAGTAAACAAATTAGCCAATTGACTGAAACTACATGGACCCAGGTTCAGACACGCAGTTTGGCTATTTTACATCAGGGATCTGAAATACTAGTATCTGCACAAGCAGAACAAATCATGACGCACCACTGGTATGATATTTTACAGGGATGGTCCCCGTCTTGGTCTTCAACTTTAAAAATTATGTTACATCAAATTGTTGTTTTCTTTATTCTGATAAGTTTAATGTTAATTATAATGTGTGGAATGTGCTGCTTCATGAAAAGACTGTTTTTTAAGCTAAAACCACAAGCTCACATTGTTTCCCTATATATAGCCTTAAAACAATTAGATAAAGTGTGACCCATTAAATACCCCTGGATTGAAGGATCAAAAGGGGGACAGTGTAGAACCGATGTGAATGAAATTGTTTTTAGTTATTCACTGTATCATTGTAACTCTGTTCACCATTTCATTACATTTGCCATATTACTTACAATGTAACTTCTGTCCACCATTCCATTACACTTGCCATTTTGCCTACATTGTAACTTCTGTGCACTATTGTAATTCAAAACCCATTTTAAAATGCTTACTCCATTTGGTGGAAGGCTTGTGCTGCAGCCTTCATTTTTGCGAGCCATGCTGTAATTTTATTAGTTTAGTTTAGCTGTGTGAATGAGGTATGTATGGGTGATAGAATTAACCTCCAGCGCCAGCCTGTCCTGATGAGATAAATTTCAAATTCTAATGGCTGAAGACCTACATAACAGCCCTAAACAAAGTAAGAAGCATCCACCCTAAAAAGAAAAGAACAAAAGAAACAACAGAAGTAAGATCAAAGCCAGATTCAAGGCTCTAAGTCACGCGTGCAATTAATGGGTGATCACTCACCGAACCCGAAGACAGCGTGACACAGCAAGACCTATAAACTTTAAATCCAAACTAAAAGCTTGTAAAAAAGAAGGGTGATATGAGATACTTTGGGTAACGTTCTGCTATCAACATCGAGGGGCATCAGTGCGCACCCGACAGAGACCCAGCTCCTCCTCGTGCCCAGCTTTCCTGGCCAGTTAGCTGCCACGAGCTACGATCCCCAGCTGCGAACTCAAGCCACAAACTCAAGCTACAGTCGGGACTGGTAACTATTCAGCAGCTGCAGAACATTTGGGGGATGTGTGTGTGAGAGTGTATGTGTATAAGTATTAAGGTATTTGCTAGTAGTTATAGATCATAATAAATGTGGCATCTTTGTCTTGACTCCTAAAATGATCCTGTGTAGTTTTGTCTGTACAATAGACAGTGTATAAAGAAAAGCTACAGCATCTTCCGCTTAAGGCAACAAAAACTTTTCTGAAGACATATACGGGAGAAGTTGTGCCCATGTTGGGCACTATTGATGTTAAGGTGGAGCTCAATGGACAGGCTGCTAAATTGCCACTGTTTGTGGTGAGAGGTAACTACCCAGCCTTAATGGGTAGGTCTTGGCTTGGGAAGATTCAGTTGAACTGGGCAGAAGTGCACTGGATGACTAAAGAAGAAACCAGTCTAACCCCTATATTAAGGAAACATGCTGCTGTCTTTGGAGAAGATCTGGGAAGTATGAAGGGAATCACTGTGACATTGAATATTAAACCTGACAGTCCACCAAAATATCTGAAAGCTCGAACTGTGTCATATGCCATCAGGCCAAAAGTTGAAGCAGACCTGGAGCGCCTTGTCACCAATGGAGTCCTAGTACCAGTTACTCATAGCCCGTGGGCCACTCCTATCGTTCCAATAGTAAAGAAAGATGGCCTCTCAAGGTTGTCTTTGCCGGTCAAACATCAAGATAGTGCCCAAAAGGAAATCTTCTACTTTGAACAGATAGAGAATACACCCATCACTGCCACTCAGATAAAGAAGGCAACTCGCATTGACCCAGTATTGTCCCAAGTTATGGACCTGGTGATGCATGGAAAATCTTGACAAACCTCTCCAGTCTCACCTGACCTTGTTACCTACATGTCCAGGAGGACAGAGTTATCGGTCCAATCTGGTTGTTTGTTGTGGGGGAGACGTGTCATTATCCCACCACCACTGAGATCACAGATGTTAGAACAGCTCCATTCCGGTCACTGTGGAATAGTGTGCATGAAGGAAATTGCTCAAAGCTATTTTTGGTGGCCTGGATTGAACAGTGCTATTGAAGAGAAGACAAAAGCTTGTATGTCATGTCAGGGTGTGAGGAATGCACTCCAGTGGGCACCCCTACACCCATGGGACTGGCCTGAAAACCTGTGGCAACGTATTCACGTTGACTTTGCTGGCCCCCTTGAAGAAAGCATGTTCTTGGTGGCAGTAGATGTCCATTCTAAATGGCCAGAAGTCTCTATAATGCAGTCCACTACTGCAGATAGTACTATTCAAAAACCTCGGGGACTCTTTAGTCTTTTCAGTCTGCCAGAACAACTTGTGAGACACAACGGACCGCAGTTCGTTTCTCAGGAGTTTCAAAATTTTATGAAGGCAAATGGGATACACCACATCACTTCAGTACTATATCATCCATCAACCAATGGATTAGCTGAAAGATTTGTGCAGACAAAGAAACACGCTTTGAAATTAGCAAGGGGACAACACTCCATTCAAAAGCATTTGGATACCTTCTTACTCTCCTACAGAAACACACCTCGTGCTACGACCCAGGCATCCCTGTCCTTTCTAATGATGGGATGACAGCTGGTCACTTGCTTTGATCTGCTGAAACCTTCTGAACCCCGACAAACTGTGCAACATCAGCAGCAATATCAAGTCATCAGACGGGCACTCAGAGCAAAAGACCTAACCTTTAGCTCGGGACAGCCAGTTTTGGCTTGGAACAACACAAGAAGTTCGCCGTAATCCACCTAGAGACAGAAGGCATCCTCATCGGCTGGATCTTTAGCTAGGGTGAACCCATGGTTATGGGGCAAAATAATCCCCAGGGTTTAGCTGGGAATGGAGGCAGTCTATCCTTCTCTAGTCTAGTGTGTGTTTTATTTACGGGATGCTCTTATTACGAGGGGAGGAATATGTTGTGTATTTTATTGTCATGGTTTTTGTTCCTATTGGAACTGAGTTAGATTATTAGGGGATAGCCCAGCCAGCTTTGGCTGGTTAGGTGAGCTCTGTGTCGGTATATAAATGGTAGTTTTGTTAGTTGTCTGCTCTCTGCCTCAAGGAATTTCTTCCTAAATCTGCTGCCCCCAAGGATATAACAGTTTCACTGCTTAATTCCCTCCAATAACTACAGAGTTAATTTCTCACTGTCTTTCTTTCAACTTCCTCAAACTGCAGTTGCCTGCTTTTTTGGGCCTGATCCTTTTTTCTTGCTGCATTATTTCTTTCCATGGACACAGGCATTGTTTCAATACCAATTTAGCAAGGAGGGTGGGTTTTTTGATTAACCCCTCCTTTAATCTATTTATACATGCCTATTTACATACACACATTACATCTAGATGCATCTTATTTAATAATAATCTTTTTTCTATGTCCAGACTTAATACACTCTTCCCTTCAGGTGGTAACAACCCCTAAGCACCGGTGCATTATAAGAAAGGATAATAGCGGGGCTATGGACAACGGGAAAGATAGGGAGAACAACAGCATGAACAGCACAGTAAAATAGGGAAGGCACATTTACTGACCATAGGAATAATGACTTCTTGTTGAATTAAGGAGGTAATTACAGGTTAAATTCCTTCCTTGGTCTAGTTTGACAGAGGGTTCCACTGCACTTTGGGAAGGGTTCTTGCTGGGTTTAGGCAAATTTCAGCCAGTTGGGCAGACCCAATGTACCCAACCTGATTGGCATGATCGGCTCACAAGGCCCACAGGGAAGGAGAGACCTTAACCAGCAGCTCCTGTTGCAACGAGGAAGGGCTGGGGTCAATCTTCTCCTTTAAAGTGTCCTTCTGCAAAACTGCCAAGACCTCATTGTGAGCGGGATCAGGCACATCCAGATGCACACCATTTGGGGTACAGTAGATTGTACAATTTAATTTGTACACACAGCAAACCTTTTCCCAAAATATCATCAAGTAAACAAGAACTGAGGAGGAAGCATTATAGTTAGAGGATCGACAGAAATGATCAGAGATGAAGAGACAGGGTAGGGCACAAGAACGTTGCCCACCCCTACCGCTTGTGGAGTGGCCAGCATGGTAGGGACATTCCCTTTTCCAATGTCCCATCTGTTTGCAATAGTGACCTGTACCATTACTGGGTCCTGGGGAGGTAAATGGTAGGGACCTTGGTTTGGCCTTTTCCCCATCCCCCACAATGGATGACTATTGCGGGGTCCCTGCATGTCCTGGAACTGGAGGGTTATTAACTTAGTTATAATGTGGCGGTGATAGAGTTGGGTAGCTGCTAAAATTTAATTTAGATTCTTTTCTTTACTTGGTTTACAGGTGCTAATTTTGGCTCAATCTGCTTTCTTTGGGCAGACTGGGAGAACTGCTTCCCACAGCCTGTTTCTAATCCTATTTATTGTGTCCTGGTCGTGGTCTGGGTCCTCCATGGGCCACAGGGCTGCCTGATAAAGACAGATTTAATGTTTTCATGGGCAGGACTCCCTTCAAGAGCTGGTTTAAGTCTGCCCAGGTAGGGTTATAACAGTGCGTGACAGTTTTTAATTCTTTTTGGAATTTAAGAGGGTTTTCTTTTATTTTCAGAAAAGTTTAATTAAATTATACAATTCTGTGGGAGACCAAGGTGCATGCACAGACATCAAGGTCTCCTGACCTGAAGCACCAGTGCCTGGGAATTGGCACAAGGGGAACATTTCCTCAGTACAGGGGGACACTGAGGGATACATGTAAGGGCTTTTGATAATTAAGTTGCTTGATATTTCTTGCCCTTGGGGCCAATTGGGGCTGAGCACCAGCTCACTGCCTAGTTCCATCTGGGTGGAACTGCAGACTACGATTATCCCTAGTGTACCAATTCCACCTGTTTAAAATTTTACAGGTTGAGGGACCATAATTTGAGTACATGTATGTGGCAGGAGTGCGCTTCTCTGGCATGGAAATCTGCTTAGATTCCCCCTGCCCCCATTATGGATACCTAGCAGACAAACACAACCCAGCTGACAGGCATCCTCAAAGGGTTTAATATAAAACACTTAACAGACAGACTAGCATAGTGAACAAAACATACAAAACACACCACATTTACCATGTGTCCTTTCGCCTCCTGTTACCATCAGTCGAGGTGTTACCCCCTGTCACCGTCACTTGGGGTGTAACTCTCAATCATCCCAGCATTCACTCCAAAAGAGTTGGACATAAAGATGGGGGCCCCGCATACCCCCTTCTGGCAAAGAGCACCGGCCCGTCTTTAAGAGAACAGTGTCGGCTACCTTCGTATCTCTGGGATGGTGGGTGGATTCCTGGGACTCCCCCTCTCTCCGAGCAGGGGAGGGAGCCCAAGGCTCCAAGTGGGATAATCGGGGACAAGAACTCAGTCACAGAGTCAGTTCAGGAAGGGGTCAGGGAAGAAAGACACTGTGGTCCCCATACGCCTTCCTTCAGCATAGAACACCAGCCCGTTTTCAAGAGAATGGTGTAGGTTACTCTGCTGCCTCTGGGTCAGTGGGTGGTTTCCCGGAGCTTCCTCTCTCTCCAAGTTGGGGAGGGAGCTTAAGGCTCCTGGGGGGAAAATAAGAGAAAGGGACCCTGCAGCCCTCACTCATTCACTGCAAGCACTGGCACACCTACAGGCTTTTAGCTCCAATTAATGGCAGCTAGTTTTACGGCCCCTCCACTGTCTGCCTATTGCTGACAGAAGCCTTGGCCAATCTTATCTTTAGGGCCACTCTGGGGGCACTCACTTCCCCGGCGTCCGTAGTGGCCCCTACCTTGGGGGGTTCCAGCCCCAAACCTATAACAGAACAACCTTCACAGCACACTGGAATACAGAACAGAGGTCTGTCCATGACCTATCTATTCCCAGGGAATCAGAACAGAAGAGAAGGGTGTCAGGTATGTCTGTCAGCAAAAAGTTCAGATCTAGAGTGCAACTCACCCAACCCTGAGTCTATGGGCAAATCCTTCACCAGAAACCCATGATAGAGATTTCAAAAGGTCTCTTACCCTTCAAATGGGACCTGAGTCTGGTGGGAGATTGCCCGTGGTCCTCTGGTCTGGGGAAGTCATCTGTGGATCCCGGACGAGCCCCCAGATTGTTGTGGAAAATTAACCACACAATTTATTTTGGATCAGACATGCAAGGAGAGTCAGCATGGCCCTATGCAAGGTGGTAAGCTGCTCTGCCTTCCAAAAATTTCTAGCCAGATTATAAAGGTTAAAACCACAGACAAATTACACACATTGTACATTAATTACCTTATTTGGAATATATTGCAAAATTAATATAGGACAAAAGCAAAAACA
Organism: Aldabrachelys gigantea; assembly: GCA_026122505.1. NCBI lineage: Eukaryota > Metazoa > Chordata > Testudines > Testudinidae > Aldabrachelys > Aldabrachelys gigantea. Next base: position 15,211,014 of record CM047489.1, on the reverse strand, counting down.
CTACCCCCTCCAAACTCCCCGCCCGTTACTCACTGTCTGAAATCGAGGTAAATTAGATCCACTGCATTTCCTTTGTCTAAAAAATCTGTTACCTTCTCAAAGAAGGATATCAGGTTGGTTTGGCACGATTACCTTTTGTAAAACCTTGTTGTATTTTGTCTCAATTACCATTGACCTCAATGTCCTTAATTACTTTCTCCTTCAATTTTTTTTCCAAGACCTTACATACTATAGATGTCAAACTAACAGCCCTACAGTTACTCAGATCACTTTTTTGTCCCTTTCTTAAAAATAGGAACTATGTTAGTCATACGGTATAACCTCTGAGTTTACCGATTCATTAAAAATTCTTGCTAATAGGCTTGTGTCAGTTCCTTTAATATTCTTGGATGAAGATTATCCGGGCCCTCCGATTTTGTCCCATTAAGCTGTTCGAGTTTGGCTTCTGCCTCAGATGTGGTAATATCTACCTCCACATCCTCATTCCCATTTGTCATCCTTGCATTATCCCTAAGATCCTCATTAGCCTTATTAAAGACTGAGGCAAAGTATTTATTTTTAGATATTGGGAATAAAGGAGCCTTAGGCTGTCTGATCCAAAATAAATTGTGTGGTCAATTTTCCACAACACTACATAATGCGAGTAACTTCTTCTTTATCTCTGACATCTCTGTTTGTACATTTGCCAACATGGCTTGGCCTCACTGTCATATTCACCTTTCTTTCCCAGCAGATAAAGCACACAAAGAGAACCATGATGGCAGAGATTGTAAGTCGCAATAGGAGCTTCAGATTCGGCACTATGAATGCCCTTTCCAAGCAGCCACCGGCAAGTACATTCTGACTGTAGCTGGCTGAGTCCTATAGAAGGTGACCCCAATGTCCTCATGAACATACTCAGGGAGCTCACCTCATGGTTATCTGAAGGGTGATATTATTGCCTGCTCTTTGTAAATACAGCTGGTTGAAGTTTTTCCACAAATTTTTGACCAACTTTTTTTAATGCAAAACCAGTTTACTTTTCCCCCAAAGAGTTGATAAATAATGATCTTCGTAGTCATTCTACAAAAATAATGTTGAAATGAAAGAAAATGTTTTGTTTTGTTTTGAATTAACAGCTTTGCCTTGGCTGTCAATGTCCAAAAATGGAAGGAAAATGTTTATTTGAAACTAAACATAGCAAAGTTATTTGTGTTTCTAACTGATAGTTTTGTCTCATTTTGGTTCTAAAAACTCAAAACAAAGGAAAATGTCAAGTGAAAATGAGATCAATGAATTTTTTTGTTAAGTTTCATAATTATTGTTTTAATCAAAACACTGACATTTTCCATAACAAGTTTTGAAAGAAATAATTTTATTCTCAATTTTTTGTGTCAATAAACCTGGATTGCCCCTGCTGCACAGATCTAAATTCGAATACCTCAAGGCAGGAACCACTGCTGTGGGAACTGCCCTGCTTCAGGGAACCATCACTATTCAGGACAGCACCCAAGTACAAACTTAACTTCAAACAGACATTTTAGTTCCAGCAATGGGACTTCAGCAGAAGCTTAAAGTTAAGCACATACATAGCTGTTGTCCTGAATAGGTTGGACTTGAGCACATTCTTGACAGCATTCCTGAGTCAGGATGAGAGATGTGTACAGCATGCAGAGACGTGTGCAGAGCTTGTCGAAAAATACCCAGTGGAAGAGTTTTCCATCTGAAAATTCTGTTTCTTCAAAATCAACAAGGTGATTAGATATTTCTGAATCAAAATGTTGCTGAATTTCTGTTCCATGAACATTCGAAATTTTGACTTGTTGTCCTGGTACAGGATGAAAATAAAATGTGAAAGATCAGTATTTCTCACAGGACAAAAATGTCATGTTCCCACAAGCTCTTGCAGCACATACTGTATTGGTATTGCTCTGGCAAGAGCCATTAGGTGACACTGTTACACAAAGTCTGACACCATCTTTTCCTTGCTATGTGAGAGGTTCACACAGCCTTTGCAGACATACCGTGTAGGTGTTGGTTTGCTGATGCAGATGCTTTGGGGAACTGGGGCAAACAGCCAGGTTGGGGCTCTGTTCTTGGGGCATGGTTGAGCCCTGGGAACTGAGCATGGGTATTGGGCTGAGATTCCTGAACAAGAGGTTTGCCCGCATGCTGTTTGTGATACCTCTGTTCCAGGACTGGACCACAGAGTGTAAGGAACTAATTATATGGAGAGAAAGAACTTGTGAGCCCAGGTGCAATGATGCCATCTGGTGCCTCCTCCCAGAACAACAACAAATAGAGTGAGTGGAGAAGGAGGAAATAATTCACTGAATTTAGCAGAAGTTTAGCAGAGGGGGACAATGAACACCAGAAGAAACTTGCCCATCAGAAGGGTTTAGGATTCCCTCTTTGCAAGATCCATTTTCCTGCCCTGCAAAGATGCAGTCCAGTTTAGCAATGCTGGTTAAATCCTGGGAGAGCTGAAAAGAGAGAGAGCACCACATTGGACAAGTCCACCACTTTACTGCATCATCAGGTGCTTCCTCTACGTCCATTGTCCTTGTGATCACACTCAGACTGGGGGTTCCCTAACCCAGGACCCACCTTTCCCTAAATAGATTTCAATAAATAAAGAAACTCTTCAGAATCATTTATCTTTGAGGGAGGAACGTCCGACACTACCACAGCTGGAGTCATCTCGTAGGCAATAAATTCATAAGAAACCAGAGCAGACCATGGCCACACTCCAGGCCCATAATGAGGACAGGAATCAATTATTCTCCTTATCCATTGAAGGTAGGACAGGAAGTAATGGAAGTAATCTGCAGCAAGGGAAATTTAGGTTAGATGTTAGAAAAACTTTCAAATGATAAGGGTAGTTAATCTCTAGAATAACTTCCAAGGCAGGTCATGGAATCCCCATTTTCAGAGGTTATTAAGAACAGGTTGAACAAATCCCTGTCAGGGATGGTCTAAGCTTACTTGGTCCTGCCTCAGCACAGGGGGAGGGACTTGATGACAACTTGAGGTCCCTTCCAGATTGTACTCCTGGAGGAATTATTCACCAAAAAATTAAAAGTTTTGCACATAATATTTGAAAATTCTGCAAAATTCTGCATATTTTATTTGTCAAAATAACACATTATAAGTATGCCAATTACTATTATTTTGGTAATTTATTTCAAAATATCTGTCAGCAGGTATGCCTATAACAATACAAACCAAAAAAGAAAAAGATTCAGGAATTGCTTTTTTGGCAAATAGATTCCTTATGAGACATATTAATACAGAATTTTGTGTAATTCATTTAAATGACAATAGAGAACTCAGAGAGGTATTTCCTGCACCTGTCAGAAGCAATGTAAGAGCTTGGGCATGTCAGGGGTAATGGAGGAGCTAAAGGAAAGAGAAGAAGCCTAGGAGTGAACCTGAAGGGTGTTGGGTGTGGGTAGGAGGGTTTTCTTTGAGGGGGGATTGTTAGGGTATTGGGAAGCCTCCTCCACACAAACCCAGGCTGATCCCAAGCCTCTCCCATTCGGTCAGGCACTTCTGCCCCTGTTACCATACATCTCTGCAGCCCTCCTCCCTGTCCCCAGGATTAGCGATGTCACCCCATTAGCTCCTGCGTCTATGTTCCAGGCTGTCCCCCGCACTAGCCATTCTGACCCCCAGTCTGTGACACACATACACCCCGCAGCAGCCCTGGATGCCCCACTCTGTCCTAACCTGGCTCTGTGGACAGGGTGCTGGGATGCACTTCTATTCCTGAGGGAATTCTGCATCACTGGGTGTAGAATTTTGTATTTTCCCACATACAATTTTTTTTTTTTGCCTAAGGGCTACAGTTCGATCTTTTGCCCACCAAAGGAAGCTGTGGTGCTAGAACTGCTGGCATGAACACAGCTGGCTGTTCTTGTGCCACAGCTGCCTTTGGTGGGCAATAGGTGGAACTGCAGCACTTTTTGGGCACAATGTTTTTTAAACAGGAAAATACAAAATTATGTGAGACAGAGGGAATTCTGTGCAGCCAGAGATGTGCAGAATTCTCCCAGGAGTAAGACTCACATTTCTATCACATTCCTGTCCCCCACCTGCCTGGGCTGGAGAATCTTGAGCTGAGATGGGTGAAAAATTAGGAGTGGATGGTTCAACATGACAAATTTTGAACAAAGATATGTTGTTAGAAATTTTTCATTTCAGATTTTGGGAATGGATGATTTTCAGCATTTGGATTTTCAGTTATTTGTTATTTAATTGTTGTGTGTTCATCACCCCATTGCTGTCATGATGAGTTGCTGGGCAGGACTGAGCTAAGATACAGTCTCTCTCTCTCTCTCTCATGCTCATGTGCATGCACACACAGAGATGCCTTGTTGCTGAGGCTGAGGCACTTGACAGGGCTGAGTTAGGATCTGTTCACTCTCCTAGAAGCAAAAAAGAGCCACCATGGCTAAACAACAAAGACAAATAAGCAGGGAGAGGCAAAAGGCATCCTTTAAAAAATGGAAGTTAAATCCCAGTGAGGAAAATAGAAAGGAGCATAAACACTGGCAAATGCAGTGTAAAAATAAAATTAGGAAGGTCAAAAAATAATTTGAGGAACAGTTAGCCAAAGACTCAAATAGTAATAGCAATTTTTTTTTTAGTACATCAGAAGGAGGAAGCCTGCTAACCAACCAGTAGGACCACTGGACAATTGTGATGGTAAAGGAGCACTCAAGGACGATAAGGCCATGAGGGAAACTAAATGAATTCTTTGCATCAATCTTCATGGCTGAGGATGTGAGGGAGATTCCCAAACCTGAGCCATTCTTTTTAGGTGACAGATCTAACGAATTGTTCCAGATTGAGGTATCATTGGAGGAAGTTTTGGAACAAATAGATAAATAAAACAGTAATAAGTCACCGGGACCAGATGGTATTCATCCAAGAGTTTTGAAGGAACTCAAATGTGAAATTGCAGAACTACTAACTGGAGCCCGTAACCTATCATTTAAATCAGCTTCTGTACCAGGTAACAGGAGGATAACTAACGTGATACCAATTTTTAAAAAGGGCTCCAGAGGTAAACACGCTGGTAAGCCTGACTTCAGTACCAGGCAAAGTGGTTGAAACTATAATAAAGAACAATATTGTTAGACACATAGATGAACATAATTTGTTGAGGAAGAGTCAACATGGTTTTAGTAAAGGGAAATCATGCCTCACCAATCTACTTTGACGAGTCAACAAGCATGTGGACCAAGGGGATCCAGTGGATATTATGTACTTAGATTTTCAGAAAGCTTTTGACAAGGTCCCTCATCAAAGGCTTTTATGCAAAGTAAGCTGCCAAGGAATAAGAGGGAAGGTGCTCTTATGGATTGGTAACTGGTTAAAAGGGGTAGATATAAATGGAAAGTTTTCAGAATGGAGAGAGGTAAATAGTGGTGTTCCCCCAGGGGTCTGTTCCCAGGACAGAACAAGTCTTATTCAATATGTTCATAAATTATCAGGAAAAGGGGGTAGATAGTGAAGTGGCAATTGCAGATGACACAAAATTACTAAAGATAGTTAAGACCCGGCAGACTGCGAAGAGCTATAAAAGGATCTCTCAAAACTGGATGACTGGGCAACAAAATCACAAATGAAATTTAATGTTGATAAATGCAAAGTAATGCACACTGGAAAACATAATCCCAACTATACGTAAAAAATGATGGGGTCTAAATTAGCTGTTACCATTCAAGGAAGAGATCTTGGAGTCATTGTGGATAGTTCTCAGAAAACACCCACTCAATGTGCAGTGCCAGTCAAAAAATCAAACAGAAAGTTGGGCATCATTAAGAAACGGATAGATAATAGGACATAAAATATCATATTGCCTCTATATAAATCCATGGTGTGCCCACGTCTTGAATACTGTGTGCAGATGTGGTCATCCTTCTCAAAAAAGATATATTGGAATTGAAAAAGGTTTAGAAAAGAACAACAAAAATGATTAGGGGAATGGAGCATCTGCCATATGATGAGATATTAAGAAGACTGGGATTTTTCAGCTTGGAAACAAGGTGACTAAGGGGGAGATATGATAGAGGTCTACAAAATCATGACTGGTGTGAAGAAAGTAAATAAGGAACTGTTTTTTACTCTTTCTCGTAAGAGAAACACTAGAAATCACCAAATGAAATTAATAAGCATAAGGTTTAAAACAAAAAAAAAGGAAGTATTTTTTCACATAACACAGTCGACCTGTGGAACTCTTTGCCAGAGGATGTTGTGAAGGCCAAGACTAAAGGCCAGAGTATGTTGTGAGGGCCAAGTTCAAAAAAAGAACTAGATACATTCATGGAGGATAGGTTCATAAATGTTATTCGTCAGGAATAGTGTCCCTAGCCTCTGTTTGCCTGAAGCTGGGAATGAGTGACAGGGCATAGATCACTTGATGGTTACCTGTTCTGTTCATTTCCTCTGGAGCACCTGGCTTTGGCCACTGTTGGAAGACAGGACACTGGGCTAGATGGACTTTTGGTCTGACCCAGTATGGCCATTCTTATGTTCTCTTTTACCACCTCTAGGCCGGAATGCCACTTTTATAATATATTACTCTGACGCTGTTATGTTCGATGAATATTCAGTAAGGGATTTTTCCCTTTTTCCTTATTTGTATTTTCTCACCTTACTAATGTTGGAGTGTCTTTTTTCTACAGGTTATCATATCAATGATTTCAACTCATTATCATATATGTCAATTCGTTACCATGGCCCTCTTGTGATTAGGTATCACATTTGTTATTTCTGTCCTAACTGGTTATTTCTGTTTGTTCCAAGTTGTGGGGTACCTGTTAAGTTTAAAAGGGTGTGAACTTAAGAAAGCCTGCTATGCCAACCTACTTCAATGCATCCTTTGTGTTAAAAGTTGCCGCCATCTATGGACCTTGTGCTTTAGCTCATCACCATGTATCTAGGTGAAAGATCCCATACATATGTATGCTAACCTTTCCTTAGCTTGACCTATAGGATGTGGCCTGCAAGTCCCTTGTGTTGCAGCCAAAATATACTCCAATATAGACCTATAAACCTATTATAAGAAAACAAATAATCAAACCCATAAGAAACTTATAAGAAAAGATATATTGGCAAGCAAGCAAGCTAGATGTATCCCATGTACCTATTATGTACGTCCGTTCGTTGCTAGGACACTTCTGTGGTTGACTCATGTACCTGTGGTCAGAACTTCCCCTTAAACTCTATTTTCAGCTCCCCACATATTTGGGGTTTTCCATTGGGCCATTTATCTGTGCAAAATGTATCTGTTCAAAGTTCATAGGCCTCAAGCCTTATGCTAACTTGTTGATGCTAATGTCTTACATGATGCAGGCCCGTAGGTCTCTTGCATTTCCGCTAAACATAATGCAAAGCAGTAAATATAAGAAAAGCAAGCTAGCCCACTGAGCTACAGTAGCAGTAACTATAACAAAAGCAACCTAGTCCACTGGGCTATACTACTCCCACTAATAGGGAACCATCACACTATCTCACTCTTCACATTTTTCATATGAACTACTAGGGCTTGAATTGAATTGTGTGAAACTGGGACAGGTTTAAAATATTTTAAAAATAAAAAAAAAATATGAAAAATTTAATACATTTTATTTACAGCCTCATTATTCATATTAGCCTTCCTTGTCCTCCCCTGCAGGCAGAGAGGCACAGAGACTAGGATCGGGACCATATGTGTCCCCAAAAGACCAGGCCAACCCTTCAAATCAGACCAGATTCACCTCCCCTCGAGAATGACCTCCCTGAACTAGACCAGATCCAAATCTCTCCCCAGACCAAATCAGACCAGACCCAGATCCCTTCCCAGAATGACCCCTGCTCCAAACCAGACCAGACCCACATCCTTCCCCAGACCAAAACCCCTAAATGGGACCAGACCCCCTTCCAGCCTGAACCAGATCAGACCCCTCTATGAATTGAGCCCTCTCGACATGAACTTCCCCATTGCCTGCCAGAACAGGGCTTCTCCTTAACCTTTATTCCTGAACCGGATCCACACTGCACCCAAGCTGGACCACTCTTGGGAACCCCACTCCAGAGCCACCACTGCTGTCGATCTGCCCTGCTTCTCTGAACCAGGCCAGGCCTCACCTGACTGCAGCTTGGCCAAGTACATCTCCCTGCTGGACCTGGAGCATAGGTTGACCAGGGGAGCTGAGGGGTGCACAATATTCAAGTCCCCCCATGAGTGCTGGTGGGGTGATGGGCCAGGGGATGCTGTGGGAGGTTCAGTCTCCCCCAGGGATACTGGTGGGGAAATGGGGCTGGGGGCACTGCGGGAGGTCCAGTCTCCCCTGAGAGTACTGATGGGGGGATGGGGTGCTGGGGCTCCAGCTGATCTGTAGGGCCCGGGATGAGGGGGGCTACCAGGTGCAATGAGCACCCACTGGTTGGGATGCAAGTCTACCAGAGGCTGCCACCTCCTGTTCAGTATGGTCCAGGACTCCCACACACCCTGCCACCTGGCTCAGCCTCCTCATTTGAATAATGGCAGGGCCGGGGCAGATGCATGGGTCAAGGGAACCACATGCACAGCGCCCTCCAGCCCACACTCCCACAGGCCCAGTGGGGGCCTGAGAGCCCAGAGACGAGGCAGGAGCCATGCAATCGACACATGGATGCAATGAAAGAGCACAGCCATCTGCATGACAGCCAGAAAATCCTGACCAGGACCTGCCTAGCCCCTCCACCCCACACTCTGCCAAGCAGCTGGGGAAAAGTGGGTCTGGACACACCACACCGCCTCATGTTCACTGCCTCTGCACTGCTCAGGCCTGGCATGATGGGGCCGCAACACTCCCCTGAGCTCTTCAACTGGTGTGAGGCACTGACTTGCTCCGCCTTCAGCTGAGGTATAGGCAAACAGACAGACATCGCCAAGGTCCCCTCAGTCTCTCCTCTGCTGCCCTTACCACATACACTATCTGACCTAAAACATATCGGGTCAAATTTGTGAATAGTTTTGTATTGGCCAAAACTGTTTTTCTGTGTGTAAACTGTTTGTCATTAAATTTTCACCCAGCTCTACTTGTGAGAAAACTGTCAGTTTTTGTAGGGTCATTGCTGAGTGCCAGGACTGCACCCAAAGCAGTTTGTTTGAAAGCTTGTGACATTAGCTGGGCAAAAATGTTTAATACGTTGTTTAGGTCAGCTTCAGAAGTGTGTGTTGGACTCATAAATAGCAGCTAACAATTTGCTATTCCTTGGGCCAAAGAGCACGAGAACAACTCTCCAGCCTGGTGATTAATGCACACAGGAGCTAAGAGAAGCTGAGTCAAATCTTCTCTCTCCCTCTTTCAGAGGGGAGATTGGAATCCTTAGCTCCTTCTACCCAGGTGAGCCCCTCGATCCCCAGCTTGTAGAGTCATTCTCACTCACTCCTGTATGCCCCAATTAATATTTTGGTAGTTATGAAAAGTGGAACAGCCTCCACGGGAGAGCAGCCCACCCCAGAATGGCCTGTGCCCGGGGAGTTAGGATGCTCATGCTGAGATCAAGACCCTGCTCCAAAGTGGGGTTGCAAATGTGAGTCTCTCACATCTCAGGCAAGAGTCTGAACCCATGGGCAAAGGTTGGGCAGGCACTTTTAGAAAGGTGACCAGAATGAAATGTGTTCGATTACCTAAAAGAGACTTTCCCATTTGGCTGAGAAATTCCAAACATATTTGGAATCGATTCAAACACCTGCTCTGATTGTTCAGTTTGCTGCCAGACAGAAACATCCGTTAGTCACCCAGGTCCACCCACAAGTGATTCTGCAATAATACACAGACAAAACAACATCACAGAATCATGTAAACTCAGCACCAATGTCTGCAAAACACATACATCAAAAATGGTTGAAACCCCCAGACACTGACCCTGGAGTGGCAGCTCAGCTCTGGGATCCACTTCGGGATTGGGGTCACCACATCTGAAGGCTGCATATAGTTGGGGTGGTTTCTATTGTGTGGCTCCCAGCAGCTTCCCCTGGACCATGTTACTTTGGGGGGTCTCAGCATATCTGATGTGACATGAAGGATCTCCTGACAGGGCCACCTCTTCCCGTCAGCAGATCCCTGCCCCACAAAATAGGGAGCTTGGAAAGATGGGGGCAGGGCTGGCGTTTCCATTTAGGTGACCTAGGCAGTTGCCTAGGGCACTAGGATTTGGGGAGGTGACATTTTGCCACCCTCAGCAGCAATTCGGCTGTGAGGGGTCCTTCTGCGCTCCGAGTCTTTGGCGGTAATTTTGCGGCGGGTCCTTCACTTGCTTCGGGACCCGCCACCAAAGTGCCCCGAAGACCGGGAGCGCGGAAGGACCCCCCCGCAGCAGAATTGCCGCCAACGACCGGGAGCACGGAAGGGCCCCCGCCTAGGACGCCAAAAACACTGGCGCCGCTCCCAGATGGGGGCTTTTGTTAACCTCTAAGGAACACGGTTATGTGCAGGTGGGTGAGACCCCCTGGCACCCAGAGACTAAAAGGGTGGCTCCCCTAGGCTCTGGGCTCCCACCTCCCCTAGGCCCTGTCTGGGCTCTCATCTCCCTCCCCCCACTGTGCTGTTTCTATTCTGCTCCTCTCCCCTCTCCACACCCTATTTCTATCCCTTCTCCTCCCCCCGTCTCCACCCCCTTCCCTTCTCTGTCACCTCCCCATTTCTACCTTCCCTTCCCCCTACCCAGCCCCCAGCCCCTCCCTCCATCCCATGGGCTCCCTTTTATCTGAGGGCTTTTCCTGACCCCTCCCCCCAGCAGGAGATCCTCCCTCAACTCCCCACAACTCACTCCTCCCAGCTTGACAGTTGTACTTCCCCCATCCTCTCTTAGGTAACAGTTAGGGTCCCCCCATCTCGCTCCCCCCAGGTGACAGTTGGCCATTCCCCCCCGTTGACGGTCCCATCACTGACTCTGCTCACCAGGCCCCTCCCGCCACAGGAGTTTCCCAAGTCACTGCTGGCAGCTCTGGCCCATCCCTCACACTTGCCACACCCAGGGCTGGAGGGTTCAGCCCGTCTCAGCAGGGCCCCACCAGGCTCCAGCAAGTCTCCAGGTCACAGAGCAAAGGGCCACGGAGCCCCTGACTGTTTTCTGTACTAGTGATGTCACCGCACCCTGAAATGCAAACACAGGGGTTATGCTGGCATTGCTCAGCCATGGCCAGACACCCAAGTGAGCGTGGAGAAGAGACGGGCTCTGCCTGCTGAGGTGCCAGCGCTGGAGAGGCACCAGGCAAAATTCCCACCTTTTTGAGCCAGTCTGGAGTCCAGCTGGCCCAGGGACTGTGGGGCTCCTGGTTTGTTGGGTGTATCTGGTTTTTATTAGCCAGACAAGGCTGGTGAGGTCAAACCTTCTATTGGACCAACTTCTGCTGGTGAGAGAGATGCTTTCCAGCTACAAGGCTCTGCTGTCTGGGACCTACATGGCTACAACCATACTGCAAAGAATGGTTTTATGGTAAGGGATGCTGGGGTAGTGAGGACCTGAAGGGGAAAGAGTCAGTGGCCACCCTGCCAAAGGAAAGACTGGCTAGCAGGAAAGGTGGGATTCAAACCTATCCAAGCAGAATACAAGGGATCAGCCTTAACTCTTTGGCTATCTCTTTGGCAATAGGACAGCTTTCTCATGAGCTGTCATTTAGTCAGATGAGTCCAGGCACCCAAGCAAATTTACAGAGGAAAACACAGATCCGGTCTTCAGGATGCCAAATCCAAAGCTATATCATGCAAGATGTCTCACTGGTTAAGAACTACTAATTCATTGTGTGCTGCACCTATGTGTTTGAATCTTCCTTTGGTTGTTGGCCATCTTCCCTTTTTTCATGGAGGTTCCCACTGGCTAGTTCTTCCATATCTCTTCTTCCCAGATGCCAAAAGAAGAAAAGTTCTCCATAAACTGAGCACCACAGCACTTTCTACACCAGCTAGAACTCAAACTCATCTTGCAAGAATGTGACTGATGCATGAAGCCTCTATACCACTGGTCTGCTTGCAGGCCTCCCCTGCTATGTCTTTTCTACCCTGAGTTGAGTTCCTGGCCTTGCCTGACCAAGTGATAGCTGGTGGCAAAAGGGCCCTTTTGGCTGACACACTGACTGAGTGGTTACGGTGCTGTATTGCTAATGCATCATGCTCTGTGTGCCTGGGGTCAAATAGTACCAAGAGAAACAGTTGTGGAAAGGAGTAATGACCCTCTATGACGTATTAACAGTAGTGTCATATGTAAGACACAGGTGGTAAGTGGTGTAGTCTGAGCTGGAGTACTGTGTCCAATTTTGAGTACCACACTTTAGGAAAGATGTCGACAAGTTGGAGAGATCACAGAGAAGATCAATAGAAATGATCAAAGGTTGAGGTAAGCAGAGTCTGAATGAGATCTCCTCTGACATCTAGTGATGAGCTGGAGAAGAAGATATCAGAACCCGACCTTGTTTGCATAACCACACCAACTTGTTTTAAATGTGCAACATGATGGAGATGCTTTGACAAATTTATCACTTTTGGCTGATCTTGGATTGCAATTCACTTTGTTATTGAGTGCAGAGGTAATAAATTGTTATTGTTGTGTGACTCAAGGGGTGCAGAACTCTGCTGGGCATGCCCTGATTGAGGTGTTCCCCTCAACTTAACTGAGCATGCTAAGCAAGGGGCATGGGTGCCAACTACCAGTGGAGTGGAGTTAGGTGGGGGAGGGGGAAATAGGTGTTTCTTTTGGGTGATATGAGCCTTGTCTAAGAGTCCTGGACACAATTTGATCCTCCCTTCTCCACTGTGTAATCACAGCTCAATTGAGAGACTTTTGTTAAGGATCACAAGAAATGAAATCACTGATCAACCAGGTCTAAGTATTAGACGTCCTATGGGACTGTGTCTCTAGTGAAAGAGACTGCCCAGCCTGCCCTAGCAATGTAACAACTGAATCACTGGGAGCTGTGTTAAAGGGTGGGACTTCAAGACATCCCAGTAGTAGAGATGGCAGTGGTGGTGGAGCAAGCAAGCTATCAACTGATGGAGCAGGCAACCAACAGAGAGAGTGAGTGACCAACTGGTGGAGGCAGCGTGGGCGAGTGAGTGGCAGCAGAGCGATGGACAGTGGAGTGTGCTGAGATGCCTTCCTCCCCCACCCCCCATCTGTGAGGTGAACACACGAAAATGCATCTCTGAACTCTGGGTCTTTGCTGACCAAGGACAACAACTGTGAATGGAATGGGTGTGGGGGAGAGGGGAGTAGCATGTTGAAGGAAATTTTATTTGTTGGACTTGCTGTTGATTGCCTTGTGTGTGTGTTCTTTCTATGTGCTGTCCAGCTCTGAACAGATAACTCATACAGCAGAACTAGATAGTACTATCCAGTGTTGTTAAGTGCTGAAGACTGGACTGTGGTTGCCTCAGTAATGTTGTTCCGGCTGCCCTGCTCATCTGTGCTTAGACTCCAATGTTGTTATTATTAGCAGCAGATACGGAAACCTGCTAATTCAGCAGACCTTGATGTTACTCATAAAGAAAGACCACAGGCGTGGTTCAGTGACAAAGGCACTTAGCCAGGATTATTGCCCTTGAGGCACAGTCCCAGTGCCCTGGGTCTATGGTTGTAGGTATAGTAACAAATAAGTGCTGAGTGACAAGGAGCAAGTGAGTCAGCAGCAGGACTCTCTTCTGTCCTCTAGACCATACAAAGGATTACAATGAAGTTCCCTGACATTTGTAAGTTGAGACAAACAATTGAAACACACAGCTTGCACCATACCTTATGTATTTCATGACATCTGTTTGTTACCTCCCCTTGCTCCTGATATCTTGTACAAAACATCTCTATTCATTATTATGTAAAACCATCTTATCTTTACTAGATTGGGCCATATCTGTAGCAGGTGGAATATATTTACCTAAGTATCTAGTGCCTAGTAGATTAGCAACAACTTTGCCAAGTTAAATGTACTGGACAGTGAACCTGTAAGCATCTGCTCTGATCCATGGTCTGACTTTGGTTCATTGCCTCTGGTTCAGACCTCAGATCTTGTAGCAGGCCCAGTGCTCCAGGCTCTCAGTTACTACAGGACTTTTATGAGAACCTTAGGCAAAGTGCCCAATGTACTCAGAGGTGGGTGTTTTGGTCATGGTCGTATGTTTCTGAATCATGCTTGTGGTGTTTTCCCAAGTTAATGCTGGGTATCTTTCGCCTTTTTATTAAAAGTTTTCTCTGGTATACACAGACTCAGTGCTTATGAGTGGGGAAGCATTGCCTCTTAGAGGCACTCAGGCATGATGTTTAATTGTCCCAGATTACTGGGTGGGAGCTCAAGCCAGTTCTCTGTTGTTCTTTTAAAAGGGAGTATTCTAGATATTGAAGCAAGGCCTTGTTGCTGCTGACTCCACTTGGTAGAATGGTTACTATTAGAAAATCTGACCTTTGAGGAAAGGTTAAAAAAATTTGGGCATGTTTTATTTTCAGAAAAGAAGACTGAGGGGGAACCTGATAGCCATCTTTAAACCTGTTAAGGACTGTTATAGAGAGGATGGGGATCAATTGTTCTCAGTGCCCTCTGAAGGTAGGCCAAGAAGTAAGGGGCTTAATCTGCAACAAGGGAGGTTTAGGTTCGATAGTAGGAAAAATGTTCTAATTATAAGGGTAGGCAAGTGCTGGAATAGGCTCCCAAGGGAGGTTCTGGAATCCAAATCCTCGGAGGTTATTAAGAAGACGCTGGACATACCCCCGCCAGGGATGGCCTAGGTTTACTCGGTCCTGTCTCAGTACAGGGGGCTGGATTTGATGGGATATGATTATCAACATTCCCACATTTCTCACATAGTCCTTCAAGCTAACATGCATTAACCTCTAGAAGATCATAGGGGAGTCATGGGGCAGATCAGAACATTGGCAGATTCCACCTGCAACCAGTGAGGGCTTAAACATGACACATTCTGGGGCAGCATAGAAAGTGGATTTTTTTTTTTCTCTGTGGAAAATTTAGAATAATTTCCATTGAAATTTTCAGCAATAAAATATACATTTTTCATCAACAAACTGAAATCATGGAAATAGGCAGTTAGGGGAATATCAGGTTTTGAGACCTGAAAACTGAAAAAAATCAGCTGAAAGCTTCCAAAAATTGAAATAATTTGGGTCTGTTGGTTTTCCAATAAAAAATCAAAAATGTTTAAAGAATGCAGAGACATCCACAATTAAATAAAATAAAAAAAATACTAAAAAAATCTAGTTTTTTTATCAAAAAAAGTCTTCACATAAAATTCCCAGCTGGCCCTGGTGCAGTCGTCAGTGCTGCTGGTGTGCATGATGCTGTAAAGTCAGGTATTATCCAGCAGGGTCCATGCCCTGAGAACCTGCTGTGGGTTATACTCTTGACTAGAGTGTTAAACTTCAAAACATCCTTTGCCAAAGTCTATGCTTGGTATGTCTGTGGCCTGGCCTAGCTGCTCAGTCAGTCTGTCAGTGTCAGGTCTTGAGTATGCAGCAGATCTGATTGCACCATGGACCTTCCTGAAATCTCTGCCAAATAAATACATCCAAATCATCCTTCTTGCTTCTTCATTGTTAGGTGGCCTAACCACCCCAAATCGAGCATCTTCTCCCTCTCCTTGGTCAGGCTCTAAATCATCATCTCTGGTAACTATTGCACACTTGGTCTCAGAGGGAGAGTCCCCACACCCAGATCTTGGGGTAGTTTAGATCCTAACTGTGTGGTCTGGGGCTGTCTCTATAATAGGCCCAAACCAGAACCCCAACTCCACACCCCTAAACTCTGGGGAAGGTCAGATTAGGACCCTCAGATGGAGCTAAACCTTGTGGCCCATCTCCAGTTGCATAGACAGTGAGTATCCCAGGCCAGGGAAGGCATTGCCCTGACCACCCACTGCCCCGAGGGCCCCTCCTTCTTCCCACTCTCCCCTGGGCCAGGCTGAGGCTAGGGTGAGCTAGCCTGCAGCCTGGGACTCGGACAGGCTGAGGCTCAGTGCTTGTACTGACCAGAGCTCTGGGCTGGGGATACTGGGAGCCACTGCCTGCCTGCCACTCTGGTGGGTTGGGGGGCCTGGCGTGGTTGTGATGTGGGGTCAGGAGTCCAGTGGGAGGGGGGATGGAAGGGGCAAGGCTGGGGGCTAACCTCCTTGAAAGGAGCAAAGAGTCCTGTGGCACCTTATACACTAACAGACATATTGGAGCATGAGCTTTTGTGGGTGAATACCCACTTTGTCGGATGCATGTCAAATGCATGAAAAAGCAGTTCACACGCAGCCCATGTCCAGTTGCTCTGTCTCAGTCCAGCCTCTCCCTTCCCCCTGGTCCCCTCTTTCACTGATCAGCCACAACCATCTTAGTGTGTGGAAATGGGAGCGGGCTTGGAGTCTTTAAACCGAGAGGGGATGTCTCTTTCTACCAGACATGCTCTAGTTCAACCAGAAGTGAGCAGCTCAATGCAGGGATCCCTGGGGGAGGCTCTCTGGCCTGGACTGTGCAGACACTCTGACTAGATGGTCCCATTGGTCCCTTCTGGCCTTTAAATGCACAACTATGAAAATAAACTGCCCTAGAAACCTCAGAGAACAGACTAAATGGAGAGAGAGAGAATGAGATAGGTTAATATGTGAGGACAAAAATAACATTGTATGAGCGTGCTATTCAGTTCTACATCACAGCCTGTGATACACCCCCACCCTGCTTGGCTGCTAGCTCGAAGTCTGGCTGGGTAGAGCTCACTGCTGAGCGAGGGATGAGGTGTCTGCACAGGAGACTCTGCAGATGCTCAGGAAACTATCGGTTTGTCTTCCAGTTCCCTCCCCACATGGCTGCACAGAGCAGCTGTACTGCTCATGGCATCAATTCTCCTCTCCCTTCCCTTTTCTGAGCAGCAGCCGGTCACCCTTTAGTCCTGCAGCGTTTGGCTCCATCAATATCCCCTGCAGAGTGGAGGAGACAGGTCTAATTCTGCCATGGCTGCCTGGAGTTTGAGATGGAGGGAAATGAGGCAGGATCTAGCCCAGAGGCAACAGGGAGTGGGCCGCTTTGTGGGATCAATTAAATCCTATATGAGAGATTTTCCAGCTTCTGTCTCTGACACTTTCCCTATATCCCAATCCCGCCTTATCCAGGCTTTTCCCCTCTTTGGTTGAAATACCATTTGTACAACACTGGTCATTGTCACCCAGGCTTTTGGGAGGGTTGGGGATGGTGGAGAGAAATTATGATTTTGCTATGCCTCAGTTTCCCCACATGTGAAATGAGGATGAACTACTTCCCTACCACTCAGGTGTGTGTAAGGATAAAACCGATTAATGATTGTGAGCGGCTCAGATACTCCAATGACAGGGGATGTAGAGGGAGAGCATTGATGGGAAGAACTATTTATCTCAGGATATCTCTATACACAGGGAAATTTACCAGTAAAATTATACTGCTCTTGCTTTGCTGGTATAAGTCCCATGGGGACACTCTTGTTGTGGAATCAGAGCCTTTGTTGGGTTTATTCTAAGATTCTAAGGCCAGAAGGGGCCACTGTGATCACATAGTCTGATCTCCTGCATAACACAGGCCAGAGAACTGCCCCCAAATAATTCCTATTTGAACTACAGCATGTCTTTGAGAAAAAAACATCCATGTTTGGTTTAAAAATTGCCAGTAATGGAGAATCCATCACAGCCCTTGATAAGTTTTTCCCACGGTTAATTATCCTCACCGTTAAAAAAAAAGTGCACTGTATAGTGTATATTTCTTCCAAAACAAGGTAAGAGAAACCAGGAAGTTTGGTCTCTGTGCTTAACCACGTGACAAACCAAGCACAGTATTTAAAAATAGTATTGTATCTATCTATCCCTATATACATCCTCTGTCTATCTCTCTATGCCCGTTCATAGCCATCTCTCTATCCATTGATCTATCTAACAATCTCTCTCTTTAGTGCAGGCTCTGTGCACTCGACTCCTTCAAGTCTCTGTTAAAGCACTAGCACAGAGACATTTCTTTGAGATGTGGAGCAGTTTCTCTGCTTCTTTCAGGGTCTGTGTGAGTGAGGCAGTTGCAGGATCTGTGACGAAGGAGGAACTCACTCTGTGGCTGCTCTTGCTTCATGTATCTGCGTTTGCAGCTCTGGCTGAGGGATGTGGTGAGTTCTCCTTCACATCCCGCTATGCACTGTTCATGATCCCATCATCAGCCTCCCCTTCACTCTCCCATAGTGAAGAGGTTCCCTGTTCCTGTGGTGAGTCCAGGTTGGGGTCATTCAAGTGAAAGCTCCAGAGCAATTTCTCTGTCACAAAAGAACTGACCGTCTTACACAGGGGCCTGATCCCAAGGCCAGGGAAGTCAGTGGAGTCTTTCCATTGACATCAAGAGTCTTTGGATCAGGCCCTTTCTGGGCAGCATTGTCAGAGCTACTAGCAGGACCCGGCTGCCATTCAAGGGTGCCAGCAGCTCAGCCTGAACCACAGCCCCAGGGGTCACTCTGGGCTAGAGCTACCAGAATGTTATGATCTAAAAATGACCTTTTTTTTTTTAAAGTGAGAGTTTTTGTCAAATATTTTCATTTTTTCCAGTTTCCATTATTCCGAAGGAAAAAATAAAAGTGTTTTTGAAGTTTTCTAAAAACAAAATTGGAAAATAAAAAAAAATGAACACTTTCATTTTTAAAAACCTACTTTTTGAGAGATTTCAGATTTCCCCTCCCGCCCTTTTTTCCATTTTCCCAACAGACGGGGGGAAATTAGCAAAACAAATATTTTGCACAAAAGGTTTTGAAACAATTATTTTTTTTAAAAAATTGCAACAAATATTTACCCTTTTTCACTCTGTCATCTTCTGGGAACTGCTTATAACAGGGAGTCTCAAAATGTGCTCCTCTGACCCTCACCGAGACATCCCCTGTCCAGCTGCTCTGCAGAGCTGATTCCATCCCACCACAATCCACTTATGCATCACTCTGCAAAAATACTATGCAGAACAGCTCTGCCTTGTACTCCTGACACATTTCCCTTGAGGCTCTCAGCTGTTTGGCTTCCTGTAAAGGTGTCTATTCACAAGACTTTTATTTCTTTCCCACATATTTCTTTGGCCTTTTGCCCTGGTTCCCCAATTGCTTAGTCACACTGATTTCAGATACCCTGCTGCTCAGAGTTGACTTCTGGATGCTCTTTCCCAACTGCCTTGTGTTCTTCCCCATCTGGCAGTGCCCTGGTGCCCGTCTCTCAGCAGGAACAGCAGACTCCTCAGGACCCCAGAATGGGAGCAGAGGTAGTCAGGGCAGGATGGGCAGAAGTGGCTGGAGCTAGGAATGGTGGATGTGGTAGGGGGAAACTAAGGAGGTGGGGAAGTCAGTGCAGTCCTGTGGTAGGTGTCCTCTGTGTGTGTGTGTGGGGGGGAATTCACCCCCATGCAGAGGGTCTTATACGAGGCCCAGACCCCATTTATATCCCACATAAGCCCAGAGGGTGAATTATAGGGGAACTGAATCCTTCTCACCAGGGACTGGAGACAAGGGTGGAGGCAAAAGATTCAGGCTCATCCAACATCTCAGGTCCCTCAATCACGCAGTGACCTTTCACCCGGGCCCAGCTCTGCCTTTAGCCAAGGGGCTGTTTCGATCTCCAGGCAGTGAGATGGGAGGGAGGGGTTTCTTCAGTGATATGTTTATACTCAAACACACAAACCAGGTCTTTTCAGTTCTCAATCCTCCAGCCCTAAATAGAGATGCTGTGGCTGGAACACCGAAATGGGGGCGGCATGGGGCAGGAAACAGGGAGTGGTGATGAATATCAGACCTGAGTAGCGGACAGAGCAAGTCAGAGACAGGCTGCAGCATTTCTGCTCTCTGAGCCCTACAAAGCCCAGAAGGCCTGAGAGCAGGAAGCGGGGCTGACTGGAGCATCCAACCCTGAGGATCAGACAGCAGCAGATTGGAAGAGAGATAGAGAGACCTGAACTTCCCTTCTGCTGAAATCAGACAGGGCACAGGTGAGAGCAAGGAGTGACAGTGGATTGTCCCCTTCAGACCCCATCAGGAGCTAAAATCTCTGGGCTGTTTCCATTCCACTTGGTTCCCACCACTGCCCCGATGATCCTGTCTCTGTGCCTTTTGCTTCCTGGTGAGTATGTGGGAATCCTGTGCTAATTTGTAGCAAATTGGGGGGGAAACAGAACCAAGAGCAGCCCCTGGCCCAGACTGTTGGCAAATCATCTTTAGTAGGAGAGAGATGGTAACCAGTAGAAATACTGAGAATGAGAGTTACTGGACAAGATCCCCAGCTGGCGTATGGGTATTGCTCCACTGGAGTCAATTGGGGAACATCCACAGCTGGTGTAAATCAGTGTAGCTCCATTGGACTCAATACCTGTTTACATCAGCTGAGGATCTGGCCCTCTAGAGCAGTGGTTCTCAGCCAGGGTATGCATACTTGTGGGGACACAGAAAGGTCTTCCGGGGGTACATCAACTAACCTAGATATTTGCCAAGTTTTATGATAGACTACATAAAACCCATGAATGAAGTCAGTACAAACTAAACTTTCATACAGACAATGACTTGTTTATTTTCCTCTACATTAATTGTGTGGCTGTGACACTTATGTATTTCTGTGTCTGATTTTGTAAGCAAATCATTTTTAAGTAAGGTGAAACTTAGGGTATGCAAGACAAATCAGACTCCTGAAAAGGGAACTAGTCTGGAAAGGTTGAGAGCCACTGCTTTAGAGAGGTGAAGGGAAAAGAAGTCCCAGCTCAGACAAGGTGTGGGCGCGCATGGAATCTGCCCTGTCCCAGATGTAACATCCTGTCTGGTTTGCTTCTTCAGCAAAACAGGAATCAAGAATTTATTTTCCAAGTCTATTAAAGAGAGATTTTTGTTCCTGAAGTGGGACTTAGAAAAGAGGGAGATTTTATCTCCAGCACTAACCACACAGCACCTTTCTCTTCCCAGTAATGAATCCAAGCAGCCAGAATATCTGCTCAGCTCCCGGTAAGTCCATCTGTCATCCTTCTATCTATTTTTTCCAGAGGGGTTTGTACTAATAGAAAAGGCTGCAGAAGAAGATTATTATTATTATACTACTACTACCATGGCTCCTGAAGAGGTGACAGTCTCGGGTCTGACATTATCCTCCTGATGCCCAGCCATGCTGAAATAAGATCCTGCTCCAGACACATTGTGCATACCCTGCAGCCCTTGTGCAGGCAGAATTAGTCTACACTGCAATTAGACACCTGTGGCTGGCCTATCACATGTAAACAGCCATATAGCCCGAGCCCTGGAAGCATGAGTCAGCTGGCACAGCCCAGCAGCCACTTTTTCACTGCAGTGTAGATATAAGATAGATCCTTAGCAGTTGCAAGCTGGTTTCATGGCAATCGATTTCCTTTAGTAAACTGCTCCCGGGCTGCCCCCAAATGGGCATCACTAATGACCCCACTGACAGTTCTGACCCATTGGCCTTCCCAGGTGTTGTCCTTGCCCCCATCCTCTACCTGAGCCAGAGGTCTGCTCAAGAGGGGGATTCTGTGCAGCTCCAGTGCTCTGTGGTCTCCCAGGCCCCAGCCACCCGCGTCGTCTTCTGTAAGGACGGGGAGGAGGTTTTCTCCCAGGCAGGGTTGAAGAAGAAGGTCACCTACAACTATGACCAAACAGTGTCCATGAGCAGCTCTGGGAATTACTCCTGCGGGTACGAGATCAAGGAGAGCGACAAGCAAGTGAAAAGATCCCAGCTCAGCCCTGCCAAGCACCTCAGTGTTACTGGTAAGAGGGTTGAACGGCAAAGTGAGTAAATCATCCAACCTCTGCCAGAAAGACAATTCAGATGCAGATAGATAGCTGAGTGACAGTGGTGATGAGCAGAAGAATTAGGTTGTTTTGTCATAAAATTCTACTGTTACAATCCACCTTTTGCAAAGTAGACTTGACTGGGGTTTGCAGCGTGAAAACCCTCCCTTCCATTCCCAGCACAGCCTCAGGTGACTTTGTGCAACTCTTCATTATCCATACAAGGGGTGAATGACACCTGTCACCTATACCATAGTGGCATGAGCTAGTGGCTGTGAAGTGTGCAAGGAGTTACTAACACTCAGTGGAAGAGCTTGACCTCGAGCACAGGATGTCTTGGTTTGTAGCTGAGTGCCACCTACAGGCTCCAGGACTTTGTGTGGGGAATGCATGGCATTTGGCTGGGCTGATTGAGCCACTCAGGAAGCTTCTTTAGGGAGGTTTCAATTCAGGGAACGGTCATGTCCCATTTGACTGGTGCAGGGGGCTGGGCTCAGCCATCGCAGATGCATTTCTCACACACTGAGTGTGACCTGGAGACTCTGACAGGGCCAGATTTTCCTCATTCTCATTGTACAGATCAGGTGAGCAGCAGTGGAGAGGAGTCAGATCCCAGAGCTCAGATGACTCTTGGGCCAGAGCCCTGGGGATCTGAGCCTGGGTCTGTTCTCACAGCTCTCTCCTCGCTGCATAGAGACTTTGGTCCAACCCAGCCTCTGGGGTAACTTCTGCCAGCAGCACTTACCCCAGAGGGAGACCAAGTTCAAGCAAGGTCTATGTGAGTGAGGCAGTTTTTATCCATGAAGAGGGACCTTAGAATAGGGGGAGATTTTATCTCCAGCACTAACCACATATCTCCTTTCTGTTCCCAGTGCTGAGTCCCAGAAGCCAGGAGATCTGCTCAGATCCAGGTCAGTCTGCCTGTGTGTGCCCAGACACACTCACTCATCTATCTATCATGCCAGAGAGGTTTGTACTAGTAGAAAAGGCTTCCAGCTACAGAAGTATTATTAGTATTATTACCGTGCCCCTAGGATGCTCCTATCAGGGATCAGGGCCCCATTGTGCCAGGTTCTGCAACCCCCCTACGTGAAGCTCTGGACTTTGCCCCTGAAGAGCTGACAGTCTCAGATCTGACATTATCCCTCCAGTACCCAGCTGTGCTGAAATAAGAGCTTGCTCCAGAGACACTGCACACACCCCACAGCTCCTGAGCAGGCAGAGTACGTCCACACTGCAGTTAGATGCCAGCGGCTGGCCTGTGGCATGTAAACAGCCCTGGAGCCTGAGCCCGACAAGTCCGACT
The DNA here is from genome assembly GCA_026122505.1 of Aldabrachelys gigantea. NCBI lineage: Eukaryota > Metazoa > Chordata > Testudines > Testudinidae > Aldabrachelys > Aldabrachelys gigantea. The sequence continues at coordinate 15,187,951 of CM047489.1, read as the reverse complement.
CAGCTGGCATGATCCAGCAGAGGGTTTTTAACTACAACATACCCTTAGCAACTGCTTCCATAGCATCCCACTTCCTTTGGCAAACTGCCTCCTGGGATCCCCATGAAACAGGGGCCACGGAAGGCCCAATTGACCTCTCGACCCATTCCCCTTCTCAGGTGCTCTCCCTGCCCCCATCCTCTACCTGAGCCAGACGTCCGCCCAACAGGGGGACTCCGTGCTGCTCCAGTGCTCTGTAGTCTCCCAGGCCCCAGCCACCCGTGTCATCTACTGCAAGGACGGGGACGAGGTTTTCTCCCAGGCAGGACTAAAGAAGAAGGTCACCTACAACTATGACCACACAGTGTCCATGAGCAGCTCTGGGAATTACTCCTGTGGGTACGAGATCAAGGAGAGTGACAAGCAAGTGAACAGATCCCAGCTCAGCCCTGCCAAGCACCTCAGTGTTTCCGGTAAGAGGGTTGAACGGCAAAGTGAGTGAATCAGCCAATGCCCTGGCAGAAAGTGAATCCAGAGGCAGATAGATAGCGGAGTGACAAGGGTGATGAGCAGAATAATTGGGTTGTTATCCCTTAGTTGAAGACACAGCACCCACATTGTTGGTGGGTCACACAAATGTTAGTGAGACAGCAGAAGGATGTTGATTCCCAGGACCCCTAGGTTCTCTTCCTGGCTCTGGGAGCAAACTGTAGTTAGTATTAGAGGCAGCACAACCAAGGATATAAATCTGGCACATCCCCTCTTAAAGGTACCAAGACAAAGTAGACTTGACTGGGGTTTGCTGTGTGAAAACCCTCCCTTCTATTCCCAGTACAGCCACAAGTGACCTTGTGCAACTCTTCATTATCTTTTGTGACAAAGTTCCTCCTTTACTTTGGTGGGTCCTGCGCTTATTGGCAGATTTTGCTCACCTCAGTGATCTTCCTCACAGTCTGGGTCAGCTTCTCCTGTGTCTGATCAGGAATTGGGAGGTTTGGCGGGAACCTAGGCCCACCCTCTACTCCAGGTTCCAGCCCAGGGCCCTGTGGTTTGCAGCTGTTTATAGTGTCTCCTGTAACAGCTGCATGGCAGCTACAACTCCCTGGGCTACTTCCTCATAGCCTCCTCCAAACACCTTCTTTATCCTCACCACAGGGCCTTCCTCCTGGAGTGTGATAATGCTTGTATTCCTTAGTCCTCCAGCAGCACTCCCTCACTCCCAGCTCCTCACATGCAATGCAATGCAATGTAATGCATTTCCTCTCCTCTCCCACCCCCCCCCCCCAACTGGATTGAGCTCCTTTTTAAACCGAGGTGCCCTGATTAGCCTGCCTTGATTGGCTGCAGGTATTCTAATCTATCTGTCTGCCTTAATTGGTTCTAGCAGGTTCCTGATTACTCTAGTGAAGCCCCTGCTCTGGTCACTCAGGGAACAGAAAATGACTCATCCAGTGACCAGTATATTTGCCCTCTACCAGACTCCTGTACCCCACTGGTTTGGGTCTGTCACACCATACAAAGAGTGAATAACACCTGTCACCTATACCATAGCAGCATGAGCTAGCAGCTGTGAAGTGTGAAAGGAGTTACCAACACTTAGTGGAAGAGTTCGACCTCAAGCACAATGTGTCCTGGCTTGTAGCTGAGTGTCACCTACAGGTTCCAGGACTTTGTGTGGGAAATGCATGGCATTTGGCTGGGCTGATTGAGCCACTCAGGAAACTCCTTTGGGGAGGTTTCCATTTGGGGAACAGTCATGTCCCATTTGATTGGTGTAGGGTGCTGGGCTCAGCCATCGCAGCTGCATTTCTCATATACTGAGTGTGACCTGGAGGCACTGACAGGCCCAGACTCTCCTTGTCCCAATTGCACAGGCCAGGTGAGCAGCAGTGGAGAGGAGTCAGACCCCACAGTTCACAGAGATGGGTTTTGGGCCAGACATCTGGGATCCTAGCCCAGTTCTGTCCCTCCAGGTCTCTCCTTGCTGCTGTGACAAAGTTCCTCTTGAACCTTGGTGGGTCCTGCGCTTATTGGCAGATTTGCTTGCCTTACAAATTCACCCTGTGGGTCAGGAAACAGCCCTGAGACCTTCTTCTCTGTTAGAAGCCACAGTCCAGGTCAATTCTTCCTGTGTCTGATCAGGAGTTGGGAGGTTTGGTGGGGAACCCGGGCTCACCCTCTACTCCAGGTTCCATCCCAGGGCCCTGTGGACTGCAGCTGTGTATAGTGCCTCCTGGTACAGTCACACAACAGCTACAACTCTCCAGGGTCACCCGGGGAGGGGCAAGTGGGGCAATTTGCCCCGGGCTTCACAAGGGACCCCAAGAGAATAGCTGAGGCTCCCATCTCCAGCCCCCTCCTGGAACCTCAGCACATTAAGCAGTGTCCCCGGACAGCACTGCAGCCTAACTCCAGCAGGGCTCCTGAGCTCCACCCTCTCAGATCCTGATGGTCAGGGGGTGGGGCTGTGAGCTGCACACCAAGCAGAGGAAGCTCAGGCCCCACTGGAGCTCACAGCCCCTCCACCTTACCGTGCAGCTCTGAGTGGGGCAGAGCTCAGGAGGCCTGCTGGAGACACGCTGCAACTGTTCAGTGACGCGCTGAGTTCTGGGTGAGGGCCAGGCCGGGCGGGGGGGGGTTGGATAAGGGACAGGGAATCTTGGGGACAGTCAGGGTGCAGAGGTTGTGGGGGGCAGTCAGTGCCTCCCGGGAATGGTGGGGTCTGTCAGGACTTAGCAGGGGAGTGGATAGAGGTCGAGGCAGTCAGGGGACAGAGAGGAGGAGTGGGGCCACAGGGTGGTGGTGGTGGTGTGGGTTTCTGGGGGATGGTCAGGGGACAAAGAGCAGAATGGGTCAGGGATTGAGGGGGCCAGGAAGTAAGTGTGGGTCAGATAGGGAACACGCCCAGGCTGTCTGGGAGGCATAGCCTTCCCTACCCTAAAGCTCATTCAGCAGTTTGAGGTTTGCAGAAGAGCCAAGCTTTTCCATTAGGGCTACCATCCCTTTCACTTCTCAAATACCAGCTTATAGTCTATATTTAATTTCAGTGTCATAGGGAAATTCATGTCAGGGGAGGGTAGCTTCATTTAAAATTAGCCGCTGGGGGAGGGATCACATGAGAAGAGCATATCCTACACCACCTACCACCTTCCCAACTCTACCAAGGGAGGCCCGCCTCCCCTGTATTACCTGAGACTTCAGAGGGGTTTATTCAGTGGTTCTTAAACTTTTGCCCTGGTGACCCCTTTCACATAGCAAACCTCTGAGTGCAACACTCCCACCACCCCTTATAAATATATAAAAAAAAGTTTTCAATTTAACACTATTATAAATGCTGGAGGCAAAGCAGGGTTTGAGGTGGAGGCTGACAGCTCGCAACCCTCAGTAATAACCTCGTGATCCCCTGAGGGGTTCTGACCTCCAGTTTGAGAGCCCTTGGGTTAATTTAATTTTAGCACCCTGTGTCCATTCACATGCATGTGATATTTTGAGCATTTTGGTTTTCACAACATAGGCTCATCTCAGATTCTGGAACAAGCTCAAATGCTCAGTTCGTGGAGTATGTACATAAGCTATACTAAAGACAAACCCACAGACAGTCTTCAGTTTGTGAGGGACTCTATGGAAAACAGATAAATGCATGGAGCTTAAGTCCATTAATGGCGATGGGTAAGAAATGGTGTCCCTAGCCTCTGTTTGTCAGAGGGTGGTGATGGATGGCAGAAAAAATATCACTTGATGATTACCTGTTAGAGTCACTCCCTCTGGGGCACTTGGCATTGGCCATTGTTGGTAGACAGGATACTGGGCTGGATGGACCTTTAGGTTGACCCAGTATGGCTGTTCTTATATTCTAACCTAAAATGAACCCAACTTTATGGAGACAAATATGAGTCAAGGAAGCCAGCAGAGTATCAGGGACCTGGAAAAATCTCTGAATGGGCACAGGCATTTGGCACAAGCTGAGGTGGTTCAAAAGTTTTGGATTTTTTTAAGCAGAATTTTTTTTATTATTTCTTTAAACAGTCAAACACAGCAAGCAGCAAATATTTGGCAACACACTTCTGAAACCTCAAACCATGTTCAGGTTTTGGCAGACTAATTTCAGCTTTTCAATTAAAAAATAAATTTTGAAGGAAAATAGACATTGTCCATGATTTTTTCTGCTTTTTAACAACCCTTAGTTTTTGACCCAAAAAAGGCTGATGGAAAATATTTGTCCAACCCTTTTAATGAGCTTTAGTGCCTTTTAGCACTGGCTGATGCTGAGACCCAGTGATACCTTGTAAAGAAGTTCTCAAAACTGGTTTTGTGCTAAGATGCAGAAGGCTTATTTTTCCCAGGGCCACCCATGGGGGGGAAGCAAGTGGGGCAATTTGCCATGGGCCCCACAGGGGCCCCCACAAGAATATAGTATTGCAATTTTTTTATAGAAAGGACCCCTGAAATTGCTTTGCCTCAGGCCCCCTGAATCCTTTGGGCAGCCCTGCAACTCTCTGGGCTACTTCCCCATGTCCTCCTCCCAACACCTCTGTCCTCACCACCAGACCTTCCTCCTGATGTCTGATAACACTTGTACTTCTCAGTCCTCCAGCAGTAGCCTACTCATTCTCAACCTCTTGCTCCCAGTCCCTCACACACAGTTGCTCCCCTAGTCTGACTGGAGTGAGCCCTTTTATAGCTTCAGAGGGGCCTTAATTAGAGTCAGGTGCTTAACAGCCTCATCTAACTCTTAGTAGGTTAATTGGAGTCAGGTGTTCTCATTAGCCTGGAGCAGCCCCTGCTCTGGTCACTCAGGAAACAGAAAACTGCTTATCCAGTGGCCAGTATATCTCCCTTCCACTACTCTCCTGTTCCAGGCCAGGGATAGCTCAGTGGTTTGAGCATTGGCCTACTGAACAATGGGTTGTGAGCTCAGTTCTTGAGGGGGGCTATTTGGAGATTGGCCCTACTTTGAGCAGGGGATTGTACTAGATGATATGAGATCCATGATTCTACTTTTTTTAAAAAAAAAACAACCTTCTATCCCTCACTTGTACAGAGAAGAGCTCAAAAACATGAAGCAAGTGCAACCTAATAGCTGAAAAAACAGACCATGCATAAAAAGAACCAAAGAATTATTATTAAAAAAAAAACCTACTCTGATGTTCCCAACTGGCCTGGGTCTCTCACACTGCATAGACACTTTGGGCCAAACTGACTTCTGGAGTCAAATATCAGAGGGGTAGCCATGTTAGTCTGGCTCTGTAAAAGCAGCAAAAGGCCTGTGGCACCTTATAGACTAACAGACGTATTGGAGCATGAGCTTTCGTGGGTGAATACCCACTTCATCGGACACATGTAGTGACCTCTGGGGGTAACTTTTCTGCCAGCAGCACTTACACCAGAGGGAGACCAAGTTCAAGCAAGATCTGTTTGAGTGAGGTGGTTTTTATCCTTGAAGAGAGACCTTAGAATAGGGAGAGATTTTATCTCCAGCACTAACCACACGTTTCCTTTCTGTTCCCAGTGCTGAGTTCCAGCAACCAGGAGATCTGCTCAGATCCAGGTCAGTCTGTCTGTGCCCAGACACACTCACCCCTCCATCAATCATGCCAGAGAGGTTTGTACTAGTAGAAAAGGCTTCCAGATTCAGATGTATTATTATTACCATGCCCCCAGGATGCCCCTCTCAGGGATCAGGGTCCTATCGTGCCAGGTACTGCACCCCCCTATGTGAAGCTCTGGTCCCTATCCCCAAAGAGCTGACAGTCTCAGATCTGACATTATCGCTGCAGTACCCAGCTGTGCTGAAATAAAAGCTTGCTCCAGAGACACTGCACACACCGCACAAATCCTGAGCAGGCAGAGTACATCCACACTGCAGTTAGATGCCAGCGGCTGGCCTGTGACGTGTAAACAGCCCTGGAGCCTGAGCCCTACAAGCCCGACTCAGCTGGCATGATCCAGCAGAGGGTTTTTAACTACAGCATAGACATACCCTTAGCAACTGCTTCCATAGCATCCCATTTCCTTTGGCAAACTGCTTCCTGGGATCCCCATGAAACAGGAACCACAGAAGGCTCCATTGATCTCTCGACGCATTCCCCTTCCCAGGTGCTCTCCCTGCCCCCATCCTTTACGTGAGCCAGATGTCCGCTCTACAGGGGGACTCTGTGCTGCTCCAGTGCTCTGTGGTCTCCCAGGCCCCAGCCACCCGCGTCATCTACTGTAAGGACGGGGAGGAGGTTTTCTCCCAGGCAGGGTTGGAGAAGAAGGTCACCTACAGCTATGACCACACAGTGTCCATGGGCAGCTCTGGGAATTACTCCTGCTGGTACGAGATCAAGGAGAGCGACAAGCAAGTGAACAGATCCCAGCTCAGCCCCGCCAAGCACCTCAGTGTTACTGGTAAGAGGGATGAATGGAAAAGTGAGCGAATCAGCCAATGCCCTGGCAGAAAGTGAATCTAGAGGCAGATAGATAGCTGAGTTACAGGGGTGAGGAGCAGAATAATTGGGTTGTTATCCTCCATTTGCATCAGCCCTTAGCTGAAAACACAGCACCCATGTTGTTGGTGGGTCACACAAATGTTAGTGAGACAGCAGAGGGATGTTATTTCCCAGGACCCCTGGGTTCTCTTCCTGGCTCTGGGAGCAAACTGTGGTTAGTATTAGAGGCAGCACAACCAAGCACATAAATCTGGCAAATTCCCTCTTAAAGGCACCAAGACAAAGTAGACTTGACTGGAGTTTGCTGTATGAAAACCCTCCCTTCTATTCCCAGCACAGCCTCAAGTGACCTTGTGCAACTCTTCATTATCAATACAAGAGGTGAATGACATCTGTCACCTATACCATAGCGGCATGAACTAGCAGCCGTGAAGTGTGCGAGGAGTTACTAACACTCAGTGGAAGAGCTCGAAGTTGAGCGCAAGGTGTCCTGGCTTGTAGCTGAGTGCCACCTGGCTGGGCTGATTGAGCCACTCAGGGAGCGCCTTTGGGGAAGTTTCCATTTGGGGAACAGTCATGTCCCGTTTATCTTGTCTAGGGGCCTGGGCAAAGCCATCACAGCCGTGTTTCTCACACAGTCAGTGTCACCTGGTGGCACTGACAGGCCCAGATTCTCCTTGTCGCCATTGCACAGGCCAACTCAAGCAAGGTCTGTGTGAGTGAGGCAGTTTTTGTCTCTGAAGAGGGACCTTAGAATAAGGGGAGTTTTTACCTCGAGCACTAACCACACATCTCCTTTCTGTTCCCAGCGCTGAGTCCCAGCAGCCAGGAGATCTGCTCAGCTCCCGGTGAGTCCATCTGTCTGTCTGTTTCCAGGCACACTCACTCATCTATCTATCTATCTATCTATCTATCTATCATGCCAGAGGGATTTGTACTAGTAGAAAAGGCTTCCAGCTACAGAAGCTTATTATTATTACTATTATTCCCATGCCCCCATAATGCCCCTTTCAGGGATCAGGGCTCCATTGTGCCAAGTGCTGCGCACCCCTATGTGAAGCTCTGGTTCCTGCCCCGGAAGAGCTGACAGTCCCAGATCTGACATTATCCCCCCAGTACCCAGCTGTGCTGAAATATGAGCTTGCTCCAGAGACACTGCACACACCCCACAGCTCCTGAGCAGGCAGAGTACGTCCACACTGCAGTTAGATGCCAGTGGCTGGCCTGTGAGGTGTAAACAGCCCTGAAGCTTGAGCCCTTCAAGCCCAACTCAGCTGGCATAAGCCTGCAGAGGGTTTTTAACTACAGCATAGACATACCTTTAGCAACTGCTTCCATAGCATCCCACTTCCTTTGGCAAACTGCTTCCTGGGATCCCCATGAAACAGGGGCCACAGAAGGCCCCATTGACCTCTCGACCCATTCCCCTTCCCAGGTGCTCTCCCTGCCCCCATCCTCTACCTGAGCCAGACGTCCACTCAACAGGGGGACTCCATGCGGCTCAAGTGTTCTGTAGTCTCCCAGGCCCCAGCCACCCGTGTCATCTTCTGTAAGGACGGAGAGGAGGTTTTCTCCCAGACAGAGTTGGAGAAGAATGTCTCCTACAGCTATGACCATACAGTGTCCATGGGCAGCTCTGGGAATTACTCCTGCAGGTACGAGATCAAGGAGAGCAACAAGCGGGTGACCAGATCCAAGCTCAGCCCTGCCCAGCACCTCAGCATTACTGGTAAGAGAGGTGAGCGGCAAAGTGAGTAAATCATCCAATACCCTGGCAGAAGGAGAATCCAGAGGCAGATAGCTGAATGACTGGTGATGAGCAGAAGATTTAGCTGAATGAGGTTGGGTTTACTTTGGGCCATGAGCTCTTGGCTTTTACTAAGGTCTGTGAAGAACACAGAGAAGTTAATAACACTCATTGGAAGAGCTAGGCTAGAGCACAGGATCTCATGGTTCACAGTCTGGGGCCATCCACAGACTCCAAGATACCCTGTGGGGTGTCCATGCTCTCACACACAACTTCTACACAGGGGGATAGGGATGCCAAATGCAGTAATGTGCATAACATTTGGGAGGTATCAAAGAGCCAGTCACTCATCTCCTCTGGGGAGGTTTCCATTTGGGGAATAGTCATGTCCCATTTGACTGGTGTAGGGGGCTGGGTTCAGCCATCGCAGCAGCATTTCTCACACACTGAGTGTCACCTGGAGGCACTGACAGGCCCAGATTCTCCTTGTCCCCAGTGCACAGGCCAGGTGAGCAGCAGTGGAGAGGAGTCAGACCCCACAGCTCACGGAGCCTGGCTCTGTCCCCCCAGCTCTCTCCTCGCTGCATAGAGACTTTGGGCCAAACTCACCCCTGGGGTAACTCCTCTGCCTGCAGCAGTTACACCAGGGGGAGACCCAGCTGTCTGCAGTGAACCCGGCCTGTGCAGAGGGGCCAGCCCCAGGGCCAGGCAGCACTTAACTACCCTGAACCCTCAGCACTGGGTGTGAGCAGGGCCTAGGCGTGGTGCTGCCCCTGGCACAGGGGCGTCTGGGAATGTTTCCCGTGCACACAGCCTATCACACAACCCGCTCTGCCCACCAGGCGAGCCCCAGGCTGTCTGCAGGGTGCAGGGGTCTCCTGCACATTCAGATCCCTGAGGGTGCTCCACAGACAAGAAAGTCTGATTGGAAGGGCAGGGAAATCCTAGGTAAGGTTGCCAACTTTCTACTTGCACAAAACAGAACACCCTTGCCCCACACCCTGCCCCGCCCCTTCTCTGAGGCTCCACCCCTGCTCACTCCATCCTCTCCTCCCTCCCTTGCTCACGCTCCCCACCCTCACTCACTTGCTCATTTTCACTGGGCTGGCTCAGGGGGTTGGGGTGTGGGAGGGGATGAGGGCTCCAGCTGGGAGCTCTGGGGTGGGTCGGTGGATGAGGGGTTTGGGGTGCAGAAGGGTGCTCTGGGATGGGATCAATGGGTTCAGGGGGTAGGAGGGGCATCAGGGCTGGAGCAGGAGCATGGGGAGCAGGAGGTGGTACACGCTCCACATGGCGCTTACCTCAGGCAGCTCCTGGAAGCAGCAACATGTCTCCCCTCTGGCTCCTATGTGAAGGTGCTTGGGGTGGGGGCAGTGCATGGAGCCCCTGGCTGCCCCTTCACGTAGGAGCCTGAAGGGGGACATGCTGCTGATTCTGGGAGCTACCCAGAGTCACGGCAGGCAGGGAGCCTGCCTTAGCCCTCCCGTGCTGCCAACCAGACTTTTAACAGCTCCATCAGCACTGCTGATCTGAGCCCCTAGTGTCCCTTTTCAAACAGGTGTTTTGATCAGAAATTGGACACCTCGCAACTCTCATCCTGGCTCATGACTTCCTGGGGTTCACCCCCACGGAGCTTCAACCTCAGTGAAAGGTCTCAAGGATCAATGAAATGATGGTTTGTTAAATGGACAGTGACGTCCTCACTGAGTCTGCAGTGGTGAAACTCAGTGTGAAACTCAAAGCAAGAGAGCACGTCCAGGGACCGGCTCCTTGGTGGTGTAAACTGGCAGAGCCCTATGGACTCCAAAAAAGAGACACCAATTTACTGGGGATCTGGCCCATTGACTCTAGCACAGTGATGCTGATTTACACCCTCTGGAGATCTGGCCCCAGTGGCTGGTAGAACCATTAAGTTTGTCGCTGGTAGGCTGATCCCTGTGGATGCTGCAGGTGTCTCTCCTACAAAGTGCGATTCTCTTTGCCCTTGTCCCACAGGCAACATGAGCAGCAGCGTAGGAGGGGAGGAGCCGACCCGCACAGGTAACAGGCTATTGCTCTGTCACACCCTGATTATCAGAGCCCGGCTCTGTGCCCCCAGCTCTGGCCTCAGGGCATAAACTCTGAGCCAAACTCATACCAGGGCAGGTAACTCCTCGGCCTGCAGCGCAGTCACTCCTGATGGACTGGGCTGTGCCTGTGCAATTCCCCCAGGACAGAGGAGCAGCACAGCCGACAGCATTGCTTACGTCCCGTTTCCACCTGCTCCTGAGGACACAGCTCATGCCAAGGCCTCATGCCGCCCCTGTGCCCCCGTGGTGAACTGCCAGCCACACTGGAAGGGACAATAGAGTCTGGGCTGCTGCATCTGTCACTGGCTCTTGTGAGGCCTTTGCACAGAGTCCCAGTGCAGCCTGAGCAAACCTGGGCCGTTCCCTGCTCCTCCAACCCCTCAGGGCTGTGCTGGGCAAAAGGAGAAGCCTCCTCAACAGCTTCCATTGGTTAGGCCTCCTGTAGGGGGAACGTGCCCCCCCGCAGCATGATCTCCCCTTAGAGCTAGGACTCCGGGAGCTAAGACAGCTGTTCTCTGTCTAGTGGTGGCATTGCAGTCACACATGCTGCTTTACAGACAGCTATCACCACGTCTCTTTCCATGTTGCAGAGCCAGTCATGTCTCTCATCATCTGGGCTGCCCGCTGTGTCCTGGTCCTGCTCCTCATGCTCTCTGCACCTATCATCACTTTCATGCTGGAGAGATGGGGCCTGCCTCATCCCACAGGGCTGGAGGAGACTTATAGGGGTAGCATCAGCATTATGGAGGGTAAAGGGGCTGGGAGTGGAAGAACCATATAAACAAGCTGTTAGTAGGGGACTGAAGGTTCTGGGGAGATACCAGTGCTCAGCTCTAAGCAGGTTGTTGGGGAGACACCATTGGTCAGTGCTGCACACTAGGCTTCTGCGGTAACAGTCCAGTCTTTGCCCAGGTAACGCCTCCAGCCTCCTCCAGAAACAGAAGAATCCCTCCTTTGAGAAAAGCTATATGATTAGGGGGAAAGGATGGGCTCATGGTTAAGCCCCTAGGCTGGGACTTCTCGGAGATTGAGGTTCAAGTCCCAGTTGTGCTACAGCATCCTTGAGCATATCACTTCATCTCCCTGGGGCTCAGCTCCCCATCTGTGAAACAGGGACAATAATTCTGCCTTCTCTAAGGGGAGAATTTCCAAAGCCCCTACAGATTTAGGAGCACGTGACTGTGCTTTGTGCTGACTACCTTGTCCTCCTAAATTTCTTGAGTGCTTTTGAAAATCTCCTCTTTACATTGCACACCCAGCAGTTATTGAAACTGGGTGTAGCAGTTTGGGGTATGCTCAAGCTCCCTGTAGCTGGACTCATAAACTCCAATGAAAGCAAGTAGTCAGGGAAGCTACTTTACAAAATAGACCTGTGACCTGCATGGGCTGGGAGAAACACAGCCACAGGAGCAAAAAGCAAGTAGTTTTCATAGATTCATAGATTCTAGGACTGAAAGGGACCTCGAGAGGTCATTGAGTCCAGTCCCCTGCCCTCATGGCAGGACCAAATACTGTCTAGATCAGGGGTCAGCAACCTTTCAGAAGTCGTGTGCCGAGTCTTCATTTATTCACTCTAATTTAAGGTTTTGCGTGCTGGTAACACATTTTAATGGTTTTAGAAGGTCCCTCTCTACAAGTCTATATATTATATAACTAAACTAGTATTGTATTGTAAAATAAACAAGGTTTTCAAAATGTTTAAGAAGCTTCATTTAAAATTAAATTAAAATGTTGATCTTACGTCGCTGGCCCACTCAGCCCACTGCTGGTCTGGGGTTCTGTTCAAGTAGGCTGGCAGCAGGCTGAGCGGGGCCTGAGGCCAGGACCCCAGCTGAGAATGGTCCGGCAGCCAGAATCCCAGACCAGCAGTGCGCTGTACGGGGGCGGCGGCCAGGACCCCAGACCGGCAGTGAGCTGAGCGGCTCAGCCCACTGCCGCTCAGGGTTCCATCCGTGGGCTCCTGCCAGCCGGGATCCTGGCTGCTGGCCCCGCTCACCCCACTGCCAGTCTGGGGTCCCGGCCCTGCCCACATGCAGTGGGTACCTACCTTCTCCCTGGTTCTGGCCCATTCTCTTCCTCTCTCTGCACTGAGCTGAGGGTGGGAGTGGAACGAGCACAGGGCTAGGGGTGAAGGGTCTGGCCAGGAGCTGGAATGAGGGAGGGGGCTCAGGGTTGGAGCAGGAGGTTTGGGTGTGGGGCACTTACCAGGGCAGCTCCCCTTTGGTGTGAGGGGTGCAGGTGGGAATGTGAGGGGGGGTGCAGGAGCTCCTGTTTGGTGCTCAGGTTGGGGGTGCCAGAGTCAGGGCTTGGGTCATGGGGGAGTGAAGGACTCAGAGGGCTGGGAGGTACAGGGCTCAGGACAGGGGCGTGGGGTGTGTGTGGGGGTGCAGGGCTCAGAGCAGAGGGCTGTGGGGAGGGGTCAAGGCTCAGGGCAGAGGGCTGGGTGACTGCCCCCCTCAGAACCCCAACCCCCCTGCTTCTTGTCCCCTGACTACCCCTCCTGGGACCCCTGCCCCTAACTGCCCCCCAGGACCCTATCCCCTATCTAAGCCTCCCTGCTCCTTGTCCCCGACTACTCCCCTAGGATCCTACCCCCTACCTGCCCCCTGACTGTCCTGACCATTATCCACACCCCTGCCCCATGACAGGACCCCCAGAACTCCCTACCCATACAATCCTCCCTGCCCGCCCTAACCCCTCTCCACATCCCTGCCTCCTGACAGCCCCTCCCAGAACTCCCAACTCATCCAGCGCCCCCAGCTCCTTGTCCCCTGACCCACCCTCTCCAGAGACCCCCCCACCCTAGCTGCCCCCCCCCCCCAGGACCCTCCTTGCTCTCTGTCCCCTGACTGCCCTGACCCCTATCCACCCCCCACCCCCTAACAGGCCCCAGGATTCCCATGCCCCATCCACCCCCCCTGCTTCCTGACTGCCCCCTCCAGAAACCCCCACCCCTAACCACCCCCCCCCAGGATCCCACCCCCCTATTCCAACCTACCCTACTCCCTGTCCCCTGACTGCCTCCACCCCTTAGCCAACCCCCAGCCCCCCAGCCCCAGACCCCTTACCATGAGACTCCCAGCTCATCCGGAGCCCTTTCATCGTGCATGCAGCCCCACCCCTCAGAATGCTGTGCATGCAGTTGCGGGCTCCAGGTGAGCGGGGAGCATCTTTCCCTCTCGCTGGAGCCAAACGCTGCCCCATGGGAGCGCGCAGTCCCGGCCCCCAGAGTGCTGCATGCACAGCGGCACGACTCCAGGGGAAGAGGGGGAAGATGGGGAGGGGCCGGAGGCTTGCTGCGCTTGGCCGGACGCTCCGGCCCGGGAGCACGGACCCTGTGGCTTGCCGCGCTGGCAGGATTTTTAATGGCATACTGGAGTCCCAGCAGGCCCCAGCGTGCCGCATCCCATAGGTTGCTGACTTCTGGTCTAGACCATCCCTGATAGACATTTATCTAACCTACTCTTAAATATCTTCAGAGATGGAGATTCAACAACTTCCCTAGGCAATTTATTCCGATGTTTAACCACTCTGACAGGAAATTTTTCCTAATGTCCAACCTAAACCTCCCTTGCTATAATTTAAGTCCATTGCTTCTTGTTCTATCCTTAGAGACTAAGGTGAACGAGTTTTCTCCCTCCTCCTTATGACACCCTTTTAGATACTTGAAAACTGCTATCATGTCCCCTCTCAGTCTTCTGTTTTCCAAACAAAGCAAACTCAGTTCTTTCAGCCTTCCTTCATAGGTCATGTTCTCAAGACCTTTAATCATTCTTGTTGCTCTTCTGTGGACCCTCTCCAATTTCTCCACATCTTTCTTGAAATGTGGTGCTCAGAACTGGACACAATAATTCAGTTGAGGCCTAACCAGCGCAGAGTAGAGAGGAAGAATCACTTCTCATGTCTTGCTCACAGCACACCTGTTAACGCATCCCAGAATCATGTTTGCTTTTTTTGCAACAGTATCACATTGTTGATTCATATTTAGCTTGTGGTCCACTATGACCCCTTGTTCTCTTTCTGCCATACTCCTTCCTAGACAGTCTCTTCACATTCTTTATGTGTGAAACTGATTGTTCCTTCCTAAGTGGAGCACTTTACACTTGTCTTTGTTAAACTTCATCCTGTTTACCTCAGACCATTTCTCCAATTTGTCCAGATCATTTTGAATTTTGACCCTTTCCTCCAAAGCAGTTGCAATCCCTCCCAGTTTGGTATCATCTGGGAACTTAATAAGCATATTTTATATGCCAATGTCTAAGTTGTTGATGAAGATATTGAACAGAGTCAGTCCCAAAACAGACCCCTGCAGAACCCCACTTGTTACACCTTTCCAACAGGATTGGGAGCCATTAATAACTACTCTCTGAGTACTATTATCCAGCCAGTTATGCACCCATCTTATAGTGTCACCATCTAAATTATATTTGCCTAGTTTATCGATAAGAATGTCATGCAAGACTATATCAAATGCCTTACTAAAGTCTAGGTATACCACATCCATCACTTCTCTTTTATCCATAAGACTCATAATCTTATCAAAGAAAGCTATCGTTTAGCTTTTACCACCTTCCAAGTGTTTGCAGATGATTTCCTTAATTACTTGCTCCGTTATCTTCCCTGGCACAGAAGTTAAACTACCTGGTCTGTAGTTTCCTGGGTTGTTTTTATTTCCCTTTTTATAGATGGGCACTATATTTGCCCTTTTCCAGTCTTCTGGAATCTCTCCCGTCTCCCATGACTTTCCAAAGATAATAGCTAGAGGCTCAGATACCTCCTCTATTAGTTCTTTGAGTATTCTAGGATGCATTTCATCAGGCCCTGGTGACTTGCAGGCATCCAACTTTTCTAAGTGATTTTTAACTTGTTCTTTTTTTATTTTATCTGCTAAACCTACCCCCTTCCCATTAGCATTCACTATGTTAGGCATTCCTTCAGACTTCTCGGTGAAGACCTAACAAAGAAGTCATTAAGCATCTCTGCCATTTCCAAGTTTCCTGTTACTGTTTCTCCCTCCTCACTGAGCAGTGGGCCTACCCTGTCCTTAATCTTCCTCTTGCTTCTAATGTATTGATAAAAAGTCTTCTTGTTTCCCTTTATTCCCATAGCTAGTTTGAGCTCTTTTTGTGTCTTTGCCTTTCTAATCTTGCCCCTGCATTCCTGTGTTGTTTGCCTATATTCATCCTTTGTAATCTGTCCTAGTTTCCATTTTTATATGATTCCTTTTTATTTTTTAGATCATGCAAGATCTCGTGGTTAAGCCAAGGTGGTCTTTTGCCACATTTTCTCTCTTTCCTACCCATTGGAATAGCTTGCTTTTGGGCCCTTAATAGTGTCCCTTTGAAAAACTGCCAATTCTCCTCAGTTGTTTTTCCCCTCAGCCTTGATTCTCATGGGACCTTACCTGTCAGCTCTCGGAGCTTTCCAAAATTCGCCTTCCTGAAATCCATTGTCTCTATTTTGCTGTACTCCCTTCTACCCTTCCTTAGAATTGCAAACTCTATGATTTCATGATCACTTTCACCCAAGCTTCCTTCTACTTTCAAATTCTCAATGAGTTCCTCCCTATTTGTTAAAATCAAGTCTAGAACAGCTTCCCCCCAGTAGCTTTTTCAACCTTCTAAAATAAAAAGTTGTCTGCAATTCAGTCCAGGAACTTATTGGATAGTTTGTGCCCCTCTGTGTTATTTTCCTCTAGCTCTGATTTACTTTGCAGCAGGTTAGTGTTATTGTTAACATCTCAACAGAGAAATGTGAGTAGTAATAGTTATTTAAAAAAATGGGAAAGTAAACTAACTTCTTTCAATTTAATTTTATACCTTAAATGTTATTTAATTTTTGTCAAATTGTCTTAACCAACCTAGTTCACCAACTCTCATCTTATTTAAATGTGATAATAAAGAAAATTTAACTATATTTTGCTATTCTTGGGTTTTGTATTTTTTGTAACAGGGCTTTTCATTTATATATTTAATACTAATTAATTAGTTGATTAATTAAGTAATTCCCCAGTACAGCAGAGGAGAAAAAATCTCACTGAATTCCAGTCAAAAATTTCTGCAAGCAACAGTAAAAAAATCACAGTCCCTTTCACTCAACAAACTACATACAGTTAATAAACAAAGAGTCTAACTAAAAATCAGGTGAACTCAATCTGAGCTCTAAGAACTCTAAATTACTTCTCACTGTTTATTAAAACTAATGATTTAAATTCTTTTAGTCTGAAATTTATATTTATATGTAACTAAAATAATATATGTAAATTATAAAATACCCTTAGTAAAACTTAGGCTATTGTTTTTTTTTCATTATAAAATGTTATAATGTTAATTCCTAAAAAAAATTAAGTTCATGTCTTTTATTCTTTTAAAATCGTACAAAGGTTAACCCTCTGTGATCCTTGCTGAAAATCCTCAAATAACTAAATTCTTGCTCTCCATGTGTTCCTTTATAAATTTTGCATTAAAGCACTAGGAAAGGAGCAGTAAAGCAGACTTTAGCCCAATCAAAAGTTACATGAGCTCTTTTTGGCATGGACTGTCATTTGTTCTATGTCTCTCCAGTGCCTGGCACAATGGGGCCCCCATCTGTTCAATATCTAGCTGCTACCACAATAGAAATGTTAAAGGAGAATAATGCAGAGTGTCTCAGTGAAAGATCCCGTCTACTGTTAATGAGTTTGGGTTTTTTTGTCAGTTTCCTTAGGTTTTATATTCCCATCAAAAAGCGACAAAGAGTCCTGTGGCACCTTATATTCAACCAAGAAAGCTTATGCTCCAATACGTCTGTTAGTCTATAAGGTGCCACAGGACTCTTTGTCGCTTTTCACAGATCCAGACAAACACGGCTACCCTCTGATATTCCCATCAGTGTAGGATTCCCATCAAGTGAGCCATAGGATAACTGGCCAAAGAATAGAGACTTTGGCTAATCTGTCATGGGTTGCAGGGGTGATTCCCACCACTGGAAGGACACATGTCCCCTTGGATGTCTCACATCTATGTAGAGTTTTCAGCAAGATGCATCTAACTACATTTCACATCTGGGAATGTGGATGGTAGTGACAGGGTTCTGTTGTGAGGATTATAGACAATGTGAAATTCTTAAAATAGAGCAGCAGAGATAACAAGAAACCCTGGGAAATATTTCATCTCTGACCCTTGCACCCTTGTCCATGTGAAGGCACCTTCCTACCCACTAGAAGGGACTTTGTACTAATCCCACTGGAAAGCTCCATCTTACTTATCGTTTCCAGTCACTCATTAATGCCGACATCTACAAGCCAAAACGTTGAGGCCCAGTGTGACCCAGGCTTTCAGCAGAAACTTCAAATGACACACTTTGGTGGATTTAACTGTCAACACCGGACCTAGTGGATCCTTGTAACCCTTATGTACCCCTGGGCCCTCTGCTAGGTGTCATCCAGAGTTGGATCACATACAACAAAGTAATGGCATTGCTTCATACAGTAACTGCTTTCTAAGCAGCTAAATCCTTTCATGATGTTCTCTTGCAACCACATGGCTGCAGTATCTGGCTGAGGAGAACAAACACAGTTTCACAAAGCCATAGCTTGTGACAAATACTTTTGGATTGACATTTAAATTTTGTAACTTCCGTACAAGCCAACCTGGCATTTAACAGATGTGGATCAGAGAACCTGCCAATTCAAAGGGGACCTTGATGCTGTTGTCAGTTTTCATGATTTCACAGTAAGTGACAAGCATTTAGCTGTTTTTTTTTAAGAGCCTCAGCTCCTGAAGCATTGGGATTATGTGGAAATTTTTGCTTTTATTTAAAAAATTAAGTTCTAGGCTTCTTAGTTGTGAAGAAAAGCTGAAAAATGTGACCCCTAAAGAATCAAACACCAGAAAGCAAATAAAAGGATCCAAATTTTATAATTAAAAAAATGCCTTATGAATTTGAAGGCAATCTTCGGATTTTGGGGGAGCTGCCTCATGATTTTTGTACACGTTGAGTTGGCAATGGAATCTCTAAACATCACTGAGAGGACTTGGGAGCTGAACTATTGATATAAAGAGTCAGAGGGTAGGAATACAGAGTTTGGGTATTTTTACCAATTTTATTCAGAAGAAACATTTTTCCAAAAGGAAAACAGGCTGCATGTGCCCTAAGAATATTCGAGTGTCCTACAGCACTTTGGGTGCTGTGCATTGTCCAGCTGTGGCCACAGAGAAGGATCCCCACTTCCTTGCTGCATGGGCTCTACAGTTGCCTCTGATTTTAGGAAGTTCTGAGATTGGCTGCACACTGACGAGTGCTGCATTTCAGCAACTGGAGCATTAATGACATCTGTCCCACTGCAGAGCGATGACCACATATGTCGGCCTGGGGATCTCTCCAATGCTCGGTGAACAGCCGCATCACAGTACCATCCAGTGTGCATAAACCCCTCTGAATCAAGCAGCTCATATTTCCCACCCCAAGCCTTGGTCTGGCCCTTTTCTGCCCCCCAGTTAGGACAGCTGGGCTTTTCCCTGACACCTGCCAGCTTGAAAGAGGAGCCCTTCTCCCTCTCTCCATGCCAGCTGCCCCATCGACTTAGTGCCAGGTTCTCCCTGCGATGGAGTGTTATTATCTGAAATAAGGATTCTTCTGTGCTGCAGGCCATGTAGTTTTTTTCCTGTCCGGTTTCATATTTTAATCACTGATGGCATTAATGGTGACATTTATAAAGGTTATTTGCATTTGTTATTATAATATTATATATATATATTGTTATGCTGGAGATTGGGTGGCTTGCAACAAGTGTCTCTTTGATCTATGGGCAATCGTGGCACATTGTTGAAACTGGTGGCTGTGATAACCACCTGCCATTTAGGCTAAATAGGAGAACCATTAAATGCCCCTTGGTTTAGTTTCAGCAACCACCACCCAAGGACTATACCAATGGCAAATCTGGGCATGGAAGGGGCATGTGGTCGAAGAGGGTTCCTCTTGGTCTGATAAGAAAAGCAGGGTCATGCTGTGTGAAAGAAGAACCAGAAACACCTCAGAAGCAACCAGAGAATCCAAGAAGAAAGCCAGACCTGGCCAGAGGAGCACTTGGAGCAGGGGCTTGAGAAAATGCTGAGAAAGAGAGAGCTTTTGGGAAGAGTGCTGGCAGGGAAAAGGCTTGAAGACGGGACTAGAGAAAGTGCTTCTGTTGTTTGGTTCTTGTTGCACTTAGGGAAACTGGACTTTGTAAATGTTATGTAAATGAATGGAGTTGCATCAACGAACATACCTGACTCTATCATCACTTTCTCCTCTAAATCTAATAACCCACAAGACCACAAATATTGGCCAACCGCTTGGGTCAAAAGGGTCAATATGTATAATTTTGATAGGGTTAAACTTATCTGAATTCACTTGAGTCATAAATATCTCTGTAAGCAGTACCCTGTGCTACCGTCATTTACAAAAATCTGTAAGGGACTTACGAGGAGAGGCTGAGGGAACTTGGGTTATTTAGTCTGCAGAAGAGAAGAGTGAAGTGGGATTTGATAGCAATTTTCAGCTACTGAAGAGAGGTGCCAAAGGATGGAGCTAGGCTGTTCTTAGTGGTGGCAGATGACAGAGCAAGAAATGGTCTCAAGTTACAGTGGAGTTGGTCTAGGTTGGATATTATAAAACCCTATTTCAATAGGAGGGTGGTGAAGCATTGAAATGAGTTACCTAGGGAGGTGGTGGAATCTCCTTCCTTAGAGGTTTCTTAGGTCAGGCTTCACAAAGCCCTGGCTGGGATGGTTTAGTTGGTGTTGGTCCTGCTTTGAGCCTGGAATTGGACTAGCTGACCTCCTGAGGTCTCTTCAAACCGTAGTATCAGGGGATAATCATGTTAGTCTGTATCCACAAAAACAATGAGTCCGGTGGCTCCTTAAAGACTAACAGATTTATTTGGGCATAAGCTTTCATAGGTAAAAATATTCTATGATTCTACTATTCTAAATCAGCCTTTCTTTAGTATATGAGCAGCCAAAGTAACACTAGGAAAATGTCTAGAAAGTGAATGAAAATCCAACTCTCTGAGGTCAACTGAGTTCTTTGCCTGAAGCTTTCAGGACAAGATCTCCTTGATGACAAGGCATGGCAATGAAAAAATCATATTTGCTGGATTGGTTTTGTAGGGAAGGAGGGGTGAAAATCAGGCTGATAACACTGCTCTACAGCCAAAATGCGTCTGAAATAAATGTAGTCAAACTTTACTAATTCTGGGTCACTGAGAACGAAAATCATGCTTAAAATTGTTGATTGGCTCTAGTTTTCAAGATATGCTATTGGGTCAGTATATACGACCCTTGACTTGGGAATGGCGGAGGATAAGTGACTTATAAAGGGAAGGGATCTCAATTTAAACCAGAAATGACTAAAATACATCTTTGACTGTATCTATGAATAAATTTATGACTGGGTTTGGACAGTACTTGCTTTTTAGGCAAAACAATGAATGATGCAATCTGAAGCTGGTATTGCATCATACATTATATGAATTGCATCATGTTATTCCTAGAAGTCATGGATGATGCAATCATAACGAAGCTTACATCACTCTGCTGAACAAATTGCCCTATATCAGCTCTAGAAATCATAGTGTCGTGCTCTCTTATTTGTCAGTGTTTGATTTTGCAAAGGGACACATTTCTGTTTAGCCAAAGTGAGCAGAGATGCCTCGTACTTGTGTGAACAGTGCAGATAACTTCTGCTATGTTTGTGGTGAAGTGACTTTTGCATCACAAAAGCGCAGTATAACCACTATGGTTAAGAAAGCCTATCATCTTTATTTTGGCTGCAAAATTATAGATCAGGACAAGAGGTTGGGCCCCACACATATGCTGCAACACTTGTGCAACAAATCTTCGCCAGTGGTTGAACAGGAAAAGGAAATCTATGCCTTTTGCAGTGCCAATGATTTGGAGAGAGCCAACAGATCATATCAGCAATTGTTACTTCTGCATGGTGCCTCCAGTTGGGAAAGGTGTGACAAAGAAGAAAAAGTGGACTGTGCATTATCCAAACATTCCATCTGCTATACGCCCAGTACCCCACGGAGAAGGACTGCCAGTTCCTGATGCACCAGAATCATTCTCACTTGAGTCAGACGAGGAAGAGGAAGAGGATGAAATTCTGGTCCTGAACCATCAGTGTCACAGGACCCACATTTTCTCCCATCCTCTTCCTCTGAACCACATCTCATAACACAAGGTGAACTGAATGACCTTGTCAGGGATTTGGAACTACCCAAGAGTAAGGCAGAGCTGTTGGACTCCAGACTACAGTAGTGGAATCTCCTTGCAGGTGATGTTAGGGTTTCCATGTTCCGTGACCGTCAAAAGGATCTTGTCTCATTCTTCTTCATGGAAGGTGATCTTGTAGCCTGCAACAACATCGATGGTGTGATGGCAGCCCTCAACATCGTTCACGATCCAGATGAGTGGAGACTGTTCATTGATTCATTGAAGACAAGTCTTAAAGCTGTTTTGCTGCGTAATGGCAATGTTTTGCCATCAATTCCAGTTGGTCATGCGGTCTGTATGAAGGAAACCTATGACAACATGAAACAACTTTTGAGGTGCATAAACTATGACCAACATCAGTGGCAGCTTTGTGGCGATTTGAAGGTTGTTGCTCTCTTGCTTGGTCTGCAGACTGGATACACAAATTACTGCTGTTTTCTTTGCAAATGGGATAGTCGTGCAAGAGATTCCCACTACATCAAGACAGATTGGCCACGCCGACAGTCATTGGAGCCTGGGAGGAAAAGTGTTCAGCATCTACCACTTGTTGAATCAAGGAAGATTTTGTTACCACCCTTACACATCAAGCTGGGTCTGATGAAGAACTTTGTCAAGGCCATTGACAAAATACAAGCAGCTTTCAAGTACCTCCATGGAAAATTTCCAAGGTTAAGTAAAGCTAAGATAAAGGAAGATGTCTTTGTTGGTCCTCAGATTCGTGAACTTCTTCGAGATGATGCATTTGACCATGCACTGCGTGGCAAGGAAAAGACGGCATGGAAAGCCTTCCACTTAAAGGCAATAAATTTTCTCGGAAACAACAAGGCAGACAACTACAGGTTGTTGGTGGAAAACCTCCTCAAGGCATACAAAAGCCTTGGTTGCAACATGTCACTAAAGATACATTTTTGCACTCTCATCTAGATTTTTTTCCACCGAACTGCGGAGCAGTGAGCGACGAGCACGACGAACGATTTCACCAGGACATTGCAACAATGGAGAAACGCTATCAGGGCAAATGGAGCCCATCAATGCTTGCAGACTATTGCTGGACAGTGACAAGAGATGCTCCATTTAATGAATACAAGAGACAAGCCAAGAAGCGCCGAGTAGACACTCAATAGGACTAAACTATGTACATAATAGTTTTTTGCCTTTTGTTTCATAATAAATTTTATTTATATAACCCTTTTGCTGATTTTTAAAGTGTTACATAAACAGGACAGGTGAAATATTTTCATGTAAAGCAACCATAAACACAAGAAAAGACCTAGATTTACAATTTATGATTAAAACTCTACTATCTACACAATATACGTAGACATAAAATGTAAAAACTTAAATATCTTAGAAACAGTAGCCAATCAGTTGTTTTAATTGTCATATTTGAATTCAGCATATCAAAATACATAATAAATACCACATTTTGTCTCTAAAGCAGACGACTTCTCAAAAATTGTAGACCAGTGTATCAGGCCCAGCCCTGGAAGTCTTGGACAGGTGCAGAATTTGCCTCCCACATGTGGCCCTGTTGGTCTGACTGGAGCTGCCCCAAATATAGAAGTCAAATTGATGCCTTTGCTGATGGGGCCTGGAAGGAGCCCTCCTTGGAGGGTGGATCCAGCCTGGAAGGAGCTGGAGGGAGATGGAGGTAACATGGAAATGGCCCTGCAACTCCTCCTATCTCCCCCTAAATGTGTCTAGTTTCTACTGGTTTCATTGTATCGCTCTAGTTGCACTGGGAGAGGCTGGGGTGTTGGCTGCTGTTCCTGGGAGCACAGAACAGCCCAGATTGAGTGATCTTTCTCCAGCATCCAGTGAAATGCCTGCTAGGCCGGGAATAGTCTGAGCAGAGCATGTCAGACTGGGCAGAAAGATGGGGCATATTTTCTGCCCTGCCAGCTCCCTGCGCACAGGCAGCAGCTGGGGGCATTTCCCCATCACTGCTCTCCCATTTCAGCTCCTGCCCTGGTCTAGTGAAAGAGGCAGCAGGGAACCAATTCCAGCTTATCAGAAATGGGGGCTGGGCCGAGCAGTAGTTGGGGGCAGGAGAAACTGCCCCAGGGGTGCCATAGGGTGAAAGATGGGAGGGGAGATGGCCAGTGCCGTTGGGGAGGGGGTTATAGGCATGTTCACTCTTTAGCTATGAAAACACATTCAGACCCCTGAGTTAGTGGCTGGGGTTAGAACCTGGTTGACAATTGTCCCAGTGAAAAATCAGGTTTCTCTGAAATCAGGATTTTCTGATCGCAACTGGGATTGATCCTGCAGGAGTATTCCTGACTGTGAGACAGTGGGGGACCCAAAAAGCTGCCACCCCTTCTTCCTGAGACAGCTAGAAACCAGTAACCAAAGTGTGGGAAAGTCGTTATGCCCCCACCCCCTGGGGTAATATGGAGAGTCCAATAGGAACATCTCACATGAGAATTGTTCCTGAAAAAATTCTCCCAGGAAAATCCCCCTTTTCTGGCAGCCTTATCCGGGGTATTGCAGAAACCCCATGTCATGGTTATGGGACTGGCTGCTCCTCTGTGCCCTCTGAGTGAACCCTCAGTCCTTGCCCTCTCTCACACCAGCCTTGGCTACAGCCCCCTGTGGACTGGCCATGCTGAGCCCCAGCAGGTCTGACTGGACTCAAAACCTGTGGTTCTACCAAAAGTAGCTGTGACCAGCCGTGACAGCAGTGACCCAAACATCTTCTTACATCAGGTCTTGTTTGATCTCTGCAGCATGAGCCAGGCACAGCCTGAGAACAGGGTTTCACAGAGCAAAGGGGCTCCCTCAACATCTACCTCATCCCTCGGCAGCCTGTCCTACCCCAGGCCCTCATCTCTGGGGCTGGGGCCATCTGGTCCTCACAGTCTCTGCCTACCCGTCCCCCATCCTTCAAGGCATCTGTCAGTGCAGCCCAAGGTCTCTGTTTCCTCCTGTGACCATGATTCTGGTTAAGGGCGGGTGGCTCGGCAAGTGGCATCACAACAGATGGCTCTGCAGTGTCTCTTAGCCCTTTCAGTGTTGGGGAGGGGGGCACACAGCCAATCCCCCACTTGAATTAACCCTTTGTGGCATGGACAGTTGTGTAACAGGCCACAGGAGGCTAAGCTTCCCCTGGTGCAGCCACTGCCAACCTGCTGCTGGTCACCTGGGCCATGGTAGCCCCTCCTGCGCTCTGCCTCTTCCCATCCCTGCTCTGTCCCTTCCCTGAGGCCCCCACCACCCGCCACTGCCTGGCTGAGTCCTTCCTTTCCCCTCCTCCACTCCACCCTCCTTCTCCAGAGGGCCTGCCGCAGCTCTCCTCTCCTCCACCTCCCAAGACTACGCCACTGACTGTGTCCCTCCTCACCCCTCCATCCTTGCAGAGGAGGAGGTAGAGGAAAGGAGGGACATGGAGATCATGAACAGTGGAGGCCTCAAAGGGGAGGGGGTAGAAGAAGAGGGATGCAGCGAGCAGCCACAAGAGGCCTGAACGGGGACAGAGCCAAGCAGGGGAGAGTCGGGGCCTGGGGTGGAGCAGGGGTGGAGTGTAGGTGGTGCCGTGGGCAGAAAAGGCAGGACAAGCAGCTAGCATCCCCCAGGGGAAGCTTCACTTACCAGCCATGCCCTGTGGTCATGCAGCGACCCCCGCAGAACAGTCAGTCAAACAGAGCAGACAAAGTTCAGAGGTTATTACAGGGCAGCTCCAAACTCGCAACACCCCATGATTGTCATTTCTTCCCCGAACATCCACCTGCCCCTCCACACCCACCCATGGTAGCCAATGTCCTGCCTGCTCTGGGAAGCTGATTGCCAGCTGCTACCGGGGTGGAAATGGCTGGTTTGGCCGCTGCCTGCACCAGGAGAAAGGTGTTTTCACATGTAACACCTCCCTGGGGTTCACCTCCACCAGCTACAGGCATGTAAAATGCCCATGGCACTGAGGTGGCCCAGTCTCCACTAGGATCTGATGGTGAGAGAGCTGTCTGGTTCAGCCAGCTCATTGCACTCACATCTTTCACTGATTGTAGATTCAGCTTCTTTGGGCAGCGCTGCCCAGGGCTCCCTGCCCCCCATTCACTGCTAGGTCCCATCACAACCTGCAGTAAACTGACATGCCCTAGGGTTTAAATGCAGCACACCCAGCAGCAAAGCTAGACACAGCACACAGAGGCATTGGGATCACACTTTACAGCTCCACACCACAGCCACAGGCTAGAAACTTACTTTTATTTGTTTTAAACTAAAGCTGAGATTCTTTCACAATCTCAGGACTCCAGGAGCTGGGGCTTTATCATGGCAATGCTTCAGCTGGCAGCCTGTTCCCCTCCTGCACCTCACCCCCCTCACTACAATTTCCAACCATGTCTGAACTTCCCTACATCCTTGTTCCACGAGAAGCTTCTGCAGCATCATCCATCATCCCTGCTCCCAGTGAGACCAGCCAGCCCTGCTATAACCCAGGGGAGGGCTCTGGGTTTGTGGGGGGCATTCAGCCCTCAGAGTGCTGCTCAGTGTGAGGCTATCACAATCCAGTCTGAAACACAGATTCTGTCACCCACTTTCACTGCCTGAGGCTGGCAGAAGCAGTGTGTGTGTGTCTGCAATGGGAGTGAGTCAGTGCCACTGTGAGACCCTTCCGCTCTGCATCCCCTGACCAAGCAGTGTGTATTGAATTTCCTACATTTAACAGTCCTGTTATTGCAGTTCCCACCAATTAGCACATTCTGATTTGACAGGGGATTGGTTTAAAGCATTATCATGAATTGCTGTGGTTCTCTTTTGAGTTTGGGATGGGGAAGAAACATCTGATGTGTTGCCATTTCCCCACTTTCCCATTAGAGCGAGGTTCTTTCCCAGGTGTCAGCATTTGTGTCTGATTCCCCCAAAGTATTTCCTGGCCCTGGTATGCCTGGGAGAAGAGTCAGCTCCAGAGACCCTTCTGGAGTCAAGATCTTGGTGTTTTTCTTTCATGATTCCCGTTGCTCCATGGGAGGAGTTCGGCAGGTGGGTTTCAGACCTGGGGTGTTTGGCTGTTCTTCTTCCCCTTCTATCTGGGAGGTGTTTCCAGTTGCTGATGCACCTGCTCTGTTTTATCCCCCGTCCTCCCTTTCATGGGCAGGAGCTTTTGGAAATATTCTCCCACAGATGGACTTGCCCTGGTTTTTTTCACTTCCTTGTCTCCAGGGGCTGGGTCCTGTCCAGGCGATGGGGCTGGTTTTCCTGTGGCAGGTCCTGTGTTGTTTTCTGCCCCTTCCCTGTCATTCGAGGCAGGGGTCTGTGCAGGGACTCTGGAATCTCTCTGACTAACAGACCCACTAACTGCTAATTTCTGGGGGAAATCCCAGTCACTGGGAGGGCAGATGCTGAGGGGTTTCCCCTGGTCCTTCCCCGCAGCGTGATCAGGGCTGAGGAATGGGAACAATCTCTCAGAACCTTCTACAGGAATCTTCAAAATAAGGGCCATTGAATTGACACTATAAAATGAGAGACTCCCCTCTTCTAGATCCAGATAGACCCCAACCACTGTCGGCCTCACACCCAAGTTCTGGATCTCTGTGTCGGCCTCCCTGGGGTGATACTGCCCCCCAGATCTCCCCAGAGCCCAGAACCCCCCCTCAGGGAGTCTCTCCAGCCTCTCCTGTCTCATTCTGCCCCTCACAGTCTTACTCAGCACCCCCATCTCCCAGTCTAGGCTGTCCCCCACCACCACCTCCCAGTACCCCCGGCAAGCCCTTCCCTCCCCATCATGAACCTTCCTGGCCACAAACCCCTCCCTTCCCACAGCAACCAGGGCCCCAGGGGGGGTAGCCAGCCCTGGGGAGGCACAGTTGTGTTGGACTATTCGGCCATCCTTAGAGATGGTGAGTTCGGGGTGTTTGAAATCTGGATCCAGGGTCACAGGAACTGGGAAGAGAAACCAGAATATCCCCATTAGCTGTGGGTCAGTTGAGGACCCCACAATCTGACAGAAGAGAGATTCCAGCCAGTACAGCTAGAGAGAAGGACAGACTACGGGTTGGGGTGGTTAGTGGGACTGGCACAGCTAGCCTGGATCCAGCCTTGGGTTCCAGGGCTGTGATTAGGCCTGACCCCTGAGCTGGTGAAGAGGTGGGAAGAGCCGGAGTGGGGGATTGGACTTCTTGTATACTCTCACTCCCCCCTGCACATGATCTGTCACTGAGAGGGGTTAGGGATTCTGGGCAAAGTTCCCTCTAAGCTGCGCGACCACGCAACAGGTGATCAAGGGCTGGGCAGGTGGGGGAAAGGCACCCCTCCCCTGGCCCAGCCCAGCTCCGGAGCTGCCATGGCCTGGGAGAGGTACATCTCCTCCTGCTGAGAACTGCTGTGGTGAGAGAGGGGTGGCGGGAGTCCTCTCTCCCTGCTGCAGCCCCGGGGCAGCCTGCATCCCAAACCTCTCATCCCCAGACCCACCCAGAGCCCACACCCCCAGCTGGAGCCCTCACCCCCCACACCGCAACTCTCTGCCCCAGCCCTGAACCCCCTCCCACACCCTAAGACCCTCATCCATGGCCTCACCCAGAGCCTGCACCCCCAGCCAGACCCTCCACTGCCCACCCCTACAACCCAACCCTCTGCCCCAGCCCTGAGTCCCGTCCCACACTCCAAAACATTAGAGGGAACATTTCTCCTGGGGGCCCATGGATTGTGTCCAGGGGGACTGAAGACTTTTCAGATTGTGGAGGGAGGGCTGAGTGGGGCTGTAGGGGGAGCTGACAGAGTGGGGATGGACCATCTCTGACAGGTCAATGAGAGATGGGGTGAGGGCATCAGGACTAAGGGGTAGGTTGCAAGGGAGCTGCCCGAGGCTGAGACTTACAGCTCAGGGCAGCATGTTCAGGACCATTCATGGCATCCAGCCTCGTGGCTTTGAAGTGAGCACACGCCCTGCCCCGCCTGCCCCATGGGGACCACACACCTCTGACAGCTCAGTGATGTACCCCAGCACAGAATCTGCTCAGCCCCTTGCAGCCCCACTCACCCATGTAGCTCCGAGCCCTCCTGAAATCTGCAAGGGAAGAGGAACAAACATGGTGAAGGGCCTGGCAAATGCAGGGAACTCGCTCCCACGGGAGATGCCATTCTGGGAGGGAGGTCATTGGCAGATATCAAGGAAACAAGTGATGTGAAATGTGACACGATAACACGTTCTCTTACCTAGCTCTCTCACTGCTTTGCCTGAAATGGAAAGAGATGGAGTTATTCCCTGTCATTTAGGCACAGGGCTAAGTTCTGGGTGCTGCTATGTGATGATGTGATCGCTTTATACATTGTTCATGGTCCCTCACTACCGAATGAGAAATGTCCCAGTTCATCCCAGGGACCAGAGATTTCTGGTAATTGCTTTCCCCGTCTCTCAGGGATGTCTTTATATTGTATCTTAGTATCGGGGACTAGAGCAAATGTTGTTCTCAGTGATGCTATTGTAAATCCAAAGTAACTGAATGTGTTTTACTGGAACGAATCTGGGTTTACACCAGTGTCGCTCAGAGCAGAACTCAGGCCTGTAAGAAGCTATTGTTTCACTGCAGTGGCCCCCAGCAGACTGGGGATTTTAAAGGCAGACTGACAGGATAAAATTCCTGGGTGGGATTTGCAAAGCAACCCACTTTGATGGAAGGAGTGTGTCTAGAGCCCTTTATAGCTCTGAGCGTGCAGAAGATTTGAGCTGAGAACTGGGATATGGACTTGGCAACAAAGCATGGAAACATGAGACACCTTGTGGGAAGTGGCCTAGAAGAGCCTGCACTGCAGCAGTCGTCTACAGAAAGCGGCTGCCCCCTCTTGCTACATCATAACAATGCGATTGGCATTAGATGGTAAAGGCAAGGTGACACCTGTCTGTCTAACTTCGGGTGACCATATTTCCCAAAGGGAAAACAGGACACTGTGTGGGGCTGGCCCAAGGCCCCCTCCCCACAGGACAGGCCTCAGCTGCTTGCCTGAGGTGTCCATCCCCTGTAAGACAGTCATTTGTTACTCGAACCCTGTCTGGCCCCTGCTTGAGGGTGGTGCTGGTCACTTGAACCTTACTTGCCCTCCATGCACTGGAACCTTTCCTCCTCTCCCCCTCTCCAGCCCAGCCTCCCCCTGCTCAGGGCTGGCATCTCTGTTCACCCCCACACACATTCCTCTGCACCGTACCCCACTTTTCTGACAAAAGTGGGGCATTTGCCCCATTGCTTTTCCCACCTGATCAAGTTGTCAAGAGCAAACAGGACAAATGCCTTATTTTGCCAAAAAAAGTTGGGTTGGCTGGGACAGGGCTTAACAAAGGGATTGTCCCAGACAAAACAGGACATATGGTCACCCTAGTCTAACCAGGCACAAGGGCTGGTAATTCTGTGTCTGCTGCAGAGCTCACAGTGCTGCGGTGGGACTGGAGTGATTAATATGACTCAGATTCAGCGTGGGTCGTTCCAAACAGAGTGACATGGGGTTGTTCCAAACTTTGGGTACATCTACACTGCAGCTGGGAGTGAGCTTCCCAGTTTGGGCAGGCAGACACATGCTAGTCCAGCTCAAGCTAGTGAGCTAAAAGCAGCTGCGTAGCTGGGAGTAGCTCAGGTGGTACCTTGGATTAGTACAAATCTGCCCAGATCCTCTGGGTATATACTTGGATGGTTACACTGAACCATTGCACCTACTATCCTCAACCACACTGCTACTGTTAGCATTACCACAAGCAGAACTAGTGTGTGTCTGGCTACTCAAGCTGGGAAGGTCGCTCCCAGCTGCGTTCAGGGCATATTTAGGGGGCGGCAACCCAGGCACCACCTGAGGTGCTGGGATTTCGGGGGGGAGGGCACCAAGTCCACTGTGTTGTTTTTGTTGTTAGCAACAAAAGGGAAAATAGAATTTTTGAAGTAACATGTTTCAGGTATTCCATATGAGGATTCATTTTTCACTAACCTACTAGAATGTTCTAGACCTTTGTAGAAACTTCTGGCACCTTCCAGGCTTTCTGAGAACTACATTTTCCTTGAACCTTCTAGAATGCTGTCAGCCATGCCCTCACAGGGGTATAAGGAGGGTGTCACCAGTCAGTCAGTGAGATATAAGAAAGAACTAAAGTGAAGTGGGAGCCCAGTTGTGATATTGTGAACCTTGGTTTATTGTGCAATTATGAAAGTGTACTTGTGTTTTAAGTCTTGAAGAGTGTAAGTAGTGACTAATGAAGGACATATTTAAGGAGACACCAAAGATATCTATTGAACCCCTACGTACGCAACAATATAAAAGAAATACTGTTACTTCTTTTGCCATGCTTAACACGTAATGCTTAAAGACTTTCTAAGCCCTGGTCTACACTACAGGGGTAGGTCGAATTTAGCCATGTTAGGTTGATTTTAAAATGGATGCATCCACACAACCAACCCCATTCCGTCAACTTAAAGGTCTCTTAAAATCGACTTCTGACTTCTGTACTCTCCCTAATACTTCTGTGTTCCCACATAGAAAATAAAAGATGCCCTTGAAAAAGCCTTCAGGAGCTTATTATAGGAAGCAAAAAGCTCAGTTGCAATCTAGTTTGCAGCAAGGGACAAATTTGATTGGAAAATATCTGAAACAGAACAACATACGCCAGGCTTTAGGCACTGCAGAAGAAATTGAGGTGTGAAGTGTAAATCCTATTTCTAAGGAATTATCAGGTTTATCTGAAGACAAGGAATGGAAATGTGAGGAAAGTGATGGAGAATTAGCCTGTTTCCTGGCAGCATAAAGAAGAATGATGATAAAGAAGAATGTGGCTCACCGGAGAGTAATGACAAAGAAAAATCTGATCTACATAAAAAGGAGAGAAATGATAAATGTAACCCTTCTGCTAGGTGGAGCCTGCAGTAACCAGGGCCAGTTTCAGTATCTAGGAGTTTCTTTTCAACAATACAACACAGAACCAGCTGAGTCCCCACCCAGTAATCTGGGAAAATTACACACCATCCCGGGTGCTTCTCAGAGGCAATACCTCCCCACTCGGAAGCAGAGTCTGAGTCTAGAAAATAAACTTTTAATGAAAGGAGGGAAGTCACCTAACATTAATTAGGGAAAATTCCACAAACAGGATTCATAACTGTAAAACTGTGAGCAGGACACCCATCCCAGAGTATGTGGGGCAGTGCCTTCTGCCTCATGTTCTTGAGTTCCACAACCAAAATTTTCTCTTCTGTGTCCTCCTCTGCTCCTTTACCATACACCATTCACAGTGGTTGACAGTGGTTGTCTTGGTCAGTGAGGACCCAGGGTTCAGAGGTGCACCTGTGTGAGTTCACCTCCTACCTGGGTAAGAAGGCACCTTACTTTCTCCACACCCTGAGCACTTGCACTGGCTGGCTGCCCTTCCAGCTGTCTGCTCACCAATCCCAGTAGCTGCCTATCAGTCTTCTTCTACCACCACCTCTCTGCTTTGACTGCTGTAGGTCAGTTGCTTAGTGATTTTTATCTCTTAGCAAACAGGGCAGAAACCGCCACAACTGATTTCAGCTCTGATTAAACATTTAAAATAACAAAGAGGCTCCTAATAAAGCCTATTTAACTCTTTCTTTGAATAGTGGAGAGGAATAGGTTAAATCAGACTGGAAACCCATAAGAAGAGTCAATGCCTTCAGGTTGGAACACCTCTTCCCACCCCTCTTACTTTCACAGGGCTCTGGCATTGGAGGCCCTGGCTTAACGAGGTCCTTTCAGCTGAGGGTGAGTCCCTCATTTGGGACAGGTTAAGCACAGTTCTGATCCCCTTCATTCATACAATAATGACAACAACATTGCTAACAGCATTCCACTACCTCTGCATTCTGTATTAAAGTGATTTGTAACCCGTCACCAGCCAATGTTGATCACTTTGAGTAACACAGCTCTATCTGGTGGATATCTAGGCAGAGTAGCTGTGTTCTTGTAAATACACTTTGCTCCTGAAGTCTCTTCCCCTCTTGTAAATACACTTTGCTCCTGAAGTCTCTCCCCCTCTCAGTTTGCTGTCAGGGGAGAGCTCATTCAGACCCTCCTTACATTAAGAAGAATCATCCTTGCATGGTGACAGAAACAGCAGTGAGAAAAACTGCACACCACAGACAGATATATCTGATCCTAATTTATGGCAAGCAATCCTAAACTCTGCCAATATGGATTGTACAATTTGAATGGTCTGGGCAAAATCAAGGATATGACATACCCAGTAAATGAGCAAAAGTGACACTGCAACAGAGTGCTCAAGAATGGTGAGAAACTGAATTGGTGTTGGCTAGTTTACTCAAAATCAACTGACAAAGTGTTCTGGTTTTGTTGCAAAATATTTGACAAGAATGCCAAAATGTTGCTTGCACTTTCTGGGTACACCTACTGGCATAACATAGTTGATGCTTTGAAGCAACATGAAAAGTCACCTGATCATTTTACAGCCTACTCCAAATGGATGGAGGTCAAGGCCAGGTTCAAGCTGAATAAATAAACTGAACTTAACAGAAATGATCTTGTTTTGGTAGAGCTCCTTGGGAAATATGGTGATGTCATGCATAAGCACCTATGCCGAGTAGTTTGTAAAGAAGATATGGATCATTACTGCATCAAAACTATTCAAAATGAATTCATTGATCTTATGGCAAGGAAGGTGCTTGATAACATGCAAAGTACTACACAGTAATAATAGACTGCGCTTCCGACTTTACTCACAGTGAAAAGATGTCATTTGCAGTAAGATTTGTTGACAACAAGGATAGCTGTATACACGTAAAGGAACACTGTTTGTCTGTTGATGACACTACTGGAAAACAGAACTGTTTATGAATGTTTTGAATGAGAATAAAATAAAGCGTTGGGACTGCCATAGCCAAGGCTACAACAATGCTGCAAACATGAAGGGAAGAAACAGTTGTGTCCAGGCAAAGATTCTTGTGCTAAATGCAAAAGCTGTCTTCCTGCCTTCTGGGTGCTATTTCCTCAAACTTGTTGTGTAAGATGAAGTGTCATCTTCTTTAGATTCACTCTCTCTCTTTGGAGTACTGCAAAGGATGTACGTCCTCTTTTCAACACCAAGTGTCAGATGGAAGATCCTCACGGACAATGTTACAAATCTGACCATGAAGCTGCTAAGTGACACTCACTGGGAGAGCTGCATTGACAGCATAAGGCCAGTGAGGTACCAAGGAACTGAAATTTACAACACCCTCATGGAACAGGCATAGTCACGTAAAACAGAGGTCAGAATTCGACACGAGATGCAAAACCTGGCAAACCATATCACTGACTTCACATTTCTGGTCTCAGTTGTGGTTTGCCACAATATCCTATTCCAAGTAAACATTGTAAGCAAGGCATTACAAACTCACTTGATGGACATTGCAACCACTACTACTTTGATGAGAAGCTGTCTTGATTTCATTGTGACCTAGAGAGACAACGGATTTGAAGATGCCATCACTGCTGCCAAAGAAATGGTGGAAAACTTAGAAGTTGAGACTGTCTTTAAGGAAGCTCATATTCATCAGAAGAAGAGACAGTGTAGTTATGAGGGCAGAGATGAGGTTATAGAAAGATTGGAAGAAAAATTCCAGAGGGAGATTTTTTGATTGCTCGTTGACACTGCTTGAGTGTCCATTGAAGAAAGATTCAAACAAATGAAGCACCACAAAAAGACCTGGAAGGTTTTGTATGTGACCTTAGTAAATTGCTGGCAGACAGGAAAATACTCTTGAACAATTGTTCAGACTTTCACTGGACACTGACACACGGGGAATATTCGGACATCAATGATAAAGACCTTTATGCTGAACTGTACAATATCCATTACATTTTGCCACATGGAAAGCACTCACCACTCCAAGTTCTCCAGTTCATTCATGATGCAGAGCTGAAGGACGCTTTTCCTAATTTGTGGATTGGGGGTGGTGAATGCAGCTTTTCAAAGCTCAAGCTCATTAAAACATATCTTCGATTGACAATGGACAACAACAGACTGACATCTCTTTCTATTTTATTGCTTCAGAATGTCATTGGCAAGTCTTTGGATCTCTCTGACATTGTGCTCCAGTTTGCAAGGATAAAGATGAGAAAAGCGACCTTTTGAACTAAAGGACTAGAGTTAACATTCTAAAGCTGCCTCCTGCAGTAACACTATTTACTATGTTGATGCACAGATCAATTTCTTGACATTAGTACATTTCAGTTATTGTTAAAACTAAAAAGTTTGTATAGCCTTAGAGGAAACAATTTGTTTGTTTGTTTATATATTGCATGATTTGTAATTCCTAGCATGCAAATGTATTGTCTTATATGACAGGGATAAATCATGCATGCAGATCATGCATCAAAGTTGTGAAATGGGCTACAAGTGCAATAAAAATAAGATATTCAAAAGTTTAACAAATGGAGGGGGGCACTGAAGAGACTCCTTCCCTGAGGCATCATTTGGTCTCGGACTGGCCCTGGCTGCAGCATAGATGTACTCAATGAGCCAAAAGTCTCAGAACTGACAGGACATGGCAGACAAATCTGTTGTTAATGAACAACAGATGAGGTCCCAGATCAGCCCCTAAACAAAGCCCACAAATTGCCCCTGGGGCAGCAGCCAAAGCTGCTGGCACTGCCAGGAATGAAGGGAGGGAGCATCATACCCCAACATGTATCACATAGACAGAGCCCTGCACTGCTACAGCCTGTCACCTGGCCTCACACCTCCTATTTCTGAGTCATACAATCCCTTTGTGGTGCAGATTTGCAAAAGTGTGTAACTCTAGGGTTAGTGTTTGGCAGCAGGAGCTTAGCTGGGGAAGGGTCTGTGGGCCTGCAAGGCACTGGATTTAGAGTCCGCCTCTGGAGACATGGGGTCAGATGCTGCCTCGGCTCCTAGTGGAACAATGTGGTTGGTAGGGCTCATCAGTGTGCATCTCACAAAGCCCATATAGAGCACATCAGGGTTTGGAGTTTCTGTTCATTCAAGGCCCAGGCCTAGACTATGAGGGGAGAAACAGAACTGGACTGAGGAACCAAGGGTTGGAATAGCCAAGAAGTTGTGGGTGGGGACTGAGAGATGCCAACAGAGCAGGGCTGAGGGAGGAAGCCCAGGGCTGGGATAGCAGGGGCTTGCAGGCACTCAGGGTGTTTGTGCTGTGGGGACCCCCTGCACAGCTCAGTTCCAAGTCTCTACCAGTGACCTGGCATGTGTAGTGTGAGCAAGGTCATGCTGTCTGGAGGACACCATTCAGAGCCCTGGGCAGCACTGAGCAAGATGGAGCAGTTGACGCCTGGCGGGCCAGATCTGGCTTTCAGAAGGCCAGCTGCAGCCTCGGGGTTCCCTGTACTTGTCCAGCTTGCAGGTGCCTAATGCCACCATTAGCTGCAGGTCAGGACTGAGGGCACTGGCAAAGCTATGTGGGAGGCAGACCATAGCTGAGATAGCAGGGGACTGCTGGTGGTGTGACTGAGGGGCACCAGCAGAGCTGCAGGTGTGGGGGGCCAGGATTGTAGAGCAGCAGGCTGCAGGTAGTGATGGAGGAGAACTGACAGAGCTGTGTGCATGCAGGGATTTTGCAGGTCAGAACTGGGATGTATCCATAGAATTGCATGACATGTGCCCAGACC
This sequence comes from Aldabrachelys gigantea, assembly GCA_026122505.1. Lineage (NCBI taxonomy): Eukaryota > Metazoa > Chordata > Testudines > Testudinidae > Aldabrachelys > Aldabrachelys gigantea. The sequence continues at coordinate 15,151,920 of CM047489.1, read as the reverse complement.
CTGGCTAAGTCCCACCATTCCATATGCACTAAATTCATTGTGTGTTGCTAAGGACGATACTGAAATTTGAGCTGCAACCTCTGCAGTGTTTGTCTATTTCCAGGGCAGGAGGAGATGATCATGAAGGTGATTGAAGTCTATACATTGTGTGTATATGTCATGGGCAGTGGGTGGAGTCCCTCTTTGGGGAGGCTAGCCCCTGGCTCCACCCCTTCCGCCTGCGTCTCCCCTGGTGGCCAAAGCCTCCAGCCCTCCTGCCCCTCCCCTCAGCTGGAGGAGCCCCGGGCAAGCCTCAACCAAGCCCAGGGAGATTACTAAGGAACCCAGGAAGCTGAATAGCACATATTGCTTCCTGAGCCACCCCTGCATGAGGCATAATAAAGGAAAAACTTCACCCCAAACCTCACAATGTGCAGAGCCTGGCATATTATACCTGCTGCCCATGATACTGGTAGTGATTTTTTCTATCTCGTTGTGGTGTGAAAGCACAAACACACGTTTACTAGGGATTATCCAAGTACCTGATTCCAAGGCATTCCTCAAAGCTTCTGAAATGGAGAAGAGAAAAGGGTTAGACAGAGAGACGTGCTGTGTGATGGTGTGTGACCCATAACGACTGGGGTTAGTTACAGATACCCCACAGCCACACTCCCAGCCCCAGTGCAGGAGCCAACAGCTTTGATAGGAGTAGGGCTGGCAGTTAATGATTCACACCAACACCCAGGGAGCCCTGGGATTTGCAAAGCATCTAACCTTGATGGAAGACATGGGTCTGGATCCTGATACAGCTCTGACATTCTCAGCCCATCTGTCTAAGGGGAATTCCTGTTCTGTGTTACTAACAGCCCTTTGGAGCACCAAAGCTACACACTCCAGGTATAAGTAGGGCAGAGGTTCTCAAACTGTGGGTCAGGACCCCAAAGTGGATCGTGACCCTATTTTCACAGAGTCACCAGAGCTGGCGTCGGACTTGCTGGGGGGCTGGAGTTGAAGCCAAAGCCTGAGCCCCACTGCCCTGGCCTGAAGCCTAAGCACAAGGGCTTCAGTCCTTGGTGTGGCTGATGGTTACAGGTCCCTTGCCTTGGGCTTCAGCTTTGAGCCTCCTCCCTCTGCCCTGAACAAGGGGGCCTGGGATTTGGTTTTGATCCCCCTAGCCAGGGTGGTGGGGCTCGGGAAGACTCAGGCTTCAATCCATCCCCTGCCCCACCGGGGTTGTGTAGTAAATTTTATTGTCAGAAGGAGGTCATGGCACAATGAAGCTTGAGAACCCCTGAACTAGGGGATAGCCGGACCTGGAGAAGACTGGTGCTCAGAGCTGGGATCTGGCCTTGAAGACAAAACATAAAAACATGAGCCTGAGTCTGGTCTCTTGCTCATCTCCACGTTCTGAGAAATGGCCCAGAACAACCTGCACTACTGCAGTCATCTATGAAAAGTGACTGGGCCCCTCCTACTGAATCAGAACACACGCTTGGCATTAGCTTGTCAAAGACCAGGTGACATTTGTCTGTCTATCCAGACATAAGAACAGGTAACCCCTGTGTCTGCTGCAGAGAGCTCACAGGGCTGCAGTGGGACTGAGGTAACTCTAATGTGACTCTGATTTTGCCTGAACTGTTCACTCAGCCCTGCCCTGTGGTGTTGGTACTTCTGGATCTGCTCAGCACCATGTGTGTCTGGGATCCTCTGTAAGGGGTTCTAATGGGACGGTGGATGAACTTACCAATGTTCTCAAGCAGCTGCTGGCACTCTGGGGAGAGAAGAAAAGGAGACCATCATGGATTCAGCAAGGGTTGTTCCAAGAACAGGTACTTGGGGTTGTCTTTGGGTGCATCTATACTGCAGTTGGGACTGAGTTCCCAGTCTGAGCAGGCAGACGAGTGCTAGCTCTGCTTGACCCAGTGTGCTAAAAGCAGCAGGTAGACAGGAGGAGCACGTGCAACCACTTGGGGTAGCAGCTGAAATGCAAACCCACTCAGACCCCCTGGGTATACACTCAAGTGGCTACCCTGAGCCACTTCCCCTTGTACCCCAGCCACACAAGCAGAGCTAGCATGTGTCTGGCTACCCAAGCTGGGGATCTCACTCCCAGTTGCAGTGTAGATGTACCCAATAACCCAAAGGTCTCAGAACTGACAGGACACGTCAGACAAAACTGTTGTTAATGAACAACAGAGAAGGTCCCATCCCCTAAACAGAGCCCACAAATTGCCATGGTGGGCAGCACCCCCAGTGATGTCACTGCAGGGAATGAGGGGAGGGAGTTTCACACCAGAACATGTATCACATAGAGAGAGGCCTGCACTGCTGCTGCCTGTCACCCGGCCTCAGACCTCCTATTTCTGTGCCGGGCAATCCCTTTGTGGTGCCGATTTGCACAAGTGTGTAAAGATTAGTGGTTGGCAGGAGCTTAGCTGGGGAACTGCTCTGTGGGGCCGTGTGACAGTGGATTTACTGTCCACCTCCGGAGATGTGGAGTCAGGTCCTGTCTTGGTTCCTAATAGAATAATGTGGGTGGTGGAGACCATCAGAGTGCACCTCACACAGCTCATATAGGCAATAGAAGGGGTTGGAGTCTATTTATTCGCAGCCCAGGCCTAGACTAGCAAGGAAGGGGACAGAGGACAGGATTGAGGTACCCAGGGCTGGGATAGCATCGCAGTTGTGGGTGGGGATTCAGAGACCCCGGCAGTTCGGTCTGGAGCTCAGGGCTGGAATAGCAGGAGGCTGCAGCTGGGCACTGAAAGGCACTGGCAGAGCTGTGTGCATGCAGGGATCCCAGCATCGAGATAGCAGGAATTTTGCAGGTCAGAATCGAGATGTAGCCACAGACTTTCATGGAGGAAGTTTGCCCAATCCCTCACTAAGGGCTTAATTACATAGCCCTGCAGTTTGGCCTATGAGACAGTAATTTGCAGCACACACCAAAGTGCTGCACTGTAAAAGCTCCATGTGGATGCTGGTGGTACACACAAATGGCACTTAGTTCACAGTGGCATAGTTTTCTTCAAACATGACTCTGTTAATGTGAACTAGGAACCTTTCAGTTCACACCCAGAGCATCCACATGGAGTTGTTACAGTGCAACTCTTTGGTGTGTGTTGCTATTCACACCCCTGTAATCTGAACCTTTGGACAGTGTAGACATAGCCTGAGCCCTGCCATTCCAGACGCATTAAATTCACTCTCTGTTGTTAAGAATGTGATCTCCAAACTCTACAGTGTTTGTTTACTTCCAGGGTAGGGGGAGATGGTCCTGAAGTCAAGTATCAGAGGGGTAGCCGTGTTAGTCTGAATCTGTAAAAGCAGCAGAGAATCCCGTGGCACCTTATAGACTAACAGACGTTTTGGATCATGAGTTTTCGTGGGTGAATACCCACTTCGTCAGATGAATGTAGTGGAAATTTCCAGGGGCAGGTATATATATGCTAGCAAGCAAGTTAGAGATAACGAGGTTAGTTCAGTCAGGGAGGATGAGGCCCTGTTCTAGCAGTTGAGGTGTGAAAACCAAGGGAGGAGAAACTGGTTCTGTAGTTGGCAAGCCATTCACAGTCTTTGTTCAACCCTGAGCTGATGGTGTCAAATTTGCAGATGAATTGAAGCTCAGCAGTTTCTCTTTGAAGTCTGGTCCTGAAGTTTTTTTTCTGCAGGATGGCCACCTTAAGGTCTGCTATAGTCTGGCCAGGGAGGTTGAAGTGTTCTCCTACAGGTTTTTGTATATTGCCATTCCTAATATCTGATTTGTGTCCATTTATCCTTTTCCGTAGTGACTGTCCAGTTTGGCCGATGTACATAGCAGAGGGGCATTGCTGGCATATTAATGATCCTGAAGGTGACTGAAGTGTGTACATTGTATGTGGTCATAGGTGCCAATTCTGTGGTTGCTCCAGGCCTCCACGGGGTAAAATTAGTGGGTGCAGAGCACCCTCCAGCAGCCAAGCTCCCACTTCTCCATCCCTCCCCACCGCACCTCTCACCTCATAGACTCATAGACTCATAGGTCAGAAGGGACCAACATGATCATCTAGTCTGACCTCCTGCACAAGGCAGGCCACAGAACCCCACCCATCCACTTTTATAACAACCCCTAACCCATGACTGAGTTATTGAAGTCCTCAAAATTGTGGTTTGAAGACCTCAAGCTGCAGAGAATCCACCAGCAAGCGACCCACGCCCCACGCTGCAGAGGAAGGCGAAAAACCTCCAGGGCCTCTGCCAATCCGCCCTGGAGGAAAATTCCTTCCCGACCCCAAATATGGCGATCAGCTAAACCCTGAGCATGTGGGCAAGACTCACCAGCCAGCACCCAAAAAGAATTCTCTGCAGTAACTCAGGCCAGGTCTACACTGTGACTTTAAATCGGTTTAATGGCTGATATACCGATTTAACGCTGTACCCGTTCACACGACGTCGTCAGTAATATCGAATTAAACGGCTCCTTAAATCGATTTCGGAACTCCTCCCAGACGAGAGGAGTAGAGCTAAATTCGATACTGATAACTCGGATTAGGGTTCGTGTGGATGGAAATCGACATTATTGGCCTCCTAGAGGTATCCCACAGTGCACCACTGACCGCTCTGGTCCACAATCCGAACTCGGATGCGGCGTGCAGGTAAACAGGAAAAGCCCCCAGACCCCGAGACCTTTAGAATGACATTTCCTGCTTTCCAGCGTCCTGCTATGATCAGCACGCGTGGCGATGCATTTCACATGCAAAAGTAGCTCCTGCATGGACTATACGGGAGATACTACATCTGATCGCTGAATGTTGACACAAATCTGTTGTGTCAGAGCCCCATTACATAACACGGAATGCAAAAACATTTGAAAAATATTCTTGAGGATACACAGCTGTGCGTGACAAGCGTGACGGGAAGCCAGAGACTAAAATTGGACGCTCAGGGAGGGGGTGTGGACGGAGGACTCCAGCTATCCCAGTCTCCACTGCAGTCTCTAACAACTATTTGCATTATTGGCTGAGCGCCAAAATTATGTCGCTTAATACACGGTGTGTTTCTCGGTTCACGGAACAGCTAATCAGTACCTCCGCCACCCCCACCACGTGAAAGAAAAGAAAAAAAAACCATTCCTTGAGTACTGTTACTGTCACCGTCTGTGTACTGAAAGCTGCTGATAGAGGCGATGCTGCAGCACTGACAAGTGGTAGCTCCTTTCCCCTCTCTGGTGGTAGATGGTACAATATGACTGATATCCATTGTTGCCATCAGCCTGTGAGTGCTCCAGGCTGGCCTTAGGCTGGCTGGGGGTGCCTGGGTAAAAATGGGGATGACTCCCAATTTTTCACAGTAGATGGTACAGAATGGCTGGTAACTGTCTCTTTCAAAATGGGGGCTGAACTTCAGCAGCCCCCTCCCTCTCTTGTGTAAAGAAAAGATTCTGAACAGCATAGGCTGTCATAACCTATGGAGGCTGCCTCCTTCCTGCCTTCCTCAGAACAGCATCCCACCAAGGGGTGGGGGGAGTACTGCCATTGGTAGGCTGGGAAGGTGGGACTCAACAAGTGCAGTAATAGCAGGAGCACCAAGTACTCATACAGAGCAGCTGTAATACAGTACACTTTAAATACAGTTGATCCTAGTCTTGTCAGGAGTGACTCCATTTTTAGAAACCATTCAGGGAGGAATTGACTCAGTCCAACCCATGTGAGTCAATACCAACTTTGATATCAAAATTTTTCAAAGGGTTATTGTCCATTCTGTCCTACCTAATGTGTGAACAAAAGTAGGTGAGAAAGTAAACATCACCCTTAGGCATGTTCTGGTACTAGTGACAGTCCATACTGAACCATGTGCAACTGGGGACAGGGAGGAGGAAAGGAGCGGTTACTGCTCTTCAGTGATGCAGCATCGCCTCTAACAGCAATATTCAGTACACATAGGGTGACAGTGCAAGTACTCAAGGATTGGTTTATTTACCTTTTATATCGTTTTGGGGTGGGGGAAGAGACTGATGAGCTGTTCCATTAAGAAGGGCAGACACTTTGTTTTAAGCTGCAGACATTGGGTGCTCCGCAAAGAATGCAAATAGTTGTCAGAGACAGCGGCGGACTGTGGGATAGCTGGAGTCTTCAGCCTTCCCTTCCGGTCCTCCATGCTACCCCTCCCCTTGTTGCGAAAGTAAATGATAAGAGGGGGGTTCTGGGTACATGTCGTCAGTCATTCCTTGCTCCTTGAAAACATAAGCAGCCCTTTCCTTGAGTACTGTAAATGTCACCATCTGTGTACTGGATGCTGCTGATAGAGGCGATGCTGCGGCAGTCAAGAGCAGTATCTGCTCCTCTCCCTCTACCCATCCCTGGTAGTAGATGGTGCAGTAGGACTGGTAACCGTCCCCATCAACATGTGTAACATGTTGATATGAGGGCATCAGTCCTGGTTCCTTGCAGTAGATAGGACAGAACGGTTAATACTACCTCAATCAAAGCAACTGGGGGCTTCACCCTCCTCCTTTTACGGTCTAAAGAAAAGAGTGTGTCCTGCCTGCACTATCATAGCAACAACATGCTGTGCTTCTCTCCCCCACACTGCTGAATGTCCTGCCTGGACTATAATCATGCTGTTTAGCTGCCTTCCCCTCATTTTATGTCAATAATCAGTGTTTCTTATTCCTGCATTCTTTATTAATTCATGACACAAATGGGCAGGACACTACCACAGTAGGCCAGGAAGGTTTGGGGAGAAGGGAAGCAACGAGTGGGGCTTCTCTTGATCCTATTCTTGTGAACTTTATTTTTATAAGCCATAAAGGGAGGTATTGACTCAGTCCCCAGTGAGTCAATCACAAGTTCAATATAATAAATTTTAAGAGAGTTAGTATCCATTCTGTCATATCTACTGTGTGAACAAAGAAGGGTCAGAGAGTAGATATCACTCATTCTGTTGCTGGTAACGGTCCGCAATGAATCATCTGCAACCGGGAAGGGTGAGAAGAAGAGAAACCCTTACTGCTCTTCAGTGCTGCAGCATCACGTCTATCAGCAGCATTCAGGACACAGAGGGTTACAGTGTAATTACTCAAGGATTGCTTTACTTTACTTTTATTTCCCGTGTTGGGGTGGGGGAAGGGACTGATGAGCTGTTCCGTTAATCACGATAGACACTCTGTTTTAAGCTACAGATATTCGGCGCTCCACCAAGAATGCAAATAGTTGTCAGCGACAGCGGAGGACTGTGGGATAGCTGGAGGACTCAGCCTTCCCTTCCGGTCCTCCATGCTACCCCTCCCCTTGTTGCGAATGTAAATGATCAGAGGGGTGTTCTGGGTACATGTCGCCAGTCATTCCTTGCTCCTGGAAAACATAAGCAGACAGCCCTTTCGCACCGTTTTCTCCTGGACTGCCCTTGCAGACACAGTAGTACTGCAACCCTGTAGAACGGCTGATATTTTTTATTCCCGTCACTGTTTGTGTACTAGATGCCGCGGAGAGAGAGGTGCTACTCCAGCTCTCCACAGCAGTATTGCATTGCTTTTGCAATGATAGCAGAGATAGTTACCAGTCGTTCTGTACCATCTACTGCTGGAGAAAACTGGCAGTGATATGATGGTTATCTCCCTCTTTCTATACTGTTCTCTGCTATCATGAGTGCCCCTGGCTGAAATCAGTTGGGGGCACAACGCGAAAGCTAAATTGGGATTGACTCACTGGCCACTGAGTCAATCCCTCCCTTATGGTTTCAAAAAATAGAGTCTGTATTGCCTACAATAAGAGTCAAGTGTATTATAAGAGCACAGCTACTCCATGTGTGTATCTACAGGGGGTGCCCCTGCAAAAACCACACCTGTTGCTTCTCTTTTTTCCCAACCATCATTTGCTGCTGTGGCAGGGTCAACCCCCTTTTTTGTCATGAAGTTGTCAAGAATCCAAGAATAGGAAACACAGATTTATTCGCGACATACACTGAGGGGGGGTAGGCACTTGGAGGCAGGCAGGTGTGGCAATGACAGACTAGGCAGGACTTGCTGTATTTCTGGAAACCAAAAGGGACCGATTGAATCAGTCCCAAGTGAGTTAATCCCAATGCTTGTGTCAGAACTTTTTAGACAGGGGCACTCATGATAGCAGCGGATTTACAAGTTTATTACAAAATTTTAAAATATAAATTATATGAAGGGTTTGATGTCTCACTCAGTAGCTATCGGCGGCAACATACAGAGTATGGAGGGGTGATGGTATTTGGTTAAGGTTCAGCATATAGTACATACAGTCTATAATGTCCACTGTCTGTGGGTTTAGGACTCAGGGGATATAGTTTAGTAGGGTGGTGTAAAGGTTTCCCCCTCCCCCCCGTGGTTGCGTGGAGCCACATCAGCTCAATCCTGGTATTGGCGGTGCCCGGTGATAGTATAGTACAGATGCACTGGCCAGGTAAACAGGAAATCCCCTGAATCCCCGCGAACTTTTGAATTCCATTTCCTGTTTTTCCACCGTGAGGGTCAGCACACACACAGGTGAGCACGCAGAGCTCATCTGCACAGGTCACAATGCAGTCTCCTGATAATCGTAAAAGAGCGCCTGCTTGGACCACACAGGAGGTACTCGATCTGATCGGTATCTGGGGGGAAGATTCAGTGCTCACCGCACTCCGTTCCAAAAGACGAAATGAAAAGGTATTTGAAAGAATTTCAAAGTCTATGGCTGAAAAAGGGCACGTCAGAGACTCGGTGCAGTGCAGAGTAAAAGTCAAGGAGCTCAGGCAGGCGTACCAGAAAACCAGACAAGCAAACGGAAGGTCAGGGTCAGAGCCGAAAACATGCCGCTTCTATGCTGAGCTGCATACAATTTTGGGGTTCTGCACTACCAGTAGCCCTCCCCTGTCCGTGGATTCAGACTTAGGGGTTGAAATATCAACCGTGTCTGAGGATGTAGGCGAGGGGGAAGAGGGGGAGGAAGATGAAGAAGAAGACGACCATGATGAGAGCACACAGCAGTTGGCAAACCCCTACAGCCAGGATCTTTTTGAGACCTCTGAATTACAGTCCCAGCACTCCCAAGCCACAATCCCAGAGAGTGAAGCCATGGAATCAACCTCTGGTAAGTGAACGTTTATTCTATATCAAACACTGATTAAGACAAGGTTTTTTTTTTACATTGCATTGGCATCAGGGCTTGTGATGCAGTCGTAGCCATTACAGTTACAGGAAAATTTCGTTAACATGTCTGGGGATGGAGCAAACATCCTCCAAAGAAATCTCCATGAATCGAGCTTGGAGGTACTCAAAAAGCCTTATGATAACATTTCTGGGCAATGCAGCCGTATCCGGCCCCCCATAGTAGGAAACTTTTCCACGCCATGCATTTAGCAAGAAATTTGGAATCATTGCTTCACATAGCGCGGCTGCGTACAGCCCTGGGCACTGCTGGCATTCCATAAACAAACGATCTGCCTCCTGCGGTGGTATTCTCAGGAGAGTGACATTATCCATTGTTACCTGCTGGAGAATCAGGAATGTAAATTGGGGGTAGACATGACGTCTTTGCTACTGGGCAGAGCGGGGGGATGGGAGAAAGGATAGTGCAGACTGTTCAGTGTTTTGCAAACAGGAATCTTTGCAGCTACCAGCCACGTGCTGCGGAGGGTGAAGCAGGGTTAGCACATTAGCAGCGATGGCAGCAGCCATGCGCAGCTGGTGGATGGGAAAAAGTGGGGGGTGGGTTGGCCTTTGCAGGTTCCTCTTAGTAGGAACAAGGCATCATACATTCATCAGTGTATATGAACGGTGGAGAAGTCAAACTTTTAAAGACTTACCATCGCCGCATGGAGGTAGGGTGTCCGGACCTCCGTCTGTGTGAGTGTGCCACACCAGTCACACAGACAGCTATTATTTAAAGCATGCCAAATTCGACCTTGTATAGAAATAACATGTGCTCTGTAAGGTGGATAGTGCTGTTTGTTAAAGAGTACTAGCATTGTTCTGTAAAATGTATCTCTCTTCATACTTATCTCCCTGTTTTCACTCCCACCATTCAGCTGCACAGTACTCTGGTGTGCGTACGACATCACGAAGGCTTGCTGGGATAAGGCGGAGGAAGAAAAAGACGCGAGATGAACTGTTCACAGACATTATAGAAGTAACACGCATTGACAGGGAGAAACACAATGAGTGGAAGGATGTGGTACTAAAGTATAGGAAAGATGCCATTGAACGATCAGAGAGGGCAAGGCAGGAAGATCAGCGTTGGCGAGATGCAACGCTGGATCTGCTGCGTGCTCAAACTGTTATCCTCCAACGCATGGTGGATCTTCAGGAAGAGCAGCGCGTTAGCAGAGTGCCGCTGCAGCCACTGTATAACCACCCTCAAAGCCCAACACGTCCCATATCTCCCTCACCCAGACGTGTAAGAACGCGGGGGGGAAGGCTTTCTGCACCCGCCTACTCATCCACCCCCCTGGGTAGTTCAAGCAAAAGGCTGTAAGTACGCAAAAATGTGCTTAATGGCCTTTCCCTTCCCCCTCCTTCCAAAGCACAGCAGCCAGGGATACCTTGCTAATTCTCTGCCTCTTTTTATAATTCCTTGTTAATAAACAATACATCCAATGGGGGGAGGGCGGGTTGCTTACAGGGATATGCATTAAGGAAAAATACATGATTTTGTAACAGATAAGGAATTACTGATAATGAGTAATAAAAGATTTTTTAAAGATACAGACTTTATTTCCTTCACCAACATGTAATCAAAGGGGAAGGGTGGGTTGATTACAGAGAATGAGTCAATCAAGATACGTCAAGGGGAAGCACACAAAAGTCACACCGTACCCTGGGCCGTGATGAAACTCGTTTTCAAGGCTTCTCTGATGCGCACCGCTTCCAGGTGTGCTCTTCTAATCGCCCTGGTGTCTGGCTGCTCGTAGGCAGCGCCCAGGTGATTTGCCTCAGCCTCCCACACAGCCATAAATGTCTCCCCCTTAGTCTCACAAAGATTGTGGAGCACACAGCAAGCAGCAATAGCAAACGGGACATTGGTTTGGCTGAGGTCTGAGCGAGTAAGTAATGAACGAAAGCGTCCTTTTAAACGACCAAATGCACATTCTACAACCATCCTGCACTTGCTCAGCCTGTAGTTGAACAGCTCCTGACCACTGTCCAGGCTGCCTGTGTATGGCTTCATGAGCCATGGCATCAAGGGGTAGGCTGGGTCCCCCAGGATAATGACAGGCATCTCAACATCCCCAACTTTTATTTTCTGGTCTGGGAAGTAAGTCCCTTGCTGCAGCCGTTTAAACAGACTAGTGTTCCTGAAGACGCGAGCATCATGAACCCTTCCTGGCCATCCCACGTGGATGTGGGTGAAACGTCCCTTGTGATCCACCAGTGCTTGCAGCACCATTGAAAAGTACCCCTTGCGGTTTACGTACTGGGTGCCCTGGCCCTCTGGTGCCAAGATAGGGATATGGGTTCCATCTATGGCCCCCCCACAGTTAGGGAATCCCATTGCAGCAAAGCCATCCACTATCACCTGCACGTCTCCCAGAGTCACTACCTTTCGTAGCAGCAGCTTAACGATTGCTTTGGCTACTTGCATCACAGCAGCCCCCACAGTAGATTTTCCCACTCCAAATTGATTTCCGACTGACCGGTAGCTGTCTGGCGTTGCAAGCTTCCAGAGGGCTATTGCCACTCGCTTCTCAACTGTGAGGGCTGCTCTCATGTTAGTATTCTGGCGTTTCAGGGCAGGAGAAAGCAAGTCACAAAGTTCAAAGAAAGTGCTCTTACGCATGCGAAAGTTTCGCAGCCACTGCGCATCGTCCCACACATGCAAAACAATGCGGTCCCACCAGTCTGTGCTTGTTTCCCGTGCCCAAAATCGGCGTTCAATGGGTAGAAGATGACCTGTTAATAGCAGTAGCTCCAAGACGCTCTGCCCAGCGGTCATGGAGAATTCACCCTCCATCTCGTCATCGCTGTCGTCGCCGCTCTGCAATAGCTGCCACCTCCTCTCCTCCTGCCTTTGCAGGTTATGGTTCAGCATACTCAGCACGAGAGTACGCGAGGTGTTGACAGCGGTCAGGATAGCGTTACTGATCTCAGCAGGGTCCATGCTTGCTGTGGTATGGCGGTTGCCTCCTTCACCCCGGGAAAAAGGCGTGAAACGGTTGTCTGCTGCTTTCAAAAAGGGAGGGGTGAGGCTGTACCCAGCACTACCCGGGACAATGTTTTTTGCCCCATCATGCACTGGGCTCTCAACACGGAAGTGGGAACTGTGGGATAGCTGTGGAACAGCTATCCCACAGTGCACCGCTTCTGAAATCGACGGCAACTGTGGACCATGGATGCACAAAACCGATTTTATGATACTAGTGTGGACGCGCTAAACCGATTTTATAGTATCTGCATTATAAATTCGGTTTAAGCAAGTTCGAATTATTCTGGCAGTGTAGACGTACCCTCAGTTATCATCCCATCCATCATCCCCTCACAAACCATTGAGCAGACTTATCTGCCGATAATCCAAGATCAATTGCCCAAATTAAACTATCCCATCATATCATCCCCTCCATATACTTATCAAGCTTAGTCTTAAAGCCCGATAAGTCTTTTGCCCCCACCACTTCCCTCGGAAGACTGTTCCAGAACTTCACTCCCCTAATGGTTAAAAACCTTCGTCTAATTTCAAGTCTAAACTTCCTAATATCCAGTTTGTACCCATTCGTCCTCGTGCCTACATTAGTACTAAACGTAAATAATTCCTCTCCCTCCCTAACGTTAATCCCCCTGATATATTTATATAGAACAAACATATCCCCCCGGAGCCTTCTTTTGGCCAGGCTAAACAAGCCAAGCTCTTTGAATCTCCTCTCATAAGGCAGGTTTTCCATTCCTCGGATCATCCTAGTAGCCCGTCTCTGAACCTGTTCCAGTTTGAATTCATCCTTCTTAAACATGGGAGACCAGAACTGCACACAATATTCCAGGTGGGGTCTCACCAGCGCCTTATATAACGGCACTAACACCTCTTTATCCTTGTTGGCAATACCTCGTCCGATGCATCCTAAAACCGCATTTGCTTTTTTAACGGCCATATCACACTGGCGGCTCATAGTCATCCTGCTATCCACCAATACCCCAAGGTCCTTCTCCTCCTCCGTCACTTCCAACTGATACGTCCCCAATGTATATCTAAATTTCTTATTATTAATCCCTAAGTGCATGACCTTGCACTTTTCACTATTATATTTCATCCTATTACTATTACTCCAGTTTACAAGGTGGTCCAGATCTTCCTGAATAGTATCCCGATCCTTCTCCGTGTTAGCAATACCCCCCAGCTTCATGTCATCCGCAAACTTTATTAGCACATTCCCGCTCTTTGTGCCAAGGTCAGTAATAAAAAGGTTAAATAAGATCGGTCCCAAAACCGATCCTTGAGGGACTCCACTAGTAACCTCCTTCCATCCTGACAGTTCACCCTTCAGTACGACCCGCTGGAGTCTCCCCTTTCACCAGTTCCTTATCCACCTTACAACTTTCGAATTCATCCCCATCTTTTCCAATTTAACTAACAGTTCCCCATGCGGAACCGTGTCAAACGCCTTACTGAAATCGAGGTAAATTAGATCTACCGCATTTCCTTTGTCTAAGTAATCCGTCACCTTCTCAAAGAAGGAGATCAGGTTGGTTTGGCACGATCTACCTTTAGTAAATCCATGTTGCAGTTCGTCCCAATTACCACTCACCTCAATGTCCTTAACTACTTTCTCCCTTAAAATTTTTTCCAAGACCTTACATACTACAGACTTCAAGCTAACAGGCCTATAATTACCCGGATCACTTTTTTTCCCTTTCTTGAAGATAGGAACTACGTTAGCAATTCTCCAGTCGTACGGTACAACCCCCGAGTTTACCGAACGCTTAAAAATTCTCGCTAACGGACTCGCAATTTTACGTGCCAGTTCCTTTAATATCCTCGGATGGAGATTGTCCGGGCCCTCCGATTTTGTCCCATCCAGCTGTTCAAGTTTGGCCTCTACCTCAGATGCGGTAATATCCACCTCCGTATCCTCATTCCCGTTCATCATCCCTCCATCATCCCTAAACATCATCCCTAAACATCATCATCCCTAAACATCATCCCTAAACTCCTCGCTGGTGGCCCTGCTTACCAACTCCTTTCCTGTCCTCCCAGCACTTTCAGAGCACTGTGAACAGCTGGTTTATGGCATTCAGGAAGCTCCAGGAGGAAATGGGAGGAGTGGGGACTTGGTGCACTAGGGGGAGGAGGCAGGGAAGAGGCAGAGTGGGGGCTTGTGGGAAGGAGTGTGGCGGGAGCAGAGCGGCGGCAGGGACATGGTGGAAAGGTTGGAATGGGGGCAGGGGGCAGACAGATCAAGGGTGGGAAGAGGCAAGGGCTTGGAGGAAGGGGTGGAGTGAGGTGGGGTCCGGGGCAGATGGGGGTGGTCGAGCACCCCACAGCTAAAGGGGAAGTCGGCGTCTATGTATGTGGTGATATTTCTATCTCATTATTGTATGAAATCACAAACACACATTTACTAGGTTTTAGCCAAGTACCTCCTTCCAAGGTCTTCTTCTCACTCTCTGAAATGGGGAAGAGAAAAGTGTTAGACTCTGTCATAAACAGATAGCTAAGGGTTAATGTATCTTTTACCTGTGTGATACAGCATGGCCAGAGGGCAGCATGAGAGTGTTAGCAGGGGCTCTTATTCCCTGCCAAAGGAGGAAGGTTTGCTTTAGATTAACTAGAGCACCTGACTTCAGTCATGTGATAAAAACCCCTGCTTCAGTCAGACAGTGTGGGAGTTGAAGGAGGAAGGTTTTATTGGAGCAGAGTGCAGGTTGCAGAAGTGGGAGAAGAGAAGAGTTTGATAAGAGAGAAATAGAAGGTTTGGAGGAGTGCTGTGGTGGATTGTGAAGTCCAGAAGAAACCCTAGGTAAGGGGCACCAGGCTAGTGTAGAAGGGAGGCAAGAAGCCCTTCACAAGCTGAAGGGTAGGAGAGGGAAGTAACCCAGGGGAAGGAACTGCTAGTTCAAGTGGTTCACCACAACCTTCAGGGCCCCTGGGTTGGGACCTGGAGTAGAGGGTGGGCCCAGGTCCCTCCCTCTCTACTCCCCTCCTCCAAGGACACTAGTGGAGTAATTAAGAACCGGTTCAGAGGCAAGCAATGGTGCCCTGAACCTACCCCAGAGAAGAGAAAGCGTGAGACCCAGCAGAACAGTACTGGCAATTTGCCACACCTGTAAATGGTTAACAAACAACACGTGACCAGAGGAGCAATCAGGAGACAAGATACTTTGAAATCTGGGTGGAGGGAAGCTTGGGTGTGTGTTCTTTGTGTGTTGTTCTCTCTGGGGTTTCAGAGGGACCAGATGTAAGCAGATTCGTCCAATCTTTCTAAGACAATCTCCTCTGTTCTAATTCTAGTAAGTATCAGGATAAAGGGGGCTTTAGTCTTTTTAATTGTTTTTCTTTATTTGCAAATGTGTAGTTTGATGGAAGCATTTTAAATTGTATTTCTGCTGGAGGAGGTTTTCTTTCTATTGTCTATAAGCTGAAAGACCCTGTAATATTCCATCTTGAATTTACAGTGATTATCTTTATTCTTCTTTCTTTTATTAAAAGCTTTTCTTTTAAAATACCTAATTGCTTTTTTTCCTCTGGTTAAGGCTGAGGTATTGAATCTGTACTCACCAGGGACTTGGTTGGAGAGAGAGGAGGGGAGAGGAAAGGTGAATTTCCTCTTTGTTTTAGATTCACGGAGCTTGAATTTGTATTGCCTCTGGGTGAGGGGATGAGGGGAGGGGTGGAGGTGGGATCCCTCTGTTTTAAGATTCAAGAAGTTTGAATCACTGTCTATCTCTCCAGGATACCCAGGGAGGGAAAGCCTGGGAGTGGGGGAGAAGGGGGAGGAGAAACCTGATTTCTCTGTGTTGTGATTCAGGAGTTTGAAGCATGGTAATGTCCTGGTGTACCCCGGGCGGGAAAGATCTGGGAGGAAGAAAGGAGTGGGAAGGGAAATGGTTTATTCCCCTTTGTTATGAGACTCAAGGAATTTGGGTCTTGGGGGTCCCCAGGGAAGATTTTTGGGGGGACCAGAGTGCCCCAAAACACTATATATTTTTGGGTGGTGGCAGCCTATCAGATCTAAGCTGGTAATTAAGCTTAGAGAAATTCATGCTGGTACCCCAATTTTTTTGGACTCTAAGGTTCAGATTGGGGAAAGATACCATGACAGACCCAGAGATATATACTGGGTGGTGCTGTACACTTCCTAGTGACTGGGTTAGTCACAGACATCCCATGCCCACACTCCCAGCCCCAATGCAGGAGCCAGCAGGTTTGACAGGAGCAGGGCTGGCGGTTAGTGATACGCACCAACACACAGGAGACCTGGGGGAGTCTCTCACTCCTTAGCCCTCATCTACACACACATTTGTGTCAATTTAACTAATTAGGTTTCAAAACACACCTTGAATTAAATTGGGACAGGTCTGTGTGTAGCACAGGCCTGGGGCTGGTGCAGCAGGGCTGGTAGAACCATTGGTATGGGGTCAGTTACTCCACAGCAACCCCTGTAGCTGGTTACAGAACAGCACTGATTGCTAGGGGAGCCCCATCCAGCTCTCCCCAGCTGGTGATCACAAGGGCGCATGGCAGAGGGCAAAGGAGGTGAAAGAGGGGGAGCCTCAGGCCTTTTCCGTGCTGTGATTGCCCTAAGAATCCCAATCACTGTGCTGGCATGTTCGCTGCACCTTTCATGTATATTTCCCTGTGTGTTCGTGCACTGCCCAGCAGAATTGGTCAGCACCACTCAGCATCATCACAGTGCAAACCAATATCATCAAATATAAAAAAGTTCACAGTGGAATAAATTAGATGTGTGAACTTTTTTAAAAAAGGTGCTGTTTTTTTTTACCAAAGCACAAGAGAGTGAATGTCATAGATTCATAGAGTTTCAGGCCAGAAGGAACCATTAGGTCATCTACTCTAATCATCTGCAGAGCACAGGCCAGAGAATCACACAAAGTCCCTCCTTCATTGAGCCCAATAACGTAGGTTTAGCTACAGCAGCTTCCAGAAAGGTGCCCAGTCTGGATCTGATGCCATCAAAAGATGGAGAATTCCCCACTGCTCTTGGGAGCTTGTGCCAGGAGTTAATCATCCTCCCTGTGTCCTGTGCATTCAACAGCCACAGGGATGGAATCATCTCACAGAGAGTCATTGACCTTGCCGTGTCTTTTCCTTTAAGGAGAATAGAACCACCGAGCAATTGTCCATGGTTAGTAGGAGAGAATCTGACCCAGATTTATTACTGCAGGCCTGTGTCCCTGCCCCACCCATATGCAGGGAATCTCATAAGCATAGACCCTTGGGTATCTGCAGCAAAATACACATTTGCCAACCTGTTATCATCAGGATGTATGAGAATGTGGGGGTGGGATGAGCAAGCACTAGGCAGAAACCTCCCGGTTCCATCCGTTTCATTGCTCTGAGCCTCAGAAAACACCAAGCAATCACAGAGCTCAGACAGACCAAGGGCTAGAGCAGGAGACCTACCAAGAAGTGACAGAGCCTCCTCTTTAGAGCTTTTCTTCTGAGAAGCCTTTCGCTTCGCTGTAAGACAGAGAATCAGACATCGCAGTGAGACAGGGAAGGAAGGGGAAACACTGAGCAATACACCAATACAGGTGGGGCTGGGGACCTCGGTGTGTTTTTTAGTGTGGTTTATTTCCTAAAACCAACCAAAGGTCAGTATCTGAACAATAAGAAACTCCCATGCCCCAGCCCAGTGCCCTCTAGGGCTAGGCTCTAAACATGCAAATAACACATTCCCATTACCTGTGTATCCAAAATATGCACAAGCTCCAGCAGCAATGAGAACCAGAGTGAACAATACCCAGAATGCAGCCGGCCAGGAAGACACACGGGGGAAGATGTCACCTGGCAAACAGAGAGCACAGTGTGTGAGGAGCATAGTCCCATCCTGGAACTGGAGAATGGGGTTTGCCACTTGGGTTGACAGCTGAGTCCTGGCTCAGGGAGCTCAGAAATCCATGGACATGAAGGAAACATCCCCTCCACACTCAAATCACAGCCACATATGGAGCCATTGAAACTGGAGAGGCCAGCGCGGCATCAGTTCCAAGAACCAGGACTCTGCTCTGCCCAAATCCCTCCCACTGCTAGAAGCCAACAGCCAGTGGCTCCATGCCCAGCCTGCCCAGCCCTGCCTACACCAGCTGGCTGCTCAAATAGTCACTGTCACACAGCTCCCAGTTCTCAGTCACCACGTCCAGTCCTGATAAGTTCAGCAGAAAACATTTTTTTCTTAGTTGGCCCCAGTGTGTTATGAGTTGATGGATTCATAGATGTTAAGGCCAGAAGGGGTCATTATGACCATCTAGTTAGACCTCCTGTATATCCCAGGCCAGACACCCTCCCGCAGTGATCTCTGCATCCAGTCCAGAACTTCTGGTCCAGCCACAGCTGATCTTATAGGAAGAGATGCCCAGTTTGGGTTTAAAGATTCCAAGTAAGGGATAGTCCATTACATCTCTAGGTCATTTATGCCAGTGGTTAATTCCCCTACTGTTAAAAATCTTCACCTTATTTCTAGTCTGAATTTGTCTAGCTTCAGCTTCCAGCCATCAAACCTATTGACTGTCCGAAATCTCCTCCCTGTGTAGGTACTTACAGACTGTGATCAAGTTACCTTTTAACCTTCGCTTGAATAAGCTCTATAACTTGAGCTCCTACAATTCTGATTATGAGGCAGGATTCCAGACTTCTGATTGTTCTTGTAGTTATTTTCTGAGCAATTTACAATTTGTCAGCTTCCCATATGAAAGTGTGGGCATGAAGCATGGCGTGCACTCACCGCCGCGGCGCCTCCTGCTGGTTAGTATTGTTGGTCTTCCATCTTCAGAGTGCCTCCTGCTGGCCAGTGTCTCCCTTGCTGCCACCTGCTCCTCCCCTTATGTCCATCACTCTTTAGTTTTGGGCCCATGTCCCTCACAGCCCACGGTGCCCCTTTGCTCGGCACTGGCCCCTGGCAGTACCACACACTCAGGGTCCTCCCCTCCCTGGGGAATTGCAATCCCCTAATCTCACTTTGTCTCAGTGACCCACTGCCTGTCTTCATCTAGCCCCTTCCCTCAGGGACAAACTGCAGTCTGAAGTGGCCAATCATCATTGGCAAGGGGGGGCTGGACCTGCTGCCTTTTCCTGGCCTGGCTGTACCACTGCAGCCTCAGTACCCCCACAGGCTCTTTTAGCCTGGCCTCAGCCTGGGGACTCGCCTGGCCAGAGTTCCCCAGTTCCGCCTGTCCTACTCCAGCACTGCTCTGTTTGGGATACTCTCCTCTAGCCAGCAGCCAGGTCCTTCCCACTCCACCAGTGGAGTGAGACTTCCTCTATCTAGCACCCAGCCCTTTTATCAGGGCCTGGTGGACCCTAACTGAGTGTGGCCACATCTACGGGTGCCTACCCAATCAGCCTCCCTCAGCTGCTTTCGGCCCCAACCCTGGCTTTTAACCCTTTTCGAGCCAGAACACGTTGACCGCCCAGCTACAGGACACCAGAACTAGACATAATATCCAGTCCTGCTTTGGCTAACACTATGCATAGCAGTAATGTCACCTACTTTCCCCTGCTAGCTATTCTCATTCATACATACAAGGATTGCGTTCACCATCTTAACTCCAGCATCGGCCTGGGAGCTCACGTTCAAGTCCTTTTCAGAGTCACTGCTTTCCAGGATACAGTCTTCCATCCTGTAAGTGTCACCTGTATTATTTGCTCATAAATGTGTGACCTGGTATTTGGCCATGTTGAAATACTTGTTTGACAAAATGGGAATTTTCACTCAAGCCATTGCACTGGTCCTGTGGATCCATGACACCGTATTGTTGGTGTGAACCCACCTTTCCAAACAATCCACATCAGTCTGTAGTACTGACCTGTCCCCATCATTATGTACCACTCCACCAATTTTTGGGTCATGTGCATATTTTATCAGCAATTATTTTATATTTCCTTCCAACTCTTTGATAAAGCTATTGAATAGCATTGGCCCAGAACAGATCCCTGTGGAACCTCACTAGAAACATCCCCATTGGAGGATGATTCACCATTACAATTACTTTGAGATCTGTCAGCTAGCCACTTTTTAATCCATTTAATATGGGCTACCTTGATTTTGTACAGTGCTAATTTTTGTTATCAGAGTTTCATGCAGAACTAAGACACTGCTCTTACAGAGTCTGAGTCCTGGTCTACACTACAAAGTTAGATTGGGTTAATTACATCATTAAGGGCTGTGAAAAATTTCTCTCCCTGTGCAATGTATTTAAGCCAAACTAAGCTCCTGTGTAGACACAAGGTCAATGGAAGAGTTCTTCTGTCAAGCAAGCTACCGCCTCTCAGGGAGGTGGATTTATTACAGCCACAGAAGGACCACTTTTACCACTGTATTGAGTGTTTACTCTACCACATTGCTGCTATAGCGTTTCTAGTATAGACACACCCTGAATCTATGTCAGCACAGTTACCTTTATCAACCAAATGTGCCAACTCCTCCAAGAATGATATTGAGTTCATTTTATGAGACTCAGTCCAGATCTTGACAGGCAGTTTGTCCAGATAACAGACATCTCCATCACTAATAGCTCCACAAATCAGGTTAGAAGGACTTTTCCTCTCTCAGTACCAGAAATAGGCTCTAGCTGAGTGCAATTCTCAAGTGACTCAGGCCCCACATTCCCATGGTGACCCCAGTAAGCCTTGTTGGAGCCCTAGCTATAACTAAAAAGCTGTGAACCAGAGTAGACTGGGCTTTGGGAAAATAAGAGCACATCAAGTAAGCACATTCCTGACTGGAGAGGATGGTGCAATGATATAACAGATCTCTCAAATAACTATGTAAACACTCTCATTAGATATGGTACAGGAAAACACTGACCCCTTGTAGGATAACGATGGGATGACAGGATAATGAATAAGGGTTGGTCACCAACCACATCTGGAGTGAAATATGTAACTTGTTTGTAGGAGAAGTCATAGAAGGAGCATCTTTGTACTAGTCTCGGGGACAACATCCTGGTGCACCGACTGAGCAGGTACCACGTCACAAGCACACACGTGTTAGTGTAGCTGTAACTTCTATGAGCCAATAGTACCATGTTTTGTTGACCATAAACCTGGCTAAGCACCTTCAACACCGAACAGAGACTGTGTTCTATCGGATGAATAACAGTGATGTCTGAGCAATTGACACGCTGCTCCAACTTAAGAGCATCCCTGGAACGTCAACAAGAGCAACACTGGCAGCAATAACAACTTAGCAGTCTTCACAGCACTGAGCAGTACTAACAACAACAACCCATTCGGCATGGGGGGCCGGGAAGGAACTCACCTGAAAGGTGAATGGCAGATCTCTGCTCAGTCTCCAGCAGGCCATTCCGCACTATGCAGCTGATGTCTCCATTGTTTTCTCCTTTTGTGACAGTGACGTGACTCACAACACTATACAGGTTCTCCCTGTCCTGAATCACGTTGGTCACAATCTCCACTGCTAGGTTCTGCCAGTTCTTTCCAACCCACTGGAGTTCGGGTTTGGGGAACCAGCCTGCAGATCTACAGGCCAGACCGATCCCTTGACCCCGGAAGCCCAGCACATCAATGAAAACAGGAGCCACAGCTGCAGGGAGACAGGGAGTGTGTGTATCAGGAAATTGTGTCTTTGGTAGCACCATGTGATTCCCCAGCTACTGCTGGGTAGAAGAGGATGTGGCTGGAAAGCTCCATTCCCATATGTGCAAAGCCTCCCTGGGACCCCTCATCTTGATGACTGGAGGAATTAAATAATGCCATCTTGCATTTCCATAGAGCACTGAGCCCTGAAATCTCACTGAGGAATGTACAGGGTGAAAGTGCTACACAGAGATCACTGCACCAACTGCTGAAATGCAACCACATCTGGGATGGAACCCAGCAGCTGTCAGAATCACTTCACTTCAGTACAGAGCAGGAAGTGGGGGATGGTGACACTGCCTACATCACTGCTACGACTGCTCCTGTGCCACCCTCCTAATACTGTCCCCTCTGGTGTCCTTCTCCTGTACTGCTAATGGTGCCCTAGACCAAGCCACCCCTCCTGCTTAGGTTTCTCTCTCCCTATGCTGCACACAACCACCATCTCCTCCTTTAAATCTCTCCCTAAAAGTACACATCTCCTGTGGACCCTTTGGACTAGGAGCCACCAAAGATGAGAGATGATTTAAAACAGCCTCAATATTCTGCATTATCACAGGAGGGCCCCTAACAGGGGCCTTGATGTTTCTGAATTGTATTGTCCGGGATTATGTTACTCTGTGAGCTCAATGGGCAAAGACCGTCCTTCCACTGCCCTTGTGCAGCACTGAACACGGGGTCAGTTCCAGGGAATAAGAAACAATATCCCAGCCCTTAGATACTGCAGGGAGAGTTTTAGGGAGACCGAATATAATTGTCACCTGAGCTGGGATTTGGGCAGAACATGGGGATAAAGGTCCCACTCCCTCAATCAGCACCACCATGAACATGAGAGCTGAGGTCTGTAGCTTTACATCTCATTGAAATGAGGTCATTTAATGCAGCATTGACCCTGCTGGTATCACAGTGGGGTCAATGTTGAGTGCGAGGAGAAAGTACCCCCTACTGAGTCCTGCACACAGCTCCCTGCAGCACAGGACTGTAGGTGCCATGTTGGGCTCAGTTTTGGGGTGCCTCAGGGGTACAGGATGCTCTGCCTGCCCAGGCAGAGCATCCTCTAGTGCTGCGTCTCACCTGCAACCCGTAGCTCAATGGTGGCTTCCTGGGTCCATTCTGGGTTCATCACAAGACACTGATATTTCCCATCATCTGACACTTGGAGCTGTTTCAGCTTCAGGGAGACGTTCCCACTGCTGAACTCCTGCAGGAACAGCTCTGTCCGGGTCTGGTAACCCTCCCCCGGCAGGTCCTGAGAACCCTCATCCGAGTACTTGTGAACTGGGATAAATCCTGATCCAGTTTTCCTCCACAGCACTTCCATGCTGGGCAGCCGGGACGCGGGTGAGAGCTGGCAGGGTAACACCACGTCCCGGCCAATTACCCCCACTATGGGGCGTGGGAAGCCATCCAGGGAGAACTTCTCTGCAATAGACAACCCCAGGAGCAGAGTGAGTGAGAGGAATGAGGAGAGGGCATCACTGAGCCAGGTCCCAGCTATACAAACACAAACTGAAACAGAGGAGAGGGCGTCAATGAGCTAAACAGAATTCCCTCAGCCATGCACAGCTTGTAGCAGACAGTTCCCAAGGTTGAGCCATGTGTAGATCAATTGAGTTTCTCTCAGTGTGGACGCAAGGCAGTGCAGCCAGATCACAACTGGCACAAACTAGTCCTCCAATGCTGTCCTACAATCCCCTGGAAACTCCTCCAAAGGTGCCTGTCTTGCAATCTACTTACACTCTATTGGAAGGGAATGGCCCCATCTAGAAGCCACCTGCCAGTTCATAGCACCCTGCACAGCCCCATGGCACCTAGTTACAAGCTCTTTCCAGTGTGAGAAACTTCTTTGATGGACCGGTTTCAGATCCACGTAGCCCCACAATGGCTGCTGAGAGGCTGCCTCAGAGGGCTTCTGACTGGCCTGAGGCTATCGGGTCTTTGATGACCCTTTGGACCATAACACACCCCTTCCATGGATTCAATACCCCAAACAGAAACTGGCTTAGATGGGGAGTCACCCTTCTGGAGATTGGTGTCTGGGGGAAATTAAGCATCTGAAGGTGATTTATGTGATGTCTGCACAATAGCAGTGTCTGAAGCAGTGGTGCTCAAACTTCTCCTGTTGTGCCCCCCCTACCAGTAATGGAATCTCTTCACACCGCCCTCCATTACTGCACAGCCAAGACTTTCTCAGCTTGGGCTGATGGGGCAGCTGGGGGCAGAACTGGGGGTGGAGATGGAGCTTGTCATGGTACAATTCCCCACTCTGAACCTTAGCGTCCAAGAGATGGGGTACCATCATGAATTCCTCTAAGCTTGATTACCAGCTTAGAACCTGTAGCGCTGCCACCAACCAGGAATTCCAGTGCCTGGTACACTCTGGTCCCCCCAAAACCTTGCCCGGGGAACCCCAAGACCCAGACCCTCTGGATCTTAACACAAGGAAAGAAAACCCTTTCCCCCACCATTGCCTCTCCCATGCTTCCCCTCCCTGGGTTACCCTGGAAGATCACTGTGATTCAAACTCCTTGAATCTTAAACAGAGAGGAAAATGCACCTTCCCCCCTCCTTCTCTCTTCTCCTCCCAGACTCTCCCTGAGAGAGAAAGTAATCCTAACACAGAGAGAAATTAACCTCTCTCTCCCCCTTCCCTCCTTTCTCCCCACCAATTCCCTGGTGGATCCAAACCCAGTCCCCTGGGGTCTCACACCAGAATAAAAAAAAATAATCAGGTTCTTAAACAAGAAAAGCTTTTAATTAAAGAGAGAAAAATAGTAAAAATTATCTTTGTAAATTTAAAATGGAATCTGTTACAGGGTCTTTCAGCTATAGACACTGGGAACTCCCTCCCAGCCTAAGTATACAAGTACAAATTAAAATCCTTCCAGCCAAATGCACATTTGCAAATAAAGAAAACAAACATAAGCCTAACTCGCCTTATCTACCTAGTACTTACTATTCTGAGCACATAAGAACCTGTATCAGAGAGATTGGAGAGAAACCTAGTTGCACGTCTGGTCCCTCTGAGCCCCCAGAGTGAACAACAACCAAAAACTAACAGCACACACAGAAACTTCCCTCCCTCAAGATTTGAAAGTATCCTGTCCCCTGATTGGTTCTCTGGCCAGGTGACAGCCAGGCCTACTGAACTTGTTAACCCTTTACAGTCAAAAGAGAGATAAAGTACTTCTGTTCTATTAACTCCTGCTATCTGTTTATGACAGAGCTGTGGCTAGAGGTGAAGCTGGCCTGAGGGTACAGAGGGAATGACAGCAGAGCTGGGTTGGGGCCAGAGCAGGGGACAAAGTGGATCTGCAGCTGGGCCTGGAGCTGCCCTAGGGCTGGGGCTCGAAGCTGCAGCTGGGAGTGGAGCTGGTCTGGGGGTGCAGCCAGGCTGGTGATGGAGTGGAGTTGCAGCTGGGCCTGGAGCTGGCCTAGGCCTGGGGCCCAGAGCTGCAGCTGGGGGCGGAGATGGGCTGGGGGTGGAGTGAAGCCGAAGCTGGTATCAGAAATGGGCTGGAAGCAGAGCAGGGAGCATAGTGGAACTGTAGGTGGGGCTGGGGCAGAGGGTGTGTTGAGCTGTGGCTGTGGTTAGAGGTTTTCTGTGGGCAGAGCAGGACTCGGTGGTGCTCCCTCCCCATCCCCCATGGGGCCGGCCTAAGCCCCACTGCTCCCCCACCCCGAACGTTCCTCCACACACCCCCAGGGGACCATGCCCCACAGTTTCGAAATGACTGATCTGAAGGGTCTCCACACTCCCGTTCTGTCCCATCATGGGTCAGTTGTAGAGCAATTGCTGCCAAGCTGCATCACCTGACAATCACTGTGTGGCTACAGGGGGAGGGAAAAGGGTGACATTTTGAAAGCTACCAAGGAGGTTTTCATCCTAAATGTTGCCAGCTCTTGGGCTACTATGTGTGTTTCATAAACCCCAGCTCCTGGAGGCACGTGATCCTGTGAGAATCTCAGCTTTCATGTAAATTAAAAGTCAGTTTCTAGCTCTAGTGGTTGCAGAGAAAAGCTTGAAAATGTGACCCAAATGTGACTGAAGCCTCAAAAAGCAAGGAAAATAAGAACCAAGGGAGGAGTCACTGGGACCCTGATGCCCCTACCTCAGTCCTGCAGGGGACAGCACACATGGGGGACAGGAAGGGAAATAATTGGGATTCAAACATTTTTACCAGAGACGGAACATGGCACCAGGAGGAGGATCTCCAGGCTGCACACACAGAGCTGCCACCACTGCATCGCCACGGGGGTACCCTGGGCAGGGACCTGTAAGGAGAGAGCAGCGATGGTTAACACTCCCCGGACTGTGTGAGGGGCCGGCAGTGCAGGGAACATGCCCCATCCATCATCTGACCTGCTCTGCTCCCAGCCAGAGCATATCCCCAGGGACAGGAGAGGATTTCACCTCACCCATGCTGCCCGCCACCTGCCAGGCCTGACACTAGGAATTTCCACCCCCTGGCAGTGCCGTGTGTCCACTGCCATTTCTTCCCCGATCAGTTCTCTGACCATCCATTGGTGCAAGTGTCCACCCAACTGCAGTGCAGAAGAAGCCTGCAGCAGAGCAGGGCCACTTCTGAGCTAACCCCAGTGGTACCCACTCCACCATCTCCTCCGCAGAGGGGCTTGGCTGTACCTATCTCCAGCTGGGACAACACAGCCAGTGCGTGACCTGGGGCTCTCCACAGCTCTCTGCATGGGGTTCTACAGCGCGAGCTAAATAATCAGGCTGTGCAGCTGGGGCTGTGACAGACTCACATGCTGTGTGGACCAGGCCCAGAGGGGCTCGTCTCACACCTGGGTCAGTGGTGACACCTGGGCACCTTTCTACAGATGTCCAGAAGCCACCAACCTCTGTAAGTGACACTGCCAAGTGACAGGGACAGGGCTGGCAGTGGCTGTGACAGACACCAGGGGGCACTATCAGATACCTGGTTCCCCTCCCCTGACATCAAGGGGAGACCATCACAACAGTAGACATTTCAACAAGATACACTGTGGGGGTCAGCAAGGGCTGTCTCAGCTGTGCTCAGAGCCTCAGATATTCTCCCCCCAATTCTCCAGCCTGTGTACACAGGGTTACACTGGATGGACGCAATGGGCTCTTCTGCCCTTAACATGTCACTCTATTTCTGTTTCACTTCCCGCTCCCTCCAAGCCCATCCATCATGCATTTGAAATCTGCAGAGCCAGTGCTAGGGACTCAAGTAGCTAAACAATTGCTTAGGGACCTGAGTAGCTCAAGGGAGCATCCTATTTGCTTTTTATTATGAGAACCTGCCTGTTTTAGTGTGGGGGGCAGTATTCCTGCTTAGGGCCCCCAGTGTGCTAGCACCGGCTTTGAAAAACTATTGGAATTGTAAGCTGTCTCTGTAAATGTGGGGATTCCTGGTCCTGTCGGCAGGCAGGGGTCTATGTAGGGAAGTGTGTGATCTGGGTCCAGCAGCAGACAGATGTAAACAGCAGCCTAGAGAAAGGTGGGGTGACCTGGGCCTCTCTGCTTTGCCTCTCTCTCATTTGGGTCCTTGTGTGTTATCGTTCTGGATTCTAAGCATTAAAGCTGTGTTACACTACAGCCTTCCAGTCAGATAATCTATGTTTATATCTAACTCCTCTGTGTGCATCTCCCTTCTCAGCCCATCCAAGTCACTTGGGAATTTCATGAACTGTTGGAGGGAATGGTTAAGGCGTAGGCATCAGAGGGGCCCAGCAGACTCATGTCTTGTGTTTAAAAGAAAATCTAAGTTTCCTGGTTTCATGTGTGAGGAGAAAAGCTCAGAATTATGCCCTGGGTTTAATGGTCCCAGCAACTCCTGCCTGAGTCTGCAGAGAGCCAGGGGCCAGAGCTCTGAGAGGAGAACTGTCCCCATACAGCTCAGAGGGAGGTTTATTGCCACCCCACTGCTCTGGAGGCCCTGCCAACTCCACCCACCAGGGACTGTGTGTTTGACAGGGGGGAAGAACTCTGAGGACTCAGCCCCCCACTAAGCACTGCTATAATGATCTTGGGGTTCATTAAACAACAAACCAGTGAATGAGAAAGTTTTTAACAAAGTTTTATTCCTAACTAGAGAGCTTTTAGTGACCTGATGTGCACTGTGCACCCTGCTCCCAGGCACAGCTCAAAATTCCTATATTCATAATACTGACACTTATGAGGGACTGTCTCTAAATTATAATCTTCCACAAACATATCTCTACATCTTACATCCTAAAAAAAAATTATCTCTTATATATCCATATAGAAACACCTAACAGCTATCTAATGACACATACCTTAAATTCTCCACCCATCTAGTACATTTCCATAAACCCAATATGTCAATTACCTAGAGAGGAGAGGTTACCAGCACATCCCTCTGGAGTGAGTATTTACCAGTCATGTTCCTCAATTACCCCTTCTCCAGGCAGGTTAGCAAGTCTCTGAGTCTTTCGGGTTGTTTAATCTTCCTCTCTGATTTCTGATTTCAGAGTCCTTCCCCCCTGTCAAACACACAGTCCCTGGTGGGTGGGGTTGGCAGGGCCTCCAGAGCAGTGGGGTGGCAATAAACCTCCCTCTGAGCTGCATGGGGCAGTTCCCCTCTCAGAGCTCTGGCCCCTGGCTCTCTGCAGACTCAGGCAGGAGTTGCTGAGACCATTAAACCCAGGGCATGATTCAGGGCATCATCAGCCATTCATTACATTACTGTCTGGCCATAAATATATTGATTGAATCTCTCACAGGCAAACAATATTCCTAAAAGTGCCTTCTCAATCTGCGCGTATCTGGTTTCTGCGTCAGTCAGTGATTGGGATGCATACCCCACTAGTTGCCAACAATCCTCATGTTTCTGTACAATCACTGCGTACAATCACTGCACCTAACCCAGACTGTGAAACACCTGCTGAAATTTTAATAGGTCTGCCTGGTGCATAAAATTTCAACACTAGCTCTTGTATCAGTTGTTGTTTCCAACTGTCTCATGATTCCTCCTGTTCTGCCCTCATGTACCGTTCATTTTTAAACTCTAGCAGTTGCCTCAAAGCCTCTGCTTTTGTAGATAGATTTGGTATGAATTTTCCAAGATAATTAACCATTCCCAGGAACTCTTAGACATTTTTCTTTGACTGGGGATGTGGCATCATTTCAATGGCTGAAACCTTCCTCTCATCAAGTTTTACACCTTCCTTCAAAATAATATCTCCACCAAAAGTCAGTTCAGTAAACCCCAAAACACATCTCTCCCTATTTAGTTTCACGTTTGCAGCTCTAATTGCATCCAAGTCTTCCCAAAGTCTACAATCATGCTCCTCTTTAGTTGGGTTCCAGATGGTGATATCATCCATTGAGGTGTCAACACCGTTAATATGTTCATAGATCATATTATGGTTTTGTGGTACACTTCTGGTGCTGAAGCTATGCCGAACAGTGAGAGTAAAAATCTATATCTTCCAAATGGGGAATTAAATGTGATAGTTTTGAGGTTTCTTCCATATTTTTTTTTTAAAAAGTTGGGGATTGGTCCTGCTCTGAGCAGGGGGTTGGACTAGATGACCTCCTGAGGTCCCTTCCAACTCTAGTGTTCTATGATTCTAAGATTTTTAGCTATTAAAAACCTGAGGATGCATCCAATATACTGAAATATTGTGCATTCACAAATTGAGTCATAATCTCTTCTCTGGTTGGCACATGGCCGTCCGGGGGGGGGCAAGTGGGGCGATTTGCCCCAGACCCCGCAGGATCCCACATGAGAGTTTTCAGGGGCCCTGGAGAGGGGTCCTTCACTCTCTCCAAGGACCCTGGAAAACTCTCACGGGGCCCAGGCCCCCGGAGGTTCTTCCACTCTTGGTCTTCGGCGGCAATTCGGTGGCGGGAGGGCTTTCCGCTCTGAGACCCACTGCCAAAGTGCCCTGAAGACCCCCAGTGGGGGGTCCTTCCACCCCGGGACCCGCCGCTGAAGAGCTGGGTCTTCGGCGGCAATTCGGTGGCGGGAGCCCCTTGCCGCGGGTCTTCGGGGCACTTTGGAGATGGGTCCCTGAGCAGAAGGACCCCCCGCTGCCAAATTGCCAGCGAAGTGGAGGCCCCCCTACTGCCGAGGACCTCAGGCCCCCTGAATCCTCTGGGTGGCCCTGGGTTGGCAGTTTGAAATATTTTCCTTATACAGCCTTGTTTAGGACACTGGATCTAAGTATATGCATAACTGGCCATTATTTTTCTCTACAATGACTAGGGAACTCACCAATTCCACTGGCTCTTCAATTTTTTGTGTTACTTGCATTGCTTCCATTCTTATGGAACTCAGCCTTCAGTTTATCATGGAATGCAAATGGCACCTTTCTATATGAATGGATAACTGGAGGGACCTGCTTGTTTATCTGGATTGTGTGTTCACCCTGTAAGCAACCCAACCCTTGAAACAGATCATGATATTCCCAAATGATTGCTTCATAGCCAGGTTCAGTATGGTCTTGGAGTGAAAATACCTGTTTTACCAGGTTGAGTTTTTCACAGGTGGGCAGGCCAAAAATTGGTGTAACCTCCTTTGCATCATAATGAATGGGAGCCTGCACAGGTGTTTTTATAGTTAGTGCTAGCAACGCACTTCTCCTTCACTGGCATATTTCTTCTAGAAAAAAACAGTTACTTTTCTTTTTGTTGGTTCCGGTTTGGATCTTATTTTCCATGTCTCATAATCTTGTTCAGACAGAACATTAACCTCAGCTCCTGTGTCCAGTTTGAGTGGAATAATTATTTCATCCACTTTCAGAGGGAGTCTCCAGTCACTCTCACCAGGTTTGCTTGATCCCAGAATGTCTATGTAAAACTCCTCAACCTGGTTGTCTTCAACTGAGGACACTTGACTTTTCTGCATTTGGGATTTGCAGCATTTTGCAAAATGATTATTTTCCCACATTTTTGTCAGAGTTTTCCAAGTCAAAACACTTTTTGGACCATGCTGTGAGCCACACCTTCCACGTAAATGTCTGTATTCTGTGTCCTCAATAGCAGAAGTTTTCATAGCGAGTGGTTCCACTTTTTGATTTGAGCTTTTCTGGCTAAATTCTTTTGTACTTAGTACATGGAAACCCCTTCTGGTGAATTCAGGTCTTTGCCTTGTGCTTTCTTAGTTGATGCTGCCCTGCAGATCAGGAGAGCTTTTTCTAAAGTAAAATCTTCACAGAGCAGTCTCTCTCTCTCTCTCTCTCTCTCTCTCTCTCTCTCTCTTAACATATTGTCTTTAATGCTAAAAATTATTTCTATATCTGACCAGAGACTCTGTCAACTCAACAAAGTCACAGGTTTAACTGAGTCTTCTTAATCGAATGTTCTGTGGTGTCATAAGTTTTTTACATGCATGTAAAAAAGTTGTGTTTCTCAAAGGTCTTATTTTGTTTTTGACATGCAATGTTCCTCAGATTTAGTCAGAATACTTGGCTTCATGTTTTACCTTCTCCAAACTTAAAGTTATTATAAATATCCAATCCTTCCTCCCCAAAAACATGCCAAAACATTAATGATTTCACTTTTATCATTTTTTCTCCTTTGTCCCTATAGCTGCTAAATACAATTCAAACAGCTGTCAGAACTTCTTCCAGTTCTGTGCAGCACTGCCTGACAATCGCAGACTGGATGGAGTGTGCAACACCATCCATATTTGGCTTTCTTCCCTTCTTCAGCTAGATAAGTTATACTATGCTCATAAAATACATACAAAAGCTTTTGTTTGTTCTCTGGTTGCTGCTCCACCTGCTCCCTTTTCCTCTGCTTTCAGTTTCAAACACAGGAGTTAACCTCAAAATGTCTGCTGCAGACTCTCTGACACTCAGCACTTCTTGCACCCTGGAATGATCTTGGGGTTCATTGAACAACAACTCAGTGAGTGAATAAGAAAGGAATAAAACTTTTAATAAAATGAACTAGAGAGCATTAGTGGTGAACTGCTGAGCACAGCTACACTGAGTTCTCCACACCTGCTTCCAGGGCCTGGCTCAAAATTCCTACATTCATAGTATTGTCACTTATGGGGGAGCCTCTCTAAGGGCTTGTCTACACTGGCACTCTACAGCGCTGCAACTGTCTCACTCAGGTGTGAAAAAACACCCCCTGTGCGCTGCAAGTTTCAGCGCTGTAATGTGCCAGCATAGACAGTGCACCAGCGCTCCAGGTGCTGTTATCACTCAGCCCAACAGCATGTGGAGTCCCACACATCGAGCTAGTTGCATGAATGCTCCCAGAGCCACTCACAAATCACAGAGAGAAAGACACCAGCCAATTCCCTCCAGCTCCCCAGCCTTAAACCCTAGAGACAGAAAAGGAACTGTAGCAGGCAAGCAGAGTCCCAGCTGGCCCCTAGCCAAGCCAGTGCCAGAGGGCAGCGCTCAATAGGCCCCATGGCAGAGGTAGCTCTGAGGGGAGATTTTGAGAAGGGGAAGGTGGTGGCTTTGTGAACATTGACGGGGAGCTGTTCCCAAGCACAGCGGCCGGCAGTGTGGGAAAAAGTGCAGAGGTGCTCGAGGGGACAGGGACAGGCCGACATTCAAGGGTCTTATTATTGGCAGAGCGTGAGCTGATGGCTTGATGAACTATTAGGTCTGACAGTTGACACGTTATCTAACATCACACGTCCCTCCAGCACAGACCAGGCCCCTGCATTCAGCATCGTGTGCTGGGTTAACACATTCTAACAGTGTAATGTCCCATAGAGACAAGACTTGAAAGGGTCTGAGCCCAGCTAGACTCAGCTACATCTGATTGCCAGACTGAGGCTCTTTAGGGCAGAGATGGTCTCTCACCGTCTGTATGTGCAGCATCCAGCACAATGGGGCCTGGATCTCAGACAGGGTCTGTGCAACACCTGGTGCAGTGGGGCTCTGACTTCATTTTGTGATCTGCACAGCACCCAAGGCAATGGGGGCGATGATATCAGCTGGGGCCTTTAGGTGCTACTGAACTATATATAACAACAATAACCAGGGAGGCACGTTCCATTTAGATCTCTGAGCCAAATGACCGCCCCCCTCCCCTCCACACACACACTTCTGGCCTGGCAGCCCCTCCTCCAAGGGGCATCAGTAGGGCAGGGCTGTGAGGCCCTTTTGAAGAGGCACCAAATCGCTCCTGCGCCCCATCACATCCGCCAGGGAAAGGCCACATAGAACCCCAGATGACTACACAAGGCAGTGAGGGGATAATGGGCTGAGCAGTGACTCACACCCACCATTGGGGTTTGTCTAGCACTGGGAGGTGGGAACAGGCCATGGCAGGGGGGATGTGATCCCTGGGGCAGGAGTGTGGGCAGCCCTGAGAGTGAAGGGAAGGGGGTAATAATGGGGAAGGACCTACCTTAAGAATTCAGTGTGTCCCAGGAGATGCCATGCAGCGAGCCAGGGGTCCCAGCCCCACACAAAATGCCCAAGGAACTGAACTGACTTGTTGGGGCAGAGGGGGAAATGGATCCCGGAGCCGTGTGTGAACTCTGAACGGGGGAAAGTGAAAGCACCAGGGCACCTGTTACACATTAACCAGGGTGAGGCCATATCTTTTATTGGACCAAAGTCTGTTGATGAAAGAGACAAGTTTCTGAGCATTCAAACACTGCAACCAACACGTTAACCTGGCAGAGGTATAATCTGGCCAGGACCCAGGGCAGGTGTTCTGTTACCTGTGGAGACAGGAGGAGCATCTGAGCTCCTCTAAATATTCCCATCTAGCTGGTCTGCAGAGCTGAGGCCATCCCAGTGACGAAATGTGCCCAGCCACCATCCCAGGATAATCCACTTCTGCATCAATTATACCCTGCAAAGTTGATCTCCAAAACTGTTTCGCTTTGTGCTCCTGACAGATTTCCCTTGTGGACCTCAGCTGCTTGCAGACATATGTTAATGTCTATTCACAAGACTTTCTTTCTGTCCCATGTTTCTTTGGCCTTTGCTCTGATTCCCCCACTGCTTAGCCACACTGATTCCATCTCGCCACCTGCTTAGAGGTCACTTCTGGATGTTCTCTCTCAACTGCCTTGTGTTATTCCCCATCCGCCAGTGGAGCTCTCAGCAGGGACAGCAGACCACTCAGGAGCCCAGAATGGGGAGCGGGAGCAGTCAGGGCAGAAGTGGCCGAAGCTGGGTGTGGAGGACGGGGTGGAGAAGACTAAGCAGGTGGGACAAGTCCTGTGGTAGGTGTCCTTTGGGGTTGGGGAGGAATTCACCTCTCTGCAGAGGATCCCACACAAGGCCCAGACCCCAATTATGTCTCTTTTTTATGCCCAGAAGGTGAATTACCCCCTGGGGGAGTTGGGTCTTTCTTACCAGGGACTGGAGACCAGGGTCGAGGCAAAAGGTTCAGGCTCATCCAACATCCCAGGCCTCCAATCACCTAGTGACCTTTCACCCTGGCCCAACTGTGCCTTCAGCTGGGGCTCTGTCTCAAGTAAACTTGCGCAACCCTCTGTTGTCCAAACAAGGGGTGAATGACAGCTGTCACCTATACCCTAGGGGCATGAGCTTTTGCTAGTACCTGGGGCTGTGAAGTGCAAAAAGAAGTTACTAACAGTCAGTGGGAGAGCTGGGCCTAGAGCATAGGGTCTCCCAGCTTGTAGCTGAGAGTCACCCCCAGGCTTCAGAATGCCGTGTGGGGAATCCATGCCCACACACAACTATTATGCACATGGGACGGGGCTGCAAATACCTATAGTGTGCCTGACACTTGGCAGGTCTGACGGAGCCAGGATGAGCCCCTTTTGGGCAGTTTCCGTTTGGGGAACAGTCATGTCCCATTTGACTACTGTAGGGGGCTGGGCTCAGCCATTGCAGCTGCATTTCTCACACACTGAGTGTCACCTGGAGGCACTGACAGGCCCAGATTCTCCTTGTCCCCATTGAACAGGCCAGGTGAGCAATAGTGGAGAGGAGTCAGACCCCACAGCTCACGGAGACACTGTTGGGCCAGACCCTGGGGAATCCAAGCCTGGCTCTGTCCCCCAACTCTCTCCTCTCTGCATAGAGACTTTGGGCCAAACTCACTCCTGCGGTAACTCCTCTTCCTGCAGCACTTACCCCAGGGAAGACCCAGCTCTCTGTAGTGAAACCCGGCCTGTGCAGAGGGGCCAGCCCCAGGGCCAGGCAGCACTTAACTCCCCTGAACCCTCAGCACTGGGCGTGAGCAGGGCATAGGCTGGTGCTGCTCCAGGCACAGGGTGGCTGGGGAATGTCGTCCATGCGCACAGCCTATCACACAACCCCCTCTGCCCACCCGGGCTGTGTGAAGGGAGCAGGGGTCTCCAGAACATTCAGGCCCCCGAGGGTGCTCCACAGACAAGAGCATCTGATTGTGGGGCAGTGAAATCCTGGCTCAGGGCTTCCTGGGGTATTCCCCCCCCCCCCCCGCCCGGAGCTTCCATCTCAGTGCCAGGTGCCAGGGATCAGTGATATGTTGATTTGACATGTTCCCCGGCTCTCTGCAGTGAAACTCAGCCACGGCCAGACGCCCGAGCTAGCGTGGGGAAGAGACAGGCTCTGCCTGCTGAGGCGCCAGCACTGGAGAGGCACCAGGCAAAATTCCCACCTTTGTGAGCCGGCCTGGAATCCAGCTGACCCAGGGACTGTGGGGGCCCAGGGTGTTGGGTGTGTCTGGTTTTTATCAGACAGACAAGGTGGGTGAGGTCAAACCTTCTTTGGATCAACCTTTGCTGGTGAGAAAGACGCTTTCCAGCTACACGGCTCTGCTGTCCTGGGACCTACATGGCTACAACAACACTGCAAACAACAACGTTTCTATGATAAGACATGCTGGGGAGCGAGGGCCTGAAGAGGTAGGAACCAGTGGCCACCAGTGCCAAAGGCAAGGCTGGTTAGCAACAAAGGTGGGATTCAAACCTGTCTAAGCAGAACACAAGGGATCATCCTTAACTCCTCAGCCACCTCTTTATCTGCTGCTGGGGAGCCTTTCACATGAGCGTGTTATTTAGTCAGCCGAGACCAGGCACCCAAGTGAATGTAAAGAAGAAAATACAGGGCTGGCCTTCAGGGATACCAAACCTCTAGCTACATTGTGCAAGATGGCAGGGTGGTTACGGCTGTGGCTTATTAATCTATTGTATGCCACACACTTGTGGGTTTGAATATTTTTGTTGTTGGCCATACCTTCTTCTTTTAGTGGAGGCACCTACTCATTTGTTCTCCCATGCCTGTTCCACACAAATTGGGTGCCAGAGCACATCCTGCATCAGCGAGGACTCAAACCCAGGTTATAAGAATGTGATTGATGTACAGAACCTCTACATCACTGATCTGCTTCCAGACCTCCTCTACCGTTATCTCTAGCCTGGATTGAATGCCTAGTGTTGGCTGACCAAGGGACAGCTGGTGGCAAAGAGGCCATTTTGACTGATAAAGTGAACAAGTGGGTAAGATGCTCCATTGCTAATCTGTTGTGCTCCACACTTCTGGGTTCAAATCATACCAAGAGCAATTGGCAGAGGTTCTTCTTTTCATTCTGCACCTGGAGGAGGCCAAACATAGCACCTTCCTTTGGGAAAGGGGAAAACAGGCCCCAGGAATAATAGACAAGCCAACGTAAGTTTGGTATCTGGAAAGATGCTGGAACAAATGGTTAAACTATTAGTTGGTAAACTCCTGGACAAGAACTGGTTTAGTACTCAAAGTGCTGTTATCAACGGTATGATGTCAGACTAAGAGGGCTTATGTAGTGGGAACCCACACAGTTCACTCCTCGGGTGGACCTGAGGATTTCATGAGGTCCCTTCCAGCCCGACATTTCTATGATTCTATGGTTATTTACAGTCTCACAGTCCTTCAGGCTAACGGGCATTAACCTGTAAAAGGCACCTTTTTCTACCAGACAGGTTCTTGTTCAGCCAGAAGTTAGCAGCTCAATGCAGGGATCTCTGGCCTGGGCTGTGCAGACGCTCTGACTAGATGGTCCCAATGGTTCCTTCTGACCTTTAAATGCACAACTATGAAAATAAACTACCCTCAAAACCTCAATCCCACATCACAGCTTGTGACACCTCCCAGACTTGCTGGGCTGCTAGCTTGGGGGTCAGGCTGGGAAAGATCACAATTGAGTGGGGGAAGAGGTATCTGGACAGGACACTCTGCAGATGTTCAGGGTCTTGTTGGTTCATCCTTTGGTTCCCTCCCTGCACAGCTGCACAGAGCAGCCAGACTGTGTGTGCAGAGACTCACTGAGCAGGGGCCATATTCACAGCACAGACTTTCCTCCCCATTCCCTCTTCTGAGCAGCATCTGGTCCCGCTAGACCAGCAGAGTCTGGCTCCATCAATAATCCCTGAAAGGCTGGGGAGACAGGTCTAATTCTGTCCTGGAGTATGGGCCAGGGGAAGGGAGGCAAGATCTAGCCCAGAAGAAATAGGGTCTGGGACTCTCTGTGAGATCAATTAAATCCTCCGCAGCAGATTTTCCAGCTTGTGTCTCTGACACTTTCCCCCGATTCCCAGTGCATTCTCATCCAGGCACTTCCCCGCTTTGGCTGAAATAGCCCAGGGTCATTGGCCTTCCATGCAGGTACCCAGTTGGTCATTGTCACCCAGGCTCTTAGGAGGGCTTGGGTAAAGTAGGATGGTCTAATGGCTAGAGCGGTGGTCTGGTGCTCAAGAACCCTGGGCTCAATCAGCTGTGGATTCCTGTATGCTGTAGCCCATAAGATTATTTTGCTATCTATTATATCCTACTAATCCAGCCAACAGAATCAATTAATATGTTTCTTTTTCTGAAATTAATCCATTTTATTCTTATATTTTATCAGGGTTA
Organism: Aldabrachelys gigantea; assembly: GCA_026122505.1. Classification (NCBI taxonomy): domain Eukaryota; kingdom Metazoa; phylum Chordata; order Testudines; family Testudinidae; genus Aldabrachelys; species Aldabrachelys gigantea. The sequence continues at coordinate 15,114,418 of CM047489.1, read as the reverse complement.
ATTCCTTGGAATTTAGGATGTGTTGAGGCATGTGTTTCCTAATAATAAGTTTTACTGAAATGTTGAAATGCAAGAAGCCTACCAGCCTGCAAAAAGTATAATCAGTTATGAATATGTCAGCATGAAAGCTGGCAACCTTTGGCACAGATAAGAATGGTCCCTGAAGTTTGGGGAACGAAAGGGAGGAACTATCCACATCACATCACATCACAGGTTGATCCAGCATATACAACCGGTTAGTAACCGCAAGGTACACCACGACTTGGAGGTCATCAAGAAAGCTTAAGTTGGCAGTTTTGGAGTGAGATAATTCTTATTAATATATTTAGAAAATAAGTGTCACAGCTCAGTGGTTTGCGCATTGGCCTGCTAAACCTAGGGTTATGAGTTTAGGTTCTTCTAACTCCTGAAGCTTCAGTTTCTTGGAGTGCTTTTTCCAGTTCTCCTTCTAGAGACTATTTATCTATCTACCTTCTATTATGCTATCAGCTCAGCTTGTGCAGTATAGTATAACCACTCAACATTCCTAACCACTGGGTAAGCCAGCACCATCGTGTAATCAGGCATGCCAGGAATGAGGCTGGTCCTTCACCTCCTATTACCGGGTCCTCAAGGAAGGGTGTGGGTATGTTAGGTTAAGGTACTTATAATAGAAATGTTACCACCAGGAATTTTGGAATTCTTTTTACTGTTTTGCAGTTATAAATTGCATTGCACTTCTTATTTTTATGTTAATTTCAATAAAGATTTTATCAATTTGGTATTGTCCTCAGTGTACGTGCTAATGCCAAGCACCCTGAGAGTCCTCTCCCGATGTAGAACTCTCTGAGTTCTTGAACTCTGTAGTCTGAATTGGATAAGAACCTATAAATCTTCTGGTCAGATGCGATCAGTGGTGAGTCATAACAACTAACCCATGAAATTCAGGTTGAACTAGTCTCTCTCTGTGCCTCAATTTCCCCATCTGTGTAGTGAGGATGAGCTGCCCTACACCTAAGGAGTGTGTGAAGATAAAACCATTAATGATTGTGAGTGGCAAACTGTTCTAGTTTTGCTGGTGTAACTCCCTCAGGGACACTCTTATTGTGGAATCAGAGCCTTTGTCAGGTTCATTCATAGATTCTAAGACCAGAACAGATCACTGTAATCATCTAGCCTGACCTCCTGTCATAGCGCCAACTTCCCCTCTAGCCTGGGGGTGGCTGAACCCCACCCCCCTTCCCTCATGCCCCTGCCCCTTCCTCACCTCTTTTTGCTCCCTCTCACAAGTGCACCCCATCCCTGCTCCTCCCCCAGTTGTTCGTGGCGGGTGGGAGGCATGAGAGGGAGGGGGAGTTGTTCAGTGGGGCTGCAGGCCGGAGAGAAGTGCTGTGAGTGGGGAGGGAGATGGGGCAGGTTGGCTGCCTGTGGGTGCTGAGCACCTGCTGATTTTTCTCCATCTAGCCCCAGAGCACCTATGGAGTCGGTGCCTATACCCTCTGTATTACACAGGCCAGAGAACTGCCCCCAAATCATTGCTCTTTCAACTAGAGCGTCTCTTTGAGAAAAAGATCCACCCTTGATTTAAAAACTGCCAATGATGGAGAATCCACCACTACCTGTGGTAAATATAATTATCCTCACTGTTAAAAATGAGGCTCAGACCCGTCTATGTTCCCCATAACCCCAGAGGGCATTTCCCCCTGGGGGAGCTGGGTCCTTCCCACCAGGGACTGGAGACCAGCGTGGAGGCAAAAGGTTCAGGCTCATCCAACACCCCAGACCCCCCAGTCACACAGTGACCTTTCGCCCTGGCTCAGCTGTGCTTTCAGCCAGGGGGCTGTCTCAGTCCCCAGGCAATGGGATGGGGAGCATTTCCTTCATGATGTTTTTAGAGTCAAACAAGAAAACCAGGCCCATTCGACTCTCAATCTTCCAGCCTTAAATAGAGATGCTGCGGTCGAGGTGGGGAAGGGAGGTGGCGCGGGGCAGGAAATGGGGAGCAGTGACAAATATCAGACCCAAGGAGGAGGCAGAGCAGGTCAGAGAGAGGCTGCAGCATTTCTACTGCCTGAGCCCTACAGACCCCTGGAGGCCTGGGAGCAGGGAGACCAGCTGGCTGGAGCATCCAACTCGGGGGAGCAGACAGGGGCAGATCAGAGCAGAGATAGCAGCTGAAGATCCCCTTCTGCTGAAATCAGACAGGGCAGAGTGTGCACATGGGAGCGGGAGTGATTGCAGATTGTTCCCTCCTGAACCTGTCAGGGACAGATGCAGCTGGATTGTTTCCATCTTGACTGGTTCCCCCCATCGCCCTGATGATCCTGTCTCTGTGCCTCTTCCTGCCTGGTGAGTATGCAGGAATCCTGTGCTAGTTTGTAGCAGGCTGGCGAAAAGAGAACCAAGAGCAGCCTCGGGACCCAGACTGTCGGCAAATCCTCTTTAGTGGGAGAGAAATGGGAGCCAGTGTAAACACTGAGTGTGAGAGTTACTGGGCCAGATCCCCAGCTGCTATGAATGGGTGTCACTCCACTGGAGTCAATGGGGGCACATCCCCAGCTGGTGTAAATCAGTGTAGTTCCAGAAGTGCCAATGCCTGTTTACACCAGCTGAGGACCTGGCCCTATGGAGAGCTAAAGGGAAAGGTGGTTCTCAGCTCAGCAAATGTCTGTGTGCACGAGGAACCTGCCGTGCTTCAGGTCTAACGTCCTGCCTGGTTTGCTTCTTCAGCAACACACAAATCAGGAATTTATTTCCATGTCTATTAAAGGCCGTTTTTGTCCCTGAAGAAGGACCTTAGAAAAGAAGGAGATTTTATCTCCGGCACTAACCACAGGGCACCTTTCTGTTCCCAGTGCTGAGTCCCAGCAGCCAGGAGACCTGCTCAGCTCCCGGTAAGTCTATCTATCTGTCCGTGCCCAGACACACTCACCACTCTATCTCTCTATCATGCCAGAATGGGTTTGCATCGATAGAAAAGGCTTCCAACTACGGAATATTATTATTATTATTTTTACTGTGGCTACCAGATGCCCCTCTCAGGCATCAAGGTCCCATTGTGCCAGGTTCTGCACTCCCCTATGTGATGCTCTGGACCCTGCCCCTGAAAAGCTGACACTGTCAGATCTGATATTATCCCCCTGGTAGCCAGCAGTGCTGAAATAAGAGTCTGCCCCAGAGACATTGCGCATGGAAGGGTGTCAATGCTACAGAGCAACCTGCACAGCGCAGGTCACTATCCTGGGCTATCCTGGCTGTCACTCACATAGAGCCGTGCATCTCACATGGTGTCCATACCCCTCTCAGCACAGTCCCCGCTATCCCATTCCTGCGCTCAGTTACTTTAGCAGTTGTGCCTTCCCAGAGTTCCAGGGAATTGTGGGTGATTGCACAGTGACCTCACAGGTGAACAGGGGGATTGTGGGAAGAGAGGCCAAACTCTCACAATTCCCATGTGGAACACCGTAGGCTTCTGGGGCTATATCCTATAACTCCTCCACAGCCTTGAACCACCTACCACCTGCAATCTGCTTCCACAGCAACCAAATTCCTTTGGCAAACTGCTCCCTGGACTCCCCCCAGAACCACGCACAACTGACAGCCCTATTGACGGCTTTCATCCATTCCCCTTCCCAGGAGCTCTCCCTGCCCCAATCTTCTACCTGAAACAGACATTCCCCCAGGAGGGGGATGCCGTGCTGCTCCAGTGCTCTGTGTTTTCCCGGACCCCACCCACCCGCATCATCTTCTGCAAGGACGGGGAGGAGATTTCGTCCCAGAGGGGCTTGGAGGAAAAGATCACCTACAGCTATCTCCATGCAGTGTCCAGGGGGAGCTCTGGGAATTACTCCTGTGCATATGAGATCAAGGAGAGCAACAACTGGGTGAATAGATCCCAGCTCAGCCCTGCCAAGTACCTCAGTGTCACTGGTTACGGGGGTGATCAGCAGAGTAAGTACAATTGTCCATGCAATGGTAGAGAGAGAATCCCCAGATGGATAGCTGTGCAACAGTGGTGATGGGCAGAAGAAATAGGTTGTTATTCTCTGTATGTACCAGCCTCTGTATGGAGACAGCAATGGGAGGTTGGCTGACTTTGGGAGCAGATACTGGTTATAGAGTTAGAGGCAGCGTAGCCAAGTGTATAAATCTGGCACATTCTCTGTGAAAGGCAGTGAAACAAAGTGGATGAGACTGGGGTTTCCACAGGGACATGATCTGTCAGCTAGTACTAGGAGCTGTGTTGTCCACAGAGAAGTTACTAACACCCAGTGGAAGAGCTGGGCCTAGAGCACAGGATCTCCTGGCTTGTAGCTGAGTGCCACCCTCAGACTCCAGGAAACTTTGTGGGGAGTCCATGATCCCCCCCACAATTCTGCATAGGGTGACAGGGCTGCCAAATGCCCATGAAGTGTGTGACACTTGGCAGGTCTGATGGAGCCAGAGGAAGCTTCTTTGGGAGTTTTCCATTTGGGGAACAGTCATGTCCCATTTGACTGGTGTAGGGTGCTGGTCTCACCCATTGCAGCCGCATTTCTCACACACTGAGTGTCACCTGGAGGCACTGACAGGCCCAGATTCTCCTTGTCCCCAGTGCACAGGCCAGGCAAACAGCAGTGAAGAGGAATCAGACCCACAGCTCATGGAGACGCTCTTGGGCCAGACCCCGGGGGATCCGAGCCCGGCTCTGTCCCCCCAACTCTCTCCTCTCTGCATAGAGACTTTGGGCCAAACTCACCCCTGGGGTAACTCCTCTGCCTGCAGCACTTACACCAGGGGAGACCCAGCTCTCTGCAGTGAAACCCGGCCTGTGCGGAGGGGCCAGCCCCAGGGCCAGGCAGCACTTAACTCCCCTGACTCCTCAGCACTGGGCGTGAGCAGGGCCTAAGCCTGGTGCTGCCCCAGGCACAGGGCGGCTGGGGCTGTCGCCCGAGCACACAGCCTATCACACAACCCGCTGTGCCCACCAGGTGAGCCCTGGGCTGTCTGCAGGGTCTCCCGCACATTCAGGCTCCCAAGGGTGCTCCACAGGCAAGTGCATCTGATTGAGGGGCAGGAAAATCCAGGCTCAGGGCCTCCTGGGGCATTTGCACCCCCATGGAGCTTCCATCTCAGTGCCAGGTGCCAGGGATCAATGAAATGACAGTTTGTTAAATGGACAGTGACGTCCTCACTGAGTCTGCAGTGGGGAAACTCAAAGTCAAACTCAGAGCAAGAGAGAGAGTCCAGGGACCAGCTCTTCAGCCGGTGTAAACTGGCAGAGCCTTATGGACTCCATTGGAGGGATGCCAATTTACACCCACTGAGGATCTGGCCCAGTGACTCCAGTAGAGTGATGCTGATTTACACCCGCTGGGGATCTAGCCCCAGTGGCTGGTAGAACCGCTCTGTCTGTCGCTGGGAGGCACGTCCCTGCGGAGGCTGCAGGCGTCTCTCCCACATGGTGCGATTCTCTTTGCTCTTGTCCCACAGGCAGTGCAACCAGCAACGGAGGAGGAGAGGAGTCGACCCGCATAGGTAACGGGCTATTGCTCTGTCACACCCTGATTATCAGAGCCTGGCTCTGTGCCTCCATCTCTGACCTCAGGGCATAAAGTCTGGGTCAAATTCACCCTGGGGCAGGTAACTCCTTAGCCTGCACTGCAGTCACCCCCGGCTCTGCCGGTGCAATTCCCCCAGGGAAAAGGGGCAGCACTGCCCCACAGCATCACTTATGTCCCACCTGCACCTTCTCCTGAAGACACAGCTGGTGCCAAGGCCTTGTGCTGTCCCTCTGCCCGGGGCAGGGTAACCCACGCGGTGAACTACCAGCCACACTGGAGAGGGGTGACAGGGTCTGGGCTGCTGCATGTGTCACTGGCTCTTGTGAGGCCTTTGCACAGAGTCCCGGTGCAGCCTGAGTAAACCTGGGCCGTTACCTGCTCCTCCGACCCCTCAGGACTGTATTGGGGCAAAGGGAGGAACCTCCATCACTTAGGTCTCCCGTCGGGGGGAATGTTTCCCTCTGCAGCGTGATCCCACCTTAGATCTAGGTCTCTGGGAGTTCACATGGAATCTCTGTTACACAGCAGCTGCTCTGTGACTAGTGCTGGCACTGCAGTCCCACATGCTGCTTTGCAGATGGCTGTCACCGTGCACCTTTCCATGTTGCAGGGTGTCACGGAGTTCCCGGGCGATGCTCTGGAACTGCTCCTCACCAAGCCAGTCAGGACTTTGGGGAGCCTCCTCTCCCTCGGAGCAGACTTGTTCAGGGCAAGAAGCTCACACGTCTTCACCTCCTGGGTCTCTCCTTGGAGCATTCAGCATCCTCTGCCCCTCCGTGTGCTTCCCACAGCGAGCCCACCCAGGCGGGGTCCTGGGGAAGCCACAGGGTTCTGCACCCCCACTTGGCAGTCAGACGTGACTCTTAGCCAGCAAAACAGAGGTTTATTCGATGACAGGAACAGAGTCTAAAACAGAGCTTGTAGATACAGCGAACCAGACCCCTCGGCCGGGTCCATTCTGGGGGGCAGTGAGCCAGACCCCTAGGTCTGCACTTCACTCCTTGTCCCCAGGCAGCTCCAGACTAACTCCCCCTCCAGCCCCTTTCCCGGGCCAGGAGGTCACCTGATCCCTTTGTCTCCAACACCTTCAGCCGGCACCTTTGCAGGGGAGGGGCCCAGGCCATCAGTTGCTAGGAGACAGAGTCCCAGGCATTTATGTTCACTGGCCCTTTGCTCTGCAGCAACCTTATCCCACCACCTAGATACTTAAGAACTGCCTAGGGGACACTGAGGCACCAACACAGTATTCAGAGCAAACATTAAAACAGTCCCAGTTCGTCACATCTCTCCCCCCTTCGAGACCGAACTGAGCCAGGTCACTCCAGCCAGTGACCTGGGGAAGTTCGAACCCACCAATGTTCCCACGGATGCCCCAGCATCTCTCCGATTCCTTGGTGTGAGTTACACCAGGCCCTCCCAGTTTTGTGCCCTTTCTTTGCTTGGGTGTGCTCGATGGCACTTGCAGGCCGCAGGTGGGAAGGTTTATGTGACCTGTACCCCTTTTGCCACCCCAATACTCCTGGGGTTTAAACTGGGACAGGGTCTTCTCCCAGCGCTCTGGGCTGCAATTCGGGCTCTCTTGGTTAAGAGCCCCCATCTTGGCCTTGGCCAGCTCTGGGCTTGGGCAGCCGCTCCCCACCTTGTAGTCCATATACAACATCTCTGCTGTCCCCACCTTACAGTTTCCAGCTTTTACCATCAGTCCCACCTCCTTGAGGCAGCCCAGCCCCCTCTTCACCTGGGACACCTGTTCCTCCCAGGTCTGGCTAAAGATGCACATGTTATCCGTGTCTGCCAGGGCCAAGTTCTCCATCCCCCTCTGCTTGTCTAAAATCTCCCCAGACCTAGGCATGGGGTCAGCATCGGACACTGTGATGGCTTTAAGCTTCTGATAGCCCCCATAAAACCAGACCATCCTGTCTCCCTTGGGGATCAGCCCCACGGATGAGGCCCATGGGCTGTAAAACGGCTGGATCCCATCTAAAGCCAGCATGTCCTTGACCTCTCTCTCCAGGATCTGGGTTGCTTTCCCAGTGACTCTGAATGGGGAACACCTGATGGGGAGATTGGCTCCCACCTCAGGGAAGAGACCCACCAGGGGGTCTTTCCCCTTCTCCTCCCAATCCTCCCCTTTCAGGTCCAGGGGTCCCCTCACTCTCCTCTCATCCAGCAGCTTGAGAGGGAAGAACCCTGTGGATTCCTGGGGCACCCACCAGCTGCCTCCTGCTTCCCCTCAGTTCTACTTCCCCTTGGGGAGTCCATTCCCGGGACAGGAATCCCTTCTCCCACAGGACTCTGTCCCTGCAGCCTTCCCCAAGGGGGTTTGCAGCGCTGTGGCCAGCAAGTTCCCTCAGCTTCTCCAAGGAGGGATCTCTCTGCAGCTCGGTCTGGGATTCAGCTGCTGGGGCAGGGAGTGGGACCTGTTCCCTCTCACTGGCTGGGCCTGGGGTCACAGCCCCCCTGAGCCTTGTCCCTGGTAGCTCCCTCCCTGCTGTATAATCATTTCCCAGCAGCCCGTCTGGACCAGGCAAACCTGGTTGGCAGCTGACCTGCCTTGCCTGGGTGTCCCCCCACTCAGCTGGGGTCTCAGCTCCCCCCGTGCTCAGCGCTGCCCTTGCTGTCCCAGTGGGGGCAGGCAGCGAGCTCTCTGCTCTGGTCCCAGCATCAGAGCCAGCATGAGCCCCCTCTCCGGTGTGCAGGGGGGCGGGGAGCATCTCTCCCTCCCCCTCAGCCCCAGGGGGCTGGTTACAGGTTGACAGGTATCCTGAGTCCAGCAGCCCCTCCCCACTGCCAGCAAGGTCATTTGCATTTTCACTGACCATTTCCATCCCAGCCAGTTGGTTCCCTGGATTCAAATTCAAACCCTCGGCAGTTACAGGAGCAGGGCCTGGATCCTGTCACAAGGGGAGACAGTCACCCCCCAACAGGGCCTCCCAGCCGATATCCTGGAGAACCCCAATGACCAGCCAGCCTGACCCCTCCTGCGTCTGCACAGGAATCCGGGCCATAGGCAGGGCGAGGGGCTTCACCCCAGGGACCTTCACCCAGGTCCCACAGCCCCTCAGCATCTGCGGCTGCACCACTACAGTTCCCTCTGTCCCAGGGCCTCGCCCCTGCAGGCGTGTTTCCCCATTGACCCCTGGGCAGCCCCCTATGTCTCTCCGCTCCACCATCGCCAGTCCATGCTGCTGCTGCTTCTCCTGCAGCTTTTCCTCAGCCTCTTGCTCTCTCCTACGGTCCTCTCGCTCTCTTGGGCTCTGCTCCAATCCCATCCGTCTCCGATCCCCTGATGGGGAACCCAATCGTGAAGACCCTTGTCTGGTTGGGGACCAGACTCTCGGGGATGCCTGGCTGCTGCTCCAGCTGCTCCCAGATCCTTTTGTAGCCCCATCTGGGTCAGGAATCTGCTCCTCAGAGCGGTCCTGCTCCTCCAACTGCATGATTAACTGCGCCTTGGTGAACTTCCCCATGCGTAACTCTCTCTTTGTGCACAGGATCACAATGTCCTTCTTAAGGAGCTGGTGATAGGCCATCACCTCACTGTTCCCAATTGGCTCTGGACTCACAGGCCTGTGTGCTCTTGGCTCCCCCATGGTTTCCAGGAAGAACCCCTGGTGTGCCAGCCCTTCTCGTGGTCACCACCTCTTTGCCAGGGTCGAGCTGCAGACTCCTCCACCCCTGGGACTGCTCCTGCAATCCCCAGGGGAACCCTGCTACTGCAAAATCCTTCTCTCTCCCAGGGTCGAGCAGCAAGCTCCTCCGCCCCTGAGACTGCTCGCTGCAGTCCTCAGGGGGACCCTGTTACTCCAACAGTCCTTCTCGCTGGTCACACACTCCCAGAGGTTAACTGCCCCCTGAAACCGTCTCTCTCTGAGCCTTCAGCACGGCTGGTCTTCACTCTCCCTCCTCTGTTTTACTGCTCCCCAGTCACTTACTGCAGGAAGCACCATCCACGGGGTGCAGCATCTCCCTCCGCTGCCACCAGTTGTCACGGAGTTCCCGGGCGATGCTCTGGAACTGCTCCCTACCAAGCCAGTCAGGACTTTGGGGAGCCTCCTCTCCCTCGGAGCAGACTTGTTCAGGGCAAGAAGCTCACACGTCTTCACCTCCTGGGTCTCTCCTTGGAGCATTCAGCATCCTCTGCCCCTCCGTGTGCTTCCCACAGCGAGCCCACCCAGGCGGGGTCCTGGGGAAGCCACAGGGTTCTGCACCCCCACTTGGCAGTCAGACGTGACTCTTAGCCAGCAAAACAGAGGTTTATTCGATGACAGGAACAGAGTCTAAAACAGAGCTTGTAGATACAGCGAACCAGACCCCTCGGCCGGGTCCATTCTGGGGGGCAGTGAGCCAGACCCCTGGGTCTGCACTTCACTCCTCGTCCCCAGGCAGCTCCAGACTAACTCCCCCTCCAGCCCTTTTCCCGGGCCAGGAGGTCACCTGATCCCTTTGTCTCCAACACCTTCAGCGGGCACCTTTGCAGGGGAGGGGCCCAGGCCATCAGTTGCTAGGAGACAGAGTCCCAGGCATTTATGTTCACTGGCCCTTTGCTCTGCAGCAACCTTATCCCACCACCTAGATACTTAAGAACTGCCTAGGGGACACTGAGGCACCAACACAGTATTCAGAGCAAACATTAAAACAGTCCCAGTTCGTCACACAGGGCCAGCCACGTCCTTTGCCATCTGGGCCGCCCGCTGCACCCTGGTACTTTTCCTCCTGGTGTCTGCACCCATCATCACCTTCATGCTGGAGAAATGGGGCCTGCCCAATCCCACGGGGCTGGAGGGGACTCCTAAGGACACCAGCAGCATCATGCAGGAAAGAGGAGCTGGGACCCCCACTGACCAGCTGTGAGCAGGGAAGACAAGTACCAAGTTCTGAGAAGGGTGTTGGGGAGACACCATAGGTCAGTGCTGCACAATAGTCTGCTGCAGTTACAGTCTTTGTCCAGGTAACTTCTACATCTCTTCTTCCCTTCCCCTGTCAGGATCTCTGTCAGTCACTCTGTCTTGCAGCCCTCTGCTCACTCCCAGCCAGGCCATGGTCACACCGAGCTCTGTCAGAGCTTAGACCTGCCATGAACTGTTCCAGTCAGACAGCCCAGCCCAGTGCCTTCCTTCTGTATAAATAATCTCATCTTCAAAATGTCTGCAAATTTAGGGGTAATGGATGGGCTCCTGGTTAAGCCATGAGGCTGAGACTTTTGGGAGACTGGGGTTCGAGTCCCAGCACTGCCATCAATTCCTTGGGTCTGTCATTTAATTTTTCTATACTCAGCTCCTCATCTGGGAAATGGGGATAATAATTCTGTCTTGTCTAAGAGAGAATTTTCAAAGCTTCTAAGAGATTTAGGAGCACAAGTGTGTGACTTTGCTCTGTGCCCACTACCTTGTGCTCCTAAATCCCTCAGGTACTTCTGATAGAACTCCCCGCTTTAGACTGGGAACTCTTCCGGGTGGCCACTGTCTCTCACTAAGGACTTGTTTGCAGCAGGACTATTCTGGTGTAATTAAACCACTACAGTCATCCTGGGATAAGTCCCCACAAGGACATGCTTATTCCAGAATCAGAGAGCCTTGGCAAGGTTAGTTTACACCACTTTCAAAGTCACATAAATGTGACACTCTGCACCTCAAAGCGACACCCTGGAACCCCCCTATCCATCACTGTCATATAGTTATCGTATGTTTTGTACAAAGTTTGCCTTGTGAGGCGTCATTTTAAAAGGCTGATTTGTTGAACATTAATATCCTGTTGGACTGTAAATGCTATCGCTGTATGTGAAGTTATGAGGTATTGCTCTATGTGTTACTGAACTATGTTATGAGGTTGGGAGACACCCAAAGCCAGGATCCTGTCACTAGAAACAAAGGAGCAGCCACCAATGGCCAGACAGGAATTAATGGCTCATCAAGACTCAGTCCACTATCCCAGAAACTTCTCAGAGAAGGCGCATACACCAAGGGGGCGAACTAACCCAGGTCACAGCAAGGATCTTTCTAGCAGCTGGAAGAAAGTATAAAAGAGGGAGAGTGACAGCATCACTTGTCCTCTGTCTCACGCCCACCTCAATACCTGGAAGAACATCTGGGAGACAAAGTCTTTGAACTGGGGAAGATTGGTCCTGGGCTGAAGCGGGGTCCAATGTGTTATTGATGAACTGTAACCTGCTTGCACCACCTGTTAGGGTGAGAGACTATTTGATTCAAATCTTGCTTAGTCTATTTAAGTCAGAATTTAGACTCTGAATTTATTTTTGTGTCTTAGGTAACCCACTTTGATCTCTATGCCTGCTACTTATAATCACTTAAAATCTATCTTTCTGGAGTTAATAAATCTGTTTTATATTTCCCTAAACCAGTGTGATATTGGCTGAAGTGTTTGGGAAATCTCAGCTCAGATTACAAGGTTGGTGCATGTCCACTTTCCTGTAAAGAAGTGGACAACTTGTTAATAGTTTACACTGTCCAAGACAACCTTGAGCAATGTAAGACGATATATTGCTGGGGTGTAGGGCTGGGAGCTGGTGGGAGCTGGCTGAAGCCTCCCTACTGATGGTTCACGAGTGGCTGGGAAATCATTCATGTAACTCAGCTGGGTGTGTCCCTGCCTGTGGATGGCTGTGAAAGTGCAGTGCCTGCCAGACCCTTGTAACTTGACATTAGCATCGCAGTGTGAGGGACAGCCCATGTTGGCAGGTTTAGAGGGCTCAGCAGTTCCACAGTCCAGGTTACACCCTGGGGGCCCTGTCACAATAAGCTAAGCTGGACAAAGCCCCTCATACACTGGAATAAGAGTGTCTCCATGGTGATGAGTTATCCCGGGATAGCTGTAGTAGGTTAATTAGACCAGTATAGTTCTACTGGTCAATTTATCCCTGCAGACAACCCTTAGTGTCTGCGCAGCACCCAGCAGAAAGGGGCCCTGACCTTGGGTAGGGTCTCTGGAGGATCCTGTTATATAAATAATAATGACAAAATGCAGTCACGGCTCAGTGGCCCAGTGCTGGACAAGGAATGAGGTCTCTGTTGCTGCTTCAATATTCTGTACCTTAGCTGGGCATTCTTCTGTCTCAGTGGAGCCTTGGGATTCAGCTGTCAGACTGGGAGTGTAACCCATGTGCCTAACAGGGAGATATTGCTGGAAAAGATTTAGGGGGGGGAGAGAGAAATAAGTTGCGTCTGAGGCATTATTGCTAGGCAGATGCATAGGTAGCATTGCACACCCACAAGTTATGAAATTGGATGTAACAATCTGGGGCATGCTCAGTAGGCTCCCTGTAGCTGGACACAATCTCCATTTAAGCAAGTAGACAGGGCAGCTGCTTTACAGAAAACCATGTGACCTGTATGGGCTGGGAGAAGCTCAGCCACAGGACCAAAAGGCAACTTGTTTAGCTCTAAATTATTTTGCAGCAGATTAATGCTATTGTTGATTTTCCAACAGAGACACACGAGCAATGTTAATTATTAAGAACAGGGCTTTCCGGATCTGGAGCGCGGAGCAGCTCTGGAGCAGTGGAGCTGCAGGTTTTTGCCTGGAGCTAGAGCAGATCCAGAGCAAAGCTCCAAAGCCCTGAATAAAAAGAGGGGGAGGGAGAGAAAACTAACTTCTTTCATTTTAAGTGTATACCTTAAACGTAACTTAATTTTAGTCAAATTCTCTTAAGTCTGGTTCACCAACTCTCATCTTATTTAAATATAATATTAAAGAAAAAGAATTTTTTTATTTTTTTTTTTATTTTTATACTTAATACTAATTAATAGTGAATTAGGTAACTAAGTAATTCTACATTCCTGCAGAGGAGAAAAAATATGCATGAATTTCAGCTAAACAAGACAAAAAATATTTTATAGCACTTTTCACTCAGCAACCTATATAAAATTAAAAAACAAAGACTAACTAAAACACAGGCGAAAGCAATCTAAGTTTTTAGAACTCTACATTACTTCTCACAATTTGTGAAAAAGAACCTGTTTAAATTTATTTTTTCTATATTTTTATTTATATTTATATGTAGCTAAAATAATATGTAAATTATAGCCTTGCTATTTAGTAAAAATTCAGCTGCTATTATTATAATTATAAACATTTATAAAATTAATTCCTAAAACATTAACTTAATTCCTTTCACTCTTTGTAACTTAATTGTAGAAGGCTAACCTTATATAATCTTTGCTGAAAATCCTCAAAAATCTAAATTTTGGTTCTGCGTGTTCTCTTACTCCACCTTACCTATTGTTTCCATGTATTTCCATGCCCAGACCTGAAGAGCTCTATGTAAACTCATAAGCTTCTCTCTCCACAGAAACTGGTTCAATAAAAGAGATTACGTCACCCACCTTGCCTATTTTTTCCAGATACACATTAATGCTGCCATCTACTGACCAAAAGCTATAATTGCAGTTCTGCAAGTTTGTCTTTTTTTTTTTTTTTAATCTGCGCCAGGGTTTGATGAACTTCTCCATCCCATGGAGCTGAGCTGACTGCACCAGACACAGTCTAGCAGACACCTCCCCTGCCATTAGCACCTACATAACATCCCTTTGGCCACCCACACAACAGCTTCTCCTGAAATTCAGCATTAGGAAATGGCTGGTTCTTCAAGAGGAACATTTCGCTCTTCCTCTCACTGATTCTGTTCCCCTCAGTCCCAAAAACAACCTGACACCCAGCAGGGAATCTCACACCAGCATCAGCCAAAAACAGACACCAGAGAGCCAGGGCTTCAACCGTCCAGCGTCAGCCAGAAATGAAACTTCAGTGTGGGCTGGGAGGCTCAGGGCACTGGGATATGGAGCTTTTTCCCTATATGGGATTCAGGCTCTGATCCAGCCCCATGTTGGGGAATTGACTGGCCCAGTGGAGCTGGGAATGAGACATGGGGCCTTTCCCCTTTTTGGCACTGATACAACATATTAAACATGCTAAATTAGAAATAAATCCTCTGTCAGGTTTCCTTCCCCACTCTGAACTCTAGGGTACATATGTGGGGACCCGCATGAAAGACCCCTAAGCTTATTTCTACCAGCTTAGGTTAAAACCTGGTATGCTGCCATCACCAAGTGATTTAACAAGATCCCTTGGAGTTCCTCTTCCCCCCCAAGTATCCCCCCAAGCTCTTACACCCCTTTTCCTGGGGAGGCTTGAGAATAATATCCTCACCAATTGGTTACAAAGTGATCAAAGACCCAAACGCCTGGGTCTTTGGACAAAGGAAAAATCAGTCGGGTTCTTAAAAGAAGGAGTTCATTAAAAAGAAAAGGTAAAAATCATCTCTGTAAAATCAGGATGGAAAATAACTTTACAGCGTAATCAGATTTAAAGATCCCAGAGGAACCCCTTCTAGCCTTAGTTCAAAGTTACAACAAAACAGGGATAAACCTCCCTCTAGCAAAGGAAAAATTCACAAGTTGAAAAAACAAACATAAACCTAACACACCTTGCCTGGCTGTTACTTACAAGATTGAAATATGACTTATTCCGAAAGATTTGGAGAGCCTGGATTGATGTCCGGTTCCTCTTAATCCCAAGAGCAAACACCACCAAAACAAACAGCACAAACAAAAGCCTCCCCCTCCACCCAAGATTTGAAAGTATCTTGTCCCCTTATTGGTCCTTTGGGTCAGGTGCCAGCCAGGTTACCTGAGCTTCTTAACCCTTTAAAAGTAAAAGGATTTTGGTGCCTCTGGCCAGAAGGGATTTTATAGTATTGTACATAGGAGGGCTGTTACCCTTCCCTTTAGTGTTATGACACCCCCAAGGTACAAATTGTCCAGCTGGGTCCCAAAAGCTAACAATAATGGTTCCAGACCCTTATTCACAATAACCCTCAATAGCTAGGAGCACATAGCAGCAGGTTTATAACACACAGCATCAGGATTGTACAGTGTTCCCAACATGTCAAATTTTATCATGAGATTTGCAATATTTTATATTTTTTCTTAAATCCCCAGCTCCTGGAGTCATGGGATCAATTAAATGAGAATCTCAGCTTTCATTTTGTAATAAAAGCAAGTTCCTCACCCTTAGGTCTACAAAAATAAGCTAGAAAATATGAACCTACTCCTGTTATACATGGGGACACTCAGGAAAGGTAATCCCAATGAACTTTTAAAGTGGATTAATTAAATCATATTAAACCACTGTGTGGATGCTTTTATTCAGAATTTAAGTGGACTTAATTTGATATAGCTCTATCCAGGCGCCCCAATCACCCTCAGCCCCTGGAAATGGTTCAGGCATAAAAACTGGGCATTTTAGTCTGAGTCTTTCCATGCTGGGGCTCCTTGCTGCATGTCTCCCTCTTCCCTGCTGTCATCTGCCATTTTCCTTCCCTGCTAGTGGCTGATTCCAGGACTCCTGTCCCCAGTGTTGCAGGACTATGCATCTCCTTCTTGGTGGGGTGGCCAAAGCAGGCAGAGTGCCTGGAACGATGACACAGGCACGAGTTCACTAACAGCAGCACAGGTGTCTCTTGCTGGGCGAGCGGACGGAGGCAGCTCCCCTCCTTCTGCTGGTGCCCCTGACTCCAAAAACACTTTCACTTTCTCCAGGCAGGAAAGGGGGCACCCTCTCCCCTGCCCGTCCTCTCAGGGTTACTTTCTTGGTGGAGGGGTCTGGACCCTCAAGGAACAGCAACACCCTTTAGTGGCCATCTGTGAATGTGCCCCATACACAGATCCAGCCAGCAAAGTCATTCAGGTGCAGTATTTTGGTGATTTATATCATAATTACAGATTCTCATAATTTTTAACTACAAAGCTTGTGTTGAAGTGGGCTCCTCATTGTGTGAATCCCACAAAGCCAGACCACTATTATTATTCGCATTGTAATAGCGCCTAGGACGCCAGTCACAGACCAGGACCGCATTGTGTCAGGCACTGCACAAACCCAGAACATGAAGACAGTTACCCCGATGTAGATCAGCGACACGGCTTGAACCTTTAAGTGACAGACATCAAGTTCAGGCCCTTGTTATCTGAATCACATGAAGCTTCTTTTTAGACCAGCTCCTGGAGGACGGGGCAAACCCATTCCCAACAGGTTACACAAGTGCTCCCTTGTCAGCTGTAGAATATGGTTTATCAAGAAATGTAGCTTTTACTCCAGTTCCGGGAGAGGAGTGTAGCTTATGTTGAATAGAAATACGATAACCCAGAGTGTTAGTCACTCTGAAAGGTGGTTGGTGCAGTAAATGACCAGAATGGGGTTTGTCATCCTAGAGATCTGAGTCCTGGGTCTCTCTCTCTCTCTCTCTCTCATTTTGTAGCCATTTTTGCCACACCACATTTTTTAATATCAAATTAAAATTCGGCAGCACATTCAGGGTGTGTCTGCCACTTCGACTGCCCCCACTCCCCTCATTCACATGTCACAGTGGGGGGAGGCGGGTCTTGATATGAGGGAGACCCTGGCTATGGGTTGCTTCAGCTGCTTACTCACTCTGCTCTAGGAGAAATAGGGGCATCTTTAGGGGGGAAGAACCCAAAGGCGCAGGCTTGCCCTTATCGCAGCAGTGGGGTTTATAAAAAAACCCAACCCCCCGAGGGATGACTTTGGTGGAGACAAGGAGTTTCTGCTTCTGGGCAGGGATGGTGTCCCTACTCTCTGTTTGCCAGAAGCTGGGAATGGGCATTGGGGGATGGATCACTTAATGATTGCCTGTTCTATTCATTCCCTCTGGGCCACCTGGCAATGACTGCTGCTGGAAGACATGATACTGAGCTAGATGGACCTTTGGTCTGACCCAGTATGGACATGCTTATGTTCTTATGCTCTGGGGCAAAGTTGGGCAAACAAAGCAGAGAAATACAGGGAGGTCTCCATGCAGCTGTGAAGTCACCTCCCCTGCCCCATAGAACAGCCTCAGCCCACATCAGGGTTTCACTCTGAGCAGGGTGGCAATTTACACATGGAGATAACTGGGGGTTCTCATTCCACATCACTGTTGTTATGAACAACACACCCAGCATTCATGAGCAATCCTACAATAACAATCCAGTACGACTCCAGCCCCAGCACTTATAAGGAACTGGACAATAATAAATCAGTGTGATCGCATCCACATTGCATCAAGCAGCCCTACAATAACAAACTAGTGTGACAACAGCTCCAGAATTCACAAACAATCCTACAATAACAAGCCATTGGGAGTGGTCCCCAGAGCTCACAAAAAGATCCTATGATAACAAAGCAGCATGCATGCAGCCCTAAAATATGAGTAGCCTCAGTACCTATGGACAACCCTACAATAACAATCTCACATGGAAAGTGTCCCAGGGGTCATGGATGCTCCTACAAAAATAGATCAAAATGCAACCTCAGTAGTCACAAGCTTCAAACAAACCCCGTTGTGTGCAATCCTGGCACTCAGCAACAACCCTACAACAAACCAGTTTATGTACTCAAATAGAGCTGGGCAGAAATTTCTGCATGAATACTTTACTTGCTGAAAAATGCAGTTTGGGCCAACTCAAAACTATTCACAAATTTGACCCAATTAGTTTTAGTTGGGCAAAGAATTTTAATATATTTTTAAAGCTAGCTTCAGAAGTGTGCGAATAACTGCTTAATAGCAACTAATAATTTGCTATGCTTTGGAAAAAAGAGCAAGAGGAATGACTCTCCAACCTCATGATTAAGGCACTCAGGAGCTAAGAGATGCTGACTCAAAACTTCTTTCTCTTTGTTCAGAGGAGGAATTTGAATCCTTAGCTCCTACCACCCAGGTGAGCCCCTCAATCCCCAGCCTATAGAGTCATTCTCACTCACTGATATTTTGGCCCAAGTAATATTTAAGTAGCTATGCAAAGTGGAACAACCTCCATCTGAGAGCAGCACACCCCAAAGTTCAAGACTTTGCTCCAATACGGGGTTGCAAATGGGTCTCCCACATCCCAGGCAATGGCTCTCACCCCTGGGCAAAGGTTGGGAGGGGCAGGCACTTTCAGGAAGCTGCCTTGAATTAAATGTTTTCTACAACCAAAACAGACTTTCCAGATTTCCTGACTAATTCCAAACATGTTTGGGACCAACTCGAATACTTGCTCTGAGTTTCCAGTTTGCTGCTGGACCAAAGCATCAATTATTCACCCAGCCACAACTGACCCTTCGATAACACACAGACACAGGCATCTTGCAGAAGCCTGTAAACCCAGCACCAACATCTGCAGAAAAACACCCATCAATAATGGATGAAACCCTTGATACTGAGCCTGGAGCAGCTGCTTGGCTCCAGGATGTGCCCTGCAGCCTCAGGGTGGGGCTCACATTTTCTGAAGGCAGCATGGAGTGGGGGGCTCTGCCCTACAACTCCCAGAGGATTCCCCTGACTTCTGTCACTTGGGGCTCCCAGCATATCCCATGTGACATAAGAGATCACCCGCTACAAGCGCTCTCCCTGTCAGTGGGTCCCTGCCACACAACGGGGGAAGCTACGAAAGACTGGGGCTTTGATTATACTTTCAGGAGCAGGATTATGTGTTTTGGGAGGGAGACCCACAGGATCCCAGGGACCAAAAGGGGGTGGCTTGCCTCGGCTCTATCAGGATTCTCCCACCCCACACCCCCTGTTTCTATCCTGCTCCTCTCCCCTCCTCTCATTCTCGCCTCATCTCTTTCCATCCCCTGTTCTCCTCCCCCATCTCTACCCACTTCCCTTCTCCTTCCCCTCCCCATTTCTACCCCCCTTCCCTCTGCCCAATACCCATCCCCTCCCTCCATCCCACTGTCCTCCACTTATCTGAGGGCTTTTCCTGACACCCACCACCAGACAACTATTGAGATCCCCCTTCAGGACAGTTGGGCTCCCCCTTCCCCCTCTCTCTTCTGCCACCCCCCAAAGTGACAATTGGGCTCCCCCCATTCCCCCATCCCAGGTGAGTTGGTCGTTCCTCCCCTTGATGATCCCGTCGCTGACTCTGCTCGCCAGGCCCCACCCCCCACAGGCGGTTCCCAAGTCACTGCAGGTGGCTCCAGTCCATCTCCCGAGCTTGCCACACTCAGGGCTGGAGGGTTCAGCCCATCCTAGCAGGGCCCCACCAGGCTACAGCAAGTCTCCAGCCCACAGAGCAAAGGGCCACGTAGCCCCTGACTGTTTGCTCCCCTAGTGAGGTCACCATGCCCTGAAACGCAAACACGGGGGTTACGCTGGCATTGCTCAGCCACGGCCAGACGCCCGAGCGAGCGTGGGGAAGAGATGGGCTCTGCCTGCTGAGGCACCAGCGCTGGAGAGGCACCAGGCAAAATTCCCCTTTGTGAGCCGGCCTGGAGTCCAGCTGACCCAGGGGCTGTGGGGCCCCAAGTTTGTTGGGTGTGTCTGGTTTTTATTAGCCAGACAAGGTGGGTGAGGTCAAACTTTCTATTGCACCAACTTCTGCTGGTGAAAGAGATGCTTTTGAGATACACAGCTCTGCTGTCCTGGGACCTACTGGGCTACAACCATTTTTTTCCTGTCATGCTGGGGTAGTAAGAGGCTGAAGATGGGGTGCTGGAATGGGGGGAGGCAGAGGAGGACAAGGGGCCATGGCCCTCCCATGTTTGTGAGTGGATGGGCCTGCCCAGGCCAATTTTTGCAGCTCTCACTGTGGCTCTTCAGCCCCCAAGTCCCTCTGCCCCCAGGCCAAGCCAGAAGCTGGACTGGGTTGGGGTAAGAACTGCGTGGACATCTGTGGGGAACCATGGGCCATCCATGGTGGGTGAACCGGGGATGGGTACACAGGCCGGGCACTACTCTCGGGCCCCTCACTGTGGGCAGGTGAAGGGGCTAGGGGCCAGGCCTTGGGGGAAAGAGAGGGGCAGGGACATGGCCACGGATGGGGTGAGACCTCATGGGCTCCCATCTTTAAGGAAGAATCCATCCCCCTGACCTGAAGAGGAAGGAGTCAGTGCTCACCACTGCCAAAGGAAAATCTGGCTAGCAACAAAGGTGGGATTCAAACCCACCCATGGCTAGTACAAATATTCAATCTTAATTCCCTCCCACGTTTGTGAGTGGATGGGCCTGCCCAGGCCAATTTTTGCAGCTCTCACTGTGGCTCTTCAGCCCCCAAGTCCCTCTGCCCCCAGGCCAAGCCAGAAGCTGGACTGGGTTGGGGTAAGAACTGCGTGGACATCTGTGGGGAGCCATGGGCCATCCATGGTGGGTGAACCGGGGATGGGTACACAGGCCGGGCACTACTCTCGGGCCCCTCACTGTGGGCAGGTGAAGGGGCTAGGGGCCAGACCTTGGGGGAAAGAGAGGGGCAGGGACATGGCCACGGAGGGGGTGAGACCTCATGGGCTCCTCATCTTTTAGGAAGAATCCATCCCCCTGACCTGAAGAGGAAGGAGTCAGTGCTCACCACTGCCAAAGGAAAGTCTGGCTAGTAACAAAGGTGGGATTCAAACCCACCCATGCCTAGTACAAACATTCAATCTTAATTCCTCTTTCCCAATGGAACATCTTTCACACATTTGTCATTTAGTCACCCAAGAGCAGTCACCCTTGTGAATGTAGAGAAGAAAAAATAGGGCCGGCCTGGAGCGATACCAAGCTCATAACCACATCACCCAAGATGGCTGAGTGCGGAAGGCAATAGAGTAATAATCTGTTGTGCACTACACACATGTTCGAATTCTCCTTTTGTTGTTGGCCACCTCTTCTTCTTTTGCTGGAGACAGCTATTGGTTCGCTCTTCCATGCCTCTTCACCCAGCTAAGCCTCACAGTTGTCAAAAGAAGAAAACTCCCCAAAAAATTGAATGTCACAGCACTTCCTACACCAGGTAGGACTTAAACCCAGTTTACAAGAAGAAAACTCTTTCATGATCCTCTACACCGCTGGTTTGCTTGCCGGCTTTTCCTGCTATGTCTTCTCTACCCTGGCTTAGGTGCCTGACCTTGACCAACTAAGGCACAGCTGGTGGCAATTGAGTAGCTAAGGCACTGGATTGCTAATCCATTGTGCTCTGTCTGCCTGGGTTCAAAGGGTATCAAACACAATTAGCCAATGCGCTTGTTTTTTCCCCCCTGCACCTCCAGAGGCCTGGAGGAGGGAAATCATAGCACCTATCTTTAAAAAAGGAAGCGGGAACCAGTGAGTTATAGACAAGTCAATCTAACTTCCATACCTGGGAAGATACTGGAACAAATTATCAAACAATCAGGTGGTGAGCACCTGGAGGATAACAGGGTTATAAGGAATAGCCAGCATGGATTTTTCAATAACAAATCATGACAAACCAACCTAGCTTCTTTCTTTGCCATGGTTACTGGCCTAGTGGATGGGAGGAAGCAATAGAAAGGATATATTTTGATTTTAGCAAGACTTCTGAATCAATCCCACATGACATTCTTAGAAGCAAACCAGAGAAATGTGATGAAGATTAAATTACTATCCACTGGGTGCAGTTATCAATAGTTCACTGTCAAATTGGGAGGGTGTATCTAGAGGGATCCCACCCACTGTAGTCCTGGGTCTGGTACTATTCAATATTTCCATTAGTGACTTGAATAATGGAGCAGAGAGTATACTTATAAAATCTGCAGATGAGACTGAGCAGGGAAGGATTGCAAGCTCCTTGGAGGACTGGACTAGTATTTAAAATGACCTTGACAAATTGGAAAATTGGTCTGAAATCAAACGAGATGAAATTCAAGAAAGACAAGTACAAAGTACGTCACTTAGGAAGGAAAAGTCAAATGCACAACTCCAGAGAAAGTCTCTCATGTCCTTGCTGCTCGGCCCTTACAGTTGCCTCTGATTTTGGGAAGTTCTGTGATGCAGCTGCGCACTGACGAGCCCTGCATTTCAGCAAGGGGAGCATTAATGACATCTGTCCCGCTGCAGAGCAATGGTTGTGTATGTTGGTGTCTCTTCTCTCTGGGGTGGTGGATGCTTTAAGATAAAATCACAGTAATGTTACTTTTCTGCTAAGCCAGCCTAAAGCCAGGGAAATGAAGGCAGAAAATGTCCGTCTGACAGCACTGCTGTACTTACATAAGAAGCAGTTCTAATGGGCATGTAGGCTGGGAAAAACCAACGGCCCCACTTCCTACATTAACCCCCCCTCTGCGATCTTGGTCTGGCCCTTTTCTGCCCACCCAGTTAGAGCAGATGGACTTTTCCTTTACACCTGCCAGCTGGGCAGAGGAGCCTTTCTCCCTTTCTCCATGCCAGCCAACACCCTAGAAATAGTGACAGGTTCTCCCTGCGATGGGGTGTTCTTACCTGAAATAAGGATTCTCCTTTGTACTGATGTTATTAATGGTGATATTTATAATGGTTCTATGAACTGTTTAGTATACTACTCTTATCCGGGAGACTGGCTGGCTCCCAACAAGTGTGGCATTAATCAATGGGCAATTGCAGCACATGGTCGAATTGTTGGTTGTGATAAGTACCTTCCATTCAGGCTAAATACAGTAATCATTAAATGCCCTTTTGTTTAGTTCCTGCTGAAGCAATGGGAAACCACTCCACAAGGACAAAACCATAGGCAAGGCTGGGAGTGGCAGGGCCATGTAGTTCAATGGATTTCTTCATGGTCTGATAACAAATGCAGGGGCTTTTGGACAGAGTGCTGGCTGGAAAGAGGCTCGGAGCCAGATGCATAGAAAGTGCCTCCTGTTGTTTGATTCATGTTGTGTCCAGGGATACAGCACTCTGTTGAGTATTTGTAAATATGTGGACTGAATCAACCAACATACCTGACTTTGTCATCACTTTCTCTTCTCTACAGAACAACCCACAAGACTCTAAATATTGGCCAGTTGCATAGGTCAAAAGGGGGACTAATACATAAAATTTTGATAGGGTTCAAGCGACTTCTGAGTTCACATGAAATGAATCATAAATATCTCTGTAAGTAGTACCCTGTCCTAGAGTCATTTACTAAAAGCTCTAAGAAATAAACCAGTTTGTTAGTATAAGAGCAGCCAGTGTAATACTAGGAAAATATTTGGAAAATGAATGAGACTCCATCTCTCTGAGATCCTTTAAGTTGTTTGCCCAAAGCTTTGAGAACAAAATTTATCTAGTGATGAGACATGACAATGAAACTTTTATATCCGCAGGGCTGGTTTTGTAGAAGAGAGGGGGATATGCAAATCAGGGTAATAACAGGATGCTAACTTCAACCTTAGCTCCAAAGACACTAGTGATCCCTTCCTGATAGCAGCGCACAACTCGTCCCTTTGTGACACTGCTTTAGATGCTCAATAAAATTTTACATATTAAAATAATAATAAAAGGACAGAATTCAGTGACCCAAGCTCCTCCCATGCAGTATAAGAGGAGATGGAATAAAAATCCAAGGTTGTTGTTCATTGCCAATGTAAACAAGTCTGAATACACTCTCCCCTCACAGCTAGTGATGAGCTGGGGAGGGGAAAAGGCTTTAGGATCACCCTGTATTTACATGAACACACCCACTCTACCAAGGTATGAACAGACAGAGCTGTGTTGTGAAAGCGACCAACTTTGGCTGGTGTTGGATTACAAGTCACTTTAGTACTGAATGCAGGGGTGATGAAATGTTCTTATCCTTATTGTATCAGTAAAGGGCAGCAGAACCATGCTTAGCCTGTCCTGACTGATGGTGTCACTCTCAATTGAACTGAACTTAAGCCAGACTCCAGTGAAGAGCAAGAGGGAGTGAAGACAGATATTCCTGCCTGGTGGCCTTTGCTTAATAGAGTCCTGGGCATGGTTTGACATGTGCTTCCCTACTGCTCAAAATTAGAGGTAATCAAGGTTCTATTAGGAGTCTGTTTGTTTTGTCCAGTGATTCCTTAGAGCTGAAATCATGGGTTGTGGATCAGTGTTTCTGCCCAGCCTGCTTCAGCAGTGTGGTTTACCAGCTAAGAATCATTGAGAGATAGATGGAAAGTCAAGAGACCAGTCTACAGAGGTCACAGTAGTGAAGCAAGTAGCAGCAGAAGGGGGCAAGGTGCATTGGTGATATCTCATGAGATGGCTGGTAGAGCAGAGTAGCCCCAAAGCAAGTGCCTAGATAGCAGAGGAAGCAAGGTGCCTTCCCTCCCCCGCGCCAAGGTGGGAGATGAACTCCTGAACTCAGGGTCTCCACTGACCAAGGACAAGAAGTGTGAGCGGGGTGTGGTGGAGGGAGAAGGGAGGGACATGTTAAAGGAAACTTTGGTTGTTGGACTCAAGAACCAGAGGCAAAAAGTCACTGCCCAACGTACTCTGGGTGGGTGTCTGGCTCATGATTTTATGTTTATGAAGCTTGCATGTGGCATTTTGCCAAGTTAATGTCGGGTGACTTCCCTCCTTTTATTAAAAGTTTCTTTTCTACACTCAGACTCTGTGCTTGCTAGAGGGGAAGTTTTGCCTCTCAGAGGCATGCAGGAGTCGTGTGTAATTTTCCGATGTAACTACATGAGGGCTCAAGCTAATTCTGTGTTGTAGTGTTGAAGAGGAACCCCTAGATATTGAACCTGGCCCTGGTTGCTGCTGACTTCACCTGGACGAAGGGTTACAACAATACCAGCTAGGGTGACCAGACAGCAAATGTGAAAAATAGGGACGGAGGTGGGGGTAATAGGAGCCTATATAAGAAAAAGACCCCAAAATCAGGACTGTTCATATAAAATTGGGACATCTGGTCACCCTAATACCAGCTGAAGTATTGATAAATAATTATCATAAGGAAGCAATTGGGGGATGGAAGCTCTGTGTTAGCAGCTTTCCCTGCCACTAACATGATACCCAGGGTGTGAGCACCACCGTACAGCTGCTGCTAGCAGTGTGAAACTATGCACACTCCACTGACATCCCATACAAACCCATTGAGGGAAATCTTGCCACTACCTGCGTCTGACGAAGTGGGTATTCACCCACGAAAGCTCACGCTCCAAAATGTCTGTTAGTCTATAAGGTGCCACAGGATTCTCTGCTGCTTGCCCTCACTGAAATCAACAGGAAACTCCCAGGATTTCATCCCTTGCCTGTCTTCCTTCCCCTTTGGGAGTCCCGTGATGCGGAGGGTTACCAGAGAGTGGTGCTGGGGCTTCACTAATAGGCCCCATCTCACTGGAGCCGATTCCCACGTGGTTAACATTGTGGAGGAATGGCCAATTCCCAGAGAATTTGGGAACTTTGAAATATTGAACATCTCGGCCTTGGTTGTTTGTCCGACTGCAGAGGCTTGTGGGGGAAAGCCCCTTTAGCTGGATAGATTTTCAGGCTGTGGGTGATCCTCCCCTATTGTTGTGATGTGGAGTTTGGGAAGGATGTTTTCCTCTTTCTGGAATGCGTGTCTGGGGGTGGGGGCAGGGCCTGACTGGCCAGGCTAACAGCAGATGTGGGAGACAGCTATCTGCTCCTGAGACCTGGGTAGAGATCTGTGGCTTCAGCAGTGAGACCAGGGTAACAAACACAACCTGAAGCTTGAGAATCCTGAGTAAATCCATGTTCCAAACACACAGGTCTCTGCCAAGCTGGAACAGGCAAATGAATCTCTCCTTTCTATCACTTCACTTTGTCATTAATAAAAGTTGAGACTCACCCTGGCGCTTCCCACCCAATTCACGGAGGCATCTGGGAAGAGAATGACAGTTACACATGGTCACTTGAGATGCCTAGGGGAAGGCACCTCGCTGAGCACAAACTATAACCACCTGGCTCCCACCTCTCCCCTAGCCAGGGCAGGGCTCCCCCATGGGCAGCACTGAGCACAATGGAGCCTGATCCTGAGCAGGTTCCCTAGAGGATACCAGAACAGAAGGATTTAATGCGGCTATTGAAGATATTCAGTGGGAACTGTCTGTCAGTGTTTCCACAGAGCTATTTTGTCACAAACAGAAACAGCTTAAGGCATAAAATTTCAATATTTTCTCAAAAAACTGAAATATTTTGACCAACCCCAGAAATATTGTGATAAAAATAAAATCATGGTGCTCCATGGGACTTGTAGTTCAATGGCTGTGTGCAGCAGAGGTGACAAGTGGGGGGGGGCATAAAGGGTCAAGTGCCTCCCCAAGTGCCCCCAAAGATTGGGGAGGGAAAGGGGCTCTGTCCTTCCCCCACAGCTCCTGTCCCCCAGCACGCTCACCCCTGTCTCTGGCGGCTGGGCCCGGGCAGGGAGTGGAAGGGGCGGGACCAAGCACTTTTCATGCTGGCTGCTCCAGGTCACTGCTCTGTGCGGCATGATGGCTGCCTGCAAGAGCCTGGCTGGGGAGGTGGTGACAGCACCCTTGCCCCTCCCGCCCACACACACCTGGGCCCAGCTGCCGGGGATCAGGGCTGAGTGAGACCCTTTACCTCCCAGCCTGTTTCTGGATTGCTCATCCCCAGTCCCTGGCAGCTGGGCCCAGGCGGTGGGTGGCCCATCGCCTCCCAGCCAGGTTCTGTCAGGCAGCTGCTCCATTGCAAAGAGTCAGCGACCTGGAGTGGCCAGCTTGAGCTGTGCAAAAAGTGGCTCCTTCCCACTCCCTGCCCAGGCCCGGCTGCCACGGAGATCAGCCAAACATGCCAGGGAGGAGGTGCAGCGGGAGAAAGACAGAGCTCTGTGGGTAACATGAGGAAGGGAGAGTGCGGTGGCCCCGGGCTGGGCATAGGGCGCGGAAGTCACTGGGCAGAGGACATACGTGAGGGGGTCATGTGTCCTTCCTTTTAGATTGTGCCCCCCCCCAACACAGGGAGGCCCGAGTTGTCTGTGCTTGTGCTGATATTCTCCTCCACAGGCAGGGCTGTGTGGCTGGATTTCATCTCCCATGATGTACTGCCTACTGTCACCATGAGGGGCGAAAATGGTGCACCTTGGGAGAGCCAGAGAGTCCGGCTCAAAGAGGAGACCAGGAGCAGGAAGCCCCTGAACTACAACTCCCACAAGGCACTCTTGAACCAACTTGAGTTGAAATATTTCAATTTTTGATATTTCACTGAAAAGTTGAAGTTTGCCACAGAAATTATGAGAAAAACTAAAGAAAAATCATTTTTATCTAAATGTTCCACAGAAGAATCCTATTTTCCAACCAGGTAAAGGATTTAGTGATTCGCTAGGTTAATTTATAATTAAATAGAACAGAGCCTAGCAGGTTGTGCACGACTGTGCTTCTCAGGGGGCTAAATCTCCCACTGGGATGTGACACTCCTCAGGGCTTCTAAACACCTTGCACATTTAGGGTTTTTTAAACAAGAGTTTTCTCTATTTATACTTCCAACCTCACATACCCTGAGATAAGAGTATCCCCCATGTACGTATTTCGGCCTTCAGCCTTGGACCTCACAATACAGCAACGGGTGGACACCAATTCCCAGAGTAGGCACCGTCTGTTGGGACTTATTCCTGTGTTGTCACATTCTGGTCCACATTTGCACAGAGCAGGAAATACTGGTCAGCACTGGGCAGAGCCAGCTCCCAATGAAGGGAGTGGAACACTTTCCAGTGGGAACTTTCCTCGGGATATGCCCTTTCCATGAAGGAAGGGAAGTGGTAACACTTTGGCTCAGTCCCCTAAACCATGGCAATGCAGGACTAGGGATTACAGGCAAAGTGTGGGAAAAAAGAACCTCAGGGACTCAGATGCACGAGCCCTGGGAGCCTGAGAACTTTTTCTCCTCATTCACTTTAATCATAGGCATTGTATTGTTGTAACTCTTGGCCAGACAGTCTGATCTGGGAACTGTTCATCCCCCACCAACAACACATTTACCCCCAACCCCCGCATTTTTCCCTCATGCGCATGTGACCCCAGTAACCCCAATACTCTACAAAAGCTCTTACATTCAATATGATCTTCAGGAGTGTTGCTGGTGCCACGCTGGACTTGTTCTCTGTGGGGAGTAACAAGGACAGGGGGTATCAGTGATGCCGTGTGTTTTCCCTCTGCTTTCAAAGATCCAGCTAGGACCGTACATCTCCATTCAGCTCACATTCAGTTTCTTTGCATATATTTCACCCAAATAAAACTGGATTTTTGACCCAGATCTGCTCACAATGTGTCAGTGCTGGAAATCTGAACATTCATCATTAAAGCAGAACTGTAAAGTCTTTGCACAGTGTGGAAATTCTACTTTACATCCCCAGCCTCTTTACTTCTTGCCCCGTCTGCTAACCAGCTCCCACATCCCAGGGGGGCAGAGTGGGGTGTTTGGGGGCAGAGGCTGGTCATATGGCAGGAGGAAGGGAATGTTAGGGGAGAGACAGGTGCTCAGAGATATACCGGTGGAAGGGGCGCAGGAGGCAGGCAGGGAACATATGCAGCTAAGTGTTGGGGAGGGGCTCCCTGTATTGAGGGTCTGTGTGCCGTGTCCCTCCTGTCTCCTGCCCCCACTAGCTTTATTGGCAGAGTCGCTGCACTGGGAACCCAGGCTGGACCGGACACTGGCAGAGCCTAGAAACTGCCTCTAACCTCCCCACATGCCTTTCCCTCTCTGTGTCCAGCTGTTCACCTCATGGACTGCCTGGCTGCTCCTTACCATCATGCCCATCTGGGCAGGGGCCATGTTGATTTCCTGGAGTCCCTCTTGGGGCAATTTTTGGCTGATGAATCAGCTCCAAGCTCTGGGACCATGGGGCCACCATAGGCCAGGCAGAGTTCAGAACAAGCATATGGGCCACGTGGCCCTCAAAAGGGCTGCAGCGGACTTTTCAGGCTGCAAAGGGGCAGAGGGGTAAAGGAGCAGAAGTCAGGGGGAGTCCTGAGCAGCAGATGTCAGTTGCAGAGCAAAGGGGAGTGACCCTTAGACACTATCTGAGAGGTCCCTGCAGGGTCTCTGTGTATGGAGGGAGGAGAGGGACGCCCTGATGGTGTGGTGGGCAAACAGTGAGCCAACAGCACTTAGCAGCTCCCTGGGGGCCCCAATGAGCTGGTCCCCTGGTCAGTGATGCAGAGGTGATCAGCTCAGAGCCCCTTCTATACAGTGCGTTGTTCACACATATGGTGCACTCTGAATCCCCACGGGTGTTCCTGATGCCCATCTCCCCCAACTGGCAGAGGAGCACTACGGCCACCCCACTCACAGATGTGCACTGAAACCATGGACACTGTGAGGGAACCCGCTGTGGGTGTTTTGGGGCGAGTCCATGTGTGGACATGCCGAACCTGGCACTAAATGAGCTGCAGCCAATGGAGCTAATGTTGGGTGTTACCCACTGCAGCTGGATGGACTGGAGACCCTTGATTCCCAGTCAGGCCTGGCCACTCCCAGCCCTGTTCCAGAAGAAAAGACCCAGTGTGATGTTGTTGACATGAATTTTGACCATATAGATCATTGTTTCAACCAAGGTCCTATACTTGCACCAAAGTTAAGTAAGGTGTCTACAGAAAGGTTACACAGTCCTGTGTCACCTAGAATATAGAATATCAGGGTTGGAAGGGACCTCAGGAGGTCATCTAGTCCAACTCCCTGCTCAAACCAAGACCAATTCGCAACTAAATCATCCCAGCCAGGGCTTTGTCAAGCCTGACCTTAAAAACCTCATGATGGTGTATATTACATTGATGGACATGCAGGTGAATGAACAGGTGATGTTGTGGCTGATCTGGTCACGTTAACACCACCCTATACCAAAAGCCCACTGACCGCTATGCCTACCTTCATGCCTCCAGCTTCCATCCCGGACACACCACATGATCCATTGTCTGCAGCCAAGTGCTGAGGTACAACTGCATTTGCTCCAACCCCTCAGACAAAGACCAATACCTACAAGATCTTCACCAAGCATTCTCAAAACTACAATACCCACATGAGGAAATAAGGAAACAGATCAACAGAGCCAGATGTATACCCAGAAGCCTCCTACTGCAAGACAAGCCCAAGAAAGAAACCAACAGAACTCCACTGGCCATCACCTACAGTCCTCAGCTAAAACCTCTGCAACGCATGATCAGTGATCTACAACCCATCCTGGACAATGATCCCTCACTTTCACAGGTCTTGGGAGGCAGGCCAGTCCTCGTCCACAGACAACCCGCCAACCTTAAGCATATTCTCACCAGCAACCATACACCGCACCATAGTAACTCTAATTAACCAATTTATGCAACAAACCCCGATGCCAACTCTGCCCACATATCTACACCAGTGACACCATCACAGGACCTAACCAGATCAGCTACAACATCACTGGTTCATTCACCTACACTTCCACCAATATAATGTACGCCATCGTATGCCAGCAATGCCCCTCTGCTATGTACATCGGCTAAACTGGACAGTCCCTATGTAAAAGGATAGATGGACATAAGTCAGATATTAGGAATGGCAGTATACAAAAACCTGTAGGAGAACACTTCAGTCTCCTTGAACACACAATAGCAGATTTAAAGGTAGCCATCCTGCAACAAAAAAACTTCAGGACCAGACTTCAAAGAGAAACTGCTGAGCTTCAGTTTATTTGCAAATTTGACACCATCAGCTCAGGATTAAACAAAGACCGTGAATAGCTAACCAACTACAAAAGCAGTTTCTCCTCCCTTTGTGTTCACACCTCAACTGCTAGAAGAGGGCCTTATCCTTCCTGATTGAACTTACCTCGTTATCTCTAGACTGATTCTTGCCTTCATATTTATACGTGCCTCTGGAAACTTCCACTACATGCATCTGACGAAGTGGGCATTCACCCACAAAAGCTTATGCTTCAATAAATCCGTTAGTCTATAAGGTAGTACAGGACTCTTTGTTGCTTTTTACAGATCCAGACTAATACAGCTACCCTTCTGATACTTACATAAAGGTTATAATTTGCTGGTTATAATTATGCTGTCTGTATGTGTGTATCATTTTTGTATTTGAAGTTATGAATATTGGCTATGTACTTGTATCTCAATGTGTTTGATTCTAAGTAACCTCAGTGAAGCATTTGGTCAGCTTCTTGAGAAAAGGCTATTCTCAGTAAGTGCCCGGTCAAGAAACACTTAACTGACAGTGGACTTTGGGAGATGCCAATCCACATCTGAGCTTTCCTGGGAACATTCAAACTAACATGTAAACAGTGGTGCTGGCCTGCAAAAAGCTGAATCATTCATGGACATATGACTTGCCCAGGTGGCTACAAACTCCATCTTGTTGCTGTGATTGTGCACAGAAGAACAAAGGACTTTCTGCTCACAAGAGGGAGAATATACAAGGCCCTGGAAGCCTCTTCATTTTGTCTTCAGCTGGCTCAAGAGATGGCCTCCCCACCCCCAAAGAGATGTGTG
Organism: Aldabrachelys gigantea; assembly: GCA_026122505.1. Taxonomy (NCBI): domain Eukaryota; kingdom Metazoa; phylum Chordata; order Testudines; family Testudinidae; genus Aldabrachelys; species Aldabrachelys gigantea. The sequence goes on along the minus strand of CM047489.1, from coordinate 15,082,745 downwards.
AAAGAAACTAGAACAAGGGACTGTAACTATGGGGGTGTGAGTGATTGCTGGTCCCAGACCATAAGCCACAATATTGGTCTGAAAAGGATTGGGTCCAGACTAGGAAGGAATCTAGTCTGTGAAAGAAGCTTTTTGGGACATCTCTGAGGGTGAGATTTACCTGTATTCAGTTTCCTACTGTATTAGGCTTAGACTTGCTTGGTAACTTAGTTTGTTCTGTCTAGTATCAGGTGCCACAGGACTCTTTGCTGCTTTTGTTCTGTCTGTTATTACTTGGAACCACTTAAATTCTACTTGTTATACTTAATAAATTCACTTTTGTTTATTAATTAACCACAGTAAGTAATTAATACCTGGGGGAGAAAACATCTGTGCATATCTATCAGTGTTACAGAGGGCAGACAATTTATAAGTTTACCCTGTATAAGCTTTATACAGAGTAAAACGGATTTATTTGGGGTGTCTGGGTGCTGGAGACAGGAGTACTTGCTAAGCTGTTTTCAGTTAAGTCTACAGCTTTGCGGACGTGGTTCAGATCCTGGGTCTGTGTTGCAGCATGTTAGCGTGTCTGACTCAACAAGACAGGGTTCTGAAGTCCCAAGCTGGCAGGAAAATAGGCTCTGAGGTATTCTCAGCACATCAGGTGACAGTTCCCAGGGGTCTCTGTGACCAAGCCCTGGTTCTAAGGAACTGGCTGGGTCGGTCGGTGCTGCTTTGTGGGCAACCAACCCTGACACCCCAAGTGTAAAGCAGGGTCACTTTCATTCTTGCATACACAAAGGGCAACTTTCACACATGCTCATTCTGCTGCCAGTGAATTTGATGGGAATACGTCACTGGCAAAGCCTTTCTTTAAACTATCTCCTCTTAACCCCAGATCCCATCCTGAGCAGGGAGTTCATCCTGCTCTGGCCTTTTCAAAAATTCCTCCAGAACAAAAAGACTGAAACCGCCCCCTCCCCCATCACAGGAAAGCTGAGCGCAGCCTAGATACTGGAGTGACCACCAGCCCTTCCGTGAGGTAGAGAAAAGAGACCCAGAAAGAAAACTAGATAGGAGAGGGAATAATTTCCTCCTACCTTTGGTCCCTCAGTAGAGATGCAACTGGAAGGCAGTGAGACAATGTGATCAGATACATGGACACATTTCCTCATGGACAGAGAGAGAGAGATGAAAACTGAGTGACATGGCCCCAATTCATCATCACACTGATGCAGAGCCCCAGTCCAGCGCTCTCCTCCACCAGCCACACTGACTGCCCCTGCAAGCGCTGACCCCAACTCTCACAATTTTAGTTCTAGTCTCATGGCATTTGATGTTCTACATAAAGCCCCAGGTCTGATAGATCAGGGGAGTGAGTGAGAAATTCAGCATTCATTTAAAAAAAAAGTAAATTTATAACCCTCTTCTTTCGGGAGAAAAGCCTGAAAATATGATTTGAGACACCCCCTCAAAGATCAAATCCCCCAGGCAAATATAACGACCCCACACTGGTGACTTGTTGGAAATCCCATGAGTTTTAAACCAATGTCAAGATTGTTGGGGTGTGTCATAAACATACGGCTAAAGGTAGCATAAAATCCCTCTTTACCCTGTAAAGGGTTAATTCATCTTTTACCTGTAAAGGGTTAAGAAGCTCAGATAACCTGGTTGGCACCTGACCAAAAGGACCAATAAAATACTTTCAAATCTGTGGGGGAAGGTTTCTGTCTGTGTCTGTCGGAGTCAGCAAAGGAACTAGGGCAGAGCAAATACATCTCCCTAAGCCATATCTGCACTAAGCTTCTAGTATTGCAGAAATAGTAATAGCGCAGAAATGCATTAGATTTTCTTTTGTTTTAGCTTGTGAATTTTCCCAGTGCTAAGAGGGAGGTTTATCCCTGTTTTTGTAACTTTAAAGTTTTACCTAGAGGGGAAATCCTCTGTGTTTTGAATCTGATTGCCCTGTAAAGTTATCTTCCATCCTGATTTTACAGAGGTGCTTTCTTTATAATAAAGTCTGTTTGTTTTTTTTTAATCTGATTGGGTTTTAGTGTCCGGTCTGTGCTCACCTTGTTACCTATCTGGTTGGTAGAATATTCTCAAGCCTCCTCAGGAAAGGAGGTGAAGGGCTTGGGGGGATATTTTCGGGAAACAGACTCTAAATGGTCCTTTTCCCAAATCTTTGTCTAACTCACTTGGTGGTGGCAGCATACTGCTCAAGGACAAGGTGGAGTTTGTGCCTTGGGAAAGTTTTTAACCTAAGCTGGTAAAAATAAGCTTAAAGGGTCTTTCATGTGGGTCCCCACATCTGTACCCCAGAGTTTAGAGTGGGGAAGGAACCCTGACAGGGTGACTCGAGTGCTGTGAAAGCTTGGGGCTGGGGATGCTGTGTGAGGAAAGGTTGGCAGGACAGAGCTGTGTCCAGAGCTCTATATCCAGAGTTATTAGGCCTTGATTCTGGAAAGCACTTACACACAGGCACAGGCATAAGGGCCCTTCCTGACTAGTAGATGCCTTCCTGAACTGCAGCCTTAGGTACCTGCAGGTCTTTATTCCATCCAGACACACACCTCTAGTTGAGTCCTAGACTATAACCATCTGTGGAACAGGGACTGTACACTTCATTACTGATCTGTGCAGCAGCTGGAGCAGTGGGGTCCTGATCCCTAACTACGGCTTCAGGTCACTACGCTAACACACCTAATAAATAATGCACAGCACCTAGCACGGTGGGGCTGTGATCTCTGCCTGAGGCTCCAGGGTGCTACTGCAATAGAAATAATTAATCATAATGATAATCCCTTTAATCATCTCTTTGATCTTTCTCTCCAGCCAGCTTCCCAAAAACACAATTTCACAGTGTCTTTCATCATCTCTCTCCCCCCATCCCAGACACACTGGGTACAGGGGATCGAAGGGAGTGTCTCTGCCACGTCTCTCTGTACATTTGCTAACACTCCTTGGCCTCACTCTCATACCCACCTTTCTTTCCCAGCAGATAAAGCACCACAGCCAGAACCAGGACTGCAGGGATTATAATTCCCAACAGGAGCTTCAGATCCAGCCCTAGGAAAGAACCTCAATGTGAATGGCCTCTCAAGTAGTCACTGGTGAGTCCCCACTGCCTGGAGATGGCTGAGTCCTATGGAAAGTGACCCCTGATGTCACCATGGGGGGTCAGAGGAACAGGGAACGGCCCAGGTTTGCTCAGGCTGCACTGGGACTCTGTGCAAAGGCTTCACAAGAGCCAGTGACAGACGCAGCTGCCCAGACCTTATCACCCCTCTCCAGTGTGGCTGGCAGTTCACTGTGGAGGTGACCCTGCCCCGGGCAGAGGGGAAGCATGAGGTTTTCTCACCAGCTGTGTGCCCAGGAGAGGGTGGAAGTGGGACATGAGAGATGCGAAGGGGCTCTGCTGCCCCTCTGCCCTGGGGGAATTGCACCAGCAGAGCCCAGTCCTTCGGAGGTGACTGTGCTGCAGGCCAAGGAGTTACCCACCCTGGACTTTATACCCTCCGGTCAGAGCTGGGGGCACAGAGCTGGGCTCTGATAATCAGGGTGTGACAGAGCAATAGCCCGTTACCTGTGTGAGTCAGCTCCTCCCCTCCTCCACTGCTGTTCGCACTGCCTGTGGGACAAGGGCACAGAGAATCACACCGTGTGGGAGAGACGCCTGCAGCCTCCGCAGGGACGCGCCTCCCAGCGACAGACAGAGCGGTTCTGCCAGCCACTGGGGCCAGATCCCCAGCAGGCGTAAATCAGCATCAACCTGCTGGAGTCCATTGGGCAAATCCTCAGTGGGTGTGGATTGGCATCGCTCCACTAGAATCCATAGGGCTCTGCCTTTTTACACCAGCTGAGGAGCTGGTCCCTGGACTCTCTCTCTTGCTCTGAGTTTCCCACTAAGTTTCCCCAATGCAGACTCAGCAAGGACGTCACTGTCCATTTAACAAACCAACATTTCACTGATCCCTGGCACCTGTCACTCAGGTCAAACCTCCATGGGGGTGAAAATGCCCCAGGAAGCCCTGAGCCTGGATTTCCCTTGTCTGTGGAGCACCCTCGGGGACCTGAATCTGCTGGAGACCCCTGCACTCTTCAGACAGCCCGGGGCTCGCCTGGTGGGCAGAGCAGGTTGTGTGATAGGCTGTGTGCTCGGGCGACAATCCCCAGCCGCCCCTGTGCCTGGGCAGCACCACGCCTAGGCCCTGCTCACGCCCAGTGCTGAGGGTTCAGGAGAGTTAAGTGCTGCCTGGCCCTGGGGCTGGCCCCTCTGCGCAGGCCGGGTTACACTGCAGACAGCTGGGTCTCCCCTGGGGTCAGTGCTGCTGGCAGAGGAGTTAGCCCAGGGGTGAGTTTAGCCCAAAGCAAAGGGAGATCTGGGGGGACAGAGCCGAGTTTGGATCCCTGGGGTCTGGCCCAAGAGCCATCTGTGAGCTGTGGGGTCTGACTCCTGTCCACTGCTGCTCGCCTGGCCTGTGCGATGGGGACAAGGAGAATCTGGGCCTGTCAGTGCCTCCAGGTGACACTCAGTGTGTGAGAAACGCGGCTGCAATGACTGAGCCCAGCACCCTGCACCAGTCAAATGGGACATGACTGTTCCTCAAACGGAAAACTCCCAAAGGAGCTTCCTCTGGCTCCATCAGACCTGCCAAGTGTCACACGCTTCATGAGCATTTAGCAGCCCTGTCACGCTTTGCAGAATTGGGGGGGGGATCATGGACTCCCCACAAAGTTTCCTGGAGTCTGAGGGTGGCACTCAGCTACAAGCCAGGAGATCCTGTGCTCTAGGCCAAGCTCTTCCACTGAGTGTTAGTAACTTCTTTGTGTTCTTCACAGACTCTAGTACTATTTAAGAGCTCGTGTCCCTACTGTGTAGGTGACACTGTCATTCACCCTCTGTATAGACAACAAAAGGTTGCATGAGGTCACTTGAGCAGAGCTGGGAATAGGGCAGAGGAGTCTAAAACAGCAAACCCCAGTCCCATCCACTTTGTCTCACTGCCTTTCACAAGGAATGTGCCAGATTTATATGCTTGACTACGCTGCCTCTCACTCTGTTACCAGTATCTGCTCCCACAGCCATCCAATCTCCCATTGCTGTCTCCATACAGAGGCTGGTACATACAGAGAATAACAACCTACTTCTTCTGCCCATCACCCCTGTTGCACAGCTATCCGTCTGTGGAGTCTGTCTCTACCATTGCATGGACAATTGTACTTACTCTGCTGATCACTCCCGTGACCAGTGACGCTGAGGTACTTGGGAGGGCTGAGCTGGGATCTGTTCACCCAGTTGTTGCTATCCTTGATCTCGTACCCGCAGGAGTAATTCCCAGAGCTTCCCCTGGACACTGCATGGAGATAGCTGTAGGTGATCTTCTCCTCCAAGCCCCTCTGGGACGAAATCTCCTCCCCGTCCTTGCAGAAGACAATGCGGGTGGGTGGGGTCCGGGAGAACACAGTGCACTGGAGCAGCACGGCATCCCCCTCCTGGGGGAATGTCTGTTTCAGGTAGAAGATTGGGGCAGGGAGAGCTCCTGGGAAGGGGAATGGATGAAAGCCGTCAATAGGGCTGTCAGTGGTGCATGTTTCCAGGGGGAGCCCAGGGAGCAGTTTGCCAAAGGAATTTGGTTGCTGTGGAAGCAGACTGCAGGTACTCAGTGGTTCAAGGCTGTGGAGGAGTTATAGGATATAGCCCTGGGGAGCCGAGCATGTTCCACATGGGAATTTCTGGAGTCTGGAGAGTTTGGCCTCTCTTCCCATAATCCCCCTGTGCACCTGTGAGCTCACTGCGCAGTCACCCACAATTCCCTGGAGCCATGCCAGGGAACTTTGGTAAGGCACAACTGCTAACGTAATTGAGCGCAGAAAGAGGGTAAGAGGGACCGTGCTGAGAAGGGTATGAACACCATATGGGATGCACGGCTCTGTGTGAGTGACAGCCAGGATAGCCCACGTGCATGGAGCACAGCACAGGTCGCCCCATAGCATTGACACCCCTCCATGCACAATGTCTCTGGAGCAGGCTCCTATTTCAGCACAGTTGGGTACCGGGGGGATAATGTCAGATCTGACACTGTCAGCTCTTCGGGGGCAGGGACCAGAGCTTTGTATAGGGGGGTGCAGAACCTGGCACGATTGGACCCTGATCCCTGAGAGGGGCGTCTAGTGACCACAGTAATAATAATAATTAATAATAATCTTCTGCAGCTGGAAGACTTTTCTATCAATGCAAACCCATTTTGGCATGATAGAGAGGTAGAGTGGCGAGTGGGTCTGGGCACGGACAGACAGACGGACTTACCGGGAGCTGAGCAGATCTCCTGGCTGCTGAGACTCAGCGCTGGGAACAGAAAGATGATGTGTGGTTAGTGCTGGAGATAAAATCTCCCCCTTTTCTAAGATCTCTCTTCAGGGACAAAAACTGCCTTTAACAGACATGGAAATAAATTCCTGATTTGTGTGTTGCTGAAGAAGGAAACCGGGCAGGACATTAGATCTGGGACATGGCAGGTTCCTCACGCACAGAAACCTTTAATGAGCTGAGAACCACCTTTCCCTTTAGCTCTCCATAGGGCCAGGTCCTCAGCTGGTGTAAACAGGCATTGACACTTGTGGAGCTACACTGATTTACACCAGCTGGGGATGTGCTCCCATTGACTCCAGTGGAGTGACACCCATTCACACCAGCTGGGGATCTGGCCCAGTAACTCTCACACTCAGTGTTTACACTGGCTCCCATTTCTCTCCCACTAAAGAGGATTTGCTGACAGTCTGGGCCAGGGGCTGACCTCGGTTCTTTTTCCTCCCAACCTGCTACAGATTAACACAGGATTCCTGCATACTCACCAGGCAGGAAGAGGCACAGAGACAGGATCATCGAGGCGGTGGGGGGAACCAATTAAGATGGAAACAATCCAGCTGCATCTGTCCCTGACAGGTTCAGGAGGGGACAATCTGCAGTCACTTCCTACTCCCACCTGTGTCCTCTGCCCTGTCTGACTTCAGCAGAAGCGGGTCTCCAGCTGCTGTCTCTGCTCTGATCTGCCCCCGTCTGCTCCCCCGAGTTGGATGCTCCAGCCAGCCCTTCTCCTTGCATCCAGGCCTCCAGGGGTCTATAGGACGTAGGCAGTAAAAATGCTGCTCTGCCTCCTCCTCAGGTCTGATATTCATCACTGCTCCTCATTTCCTGCCCCGCGCCGCCTCCCTTCCCCACCTCGACCGCAGCATCTCTATTTAGGGCTGGAAGATTGAGAGCCGAATGGGCCTGGTTTGCTTGTTTAACTCTAAAAACATCTTTAAGGAAACACTCCCCATCCCATCTCACTACCTGGGGACTGAGTCAGCCCCCTGGCTAAAGGCACAGCTGGGGGAGGGTGAAAGGTCACCGGGTGATTAGGAGACCTGGGATGTTGGAAGAGCCTGAACCTTTTGTCTCTACGCTGGTCTCCAGTCCCTGGTGAGAAGGACCCAGCTCCCCTCAGAGGGTAATTTCCTCTGGCCTTATGGGGAACGAGCCTCATTTTTAACAGTGAGGATAAGTACATTTACCACAGTTTGTGATGGATTCTCCATCACTGGCAGTTTTTAAATCAAGGGTGGATGTTTTTCTCAAAGAGAAGCTCTAGTTGAAAGAGCAATGATTTGGGGGCAGTTCTCTGGCCTGTGTAATACAGGGAGCTGACTCTGTGGGTGCTCTGGCCCTGGGTGGAGAAAAATCAGCAGGTGCTCAGCACCCACAGGCAGCCAACGTCCCTCCCTCCCTCCCCACCCACAGCACCTCTCGCTGGCCTGCAGCCCTACTGATCAACTCCTCCCCCTCCCTCCCAGGCCTCCCACCTGCCACAAACAACTGGGGGAGGAGCAGGGATGGGGTGTGCTTGGGGAAGGGGGCAGAAAGAGGTGAGGAAGGGGCAGAGGCATGACGGAAGGGGTGGACTGGGGGGCAGAGCCTGGGCAAGGGTGGGATTGAGCCACCCCCGGGCTGGAGGGGAAGTTGGTGCCTATGTCAGGAGGTCAGGCTAGATGATCACAGTGGTCCCTTCTGGCCTTAGAATCTATGAATGAACCTGCCAAAGGCTCTGATTCCACAATAAGAGTGTCCCTGGGGGAGTTACACCAGCAAAGCTGGAGGAGTTTGCCCCTCAAAATCATTAATGGTTTTATCCTCACACACTCCTTAGGCACAGGGCACCTCATCCTCACTACACACATGGGGAAATTGAGGCACAGACTAGGTGACTGATCCCAGTTGACCTGAATTTGGTGGGTTAGTTGTTATGGCTCATCACTGATTGCATCCGATCAGAAGATTTACAGGTTCTTATCCAATTCAGACTACAGAGTTTAAGAACTCAGAGAGTTCTATATTGGGAGAGGACTCTCAGGGTGCTTGGCGAGAGCATATACACTGAGGACAACACCAAATTGATAAAACCTTTATTGAACTTAACATAACAGTAAGAAATGCAATGAAACTTATAACTGCAAAACAGTAAAAGAATTCCAAAATTCCTGGTGGTAACATTTCTATTATAAGTACGTTAACCTAACATACTCACACCCTTCCTTGAGGACTCAGTAATAGGAGGTGAAGGACCAGCCTCACTCCTAGCATGTCCAATTACGCGGTGGTGCTGGCTTTCCCAATGGTTAGGAATGTTGAGTAGTTATACTATACTGCACAAGTTGATAGATAGATAGATAGATAGATAGATAGATAGATAGATAGATAGATAGATAGTCAGTCTCTAGAGTATAGGAGAACTGGAAAAAGCATTCCAAGAAACTGAAGCTTCAGGAGTTAGAATTGAAGAGCTGTCTTAGGTATTTTATAGGATCCTGACCTATGTAATTCAGGCTCAACCTACTGTACCCAAATCTTATTTCCATACACTAAGAAATGTATGGGTACCCTTCGCCTATAAGTTAGTGGATTATGACACTTACTTTCTAAATATTGTAAAAAGAATTATCTCACTCCAAAACTGCCAACGTAGGTTCTCTTGATGACCTCCAAGTCGTGGTGTACCTTGCAGTTACCAACCGGTTGTAGATGCTGGATCAATCTGTGATGTGATGTGAATAGTTCCTCCCTTTGGTTCCCCAAAGTTCAGGGACCATTCTTATCAGTGCCAAAGGTTGCCAGCTTTTAGGCTGACATATTCATTACTGATTATACTTTTTGCTATATAGCAGATCTTAGTGGATCTTACATGCTGGTAGGCTTCTTGCATTTCAGCAAAACTTATTATTAGGAAACACATCTCAACACATCCTAAATTCCAAGGAATTAACACTGATAAAATATAAGAATAAGATGGATTAATTTCAGAAAAAGAAACATATTAATTGATATGCTGGCTGGATTAGCAGGATATAATAGATAGCAAAATAATCCTATGGGCTACAGCACACAGGAGTCCACAGCTGAGTCAGGGATTGAGCCCATGGTTCTTGAGCACCAGACTCCTGCTCTGGCCATTAGAGGATCCTACTTTCCCCCAAGCCCTCCTAATAGCCTGGGTGACAATGACCAACTGAGTACCTGCCTGGAAGGCCAATGACCCTGGACTATTTCAGCCAAAGCAGGGAAGTGCCTGGATGGAAATGGACTGGGAATTGGGGAAAATGTCAGAGACACAAGCTGGGAAATCTGCTGCAGGGAATTTAACTGAGCTCACAGAGCGTCTCACCCCCCATTTCTGTGGGCTAGATCCCGACTCCCTTCTCCTGGCCCAAACCTCAGGACAGAATTAGACCTGTCTCCCCAGCCCTGCAAGGATTATTGATGGAGCCAGACACTGCTGGCCTAGAGGGACCAGCTGCTGCTCAGAAGAGGCAATGAGAAGGAAAGTGTGTGCTGTGACAATAGCCCCTGCTCAGTGAGTCTCTGCACACACAGTCTGGCTGCTCTGTGCAGCAGCACAGGGAGGGAACCACAGGATGAGCTGACAGCACCCTAAGCATCTGCAGAATGTCCTGTGCAGACACCTCTTCCCCCACCCAGCAGCGAGCTCTCCCCAGCCTGACCCCAAGGTAGCAGCCCAACAAGGCTGGCGTGTGTCACACGCTGTGATGTGGGATTGAATAACCTGCTCACACAAATTTATTTTTGGTCTCACACATTAACCTGCCTCATTCTCTCTCTCGCTCCATTTAATCTGCTCACACGAGGTTTCCAGGGTAGTTTATTTTCATAGCTGTGCATTTAAAAGCCATAAGGAACCAATGGGACCATCTAGTCAGAGTGTCTGCACAGCCCAGGTCAGAGATCCCTGCATTGAGCTGCTAACTTCTGGCTGAGCAAGAGCCTGTCTGGTAGAAAAAGGTGTCCCCTCTTGGTTCAAAGATTCCAAACTGGCTCCCATTTCTAAACACTAGGATAGCTGTGGCTTAATAGTGAAAGAGGGGCCCAGGGGGAAGGGAGATGCTGATACCAAATGTGCAGTAGGTACCAGAAAGGATTATTTGCAGTCTGACTGAGAAGGGAAAGAAGATGCTTTATTGGGGTGGTTGGACCACCTAGTGGTGAATGGGGAAGGGGTGGAGCTGTTGGTCTTGGCAGAGAATTCAAGGTGCTCAACGGAGCGTCCAGATCTGGTGCGTACCCAAGACCTAACTCTGACAGACTGACTGAGCAGCTAGCCCAGGCCACAGACATACCCAGGACAGACTTTAACAAAGTATGCAGTGACATTTAATGCTCTAGGCAAGAGTATTAACAATGGCAGGTTGTCTGGGCAGGGATGGGATTGTATCATACCCGACTGTACAGCACCATGCACACTAGTGGCACTGAGGAAACAACACATTCACAGTGATGACTGCACCAAGGTCAGCTGACAATTTTAATTAAGACCATTTTCAATAGAAAAATAATTTTTGACTAAACCTTTTGTTTATTTTATGTGTTTATCCATTTATTTATTTGTGGAGTCTCTGCTTTCTTTGAACATTTTTGATTTTTTGTTGGAAAATCAAAGGACTTAAAATATTTCTTTTCTTTTTTTGTAAGTATAAAGCTATTTTTTTCCATTTTCAGTTGCCCCCCCCCACACACACACACAAGCAAAACCCACTTTTCAGGTTATTAGTTTTTCAATGAAAAGTGGTTTTTTTTGTTTGTTTGTTTTGCTGAACATTTCAACGGAAGTTCATCTAAATTTGTGCAGGGAAAAAATTCTTTGTTCTGCCCCACCCCAGAGTGCATCATGTATAATCCTCACTCTTCGCAGGTGGAATCTGCCAATACTCTGTTCTGCCCTGTGCCCACATGATTCACCCGTGATTTCTTACAGATTAATATACATTAGCCTGAAGGACTGTGTGAGGAGTATGGAACTGTTGGTAACCATAGAATCATAGAAATGTGGGGCTGGAAGGGACCTCATGAAATCATTCGGTCCAGCCCAGGAGTGAACTGTGTGGATCCCTGGCTATAGAGCATGTCAGCACCTATGCATACACCCCCTAGTTATACCTGGGACAGTTAATTGTAATGCTCTAAAGGGTTGTTAGTAACACAGAAAAGGAAATTCCCCTTACACAGAAGGGCTGAGAATGTCAGAGCTGTATTGGGATCCAGACCCACATTTTCCATCAAGGTTAGATGCTTTGCAAATCCCAGGTCTGTTGTGTGTTGTTGAGTATCACTAACCACCAGCCCCATCAAAGCTCCTGGCTCCTGCACTGGGGCTGGGATGTGGCTCTAAATAACACCAGTTGATATGGATCACACAGCATCACAGTGCATCTCTGTGTCTAATGCTTTTCAGAGTATGTCTCCACTACAGGATTATTCTGATTTTACATAAACCGGTTTTGTAAAACAGATTGTATAGAGTCGAGTGCCTGCGGCCACACTAAGCACATTAATTCGGCAGTGTGCGTCTATGTACCAAGGCTAGCGTCGATTTCTGGAGTGTTACACTGTGGGTAGCTATCCTGTAGCTATCCCATAGTTCCCGCATTCTCCCCCGCCCATTGGAATTCTGGGTTGAGATCCCAATGCATGATGGTGCAAAAACAGTGTCGCGAGTGATCCTGGGTAAATGTCGTCACTCATTCCTTCCTCAGTGAAAGCAATGGCAGACAATCATTTTGCGCCCTTTTTCCCTGGATTGCCCTGGCAGAAGCCATAGCATGGCAACCATGGAGCCCGTTTTGCCTTTTGTCACTCTCACTGTATGTGTACTGGATGCCGCTGACAGAGGCGGTACTGCAGCCTACACAGCAGCATTCATTTGCCTTTGCAAGATAGCAAAGATGGTTATCAGTTGTTCTGTACTGTCTGCTATGCTATTGTAAACTGGTAATGAGATGATGGTTACCAGTCATTCTGTACCATCTGTTGTTGTCATGGGTGCTCCTGGCTGAGGTTGGCCAGGGGTACAGAGACAAAAATGAGAATGACTCTCTGAGTCAATTCCTCCTTTATGGTTTATCTAAAAATAGAATCAGTCCTGCCTAGAATATGGGGCAAGTATACTAGAGAACCAGTGCATCAGAGAGCACAGCTGCTCCATGTCAGATCCTGCAGAAATGATGAGCTGCATGCCATTCTAGTGGGTGCCCCTGCAACAACCCCGCTCATTGCTTCCTTGCTCCCTCAAACCTCCTGGGCTACCATTGCAGTGTCCCCCCCCCCCCATTTGTGTGATGAAGTAATAAAGAATGCAGGAATAAGAAACACTGACTTTTTCGTGAGATAAAATGAGGGGGAGGCAGCCTCCAGCTGCTATGATAGTCCAGGCAGGACATTAAATAGTGCAAGGGAGAGAAGCCCAGCATCCTGTTGCTATGATAGTCCGGGCAGTACAGAATCTTTTCTCTAGACATGAAAGGAGGGGACTGATGGAGCTCAGCCCCCCATTGCTATAATGAAGACAGTTACCAGCCATTCTGTATCATCTACTGGGAATGACCAGGAGTCATTCCTATTTTTACCCAGGAGCCCCCAGCCAACCTCACCTGAGGCCAGCCAGGAGCACTCACAGGCTGATGACAATAGATAGCAGTCATTGGGGAGGGGAGAGGGTGCTGCTGTTCATTGCCCCAGCATTGTGTCTACCAGCAGCGTGCAGTAGACATGGGGTGACATATAAAAAAGTCAAGAAATGATTTTTTTCCCTTTTCTTTCATGGAGGGGGAGGGGAGGTAAATTGACGAGCTATACCCTGAAACACCCCGGACAATGTGTTTGACCCTACAGGCATTGGGAGCTCAGCCAAGAATGCAAATACTTTTCGGAGACTGCAGGGACTGTGGGATAGCTGGAGTCCTCAGTACCCCCTCCTTCCCTCCCTGGGCATCCATTTGATTCTTTGGCTTTCTGCTATGCTTGTCACGCAGTGCTATGCTGAGTCCCTGCTGTGGCCTCTGTCTGGAGATTTTTTCAAATGCTTTGGCATTTCGTCTTCTGGAACGGAGCTCTGATAGAACAGATTTGTCTCCCCATTACAGTGATCAGATCCAGTATCTCCCCTACGGCCCATGCCAGAGCTCTTTTTGGATTTGGGACTGCATCGCCACCCGTGCTGATCAGAGCTCCACTCTGGGCAAACAGGAAATGAAATTCAAAAGTTCGCTGGGCTTTTCCTGTCTACCTGGCCAGTGCATCCGAGTTCAGATTGCTGTCCAGAGCGGTCACAATGGTGCGCTGTGGGATACAGCCTGGAGGCCAATACCGTCGATTTGCAGCCACAGTAGCCTTAATCCAATATGGTAATACCGATTTCAGCGCTACTCCTCTCGTCGGGGAGGAGTACAGAAACCGGTTTAAAGAGCCCTTTATATCGATATAAAGGGCCTCGTTGTGTGGATGGGTGCAGCATTAAATTGGTTTAACGCTGCTAAAATCAGTATAAACACGTAGTGTAGACCAGGCCACACTTTCCCATTTCACATAACGAGAAGGCCTTTGAATCAAGTACTGTACTTGCAAAACCCCTAGATAATGCCTGTCTGAGCTTTCACACTGTAACGAGATAGAAAATCACCACATAAAATTTATAGACTTCAGGCACTTTAATGACCATCTCTCCCTGCCCAGGAAAAATACAGACACTGCAATGTTTGCAGCTCACATTTCAGTATCATCCTTAACAACAGAGTGAATTTAGTGCACAGGGAATGGTGAGACTCAGTCAGGGGTTGTGCAAACTTCCTCCATGCAATGCTGTGGATTTATCTCAATTCTGAACAGAAAAATCCCAGTGCTGGCTCTCCTCATGCACAATTCTGACCTGCAGCTAGTGGTGGAATTAAGTGCCCCTCAATTCTGACCTGCAGCTAGTGGTGGCATTAGGCACCTACAGGTCATACATTTGCAGAAAACCACAAGGGAGCGAGGGGCCTCCTAAAAGCCAGATCTCACCTGCAAGGCATCAGCTGCTCTGTCTCGCTCATTGCTGTCCTCTGCACAGTGTGACCTCGCACATGCCACACATGCCAGGTCACTGGCAAAGGCCCCAGAACTGATCTGTACAGGGGATCCCCTTGGGACAAATACCACCGCTGCTTGAAGCTCCCTGTATCCCAGCCCTGGTCTTCCTCCCCCAGCCCCAGCTCTGCTGGCCTCCCTCAGCCCCACCCACAGCTTCCCTGTTATGCAGTCCTCAGCTTCTCAGTCTTGTCCTGTTTTCCCCACTCCTAACTTAGGCCTTGACTGAACAGAATCTCCAAACCCCATTGTGTTCTGTATGGGATATGTGAGGTTCACTCGGATGGGCTCCACCTCCCACATTTTTCCCCTGGAAGCCAGGACAGGATCTTACCCCATGTCTCTAGGGGTGGACAGTAAATCCAGGGTCACACAGCCCCACGGAGCCCTTCCCAGCTAACCCTGCCAACCACTGACCCGAGAGTTACACACTTTTGCAGATCAGCACCACAAAGGGATTCGGCATGGCCCAAAAATAGGAGGTCTGAGGCCAGGCGAAAGGCTGTAGCTAGGGAGGTCTCTCTGTGTGATACAGGTTCTGGTGTGACGCTCCCTTCCCTCATTCCCTGCAGTGTCATCACTTGGGGTGCTGCTCCCAGGGGCAATTTGTGGGCTCTGTTTAGAGGTTATTGGAGAACTTGTCTGCTGTCCATTAACAACAGTTTTGTCTGACATATGCTGTCAGTTCTGAGACCCTTGGCTCATTGGGTACGTCTACACAGCAGCTGGGAGGGAGCTGCCTAGCAGAGGTAGCCAGACTGACTCCCGCTAGCTCTGCTTGAGCTACTGCACTAATGATAGCAGTGTGGCTGAAATTGCAGGGGCAGCGGCTCAACATAGCCTCCTGACTACTTCCTGACTACTGCATATGCTACCCTCGGCTACCCTGCTACTTTTAGCGCACTAACCCAAGCAGACCTAACAGAAGTCTGTCTCCACAAAAAGGGACGCTCACTCCTAGCTGCTGTTTGGAACAGTTTGGAGCAGTTCCACATTGAATGACTTGTACAGAACCCATGATGGTCTCCTTTTCTCCTCTCCCCAGACTGCCAAGAGCTGTGTGAGAGGCTCAGTAAGTTCATCCACCTCCCATTTGGAGCCCCTGGGCAGAGAACCAGAAGCACCAGCATCGGAGGACTGGAGTGAGTGAACAATTTGGGCCAAAATGTGAGTCACAGTAGAGTTACCCTGGTACCACAGCAGCACTGAGAGGTCCCTGCAGCAGACACAGGGTTACCTGCTCTCATGTCTGGGTAGACTGACAGGTGTCACCTGGCCTGTGACAATCCAATGCCAGTCACATTGTTCTGATGCAGGAGAAGCGGGCCAACCACTTTCTGTAGATGGCTGCTGGAGTGCAGGCTCTTCTGTGCCTGTTATGTGAACACAGAGATGAGCAGAGACCTTACTCAGGCTCACGTTTCCATGCTTTGTTGCCAAGGCCAGATCAGAGCTCCAATCATCGGCCCGTCCATCCCCTAGTTATACCTGGAGTGTGTAGCTTTGGTGCTCCAAAGGGCTGTTAATAATTCTCCTTAGACAGAAGTGTTGAGAATGTCAAAGCTGTATAGATCCAGTCACATGTTCACCATCAAGGTTAACTTCTTTGCAAATCCCAATCTGATTTTTATCCTACCAGTGTCCCTTCAAATTCTCCCAATCTGGTGGGGGCCACCACAGCCAGCTACCCGCAGGCCGGGATTCTGCTCTGGGTGACATTGGTGTACATACAGATTCACTCCATTGATGCACATGGAGTTATTGTGGATTTACAGCAGCATCTCTGAGAGCAACATTTGCTGAAGTCCCTGATATTGAGACAATATAAAGGCATCCTTGAGAGCCGGTTGTTGCTATTAGCAGAGATCTCTGGTCTCTGGATGAAAGAGTCTATCTCTCACTTCACACAGCTGGGACATTTCTCCTTCTGCAGCGAGAGCTCATGAACTACATGTAATATGAGCACATGATCACAGGGAAGCCCCCAGAACTGAGCCGTCCGCCTAAATGACAGAGAATAACTCTGTCTCTTTCCATTTCAGGCATGGCACTCACAGAGCGAGGGAAAAGAATGTGTTTTCATGTCACATTTCACGTTGCTCGGTTCCTATTTGCCAATGACCCCTCGCTCTGAACAGCATCTCCTGTGGTGCGAGTTCCCTGCATTGGTCCGGCCCCTGACCATGTTTGTTCCTCTTCCCTTTCAGAAGGGCTTAGAGCTACATGGATGAGTGGGGCTGAGCAGACACTGCGCTGGGGTTAGTGGTGTCAGTGTTACATAGCTGAGCTGTCAGAGGTGTGGGGTCCCTGTGGAGCAGGCGGGGCAGGGTGTGCAATGGCTGCAGAGCTGTGGAGCTGGATGCTGTGAATGGTCCTGAACATGCTGCCCTGAGCTGTAAATCTCACCCCTGGACAGCTCCCTCACAATCCCCACTCAGTTAGTCCTGACGCCCCCCCACCCATCTCCACTGGCCCTTCTGTGATGATCCATCCCTACCCTATCAGCAACCACAACAGCCTCACTCATCCCTCCCTCCACAGCCTGCAGAGTCTTCACCCCTGGACACCTTCCATGGCCACCCAGAACCCTAACACCTCTCAGGGACAGATCCTATGCTGGGGGCAGTGAGAGGAGCAAGGAGGCCAATCCCCTGCTCCAGCTCCCCCTACCTCCCACCAGCTCAGGAGCCAGGCCCAGCCAGGCCCCCCGAGCTCCCCAGAACCCACAGCTGTATCCAGGCTAGTGGGGCCAGTCTCACTAGTCACACCAACCCTTAATACTCTGTCCTTCACTCCGGCTGTGCTGGCTGGAATCTCCTGTGGGATAATGGAGTCCTCGACTGACCCTGCTAATGGGGTTATTTTGGTTTCTCTCCCCAGTTCCCATCACCCTGGATCCAGGTTGCAAATGGCAGAACAGTCCAGCACAGCCCCCTTCCCCAGGCCCACAATGACAAAGTGGCTTTGGAGCTGTGGGCATTTTACCTCCCTGTAGCTGGTCGAGTGGAACCCAGAGGCGTGTTACAGTATGAAACACACACCACCTGGCCAAAGGAAATATGCCTCATCTGTTTGTCTGCCTAGCCTGGCACACTCTGCTCTGGCCACTCCTAGCCCATCAGGGATCTTCTGAGCTGGGCTGTTCTGAACACAGCAGGGCACAGTGAAACTAGTACAAGCTAGGTGCATTTGAGAGGAGGTGACAGGGCCATTCTGGAGCCCCAGAAAGCCTCCGAACCCCATTTCTGCTCTACCTCCATCTCACTCCATCCCCTTGCAGGCCAGATCCACCCTTCAAGGAAAGTTCCCTCCAGGGCCATCTTCAACATATGGCATGTATCCAAGCCACCCGTACATGGCCCAGCCACTCCCTTAGTGACTCAACACTCACACTATAGGAGATCTTTTATATTTACAAATATAGTTTATTAAACCATTTAGCACTGTCACTAACACCCCAACTCCGTAAGGTGTGTAGAGATACTACAGAATGTACATCTTCACATCCATATACTCACTCCATGTGTTGCAGAACACCCTAGTCATCATCTTCCTCAACACCATCACCTTCCTCATCACCACCACTGGCCATCCTTCTGGCACCTCCAAGGGCTACATCGCTCTCTCCTACCGCCCCTAGGCTGGGATGCCACTTTCATAATACTTCACTCTGACACTGTTATGCTCAATGCATATTCAGTGGGGGATTTTCCCCATTTTCTTATTTGTATTTCTTCATCTTACTAATGTTGGAGTGTCTTTTTTCTATAGGTTCATATATCAATGATCTCAACTTATTATGTACATCAATTTGTTACCATGGCCTCTTGTGATTAGGTATCACATTTGTTATTTCTGTCCTAACTGGTTCTTTAGAAGTTCCAAGTTGTGGGGTGCCTGTTCAGTTTAAAAGGGCATGAACTTAGGAAGCACCATATGCCAAACTGCTTTAACGCATCCTCTGTGTTAAAGGTTGTAGGTGTACATGGACCTTATGCTTTAGCTCATCACCATCTATCTAGGTGAAAACATGTATGGAAACTTTGCCTTAGCTCAACATACATGTAAGCAGGGTCTGAATGAATTCTTCCCTGACAGCTAGCTGGAAGGAGGGAGGGACCCTGGGTGGGTCTGTGTAAATAGTTTGCTCTTGCTTTGCTTAGATTTGCTAGATATTCAGCAGATGGAGTGGTGTTTTGCTCATTGTAATCAACTTAATTTGTGGCCCAACACCTGCTATGTTAGTACTAAATGCAAAGATAGTGAAATACGATTGCCAATGTTTGTAATTATTGTGGGAATACAGAAAAACAGGACTGTGCTTAATCTGTTCCAGAGGAAAGGGCTCACATTTAGCAGAAAGGAGCTGGCTAAGCATGGATTCGACTGTCAGAGCCCTGTGACAGTGAGAAGAGTAGGGGCAGGTATTCTGGTCAAGAGGGGGGCACTGTCTGGACTGATTTGACGTTTCCTCCATTGTTCAAATAATAGAGCTAAACTTTCTTAATTTAAATGCAGTAGAGCTGTATTTCTGCCCTACCTGCTAAGAGTTAAAATCACTGGGAGCTGAAATCCCTGGAATTGAGGCAATGTTTCTGTCCAACCTACAAAAGTGCTGAAAATTACTGACAGACTGATGTGCAATGGGCACAGCAAAGAGGTAGATGGTGACTGATGACCAGCAGGGTGGTGGCAGAGGGGCATGATGAGTGGTCAGCACAGTAGCAGTGGAGACCAGTGAGCAGGTGGCCAGCAAGTGGCCAATTGAAAGAGTAAGGTGCCTCTTTATCTCTTACCACCCAGGGTGGGAGGTGAACTCTGGGAATGCACCTCTGAATTCTGGGGATGCACTAACTCAGGACAACAACTGTGAGTGGGGTGCAGAGAAGCGCTGGGCATGTGAAGGATTTTTGGGTTGCTGGACTTATGAATCTGGGGGGAAAAGGACATTGCTCAGCCTATTTGGGGTGGGACTATTACTCGTGGTTTATGTTTATGATCCCTGTTTGAGGTGTTTTCCCAAATTAATGCCAAGTTACTTCCTTCCTTTTATTAAAAGTTTATTTTCTACACTCATACTCTGTGCTTGTGCGTGGGGAAGTATTGCCTCTCAGAGGCGCCCAGGGGTGGTGCGTACATTTCCCAGGTAACTGATTGGAGGCTCCTACCGGTTCTGTGTTGGATTGATAGAAAGGAACCCCTAGGTATTGAACCTAGCCCTGGCTGCTGCTGGGTCCACCTGGCAGAAGGGTTACATGCAGAATGTGGCCTGTACATCCTTTGTGTTATAGCCCAACTATACTCTAAAATAAACCTATTATAATATTATAATAAAACAAATAATCAAACCCATAAGAAAATAAGAAACTTGTAAGAAAAGATATAAAGCAAGCAGGCCAGCCTTAGATGTATCTCATGTACCTGTTATGTACGTCAGTTCATTGCCAGGACACTTCTGTGGTTGAATCATGTAACTGTGGTCAGAACTTCCCCTTAAACTCTATTTTCAGCTCCCCAAATACTTGGGGTTTTCCGCTGGGGTGTTTGTGCAAACTCCAAAGGCCTCAAGCCTTATGCTAGCTTGCTGATGCTAATGTCTTACAGGATGCAGGCCTGTAGGTTTTTTGCATTACTGCTGAATATAATGCAAAGCAGTGAATATAATACAAGGAAGCTAGCCCACTGGGCTACAATGGGTAGAGCCGCCCCAAAGGCTTTGCCCCAGAAATGTCTCTGCTGAAAAGTAGGGGGTTGTCAGAAATGGGGGGGCATCTTTGGGGGTTTTTCCTTTACTTTGAAGAACATATTTTCAATATTTTGACAGGAGATTCCAGCCCAGGACAATGGTTGGTGTCAATTCAGGTTTCAAAAATAAAAAATGTCTGGAAATTTCAGGGTTTTCTTCCCCCCTCTTGTTCCCATTTTCAGGGCTAAAGGCAGAAACAGGAGTGATGCTGATGGGACCAGGACCGGCGCTAGTGTTTTTAGCGCCTTGGAGCACAGCCATTTCACCGCCCCGCACGCTGGTCCCACGGCTCCGGTGGACCTGCTGCAGTCGTGCCTCTGGAGAGGGTCCGCTGGTCTGCGGCTCTGGTGGAGCTGCCGCAGCCATGCCTGCGGGAGGTCCACCGGAGCCACGGGAGCAGCGGACCGTCCGGAGGAAGTTGCAGCGCTGTAAAGCGCCAGTGTAGTCAAGGCCTGAGTATCATTGACCAGAGGGGAAAAGCTCTCACAGTGGTCAGACCAGTGCTCATTAACCTCTAGAGATTACAGGAGTCTCCTGTAAAACAAAAGGCAGATTCCCCCAGGGCACTGGTGCAGGGATTAGCACAGTGAGCCTATTTGGTATTAATTCCTCATGGCCTGAGGGGGCCTGGTGCTTTACAGACCCCGATCCTGCAGAGCTGGCAGATTTCACTACAAAAATTGATTATTCTTGGACATCAGCATCTGACATTTGTCAAGTCTAGAGCACTTAGGAATTTTGTACTCCCCCAATAGATCCAGTAGCTACCCAATCCAGGGGGAGGGTCATGGATCTGTTTGGGGGATGGGTTTGCTTTCCTAAAGTCCACAAACCCCTCGTGGTTTTATTCTTTTCATGAGCTATTACAACAGGAGACACCCAGGGGGACTTGCTCACTGTCCTGCGCTCTGTGAGAGCGGCTCTGTCACTGCTTAGGCCCCTGGCTCTTGGGCTTCAGAGCCAGACTCCTCTGGAGAACGTCAGAGATGGAGAGAACGAACCACAGAGACACCGGCTGGGCCAGAAATATCACAATGTGAGAAGTTCTTCAGTCCGCATCACACCCTCACCCCGCGGGGCTGCTAGCTTGTGGTCAGGTTTGGGAGAGCTCACTGCTAACAGGGCAGGGGCAGAGGTGTCTGCACAGGAGACTCTGCAGATTCTTAGGGCCCTATCAGCTTGTCCTGTAGCTCCCTTGCTGTGTGGCTGCGCAGAGCATCTGGACTGTGTTTGCAGAGACTTGCTGAGCAGCAGCTGTTGCTTCTGCCACTTTCTCTCCTCTCCCTTCCCTGTTCTGAGCAGCGGCCAGTTGCTCTCTATTCCCACAGCATCTGGCTCCATCAATATCTGCAGAAGGGGATGAGACGGGTCTAATTCTGTCCTGGCTGGCTGGGGGGATGGGCCAGGGGAGGCAAGCAGGAAACAGCCCAGGGCCAGGCCCAGCAGGCATGTGGGATACTCTGTGAGATCAATGAAACCCCCTGCAGCCTGTTTCCCACCCTGTGTCTCTGATACTTGCGCTGTGTTTCGAGCCCATCCCAGCCAGGCTATCCCCACACTGGGACACAAACAGCTCCTGTGCACTGGCTTTAAGGCCCAGAGGGGACCATTAGCTCAGCCAGTCTGATCTTGACAGCCCAGAGACACCCCCCACAGCCATCTGCATTGAGCCAATAGCTGGTGTGGGACCAAAGCTTCTGCCAGGAAGGTCTCCAGCCTGGCTCTGACGCCATCAAGGATGAAGAATCCTCCCTGCCCTGAGTGGTTTGTTCCATAGTTAATCATACTCCCGGATAGGAATAGGGGCTTGTTTCTCACTGGGACTTGTAACCATATAGATCATCGTTGCAATCACTGTTATATATTTGCAGCAAATATTGTACAAAGGTTGTCGAGTGAGGTGTCTATGAAAAGGTTATGATTTGCTGGTTATGATTATGCTCTCTGTATGCATGTATCATTTTTTGTATTTGAAGTTATAATTATTGGCTATGTACTTGTATCTCAACGTGTTTGATTCTAAGTAACACCAGTGAAGCATTTGGCCCGTTTATTGAGAAGGGATCCTCAGATTAAGTGCCCAGTCAAGAAACACTTACCTGACAATGGATCTTGGGAAACTTCAATCCACATGAGATGTCTTCCTGGAAACATTCAAGGTAGCATGTGAGCAATGGCTGCTCTCCCCATAAAGAACTGCTTCATGCATGGACATGAGATTTGCCCATATGATTCCAAACTCCATCTTGCTGCTGTGATTTTCCACAGTAAGAACAAAAGTCTTTCCACATGGTAGAGGCAGGGGCGGCTCCAGACTCCAGCACACCAAGCGCATGCTTGGGGGGGCATGCCGCGGGGGGCGCTCTGCCGGTCACTGGGAGGGCAGCAGGCGGCTCCGGTGGACCTCCTGCAGGTGTGCCTGTGGAGGGTTCACTGGTCCTGCTGCTCCAGTGGACCTCCCGCAGGCATGCCTGTGGAGAGTTCGCTGGTCCCACCTGGCTTTGATGGAGCCGTGGGACCGGCGACCAGCAGAGCGCCTCCTGCGGCATGCCGCCCTGCATGGGGAGGCGAAATGTCTAGAGTCACCCCTGGGTAGAGGATATAAAATGCCCTGGAAACCCCTCCATTTTGTCTTCAATCCTGCTTCTTGCCTCTGGAGGAACTTTGCTATACTGAAGCTCTGAACAAAGGACTGAATGACCCATCCAAGCTGTGGATGTACTCTAGAGACTTGATTTGAACCTGCAGTTAATTCCATCACTGCTACAAGCCTGAACCAAGAACTTTGCCATTACTGTATGTGATTGATTCAATTTAACCAATTCTAGCTCTCATCTATATTTCTTTTGTTTTTATGAATAAACCTTTAGCTTTTTGATTCTAAAGGATTGGCAACAGCGTGATTTGTGGGTAGGATCTAACTGGTATATTGAGCTGGGTCTGTGGCTTGGTCCTTTGGGATTGGGAGAAACTTCTTTTTTCTTCTTTTACTGGGGTATTGGTTTTCATAACCATTCACCCCATAAGGAGTAGTGCTGGTGGTGATACTGGAAAACTGCCTCAGGAAATTTCTTGTATGACTTCTGGTTAGCCAGTGGGGTAAAACTGAAGTCCTCTCTCTTTGGCTGGTTTGGTTTGCCTCAATAGTGAAGGAAGCCCAGCCTTGGGCTGTGACTGCCCTGCTCTACGCAAATTGTCCTGAATTGATACTCTCAGTAGTGTCCTGCCAGAGGCTGCCTTGTTACATTGGCATCAGCTGAGGCCAGGCTCCCCAAGGCTCAGCCTATTCCAGCATTAGAGGGGGAGGGACGTGATGGGGAGGGTTTGTGGAAAGTGGGACTTTGGGTGAATAGCTCTAAGTCACTGGAGCCCTGGGCTGTGGGCTCAGATCTGATGTAGCATTGTCAGTCCTAGAGCTCAGAGCCCGTCACCAAGGGGGGCTGTACAGAGGGATGATTGGGTGCCCCAAGTGACAGTGGCACTGTGAGGGAGCGGCAGAGGGGATGGGGCCCAGCTCCCTTAATGCCTCGGAACTGGATGGTGTCAGCAGCGTATGGACCCAAAGCATGATGGCTGAGAGCTCCTCAGGTGACACACAGCCACAGAAGCCTTCCCAGGGGATGACTCCCAGTGCCCGCGCAGGGCATGGCTCACTCACAAGGGCAGACAGTTGTGGGCTGCCTGGTCCCACTCTGCATGGAGAAGGAGTTGCCCTTTCTTACCTGCTCCGGATCCTTCATCACCTGGGGCCAGATTCAGGATCCCAGTGATGCAGACAGGAGTCAGGCGCCCTGTCTGCCTAGGAGCTCTAGTGAATCCCGCTAGACCCCTGGCAACAGCACTAGTTGCCTAAATACCTTTGTCAAGCTGGCTCCTTGTGCAAAGAGAGGCAGTGTGACCTAGTGATCAGTGCACTGGGCTGGGAACTCAGGAGATCTGACTCCTGTTTCTGGCCCTGCGCTCCTGGGGGATCTTGGGCCAGTGACATCCCCACCATCCTGTGCCTCAGTTTCCCCATCTGTTTCCCTCCTGCATAAAGCACTTTCACATCTTTGGATGAGCAAGATTATTGTTAAACCCTTCAGCCAGGGCAGGCCTGTGCTCCCTCTGTTACTAAATCAGAGGAGGGTTTTTACTGATGTAGTTGACGTGCCTTTGATTCTCACGCTTTCAGCCCTAAATAAAGACGCTGTGGCCGGAGTGTGGGGGTGGTGTATGGGACAGGAAATAGGGAGCAGTGATGCTCAGAGGTGAGGAGAGAACGGGGCAGAGCAGAGAGGAGCTGGAACGTCCCTGCTGCTTCAGCCATACGGACCTGAAGGAGACTCAGAACAGCAACAGCATCTGGGTTCACAGCCCAGCCCTGAGGGGCTGGCAGAGACTCCGAGCAGAGAGAGGGGTCTACCATCCTGAGCCTTGAGAGGGCAACTTGGAGCCTGAGGAGGGGTGGGGGGCAGGTTGTGCTCTTCCCTCAATGTAAAGAGCAGAGGGGGCAGGAGTCATTGTGGATTGTCCCCTCCTGATCCTGTCAAGTGCAGAAGTCACTGGTCCGTTACCACCCTGATCCAGTCCCCCGACTGTCCTGATGATCCTGTCTCTGTGCCTCTTGCTGCCCGGTGAGTATCTGGGACCTCTATGCTAATTCACAGCTGGTTGGGAGGAAACAGAACTGAGAGCAGCCCCTGCCCCAGGGAGTCAGCAAATCCCCTTCAGTGCCAGAGAGGTTTGTGCTGTTGCAATGTTCGAGGGAGTGGGACTGTCCCAAACCAGCACAGAGCCAGCACTTGGTGCTGGCGATGAGCCGGGACTAGCAGCTGACACAGGCTGGGGTTACAGTCGCAGCTGCACAGAGTTTAAGGCCAGGAGGCACCATTTGCCCATCCAGTCTGACCCCCGATAGCCCAGAGCAGAGAACTTCCCCAAGCTCCCCTGCACTGAGCCCAGTCACTTGTGTTTGATTAAAGAATCCCTCAGAAAGGCCTCTGGTCTGGCTATGACTGCCCCACTTCTCTGGGGAGCTGGAGCTTAGGGTTAATCCTCTGCACGGGAAGAAACTGCTGCATCCTTCTCACTGGAGTTTGCCCAGACTCTGGTCCAGCCCTTGGGTCTGTTTCTGCTGCACTGAGGAGCCTGTCAGCACCTGGGGTTTTTCCCCAGCCCAGCTGTCTGACCAGCTCCACACATGGAGCTCCCCCGGCCTCTCCTGTGAGGCCTCTTCTCCAGCCCTCACAGCATTTCTCTGGCTTTGCCCTTCACCCGCTGCACTTTTCCAACAGCCTTTTAAACTGGGGCCCCAGACCCAGGTGTAGGATCCAGGATCGGAGTCACCAAGGCTGCATGATGAGGGAAATCCCCTCCCTGCTCCTGTTCCCTGCTACCCTCATTACACAGCCCAGGGGCGCATCAGCCCTGCTGTCCCCATGGTTCCCTGGGAGCTCATTTTGAATTACTTGTCCCCTGGGGCCCTAAATCCTTCCCCTGGTCACTGCTGTCCCGGCCCAGACTGCAGGTCTGGCTGGCATCCATTGCTGGGAGCTATGACCTGGCATTTGGCTGTATTCAAACACCTGGCGTGTCTCTGGGCCCAGCTCCCCATGCCAGGGACATGAAGTCAGAACAGGTTGGGCTCGGGGGAGGATGCTCATGGGGCATCAGCTCAAGCCTGGAGGCAGAGAGAGAAGGGAGGGCTGTTGTCATTGGAGGGTGGGGGATTATCAGGGTCCAGCCCCAGTGATCCCTGTTACCGAGGGGCCAGAAACACTGAGCTGCGATCCACTCTGGGCTCCAGTTCTGGATTCCCTCAGAATTCGGGGGTTCCGGATCTAGGGCTTGGGGTCAGGCTCATTATTGGGCTGAGCCCAAGTCACACAGCTTGGATCCAACCCCAGATCTGTGTTTCAGGCACGGACCCAGGGGCCAGGACTTTGCACAGTTCATGGCACAATCTCAGGGAGCATGTGGGGGTGCATCTGGTGGGATGAGTGGGGCAGAAACCAGGACTTGTGCTCATGGCGGGAGCAGAGACTCCACCAAACATTCAGGGCGTCTCACAGCACGGGAAAGTTTAGCCTGTCACTGAACACACACCACCTTTCTGTTCCCAGCACTGAGTCCCAGCAGCCAGGAGATCTGCTCAGCACTCGGTGAGTCCATCTGTCTGTCTATCCCCAGCCTACCCAGGGTCATTACCCCTCCTCTCCAGGGCATCCAGCAACCACCCCTTAGGCTGTTCCCTGCTCAGTGTGGCACCAGTGGCAATGGCACAGGAAGGTGGGTGAGGATGTGTGGGATCTGAGCAGGGTGAGGTCTACCTGGTGTGACATGTGGGTGAGAGAGTCATGTCCACAACCCATCCCACCTCCAGGGCACTGGCTCTGGGAAGCAAATGTCACAGCTTTGACCACAAGGGATTTACCTTCCCAGGGCACTGGCTCCCAGCCTCATTCGCCTCACTCCTGGCCATACTGCCCCAGCTGAGTCAGTGGGATGCCAGCACCAGGGCCCCTTGATCTAGGAGAGTGTGCAGCACCATACAATGGGAACTCAGCCCAGCTGAGCCCTTAGGCTCTCACAGAACCCAAATTAACCCACGTGATAAAGCTTCTGGTCACCAGAGAGAGCTTGTCCCCTCTTCGGCCCAGCTAGCTGGAATCAGAGCCTCCCTCTGAGACATGGCACAGACTCACCTGCCATTTACCTCCTGCTCCATTGACAGTGCTGGGCACCACTAACAGCTCTGACCCATTCCCCTTCCCAGGCGCTCTCCGGGGCCCCATCCTCTCCTTGAGCCAGATGTCTGCCAAGCCAGGGGACTCCTTGCAGCTCCTGTGCTCTGTGTTCTCCAAGGTCCCGGTCACCCGCATCATCTTCTGTAAGGATGGGGAGGAAGTTTCATCCCAGAAGGGCTTGGAGAAGAAGGCTATCTACAACTATCACTATGCAGTGTCCATGGACAGCTCAGGGAATTACTCCTGTGGATACGAAATCAAGGACAGTGACAACCAGGTGACCAGATTCCTGCTTAGCCCTTCCCAGCACCTCAGTGTCACCGGTAAGAGGTAGGGGTGTGTGGGGGGGTGTATGTGTGGGTGGTGTGTGTGTCCCATCTCAGCCCTTCTCAGCAACACAGCATCATGGGAAAGAGCAGTGAATGGCACAGTGAGAACAATTACATGAAAAATCCCTGAAAATCCAAATGCTGAAATTCATCCATTTTCGAACCTGAAATCAAAAATTTTTAATAAAAGATCTTTGTTTAAAGTTTGTCACAGGGAACAGCTCCCCCTCTCCCAACCCCTTCCCCGTGTTTAACCCATCTCAGCTCAGACGGCTCAGCCCTGGCAGCTGGGAGATGGGAACATCCTAGAAATGTTGGGCTGGAAGGGACCTCATGATGTCACCAAGTCCAGCCTCCAGCACTGAGGCAGCACCAAGTAAACCTAGATCACCCCTGGCAGGGGGTTTGTCAAATCTGTTTTTAATAACCTCCGACAATGGGGATTCCAGAACCTACCATGGAAGCCTATTCCCTTATTTTTAGAAAGTTTTCCCTAATATCTAACCTAAAGCTCCCTTGCTGCAGATTAAGCCCATTTCTTCTTGTCCTACCTTCAGTGGGCACTGAGAACTATTGATCCCCATCCTCTTTATAACAGCCCTGGCCCCTGAACATATCTGGAGACTGTTACCAGGTTCTCCCTCAGGTTTCTTTTCTCAAAACTAAACATGCCCAGTGCTTTTAACCTTTCCTCCTAGGGCAGGTTCTCTAAAAACCTTTGGTCTTTTTTGTTGCTCTTCTCTGGACTCTCCAATTTGTCCACAACTTTCCTAAAGTGTCACACCCAGAACTGGAACCTGTATGACAGCTGAGGCCTCATCAGTGCTGAGCAGAGCTGGTCCTTTTCAGCAGCACGGCCACCAGCCAGTTACTGCTCATGGTGTAGTTGTGCCAGGGCAGCGTATGGGCCTGGAGTGGGGCCATGCTCTGCGCTGATCTCTTGTGTATTTATTGCCTAGGTGATGACTCCAGCAATGGTGGTGTCAGGGGTTCAGCCCCACCAGGTAAATTATTCTGAATCATTTCTTTATTCTGGGGACTGTATTTAGGGAAAGGTGGGTCCTGGGCTGGGTAATCCCCAGTCTGAGTGTGATTGCCATGACGATGGATGTAGAGGAAACACATCACAACACAGCAGAGTGACAGGTTCGTCCAATGTGGCACATTCTCTGTGCAGCTCTCTCAGGCTTTAACCGGCATTGCTGAACTGGGCAACATCCTTGCAGAGCAGGAAAATGGCTCTTTCAAAGGAGGAATCCCAAACCCCTCTGTTGGGCAAGTTTGATCTGGAGTTCCCTGACCCCCTCTGCAAAATCAGCAGTCAGTAAATTATTTCCTTTCTCTGCCCTCACTGTATTTGTTGTTGTTCTGGCAAGAGGCACCAGACACATCAACACACTTGGGCTCACAAGTTCCTTCTTTCTCTGTAATTAGTTATTTACACTCTGGGCTCCAGTCCTGGAACAGAGGTGTCACAAACAGCATGTGGGAAAACCCCTCTTTCAGGAATCTCAGCCCAGCACTGCCTGGTTCCCAGGCAGCAGCCACGTTACAGGAACTG
This sequence comes from Aldabrachelys gigantea, assembly GCA_026122505.1. NCBI lineage: Eukaryota > Metazoa > Chordata > Testudines > Testudinidae > Aldabrachelys > Aldabrachelys gigantea. The sequence goes on along the minus strand of CM047489.1, from coordinate 15,053,953 downwards.
ACCTTAGCAGAGCCCAAACCTGGCTATTTGAGCCAGCATCCCTCAAAGTACCTGCATCAGCAAACCAACGCCTACCCAGTATGCCTGCAAATGTGTGTGCCACTCCTACAGCAAGGATAAGATGCTGTCAGACTTTTTTGTAACAGCACCACCGAGTGACTCGTGCCAGAGCGACACTACTGTTATCTGTGACTCCAGGGTTGGTGGGCAGACAGATTTCTGTGCTGTGAGAAATTCTTGACTTTTTACATTTTATTTTCATCCTGGATTAGGAGAAAAAGTCAAAATTTCAGATTTTTTCATAGAACAGAAATTCAGAAACATCAAAGTGATCTTCTTGAAATGGTTTTATTTTGAAGAATCAGTATTTTCTGCAGCAAACTGCTCCACTGGGTATTTATAGACCAACTCTTCTCACATCTCTACATGCTGTACAGATCTCTGGTCCTGACTTAGGACAAGTCTCAAGCATGTGCTCCAGTCCAGCCCTATTCAGGACAGCAACTATGTATGTACTTAACTTTAACCACCTGCTACAGTCCCATTGCTGGAACTAAAATGGCTGTTTGAGATTCAGTTTCATACCTGGGCATTGTGCCAAATAGTGACGCTTCCCTGAAGCAGGGCAGTTCCCACAGGGATGTGTCCTGTCTTGAGGATTTCACCTTAGAGCCAGGGGGAAATCCAGGTTTATTTCTACAAAAAACTGTGAACAAAACTATTTCACAATGTTTTGATGAAAAAATATTCATGAAATGCATCATTTTCCATTCTTATTTTGACATGACAGTTTCCTTTATTTGGGGTTTTTAGAACAAAAAAATGAGACAAACTATCACTTAGAAATACAGACAGTTTTCCTCTGTTTGGTTTTAAATGGACAGTTTCCTTCCATTTCCGGATGTGGAAAACCAAACCAAACCAAAACTGTCAATTGAAATCAAAACCAAATGTTATCTTTCACTTCAAAATTATTTTTGTGGAAAGACTAACCAGGTCCTTGCATACTAACTGTTTCAGGGAAAATTTTTTATTTCACCTAAAAAAAATTAAATTAAATTAAATTAAAAAAGTAAAAAAAAAAGTCAATTGAATTTTAAAAAATTGGCAAAAAATATTGGTGGAAAAGCTTAAACAAACTTTACTGACAAAGAACTACTAATAACGTCGCCCTGCAAATAACTGGGAGGTGAGCTCCCCAGATATCTTCATGAAGACATTCGGAGTCATTTACCAGCTCCAGCCAGTGGGGGATTGCCAGTGACTGGTTGGAGAGGCCATTCACATTGAGGTTCTTTCCTAGGGCTGGATCTGAAGCTTCTGTTGGGAATTACAATCCCTGTTGTCCTGGTTCTGGCTGTGGTGTTTTATCTGCTGGGAAAGAAAGGTGAGTATGACAGTGAGGCCAAGCCCTGTTATCAGATGGACAGGCAAACATGGCAGAGACAACCCCTGAGCTCCCCTGTACCCAGTGTGCTGGGTTGGGGGATAGAGATGATCAAAGATACAGTAAAATTTATCATTTGGTTTTGGGAGGCTGCCTGAGAAAGATCAAAGAGATAATGATGAAAGGGATTATCTTTGTGATTAATTATTTCTATTGCAGTAGCACCCTGGAGCCCCAGTCAGGAATCAGATCTCCACTGTGCTAGGTGCTGTACATTATTTATTAGGTATCAGAGGGGTAGCCGTGTTAGTCTGGATCTGTAAAAGCAGCAAAGGGTCCTGTGGCACCTTATAGGCTAACAGATGTTTTGGAGCATGAGCTTTCGTGGTCACAGTTTAGGACTCAGACGGGATGTGTGTCTGGATGGAATATAGACCTGCAGGTACTGAAGGCTGCAGTTCAGGAAGGCATCCACTAGTCAGGAAGGTCCCTTACGCCTTCGCTTGTGTGTAAGTGCTTTCCTGAATCAGGATCTAACTCTGAAAATAGAGCTCTGGACACAGCTCTGCCCTGCCAACTTTTCATCACACAGCGTCCCCAGCCCCAAGCTTTCACAGCACTCGAGTCACCTCAACAATCTCAAGATTGGCTTCAAAGTCATAGGATTTCCAACAAGGCACCATTGTGGGGTCTTTGTATTTTCCTGGGGGATTGATCTTTGGGGGGCTTTCGGTCACATTTCCAGGCTTTTCCCCCTAAATACAAGGGTTATAAATTTATTCATTTATTTAATGAAAGCTGAGTTTCTCACTGAAACCCCCTGACTCTCAGACCTGGGGCTTTACATAGAACATGAAATGCTGGGAGAGTGACATTAAAATTGTGAGACTTGGCCACACCACTCCCAGAGGCAGTTAGTGGGGCTGGTGGAGGAGAGAGCTGGGCTGGGCCGTGGGATTGGGACTCTGCATCAATACAATAAGGAACTGAGGTCGTGTCACTCAGTTTCTGTCTCTCTCTGCCCATGAGGAAATATGTCCACGTCTCTGATCATATTGTCTCTCTGCTTCCAGTTGCATCTCTACTGAGGGATCAAAGGTAGGAGGAGATTATTCTCTGTCCCACTGAGTTTTCTTTCTGCAGCTCTTCTCTCTGCCTTAGACTTGGTGCGTCCACACACGGACAATCCCTGAAACACCCACAGAAGGTTCCCTCACAGCAACTGTGATTTCGGTGCAGATCTGTGTGTGAGGCAGCCTTAGCACTTCCCCCTCCCCTGCCTGCTGGGGAGAACTGGGCAGCAGGGACACCTATGGGGATTCAGTGCATGCCATACGTGTGAACAACTCACTGTGCCAAGGGTGCTCTGAACACTCTGCAGCACTGACGAGGGGACCAGCTCATTGAGCCTGTGGCTGACCCATTGCCAGGGGAGCTGCTAAGTGTTTCTGGCTCCCTGTCTGCTCATCTCACTGTCAGGGGGCTCTGACGGACCTCTCCCCCATCCACCACCCACAGAGACCCCTCAGGGACCCCTCATACAGTGTCTAAGGATCGCTTCCCATTGCTCTGCAGCCACCACCCCCGACTCCTGCTCCTTTCTCCCTCTGCCACTTTGCAGCCTGAAAAGCCTGCTGCGGCCATTTTGAGGGCCATGGGGCCCATATGTTTGTTTTAAACCCTCCCTGGCCTCATGGCCCCAGAGCTTGGAGCCGATTCATCAGCTGCACATTGCCCCAAGAGGGATTCTAGGAAATCTACATGGCCCCGGCCCGGATAGGCATGATGGGGGGAGCAGCCAGGGAGTCCATGGGGTGACCAGCTGGATACAGAGAGGGAAAGGCATGTGGGAAGGCTAGAGGCAGTTTCTAGGCTCTGCCAGTGTCCGGCCCAGCCTGGGTTCCCAGTGAAGCGACTCTGCCAATAAAGCTAATGGGGGCAGGGGACAGGAAGGACAAGAAACACAGAGCCTCAGTACAGGGAGCCCCTCCCTGACACTCAGCTGTGTATGTTCCCTGCCTACTTCCTGCACCCCACCCACCTGTACGTCTCTGAGCACCTGCCTCTCCCCAACATTCCCTCCCTCCCTCCCTCCTCCTGCCCTAGGACCAATATCTGCCCCCAAACACCCCCTCCCTGCCTTCCTGGGATGTGGGAGCTGGTTAGCAGACAGGGCGAGAAGTGAAGAGCCTGGGGACATGAAGTCAAATTTCCACGCTGGGCAAAGACTTTACAGTTGAGCCTTAATGAAGAATGTTCAGATTTCCAGCACGGATACATTGTGAGCAGACATGGGCCAAAAATCCAGTTTTAATTGGGAAAAAAATATGCAAAGAAATTGAGTGTGAGCTGAATGGACATGTACGGTACTAGCAGGAGAACCAGCCATGGGGGTAAATCTCCTCACAGCTAGATCCCTGAAAACAGACTCAGTGTGTGTGTGTGTGCGTGTGTGTGAGAGAGAGAGAAAGAGAGGCTGCATAGAGGATCCCTGATAAGCCCTGTCCTTATTACTCCCCACAGAGAACAAGTCCAGCATGACACCAGCAACACTCCTGAAGATCATATTGAATGTAAGAGCTTTTGGAGAGTACTGGGGTTACAAGGGTAACCTGCACATGAGAAAGAAATACAGGGTCTGGGAGTAAATGTGTTAATTGGTGGGGGATGGATAGATCCTAAGTCAGACTGTCTGGCCAAGAGTTACAATAACAAATTGCCTATGGCCAAAGTGAAGGAGGAAAGCTCCCATTGGAAAGTATTCTGTCGCCTTCACTGGGAGCTGGATCTGCTCGGTGCTGACCAGTCCTTCCCGCCCTGCGCAAATGTGGACTAGGATGTGACAACATACCAATAAGTCCCAACAGACTGTGCCTTGGTGGGAAACTGGTGCCCATCCATTTGCTGTATTGTGAGGCCCAAGGCTGAAAGCTGAGATATGTACAGGGGGATATTCTTACCCAGGGTGTGTGAGGTTGGAAGTATAAATAGAGCAAACTCCTTTTTTAAAAAAAACCCCTAAATGTGCAAGGTGTTTGGAAGCCCTGAGGAGCGTCACATCCCAGAGGGAGATTTAGCCCCCTGAGAAGCACAGTCACTCACAACCTGCCGGGCTCTGTTCTACTTATTTATAAATTAACCCAGTGAATCACTTAATCCTTGACCTGGTTGGAAAATAGAGGTTCTTCTGTGGAACAGTTTTCTTTAGTTTTTCTCAAAAAAAATTGTGGGGTTATAATTTGTGTTTACAGTTAAGTCAATTTACACCCAAGTGACCATGTGTAACTGTCATTCTCTCCCCAGATGCTTCGGTGAATTGGGTGGGAAGCACCAAGGTGAGTCACAGCTTTTATTAACTACAAAGTGAAGTGATAGAAAAGAGCGCTTTGTTTTCCAGTTCCAGCTCAGCAGTGACCCGTGGGCTTGGAACATGGATTTACTCAGGATTCCCAGTCTTCAGGTTGTGTCTGTTACCCTGGTCCCACTGCTGTTGCCCCAGGTCTCCACCCAGGAGCAGGTAGCTACCTCCCACTTCTGCTGTTAGTCTGGCCAGTCAGGCCCTGCCCCCCACAGAGAGACACGCATCCAGACAAAAGGAAAGCGTCCTTCCCAAACTCCACCCTACAGAAATAGGGGAGAATCCTACTGGGCCTGAAAATCTATCCAACTACAGAGAGGTTTTTCTTCACAAGCCTCTGCACTCAGACAAGCAACCAAGGCAGAGATAGTCAAGGTTTCAAAGCTCCCATTAAAACTCCCAGGTCCCAAACATTCAAATCCCACAGGTGGGTTATATCAAACCAGACCTAGAATGTTTAACCACAGTCTGTCTACCTACCACCGAAGAACACCTCTCTATACCTCCTTTTGCTGTTCACTGGGGTCTGGCATCCAAACCTCCTGCTTAGCAAGTTCAGTTGAGATGAGGATGACCCCCTCAGTCAGGGCAGGCTAAGCACGATTCTGCTGCCCTTTACTGAGACAATCAGGATAACAACATTTCATCACCTCTGCTAAAGCGATTTGTAACCTTCCGCCAGTCAAAGTTGGCCACTTTGATAACACAGCTCTGTCGGCTCAGACCGCAGCAGAGTGGGTGTGTTCATATAAATACAATCTGGTTCTGAAACCTTTTCCCTTCCCCAGCTCATCACTAGCTGTGAGGGAAGAGCTCATTCAGACCTGCTTACATTGCCAATGAATGATAACCTGGGTTAATTCCCCATCCTCTTATAATACACGGGAGGAACTTGGGTCACTGAAGTTCTGTCATTTTGTTATTATGTTTAATATGTAACATTTTCTTGAGCATCTAAAGCAGTGTCACAAAGGGAAGAGCTGTGCGCTGCTATCATGGAGGGATAGCTGGTCTCCTCGGAGTTAAGGCTGAAGTTAGCATCCTGCTATCAGCCCGATTTTCACACACACCCTCAGCTTCTACAAATCAGTCTTGGTGATATCAAAGTTTCATTGTCATATCTCATCGCCATGGACATTTTCTTCTGAAACCTTTGGGGAAACCACATAAATGATCTCAGAGAGATGGCACCTCATTCCTGTGATTTTCCTATTATTACGCTGGCTGCTCTTATACTAACAAACACTGCTTTATCCCTTAGAGCTTTTAGTAAATGCTCCTAGAACAGGATGATATTTACAGAGATATTTATGACTCATGTCATGTGAATTTAGAAGTTGTTTGAACCCTATCAAAATTATACCTATTGGTCCCCATTTTGACCTATAAAGTTGGCTCATATTTGGAGTCTTGTGGACTGTTCTGTTGAGATGAAAAAGTGATGACAGAGTCAGGTATGTTGGTTGATAAAACCCCATTTATTTACAAAGACTCAACAGAGTGCTGTTTCCCTGAGCACAACAGGAACCAAACAACACTTTCTGTGCTCCTGGCTCCAAACCTCTGTCCAGCCAGCACTCTGCCCAAAAGCACTGTCTCCCTCTCAGCTTTTTCTCAGGGTCTTGCTCCAAGTGCTCCTCCGGCTGTGTCTGGCTTTCTTATTGCTTTCTCTGGTTGTGTCTGAGGTGTTTCTGCTGCTTCTGTTACACACCCCACTCCCGCATTTCTTATCAGACCCTGAGGAACCTCACTGGACCACATGGATCTGCCATGCCCTGGCTTCCCAGGGTCTAATCCTTGGGTTCTGGTTGCCCAATGCTTCAACTGGAACCAAAAAAAAAGGTTCCCATATTTAGCCCGAATGATAGGTGCTAATCACAGCACCAGCTTCAACAAGATTCTGCGACTACCCATAGATCAAAGGGATACTTGTTCGGAGACACCCAATCTCTGGCATAACAACAGAATACTAAAAATTACATAGAACTGTTATAAATGTCGCCCTTAATAACATCAGTGATTCAAATATGAAACTGGATGGACAAAACTACACTGCCTGCAGCACAGAAGAATTCTTATTTCAGATAATAACACCCCATCACAGGGAGAACCTGGCACTGCCTTGATGGGGCTGGCATGGAGAGAGGGAGAAGGGTTCCTCTGCCCAGCTGGCACGTCTCAGAGCAAAGCCCAGCTGTCCTAACTGGGGCAGAAAAGGCCAGACCAAGGCTGCAGAGGTGGGGTGGGGTTTATGTAGGAAGTGGGGCCTTTGGTGTTTCCCAGTCTATATGCTCATTGTCACTGTGCCCCGATGTACGTACAGCAGTGCTGTCAGAAAGACATTTTATGGCTTCATTTCTTTGGCTTTAGGCTGGCTTAGCAGAAAGATAACATTACCATGATTTATCTTAAAGCATCCACGGCCCCAGAGAGAAGAGACAGTGACGTATGCGACCATCGGTCAGCAGCGGGACAGATGTCATTAACGCTCCACATGCTGAAGTGCAGGATTTGTCGGTGTGCAGCCACATCACAGAACCTCCCAAAATCACAGGCAACTGTAGGGGCCATGCAACTAGGCAGTGGGGGACCTTCTCTGGGGCCACAGATGGACAATGCACAGCGCCCCAAAGTGCTGTAAGACATTGGAATATTGTCAGTGTGAATGCAGCCTGTTTGCCTTTTGGAAAAAATGTTTCTTTTGAATAAAATCGGGGAAATTTGTAGTTTCTATGACCCTGTTTGTTAAATGTCTTGTTGATTTTTAGGGACATTATGAAATTTAAATATCAACCACAAAGTATTTGTCACAAATTGTGGCTTTGTAAAACTGTGCTTGTTCCCCTCAGCCACACCCTGCAGCCATGTGGTTGCAAGAGAACATCATGAGAGCATTTAGCTCCCTGGAAAGGAGTTACTGCATGAAGCAATTATATTACTGTTGTGTGTGTGATCCAGGCACCTCTGGAGCCTGACTAGCATAATGCCTGAGGTACACAAGGGTTACAAGGCTCCCCTAGGTCTGGGATTTACATTTAGGGTAAGAACATAAGAATGGCCATAGTGGGTTAGTCCAATGATCTGTCTAGCCCCGTATCCTGGCTTCTGACCATGGCCAATGCCAGGAGCCTCCAAAGGAATGACCAGACTAGGCAATCATCAAGTGATCCCCTGCTATCCACTCCCAGCTTCTGGCAGTCAGAGCATGGGGTTGCATCCCTGGCCATTCTGCCTAATAGCTATTGCTGGACCTATCCTCCAGTAACATTTTAAAAATCTTTTTATAGTTTTAGCCTTCACAGCATCCCCTCGCAAGGATTTCCACAGGTTGACTGTGAGTTGTGTGAAGAAATACTTCCCTTTGTTTGTTTTAAACCTGCTGCCTACTAATGTCATCAGGTGACCCCTGCCTCTTGTGCTATGTGAAGGAGTAAATAACAATTCCTTATTCGCTTTTTCCACATCAATCCTGACTATATAGACTTGTAAATGATACTGGTCCTGACATGAGTGCAGGGGACTGGACTAGATGACCTCATAAAGTCCCTTCCAGTTCTATGAGTCTATGACTATATCCCTTCTTAGTCGTGTCTTTTCCAAGCTGAAAAGTCCCAGTCATTATAATCTCTCCTCATATGGAAGCTGCACCAAACCTCTAATAATTTTAGTTGTCCTTCTCTGTAGGTTTTCCAGTTCTAATATATCTTTTTTTTTTGAGCTGGGGCAACCAGAAATGTCTTATTATCTCTCTTCTTCCCAATTATCCCTAACATTTGATTAGCTTTTTTGACTCGAGCTGCACATTGAGCAGATGTTTTCAGAGCATTATCCACAATGACCCCAAGATCTCTTTCTAATGGCTAATTTAGGTCCCTTCATTTTATTTGTGCATTCGGGATTATGTTTTCCAATGTGCATAAATCTATAGGACACCCACATCTTGAATACTGTGTGCAGATGTGGTCGCCCATCTCAAAAAATATATATTGGATTTGGAAAAGGTTCATAAAAAGGCAACAAAAATGGTTAGGAGTATGGAATGGCTTCCATATGAGGAGAGATTAATAAGACTGAGACTTTTCAGCTTGGAAAAGAGATGGCTAAGGGAAGATATGATTGAGGACTATAAAATCATGACTGGTGTAGAGAAAGTAGATAAGGAAGTGTTGTTTATTACTTCTGATAACATAAGAACTAGGAGTCATCAAATCAAATTAATAGGCTGCACGTTTAAAACAAATAAAAGGAAATATTTCTTCACACAATGCGCAGTCAACCTGTGGAACTCCTTGCCAGATGATGTTGTGAAGGCCAAGACCATAATAGGGTTCAAAAAAGAACTAGAAAAATTCATGGAGGATAGGTCCATCAATGGCTATTAGCCAGGATGGGCAGGGGTGGATCACTTGATGATTACTTGTTCTGTTCATTCCCTCTGGGGCACCTGGCATTGGCTATGTTGGAAGACAGGATACTGAGCTAGATGGGCCTTTGGTCTGACCCAGTATAGCCATTCTTATGTTCTTATGTTCAGTCTGTTTTGGACTGAACTATCTTGAGTAGTTTTGTATCATCTGCAAATGTTGCCACCTCACTGTTTACCCCTTTTTCCAGATCATTTATGAATACATTGAACAGAACTGGTCCCAGTACAGATCTATGGAGGGACCCACTATTTACCTCCACTGTGTCCTGGAAAGTCTCATCTATTTATCTCTCTATCTGCCATATCTCCTCCAATTCAGCCCCTCTGGTTTTCAAAGCACATACTCAGTCTCTGAGAGCCCAGAGCTCTTTGCATCGGATGCACACACATGCCATCCTTCTGAGTTTTGTCTTTTTTTGGAGGGAGAGGGTTTATTGACCTAAGTTTAGAGAAGTGCATCATGTGAGGTTTCTACAGAAGCCTGGATCCTACTGGCCCTCATATTTTTTTGACTTGTAGATACTGGCATGAATGAGTGACTGGAAACAATAGGTAAAATGGAGTTTTCCAGTGGGATTGGTACAAAGCCCCATCCAGTGTTTTGGAAGGTGCCTTCCCCCGGATGAGATTGCAGGGGTCAAACAAGAAATATTTCCAGGGGTTTCATGTTATCTCTGCTGTCCTATTTTAAGAATTGCAAATTGTCTATAAACCCCACAACAGAACCCAGGCGCCAGCATTGGTGTTCCCGAATGTGAAATGCAGCCAAGTGCGTATCGCTGAAGGCTCGGTGTAGAAGTGAGACATCCAAGGGGGTGAATGTCCTTCCAGTGGTGGAAAACACCCTGGCATCATATGCAGATTAGCCCCAGTCTCTTTTTTCTGTCCAGTCATCCTGTGAATCACTTGATGGGAGTCTTACACTGACGGCAGGGGCAGCTCCAGGCCCCAGCACGCCAGGCGCGTGCTTGGGGCGACAAGCCGCGGGGGCGCTCTGCCAGCACCGCGAAGGCAGCAGGCAGGCTGCCTCCGGCAGCTTGCCTGCAGAGGATCCGCTGGTCCCGTGGCTTCGGTGGACCTCCCACAGACGTGCCTTCGGAAGGTCCACTGGTCCCATGACTTCGGCGGATCTCCCGCAGGCGCTGGAGGTAGCCTGCCTGCCATGCTTGGAGCGGCAAAATCCCTAGAGCCACCCCTGACTGATGGATAAGTAAAACCGAGAGGAAACTACTAGGAGAAGCTCAAATAATTAAAAATAGACAGGACCTTTCAGCCAGACTCTGCATTGTTATGATGTAACATTTCTATTGTGGTAGCACATAGACACTGACTGGGTGGGGGCCCCGTTGTGCTGGGTGCTGTACAAACAGAGAGCAAAGAACAGCTCGTGCCCCACAGAGCTTGTGTAACCTTTGGTTGGAATAAAGTTTACTTTACAGCTTCAGTACAATTTTTTTTTAGGAAAAGCACATGGAGAGCTACAATTTAGTGGTTTTGAGGATTTTCAGGAAGGAATGCATAGGGTTAACCTTTGCACAATTAAATTTAAAAGGAATGAACTTGATTTAAAATATCATAATGGTAAAAATAATAGCTTAAATTTTACTAAATATCAAGGCCATTTTATAATTTACATATAATATTTCAATTATATAAATGTAAAGAAAAGAAAAAATAAATATAAACAGGTTAGTATTAACGAACAGCGAGAAGTAACTTAGAGTTCTGAAAACTCAGATTGCGTTCATATGAGTTTGTTAGAGTCTGTTTATTACTTTATATAGTTTGCTCACTGAAATACACTATACATTTTCTTCCTCTTGCTTACGGAAGTTTTTAACTGGAATTCATGGAGACTGTATCTCATCTGTTGGACTGTGGAATTACTTAATTAATACTAATCAATTAGCTAAGTACATAAAGAAAAAACCCAGTTACAAACAAATAGAAAACCCGAGAATGGCCAAATATAGCGGACAGTTTCTTTAACATTACATTGCAATAAGATGAGAGTTGGTGAACCAGACTGGTTAAGACAATTTGACTAAAATTCGATAACATTTAAGATACACAGTTATAATGAAAGAAGTTAGTTTCTCACCCACCCACACTTTTTTTGTGTGTGTAACTAACACAGCTGGTGCATCTGTTGGAAAGTTAATAGCACTAACCAGCTGCACAGTAATTCAGTGCTAGACGAAAACAACTTGCTTTTTGCTCCTGTGGCTGAACATCTCTCAGCCCAGGAAGGTCACACGGTTTTTGTAAAGCAGCTGCCCTGACTACTTGCTATCAGTGGAGTTTATGTATCCAGCCTATGGAGCCTGCCCAAAACTACTACCCCAGTTTCAAAACTTGTGGGTGTGCAATGCTAATTGTGCATCTGCATAGCAATAATGCCCCAGACACAACTTATTTCTCTCCTCCATTTGCTTTAGCTCTTTTACAGCTATATCTCCCTGTTAGGCGTGTGGGTTACACTCCGAGTCTGACATCAGAATCACAAGGTTCCACTGGAGACAGTCGAATACCCAGCTCGGGTATGGAATAGCGAAGCAGGAACAGAGACCTCGTTCCTTGGCTCCTCATCCAGCACCTGTTCACTGAGCCCTGACTGATTTTGCCATTATTATTTATATAACAGGACCCTCCAAAGACCCCAGCTAAGGTCAGGGCCCCTTTGCACTGGGTGCTACGCAGACACTAAGGGCTGGTCTGCAGGGGGAAATTGACCAGTTTTCCCAGACAGCCCCTGCCTGGAAGGGTCCCCAGTTTAAGGGGAGGATTTTCAGAAGCACTTGAGGAACTTAGGAGCACCAGGCAATGAGCATGGAGCACAGGCACACACTTGTGCTCCTAAATCCCTTTAAGACTATGAAAATTCTCCCCTTAGACAAAGCAGGATTATTCTTCCCAGTTCACAGATGGGGAGCTGAGACCCAGGGAGATGAAGCGACAGGCCCAAGGACTCTGTAGCACAGCTGGGACTTGAATCCCAGTCTCCCAGAAGTGTCACCTTGGTGCCTTAACCACGAGCCCAGCCTTACTTCCAGATCATACAGCCAATCAAGAGGGATTATTTGTACAGAAGGAAGAAGCTGGGCTGGGCTGTCTAGCTGGGACACTTCATGGCAGGGCTAAGATCTGACAGAGCTCTTAGCCCTGGCCTGGCTGGGAGTGAGCTGAGCTCTGCAGTCTACAGGGCAGAGTGACTGACAGCATCCCAACAGGGAAAGGGAGGGGTACTGAAGGAGGTTGCAGGAGTTACTTGGACAAAGACTGTTACCGCAGGGACTGTTACCCCTGCTCAATGGGGATCCGTTATTATCTCCCCCACACAATACTTATGCTCCCCCCATGAGTATCCCCCAGCCCTGCAGGCTTGGGCAGGCCCCATTTCTCCAGCACGAAGGTGATGAAGGGCACAGACACCAGGAGCAGCAGGACCAGGGCACAGCGGACAGCCCAGATGATGTGGACAAATTGGAGAGGGTGCAAAGAAGAGCAACAAAAATGATCAAAGATTTTTAGAGACCCTGATCTAGGAAGAAAGTTTAAAAACACTGGGCATGTTTAGTCTTGAGAAAAAAAGCCTGAGGAGAGACCTGACAGTCCCCAAATACATGTAGCACTGTTATACAGAGGATGGGGATCAATTGTTCTCACTGCCCTCTGAAGGTAGGACAAGAAGTAGTGGGCTTAATCTGCAGCAGGGGAGGTTTAGGTTCAATAGTAGGAAAAATTTTCTAACAGTAAGGGAAATTAAGCTCTGGAGTAGGCTTCCAAGACAGTTTGTGGAATCCCCATTGTCGGAGGTTATTAAGACCAGCTTGGACAACTCCTTGTCAGGGATGGTCTAGGATTACTCAGTGCTGGGGGCTGGACTTGATGACATCTTAAGGTCCCTTCCAGCCCAACATTTCTAGGATGTTCCTGTCTCCCAGCTGCCAGGGCTGAGCTGTCTGAGCTGAGATGGGTGAAACACAGGGAAGGGGTTGGAAGAGGGGGAGGAGTTCCCTGTGACAAACTTTGAATAAAGATGTTTTATTAGAAATTTTTGATTTCAGGTTTTGAAAATGGATGAATTTTAGCATTTGGATTTTCAAGGGTTTTCATGTAATTGCTCTCACTGTGCCATTTTCACTGTGGGGAGAGCCAGGCTGCGATGGGCCTGAAAACACAGAGCAAGTGTCAGAGACACAGGCTGGGAAATAGGCTGAGCGGGTTTCACTGATCTCACAGAGTGTCCCACCACCTGCTGGGCCTGGACCCTGGGCTGAATCCTGCCTCCCTTCCCCATCCCAACCCCCTGGGCAGCCAGGACAGAATTAGACTCATCTCCCCCACTGCAGGGGATACTGAGGGAGCCAGACACTGTGGGACTAGAAAGCGACTGGCTGCTGCTCAGCAACTCTCTCCACACACAGTCTCACTGCTCCAGGAAGCTGCGTGGGGTGGGAACTGCAGGTGGAGCGGACAGCACCCTGAGCATCTGCACAGTCCCTTGTACAGATGCCTCTTCCCCTGCCCAGCAGTGCGCTCTCCCCAGGCTGACGCCAAGCTTGCAGCCCAGTGAGGTGGGGGAGTGTCATATGTGTGACATTCTCCAGAGGAGCCTGGTGCTGAGGCCCAGGAGCCGGGGATCTGGAGCCACCCTCACAGAGCTCAGGACAGTGAATGACTCCCACCAGGCTCAGACCAGGTACTGGAATCCATCTTAAACCTGGAGCTTTTCCATTTAGAAGGAGGAGTGGGGACCCAGAGAGACAAAAGATTCCCGCTGAGTGCCAAAGCTATATAGAGGGAGAGGGGAGCAAAACAAAGGGGGCTGTAACCATGAGAAATCCCCTAGCCACTGCCTGAGCTGGAACAAGAGCTGTACCGGGGGAAGGATTGGGCCCAGACTAGGAAGGCATCCAGTCTGTGAAAGAAACTTATTGGAATATCTCTGAGGGTGAGATTTACCTGCATTTAGTTTCCTCCTATATTAGGCTTAGACTTTCATGTTTTTGTTTTATTTTGCTTGGTAATTTACTTTGTTCTGTCTGTCATTACTTGGAACCACTTAAATACTACTTCTTATATTTAATAAAATCACTTTTTACTTATTAATTAACCCAGAGAAAGTTTTAATTCCTGGGAGAGCAAACAGCTGTGCATATCTCAGTGTTATAGAGGGTGAACAAATTATGAGTTTTCACTGTATACCCTTTATAAAGAGTAAAACAGATTTATTTGGGGTTTGGATCTCATTGGGGTCTGGGTGTTGGAGACAGGAGCACTTCTTAGCTGTTTTCAGATGAGCCTGCAGCTTGTGTGGGACGTGGTTCAGGCCTGGATCTGTATTTGTAGCAGGCTAGTGAGTCTAGCACAACCAGGCAGGGCTCTGAAGTCCCAAGCTGGCAGGGAAAATGGACTTAGAGGTAGTCCCAGCACATCAAGAGGCAGTTTCCAAGGGGGGTTCTGTGACTTAATCTGTCACAGAGATAATCCCTGATAACAACAGGCTGGTGGTTATTATCCCTTCACTGGGGCCCTGGGGAATCTGCCATCTTCCTCCTGACCTTTGCTCTACATGAGGCCCCTGCAGCCTCCTAGGGGTTAACTGGCATTGGCCTTGATGGGCTGTGAGAGCTTCTCCCCTCCAGCTGGGAGGATTCTGTGATCCCTGGGAGAAGCCTCAAACTGCTGATCTGGCAGCAGACACAGATCGGGGGAAGTATGTGCAGCCCTGGCGGTTAGTGATATGCACCAACATGCAGGAGTCCTGGAATTTGCAAAGCATCTAAACTTGATGGAAGACCTCAGTCTGGATCCCCATACTGCTCTGACATTCTCAGCCCTTCTGTGTAAAGGGAATTCCTTTTCTGTGTTACTAACAGCCCTTTGGAGCATCAGAACTAACCATTCCAGGTATAATTTGGGGGTGGACGTGCAGATGGTTGGAGCTAAAATTTGAGATCTAGTTTGGCTACAAAGCATGGAAACATGAACCTAAGTCAGGTCTCTGCTCATATCCATGTTCTGGGAAGTGGCCAGAGGCCCTGCACTCCAGCAGTCATCTATAGAAAGCGACTGGCCCCGTCCTGTTTCATCAGAACATGTGACTGGCATTGGATTGTCAAAGGCCAGGTGACACCTGGCTGTCTAACCAGGCATGAGAGCAGGTAACTCTGTGTCTGCTGCAGGGAGCTCACAGTGCTTCCGTGGCACTGGGGTGATTTTAATGGGACTCTGATTTCAGCCCAAACTCTTCATTCAACTTTTTCCTGCAATGTTTGTGCATCTGGATCTGCTCAGCACCATGTGTGGGTGGGAACCTCTGCCCAGGGGTCTCTAAGGGAAGGTGGATGAATTTACCAGGCAACTGATGCAGCTTGTGACATTTTGGGGAAAGAGGAAGAATAGACCATCATGGGTTAAGAGTATTCCATTCCAAGCACAGTGACATGGGGCTGTTCCACACTTGGGGTATGTCTACACTGCAGCTGGGAGTGAGTTTCCCAGACTGGGCAGGCAGACAAGTGCTAGCTCTACCCAAACCAGGGTGCTAAAAGTAGCTGGGTAGCTAGTGGTAGCACATGCAGTGGTTTGTGCTAGCCGCTCAGGTATAAACCTGCTCAGACCCTGGGTACGTACTCAGCTACCCTGCGCAGCTACCTCTGCTACCCCAGCCACATTGCTATTGTTAGTGCACTATTTTTTTGAGGGGGTTAAAAGTAAAAATTGGAAAAACATAAAAAAAATATGAACATTTTCATTTTTTCACACGATTTTTTGAAAATATTTCACATTCTGGTTTCCCCTCCCGCCTTTTTTTCTATTTTCCAACCAAAAATGGGGGGAAATGGGGAAAAATTTGAAAAACAAATATTTTTCACAAGAGAATTTGAAAAGTGATTTAGAAATAATTTCAAAACATATTCACCCTTGTCATAAACAGATAGTTAAGGGTTAATGTCTCTTTTACCTGTAAAGGGTTAACAAGCTCAGTGAACCTGGCGGACACCTGACCAAAGGACCAATCGGGAGACAAGGTACTTTCAAATCTTGGTGGAGGGAAGTCTTTGTTTGTGCTTTTTGGATTGTTCTTTGTTTTCTCTTGGGGCTAAGAGAGGCCAGACGTGCAACCAGGTTTCTCCAATCTTTCTGAAATAGTCTCTCATGTTCAAAAATAGTAAGTACTAGATAGAAGGCGGATTAATCTTTATGGTTGTTTTCTTTATTTTCAAAAGTGTATTTTGCTGGAAGGATATTTTTTTTCCTCTGTTTGCTGTACTTGTATCTTAGTCTGGGGGGAGGGATTCCCTCTAGTCTATATAAGCTGAAGACCCTGTATACATTTTCCATCTTGGTTTTACAGAGATAGTTTTTACTTTTTCTTTCTTTAATTAAAAGCTTTCTTTTTTAAGAACCTGACTGATTTTTTCCTTGTGTAAGACAAGAGGATTGAGTCTGAACTCACCAGGGAGTGGTGGGGGGAAAGAAGGAAGGGGAATGGTTTATTTCTCTCTGTTTTAAGACCCATGGAATTTGGGTCTTGGGTTCCCCAGGGAAGGTTTTTGGGGGACAGAAAGTGTACCAAACACTATATTTTGGTTGATGGCAGCGTTATCAGATCTAAGCTAGGAATTAAGCTTAGAGGGGTACATGCAGGTCCCCACTTTCTGGACGCTAAAGTTCAAAGTGGGAATAAGACCTTGACAACCCTTTTTCACGTTGCTGTCTTCTGGGCACTGCTTCTAATAGGTAACCTCCAACTGTTGTCCACTGACCATCTACTATACATCTTAGATCTCACAATCACCTCCAAATATTTGAGCTCCCCCAAACATCCCCTGTCCAGCTCTTCTGCAGAGCTGACTCCATCCCAGGGTGAAATGTGCCCATCCACCATCCCAGGAAAATTCACTTCTGCACTTTCACAAAGTTGATCTGCAAAACTGCTCTGCCTTGTACCCCTAACAGATTTCCATTAAGGCCCTCTGCTGTTCGGCTTCCCACAGAGGTGTTAACATCTATTCTCAAGACTTTCTTTCTTTCCCACGTTTCTTTGGCCTTTTGCCCAGGTTTCCCCACTTGCCTAGATATATGGATTCCAGCTCCCACATGCTCAGAGGTCACTTCTGGATGCTTTTTCTCATCTGCCTTGTGTTCTTCCCCATCTGGCAGTGCCCTGGTGCCCATCTCTTAAGAGGGACAGCAGACTCTTAGAAGCATAGAAAGAGGATGGGGGTGTCAGTCAGAGCAGGACATGCAGAAGTGGCTGGAGCTGGTTGTGGAGCACAGGGCAAGTGGACACTAAGCAAGTCAGGACCCATGCAGTCATGTGGTAGGTGTTCTCTTGGTGTGAAACTCACCCTTGTGTACAGAGTCCTGAATGAGGCCCAGACCCCATCTGTGTTCCCTGTAAATCCAGAGGGAATTTCCCCCTAAGGGAGCTGGGTCCTTCTCACCAGGGACCGGAGACCAAGATGAAGACAAAAGATTCAGGCTCATCCAACATCCCAGGCTCCCTAATCACCCAGTGAGCTTTCACCCTGGCCCAGCTGTGCCTTTAGCCAGATGTTGTCTCAGTTTCCAGGCGCTGAGATGGGACAAGGGTGTGTGTGTGTTTCCTCTGTGATATGTTTAGACTCAAACAAGCAAACGAGGCCCCTTTTGTTCTCAATCTTGCAGCCCTAAATAAAGACACTGTGGTCAGAATGGGGAAGGGGGGTGGTGTAGTGCAGGAAATGGGGAGTGTTGATGAATATCAGACCTGAGGAGGGGACAGAGCAGCTCAGAGGAAGGCTACAGCATCTCTGCTGCCTCACCCCTACAGACCCCAGGAGGCCTGGGAGCAGGGAGAGGGTCTGGCTGGGGCATTCAACCCTTTGGAGCAGACAGGGGCAGATCAGAGCAGAGACAGGACGGTGCTTCACTTTTGCTGAAGTCAGACAGCGCAGAGGGTGCAGGTGGGAGCAGGGAGTGACTGCAGATTGTTCTCTCCTGACCCTGGCAGGGACAGATGCAACTGGGCTTTTTCCATCCTGATTGGTTCCCCACACCACCCTGATGATCCTGTTTCTGTGCCTCTTCCTGCCTGGTGAGTGTGCAGGAACCTTGTGCTAATTCATAGCAGGCTGGGAGGAAACAGAATCGAGTGTAGCCCCTGGCCCAGACTGTCAGAAAATCCTCTATAGTGGGAGAAAAATGGTAACAGTGTAAACACCGAGTGTGAGAGTTACTGGGCCAGAGCCCCAGCTAGTTTGAATGAGTGTCACTCCACTGGAGTCAATGCTGGTTTATGCCAGCTGAGAATCTGGCCCTATGGAAGGCTGAAGGGAAAGGCAGTTGCCAGGTCAACCAAGGTCTGTCAGAGTGACGGACCTGCCCTGACCCAGATCTAACGTCCTGCCTGGTTTGCTTCTTCTCCAAAACAGGAGTCAGGAATTTATTTCCCTGTCTGTCAAAGGCAGTTTGTGTCTCTGAAAAGGGACTTCAGAAAAGGGGGAGATTTTATCTCCAGCACTAACCACGTGGCACCTTTCTGTTCCCAGCGCTGAGTCCCAGCAGCCAGGAGACCTGCTTAGCTCCAGGTCAGTCTTTCTGTCTCTCTGTGTCCACACACACTCACTGCTTTAACTAGCTATCATGCCAGAAGGGGTTTGCATTGATAGAAAAGGCTTCCTGTTGCAGAAGATTATTATTAATTTTTATTATTACTGTGGCCACCGGATGCTCCTCTCAGGGATCAGGGCCCCAATTGCGCTAGGTGCTGCACACCCCTATGTGAAACTCTGGTCCGTGCCCCCGAAGAGCTGACAGTCTCACATCTGACATTATTCCCACCCACCCCCCCCATTACACAGTTGTGCTGAAATAAAAGCCTGCTCCAGAGACATTGCACAGGCTCCCCCGCAGCCCTTCAGTAGGGAGAACTCCTCCTGCACTGCCCTCAGACAGGTGTCAGTGGCTCTGGGAGCAGATAGTGGCTACAGGCAGCATAGACAAGGACATAAATCTGGCACGGTCTCTGTGAAAGGCCGTGAGACAAACTGGATGAGAATGGGATTTACCATTTTAGAGCCCTCTGCTCTATTCCCACCTCTGCACCCATGACCCTGTACAACCCTTTGTTTTCCATCCAAGGGGTGAATGACAGTGTCACCTGTACCATAGGGGCATGAGCTCTTAGCTAATACTAGGGGCTGTGAAGAGCACAGAGAAGTTACTAACACTCAGTGGAAGAGCTGGGCCTAGAGCTCAGGTTCTCCTGGCTCATAGCTGAGTGCCTCCCCCAGGCTCCAGGATGCCGTGTGGGGAGGCCCTGTAGGGAGTCCATCTTATACAATGGGTGACAGGCTGCCAAATTCCCAAGGAGTGAGTGACACTTGGCAGACTTGACAGAGCCAGTTAATGAGCTCTTTGGGGAGGTTTCCATTTGGGGAACAGTCATGTCCAATTTGACTAGTGTAGGGAGACTGGGCTCAGCCATCGCAGCCGCATTTCTCACACACTGAGTGTCACCTGGAGGAACTAACAGGCCCAGATTCTCCTTGTCCCCATTGCACAGGCCAGCTGAGCAGCAGTGGAGAGGAGTCAGACCCCACAGCTCACGGAGACACTTTTGGGCCAGACTCTGGGGATCTGAGCCCAGCCCTGTCTCCTCAGCTCTCCCCTTGCTGCATAGAGACTTTGGGCCAAACTCACCCCTGGGGTAACTCCTCTGCCTGCAGCACTTACACCAGGGGATACCCAGCTCTCTGCAGTGAAACCCAGCCTGCGCAGAGGAGCCAGCCCCAGGGCCAGGCAGCATTTAACTCCCCTGAACCCTCAGCACTGGGCGTGAGGAGGGCCCAGGTCTGGTGCTGCCCCAGATAAGGGGCAGCTGGGGGATTGTCACCCATGCACACAGCCTATCTCACACACCCTGCTCTGCCCACCAGACTGTCTGAAGGGTGCAGGGGTCTCCAGCACATTCAGGTCCCTGAGGGTGCTCTGCAGACAAGTTCCCTAGGGAGGCAGAGAAATCCTGGCTCAGGGCTTCCTGGGGCATTTTCACCCCCGTGGGGCTTCGACCTCAGTGCCAGGTGCCAGGGATCAATGAAATGATGGAGTAGGGAAACTCAGTGTGAAACTCGGAGCAAGAGCTAGAGTCCAGGGACCAGCTCCTCGGCTGGTGCAAACTGACAGAGCCGTATGGACTCCAATGGAAGGATACCAATTTACACCCACTGGGGATCTGCCCCCAGTGGCTGGCAGAACCGCTCTGTCTGTCGCTAGGAGGCACATCCCTGCGGAGGCTGCAGGTGTCTCTCCCACAAGGTGCGATTCTCTTTGCCCTTGTCCCACAGGCAGCACAAGAAGCAGCGGAGAAGGGGCGGAGCCGACCTGCACAGTTAACGGGCTATTGGTCTGTCACACCCTGATTATCAGAGCCCAACTCTGTGCTCCCAGCTCTGACCTCAGGGCATCAAGTTGAGGCCAAACTCATCCCAGGGCAGGTAACTCCTCCACCTGCAACAGAGTCACTCCCAGATGGGCTGAGCTCTGCTGGTGCAATTCCCCCAGGGCAGAGGGTCACCTCAGCCTTAGGGCATTGCTTATGTCCCATGTTCACCCTATCCTTGGCACACAGCAGGTTCAAAGGCCTCGTGCTGCCCTTTGCACAGGGCGGGGTCACCCCCATGGTGAACTGCCAGCCACACTGGAGAGGGGCGATAGGATCTTGGCTGCTCTGTCTGCTGCTGGCTTCTGAGAGGCCTTTGCTCCAAATCCCAGAGCAGCCTGAGCAAACTGGGCCGTCCCCTGCTCCTTCAACCCCTCACTCCTGGGGACATCAGGGGTCACTTTCCATAAGACTCAGCGAGAGCCACGCAGTAGGGACTTGCCTGTGGCTGCTTGGAGAAGCCATTCACAGCAAGGTTCTTTCCTAGGGCTGGATCTAACGCTAAAGCTGTTGGGAATTACAATCCCATCCATCGTAGTGGTTGTGACTGGGATGCTTTATCTGCTGGGAAAGAAAGGTGAGTATGAGAGTGAGGCCTCTGTACCCAGTGCGTCTGCGATTGGTGGAAAAAGATTATCAAAGACACAGTAAAATCTTATTTCTATGACGCTGGCTGGGGAGAAAGATCAAAGAGATTATTAAATGGATTATTATTGTGATTAATTATTTGTAGTGTGGTAGCACCCTGGAGCTTCAGATGGATCACAGCCGCGCTGTGCTAGGTGCTGTAAATTAATTATTAGGTGTGTTAGTGTAGTGTCCTGGAGCCCCAAGCAGGGATCGGACACTTACTATGTCCAGCGCTGAATAGATCAGTAATAAAGGGTAATAAATGGTCACATCTAAGACTCAGTGAGGGGTGTGTGTCTGGATGGAATATAGACCTGCAGGTACCTAGCTGCAGTTCAGGAAGGTATCCCCTCATCAGGAACGGCCCTTACACCTGTGCCCATGTGTAAGTGCTTTACTGAATCAGGGCCTAACAGCTCTGAAAACAGAGCTCTGGACACAGCTCTGTCCTGCCACCCTTTCCTCACACAGCGTCCCCAGTCCCAAGCTTTCACAGCACCCGAGTCACCCCAACAATCTCAAGACTGGCTTAAAACTCATGGGATTTCCAACAAGTCACCAGTGTGGGAGTCTCTGTATTTGCCTGGGGGATTTGATCTTAAAGGAGGGGTGTCTCAAATCACATTTTCAGGATTTTCTCCCAAACACAAGGGTTATAATTATATTTTTTAATGAAAGCTGAGTTTCTCACTAACTCCCCTGACTCTCAGACCTGGGGATTTACATAGAATGTGAAATGCTGTGAGACTCACACTATACCTGTGAGACACACGTGTCAAGTTTCTAATCAGTTGGGGGGCTGCTCCCTTCTGGATCTGCCCAGACTCCACCCCCACCCTGCTTCTTTCCATCTCCACCCCGCCTCTTCCCACTCCTGCCCCTTCCTACCCCCTCCCCACAGCACGCTGCTCCCTCACTCCTCCCCCTGCCCCCAGTGCTTCCCAATGCCGCAAAATAGCTGATCTGTGTCAGTCAGTAGGCACTGGGAGGGAGGGGAAAGCACTGATGTGTGGGGCCTGCTGGCAGGCATGACATACTTGGGGGAGAGAAAGGGGTTGATAAGGGGCAGTCAGTTGGTGCCCGCGTTGGAAGAATTGGGGACACGGCTCCCAGGGGCAGTCAGCGGGGCTGGTGGAGGAAAGAGCTGGGATAGGCCATGGCGACAGAGCTCTACATCAATGTGATGATGAACTGAGGCCATGTCACTCAGTTTCCATCTCTCTTTCTCTCTTCCTGTGCCCCCAATGAATCATGTCCACTTCTCTGATCACATTGTGTCACTGCCTCCAGTTGTGTCTCTACTGAGGAATCAAAGGTAGGAGGAAATTGTTCCCTCTCTCATTGAGTTTTCTTTCTGGGTATCTTCTCCCTGCCTCACAGAAGAGCTGGTGGTAGCTCCAGCATCTAGGCTGAACTCAGCTCTCCTGAGACGGGGGGTTTCAGTCTGTTTTCTCTGGAGGAATTTTTGAAAAGCCCAGGGCAGGACAAACTCCCTGGTTGGGATGGGATCTGGGATTAGGAGAAGATGCTTTAAGGAAGGGGTTTGCCAGCAGCATGTTCCCATTGAATTCACCAGCAGCAGAGTGAGCACATTTCAAAGTTGGTCCTGGGTGTGTGAAAGAGGTCGGGGCTGGTTGGTCACAAAGCGACACCAACTGACCCAGCCAGTTCCCTAGAACCGGGTCTGTTCTTCTGGGGTGGGGCTGGGAGTGGCCGGGCCTGGCTGGTAGCCAAGGGTCTCCTGTTCCTCCAGCTGCAATGGGTAACACCCAATGTTAGCTTCATCGGCTGCAGCTGGTTTAGTGCCAGGCTTGACGCGTCCACACACAGACTTGCCCCGAAACACCCACAGATGGTTCCCTTGCAGCAGGTGTGATTTCGGTGGAGGTCTGAGCATGGGGCGGCCATAGCTGGGGAGAGCTGGGAAGCAGGAGCTCCTGTAGGGATTGAGAGCAAGGAGTATGTATGAACAACGCGATGAGCAGCGTGGCCCAGGGGGACCAGCTCATTGCGCCCCAGGCTGCCCCCAGTGCCAGGGGAGCTGCGAAGTGCTGCTAGCTCACTGTGTGCCCACCACCCAGTCAGGGGGCTCTGAGGGACCCCTCCCCCACCCACCATACACAGAGACCCTGCAGGGACCCCTCAGGCAGTCTGTAAGGGTCGCTCCCTATTGCTCTGCAGCCAGAACCTGCCACTCGGGTTCCCTCCGACTCCTGCTCTGTCTCTTCTGCAGCCCTCTGGATCAGCTGCCACTCTTTTGAGGGACATGAAGCCCATATGCCTGTTTTAAACCCTGCCTGGCCCATAATGGCCTCATGGCCCCAGAGCTCAAAGACGGTTCTTCAGCTGCACATTGCCCTGAGAGGAACTCCAGGAAATCTACACAGCCCCAGTCCAGATGGGCATGATAGGGAGGGGGGAGCAGCCAGGGAGTACATGGGCTGACCAGCTGCACACAGAGCAGGAAAGGTGTATGGGGAGGCTAGAGGCAGTTTCTAAGCTCTGCCAGTGTCTGGCCCCACCTGGCTTCCCAGTGCAGTGACTCTTCCAATAAAGCTTGTGGGGGCAGAGGACAGGAAGGGCACGACACACAAAGCATCAGTACAGGGAGCCCCTCCCAGACACTAGCTGTGCCCTGCCTGCCTCCTGCAACCCTCCCACCTGTACAGCTCTAAGTAGCTGCCTCTCCCCAACATTCTCTCCCTCCCTCCTCCTGCCATATGATACCAGCGTTGGCCCCCAAACACCCCACCCTGCCCTCCTGAGATGTAGAAGCTGGTTAGCAGACAGGGCGAGAAGTAAAGGGGCCAGGGACGTGAAGTTAAATTTTCACCCTGGGCAAAGACTTTAGAGTTGAGCCTTGACAATGAATGTTCAAATTTCCAGCACGGACACATTGTGAGCAGACATGGGCAAAAATCCAGTTTTATTTGAAAAATATGCAAAGAAACTGAGTGTGAGCTGAATGGAGATGTAAGGTTCTAGAAGGAGAACCAGCCATGGGGAGAAATCTACTTACAGCCAGATCTCTGAAAACAGAAAGAAAACACACGGCATCACTGACACTCCCTGTCCTTGTTACTCTCCGCAGGCAATGAGTCCGGCGCAGCACCAGCAACACTGCTGAAGACCATATTGAATGTAAGAGCTTTTGGAAAGTGTTGGGGTTACTGCAATCAGGTAAACATGAGAGAGAAATGCGGGGACTGGGAGTAAATGTGTTAATTGGTGGGGGACGGACAGATCCCAGATCAGACTTTCTGGCCAGCCAAGAATTAGAACAACAAACTGCCTGTGATCAAAGTGAATGAGGAGAAAGAGTTCTTGAGGTATCAGGGTTCGTGCATCTGAGTCCCTGAGGTTCCTTTGTCCCACCCTTTGCCTGTAATCCCCAGTCCTGCATTGCTATGGCTTAGGGGACTGAGCCAAAGTGTTACCACTTCCTGTCCTTCATAGAAAGGGCACATTCCAGGGAAAGCTCCCATTGGAAAGTGTCCCACCCCCTCCACTGAGAGCTGGGTCTGCCCAGTGCTGACCAGTCCTTCCTGCTTTGTGCAAATGTGGACCAGGGTGTGATAGCTGTTGTGTATTTGGTTGTCATAGTCTTTGTTCCCATGGCAACTGAGTTAGATTATTAGGGGATAGCCTAGCCTGCTTCGGCTGGTTAGGTGAGCTCTGTGTGTGTAAATAAATGGTAGTTTTGTTAGCTGTCTGCTGTCTGGCCTAAGTAATTTATTCGTAAACCTGCTGCCCCCAAGGCTATAACAACAGCACAGCAATGAGTCCCAATAGACTGTGGCTTGGTGCCCAATAGGTGATACCCATTGGCTGTATTGTGAGACCCAAGGCTGAAGGCTGAGATATGTACAAGGGAGATGGACTGCCCCACTGCAATCTGCTCCAATCAGAAAAGGGTTAAAAGCAGCTGAGGGAGTCTGGCTGGGTAGTCAGCCACAGATGTAGCTGCACCCAATTAGGGCACATCTGGCCCTGATAAAAGGGAAGGCTGAGAGAGGTGAAGGAGACTCTTGCTCCAGCTGGAGCGCAGAGGAGCCCAGACTGCCTGGAAGGACAAGCAGGGTTGTCATAAACAGATAGCTAAGGGTTAATGTTTCTTTTACCTGTAAAGGGTTAACAAAGGGAACCAAACACCTGACCAGAGGACCAATCAGGAAACTGGATTTTTCAAAGTCAGGGAGGGGATTTTTTGGGGTCTGAGTCTTTTTGTCTGTCTCTCAGCTATGAGAAGCTTTTTTCTATCTTCTAATCTTCTGTTTCCAACTTGTAAGTACAGGTAGAAAAACAATATAGGCTTTTATGTTGTTTTGGGTGTATTTACATGTGTGTAACTTGCTGGAATGTTTCAAATTGGATATCTTTTTGAATCAGACTGTTTATTCATATTTTCTTATAAGCAATAGCCCCGTATTGTCATCTGGTTACAGAAAATACTGAGTTACTGCAGAGAATTCTTTCTTGGGTGCTGGCTGGTGAGTCTTGCCCACATGCTCAGGGTTTAGCTGATCGCCATGATTGGGGTCGGGAAGGAATTTTCCTCCAGGGCGGATTGGCAGGGGCCCTGGAGGTTTTTCGCCTTCCTCTGCAGCATGGGGCATGGGTCACTTGCTGGTGGATTCTCTGCAGCTTGAGGTCTTCAAACCACAATTTTGAGGACTTCAATAACTCAGTCATGGGTTAGGGGTTGTTATAAAAGTGGATGGGTAGGGTTCTGTGGCCTGCCTTGTGCAGGAGGTCAGACTAGATGATCATATTGGTCCCTTCTGACCTATGAATCTATGAGTCTATGAGAATATGTTTATGTCTTTTTTCTTTCTTTTTTATATAAAGCTTTCTTTTTAAAACTCGTTTGAGTTTTTCTCTGGTTAAGGAGAAAGGAAAGACGGGGGGAGGGGAAACACTATGCTCTGTGTTTAACTCTCCTAGTGTCCCAGGGCAGGAAGAAGCTAAGGGGGAGGAGAGATAGAATCTCTTCTGTTTCCTTGTATTTGGGGTTTGTCTCTTTGGGAAATAGAGGAGACATGCTTCTTGGTATTGTGATGTAAAGAGATTGCATCAATACTCCCAGGTTAGCCCAGAGAGGAAAGTCTGGGTGGGAGAGAGAGAGGGAAGGGAAGTGGGTTATTTCCCTTTGTTGTAGGCTCAGGGTTTCTGAGTCTTGGGGGTCCCTCCAGGGAAGGTTTTGGGGAGACCAGAGGGGGCCAAAACCCTGGAAATTTTGGATGGTGGCAGCGAGATCAGATCTAAGCTGGTAAATTGAGCTTAGAGGGGTTCATGCTAGGCACCCAGATTTTTGGACGCTAAGGTCCAGATTTGGGAAGAGGCTTATGATAAGGGTACCTGAGACAAAGCAGTGCAGGAGAAGGGCAGGCAGAGCTGGGGAACTCTGGCCTAGCGAGTCACAAGCTTGAGGCCTTGCTAAAGGCCAGGGGAGGTACTAGGGCTGCAGGGAGGCAGCTGGGGCTACAAAGGCAGAAGGTCCAACCCCTTTGCCAGTGATTAGGGGACATTACAGAGTGTGGTTTGCCTTTGAGAGAAGGGGCTAGATGATGACTGGCGCTAGTCACTGAGGCAAGGTGAGTATCAGGGGTTGGGTTAGGGGAGATGCAGAGTATGGGGGGGCTGCTGTGGGACTGCACCCCAAGATAAGGGGCATTAGGGTCTGGGAGGGACATGGGACCAGAGGTGGTGGAGACAACAGGGCAGGTAACTTAGGGGGAGGGGATATTTTTGTGCCAGGGTGTGTAAGGTTGAATGTATAAATAGAGAAAACACTTGTGTTGGTGTCACTAGGCATAAATCTAGGTAACTCGGGAAAATGGAAGTGTCGATAAAGCCCTCCTGCTCAGGGCTCAATGAACCATTGTTCCTCCATGTTTAACACTTTGCGTAACCTAATGTGCTAATAGCTGTAAAATGTAATGTCAGCAGTTAGTTTTCTGATTGTAACAGCCAGTTCCCTGCTGTAATACACTGGAGCTAAATTGAAGCAAATTTCAAAGCCACTCTTAGATACAGCGTACATGTCTCTGCAGTAGAAAGGGGAGAGAGAGGGGGAAGACAAAGAAATGTGTGAGAAGAGAATGCTGCAGCCGGACAGAAAACGGAGGGGAAACAGGGGATTGCTAGTCAGCAAGAAAAGTTCTCACGGGGTATAAGGGAACAGACTGCTTGTTTTAGCTGTGCTTGTTTTGAGGCGTCAGTCTCCCTGCACCGCTTTGAGATCTCAAATAAACTTGGTTTTCTTCTCCACCCTGGTGTGTTTAATGGCATGGCACACCGGGTGACGGACCCGCCCCCCCCGCTGTTGCTTGGCCTCAGGCACTTTGTGCTGGCAACACTTGTTTAAAAAAACCCTAAATGTGTAAAGTGCTTAGAGGTGCTGAGGAGGAATTCGTGTCCCAGACCAGATGGAGATTTTGCCCCCTAGGAAGCACAACCTGCTGGGCCTGTTCCACTTAATTATAAATTAACCCAACAAATCACTAAATCCTCTACAGAAAGAACGAGGAGTACTTGTGGCACCTTAGAGACTAACAAGTTTATCTGAGCATAAACTTTCATGGGCTAAAGTCCACTTCATCAGATGTATGCAGTGGAAAATACAGTAGGAAAATATACGTGTGTGTGTATATATACACACACACAGAGTGTAGTAAGTGAAGGCCCTGATCAAGGCCCAGTATGAGGCCTGAGGCCTGAACTAAAGTAATGGTCAAGACTTAGCTAAAAAGCAAAGTCAAGCTGTGAGCTGGTAGCCGGCCTGGTTCACTGAAGCTGGCAAGGAAAGGGCTGATGTTGCATAAACATATATTCACCTAGCATACTGAAGTATAAACATAGTACCAGAACACTTTATATGGGAACATTCCACAGATAAGAAAGAACAGGCTGACCCATCCCAATGACAGGGGCAAAAGGGTAAAATGACGGATAGAGTTGTTTTGATCGAACCAACATGTACAAGGTGAGAGGCGGCACCTTAATACGTAGAGGGGTTGTACCTTACTGCGTAAAGGGGTTGCTCCTCAATACGTCAATAGTGATGTGTAACTTGTTTGTACCTGTGTATAAGAATGCTTCCCTGGGGTGGTGTCTGGGTCCGGCTGAGGGGGCAGTGGAAAGTCCCACCACTGACTGAGCCGAGTCCATTGACCGTGGGTACATATTTGTAGTATTCCATGAATTAGGCTAAGAAACCTGCAGGGAACTACTACTGTATCCAATATGGCAATAAACCTGGATGACGTGCCTTCGTACCTTACTAGACTCTGTGGTCCTTGCGGGTTCTCTTCGGGTCTGCTGTGTCAGCTATCTGCAGAGCTTGGGGCTGCACAAGAGGAAACACACGCATGCAGCCGAGTGATACCAACATTGGAGAGAGCAGAGCACCACACCGGTATCATCTGACAACACAGAGAACATGAAAAAATGGAGGTGGCCATACCAACTCTTAACAAGACCAATAGATTAAGATGAGCTATTATCAGCAGGAGAAAAAAACTTTTGTAGTGATAATCAGGATGGCCTGTTTCAAACATTTGACAAGAAGGTGTGAGTAACAGTGTGTGTGTGTGTGTGAAAAAAAAAATAATTCCCCTCTCACCCCTATGGGTGGTGTGTGTCTTCCTCAACCTCGGGTCCTCTACCAGAGGCCTGGGAGTTCGAGAGTTCTGCACAGTATCTTAGCTGTTCCCAGCACTGCACTCTTCTGGACAGAGAGCTCTGATGTTGTTCCTGGGATCTGTTGGAGCCACTCATCCAGCTTAGGAGTCACAGCCCCGAGTGCTCCTACCACCACTGGGACCACTTTGGCCTTCACTTTCCACATCCGCTCTAGTTCCTCTTTCAGGCCCTGGTACTTCTCCAGCTTCTCATATTCCTTCTTCCTGATGTTGCTGTCACTTGGCACTGCTATATCTATCACCGCCTCTGTCTTCCGGTGCTTGTCTATTACCACGATGTCTGGTTGATTGGCCAGTACCTGCCTATCCGTCTGGATCTGGAAGTCCCACAGAATCTTAGCCCTGCTATTCTCCACAACCTTCTGTGGAATCTCCCATCTGGTCTTGGGAGGGTCTAGCCCATACGCTGTGCAGATGTTCCTGTACACAATGCCAGCCACTTGGTTGTGCCGTTCAGTGTATGCTGTTCCTGCCTGCATCTTACATCCTGCCACTATGTGTTGGACTGTCTCTGAGGCCTCTCTGCACAGTCTGCACCTTGGGTCCTCTCTAGTGTGGTAGACCCCTGCTTCAATGGATCTGGTGCTCAGTGCCTGTTCCTGTGCTGCTATGATCAGTGCCTCTGTGCTATCTTTTAGTCCAGCCCTTTCCAGCCACTGGTAGGATTTCCCAATGTCGGCCACCTCAGCTATCTGTCGATGGTACATCCCATGCAGGGTCTTGTCTTGCCATGGCACTTCTTCTGCTTGGTCTTCCTCCCATGTCTGCTGCTGCCTCAGGCATTCTCTCAGCAGCTCGTCTTTGGGGGCCATCTTACTGATGTACTCCTGGATGTTCCGGGTTTCGTCCAGGACAGTGGCTTTGACGCTCACCAAGCCCCGCCCGCCTTCTTTCCGGCTGGTATACAGTCTCTGGGTGTTGGACTTGGGGTGGAAACCTCCGTGCATTGTGAGGAGCTTCAGGGTCTTCACATCGGCAGCCTCCATGTCCTCCTTTGGCCAGCTCACTATACCGGCAGGGTATCTGATGACCGGCAGGGCGTATCTGTTGATGGCGTGGATCTTGTTCTTCCCACTGAGCTGGCTCTTCAGGACTTGTCTTATCCTTTGGTGATACTTGGATGTTGCAGTCTTCCTTGCCTCCTCATCGTGGTTTCCATGTGACTGTGGGACGCCAAGGTACTTGTAGCTGGTCTGTATGTCTGCTATGTGGTCCGCTGGTAGTTCCACCCCATCAGTCTTGACTACCTTCCCTCTCTTCACTACCATCCGGTCACACTTCTGCAGTCCGAATGGCATCCCAATATCCTCACTGTAGATCCGCGTCAGGTGGATTAGCAAGTCGATGTCTCGTTCATTCTTAGCATACAGCTTGATGTCATCCATGTAGAGGACGTGGCTGATGGTAGTTCCACTCCTGAACCTGTACCCGTATCCAGTCCTTGTGATTATCTGGCTGAGGGGGTTTAAACCTATGCAGAACAGCAGCAGGGACAGTGCATCACCTTGGTATATGCCGCACTTGATGGCCACTTGTGCAAGCTGCCTTGAGTTGACTTCCATAGTCCCATTGAGTTCTTGAGGAAGGTCCTTAGTGTCCTGTTAACTTTGTATAGCACCAGACATTCACAGATCCACGTGTGCAGCACTGAGTTGTAGGCTTTCCTGTAGTCTATCCAGGCTGTGCTCAGATTGGTCTGTCTAGACCTTGAGTCTTGGGCGACTGCTCTATCTATGAGCAACTGGTGTTTTGAGCCTCTGGTGTTGTTCCCAAGGCCCCTCTGAGCTGTGCTCATATGGTCCTGTAGCTTGGCAGCTATGATGCCTGATAGGACTTTCCATGTTGTGGGGAGGCAGGTTATTGGCCAGTTCTGTTCCCTTGCAGGGGTCTTTCATGATCAGCACTGTCCTTCCTTGTGTTAGCCAGTTTGGGTGGGAGCCTGCTGCTAGGCGTTCATGCACTGCTGTTAGTTTCTTTAGCCAGTAGGTGTGGATCATGTCTGGTCCAGGTGCTGTCCAGCTCTTCATGTTCTTGACCGCTGCTGGATGTCTTCTACTGTGATGGTGACTGGTTTCTGTTCTGGGAGATTGCTGTGCTCTGTTCTCATGTCCTGCAGCCACTTTGCACTGGTGTTATGAGTCTTCTCTTTCTCCCATATGTTCTTCCAGTACTGTTCAGTTTCTGCTGTTATTGCACTGCAGTTGGGAGTACAGCTTGGATGGTTCTTTGGAGAACAGGGCATTTACTTTTTTGGCTTCTGCTTCTCTAGTGTATCTCCTTAGCCTGGTAGCCAGTGCCATGAGCCTTTGTTTAGGAGTCTCTAGGGCTTCAGATGGGGTCAGACCCTTGTATTTTTTCAGTAGCCAAGTCTTATCCTTAATCTCTACACCCTTCTGTAGTTCCACCAGCTGACTAACTTCTCTCTGAGTCGCCTTGATCTTGTTCTCCAACCTCATTTTCCAGGGTGGGCACATATTGTTCTTCTTGATCGTGTAGCCAAGCATCTCCAGGATTACAGAGGCTGATAGTGTATACCAGTTCATTGGTTTGAGTTATGGTGGTAGTAGGGATTGTCACAAGGGCTCTATTGGCATCTTCTAACATACTATCTGATAGTACTTCTCCACTGAGCCTTGGTAATTGGTCTCAAGGATTGACTGTAGCTAGTTTCTCCATGATCTTATGCCTCATATCAGCTGCTGTGCTCTGCAATGGAGGGGGTGGCAGTGAAGTTTCAGCTGTGGGCTGCATATCCATTTGTTCTTCCAGGTCTTCTTGAGTCTGGGATGTAATTTGGAGTTGGTCTATCTCAAGCTGTGAGAGCAACTTCCTCTTTACTATGTTGAAGCATTGGGTAACTAGCTGTTTCTCAGTAAGTGTGGATGTAGGTTTTTTGTCCATCCATAGTCCCCTCATACATCCCCTCTCATTAGGTCTACTGTTGTAATATCATTCCATCAATTCCAGGTTCTCTTGTCTCGTCCATGAATGGTTTGTTCCAGTAGACCACTTATCATCAGATTGTCCTGGTTCCTCAACATCTGGAGCAGACCTTGTTAATCCAGGCAACGTCCAAGCCAGTATTACTCTCCTAGTTCGTGTCACTCTCATATTTGAGGTAGGCAGGTGAAGTGTTAGGGGGTCTTTTGCCCAAGGACCCCTACTGGAAAGTTGGGTACCAATCAGGATTTGAACCCTGGTCTCTTGTATCAAAGGGCGGTGCTCTTAACCACACACACACACACTATTTTCCACTGCATGCATCTGAGGATGTGGGCTCATTCTTTCTGTTGATATAGACTAACAGGGCTACCACTCTGAAACCTAAATCCATAACCTAGTTTGAGAATAGGGTTTTGGGGGTTTTTTTCAGTGAAATATTTTGATACAAATAAAATTTTCTTTAGTTTTTCTCAATATTTTCTATGGGAAATTTCAACTTTTCAGTAAAATATCAAAAAATGAAATCATTCAACTGAAAAAGGAAATATTTTGATTTAAAATGGTGCAAGAGTGCCTTGTGGGAGTTGTAGTTCAGGTGCCTCCTGCTCCTGGTCTCCTCTTTGAGCCGGGCTCTCTGGATCTCCCAGGATGCACCACCTTCTCCCCTCTTGGTGATGGCAGGCAGTTCATCATGGGAGTCCCTGGCTGTGGTGCATCATAGGAGATAAAATCCAGTCACGCAGCCCTGCCTGTGGAGGAGACTATCAGCACAAGGCCATTGAACTACAAGTCCCATGCAGCAGCTTGGTAGTATTTTGAATCAAAATATTTCTGGGTTTGACCAAAATATTTCAGGATTGGTGCACGTTTATTCAGAGCTGACTCTGTTTCTGACAAAATAGCTCTGATGAACATCCAGACAATTTCTACTGAACATCTTCAGTAGCCATATAAATCCTTCTGTTCCTGTATCCCCTAGCAACCCTGCTCAGGGTCAGGCTCCATTTGCTCAGGGCTGCCTATGGGGGAGCCCTGCCCTGGCTAGAGGAGAGGTGGGAGCAGTGGGGTTATAATTCATGTTCAGTGAAGTGCTATCCCTTAAGGGCATTTACATGCAAGTGACTGTGTGTAACTATCATTCTCTTCCCAGATGCCTCAATGAGGTGGCTGAGATGCTCCAGGGTGAGCTGCAGCTTTTATTAATGACAAAGTGAAGTGATAAAAAAGAGTGATTGGTTTGCCTGTTCCAGCTCGGCAGTGACCCATGGGCTTAGAATGTGGATTTAGCCAGGATTCCCAGGCTTCAGGTTGCGTCTGTTACCACGTCTCACTGCTGGGGCCTCAGATAACAGAGGAGGTAGCTGCCTCCCATAACTAACATAGCTAACAGCTTAGCCTGGAGAGTCAGGCCCCACCCCGCCATGGAATGACACACATCCAAGTAAGAGGAAAACATCCTTCCCAAACTCCACATCACAGCAATAGAGGAGATTCCTCCATGGCCTGAATATCTATCTGGCTACAGAGGGGCTTTCTCCCACCAGCCTCTGCAATCAGATAAACAACCAAGGCAGAGATGTTCAAGGTTAAATGTTCCTACGAAAACTCCTGGGAACTGGAAATTCAAAGCCCCAGGTGGGTTTGAAAACCTCCTTCGAAATGTTACCCATCTGTGAATCGACTCTTGTGAGACGGAGCCTATTAGTGAAACTCCAGCACCACAATAAGCCTCCCACAGGGGAAGGAAGAGAGGCAAGGGATGAAATCCTGGGAGGTTCCCGTTGACTTCTGTGCTGGGCAGGATTTCCCCCAATGGGTTTGGATGCGATGTAGGTGTCAGTGGGGCGTGCACAGGCTCACACTGCTAGCAGAAGCTGTGCAGTGGTGCACACACCCTCGGTACCACATTAGTGGCAGGGAAAGCTGCTAAGATAGAGCTTCCTTCCCCCATTGCTTCCTTATGATAATTATTTATCAAAAGGTTATTAGCGTAACCCTTCTGCCAGGTGGAGTGAGCTGCAACAAGGGCTGAGTTCAATTTCTAGGAAGTCATTTTCAACAATACAACACAGAACCAGCTCGAGCCCCCTTGGACAATTACACACCACCCTTGGGTGCCTCTAAGAGGAAAAACATCCCCTCTCGCAGCACAGAGTCTGAGTGTATTGTGACAGACCCAGGACAGTTGGGTACAGTAAAGCAGTAGAAGGCACTGGATAAGCAGTTTTCTGTTCCCTGAATAGCCAAAATAAAAACTACTCCAGGCTGAAGTGGACACCTGACTGCAATTAAGGCCCCACTCATTGTTTAGAAGCTCTCCCTCCCTCCTCTTCCTCCTCCCTCAGTGTCAGGGGAAGGAGCCAGAAGAGAGGAAGTGCTGCTGGAAGACTGGGTAATAAAAACACCGACAAGCCATAGGGAAGGGAGTCCTGTGAAGGAGGTGTTGAAGGGGTGGGGGCTCAGGGAAATGTGGTGAAGGGAAAGCTGCTAACAGCTGCTGCCACCAAGGTCCCTGGGCTGGAACCTGCAGTAGAGGGAGGACCTGGGTTCTCCCCAACTAGGGTGACCAGACCGCAAGTGTGAAAAATCAGGAAGGGGGTAATAAGAGCCTATACAAGAAAAAGCCCCAAATATCAGGACTGTCTCTATAAAATTGAGACATCTTGTCACCCTACCCCCCCAATGTGCTACAGAGACATGCCCTGAGAGTAACCTGTTCCTATTAAGCTGAGGAGTCACAAGAGACTGTGAGAGTTCTCCCACCCATGCCCTTGCTGGCCTATGATGAAAGTGGCTTGGTAGGCCTTCCCTCTAGAGAGAGAAGGGCTACGCTGAGGGTCACAGTGACCCTCTGAGGCTAGCACAATCTGCCTAGAAGTGATGGACCCACAGAGCTTTGTCACAGTAGAAAAGAAATTTTTAATGAAAAGCAGGGGAGTAACTTGGGAAAATGCTGCAAGCAGGACTCAAACATAAAACCATGAGCAAAACACCTGTCCTAGGGTACGTTGGGCAGTGTCTTTTGCCTCAGGCTCTTGAGTCCAACAACCAAAAGTTCCTTTAATGTGCCCCTCCCTTCACCACACTCCACTCACAGTGGTTGTCCTTGGTTGGAGAAGACCCAGAGTTCAGAGATGCAGGTGTGTGAGTTCACCTCTCATAATAAAGGGTAGGGATGGCTCAGTGGTTTGAGCATTGGCCTACTAAACCCAGCATTGTGAGTTCAATCCTTGAGGGGGCCATTTAGGGAACTGGTGTAAAAATCTGTCTGTGGATTGGTCCTGCTTTGATTAGGGGGTTGGACTAGATGACCTTCTGAGGTCTCTTCCAACCCTAATCTTCTATGATTCTAACAGAGGGTGGGAAGAAAGCATCTTTCTTGCTCCGCCATCTGGGCCCTTGCTCTGGGGCTGCTCACTGCTCCACCAACTACCTGACTCCATTGGCCACCTGCTCACTGCTCCACCGGACATCATCAATGTACATCCTCATTTGCTGCAGCCACCTGCTTCTTTACTGTGATCTCTGCAGGTCTGTCTCTTGACCCTCCACCCAGCTCTCAGTGATGATTGTCAGTGCTTAGAAGAGGAACCTCACTGCTGAAACAGGCTTTGCAGAAAAGCTGTCCCACAACAGATGATTTCAGCTCTAGCAAATCCTCTAGGGGGAGGGATAGCTCAGTGGTTTGAGCGTTGGCTTGCTAAACCCAGAATTGTGAGCTCCATCCTTGAGGGGGCCATTTAGGGAACTGGAGTTAAAATCTGTCTGGGGATCAGTCCTGCTTTGAGTGGGGAGTTGGACTAGATGACCTCCTGAGGTCCCTTCCAACCCTGATATTCTATGAACAAAACAACTGACTCTTAATGGAGCCTTGATTAGCTCCATCTTTGAACACTGGGGAGGAGTAATCAAACCATGTCTAGCACTCTTGGGCAGAGTAACCCACCTACCAGGCAGAGGTGACTCCACCTGCTCTTCTTCTTCATGGTGAGTTCAGTTAGTTGAGGGTGACCCCCTCAGTCAGGGCAGGATAAGCACAGTTCTGCCACCCTTTACTCAGACAATAAAGATAACAACATTTCATCCCCCCTGCATTCAGTACTGCAGTGATTTGTAACCAAACACCAGGCAAAGTTGTTTCCTTGACAACAGGGCTCTCTCTGCTCAGACCTGGGCAGAGTGAGTATGTTCATATAAATACAATCTGGTTCTGAAACCTTTTCCCTTCCCCAGCTCATCACTAGCTGCCAGGGGAAAGCTCATTCAGACTTGCTTACATTGCCAATGAGCGATAACCTGGGTGTATTCCCTATCCTCTTGTACTGCAAGGGAGGAATTTGGGTCACTGAAGTTCTGTCCTTTTATTATTATTTTTAATATGTAACATTTTATGGAGCATTTAAAGCAGTGTCACAAAGTGAAGAGCTGTGCGCTGCTATCATGGCGGGATGCTGGTCTCCTCGGAGTTAAGGCCGAAGTTAGCATCCTATTATCAGCCTGATTTTCTTACACAGCCTTACCTTCTACAAAACCAGCCCTGCGGCTATCAAAGTTTCATTCTCAAGTCTCATCACTGAGGAAATTTTGTCTTGAAAGCTTGAGCCAAACACCAGAAAGGATCTCAGAGAGATGGAATCTCCTTCACTTTCCAGAGATTTTCCTAGTATTACGTTGGCTGCTCTTATACTAACCAACACTGATTTATCTCTTTGAACTTTTAGTAAATGACTCTAGAACAGGGTACTACTTACAGAGATATTTATGACTTATTTTAAATGAATTCAGACATTGATTGAACCCTCTCAAAATTGTATGTATTGGTCCCCCTTTTGACCTATGCAACTGGCCAATATTTGGAGTCTTGTGGGTTGTTCTGTTGAGAGGAGAATGTGATGACAAAGTCAGGTATGTTGGTTGATGCAATCCCAATTATTTATAATGACTCAACAGAGTGCTGTTTCCCAGCCACTCTCCAGCAAAAAATTGCATAGAACTGTTATAAATGTCGCCCTTAATAACATCAGTGTTTCAAATATGAAACTGGATGGACAAAACTACACTGTCTGCAGCACAGAAGAATCCTTATTTCAGATAATAACACCCCATCACAGGGAGAACCTGGCACTGCCTCGATGGGGCTGGCATGGAGAGAGGGAGAAGGGATCCTCTGCCCAGCTGGCAGGTGGCAGGCCAAAGCCCATCCGTCCTAACTGGAGGGAAGCAAAGACCAGACCAAGGCTGCGGAGTGGGGTGGGGTTTATGTAGGAATTGGGGCCATTGGTGTTTCCCAGTCTATATGTTCATTGTCACTGAGCCAGGACCGGCGCTAGTGTTTCTAGCGCCCTAGGCGCATGGCATTTCGCCGCCCCGCGCACTGGTCCCACAGCTCTGGTGGACCTGCCGCAGTCATGCCTGCAGAGAGAGTCTGCTGGTCCGCGGCTCCAGTGGAGATGCCACAACCATGCCCGCGGGAGGTCCACCGGAGACGTGGGAGCAGCGGACCGTCTCCAGGAATGCCTGCGGCAGCTCCACTGCAGCCGCAGGACCAGGGGACCCTCTGCAGGCACGACTGCGGCAGGTCCACCGGAGCCACCTGCTGCCCCCCCCTCGGCAAAATGCCTCCCCCCAATAATCCTGGCGCCCTAGGCAATTGCCTAGGCCGCCTAAATGGAAGCGCCGGCCCTGCATTGAGCCCTGATGTATGTTCAGCAGTGCTGTCAGACAGACATTTCTGGCTTCATTTCTCAGGCTTTAGACTGTTTTGGCAGAAAAGTAACATCGCTGTGTTTCATCTTAAAGCATCCACCACCCCAGAGGCAAGAGACACCGATATATGTGAACATTGCTGTGCAGCGGGACAGATGTCATTAATGCTCCACTTGCTGAAATGCAGGACTCATCAGTGTGCAGCTGCATCACAGAACCACAGAAAATCAGAGGCAACTGTAGGGGCCTTGCAGCAAGGAAGTGGGGATCCTTCTCTGTGGCCACAGCTGGACAATGCACAGCACTCAAAGTGCTGTAGGACATTGGAATATTCTTTGCGTGAATGCAGCCTGTTTTCCTTTTGGAAAAAAATGTTTTTTTTCTGAATAAAATTGGGAAAAATGTGTAGTTTCTGTGACTCTGTTAAATGCCTTGTTGGTTTGTAGGGACATTATAAAATTTAAATATCAACCACTAAGTATTTGTCACAAACTATGGCTTCATGAAACTGTGTTTGTTCCCCTCAGCCAGACACTGCAGCCGTGACGTTGCAAGAGAAGATCATGAGAGAATTTATCTCCCTGGAAAGCAGTGACTGCGTGAAGCTATTACATTGTTGTAGTGTGTGATCCATGTACCTCTGGAGGCTGACTAGCAGAAGGTCTGGGGTACACAAGGGTTACAAGGCTCCCTAGGTCCGGGATTTACATTTAGGAGAAGAACATAAGAGTGGCCATACTGCGTCAAACCAATGGTCCATCTAGCCCAGTATCCTGTCTTCCAACAGTGGCCAATGCCAGGGACCTTAGAAGGAGTGACCAGAACAGGCAATCATCAAGTGATCCATCCCTTGTTGTCCATTCCCTACTTCTGGCAATCAGAGTATGGACTTGCATCCCTGGCCATCCTGGCTAATAGCCATTGATGGACCTATTTTCCAGGAAGTTTTCTAATTCTTTTTTTGAACTCTGTTATAGTTTTCACCTTCACAGCATCCCCTTGCAAGGAGTTCCACAGGTTGACTGTGTGTTGTGTGAAGAAATACTTCCTTATGTTTGTTTTAAACCTGCTGCCTATTAATGGCATTGGATGACCCCCTGGCTCTTGAGTTATGTGAAGGTGTAAATAACACTTCCTTATTCACTTTCTCAGCATCAATCCCAATTTCATAGACTTCGATTACATCCCTTCTTAGTCGTCTCTTTTCCAAGCTGAAAAGTTCCAGTCATTTTAATCTCTCCTTATGTGGACGCTGCTCCGAACCCCTAATCATTTTTGTTGCCCTTTTCTGTCTAATAAACCTTTTTTTTTTTTTTTTTTTTTTTTTGAGATGGGGTTACCAGAACTGCATACAGCATGGATTCATATAGTAGCATTGTGATATTTTCTGTCTTATTATCTATCTCTTTCCTAACTGTCCCTAACATTTTTTTTAACATTTATGACTCCAGCTGTACATCAAACAGATGTTTTCAGAGCATTATCTACGACGACCCTGAGATCTCTTCCTAGCAGCTAACTTAGACCCCATCATTTTATTTGTGTAGTTGAGATATGTTTTCTGATGTGCATTTCTTTGAATTTATCAAGATTGAATTTCATCTGCCATTTTGTTGCCCAGTCACCCAGTTCTGAGTGATCCTTTTGTAGCTCTTCACAATCTGCCTAGGGCTTAACTATCTTTGAGTAGTTTTGTATTATCTGCCAATTTTGCAACCTCACTGTTCATCCCTTTTTCCAGATCATTTATGAATATGTTGAATA
This sequence comes from Aldabrachelys gigantea, assembly GCA_026122505.1. NCBI lineage: Eukaryota > Metazoa > Chordata > Testudines > Testudinidae > Aldabrachelys > Aldabrachelys gigantea. The sequence goes on along the minus strand of CM047489.1, from coordinate 15,014,602 downwards.
GGACTGGGCCCAGTATAGACCCCTTGGGCAAACCACTATTTACCTCTCTCCATTCTGAAAACTGACCATTTATACCTACCCTTTGTTTCCCATTTTTTAACCAGTTACCAATCCAAAAGAGCACTTTCCTTCTTATTGTGTGGCCTCTTACTTTGCATAAGAGCCTTTGGTGAGGGACCTTGTCAAAGAAAGGGGAAAAAAACCATGGGCGGGAGCTGTAGGCCAAGCTGGATGAGCAAGCGTCTCAGAGAGGGGATTAGGAAAAAGCAGAAAGCTTACAGGGAGTGGAAGAAAGGTGGGATTAGCAAGGGGACCTACCTTATTGAGGTCAGATCGTGTAGGGATAAAGTGAGGAAGGCTAAAAGCCGAGTAGAACTGGACCTTGCAAAGGGAATTAAAACTAACAGCAAAAGGTTCTACAGCCACATAAATAAGAAGAGAACAAAGAAAGAAGAAGTGGGGCCGCTATGTACTGAGGATGGAATGGAGGTCAAGGATAACCTAGGCATGGCCCAATATCTAAATAAGTATTTTGCCTCAGTTTTTAATAAAACTAGCGAGGAGTTTAGGGATGATGGAGGGATGATGAACGGGAATGAGGATACGGAGGTGGATATTACCGCAGCTGAGGTAGAGGCCAAACTTGAACAGCTGGATGGGACAAAATCGGAGGGCCCGGACGATCTCCATCCGAGGATATTAAAGGAACTGGCGCGTGAAATTGCGAGTCCGTTAGCGAGAATTTTTAAGTGTTCGGTAAACTCGTGGGTTGTACCGTACGACTGGAGAATTGCTAACGTAGTTCCTATTTTTAAGAAAGGGAAAAAAAGTGATCCGGGTAATTATAGGCCTGTTAGCTTGACGTCTGTAGTATGTAAGGTCTTGGAAAAAATTTTAAGGGAGAGAGTAGTTAAGGACATTGAGGTCAGTGGTAATTGGGACGAACTGCAACATGGATTTACTAAAGGTAGATCGTGCCAAACCAACCTGATCTCCTTCTTTGAGAAGGTGACGGATTACATAGACAAAGGAAATGCGGTAGATCTAATTTACCTTGATTTCAGTAAGGCGTTTGACACGGTTCCGCATGGGGAACTGTTAGTTAAATTGGAAAAGATGGGGATGAATTCGAAAGTTGTAAGGTGGATAAGGAACTGGTTAAAGGGGAGACTCCAGCGGGTCGTGCTGAAGGGTGAACTGTCGGGATGGAAGGAGGTTACTAGTGGAGTCCCTCAAGGATCGGTTTTGGGACCAATCTTATTTAACCTTTTTATTACTGACCTTGGCACGAAGAGCGGGAATGTGCTAATAAAGTTTGCGGATGACACGAAGCTGGGGGGTATTGCTAACACGGAGAAGGATCGGGATACTATTCAGGAAGATCTGGACCACCTTGTAAACTGGAGTAATAGTAATAGGATGAAATATAATAGTGAAAAGTGCAAGGTCATGCACTTAGGGATTAATAATAAGAAATTTAGATATACGTTGGGGACGTATCAGTTGGAAGTGACGGAGGAGGAGAAGGACCTTGGGGTATTGGTGGATAGCAGGATGACTATGAGCCGCCAGTGTGATATGGCCGTTAAAAAAGCAAATGCGGTTTTAGGATGCATCGGACGAGGTATTGCCAGCAAGGATAAAGAGGTGTTAGTGCCGTTATATAAGGCACTGGTGAGACCCCACCTGGAATATTGTGTGCAGTTCTGGTGTCCCATGTTTAAGAAGGATGAATTCAAACTGGAACGGGTTCAGAGACGGGCTACTAGGATGATCCGAGGAATGGAAAACCTGCCTTATGAGAGGAGACTCAAAGAGCTTGGCTTGTTTAGCCTGGCCAAAAGAAGGCTCCGGGGGGATATGTTTGTTCTATATAAATATATCAGGGGGATTAACGTTAGGGAGGGAGAGGAATTATTTAAGCTTAGTACCAATGTAGGCACGAGGACGAATGGGTACAAACTGGATATTAGGAAGTTTAGACTTGAAATTAGACGAAGGTTTTTAACCGTTAGGGGAGTGAAGTTCTGGAACAGTCTTCCGAGGGAAGTGGTGGGGGCAAAAGACTTATCGGGCTTTAAGACTAAGCTTGATAAGTATATGGAGGGGATGATATGATGGGTTAGTTTAATTTGGGCGATTGATCTTGGCTTATCGGCAGATAAGTCTGCTCAATGGTTTGTGAGGGGATGATGGATGGGATGAGAACTGAGTTACTGCAGAGAATTCTTTTTGGGTGCTGGCTGGTGAGTCTTGCCCACATGCTCAGGGTTTAGCTGATCGCCATATTTGGGGTCGGGAAGGAATTTTCCTCCAGGGCGGATTGGCAGAGGCCCTGGAGGTTTTTCGCCTTCCTCTGTAGCGTGGGGCGTGGGTCGCTTGCTGGTAGATTCTCTGCAGCTTGAGGTCTTCAAACCACAATTTTGAGGACTTCAATAACTCAGTCATGGGTTAGGGGTTGTTACAAAAGTGGATGGGTGGGGTTCTGTGGCCTGCCTTGTGCAGGAGGTCAGACTGGATGATCATGTTGGTCCCTTCTGACCTATGATTCTATGATTCTATGAAAGGCTTTCTGAAAATCTAAATACACTATATCCACTGGATCCCGCTTGTCCACATGCTTGCTGACCCCCTCGAAGAATTCTAGAAGATTGGTGAGGCATGATTTCCCTTTACTAAAACCATGTTGACTATTCCCCAACAAACTGTGTTCATCTATGTGTCTGATAATTCAGTTCTTTACTATAGTTTCAACCAGTTTGCCCAATACCGAAGTCAAGCTGTAGCTGCCAGGGTCACCTCTGGAGCCCTTTTTAAAAATTGGCATCACATTAGCTATGCTCCAGTCATTTGGTACAGAAGCTGATTTAAATGATAGGTTATAGACTACAGTTGGTAGTCCTGCAATTTCACATTTGAGTTCTTTCAGAACTCTTGGATGGATACCATCTGGTCCTGATTGTTTACTACATTTGAAAGTGGACAGGCCTGACCCACTGCCCCTCCTCTTCCCCCTAAGGTCCCACACCTGGTCAGGCCAGAAGCTGGATCCCAGCCCAAGTAAGAGCAGACTCGCCACCTGCCCAGGGTCAGGGGGCCTGAGAGCAGCCCCTGCCTCACGTTCCCGCCCCCAAACCACCTGCCCAGGGTAGATGGAGAGTCCAGAGCTCCCCACAGCTGCCCTGGCAGCTCTTACCATGGGCTGGATGTGGCTCTTCAGCCCCTGAAACCCCCTGCCCCCAGGCCAAGCCAGAAGCTGGAGCAGGGTCAGCGTAAGAGCCACGTGGGCTGCTGTGGGGAGCCATTGACCGTCCATCTGCCCTGGGCGGGGGAACTAGGGATGGGGACATGGGCCAGAAGCTGCTCTCAGGCCCCATGGGCAGGTGGAGGGGCCAGGGGCTGGGCCTCAGGGGAAGAGGAGGGGCAGGGACATGGCCATGGAGGGGTTGGGACCTCATAGCTCCCCCCTGTTTTAGGAAGAATCCATCCCCTTGGCCTGAAGAGGAAGGAGCCAGTGCTCACCACTGCCAAAGGAAAGGCTGGCTAGCAACAAAGGTGGGATTCCAACCCACCCATGCCTAATACAAATATTCAGTCTTAATTCCTCATCTGTCTCTTTCCTAATGGGGCATCTTTCACACAGTTGTCATTTAGTCACTCAAGAGCAGGGACCCCTGTGAATGTAGAGAAGAAAAAATAGGGCTGGCCTGGAGGGATACCAAGCTCATAACCACATCACACGAGATGGCTGAGTGAGGAAGGCAATAGAGTAATAATTTATTGTGCGCTATACACATGTTCAAATTCCCCTTTGATTGTCAGTCACCCTTCTTTTGGTAGAGACAGTCACTGGTTCCCTCTTCTGTGCCTCTTCACCCAGCTAAGCCTTACAGTTGTCAAAAGAAGAAAACTCCCCACAAATTTTGTGTCACAGCATTTCCTACACCAGGTAGGACTTAAATTCACATTACAAGAAGGGAACTCTTATGTAATCAGAGTCAGAATGAGCTCTCCTCTGACATCCGGTGGTGAGCTGTGGAAAAGGACTTCAGGGGCTGATCTCGTTTGCATGGGCTCACCCACCCTGCCTAGCATGATGTGCCACCCGCTTGCCCAAGTGGTCACTTTGGCTGCTGTGAGATCCCCAGTCTCTTTGTTATTGGGGCAGGCGTAATAAAGTGTTGTTATCTTGGTTATGGGAATCAAGGACAGTAGAACTATACTTGGCATTTTATGATGGAGGGACTCGCCCTCAACTGAAAAGCACTCGCTAGGCAAGGAACATGAGTTTCAAAACCTAGGGAATTGAAAGAAGGGTACTGTGCTAGGGGTCTGAATGACAGGGTATTGCTGTGTAATAACAAGCTCAATTTGAGGTTTTTTGGGGTGTTTATGCTGTAGAGCTGAAATCACTGATACCTAAGTTCAAGCATTAGATCTATTGTGAGATAGTGGTTCTAAATACAGCACCCTTAAGAGTTCTCCACTAACAGTTAAATGCATTAATGAGCTGATGTTATCAGCTGGAATCACTGAGAGCTCTGTTAAGTGTGGGGTGCTGAAGATATATTGGTTACTGGATAACAGAATGGCTAGTGGGGTAGCTGGTAGAGAGATGTGGCTTGCAGTGAAGATTGCAGCAGATCCCCATGATAGATGTGGCAATTGGCCATTGGCATAAGCAGCAGATCATGTAAGATGCCCCCATACCTTCTCTCCCTTCCACCTTGTCTGGGAGGTAAACTCTGCAGATGGACTTCTGAACTCTGGGGGCTGCATTGACCAAGGACAGAAACTGTTGGAGGAGTGACTTTTGGGTTGCTGGACTCAAGATCCAAAGGGAAAAGACACGGCCCAATCTGCTTGGCGGTGGGTGTTCTGTTTCATAGTTTGTGTTTGTGAACCCTAGTTGTGGTGTTTTCCCAATTTAATGCTGAGTTGTTTACTAAAGACTTTTGCTATACCGAGACTCTGTGATTGTGAGAGGTGAAGTATTGCCTCTTTGAGGTGCCCAGGGTGTGTGTGTGTGTAATTTTCCCAGGTCACTGGGTGGGGACTTGAGCTGGTTTTGCATTGTATTGTTGAAAGGGTACCCCTAGGTACTGAACCCAGCCCTTGCTGCTGTCAACTCTGCCTGGCAGAGGGTTACACTTGCATGATCCTGCTACACCACTGATCTGCTTGCAGGCCTCTCATGATATGCCTTCTTTACTCTGGCTTGGGTGCCTGGCCTAGGCTGATCAAGGCACAGCTGGTGGCAAAGCGGCCCCTTTGCTGATAACTGGATTGCTAATCCATTGTGCTCTGTCTGCCTGGGTTCAAAGGGTATCAAGAGCAAATAGCAGATGTGCTTGTTTTTTTCCTGCACCTCCAGAGGCCTGGAATAGGGAAATCATAGCACCTATCTTTAAAAAAGGAACCATGATCCAGAGAGTTATAAACAACTCAATCTAACTTCCATACCTGGGAAGACACTGGAACAAATTATAAAATAATCAGATGGTGAGCACCTGGAGGATAACAGGGTTATAAGGAATAGCCAGCATGGATTTGTTAAGAACAAATAATGACAAAACAACCTAACTTCCTTCTTTGACATGGTCCCTGGCCTAATAGATGTGGGGAAGCAATAGAAAGGATATATCTTGATTTTAGCAAGACTTCTGAATCAATTCCACATGACATTCTCATAAACAAATTAGGGAAACGCACAGCTGGTTGAAAGACTATGCTCAAAGCATAGTTATCAATAGTTCACTGTCAAAATGGGAGGGTGTATCTAGTGGGATCCCACACAGTTCAGTCCTGGGTCTAGTACTATTCAATGTTTTCATTAATGACTTGGCTAATGGAGTGGAGAGTATGCTTATAAAATCTGTAGATGAGACCGAGCAGGGAAGGGTTGCAAGCTCTTTGGAGAACTGCACTAGGACTTAAAAAGACCTTGACAAATTGGAGAATTGGTCTGAAATCAAACGAGATAAAATTCAATAAAGACAAGTGCAAAGTATGTCACTTAGGAAGGAAAAGTCAAATACACAACTGCAAAATTGGGAATAACTGGCTGGGTGGCAGTACTGCTGAAAAGGATCTGGGGGTCATAGTGCATCACAAATTGAATATGAGTCAACAATGTCATGCAGTCACAAAAAAGGCTAATGTCATTCTGTGGTGTATTAACAAGAGAGTTGTTTATAAGACTTGGGAGGTCATTGTCCTACTTCCCTCAGATCTGGTGAGGTCCGAGCTGGAGGACTGTGTACAGTTCTGGGTGTCACTCTTTAGGAACGATGTGGACAAATTGGAGACACTCCACAGGAGAGCAACAAAAATGATCAAAGGTTTAGAAAAGCTGACCTGTGTGGAAAGGTTAAAAAAACAGGATATATTTAGTCTTGAAAAAAGAAGAATGTGGGGGAACCTGATAACAGTCTCCAGATGTGTTTAGGGCTGTTATAAAGAGGACGGTGATCAATTGTTCTCAGTCCCACTGAAAGTAGGCCAAGAAGTAAGGGGCTTAATCTGCTGCAAGGGATGTTTAGGTTAAATATCATCAAACACTTTCTAAAGATAATGGCAGTTAAGCTCTGGAAAAGGCTTCCAAGGGACATTGTCAAATCCCCTCATTGGAGGTTATTACGAAAAGGCTAAACAAACTCCATGTCAGAAATGGTCTAGGTTCACTTGGTCCTGACTCAGTGCAGAGGGCTGGACTTGATGACTTCTTGATGTCCTTCCAGCACGGCATTTCTATGATTCTAGGATTACCAACAGTCCCACACTCCTCAAACAGCCCTTCAGAACAATGTGCATTGACCTCTAGGAGGTCACAAGGGAGTCGTGGACATAGGTCAGAACAGATCATTGGCAGATTCCATCTGCAACCAGTGAGGACTTAAACATGGTGCACTCTAGAGCAGGGCAGAAAATGGATTTTTTTTCCCCCATGGAAAATGTAGGTGAATTTCCATTGAAATTTTCATCAATAAATTTTTAACTTTTTGTTGACAAACTGAAAACCTGAAAACTGGGGGAAAATATGAAGTTTTGGCAACTGGAAATTTAAAACATTCAGCTTTAAACTTCCAAAAACTAAAATATTTGGGGGGGCTTGGTTTTCCAACGGAAAAAAAAATCAAAGAAAGCAGAAAATTCACTAAATAAATAAACACATAAAATAAGAAAACATTTAGTGAAAAGTTTAGTTTTCTATTAAAAAAAAGTCTTATTGTAAAATTCCCAACCAGCCCTGGTGCAGTCATCACTGTGAATGTGCTGTTTCCTTAGTGTCATTGGTGTACATGGTGCTGTATAATCAGGCAGTATACAATATGGTCCCTGCCCTGACAGCCTGCTGTGTGTTACACTCTTGACTAGAATGTTGATCCTCCCAGCATCCTTTGCCAAAGTCCTTGGTATGGCTGTAGCCTGGCCTATGTGCCCTGTCAGTGGCAGGTCTTGAGTATGCACCAGATCTGGATGCTCCACTGAGCTTCCTTAAATTAATGTGAAGACCACCAGTTTCATCTTGTTCCTCTTGTCCATTCACTGTTAGGTGGCCCACCACCTCAGACTGAGCATCTTCTTCCCCTCATTTGTCAGGTTCTGAATCATCATCTCTGGTATCTATTATGCTTTTGGTCTCAGAGGGAGAGACCTCACACCCAGACATTGGGAGAGTTTAAATCCTAACTCTGTGGCCTGCGGCTGTCTCTATCATAGACCCAAACTGGAACCCCAAGTCCACACCCCCAAACTCTAAGAAAGGTCAGAGTAGGACCCACAGCTGGGTCCTCATGGCCCATCTCCAGTTGTTCTGTCTCAGTCCAGCATCTCCCTTTCCCCTGGTCCCCTCTTTCACTGATCAGCCACAACCGTCTTAGTGTTTAGAAACGGGAGTCGGTTTGCAGTCTTTAAACCAAAAGGGGACATCTCTTTCTACAAGACAGGCTCTAGCTCAGCCAGAAGTTAGCAGTTCAATGCAGGGATCCCTGCAGGAGGATCTCTGGTCTGGGCTGTGCAGATGCTCAGAGCAGATGGTCCTGTTGGTCCCTTCTGGCCCTTAAATGTCCAACTATTAAAATAAACTGCCCTCGAAACCTCATGAGAACAGACTAAATGGAGAGAGAGAGAGAGAGAGAGAGAATGAGGCAGGTTACCACGCAAAGACAAAAATAACATGAGAGTAGGTTATTCAATCCCACATCATAGAGCGTGATACACCCCCGCCCCACTGGGCTACTAGCTCGGGGTCAAGCCTGGGGAGAGCTCACTACTGGGTGGGGAAGAGGTGGCTGCACTGCAGAGTCTGCAGAGTCTGCGGCTCAGGGTGCTGTCAGCTCATCCTGCAGGTCCCTCACTGCACAGCTATGTGGAGCAGCCAGACTGTGTGTAGAGTTGCTGAGCAGGAGCCACTGCTCACAGCACAGACTCTCCTCTCCCTCTTCTGAGCAGCAGCTGATCGCTCTGTAGTCCTACAGTGTCTCGCTCCACCAATATCCCCTGCAGGACATGGAGAAATTAGTCTAATTCTGCCCTGGAGTTTGGGCCTGGGGATGGGAGGCAGGATCTAGTCCAGAAGGAATAAGGGATGGGATGCTCTGTGAGATCAATTAAATCCCTTGCGGTAGATTTCCCAGCTTGTGTCTCTGATGCTTTCCCTGTTTCCTGTCCTGTCCCATCCAGGCTCTTTCTCTCTTTGGCTGAAATAGCCCAGGGTAATTGGCCTTCCAGCCCAATGCAAGATTGGTCAAGGTTGTGGAGGAAGGATGAACTAATACATTGGGGATCAAGAGTCCTGGGTTCACTCCCTGACTCAGCTGTGGACTCCTGTGTGTTCTGGGCTCAGTCACTTAGTCTCTCTCTCTCTGTGCCTCAGTTTCCACATCTGTGAAATGAGAATGATACTTCCTTCCCTGTTAGATGTCTGTGAGGATAAAATCCATAAATGATTGTGAGGGGCTCAGATACAATGACATGGGATATACAAGGTGTTACGGTTCAGTCACAGAGATCCCCTTGGGACTGTCCCCTGATGTGCTGAAATTACCTCTGAGCCCATTTTCCTACCAACTTGGGACTCCAGAACCATGCCTTGTTCAGCCAGACATGCTAGCCTGCTGCAACGCAGACCCAGGGTAGGGGCCACGCCCCCAAAGTTGCAGAATTTAACTAAAAACAGCTCAGCAGGATACCTGCCTCCAGCACCCAGACACCCAGCTCTGAATGGGATCCAAACCCCAAATAAATCCATTTTACTCTGTATAAAGCTTACACAGAGTAAATTCATTAATTGTTCACCCTCTCTAGCACTGATAGAGAGATATGCACAGCTGTTTGCACCCCCAGGCATTAATCACTTACTCTGGATTTATTAATAAACAAAAGTGATTTTATTAAGTATAAAAAGTAAAATTTAAGTGGTTTCACATAATAACAGACAGAACAAACTAAATTGCAAAGCAAAATGAAACAAAACATGTAAATCTAAGCCTAATAGATTAAGAAATTGATTGCACGTAATATCTGACTCTCAAAGATGTTCCAATAAGCTTCTTTCACAGACTAATCTCCTTCCTAGTCTGGAACCAATTCTTTCCCCTGGTCCAGCCTTTGTTGGATCCAGCAGACATCTCAGGTGGTAGGCAGAGGGTTTCACGGTGACTGGCCACCCGCTTTGTCCTGCTCCACCCCCTTTTATAGCTTTGGCACAAGATGTGAATCTTTTGTCTCTCTATGTCCCCACCCCTCCTTCTAAATGGAAAAGTACCAGATGTAAGATGGATTTCATTATCAGGTGAAATGGTCACATGTCACTGTGAGACCCCTAATCTCCATTCTTCCTGGGTTGTCCCACACATACACAGGAAGGTTTGCAGGTAAATAAACCATTTACAACCAATTGTCCTAGTCAGTGGGAGCCATCAAGATTCTAAACCATCATTAATGGCCCACACTTTGCATAATTACAATAGGACCTCAGAGTTATACTTCATATTTCTATCTTCGGATACAAGAATGATACATGCATACAAATAGAAGGAATATATTCAGTAGGTTATAATCTTTATGATACCTTACAAGAGACCTTTTGCATAAAGCATATTCCAGTTACATCATATTCACACTCATAAGCATATTTCCATAAAACATATGGAGTGCAACATCACACCCTCCTCCTGAACGTACTGCCAGAGTCTTGGACACTGTCCATGGTGGAGGCAGTACATGTAATATCCCTGTTTCTTTGGTTACACACCCTTCCAGTACCTTTAAACCCTATGATGTCATTCATAGGTGTTCCTGCAAGATTTGGGGTTCTTGGTTCCCAGGTGCCTGAAAACATGTTGGAGTGTAGTATTGCTAACAGAATGAGACAGCAATATCTGTTAAAGTGTAAGTGTCTTGGTATATAGCCACCGATGCTGTGAGGTGGTGTGCCTCAGTTTCCCCTTCCACACAGCAGTGTAGGTCTGTTAAGCTCTTGCTGCTGAGCCAAACTCTAAGCCTGTTTACAAATATTAGCTGAGAAGCATCATGTTTGTGGTACTGTCTTGTTACCATCCCTAGCATGTACAAAAGTTTTTCTCAAAAATCAGGGATGTCACACGTTTTCACAGGGTTTATCATTAGCATCAGCTCCTTTGTCTTGACCCACAGATGAAGTAGCAAAAGACACAAGATTAATAGCCAGACTCTCTTCACAAGTTTGGCTTGTTCAGTGTCTGTTGCATTTCCCAATCTCTTTGAGTACCATGGTAGCTGGTCAGATAAGATTCTTCCATCTCTTTGGAGAAGACTCTCAATTCAGGTATGTGTTTGGGGTTTTGGCAAGGAAAGGGGGCACTGCAACCATACCTGCCCTCAGGCCCTCTCTCTGGAATCTTTGTGTTGGACCCACCAGCTTGTGACACTTTCCAAATGTAAAATTTTTTCTCCCTCTGTCTTGGAGAGATAGTGTTATCTACTACAAGCCTAGCAAGAACAACATCTTTCAGGGGAGTCCTTTGGATTGATAAGATCCCCTTGGTCACCTCGTTCTCTGTTCCCAACAGGTCAGCTGGGTGGACTATCCCCTCCAGGAGATTTATCCTCCAGTCTTCCTTTAAAACCTGGCTCACAGGTGAGGGGTCTGGCATTTCAGATGCAGATCCTTCACCCTCCTCCTGGGGATATGCCTTCCTACAAAAGGTGGGCAGACCCTCGTGTCCCCCCTCATCTTCCATCTGGACTTCCCTATTTGGGCTCCCCCATGAGTCAGACACCCTGTGTCCTTCAAAAGGGAAGGTGACCCTGATTCAGCTGTGGACTCACAGCTACCAATTGTGACAGAACCTTCACAGGCCAGCAAAATCCGCTCCCTCCCCCCCCACTTTCACACAGGTTGGGCTTGCTTCCAGCTACAGAGCCCATGCGGTCTGTCCCCACTGCAGCGGTCATCAGGACCCCAACTGCCATCTCTGGGATATATGTCCCTGTGCACCCTGGGGCAGAGCCTGTGCCCTGCTGAACTGCAACTTTTTGGCAGTCAGCAGCTGCGAAGGGCTCCGTGTTATAAGGTGGAACATCTCCCTCCCCCAGGGAGATAATCACAGGACAGGAGATGGCTCTATCCGCCCCCTCCTGCAGGGACCTGCCTTGAGCCCCGGAGATACAGGAACTGGTCTTGACCATTCCTGGCCACAGTCAGGGCCACCCAGAGGATTCAGGGGACCTAGGGCAGAGCCAGGTCTTCAGTGGCAATTCAGCAGCTGGTCCCTCTCGGAGGGAAGGACCTGCTGCTGAATTGCTGCCGAAGAATGAAGCGGCGGCAGTAGAGCTATCGCCAATCGCAGGTTTTTTCTTTTTTTTTTCTTCCGTAGTCACCAGGCAGCGTACCCAGGCTTCTGCCGCATTTCAGAGGTGGGTCCTTCACTTGCTCTGAGTCTTCCGCTGCCCTAAAGGACCCTCTGCCGAAGACCCAGAGCGAGTGAAGGGCCTGCCACCAAAGTGCCGCTGAAAACCCAGAGCGGCTCACAGGGCCCCTGTGGGGCCCGGGGCCTGGGGCAAATTGTCCCACTTGCCCCCTCCACCTCAGGTAACCCTGCCCACAGTGGCCCATTTTCCATTGCTACAGAGGAATTAAAGAGACACTCTCCTAGTTCCCCAGCAGCACCTGTGACTTCACCATCCCCTCTGGGGCTTTCAGCACAAGATTTCTTCTTGCTGCTAACAAACCCTGGGACAGGTTCTGACACATCAAAAAAGTCATTTCCCAGTAGAAACGGTGCAAAATTGTGTGCCGCTGTCATCAACCTCCCCTTCACCCTTCCACGGTGGAGACTTTCCCTGTTCCTACGCAGGTCTGAGTTGGGTCACTTCAAGTGAAAGGTCCAGAGCCATTTCTCTGTCACAAGAGAACTGACCCTCTTACACAGTGGCCTGATGCCAAGGCCAGTGAAGTCAGTGGAGTCTTTCCATTGACACCAATGGGCCTGGGATCAGGCCCTTTCTGGGCAACATTGTCTGAGCCACAAGCAGGGTCCAGCTGCCACCCAAGGGTGCCAGCAACTCAGCCTGAACGACAGGGTCACCGAGTGACAGGATCACTGAGGGCTGAGCCATCAAAATGTTGTGATCTAAAAATGACCTTTTTCTGAGAGAGAGTTTTTGTCAAACATTTTCATTATTTCCAAAGTGTCCATTTTTTCAAAGAAAAAACTGTTTATGGGGTTTTATTAAAAATAAATATAAAAAGATGAACACTTTCATTTTAAAATTCCTTTCTTTTTCAGGGACTTTTTTAAAAAATTCAGGATTGGATTTCCCCAGCCTCCATTTTTGTCATTTGGCCACCACAAAAAATGGGGGAAAAAATGTAAAAAATAATTACCCTTTTTCACCCTGCCATTTTCTGGCCACTACTTGTAACAGGAAGTCTCAAACTCTGCTCCTCTGACCCTCACCTGAGCATGAGTTCCCCAACTATTCCCTGTCCATCTGCTCTGCAGAGCTGACTCCACCCTGTGCTGAAATGTACCCAGCCACCATCCCAGTAAAATCCACTTCTGCATCAATTACACTGCAACATTGATCTCCAGAACTGCTCTGCCTTGTGCTCCTGACAGATTTCCCTTGAGGCCCTCAACTGTTTGGCTTCCCACAGAGATGTTAACATCTGTTCACAAGACTTTCTTTCTTTCCCACATGTTTTAGGGCTTTTCATCTGGTTCCTCCACTTGCTTAGTCACACTGATTCTGGCTCCCCACCTGCTCAGAGATCACTTCTCAACTACCTTGTGTTCTTCCCCATCTGGCAGCGCCCTGGTGCCCATTTCTCAGCAGGGACAGCAGACACCTCAGGAACTCAGAATGGGGAGAGGGAATAGTGAGCGTAGGATGGGCAGAAGGGGCTGGAGGACAGGGTGGAGGAGACTAAGCTGGTGAGGAGGCCAGTGCAGTGCTGTGGTAAGTGTCCTCTGGAGGGGGGGGTAAATTCACCCTCCTGCGGAGGCTCCAGCATGAGGCTGAGACCCCATCTATGTCCCCTTAAGTCCACAGAGTGAATTTTCCTTTGAGGGAGCTGTGTCCTTGTCACCAGGTGTAGTAAGAGGAGGCCCTGAGACATAAACATTGGTATCAGAGGCCTGGTATGAGGCCTAAGGCCTGAACTAAAGTAATGGTCAAGACTTTGCTAACATAAAGCAAAGTGGAGCTGTGAGCCAGAGGCAGGCCCTGCTCACAGAAGCTGGCAAGGAAAGGCTGATGCTGCAAAAAGATACGTACCTAAAAGGTACTGAACACTAGAGATCAGAACATTCACATACTTGCACATTCCACACAGATAACAAGGAACAGACTGACCCATCCCAATGACGGGGGCAAAAGGGTAATGTGATGGATAGCGTTGTTTTGTTCAAACCAACATGTACAAGGTGAGAGGCGGCACCTTACTACGTAGAGGGGTTGTACCTCACTACATAGAGGGGTTGCACCTCAATACGTCAGGAGTGATGTGTAACTTGTTTGTACCTGTGTATAAGAATGCATCCCTGGGGCGATGTCTTTGTCTGGCCTAGGGGGCAGTGGAAAGTCCCGCCACTGACTGAGCCGAGTCCATTGACTGTGGGTACATATTTGTAGTATGTCCTGAATTAGGCTAAGAAACCTACAGGGAACTATTATTGTATCCAATAAGGCAATAAACCTGGCCGACGTGCCTTCGTACCTTACTAGACTTCGTGGTCATTGGGGGTTCTCTTCAGGTCTGCTGTGTCAGCTATCTGCGCAGAGCTGGGGCAGCACACAGAGGGAACATACACACGCAGCCAAGTGATACCAACAAGGAGGGAGCAAAGCACCACACTGACAACACATCTGACAACACCAGGGACTGGAAACCAGGGTAGAGGCAAAAGATTCAGGCTCATCCAACATCCCTGACCCCCAACCACTCAGTCACCTTTCACTCTGACCCAACTGAGACTTTAGCCAGGGGGCTGTCTCAGTCCCCAGGCAGTGAGATGGGACAAGAGTTCTTTCCTCAGTGATATGTTTAGACTCAAACAAGCAAACCAGGCCCCTTCAGTTCTCAATCCTCCAGCCCAAAATAGAGATGCTGTGGCCAGAGCACGAAAGGGACAGCACGGAGCAGGAAACAGGGAGCAGTGACGAATATCAGACCAGAGAAGGGGACAGAGCAGGTCAGAGAGAGGCTGCAGTGTTTCTGCTCCCTGAGCCCTGTAGACCCCAGGGGGCCTGGGAGCAGGGAGAGGGACTGGCTGGAGCATCCAACCCTGGGGAGCAGATGAGGGCAAATCGGAGCAGAGAGAGAGACCAGAGCTTCCCTTCTGCTGAAGTCAAACAGGGCCAAAGGGGGCATGTCGGAGTTGGGAGCAACTGTGGATTGTCCTGGAGCAGAAGCTGCTGGGCTGTTTCCATGCTGAACAGTTATTTCCACTGCCCTGATGATCCTGTCTCTGTGCCTCTGGCTTCCCAGTGAGTATGCGGGAATCCTATGCTTATTCATAGCAGGTTGGAAGGAAAAGAATGGAAAACAGCCTCTGGCTCAGACCGCTGGCAAATCCTCTTCACTGCAGACTGTCCATTTAACAAACCATCGTTTCATTGATGCCTGGCACCTGGCACTGAGGTCGAAGCTCCGTAAGGGTGAAAATGCCCCAGGAAACCCTGAGCCAGGATTTCCCTGCCTCCCAATCAGACACTCTTATCTGTGGAGCACCTTTGGGGACCTGAATGTTTGGGAAACTCCTGCACTATGCAGACAGCCCGGAGCTCTCCTGGTGGGCAAAGCGGGTTGTGTGATGAGGCTGTGTGCACGAGTGACATTCCCCAGCTGCCCCTATCCCTGGGGCAGCACCAGGCCTAAGCACTGCTCTCGCAATGGGGACAAGGAGAATCTGGGCCTGTCAGGGCCTCCAGGTGTGTCATAAACAGATAGTTAAGGGTTAATGTCTCTTTTACCTGTAAAGAGTTAACAAACAGTGAACCTGAAACACTTGACAAGAGGACCAATCGGGAGACAAGATACTCTCAAATCTCGGTGGAGGGAAGCCTTTGTTTGGGCTGTTTCGTGGGGTTTTTGGTTGTCTCTGGGTTCTGAGAGGGACCAGACATGTAAGCAGATATCTCCAAATTTCTGAAACAGCCTCTTCTGTTCAATTTAGTAAGTACCAATTAGGAAGGTGGTTTAGTCTTTTTGTTTGTTTTCTTTATTTGCAAATGTGTATTTGCTGGAAGGATTGTATCTCTGTTGCGGAAACTTGTATTTGTGCTGGGGGGAGGATTTTTTCTAGTGTTTATAAGCTGAAAGACCCTGTAACATTTGCCATCTTCATTTTATAGAGACAACTTGTACTTTTTTCTTTCTTTAATTAAAAGCTTTTCTTTTTCAGAACCTGATTCATTTTTTGGTTATCTTGTGTAAGACCCCAGGGGAGGGAGTCTGCACTCACCAGGGAATTTGTGGGAGGAAGGAGAGAAGGGGGGAGGAAAAGCCTGATTTCTCTCTGTGTTAAGATTACTGTCTCTCTATCCCTCAGGGGGAATCTGGGAGGGGGAGAGAAGTTGGGGGGGAAGGTGAATTCCTCTCTGTTTTAAGATTCAAGGAGTTTGAATCACATTGATCTTCCAGGGTAACCCAGGGAGGGGAAGCCTGGGAAAGGCAACGGGGGGGGAAAGGGTTTACTTTCCTTGTGTTAAGATCCAGGGGGTATGGGTCTTGGGGTCCCCTGGAAAGGTTTGGGGGGGGACCAGAGTGTACCAGGCACTGCAAGTCATGGTTGGTGGCAGCACTACAAGTTCTAAGCTGGTAATTAAGCTTAGGGGAATTCATGCTGGTACCCCATCTTTTGGACGCTAAGGTTCAGAGTGGGGACTGATACCATGACAAGGTGACACTCGATGTGTGAGAAAATCGGCTGTGATGGCTGAGCCCAGCCCCCTACATCAGTCAAATAGGACATGACTATTGCCCGAATGGGAACCTCCCCAGAGGGGCTCACCCTGGCTCCTTCAGACCTGCTGAGTGTCATTCACTCCCTGGGCATTCAGCAGCCTTGTCACCCTGTGTAGAAGTTGTGTGTGGGGGCATGGATGCCTGACAAAGTTTCCTGGGGCCTGGGGGTGGCACTCAGCTACAAGCCAGGAGACCCTGTGCTCTAGGTCCAGCTGAGTGTTAGTAACTTCTCTGTGCTCTTCACAGCCGCTAGTACTAGCTAAGAGCTCATGCCCCTCTGGTATAGGTTATAGCTGTTGTTCACCCCTTGTATGGACAACGATGGGTTGTACATGGTCATGAGAGCAGAGCTGGGAATAGAGCAGAGGGCTCTAAAATGGCAAACCCCATTCTTATCCACTTTGTCTCACTGCCTTTTACAGGGAATGTGCCAGATTTATGTGCTTGTCTATGCTGCCTCTAGCCACTATCTGCTCCCAGAGCCAGCCAACCTCTTACTGTTGTCTCTGGGCACAGACAGTGGGTGTCATATCTCCATATAGGAGCTGGTACACAGAGAGGATAACAACCTACTTCTGCCATTCACCCCGTCACGCAGCTATCTGGCTCTAGATTCTCTCTCTGCCATTGCATGGACAATTGTATTTTCTCTGCCAATTACCCCCTCACAAGTAACACTGCGGTACTTGGCAGAGCTGAGCTGGGATCTGATCACCTGGTTGTTCCTCTTTTTGATCTCATACCCACAGGAGTAATTCCCAGAGCTGCCCCTGAACACTGCATGGACATAGTCATAGGTGACCTTCTCCTCCAAGCTGCTCTGGGACAAAATCTCCTCCCCATCCTTAGAGAACACAACACATGTGGCTGGGGCCCAAGAGAATATGGAGCAATTGAGCAGCACAGAGTCCCCCTTCTGGCAGGACGTCTGGTTCAGATAGAAGATTGGGACAGGGAGAGCTCTTAGAAAGAGGAATGGGTTAAAGCCGTCAGGGTGTTCATTTCAGGGGGAGCCCAGGTTGCAGTTTCTAAAGGAAGTTGGTTGCTGTGGAAGCAGATTGCAGCTGCTAAGTGGTTCACTGGCTGTGGAGGAGTTGTGGGATAGCCCCTGGGGAGCTGAGGATGTTCTGCGTGGGATTGTGGCAGTCTGGACAGCTTGGCCTCTTTTACCACAGCCCCCTGAGTTACTGTGAAGTCACTGTGCAATCCCACAACTCCCTCAAGCAGTGGCAGGGAACTCTGGGAAGGGACAGCTGCTAATGTGACTGCGCAGGAGGAGATAGTGGGGTGTGAATGCCATCTGGGATGCATAGCCCTGTGCAAGCGATGTCCGGGACAGCTCACGTATGTGGAGCACAGTGCGGGTAGCTCTGTAGCACTGCCCCCTCTCCATGGGGTAGGCAGGAGGAGCTCTGTCTGCTCAAGGGCTGCAGGGTATGCGCAAAGTCTCTTAATCAGGCTCTTATTTCAGCACAGCTGGGTAACATGAGGATAATATCAGAGCTGAGACTGTCATCTCTTCAGGGGCAGGGTCCAGAGCCTCACATAGAGGGGTGCAGCACAACAAGGAAGTTGAGAAAAAGCATCCAGAAGTGACCTCTGAGCAGGTGGGAGCCAGAATCAGTGTGACTAAGCAAGTGGGGGAACTAGGGGAAAAGAAGTCTTGTGAACAGACTTTAACACCTCTGTGGGAAGCGAAACAGTTGAGGGCCTCAAGGGAAATCTGTCAGAAGAACAAGCCAGGGCAGTTTTGGGGAGCAACTTTTCCTAGTAACTGATGCAGTAGTGGATTGTCCTGGGATGGTGGCTGGGCACATTTAACCACTGGGATAGAGTCAGCTCTGCAGAGCAACTGGACAGGGGAGGTTTCGGGGGAGCTCATGTATTTGGGGATGGCTGTGGGAACTGAGATGTATATGGATGGTCATGGAGCACACTTGGAGATTACCTGGTAGAAGTAGTGCCCAGAAGAAAGCAGAGTGAAAAAGAGTAAATATGTTCTGCAATTGTTTTTACATTATTTTTTTTTCAAATTCTTTTGTGAAAAATACGTTTTCATATTTTTTTCCATTTTTTCCTTTTTCTTGGGAAAATGGAAAAAAGGGAGGGAAAGGGAATCCAAAATGTGAAATCTTTTTTAAAATATCATGTGAAAAAATGAAAACGTTCCATTTTAATTTTTTTCCAATTGTTACTTTTTAAAAAACAAAACAAAAATATTTTAAACATTTATTTGAATAAATGGAAACTTTTGAAAATACGAAAATGTTTGACAAAATATTTAAAATGATCATTTTTAGATCAGAAAATTTTGGTAGCTCTACTCCCGAATGATCCCTGGGACTCTGGTTCATTCTGAGCAGCTGGCACCCTCGGATTGCAGCCGTGCACAGCTTGTAGCTCAGCCAATGAGCAGGAACAGGGAAAATCTTCACTATGGGTGTTGGTGAAGGGGAGTTTGATGGTAAGATCATGAACAGTGAGTAGTGGGATGTGAAGATGGGGAACTCACCCCGCCCCACAGCCACAGCTGCAAACGCAGCTAATACATGAAGCAAGAGCATCTGCAGAATGAGTTTCTCCAGGTGCATGGACTGTGAATCTGCCTCACACCCACAGAGAGGCGGCTGTAAACAGCTAAGCAATGACTGGGGCTTCTCTCTACAGTAGTGGGTTAACTGAGATTTCAAAGGAGTCGGTTGCACAAAGCCTGTGATAGCTAGCTAGCTAGAATATTATTGTTAAATACCGTGCTTGGTTTATCACATCATTAAACACAGAGGCCAAGACTTTCAAAACGATTAGTGAATTTGGGGGGCCAAGTTAAGCCACCTTACAGGGCCTGATTTCCAGCAAGAGGCACCTCAGTACAGTCTGTCTGTCACCCCTTAAGCTGTCTCACGTTGGGTTCCCCAAATCACTGGCCATTTTGAAAGGTTTGGCTGAAGTGCTTGTGTCAATTAAGGATGTGCCAAATCTGTGTGTGAGACGAGCTATGAGAGGGCCTGTGTCCCCACGGCCCATTCTATCCTTCGTCCTCGGGTGCAACTGCAGTCAAGGGTGAACAGCGCCAGTTGTGACAGGGATTTTGTGATAAAACTCCTCTGGCACAACCATATTGTGCAGACACTGAGCAGCCAGTCCAGTTCTCAGGTGCCCCGACCTTCCCGGCAGGGTGAACATTGATCATTTCCTGCTGAGGCAATAGAGGCAGCTGTGTGAAAGCTGTGGGCACCTTGACATGTTCCCAAAGCAGATGGACTCAACCAAGAACCTGCCCATGAAACATACAATCCCCACCTCTATAGCACTTCTGGGGAAGTTATCTGGTATCAGCTACAGAGTGAATTTATAGCACTGTATTTATAACAGTTGTGGCAAACATAGGACAAATAGCTACAAAGGGAGGGGTAGTAATTAGTCCCAGGGGGTTAAAAGGCCTCTCCCAATCCACTGGGGAGAGATAACCAGGGGGAAATAAGGTTCAGCTGGAAAAGGAGTTACCAGGGAACTAATTAGGTTCAGCTGGCTCCAACTGCTTGAGACTTTTTTAAACCCCTCCCCTCCCCCTTCCCACCCTCCCCCATGGAAGGGGCAGGGGGAGAGTGAGAGAAGCAAGAAAGCTGTCAGCAAGTTAGGTGCAATAAGGTTCTGAATCCTTCCAGCAAGGAAGGCTACACTCTGTCCCCAGAACGGAAGAAAACAAGCACAAGGGACTGACTAAGGGAAGGAATAGCCAGTCTCTGTGCTACCTAGAAGGATTTGCTTTACTCAACCCTGTGTCTCCAAGGCTAAAAAGGACCAAGCCTGCTGAGGAGGAGAAGGCACTTTGCCACAGAGTGTAAGTTCCTGTGTACACCTGGGTCTGGTGCAAGAGACCCTTTTTCTGTTTTATATTGTTTTGGAAGCAATATAAACTATAAGGTGAGGAGGATAATTAACCATGGGAAAAACTTACCATGAGGTGTGGTGGATTCTCCATTAGTCATTTTTTAAATCAGTTGTGGATGTTCTAGTTCAAACAAGAATTTTTAGGGGGCAGTTCTCTGGCCTGTGTTATACAGGAGGTCAGACAAGATGATTACAGTGGTCCCTTCTGGCCTTAGAATCTATGAATACACCTGACAAAGGCTCTGATTCCACAGTAAGAGTTGTCCCCATGGGAGTTACACCAGCAAAGCTAGAGTGGTTTAAATTATACTGGTCAAATTTCCTGTCTATAGAGAAGCCCTGAGATAAACAGATCTTCCCATCAATGCTCCCCCTCTGCTTCTACATCCCCTGTCACTGGAGTTTCTGAGCCTGGCACAGTCATTAATGGGTTTTATCCTCACACACACCTGAGAGATAGGGCAGCTCATTCTCATTTCACAGAAGGGGAAATTGAGACACAGAGAGAGACTAAGCAACTGAGCCCAGGACACACAGGAGTCCGCAGTTGAGTCAGAGATTGAACCCAGGGCTCTTGATCCCCAGTCCACTGCCCTGACCACTAGATCATCCTACCTTCCCCCAGCCCTCCCAAAAGCCTGGGTGACAATGACCAAGCTGGTACCTGCCTGGAAGGCCAATGACCCTGGGTTATTTCATCCAAAGAGGGGAAGAGCCCGGATGGAAACGGACTGGGAGTGAGGGAAAACATCAGAAACACAAGCTGGGAAATCCGCCCCAGGAGATTTAATTGATCTCACGGAGAGTCCCACCCCCTGTTCCTATTGGGCTAGATCCTGCCTCCCTTCCCCGGCCCAAACCCCAGGGCAGAATTAGATCTGTCTCCCCAGCCCTGCAGGGGTTATTGATGGAGCCAGACACTGCTGGTCTAGAGAGGGACCAGCTGCTGCTCAGAAAAGGGAAGGGAGAGGAGAGTCTGTGCTGTGATCATGGCCCCTGCTCAGTGAGGGTATGGCTACACTTGCAGCTGTACAGTGCTGGGAGTTAAACCTGTCTTCGTACAGCTGAGTAGGGAAAGCGCTGCAGTCTGTCCACACTGACAGCTACCAGCGCACTGTTGTGGCTACATTTGCAGCATCTGCAGCGGCATTGGGAGCAGTGTATTATGGGCAGCTATCTCAGCATTCAAGTGGCTGCAACGTGCTTTTCAAAAGAGGGGGGTGGAGTGTGACAGGGAGCGTGGGGGGAGAGAGACAGTGGATTTTTGGAGCCAACACTGTCAGCAGTTGCCTTGCAAGTTCCGACCTCCTCCCCCACCCTCTCTTACTCACTGAAACCAAACAAGAGCTGTTTGTTTTTTTCCACACAGACCAGATATGTAGCTTCCCTGAAATGGACCTCCCCCCCACCCCGCCTGCCTCGCTGCTTCTCTTCTCAAGCCCCTTCCCTCCCCCTTTCTTCAAGCAAACACTAGCTGTGGGCGTTCCAAAGGGAGCCCCCCTGCCTCTGCTCATTCATAGCAAACAGTAGCTGTGTTTGGTTTTTTGATGAGCAGCTCCTGGAGCCCAGAGTTCACAACAAAACAAAGAGCGGGACCTTTACTTAAAAGGATTAGGGGAAGCTTCTGGAAGTCAGTCACAGCGTATTAAGATTATTCCCTGTTGACATGGGCACCCCAGCACTGCAGCAGCAGCAGCGCTATACTCTTTATTCCTCTCGCGGAGGTGTAATACAAGCAGCGCTGTAGCCATGGAGATACAGCATTGTATGTGCCTTGCCAGTGTGGATGGGGAGTGAGTTACAGCACTATAAAGCCACCAACAGTGCTGCAACTCTCAAGTGTAGCCAAGGCCTGAGTCTCTGCACACACAATTTGGCTGTTCTGTGCAGCTGTGCAGGGAGGGAACCGCAGGATGAACTGACAGGGCCCTGAGCAGCTGCAGAACCTGCATAATCATCTGTGTAGATGCCTCTTTCCTGGCCCAGAAGTGAGCTCTCCCCAGACCTGACCCCAAGCTAGCAGCCTAGCAGAGTGGAGATATATCACATGCTGTGATGTGGCTTGAATAACCCAGTCACACACACACACATTCTCTCTCTCTCTTATCTGTTCTCATGAGACTTCTAGGGCAGTTTATTTTCATAGTTGTGCATTTAAAGGCCAGAAGAGACCAATGTGACCATCTAGTCAGAGTATCTGAACAGCCCAGGCCAGAGAGCCTCCCCCAGGGATCCCTGTATTGAGCTGCTAACTTCTGGCTGAGATAGAGAAAGTCTGGTAGAAAGAGACGTCCCCTCTCGGTTTAACACCTCCAAGCTGGCTCACATTTCTGAACACTAAGATGGCTGTGGCTGATCAGTGAAAGAGGGGACCAGTGGAAAGGGAGATGCTGGACTGGGACAGAACAACTGGAGATGTTCCAGCTGTGAGTCCTAATCTGACCTTCCCCAGAGTTTGGGAGTGTGGACTTGGGGTTCCGATTTGGGCCTATGACAGAGACAGCCCCAGGCTACATAAGAGGCTCTAAACTCCCCCAAAATCTGGGTGTGGGGACTCTCCCTCTGAGACTGGAAGCACAATAGGTATCAGAGACAATGATTCAGAGGGAGGCTGAGTGACCTAATGCTGAATGGGCAAAAGGGACAAGGTGAAGCTGTTAGTCTTGGCAGAGATTTCAGGTAAGTGATTGGAGCATCCAGGTCTGGAGCATACCCAAGACCTGATGCTGACAGAGTGACTGAGCAGCTGGACCAGGCCACAGACATATCCAGGATAGACATTAGCAAAGGATGCTGGGAGGTTTAACCCTCTAGTCAAGAGTATTACCCATGGCAAGTTGTCAGGGCAGGGACTGTGCTGTATGATACCCAACTGTACAGCACCATGCACACCAATGGCACTGAGGAAACAACCCATTCACAGTGATGACTGCACCAGAGCCAGCTGCAAATTTTACATTAAGACCATTTTCAGTAGAAAACTAATTTTTTGACTAAATGTTTTTTGTTTATTTTACTTATTTATGTATTCGTGAAGTCTCTGCTTTCTTTGAACATTTTTTAATTTGAAGACCCAAAACTTTTCTTTTCTTGGAAGTTTTCAGCTAAAATTTTCCATTTTCATTTGCCAAAACCTGATCCCCCTCCCCCCCAACCCCCGTTTTCAGGTTATCAGTTTTTCAATGAAAAATTAAAAAAAAAATATTGTTGAAAATTTCAATTGAAATTCATCTAAATTTTCACAGAGAAAAAATTCCAGTTTTTTACCTCACCCCAGAGTCCACCATGTTTAAGCCCTCACTGTTTGCAGGTGGAATCTGTCAATGCTTTTTTCTGCCCTGTGCCCAAATGTTTCCCCTGTGATCTCCTAGAGGTTAATGCACATTAGCCTGAAGGACTATGCGAGGTTTGTGAGAATGTTGTAATCATAGAAATGTCAGGCTGGAAGGGATCTCAAGAAATCATCAAGTCCAGCCCTCTGCACTGAGGCAGGACAAGTGAACCTAGACCATCCCTTACAGGGAGGTTGTCCAACTGTTCTTAATAACTTTAGATGATGGGGATTTCACATCCTCCCTTGGAAGCCTATTCCAGAACTTAACTGAGAAAGTTTTTCCTACCATCAAGCCTAAACCTCCCTTGCTGCAGATTAAGCCCATTACTGCTTGTCCTACCTTCAGTGGGATGGAGAACAATTGATTTCTGTCCATTTTCTAACAGCCGTTAACATATCGGGAGACTATCAGGGCCCCTCTCAGTCTTCTTTTCTCAAGACTAGACATGGGCAGGTGTTTTTTTAACCTTCTCTCAGATGTCAGGATTTCTAAACCTTTGATCATTTTTGTTGCTCTCTCCGGACTCTCTCCAATTTGTCCACATCATTCCTAAAGTGTGATACCCAGAACTGAACACAGTCCTCCAGCTCCAGGAAGAGTGGGTCAGTGATCTCCCATATCTTACGTATGATGCTCCTGCGAATACATCACAGAATGACATTAGCCTTTTGTGACTGCATCACATTGGTGACTCACATTCAATTTGTGATGCATTATGACCTCCAGATCCTTTTCAGCAGTACTGCCATCCAGCCAGTTATTCCCCATTTTGTAGTTGTATATTTGATTTCGCCTTCCTAAGTGAAGTACTTTGCACTTGTCTTTCTTTAATTTCATCTCATTTGATTTCAGAGCAATTCTCCAATTTGTCAAGGTCATTTTAAATGCCAATGCTGTCCTTCAAAGCGCTTTCCACCCTTCCCTGCTCAGTGTCCTCTGCAGATTTTATAAGTATACTCTCCACTCCATTATCCAAGTCATTAATGATAATATTGAATAGTACCAGACCCAGGACTGACCTGTGCGGTAGCCCACTACATACACTCTCCCAGCTTGACAGTGTACCATTGATAACTATGCTTTGAGTACTGTCTTTCAGTCATTGTGCAGTTATCATCCAGGTTTTTACCAAATGATAGTTTAATAATTTATTCCAGCATCTTTCCAGATATTAACGTTAGGTTGGCATGTCTACAACTCTGAGTCCTGTTTGTTCGCCATTCCAAAGATAGGTGCTATGTTTGCCCTCCTCCAGAGTTGCAGACAAAACTGAGCACATCTGCCAGTTGCTCTTTATACCCTTTGAACCGAGGCACAGATTAGCAGTCCAACGCCTTAGCCACTTGGTCACTTTTATCAGCCAAAATGGTCCCTTTGCCAGCAGTTGTCCCTTAGTCAGCCAAAACCAGGCACCCAAGCTAGGTAAGAGAAGATATAGCAAGGGAGGCCTGCAAGTAGACCAGTGGTGTAAAGACTTCATGCATCAGTCACATTATTGTAAACTGGATTCAAGTCCTAGCCAGTGTAGGAAGTGCTCTGGCATCCAATTTGTGGGAAACTTTTCTGCTTTTGGGGACCGGGTGGAAAAGGCATGGGAGAACAAGCCAGTGGGTGCTTCCACCAAAAGAAGAAGGGATAGCCAATAACAAAAGGATTCAAAAACACCTGTGTGCAGCATAGACTAGATTAATAGGCCACAGCCCTAACCACTCGGCCAATTTGTATGATGTAGCTGTGGGCTTGGTATCCTGCAGGCCAGCTCTGTGTTTTCTTTTCTACATTCGTTTGGGTGTCTGATCTTGGCTAATTAATTAACAGGTGCATGTGAAAGACGCCGTAGCAGATAAAGAGGTGGCCGAGGAATTAAGCTTGATCCAGTGTATTCTGCTTAGGTAGGTTTGAATCCACCTTTGTTGCTAGCCAGTCTTTCCTTTGACAATGGTAGCCACTAGCTTTTTCCTCTTCAGGCCCTCACTACTCCTGCATCCCTTACCAGAAAAATAAAAATTGTTGTAGCTGTGTAGGTCCCAGGATAGCAGAGCCGTGTAGCTGGAAAGTGTCTCTCTCACCAGCAGAAGTTGGTCCAATAGAAGGTTGACCTCACCAGCCTTGTCTGGCTAATAAAGAACCAGACACACCTAGCAAACCAGGGGCCCCACAGTCCCTGAGTCAGCTGGACTCCAGGCCGGCTCACAAAGGTGGGAATTTTGCCTAGTGCCTCTCCAGCACTGGCACCTCAGCAGGCACAGCCCATCTGTTCCCCATGCTCACTCAGGCATCTGGCCGTGGCTGAGCAATGCCAGAATAACCCCCGTGATTGCATTTCAGGGTGTGGTGATGTCACTAGGGGAGTAAACAGTCAGGGGCTCCGTGGTCCTTTGCTCTGAGGGCTGGAGGTTTGCTGTAGCCTGGCAGGGTCCTGCTGGGACAGGCCGAACCCTCCAGCTCTGGGTGTGGCTAGCTCAGGGGATGGGTCGCAGCCACCAGCAGCAATTTGGGAAATGCCTGTGGGAGGAGGGGCCTGGCGAGCAGAGTCTGCAACGGGACTGTAAAGGGGGGGAATGGCCAACTGTCATCTGGGGGGATGAGGGGAGCCCAACTGCCACCTGGGGGCAATGGGGAAGCCCAGCTGTTGCCTGAGGGGAGAATGGGGGAAGCCCAACTGTCACCTAAGAGGAGCTTTCACACTGCAAGGGATGAAATGGAGACAAAGAACACTGCCCAATTACGCTGCAGCAAAAGTGTTGCTCATGGCTGTTTTCTCAAGTTATTCCAGGTTCCTTTCCTCTTTTTATTAAAAGTTTTCTCTGCTATACACAGATTCAATGCTTATGAGAGGGGAAGTTTTGCCTCTTAGAGGTGCCTAGAGTTGTGTTTAATTTTCCCAGGTTACTTGAGCAAGTTCTGTGTTTTATTGTTGAGGGACCCCTGGATATTGAATCGAGCCTTTATTGTTGCCAACTCCACCTGGATGAAATATTATCTAGACCAGCGGTCCCAAACATGCTGCCCGCTGGTGCCATGGCACCTGCGTCCTGGCTGGTGGTCAAGCATCCACCGAAACGCTGCCGACATTCGGCAGCGTTTCGGTGGATTCTCAGCTGCCGCCACTGTCCTTCATCTGGCGCCGGCCAGGCGAAAAGGTTGGGGACCACTGATCTAGACCATCCCTGACAGGTGTTTGTCCAATCTGCTCTTAAAAATCTCCAGTGATGGGGATTCCACAACCTCCCTAGGCAAGTTATTCCAGTGCTTAACCACCTGACAGTTAGGAATTTTTTCCTAAAGTCCAACCTAAACCTCCCTTCTTTCAATTTAAGCACATTGCTTCTTGTCCTATCCTCAGAGGTTAAGAAGAACATTTTTTGTCCCTCCTCCTTGTAATAACCTATTGTGTACTTGAAAATTGTTATCATGTCCCCTCTCAGACAAAACAAAACCAGTTTTTTTCAATCTTCCCTCACAGGTCATATTTCTGAACCTTTTAATCATTGTTGTTGCTCTTCTCTGGACTTTCTCCAATTTCTCCTCATCTTTCCTAAAATGTGGCTCCCAGAACTGGACACAATACTCAAATTGAGACCTAATCAGCACAAAGTAGAGCAGAATAATTAGTTCTTGTGTCTTGCTTACTACTGCAAATATATCTGTAGCGAAGCGACAATTCGCCATTGTGGTGCCTCCTGCTGGTCATCCTGGGAATTAGCTCTCCAGCATATGGAGTGCCCTCGGCGGGCTAGTGTCTCACCTGCCACTTGCCCCATGTCCCTCCCGGACCCCAGTGCCTCTCTACCTCAGGGTTCTGCCCCCAGCAGTACCCTCTGACTCTGGGTCTCCCCTCTGAGGGGGACCCCCAACCCTCTAAACCCACCTTGCTTCAGTGGCTACTGCCAGTCATCATTTAGCCCCCACTCACTGGGGCAGACTGAAGTTTGTAATGGCCACTCATCATTTGTAAGGGGGTACGACCAGCTGCCTCTCCCTATCCTCAGGCTGCCCCTCTGCAGCCCCAGTACCTTTTGAGCCCTTAACAAGGCCTGCAGCCTGGGGGTTTACCAGGCTGGCGCTCCCCAGCTCCCTTTGCCCTTCTCTTGCTCTGCTCTGCTCTGCTCTGGGTACCTTCTCTCAGACAGCTAGCTCTTCCCACTCCAGGGCTAGAGTGAGACTTCTTTGAACCCCTGGCTCACAGCCCTTTTACAGGGTCTGATTGGGTGTGGCCCCAGCTGTGGCTGCTTCCCCAATTGGCTCAGCTTTTCCCAGCTGCAGCCCTCTCCAGGGATGCTTTATCCCCTGTTATCCAGGAGTGGGGCAGCCACCCCACTACAACATCACAGAATGATGTTTGCTTTGTTTGCAATAGTGTTACACTTTTGACTCATATTTAGCTTGTGATCCACTATGACCCCCAGATCCCTTTCTGCAGTACTGTTTTCTAGGCAGTCATCTCCCACTGTATATGTGTGCAACTGATTCTTCCTTCCTTTGTGGCGTATTTTGCATTTTTCCTTATTGAATTTCATCCTATTTACTTCAGACAATTTCTCCAGTTTGTCCAGATACTTTGAATTTTAATTCTATCCTCCAAAGCACTTTCAACCCTTCCCAGCTTAGTATCGTCCACAAACTTTATAAGTATATTCTCTATGCCATTATCTAAATCACTGATGAAGATATTGAACAGAACTGGACCCAGTACTAATTTCTGCAGGACCCCAGTTGATAGGCCCTTCCCGCTTGACTATGAACCACTGATAATTACTCTCTGGAAATGGTTTTTCAACCAGTTATGCATCCATCTCATAGTAGCTCCATTTGGGTTGTATTTCCTTAGTTTGTTTATGAGGGGTCATGCAAGACAGTATCAAAAGCCTTACTAAAGTCAAGATATACCACATCTATTGTTTTCCTCTGTCCACAAGCCTTGTTACCCTGTCAAAAAGAGTTACTAAGTTGATCTGACACAATTAGTTCTTGACAAATCCATGCTGACTGTTAGTTATCACCAGGGCCAGCTCCAGGCACCAGCCGAGCAAGCTAGTGCTTGGGGCGGCAGATTCCAAAGGGAAGCATTCCATCCAATTCTTTTTTTTGCCCTTCACCCCTTCTGCCACCCCTGCAGGGGTTTTTTCTTTTTGGTTTGCTGCTCCTGCCGCCCTGTAGGGGGTGGCAATGCAGAAAAGGGGAGCTGCTGAGAGTGGCACCAGGTCTGCAGCAAGCCCGGCACTGCAGCCCGCTCACCAGAATGGTGTGGACCCCTCCCAGTAGGCGGCACAGCAGGAGGGGCAGCATGGCAACAGCCCTACTTAATGAAGCCCTGACTGGCCCCCTTCTCTCTCCTCTCCTCCCCCCCCCCCCCCCCCCCCGGCTAGCTGGGGTGTGCATTCCGCTGCCCGGAGTCTGCAGGGCTGGGAGTCCCCATGCACCCGTGCTCCCGCCGCGCCATAGGTATTTTTTTGTTTTTTGTTTTTTTGTTTATTCTTCCCTTTGCTGCTCCGGCCGGCCAGGCGGTTTGTTTCCTGCCTCCCCCTCCTTTGTTGCTCCAACCAGCCAGCAGGTTTCCCGCCCCCCTCTTTGCTGCTCCGGCTGGCTGGCAGGTTTGTTCCCCCTGCCCCTTCGCTGCGCCGGCTGAGTGGCAGGTTTGTTCCCTCCCCCCCGTTTGTTCCCCCTCGCCCCTTCACAATGCTGGCCTAGTGGCAGGTTTATTCCCGCTGGCCTCCAGGTTTGCCGCCCCTGCACCCTTTGCTGCTCTGGCTGGCTGGCAGGTTTGTTCCACTTCACTGCTCCAGCCGAGGAGCAGGTTTGTCCCTCCTCCTACCACCACCAACTTTGCTGCAGCAGCCACCGGGCAGGGGTTTTTTTGTTTTGTTTTTTTTTTTTGCTTGGGGTGGCAAAAAAGCCAGAGTCGGCCCTGGTTATCACCTTATTATCTTCTAGATGTTTGCAAATTGATTACTTAATTATTTGCTCCATTATCTTTCTGGGTACTGAATTTAAGCTGACTGGTCTATAATTCCCTGGGTTGTCCTTATTTCCCTTTTTATAGGTAGGCACTATATTTTCTCTTTTCCAGTCATCTGGAATCTCTCCTGTCTTCAATGACTTTTCAAAGATAATTGCTGTCTCCTCAGATGATAGATATCTCCTCAGTCATCTCCTTGATTATTGTAGAATATATTTCATCAGGCCCTAGCTGGGAGCGCTGGTGGCATAGGGTCTGAGTAATTTTTAACTTGTCTAAATAATTTTTAACTTGTTCTTTCCTTATTTAAACCTCTGATCCTATCTCGTTTTCACTGGCATTCACTATGTTAGACGCCCAATTGCTACTAACATTGTTGATGAAAACTGAAACAAAAAAGTCAGTTTGCATGTCTGCCATTTGCATATTTTCTGTTATTGTCTTTCCTCAGGACAGAGTAACAGGCCTACCTTGACCTTGGTCTTCCTTTTGCCTCTAATGTATTTGTAGAATGTTTTTTTCTTACCCTTTATGTTTCTAGCTAGTTGAATCTTGTTTTGTGCCTTAGCTTTTCTAATTTTTCCCTACAAAGAACACAACACTTGTTGGTTTAAAAATCAAGAGATTTTTTTAAAATGTGATCCCTAAAGATTCAACTATCAGAAGGCAAAGAAAAGGACACAAGACCTTTTTTTAAAAAAAAACTAAAAACAAAATAACCTCATTAATTTTAAGTCAGACTTGGGATTTGGGAGGGGATGGGGGCTGCCGCACGATTTTTGGATACTTTGGGTTGGCAGTGGAATCTCTACACAGAGCTGAGAGGGCTTGGGAGCTGAGCCATCTATATAAAGAGTCGGTGGGTAGGAATATGGAGTTTGGGTATTTTCCAACAATTTTATTCAGAAGAAACATTTTTTCCAAGAGGCAAACAGGCTTCATGTGTCCTGAGAATATTATGGTGCCCTTGGGGCGCTGTGCATTGTCCTGCTGTGCCCCCAGAGTAGGTCCCCCTTTTCAATGCTGCATAATTCCTATGATGGCCTCTCGTTTTGGGAGGTTCTGCGGTGTGGCTGTGCACTGACGAGTCCTACATTTCAGCAAGTGGGGCATTAATTACATCTGTCTGCTGCAAAGCTATGTCCGCGTATGTCAACGTCTCTTCTGTCTGGGGCAGTGGATCCTTTCAGATAAAACACAGTAATGTTACTTTTCTGCTAAGCCAGCCTAAAGCCAGAGAAATTAAGCCAGAAAATGCTCCTCTGACAGCACTGCTGAACGTAAATCAGGAGCAGTTCTAATGGGCATCTAATGGGCTGGGAATCACCAATGGCCCCACTTCCTACATCAACCCCTCTGAGGCACGCAGCTCAGATTTCCCCCTCCCCAGCCTTGGTCTGGCCCTTTTTTGTCCCCCAGTTAGGACAGTTGGGTTTAGCCCTGACACCTGCCAGCTGGGCAGAGGAACCCTTCTCCCTCTCTCCATGCCAGCCCCATCGAGGAAGTGTTGGGTTCTCCCCTGATGGGGTGGTGTTGTCTGATATACGAATTCTTCTGTGCTGCAGGCAGTTTAGTTGTCTCCTGTCCAGTTTCATATGTTAAACACTGATGTTATTAATGGCAATATTTATAATGGTTATTTGCACTTGTTATTATAATATTGTTATGCTGGAGATTGGGTGGCTTCCAACAAGCGTGTCTCTGATCTATGGGCAATCAGAGCACATTGCTGAAGTTGATGGCTGTGAAAACTACCTGCCATTCAGGCTAAATAAATAAATCATTAAATGCCCCTTTGCTTAGTTTCAGCTGAAGCAATGGGCAACCACCACACAAGGACTAGACCGCAGGCAAGCCCTGGCATGGCACTGCCATGTGGTCCAATGTGGTTCCTCTGGGTCTGATAAGAAATGCAGGGGTGGGGTATGTAAGAGAAGCAGCAGAAACACCTCAGAAACAAACAGAGAAAGCAACAATAAAGACAGACACAGCCAGAGAAGCACTTGGAGCAGGACCCCGAGAAAAAGCTGAGAGAGAGATTTTGGGCAGAGTGTTGGCTTGGAGCCAGGAGCAAAGAAAAGTACCTCCTGGAGTTTGGTTCCTGTTGTGTTCAGGGAAACAGGATTCTGTAAATAAATGGAGTTGCATCAATGAACATACCTGACTCTCTCATCCCTTTCTCCTCTCCACAAAACAACCCAGAAGACCCCAAACATTCAGTATCTGCTTGTATAATTTTGATAGGGATAAATAAGCTTCTGAATTCAAATGAGTCATTAATATCTCTAAAAAAAACCCTGTAGCCCACGAAAGCTTATGCTCAAATAAATTTGTTAGTCTCTAAGGTGCCATAAATACTTCTGTTCTTTTTGCGGATACAGACTAACACGGCTGCTACTCTGAAACCTATAAATATCTCTGTTCATAGTACCCTGTCCTAAGGTCATGTACTAAAAGTTCTAAGGGGTAAATCATATAATACTAAGAAAGTCTCTGGAAAGTCAATGAGCCTCCGTCTCTCTGAAATTGTTTATGTTCCTGACCCCAGGCTTTCAGGGCAAGATGTCCCTGGTGGTGAGAGGTGGCAATGAAAATTTCATGTCCATGGGAGAGAGGATGTGTGTTAAAATCAGGCTGATAATGAGATGCTAACTTCAACTTTAACTCTCAGGAGACCAGGCATCCCCCCATGATAGCAGCGCAGAGCTCTTCCCTTTGTGACACTGATTTAAATGCTCAATAAAATAATACATATTAAAAACAATAATAAAAGGACAGAACTTCAGTGACCCAAACTCCTCCCATGCAGCTTTACAGGAGGAGGAATAAAAATTAAGGGTTATTCATTGCTCATTGCCTATATCAGCTGGAGTATTGACAAATAATTACCATAAAGAAGCAGTTTGTGGAAGGAAGCTCTGTATTAGCTTTCCCTGCCACTAACATGCACCACCACACAGCCACTGCTAGTAATAGGGCCCGTGCACTTCCCTCTGAGACCTACATCACATGGAGACCTGTAGCAGGGTGGTTAACTTGCTCCTGGGATAAAAGAAGTGAGAGCAGCTGAGGGAAGTTGGCTGGGGAGCTGGCTGCTGGAGAGCTGGCCATGGGTGTGGCCAGCTCAGTCAGGGAACAGCTGGCCCTGTTAAGAGGGCTGTGAGTAAGGAGCAGTGAGAGTCTCACTCCAGGACTGGAGTGAGAAGAACCTAGCTGCTTGGGAGAGACAGGGTACCTTCTATAGGGCCGTGCTGGGGAAGGGTCAGGCTGAGCTGGGGAGCTCAGGCCTGGCTATCTCCCAGGCTGAGGCCTGGCAGGAAGGCCTAAGAAGGTATTGGGACTGCAGGGAGACAGCTGTGATTAGAAAGGCAGCAGGTCCAACCCCCTTGCCAATAATGAGTGTCCATTACAGACTGTAGTTTGCCCCAGAGAAAGGGGGTTAGATGATGACTGGCAATAGCCACTGAGGCAAGGTGGGCGTAGGGGGAGGGGTTTCCCTGGGAGGGGAGACCCAGAGTGTGTGGGGTGTTGCTGTAGAGCAGCACTCCATGATGAGGGGCAGGGAGGGATGTGGGGCCTGAAGTGCACCGGTGGAGACGGATGAGGAAGCAGATACCAGGAGGGAGATACCAGCCAGCAGGAGGTGCGCTGGGGCTGAGCTGAGCTAATTCCTGGACTGACCAACAGGAGATGCCGTGGAGGTGAGGGCCTGCCATGCTACAAGACCCATTGGGGGAAATCCTGCCCCTACTGAAGTCAATGGGAAACTCCCAGGATTCCACCCTTTGCCTGTCTTCCTTCCCCTTTGGGAGGCCTGTAGCAGGGAGGGTTACCAGACACCTAATCTGAAGCCTGGGAATACCAAGTAAATCCATGTTCCCAGCCCACAGATCACTGCTGAGCTGAAACAGACAAACCAATCACTCTTTTCTATCACTTCCTTTTGTCATTAAAAGCTGTGACTCACCCTGGAGCTTCTCAACCAATCCACCGAGGCATCTGGGGAGAGAATGACAGTTACGTGTTGTCAATTGGGTGTAAATGCCTTTAATGGAAGGCACCTCACTGAGCACAAACTATAAACCCACGGATCCCACTGTGGGCAGCACTGAGCACAATGGAGCCTGATCCTGAGCAGGGTTACTATGTGATACTGTAGCAGAAGAATTTTTAAATACAGCTATTGAAGATGTTCAGTGGAAACTGTCTCTCTGGGTTTTCAGCATAGCTCTTTTGTCACAAACAGAGGCAGCTTTCGTTTTCAAAAAACAAATGGCCCAAAATGGAAATATTGTGATTAAAAATACCACCATGGTACCGCAGGGGACTTGAAGTTCAGTTGCATCATATGGATATTCTCCTCTCTGGAATGGGCTGGCTGAGCTTCATCTCTCATGATGCACCTGAACCAAGGAGTCCCACCATGTACTACTTCCCATCACCAAGAGAAGAGAAAGTGGTACATCACGGGAGAGCCAGACAGCCTGTCTCAAAAACAAAAAACATTTTTTACCCATGAAACTTTTGCCCAAATAAATCTGTTAGTCTTTAAGGTGCCACCGAACTCCTTGTTGTTTTTGTGGATACAGACTAACATGGATACACCCGATACTTGTCTCAAAGAGGAGACCAGGAGCATGAGGCACCTGAATTACAGCTCCGAGAAGGAACTCTTGCACTATTATAAATCAAAATATTTTCTTTTTCAGCTCAAAGATTTTGATTTTTGATTCTCACAAAAAAGTTAAAATGTCCCACAGAAAAGTTTGCTGAATGCTAAAAAAAATTCATTGTTGTCCAAAAGTTCCACAGGAAAAATTCCTATTTTCCAACCAGAGCTAGGATTTGCTTTTTAATTTTTAAAATAAAAATGTAAAATTAGGGAGCCAGACTGTAAGCTGAGCAGAGTCCAGCAGGTGTGCATGACTACTTCTCAGGGGGCCAAATCTCCATCTGAGACTTGACACCCACTTCTCAGGGCTTCCAAACACCTTATATATTTAGAAGATTTTAAACAAGAGTTTTTTCTATGCTTTGAACCTCACACATCCTGAGATAAGAATATCCCCCAAGGGCGTATCTCAGCTATCAGCCTTGGGCCTCACAATACAGCCAACAGGTGGGCACCAATTGCCAGACAAGGCACAGTCTGTTGGGACTTATTGCTGTGTTGTCACATCCTGGTCTCTGTTTGCACAGGGCGGGAAGGATTTGTCAGCACCGAGCAGAGCCAGCTTCCAGTGAAGAGGGTGGAACCCTTTCCAATGGGAACTTTCCCCAGGATGTGCACTTTCCATAAAGGAAGGGAAGTGGTAACAGTTTGGCTCAGTCCCCTAAGCCATGGCAATGCGGGACTGGGTATTACAGGCAAAGGGTGGGACAAAGGAACGTCAGGGACTTAGATGCATGAGCCCTGGTAGCCCGAGAACTCTTTATCCTCATTCACTTTCATCACAGGCAGTTTGTTGTTGTAACTCTTGGCCAGACAGTCTGAACTGGGATCTGTCCTTCCCCCACCAATTAACACATTTACCCCAACCCCCTCCTTTCTCCCTCATGTGCAGGTGACTTCACTAACCCCAGTATTCTCCAAAAGCTCTTACAGTGAATATCATCTTCACGAGCATTGCTGGTGTCATGCTGGACTCGTTCCCTGTGGGGAGGAATAAGGACAGTGCATATCAGTGACTCTGTGTGTTCAATCTCTGTTTTCAGTGATCCAGCTGCGAGCAGATTTCTTTCCATGATGGCTGAATTTCCTGCTAGGACTTACATCTTGATTCAGTTCACACTCAGTGGAAAGGCAGCAAGCCCTACTTCTGGATAATCAGGAAATGTGGTGGCTTTACCATTTATGCAGGGAATGTCTAATACAGATGAGAGTTGAACGTCCTGTTCTACGTCAGGAAAATAGACAATAAAACACCCAGCTGAAACTTCACTCGGTCACGGTGTAGTTAAAATGGGAGGAGGGACCAAAAATCCCTGACATCTCTGGACAGAAGTTACAAAGAACGCTGTCATCTGTGCTCAGTTAGAACTAGATGAACTGGAGACCCTTGGTTCCCAGCCAGACCTGTCCACTTCCAGCCCTGTCCCAGAAGAACGGACCCGGTTCTAGGGAACTGGCTGTGTCGATCAGTGTCATTTTGTGGCCAAGCAGCCCCAACACCCGGAGTGTAAAACAGGGTCACTTTCATTCTTTCACACATCCAAGGGTGATTTTCAAATGTGCTCACTCTGCTGCCCGAGAATTCGATGGGAACATGCTGCTTTAGCAAACCCCTTCCTTAAAGCATCTCCTCCTAACCTCCAGATCCCACTGCAACCAGGGATGTCATCCTTCCCTGGTCTTTCAAAAACTCCTCCACAGCAAACAGGCAGACTCCAACCCCCTACTCCCAGCAGGTGAGCTGAGCTCTGTGAGGCAGAGAGAAGGGCCCCTGAATGGAAACGAGATGGGAGAGGGAATAATCTCCTCCTACCTTTGATCCCTTGGCAGAGATGCAACTGGAAGCAGTGAAAAAATGTCACCAGAGATGTGGACACATTTCCTCATGGGCAGAGAAAAAGAGAGAGGGAAAATGAGTGACACGGCCTCAATTCCTCATTGTATTGACCCATAGACCCGTCCCCCTGGCCCAGCCCAGCACTCTCTTCCACCAGCCCCACAGACTGGCCAAGGGAGCAGTGTGGCCAAGTCTGATGATTTAACTGCCAGTCTCGCAGCATTTGATGCTCTGTGTAAAGCCCCAGGTCTGAGAGTCAGGGGATTCAGTGAGTCTTGGCTTTCATTAAAACAAACAAACAAACAAAGGTTATAAACATTTTGTTTGGGGAGAAAAACCTGAAAATGTGATCCAAAGACCCACAAAGATCAAATTCCCCAGGCAAATACAAAGCACTCACTCTGATGACTTTTTGGAAATTCATAGAATCATAGAATATCAGGGTTGGAAGGGACCTCAGGAGGTCATCTAGTCCAACCCCCTGCTCAAAGCAGGAACAATCCCTAACTAAATCATCCCAACCAGGACTTTGTCAAGCCAGACCTTAAAAACCTCTAAGGAAGGAGATTCCACCGCCTCCCTAGGTAATCCATTCCAATGCTTCACCATCCTCCTAGTGAAAAAGTTTTTTCCTAATATCCAACCTAAGCCACTACAACTTGAGACCATTACTCTTAGTTCTGTCATCTGCTACCACTGAGAACAGTCTAGATCCATCCTCTTTGGAACCCCTTTAAGCTATCAAACCCCCCCTCATTTTTCTCTTCTGCAGACTAAACAATTGCAGTTCCCTCAGCCTCTCCTCAGAAGTCATGTGCTCCAGTCCCCTAATCATTTTTGTTGCCCTCCGCTGGACTCTTTATAATTTTTCCACATCCTCTTGTAGTGTGAGGCCCAAAGCTGGTCACAGTACTCCAGATGAGGCCTCACCAGTGTCGAATAGAGGGGAATGATCATGTCCCTCGATCTGCTGGCAATGCTCCTACTTATATAGCCCAAAATGCCATTAGCCTTCTTGGCAATAAGGGCACGCTGTTGACTCGTATCCAGCTTCTCGTCCACTGTAACCCCTAGGTCCTTTTCTGCAGAACTGCTGCCTAGCTGCTCGGTCCCTAGTCTGTAACAGTGAATGGGATTCTTCCATCCTAAGTGCAGGACTCTGCACTTATCCTTGTTGAACCTCATCAGGTTTCTTTTGGTCCAATCCTCTAATTTGTCTAGGTCCCTCTGTATCCTATCCCTACGCTTCAGCGTACCTAGCACTCCTCCCAGTTTAGTGTCATCTGCAGACTTGCTGAGAGTGCAATTCACACCATCCTCCAGATCATTAATGAAGAGGTTGAACAAAACCAGCTCCAGGACCGATCCTTGGGGCACTCCACTTGATACCGGCTGCCAACCATACATAGAGCCATTGATCACTACCCATTGAGCCTTACGATCCATGAGTTTTACGCCAATCTCGAGATTGTTGAGGTGACTCGAGTGCTGTGAAAGCTTGGGGCTGGGGATGCTGTGTGAGGAAAGGTTGGCAGGGCAGAGCTGTGTCCAGAACTCTATTTCCAGAGTTGTTAGGGCCTCAGTCAGGAAAGCACTTACACACGGGCACAGGCGTAAGGGCCCTTCCTGACAAGGGGATGCCTTCCTGAACTGCAGCCTTAGTTACCTGCAGGTAGACATTCCATCCAGACACACACCCCTGGCTGAGCCCTAGATTGTGACCATCTCTGGGGCAGGGAATGTCCCCTTTATTACTGATCTGTGCAGCGCCTGGCACAGCGTGGCCCTAATCCCTGACTGGGGCTCCAGCGTGCTACTGTAATACAAATAATTAACCACAATGATAATCCCTTTCATCATCTCTTTGATCTTTCTCCCCAGCCAGCCTCCCAGTAATGAATGATCGATTTCACTGTGTCTTTGATCATCTCTCTCCCCCTAACCCACACACACTGGGTACAGGGTATCTAAGGGGTTTTCTCTGCCATGTCCATCTGTACATTTGCTAACACGGCTTGACCTCACTGTCATACCCACCTTTCTTTCCCAGCAGATAAAGCACCACAGCCAGAACCACGACAGCAGGGATTGTAATTCCCAGCAAGAGCTTCAGACCTGGCCCTAGGAAAGAACCTCAATGTGAATGGCCTCTCCAACCAGCCACCGGCAAGTCGCTGCTGTCTGGAACTGGCTGAGTCCCATGGTAAGTGACTCCTAATGTCCTCATGAACCTACCCAGGGATCTCACCCCATGGTTATCTGCAGGGCATCATTATTGGCTGTTCTTTCTGAGTAAAGTTTTCCACAAACTATTTTGACCCAACAGATTTTATTCCACACACAGTTTAATTGAATCAAATGTTTTGCCCCAAATGTGCACATGCAATGATCTTCTTAGTCTTGCCAGAAAAATAGTTTTGAAATGGAAGAAAACATTTTGTTTTGTTTTGAACTGACAGTTTTGTTTAATTTTGGTTTTCCAATTCCAGAAATGGAAGGAAAATGCCCCTTTAAAAGGAAACAAAACAAAACTCTCTGTATTTCCAACTGACGTTTTGTCTCATTTTTGTTCTGAAAACCCAAAACAAAGGAAAATGTCTAGTCAAAATGAGATCAAAGGAAAAATTTTGAATTTCATGTGTATTTTTTCCATCAAAACATTGACATTTCCCATCATAAATTTTAAATGAAATAGTTTTCTTCACAATTTTTTGTGTCAGTAAATCTGGATTCCCCCTCAGCTCTCAGGGCGAGCTCCTCAAGGCAGGAAACATCCCTCTGGGAACTGCCCTGCTTCAGGGAAGCATCAAGATTCAGAACAGCACCCAGGTACAAACTTTACTTCATCTTCCACTTTACTTCCATCAATGAGACTTTAGCAGGTGCTTAAAGATAAGCACATACATAGAAGGTGTTGTCCTGGATAGGGTTGGACTTGAACACATGTTCAGAGGTTTGCTGGGTTGGGGCCAGAGATGTGTAGGGCATGTAGAGATGTATGTGGAGCTGGTCAACAAATCTCCAATGGAACAGTTTTCCACGAGAAAATGCTGTTTCTGCAAAATAAAAACATCTTGACAAGGAGCTTTGATATTTCTGAATCAAAATGTTGCTGAATTTCTGTTCCATGAAATATATTAAATTTCAACTTTTCGTCCTGATTCCATACGAAAATAAAATTTGAAATGTCAGAATTTCCTGCAGGAGAAAAATTCCTTTTCCCTCCCCATTTCCCCCCGTTACTGGCCAGGCCTGAGCTGGGATACTGTCTCTCTCTGTCTCTCACACACACACGCATCTGACTTACAGGTCATGTTGAGGTGTTTAGCAGGGCTGAGCTGGGATTTGGTCACCCGTTTGTCACTGTCCTTGCTCTCGTAGCCACAGGCATAATTCCCGGAGCTGCCACTGGACACTGTATGGTTATAGCTGTAGATGACTTTGTTTTCTGAACCCTTCTGGAATGAAATCTCCTTTCTGTCCTTACAGAAGATGATGCGAGTTGCCGGGGCCTGGGAGATCACAGAGCACTGGAGTTGCACAGAGCCCCCCGGTTGGGCAGACGTCTGGCTCAGGTAGAAGGCAGGGGCAGGGAGAGTGCCTGGGAAGGGGAATGGGTCAGAGCTGTCAGTGGGACTGTCGGTGGCTCCCATTTTAGGGGGAGCCCAGGGAGCATTTTACTAAAGGAAGTTGGTTGCCATGGAAGCAGCTCACGGCTGCTAAGGATCTGTCTACCCTGCAATCAAAAACCTGGAGGCGCAGCTGACCCATGTCAGCTCATTTGGGTTCGTGGGGTTCGGGCTCAGGGCTGCGTACATGAAATGGGCCAGTGTCAAATTGCAGAGCAGGAGAAACTCTGCCTGCGGAAGGGCTGGGAGGTCTGCACACTCTATCTGGAGCAGGCTCTTATTTCAGCACAGCTGGGTAATGGGGGGATAATGTCAGATCTGAGGCTGGAGGCCAGTCGCTGCCCCAGGGAGCTCACTAACAGCTAAGGAGCTGTGTCCAGTCTCTAACCACTCCGGTGTCTGCTCTAACATCCTCCCTGTCCTTCTGCCTCTCCTGCCCCACAGTCCCCAGCTGGCAAAGGGGGCAGCAGGAGCAATTCCAGGCCCAGGCTAAGGGAAGGCCCTGGAGCAGCAGCAGGGAGAAGATCTCCCTTTCCCGGGAATCACCAGGGTGATGGGATCCAGCTCTGAACTCGCAGGGGAATTGCTGCTGCCTCTGGGCAGGTCAATATCTACCCACCACTTTCTCCACCCCTCTGGTGCCCCCTGCTGCTGCTTTGGTCGGCAGCATCCCCTGCCACTACTGCCCAGGCAGCCAGCAAAGAAATGCAGCCATGACCAAAAAACCACATCTCTGCTCTGCCAGCCCCTGCTGCGCTGGAGAAAGGGTCACTGGGTGCGGCTCCTTGGCCCGGGTCCTACAGGAGCTCAGCCTGGGTGACTTAATTGTCCCTTCTTGAAAGCTCCCTGCCCAGCTGGGGCTCACTGTTAATGGTGCTGCTGATATATAAGGAGGAGGCGAAGGCTGCATCCATTGGGTTGGGACAGGAGCTCCTGGGACAGCCCTGCGGCCATGTGGGGCTGGGTGCCAGTGCCCTGAGAAGGTAAATCCCTTGGATCCAGTGCCCCTGGGATGAGATGGGCTGTGGATGTTACTCTCTCATCCGAGTGTCACAGTGGCCCCAGGTCAGCGCAGAGCAGAGTGGGAGCAGGACAGAGAGGAATGGGCCAGGAGACCTGCGCGCCTCACTCGGATCCCACACAGCCCCTTATGCCTTCCTGTGCCATTACTATAGCCACTGCTCTGAGCAGCATGCGGCCTAAGGGGTGGTGGCTGGATGCTGTGGAGGGGAGGGGTAAATGCCATAGGTAGGTTGGGCACAGACAGATAGACGGATGGACTCACCAGGGGCTGAGCAGATCTCCTGGCTGCTGGGACTCAGCCCTGGGAACAGAAAGGAGACATGTTCAGTGCCGGGCTATAACCTCCCCTGCTGTGAGATGCCCTGAATGTCTGAGGGGGTCTCTGCTCCCACCATGAGCCCAAATCCTGGTTCCTGCCCTATTCATCCCACCAGTGGCACCTCCACCTGCTTTGCGAGGCTTTGCCAGGCACTGTGCAGAGCCCTGACCCCCGGGTTCCCTCTGGACCAGTGACGCCCACAGGGGAGGCCTGGAGTGTTCCAGTGTCCCCAGGGGACTGAGTGTCTCTGTACAGGGCTCTGCTAACAGCCTAGCAGTGCCTACGTTCATCCCCAGCCCCATTAACTCAGCTCATCCCCTCATTTCACCAACAGAGCCTGCAGCAGGGAACATGCTACAGACAGAGAGCCAGACCCAAAGCAGAGCCCCCTGATCCCAAAACACAGATCTGGGGTGAGATCCAGGCTGTGTGACTTGGACCTGGCCCTATAATGAGTCTGACCCTGAGCGCCAGACCCAGAACCCCTGAATTCTGGGGGAATCCACAACCGGAGCCCAGCCTGGATCCTAGCTCAGTGTCTCTGGCCTGTCAGTAACAGGGAGCCCTGGGGCTGGACCCCGATAATCCCTCACCCTCCAATGACAACAGCCCTCCCTGCTCTCTCTACCTCCAGGCTGAGCTGAAACCCCATGAGCATCATCCCCCGAGACCAGCCTGTTCTCACTTCATGTGCCTGGTGTGGGGAGGTGGGCCCAGTGACACACCAGGTGTCTGCATACAGCCAAATGCCAGGTCACAGCTCCCAGCAAGGAACACTGGCCAGACTTGCAGCCTGGGGCCTGGGCCAGGACACCAGGGACCAGGGGAAGGATTTAATACTCCAGGGGAAAAGTAACTTGATATGAGCTCCCAGGGTGCCACGGGGGCAGCAGAGATGATGTGCTGATGTGGAGGTTAGCAGGGAGCAGGAGCAGGAGCAGGGAGGGGATTTTCCCCAGCGTGAGGCCTTGATGTGGCCGATACTGGATTTTGGGCCCAGTTCTGTGGGCCCCAGTTGAAAAGGCTGTTGGAAAAGTGCAGCAGGTGCAGGGTGGAGCCAGAAAAACACTGCGAGGGCTGGAGAAGAGGCCTCATAGGAGAGACTGGGGGAGCTCTATGTGTGGAGCTGGTCAGACAGCTGGGCTGGTCACAGTGTCCAAGCTCCTTCCTGCGGAGAAACCCCAGGTGCTGACGGGCTCCTCAGTGCAGCAGATACAGGCAGAACCAGACCCAAGGGCTGGACACTGAGTCTGGGCAAACTTCAGTGAGAAAGGAGGCAGCAGTTTCTCCCCATGCAAGGGATTAACCCTTGGTGCCAGCTCCCCACAGAAGTGGGGGAGTCACAGCTGGAGGCCTTTCTGGGAGATGCTTTAGTCAAGCACAAGTGACTGGGCTCAGTGCAGGGGAGCTGGGGGAAGTTCTCTACTCTGGGCTATCAGGGGGTGAGACTGGATGGGCGAATGGTCCCTCCTGGCCTTAAACTCTGTGAAGCTGTGACTGTAACCCCAGCCTGGGCCGACTGCTAGTCCCGGCCCATCCCCAGCACCAAGCGCTGGCCCTGTGCTGGTTTAGGACAATCCCACTCCCATGAACATCACAACAGCACAACCCTCTCTGCCACTAAAGAGGATTTGCTGATTCCATGGGCCAGGGGCTGCTCTTGGTTCTGTGTCCTCCCAACCCCCTACAAATTAGCACAGGGTTCCCAGATACTCACCGAGCAGTAAGATGCACAGAAACAGGATCATTGGGGCGGTGGAGGGAACCAAGAGGGATGGAAATGACCCTGCAATGTCTGCTCCGGACGGGGACAGTATGAGACAATCTGCAGTTCTCCTTGCTCTGACCTGCCCCACTGGGCTCAGGGCAGAAGGACCCTCTCCCTGCTCGGAGTCTCTGCCAGCCCCTCAAGGCTGGGCTGTGAACCCAGATGCTGTCACTGCTCTGAGTCCCCGTCAGGGCTGTATGGCTGAGGCAGCAGGGACACCGCAGCCCCTCTCTGCTCTGTGCCGTCCTGTCCTCACATCTGATCGTCACTGCTCCCCGTTTCCTGTCCCGTACACCCCCTGGCCACAGCGTCTTTATTTAGCGCCAGAAGCTTGAGAATCAAACACACATCAACTATGTCAACAAAAACCCTCTCCTAATTTAGTAACAGAGGACTCAGCCAAACCCACCCTGTTAAACACAGGTCTGTCCTGGCTGGAGGGTTTAACAATAATTCCTCCTATCTCATCCAAAGATTTCAAAGTGCTTTATGCAGAAGGGGAAAAAATGAGGAAACTGAGGTATAGGAAGGTGGGGACATGAATGGCCCAAGGTCACCCAGCAGGGTAGAGCCAGGAACAGCAGTCAGATCTGATTTCCAAGCCATTGCTCTGTGCACTAGGCCACACTGCCTCTCTTTGCACCAAGACCCAGCATGACAAAAGTATTTAGGTACCTAGTGCTGCAGCCAGGCACGTAGTGGGATTCACTAGAGCTCCTGGGCATCCCAGGCACCAGCTTCCAGTTGGCAGCCAATGGGAGTTAGGTGTATCACTCCCTGGGAACTCCATTAGTTGCACAAAGAGTCCGTTTGCATCGCTGGGCTCCTGAATCTGGCCCTAGGTGATGAAGGAGCAGGTAAGAAAGGGCAGCTCCTTCTCCATGCAGAGTGGGGCTAAGAAGCCCCTAGCCACCTGCCCACGTGTGTGAGCCATGCTCTGCACGGGCACTGGGAGGTCACTGTTGGGACGGTGGCTGTGGCCGTGTGTCACCTGAGGAGCTCTCAGCCTTCACCTCGGGGCCACACGCTGCTGACTCCAGGGAGGCGGCGCCATCCAGTCCCCAGGTGTTAGGGGAGCTGGGCTCCATCCCCCCACTGCTCCCTCGCAATGGCCCTTGGGGCAGCCAGTCATCATCTGTCCAGCCCCCCTTGGTGACAGACTCTGAGCTCTAGGGCTGACAATGCTACATTGGAGCTGAGCCCACAGTGACTTGGGGCTATTCACTCAAAGCTCCCACCTCCCAGAAACCATCCCCCATTGCGTCCCTTCCCCCTCTAATACTGGGAACAGGCTGAGCCTTGGGGAGCCTGGGCCCAGCTGACGCCAGACAAATGCCAACTGAGAACTGAGAGGTCAATTTCTGTCCAGGCGGATAATTAATCACTGGGATAAACCACCCAGGGCAGGGAGGATTCTCCATTGTCTGATGGCATCAGAGCCAGGCTGGAGGCCTGCCTGGGAGAGGCTTTGGTCCCACACGAGCTATTGGCTGAATGTAGGGAGCTGGGGGGAATCTCTGGGCTGTCCAGGAATCAGAGTAGCTGAGCTAATGGTCCCTTCTGGC
The DNA here is from genome assembly GCA_026122505.1 of Aldabrachelys gigantea. Lineage (NCBI taxonomy): Eukaryota > Metazoa > Chordata > Testudines > Testudinidae > Aldabrachelys > Aldabrachelys gigantea. Next base: position 14,970,148 of record CM047489.1, on the reverse strand, counting down.
CCTGGAAGCCAACACACAGGGGCTGTTTGTGTCCCAGTGTGGGGAGAGCCTGGCTGGCGTGGTCCCGAAAACACAGAGCAAGTGTCAGAGACAAGCTGGTAAATAGGCTGAGCTGGTTTCATTGATCTCACAGAATGTCCCCCACCTGCTGGGCCTAGGTCCTGGGCTGAATCCTGGCTCCCTCCCCCTGCCCAACCTCCTGGGCAGCCAGGGCAGAATTATACCCATCTCCCAGCCCTGCAGGGGATATTGATAGAGCCAGATGCTGCAGGAGTAGAGGACAACTGGCTGCTTCTCAGTGACTCTCTGCACCCAGTCTGGCTGCTCTGTGCAGAGAGGGAACCACAGGACGAGCCCTGAGCCTCTGCAGAGTCCCTTGTGCAGACGCCTCTTCCCCTGCCCAGCAGTGAGCTCACCCCAGCCTGACCACGAACACGCAGCCCAGTGAGTTGGGGGTGTATCATACACTGTGATGTGGGACTGAAGAACCTCTCACACTGATATTTCTGGCCCAACTGGTGTCTCTGTGGATCCTTCTCTCTGTCTCTTACGTTCTCCAGAGGAGCCTGGCTTTGAAGCCCAAGAGTCAGGGGTCTGAGCAGTGACAGAGATGCCCTTAAAGAGTGGGGGAAAGTGAGTGAGTCCCACCAGGCTCAAACCAAAAGCCCCTCGGCATCTCCTGTTGTGATGGCACCTGAAAAGGATAAAACCATGAGGTGTTTTGTGGGCTTTAGGAAAGTAAACCCATCCCCCAGCCAGACCCAGACCCCCCACCCCCAAAGGGGATCTACGGGATCTGTTGTAGGGTTGGCAACATTGTATTTGAAAAATTCAGGCCAGACCTCAGATGTCCCCAGTCTTGACTTGAATCTCTGGGGACAAGTCCCTTTCCCTCCACCCCTCTTCCCAGGGTTTCTCTCTCTCCAGCTCTGGATGCTGCAAAGAGCCCAGGGACCTGATGTGACTCCTATTCAGGTTCTGCACAGGCGCCAGGAGCCAAGTTGGACGCTGCAGTGGCTGGTCGTTGCCTGCTGCCAGGCTGTGCACCCTGCTGGGGATGTTGGCAGACTGTGCAAGCGGGCAGGGTACATCCCAGAGGTACTGACCCCCTGCTAGACAGAGACTCTTCCTGACCCTGGCCCTTCAGAACAGCTCCAGGGCCCACAGCCCTGTCCACTCAACCTTCCAGACAGAGCATGTGCAAGGAAAGTGAACAGGGTCATGCTCAAGGACTGGAGTCAGCAGGGGGTCCTGTCCAGCAGGGGGCCAGTAGTCACAGGTGCATCTTTCCACTCCCATCCCGACCCTGGCCCTTGAGTGTGGTCCTGTCTGCTTTCTCTGCGCAGCACTGAAAGGCCAGGATCGGGAGGGGAGTGAAAAGATGCACCCGTGAGTACCAGCTCCCTGCTGTTGAAATACAGGATTTAGCACAGGATAGGCAATTTTCTATTTCAATAAGGGACGTCCTTTGTAATACGGGACTGTTGGCAACCCTGCAATGGGAATGTAAAATTCCTAAGCCCTCTGCACTTGACTTATGGGTACTGGCAAATTCCCTAAAATGCTGATGCCCACGAAAAATCTGCTTTCATAGTGGAATCTGCCAGCTCTGCTGGGCCAGGGTCTGTAAAGCACCAACCCCACCACTAAAAGGGGTTTATCCCTAATGATGACTAACAGTGCACTGGCACCCTGGGGAATCTGCCATCTTCCCTCCTTCCCTACAACATGAGGTCTCTGTGACCTCCTAGGAGTTAGTGGGCATTGGCCTGATGGGCTGTGAGAGCTTTTCCCCTCCAGCTGGGAGGATGCTGTGATCCCCAGTCACACCTGGGAGGAACCTTGAACTGCTGTTCTAGGGGCAGACACGGATCAAGGCAGGTGTACATGAGCCTGGCGGGATATGCACTCTCCTTGCTGTGCACTGGCCAGACCCCAGATTGATGGATACGGAGATCCCAGCGCTCGCACTGGCTGAGTCACAGAGACACGTGAGGTTCTGCAGGGCCTCCTTGGATGGTTCAGATGCTGCATCCCCACTTCCCTACAATGGCCACCTCAAGACATGGAGCAACCCCAGTGGTGACCAGCTGAGGAGCCGGAGAGGGCCTATCACTCAAAGAGAACCCAGCCCCCTCAAAGTCTCTCCTGCTGCTGCCTTCAGCACCGAACGTGAGAATAAGGAAGGGCGAGGGGGGCACACACTGAAATTTCCAGATGTTTTAGTTTCCAAAACCCAAATCAACACCAGCCATTGTTCTGGGCTGGAATTTCCTGTTAAAATATCAAAAATGTGTTTTCTGAAGGAAATGAAAGAACACCCTGTTTCTGACATCCCCCCACTTTTCAGAAGGACATTCCTGGAGCAAAGCCTTTGGAACAGCTGCCCTGGAGTGCCTGGTCCATATACTGGTGACCTTGGATACGGGCCATATGGCAATGATGGGACCTGTAGGGAGCCCTCCTTGGAGGGCAAATCCAGCCTGGTAGGGAAGGGGCTGGAGGGAGCTGAGGATAAAGCAGAAATGGGGCCACAAGAGGCTCTTGCCCTGGGGCTCTGGGAATAGCCCTGTCATGCACAGGAGAGGCTGAGGTTTCAGCTGCAGTCCCTGGGAGATCAGAATAGCCCGGCTTGGGTGATCCCTCTCCAGTGCCTGGAGAAACATCTGCCAGCCTGGGATTACCCAAGAGCAGAGTGTGTCGGGCGTGACAGACAGATGGGACATATTTCCTGCCCCATCAGCTCCCCGCACACAGGCAGCAGCTGGGGACATTTTCCCATCACTGTTCTCCCTGTTTCAGCTTCTGCCCTGCTCTAGTGAAAGATAAACTGGGATTGGTTCCCTGCTGCATCAGAAATGGGGGCTGGGCCGAGTAGCAGTTGGGGGCAGGACCAGCTGCCCCAGGGGTGCAGTAGGGTGAAGGATAGGAGGGGAGATGGTCCATGCCATTGGGGAAAGGGCTATATGTGTGCTCTCTCTTTAGCTGTGAAAAGATGCTCAGACCTCAGAGTTAGTGGCTGAGGTTAGAACCTGATTGACAATTTTCCCAATAGAAAATCTGGTTTGTCTGAAATTAGGATTTGCCGATGGCAGCTGAGATTGATCCTGCAAGAGAATTCCTGAGTGTGAGAAAGTGGGGGACACAAAACGCTGTCACCCCTTCTTCCTGAGACAGCTAGAAACCAGTAACCAAAGTGCTGGAAAATCATTATCCCTTCACCTCCCCTCCCTCCACGGAGACATGGAGAGTCCAAGGGGAACATCTCAAGTGAGGATTATTCCTGAGAAAATTCTCCCAGGAAAATCCTCCTTTCTTGACAGCCCTAATTGGGCTGTTGCACTAACCTCATCTCACAGTTATGGAACTGGCTGCTCCCCTGTGCCCTTTGTGGGTGACCCCTCAGGCCTTCCCCTCTCTCACACCCTATGTACTGGCCATGCTGAGCCCCAGCAGGTCTGACTAGACTCAATACCTGTGGTTCCACCCACTGGAGCTGTGACCAGTGGTGACTGGAGTGACCCTGTCATAAACCTACAGCTAAGGGTAGCAAGGTGGCAGTGTGGTGGGGTCATTTTGAACCAGAAGCACAGACCTTCAGATTTTAAAATGAAAACATTTTTTCTTTTGGCTGATTGAAAACCAGGGAGGTAGGTAGGTAGGTGTGTTTGTTTGTTTGTTTGTTTGTTTGTTTGTTTGTTTGTTTGTTTGTTTGTTTGTTTGTTTGTTTGTTTTAAGGACACTCTTTTTTTCTTTTAGCTGAGAGCATCTGGAGGTTGTTTTTTTTTTTTGTTATGGTTTTTTTCTCTGCCGCAGGGCAGAGTAGTTAAGTCATGCAAGGAATTCATAAGCTGTGTTTTTTTTCTTTCTTTCTTTCTAGCTCTTGGGTTAGTCTAAGGTAAGCGCAGGGAGGCTAGGATGACAGGAAGTGATGTCCAAAAGAAACTAGATTTAGCTAGATTGGAAGCAAAAGAGAAAGAAAACGAACATAAGAGACAGATGGAATTAGGACAATTAGAAATTAATGCAGAGGAAACTGCCCACACGATAGCTGTGGAGGCAGAAACAGCCAGGGAAGAGGCTGCTCACAAGAGAGCTATGGAGGCCCAGAGGGAGGCCCAGAAACATGCTCAGGAGGAGAGGGAAAGAGAGAGGAAGCATGACCTGGAGGTGATGAAGTTTAAATGACAAAACCCTTCAGCAGCTGACACCACGTCCCCAAAAATCCAGAAATGAGAGTGACTATGTCCACAATATGATGAATCCAGTGATATTGCTGAATATTTCATCACCTTAGAGACTGTGCACGCTCCATGCAATTCCTGAAGATCACAAGACTATCACACTGGTAGCAAAATTGACTGAAAGAGCTCTGGACATATCCAACAAGATACCTATTGAGGATGCTTCTGACTATGGAAAATTTAAAGATTTGGTTATGAAACAATTTCAAATTACAGCTGAAACTTACAGAGTCAAATTTAGAGCCTTTGAGAGGGGAACTGGACTAAGTAATGTGGCTTATGTAAACCAGATGAAGGATCTGTTAGATAAACAGATCAAAGGCAGGGGTGTAACTAGCTTTGAAGGAATGTGTGATTTGGTTGTCCAGCAGCAATTCCTGACTATGACCAATGACTAATAATAATGTAAAACAGTGTTTATGGGATAATAAAATGGACTCAGCAGAAAATGTTGCTTCTTATGCTAATCAATACAAGCAGTCCCAGATTGTCAGAGAGGTGGGACAAATCATAATACGGGTGGAGATAGCAGAGAGGAACAACCCTAGTTGCAGTTTGGGAGGATGTCCGAAGGGACACCCTAAGACCACACCATACCACTGGGGGCAGCCCAAGGGCCCAACTACACCCCAAGGAAAACCCCAGACACCTTATCGTCCCACCACACCATTCTCCAGCAACCCACCTCGCCCCAGTGACCAGGCAGATGGATGATGTTTTAAACGCAGTGAGCTGGGGCATGTAAAGGCCAACAGCCCCTAGAACCTCAACAGACTGCAGTTCATTACTCCAGAATCACACCAAAGGTCCTCAGGCCCAGATGCCTCCCAGATACCTTCAGAGTGAAAGGAAACTGTGAGTGTGGATGGGAAGAAAGTTATTGCGTGGAGGGACACTGGAGCACAGGTGTCAGCTATCCACCAATTCCTAGTGGACCCCAAATTCATCAACCCAGAAGCCCAAGTGACAATTCAACCCTTCAAGTCAAACTCTTTTGACTTGTCTATAGCAAAGTTGCCTGCCCAGTACAAGGGCTGGTCAGGAATGTGGACTTTTGGAGTCTATGATGATTATCCCATTCCCATGCTGCTGGGGGAAGACTTGGCCAACCATGTGAAGCTAGCCAAGAGGGTGGGAATGTTTAATGGAACTTTGGGGCCATGATACATAAATTCGTAAATGAACACTCCAATGATTGTGACCTAGTGTTTCAGTAGTTGCTTTTTGCCTACAGGGCTGTACCACATCCCAGTTTAGGGTTTTCACCATTTGAACTTGTGTATGGCTGTGAGGTTAAGGGACTATTACAGTTGGTGAGGCAGCAATGGGAGGGATTTGTTCCTTCTCCAGTAACTAACATTCTAGACTTTGTAAGCAACCTAAAAAACACCCTCCAAACTCTTAAGCCCTTGCTAGAGAAAACTTACAAGATGCTCAGGAAGAGCAAAAAGCCTGGTATGATAAACATGCCAGAGAGTGTTCCTTCAAAGCAGGGGCTAAGTCATGGTCTTGAAGGTGCTCCAGGCTCATAAGATGGAAGTGTTGTGGGAAGGGCCATTCATGGTTCGAGACTGCCTGGGAGCCATTAACTTTCTCATAGCATCACCCACTTAAAGCCTAAGGTATACCATATTAATTTTCTAACGCTCTTTTATTTCAGAGAATTAAAGGTTTGTGAGTTTACAGCCCAGGGAGGAGACGACGCAGAGTGGCCTGAAGGTGTCTACTATGAAGGGAAATGTGATGGTGGCGTGGAAAAGGTGAACCTTTCCATGACCCTTGGATGTATGAAGCGACAGCAGATCAAGGAGCTGTGCACTAGCTTCGCGCTGATGTTCTCAGCCACCTCAGGATGAACCAAATGGGCATACCACTCCATTGACACAGGTAATGCTCTCCCAATTAGACCGCAACCTTACCAGGTGTCACTTCATGCCCAAACTGCTATAAAACGGGAGATCCAGGGCATGCTACAGATATGTATAATCTGCCCCTCTAACAGTGCATGGGAATCTCCAGTGGTTCTAGTTCCCAAACCAGATGGGGAGATACTCTTTTACATGGACTACCGTAAGCTAAATGCTGTACCTTGCCCAGACAACTATCCAATGCCATGCATAGATAAGCTATTAGAGAAACTGGGATGTGCCCAGTTCATCTCTACCTTAGACTTAACCAAGGAGTACTGGCAGATACCACTAGATGAATCTGCCAAGGAAAGGTCAGCCTTCATCATCCATGCAGGGCTGTATGAATTTAATGTGCTCCCTTTCAAGCAGCAAAATGCACCTGCAACCTTCCAGAAACTTGTAGACGGTCTCCTAGTGGGATTGAGAGAATCTGAAGTCGTCTATCTTGATGATGTGGCCATTTTTTCTGATTCATGGGCAGAACACCTGGAGCATCTACAAAAAGTCTTCAAGCACATAACGCAGGCAGGACTGAATAATAAGGTGAAAAAGTGTCAAATAGGCCTAAACAGTGACTTACCTGGGACACCAGGTGGGTCAAGGAACTATCAACCCCCTACAGGCCAAAGTGGATGCTATCCAAAAGTGGCCTGTCGCAGAGACAAAGAAACAGGTCCAAACCATCTTAGGCTTGGCTGGATATTACAGGCAATTTGTACCACACTAAAACCAAATCACCGCCCCCCTGACAGCCCTAACCAAAAAGAAACAGCCAAATGCAGTTCAGTGCACTGAAGAGTGTCAGAAGGCCTATAACCAGATTAAAGCGACACTTATGTCTGACCCTGTGCTAAGGGCCCCAAACTTTGACAAATGGTTCCTAGTTACCACAGATGCATCTGAGCATGAAGTGGGAGCAGTTTTAATGCAGGAAGGACCAGATCAAGAATTCCATCCTGTTGTGTTTCTCAGAAAAAAACTGTCTGAGAGGAAAAGACACTGGTCAATCAGAGAAAAGGAATGCTATGCCATTGTGTACGTTCTGGAAAAGCTAAGCCCAGACATTTGGGGATAGTGTTTCCACCTGCAAACCAACCATGCTGTGCTGAAGTGGCTTCATACCGTCATGGGCAATAACAAAAAACATCTTCGGTGGAATTTAGCTCTCCAAGATTTTGATTTTGCAATACTACACATTTCAGGAGCCTCTAACAAAGTGGTTGATGCCCTCTCCCATCAAAGTTTCCCAGAATCAACTGGTTAAAATCATCCTTGAAAAGTGGAAAATATTGTTAGTTTTTATAGAGTCAGTAGTATATCTAGAGGTGCATGTGTCTTATTCATTCTGTTTTATCCTGGAGCTCCAGGAAGAAATCATAGTCAGTGTGGAGCAGGCTGTCCAGCACCATCTGTGATTTGGGCGGGGTCATAAACCTATAGCTAAGGGTAGCATAAAATTCTTCCTTTGCCTGTAAAGGGATAAGAAGCTCAAATAACCTGATTGGCACATGACCAAAAGGACCAATAAGGGAAGAATATACTTTCAAATCTGTGGGGAAAGGTTTTTTGTTTGTGCTCCCTTTGTTTTCTCTCCGATACAGAGAGGGACCAGGACAGGAAAAATACCTCTCCTAAAGTCATATCTGAAATAAGCATCACAAATTGTAAGAAATAGCAAGAAAATGCATTAGGTTATCTTTTGTTTTAGCTTGTGAATTTTCCCTGTGCTAAGAGAGAGGTTTATTCCTGTTTTTTTGTAACTTTGAAGTTTTGCCTAGAGGGGAATCCTCTGTGTTTTAAATCTTATTACCCTTTAAAGTTACATTCCATCCTGATCTTACTGAGGTGCTTCTTTTACTTTTTTCTTTATAATAAAGTTCTGTTTTGTTAAGAACCTGATTGGTTTTTAGTGTCCTAAAAACCCAAGGGTCTAGTCTGTGCACACCTTGTTTACCTATTTGGTTGGTAGATTATTCTCAAGCCTCCCTGGGAAAGGGGGTGAAGGATCTTGGGAGGGAGCAGGGTATTTTGGGGAAACAGGACCTCCAAGTGTTCCTTTTCCTGAATCTTTGTCTAACTCACTTGGTGGTGGCAGCAGTACCAATCCAGGGACAAGGAAGGATTTGTGCCTTGGGAAAATTTTTTAACCTAAGCTGGTAGAAATAAGCTGAGAGGGTCTTTCATGCAGGTCCTCACATCTGGACCCCAGAGTTCAGAGTGGGGAGGGAACCCTGACAGTCCCAAACACTTTCTTACACAAGTCTTGTTTGATCTCCATAGCAGGAGCCAGGCACAGCCAGATAACAGGGTGTCACACAGTAAAAGGGCTTCCTGCAAATCTACCTCATCCCTAGACCTAGGCAGCCTGTCCTACCCCAGGCCTTCACCTCTGGGGGTGGGGCCATCTGGTCCCCGTGTCTCTATCTGTCCCCTCCCTGTCCTTCAGGGTGTCTGTCAGTGCAGCGCCAAGGTCTCTGTTCCCTCCTGTATCCCTAAAACTGGTTAATGGGCGAGCTGGTTCAGTGGGGCCATGGATAGCTCTGCAGTGTCTCTTATCCCTTGCAGTATTTGCCAGGAGGTGTGTGGGATGGGCAGCCAACCCCTGCTCAATTTAACCCCTTGTGTTCATACAGTGACCTAAGCAACAGTCAGACAAACAGAGCAATGTTCCAAGGTTATTACAGGGCAGCCCCAATCCCGTCACACCCAGTGATTCTCAATTTGTTCCCTTAAGACCCACCTGCCCCCCCACCCATGGCAACCAGTGTCCCACCTGTGCTGGGAATCCAATTGCCAGCTGCTGCCCCTGTAGAAATGGCTGGTTTGGACATGGCCTACGCCCGAAGAAAGATGTTTTCACACAATAACATCTCCCTGGGGTTCACCTCCACCAGCTACAGGGATGTGAAACACCCGTGGCATTGAGGTGGCCTTGTCCCCTCTAGGCTCTGATGAGGAGAACACTGCTTGTCCCAGCCGATTCATTGCACTCACACCCTTTACCTAGTGTGGACCCAGCATTTGTAGGTGGTGCTGCCCAAGGCTCCCTGCCCCCCATTCACTGCTGGGTCCCATTGTGACCTGCAATAAACCAAGAGCCAGGCCCTAGGGTTTAAATGCAGCACACCCAGCAGTAAAGTCAGACACAGCTCACAGGGGCATTGGGATCACACTTTACAGCTCCACACCACAGCCATAGGCTAGAAACTGAATGTTTATTTGTTTTAAACCAAAGCAGAGATTCTCCCACAATCCCAGGACTCCAGGAGCTGGGGATTTAGGGGAAACAGCAGATACCATGAGACCTGGCAATGCTGCAACTGGCAGCCTGTTCTCCTCCTGCACTCCAGCCCCCTTGCTACAATATCCAACAGCATCTGAACTTCCCCATGTCCTTGTTCCATGAGAAGCTTCTGCAGGATCATCCATCATCTCTGGTGCCCCATGAGACCAGCCAGCCCTGCTAGAGCCCAGAGGAAGTTAGGGGGGTGGAGTGCTGCTCAATGTGAGGGTATCACAACCCAGTCTGACACACAGAGGGCCCAGTCCTATTACTCACTCGCACAGCCTGAGGCTGGCAGAAGCAGCATGTGTGTGTCTGCAATGGGAGTGAGTCAGTGCAACTAAGAGACGCTTCCCCTCTGCATCCCCCGACCGGTGTGTATTGAATTTCCTACATTTAACAAGTATCAGGAGGTAGCCGTATTAGTTTGTATCCACAAAAACAACCAGGAGTCCTGTGGCACCTTAAAGACTAACAGATTTATTTAGGCATAAGCTTTCGTGGGTAAAAACGCCACTTCTTCAGATGCATGGAGTGAAAATTACAGATGCAGACATTATATAATGACACATGAAGAGAAGGGAGTTACCTCACAAGTGGAGAATGAGTGCTGACAGGGCCAATCAATCAGGGTGGATGTAATCCACTCCCAATAATAGATGAGGAAGTGTCAATTCCAGGAGAGGCAAGGCTGCCTCTGTAACGAGCCAGCCACTCCCAGGCCCTGTTCAAGCCCAAATTAATGGTGCTAAATTTGCAAATGAATTTTAGTTCTGCAGTTTCTTTTGGAAGTTTGTTTCTGAAGGTTTTTTTGTTCAAGAATAATGACTTTTAAATCTGTTATAGAATGACCAGGGAGATTGAAGTGTTCACTTACTGGCTTTTGTATGTTACCATTCCTGATATCCAATTTGTGTCCATTTATTCTCTTACATAGGGACTGTGTAGCAGAGTGGATCTCTGCTCCGGCCCTGAAGGGGTTAAAAACAGCCCAGGGAAGGGGCCGGGGCTGGAGAAAGCAGCCTTTTAAGCTGGGCTGATTGGGGAAGTGGCTGCAGCTGGGGCCATGCCCCAAACTGAGCCACAGGCCCCTTATAAAAGGGCAGAGAAGCCAGGAGCCCAGAAGTCAGTCTCTGTGTTCAGAGAGAGAAGGGCCTGGCTGCTGCAAGGGAGTGGACAAGGTACCTAGGGTGAAGCAGGGCTGGGGAAGGCAGCGGAGCTGGGGAGCTCCTGCCTGGAAAGCCCCAGGCTGCGGCCTAGGAGAAGGCTAAGAGGTACTGGGGTTGCAGGGTGCAATCCATTGGTAGGCCAAGGCAGCAGGCCCAAACCCCTTTGCCGATGATGAGAGGCTAATACTGCTGTCTGCCCCAGGGCGTGGGACTAGCTAATGACTGGGCAGTTGCCAAGACCCTGAGGCAAAGTGGGGATAGAGTGAGGGGGTTCCCTGGGGAGGGGAAACCTCTAAGAGAAAGGGGTTACTGCTGGGGGGCAGCACCCCATGTAAAAGGGGCTCTGGGTCCAGGGAGGGACATGGGGCCAGAAGCTAGAAGGCAGATCACCGGCCTGCAGAGGGTGCTCCAGCTGCATATTTGAGCTAATTCCCTGAAGCAACCAGCAGGAAGAGCCGTGGGGGTGAGTCACGCCCGGTTACAGACTGTCCAATTTAGCCAATGTACATGGCCGAGGGGCATTGCTGACACACAGAATATCAGGGTTGGAAGGGACCTCAGGAGGTCATCTAGTCCAACCCCCTGCTCAGAACAGGACCAGTCCCCAGACAGATTTTTACCCCAGTTCCCTAAATGGCCCCCTCAAGGATTGAACTCACCACTTTTGCTTAGTAGGCCAATGCGCAAATCACTGTGGCATATATAACATCAGTAGATATGCAGGTGAATGAGCTCTTGATGGTGTGACTGATGTGGTTGGGTCTTCTGATGGTGTCACCAGAGTAGATATGGGAACAGAGTAGGCAATGAGGTTTGCAACAGGGATTGGTTCCTGGGTTAGTGGTTCTGTGGTGTGGTGTGGTGTGTAGTTTAACATTTAACAGTCATGTTAGCACATTCCGATGTAACTGGGGGTCAGATGGGTCAAAGCGTTATCACGAATCGCTGATGTTTTCCTTTGAGTTCGGGGGCAGGAAACATTTGAGGTGTCACCATTTCCCCACGTTCCCTGTGGGGTGAGATTCTTTCTCAGGTGTCAGCATTTGTCTGATTGCCCTGTTGTATTTCCTGGCCCTGGTATTCCTGGAATGAGAGACTAAGTTCCAGAGACCCCTCTGGAGTCAAGTGCAGGGCCAAATTAACCTTTTGTGGGCCTGGTCCCAAACATATCTGTGGGTCCCCATGGGGGCAATGGAGTATGGTGCAGGGGGGTCGGTCCCCAGAGCGACGGGCTGTCCAGGGGCCTGGGATGGGTAGCCCTGCTCCACCCAGCCCAGTGCGAGGGCATTATTTAGAAACTGGCAGGTGACAGATGCACAGCGGCCTGGCCATCTCTGTGCTGCCAGCATGCTGCTTCCCCTGTGGGGTAGGCCCACGCCATGACACACAAGCTCCCCCACTTCCCCCCCCCAACACTGGAAAACCCCTCCAATTCCCTACAGCTAAAGCCTCCCTGGGCCCACTATGCCCAGTGCCCTCACCAGATCCTGCCACAAATGCCCAGCGCCCTGCACAACACCATCCTTGCCCAGCACCCCCCTGCTCACAGCCCCACTATAACTGCCCAGAACCCCAAACAGAACCCCCATTTCCTAGTGCCCTGACAAAGATCTTCCCTGCCCCCTCACAGCCCAGCACCACCACACCTCCAGACACCACCTCCTGCATTCCCTGCTTCCCGGTCACACTCATCAGCCCTGCTGGGAGGTGACTGTATGCCAGGCTGAGCCACCAGCGCTGGTCCCAGGGCCGGGAATCGCGCTGGTCCCAGGGCTGGGAATCACTCCGGCCCCTTGGGAGTAGTGCAATCTCTCCAGACTTTGGGGGTTTCGCTTTTCTTTTCCCTCCTTCTGTTTGCAAGGCTCCTGCTCTGTTTTATCTTCTTCTCTTCAGGATGGGGAAGTGGTTTAGGATATTTTTGATCTCAGATGTGCTGTTTCCTTTCACATCCCCAGCTGTGGGAGTAGGATAATGTCCATGTTTCTCATGTAGCTGATGGCCCTGTGTATTTTCCTGCCCCTTCACCATAACTGGGGGAAGGGGGCTGTGCTGGGGGTGTGGGATCTTGTCACAGGATATTTTACTCACTGCCAGATGGTGCAATTCTGGGGATTAGCTCCATCTCATTCAGAACCAGCTTTCTACCATTGCTGCTCTCCTCCTGCTCATGGAGTCACAGTACAGCCATTTTGTGACTTGGCCCTCCAGCCAGGTCACTCTGTGATTTCCATTTCAGGGGAGTCTCTCAAAGTCGCTGTCCACCAGCAGCGTCAGGCAGCCCTCACACCTGCTGCCCTGAGTAGTGACTCCTGCAGCGACTCAGTCATTCTGTTCACTGCCCCAGGCTGCCACTCCGCAGTGATAGGTAGGGGAACCCAGGCCTGCCCTCTACTCTGGGTTCCAGTCCAGAGCCCTACAGCGAGCAGTTAAGGTCTGTGTCTACACTAACTTTACTGCTATCGCCACTGGACTTCTTCCTACCACACTGATGTCAGCCTCCTGGCTTTATAGAAGCCCCACCTGTCCCCTCAGTGGGTGAATTTCCTCCTAATAAGCTCCCTCCACAGAACCTAAATTTCCCCCCTTCACAACTTAATTGGCTGATTGGGCTGCTTGGGCCAGTTCAGCTCTTGCAGGGCCGGTGTGGGGAGTACACTCCATCACAGATGTCCCCATCTAGCAGCTGCAATAATCCCTAATTTCTGCAGGAAATCCCAGTTGGTGGCGGGGTGGTAGGGGGGAGATTCTGAGGGATTTCCCCTTGTCCCTCCCCACAGCATGACAAGGGCAGAGGAACAGGAACAGTCTCTCAGAACCTTCCACAGGAATCTCCAGGAAAAGGGCCATTGCACTGCCACTGTAAAATGAGAGATGCCCCCATTCTAGATCCAGATACACCCCAACCACTGTCAGCATCATACCCCAGTTCTGGAACACGTCGGCCTCCCTGGGTGATACCACCCCCCAGAGCCCAGCACCCCCCTTGAGAGGTCTCTCCAGCCTCTCCTAGCTCAGTCTATCCCTCACAGTCTCACTCAGCACCCCCAACTCCCAGCCCAGGTTGTCCCCCACCTCCACCTCCTAGTATCACCTACAAACCCCATCCTCCCCCCATGATCCCTCCTGAATACAAACCCCTCCCTCCCCATGGCAATCAGAGCCCCAAAGGCGGTAGCTAGTCCAGGGGCTGTGGGGTTGTGCCAAACTGTTCTGCCATTTGCAGACACAATGAGTTTTGGGTGATGGGAAATGGGGAGAGAGACAAAAAAAACAACCTCATTAGCCACAGGTCAAAGACCCCACAATCCCAGGATTCCAGCTGCGAGATCCAGGGGGAAGGGGAGAGCTCAGTTCTGCTCCCTGCCGTAAAGATTCCATGACACACTCAGCATAGGCCCAGTGTCTCTGCCCTGCTGTGTGACATGGGGAGGATGGAAGGGGCTTCCCTGCCCTGTGTCCTTGGAGTGTCCAAATCCCACTGCAGTGAGAAGGGCAGATAACTGGCCAAATTCAGTCTGCATGGCTCACTCCAGACACAGCCCCGTGTCCACCTGTTCCCAAGTCACTTGCTCTGCAGGGCAGTGACCCCTCAGGGCTGATTCCCTGGGCACCAGAGAAGGTGGAAGTGTCATCTCAGGACAGGTGCCTGGGAGGTGGCTGCTCAGGCCCTCAGCTTGGCAGGATGGGTCTGTGTACATAGCTCAAGGCTTGGTGGGAGATGCCCAGCACTGTCAGCGAGGGGTGAGGGGGCACTGAGAAGAGATTGAGTTGGGCTGAGGGGGCAAGGGAAGGTCAGAGAAGGAGTTAAGGGCCAGATCCTGGCATTAGGCATTGGGGTGCCTAGTAGGACCGGCACCGCTAGCCTGGATCCAGCCGTGGGTTCCAGGGAGCTCCAGGGCTATGCTGGGCCTGGCCCCTGAGCTTGTTGGGAGATGAGGGGAAGCCAGAGTGGGAATTGGGCTCCTTATAGCCTCTCACTCCCCCCTGCACAGGATCTGTCCCGAGAGCTGTTAGGGCTCTGGGGGTCTATGCAGGGGCAGCTCCAGGCCCCAGCACACCAAGCGCATGCTTGGGATGGCAAGCCATGGGGGGTGCTCTGCCTGTCGCTGTGAGTGCGGCAGGCAGGCTGCCTCCGGCGGCTTGCCTGCGGAGGGTCCGCTGGTCCAGCAGCTTCGGACCTCCTGCAGGCACTCCTCCTGCAGGCAGCCTGCCTGCCGTGCTTGGGGTGGCAAAATGCCTAGAACCACACCTGGGTCTATGGAAGGTGTCAAGGAGGTGAAGAATCTGCAGGCTGCGGAGGCAGGGCTGAGTGAGGCTGTAGGGGCAGATGACGGGGTAGAGGTGGATCATCACTGAAGGGCCAATGAGAGAGATGCGGAGAGGGGGTATAAGGACTAAGTGAGGGGGGATTGTGAGGGAGTTGCCATGGGGTGAGACTAATAGCTCAGGGCAGCATGTTCAGGACCATTTGCAGCATCCAGCCCAATGAAAGCCCCATATCTCAGACAGCTCAGTTACGTAACGCTGATACCAATAACCCCAGTGCAGCATCTGCTCAGCCCCTCACAGCCCCACTCACCCATGCAGCTCCAAGCCCTCCTGAAATCTGCAAGGGACAAGGAACAAACATGGTCAGGGGCAACATGGGGAACTTGCTCCCACAGGAGATGCCGTTCTGGGAGAGGAGTCATTGGCAGATAGCAAAGAACTAAGTGATGTGAAATGTGACATGAAAACACATCCTCTTACCTAGCTCTGTGACCACCCTGCCTGAAATGGAAAGAAATGGAGTTATTCCCTGTCTTTTAGGTAGAGGGCTCAGTTCTGGGAGTTGCTCTGTGACCCTGTGATCACTTTACACCTAATTCATGGGCCCTCACTGCAGAAGGAGAAATATCCCAGCTGTGTGAAGTGACAGACAGGCCCTTTCACTACAGAGATCAGCGATCCCTGCTAATAGCAACAACCAGCTCTCAGAGATGCCTTTATATTGTGTCTTAGGCCTGGTCTACACTACAGGTTTATACCGATTTTAGCAGTGTTAAACCGATTTAACCCTGCAACCGTCCACACAACGAAGCCCTTTATATCGATATAAAGGGCTCTTAAAACCGACTTCTGTACTCCTCCCCAATGAGGGGAGTAGCACTGAAATCGGTATTGCCACGTCGGATTAGGGTTAGTGTGGCCACAATTCGATGGTATTGGCCTCCGGGCGGTATCCCACAGTGCACTATTGTGACAGCTCTGGAAAGCCATCTGAACTCGAATGCACTGGCCAGGTAGACAGGAAAAGCCCCGCGAATTTTTGAATTTCATTTCCTGTTTGGCCAGTGTGGAGAGCTCATCAGCACAGGTGACCACACAGAGCTCAGCACAGGTAACAATGCAGTCTCCTGAGAATTGAAAAAAAGAGCTCCAGCATGGACCGCACGGGAGGTACTGGATCTGATCGCTGTATGGGGAAGAAGATTCCGTGCTAACAGAACTCTGTTCCAAAAGACGAAATGAAAAAACATTTGAAAAAATTCCTAAGGCCATGATGCAGAGAGGCCACACCAGGGACTCAGTACAGTGCCATGTGAAAGTTAAGGAGCTCAGACAAGCCTACCAGAAAACCAAAGAAGCAAACGGAAGGTCCGGAGCAGGGCCGAAAACATGCCGCTTCTATGCTGAGCTGCATGCAATTCTAGAGGGATCTGCCACCACTACCCCACTCCTGTCCGTGGATTCCGAGGTGGGAGTGGTAATCTCAGCCATGGCTGAGGATTCTGCGGATGGGGAAGATGAGGAGGAAGAAGAGGAGGACGAGCTTTCAGAGAGCACACAGCACTCCACTCCCCAACAGCCAGGAGCTTTTTCTCATCCTGACGGAATTACCCTCCCAGTCCTCCCAAGCCACTATCCCAGACAATGAAGCCATGGAAGGGACCTCTGGTGAGTGTACCTTTGTAAATACAAAACATGGTTTAAAAGCAAGCGTTTTTTAATGATTAATTTGCCCTGAAGACTTGGGATGCATTCGCGGCCAGTACAGTTATTGGAAAAGTCTGTTAACATGTCTGGGGATGGAGCGGAAATCCTCCAGGGACATCTCCATGAAGCTCTCCTGGAAGTACTCCAAAAGCCTTTGCAGAAGGTTTCTGGGCAGGGCAGCCTTATTCCGTCCTCCAAGGTAGGACACCTGACCATGCCATGCATGTAGCAAGTAATCTGGTATCATTGCATGACAAAGCCTAGCTGCGTATGGTCCCGGTGTTTGCTGGCATTCAAGCAACATCCGTTCTTTATCTTGCTGTATTATCCTCAGGAGAGTGATATCGTTCATGGTAACCTGGTTGAAATTCAGGAATTTAATTAAGGAAACAGAGATGGTTGGGCTGTTTGCCTGTGGCTTAAAAGAAATCCTGTTTATATACTGGATGCCCTGGTGCTCCGGTGCCAAGATAGGGATATGGGTTCCATCTATCGCCCCACCACAGTTAGGGAATCCCATTGTAGCAAAGCCATCCACTATGACCTGTACATTTCCCAGAGTCACAACCTTTCGTAGCAGCAGCTTAATGATTGCTTTGGTTACTTGCATCACAGCAGCCCCCACAGTAGATCTGCCCACTCCAAACTGATTCCTGACTGACCGGTAGCTGTCTGGCGATAGCTCTCTGGAAGCTCACAATGCCACTCGCTTCTCAACGGTGAGAGCTGCTCTCACCTTGGTATTCTGGCATTTCAGGGCAGGGGAAAGCAAGTCACTAAGTTCCATGAAAGTGCCTTTACGCATGTGAAAGTTTCGCAGCCACTGGGAATCGTCCCACACCTGCAATACTATGTGGTCCCACCAGTCTGTGCTTGTTTCCCAGGCCCAAAATCAGCGTTCAATGGCTTGAACCTGCCCCATTACCAGCATGATCTCCAAAGCGCAGGGGACCGCGGTTTGAGAGAATTCTGTGTCCATGTCCTCATCACTCTTGTCGCCGCGCTGCCGTAGCTGCCTCCTACTTGCCTGGTTTTGCAGGTCCTGGTTCAGCACTGACTGCACGAGAATGTGCAAGGTGTTTACAATGTCCATGATTGCTGTCTTGAGCTGAGCAGGGTCCATGCTTGCCACGCTAGGGCGTCTGCACAGTTTACCCAGGGAAAAAGCTGAGAAATGGTTGTCTGCCAGTTGCACAGAGGGAGGGGTGAGGCTGTACCCAGAACCACCTGCGACAATGCTTTTTGCTCCATCAGGCGCTGGGATCTCAACCCAGAATTCCAATGGGTGGGGGAGACTGCGGGAACTATGGGATAGCTACCCACAGTGCAACGCTCTGGAAATCAACACTAGCCTCGGTACATGGACGCACACTGCCGAATTAATGTGCTTAGTGTGGCTGCGTGCACTCGACTTTATACAATCTGTTTTAAAAAACGGTTTCTGTAAAAATCGGAATAATCCCGTAGTGTAGACATACCCTTAGTATCGGGGACTGGAGCAAATGTTGCTCTCAATGACGCTTCTGTAAATCCACAATAACTCCATGTGCTTCACTAGAGCAAATCTGGATTTACACTGTAGTCAACCAGAGCAGAATTCAGGTCTGTAAGAAGCTGTTGTTTGGCTGCGTGGGTCCCCAGCAGACTGGGGAATTTTAAGTGGACACTGTAGGATAAAAATCAGGCTGGGATTTCCAAAGCATCTAACCTTGATGGAGCAGGCTTGTCTGGCTCTATACAGTTCTAATATTCTCAACCCATCCATTTCAGGAGGATTCCTTTTCTGTGTTACTAACAGTCCTTTGGAGTATCAAATCTACACACACCAGGTGTGACTAGGAGATGGACGTGCTGATAATTAGAGCTCACATCTGGGATCTGACCTTGGCAATAAAGCATGGAAATGGGAGCCTGAGTCTGGTCTCTTGCTCATCTCCATGTTTTGAGGAAGTGGCCCAGAAGAGCCTGCACTGCAGCAGTTATCTGTAGAAAGCAGCTGGGCCCTCCTGCTGCATCAGAACAATGTGATTGGCATTGGCTTGTCAAAGGCAAGGTGACACCTGTCTGTCTGTCCAGGCATAAGAGCAGCGTAGACATGCCATGCGTAACATGGTGTCAGCTGGTCATGGATAACCTAGAGTCCTACCTTGACCATGGCCATCAGGCCGTCCTTTTCCACACCAAGACTAAAACCGTGTTCAGCACAGTGCTCATTACATGAGGCTAGTTACTGTCAGAGGTATTATCTGGCCAGGATCCAGCGCAGATGTTAGGTTACTTGTTGAGACACGGTGAGCAGTGAGGAGTTTACATGCCAATGAGTTCCTGTTCATCCTTCCATCACTTAGGAGGCCCATTGCAGGTCTGCACTGAGCGCTGATACTCACCTCCCCTGGATCTGTTCCCTACTCTCAAGCTGCCCCTCCTGTCCACAGACAACAGCAGCCCAGGGGTCGAAGGTGCAATGCAAAATAACACAAAGGCCTTGAACATGAGACAGCACGATGGCAGATTCCACTTACTATCAGTGAGGACTTGAACACGGAGCACTCTGGAGGCAGGTGAGAGATGTTTTTTTCCCCGGGCAAAACTGAGAGGAATTTCCATTGAAAAACTTTCAACAAGAAACTTTTTAATTTCCATTTAAAAAACTGAAAGCCTGAAAAGCAGGCTGGGGGAGAGATTTTTGGCTGAAAACTTAAAAAAAAGAAAAGCAAGAAATATGGGGGGGATGGGAGGGATTTGTTTCCAATGAAAACGAAGATGGCCAAGGAAAGTGGACTTAATTTGATTTAGCTTTGTCTAGGCACAACTCCAATCACCCTGTGCCCCTGGAAATGATTCAGGCAGAAAAACTAGACATTTTGGTCTTCCCACTCCGGGGCGTCCCTGCTGTATGTCTCTCTCTTTCCTGCTGTCATTTGCCATTTTCCTTCCCTGCTAGCAGCTGATCCCAGTGCTGTCCCAGTGTTGCGGGACTGTGGGTCTCCTGCTTGGTGGGGCCCAAGGGAGTGCCTGGAATGATGATGCAGGCGCGAGCTCAGTAACAGCAGCACAGGTGTTTCTTGATGGGAGAGGGGACAGAGGCAGCTACCATCCTGATCCTAGTGCAGGTGACTCCAAAAACATTTTCACTTTCCCTGGGCAGCAAAGGAAGCACCCTCACTGCTGCTGTCCTCTCATGGGAATTTCCTGGGTGTGGGGTGGGGGCATCCTGTCTGGGAGAAGCAATACTCTTTGGGAACTGACCGTGGATGTGCCCCCCATCACCCAATCCTGCCAGCACAGTAACTCTGTTACAGTATTTTGGTGATTCACGCCATAATTTACAGATCATCATCATTTTTAAGTACAAACCTGTTTTAAAAATTGGCTCTTCATTGTGTGAATCCCATAAAGCCAAAGAGCTCTCATTATTTGCATTGTAGTAGCACCTAGAACCCCAGTGATAGCCAGAACCCCATTGTGCTAGCTGGTGTATAAGCCCTGAACATAAAAACACTCCCCCCACCCATGTAGATCAGCAGGAGGGTCTGAACCCTTAAGTATCAGTTCCAGACTTTAGGCACATGCTAGCTGAACCACATGAGTAATTACTAGGCTCTTTTTACACCAGCTAGTGGAGAAGGACATGACAAATGACTTCTCAGTGAGTTACACAAGCATTCACTTGTCAACAGTAGGCTATTGGTGATTAGCAATCATGGCTTCTACCCCAGCTCTGGGAGAGGAGTGTGGCTTGTAGTGGTTAGAAAAGGGTTAACCCAAGCTGCATCAGTCATTCTGAAAGGCACTGTGGTGAACTAGTCAATTTGAGTGGGGTTTGTTGTCTTAACAACTTGAGTCTTGCTCTGGCTCTCATTTTTGCCATGCTACATTTTTTTATCATATTAACATTTTGCAGCTTCAGACTGGCACACAAATTTATTGTTATAATTGTAAAGTACTTTTTAGAAACAAAAATGCCATGCATTGACCTAAAACTGGTATTCTTAGAATTCCTAGTATAAAAAACTATGATATATACAAGTGAGGCCTTGTCTGTGACTGGATCTTTCCACTAGAGGAGTATTAAAAAAAATGAAACACTCAACAGGGGGAAAAAAAAAAACACCAACACACCTATTTTTCAACAGCTTATCACAGACTTTCCAGAACTGCGCATTGTACAATGAATCCACCAAACATTCCATCACTGGATAAAGACTATAACCCAGGTTTTGTTTTATTAAAACTCACTCAAAAAAGCCAAGATATTCACCATCCTTTCCACTGTGAAAACAGAAATGTCTTTAACACAACCCTTGCTATGGTGTAACTACCACTGCACCCTAATCCAGACAGATTCCAGCCCCTGGTTATGTTTTGCTTCCATGACCTATGGTGTCAATTTAGTCCACTGATAAAATATGAGATTTCCCATTCAGAATGGGAAGAAAGCTCTTGGGCCCAACCCCCGTGGCTTGGCAGCTCCGAGGTTCTAGTCCCAGCTGCACCAGGACTCACCGTGTGAGCTTTGGTAAGTCTCCCCTGTCTGGCTGCCTCAGTTTTCCCTTTCCAAAGCCAGAGCAAACAACATTTGTGTGCTTCATATGGGTGTAAACAACCAATAGAAATCTGAAAGCAGCCCATGAAAATGACAACAAATCAATGTGTGCACAGTGCTGATATATTTGAGCCTGCCATAACAGATGGGGATAGATATGAAAATTGAAACGTGGATAAGGAACTGGTTAAAGGGGAGACTAAAATGAGTTGCACTGAAAGGTGAACTATCAGGCTGGAAGGAGGTTACTAGTGGAGTTTCTCAGGGATCAGTTTTGGGGTCAATCTTTTTATTACCGACTTTGGCACAAAAAGCAAGAACGTGCTAATAAAGTTTGTGGATGACACAAAGCTGGGAGGTATTGCTAACACAAAGAAGGAGCGGGATATCATACAGGAAGATCTGGATGACCTTGTCAACTGGAGTAATAGGATAAAATTTAATGGTGAAAAATGCAAGGTCATGCATTTAGGGATTAATAAGAATTTTGGTTATAAACTGGGGATGGATCACTTCGACGTAATAGAGGAGGAGAAGGATCTTGGAGTATTGGTTGATCACAGGATGACTATGAGCCGCCAATGTGATATGGCCGTTAAAAAAGCTAATGTGGTCTTGGGATGCATCAGGCGAGATATTTCCAGTAGAGATAAAGAGGTGTTAGTACCGTTATACAAGGCACTGGTGAGACCTCATCTGGAATACTGTGTGCAGTTCTGGGCTCCCATGTTTAAGATGGATGAATTCAAACTGGAACAGGTACAGAGAAGGGCTACTAGGATGATGCGAGGAATGGAAAACCTGTCTGATGAAAGAAGACTCAAAGAGCTTGGCTTGTTTAGCCTAATCAAAAGAAGGCTGAGGGGAGATATGATTGCTCTCTATAAATATATCAGAGGGATAAATACCAGGGAGGGAGAGGAATTATTTAAACTCAGTACCAATGTGGACACAAGAACAAATGGATATAAACTGGCCATCAGGAAGTTTAGACTTAAAATTAGACAAAGGTTTCTAGCCATCAGAGAAGTGAAGTTCTGGAACAGCCTTCCAAGGGGAGCAGTAGGAGCAAAAGCCATATCTGGCTTCAAGACTAAGCTTGATAAGTTTATGGAGCAGATGATATGATAGGTGTCACAGAGTGCCTGGGTGATGCTCTGGAACTGCTCCCCACAAAGCCAGCCAGGACTTTGGGGAGCCTCCTCTCCCTTGGAGCAGACTTTTTCAGGGCAAGAAGCTCACACGTCTTCACCTCCTGGGTCTCTCCTTGGAGCATTCAGCATCCTCTGCCCTTCTGTGTGCTTCCCACAGCAAGCCTGTCCCAGCGGGGTCCTGGGGAAGCCACAGGGTCCTGCATCCCCACTTTGCAGTCAGACGTGACTCTCAGCCAGCAAGTAAAACAGAGGTTTATTCGATGACAGGAACATGGTCTAAAACAGAGCTTGTAGGTACCGCGAACTGGACCCCTAGGCCAGGTCCATTCTGGGGGGCAGTGAGCCAGACCCCCACATCTGCGCTTCACTTCTCGTCCCCAGCCAGCTCCAGACTGAAATCCCCTCCAGCACCTCCTTCTCTGCTGAGTTCCTTTCCTGGGCCAGGAGGTCATCTGATCTCTCTGTCTCCAAGACGTTCAGTTGGCACCTTTGCAGAGGAGGGGCCCAGGGCATCAGTTGCTAGGAGACAGAGTGCCAGGCATTTAGGTGCACTGGCCCTTTGCTCTGTAGCTATCACACACCCTTATTCCACCACCTAGATATTTAAGAACTGCATAGGGGACACTGAGGTACCAACACAGTATGCAGAGAAAACATTAAGAACATTCCCAGTTTGTCACAATGGGATAGCCTAATTTTGGCAACTAATTGATCTTCAATTATTAGCTGTAGATGCCCAATTGCCTGATGGGATGTTAGATGGGGTGGGATCTGAGTTACTACAGAGAATTCTTTCCTGGATGTCTGGTGGGTGAGTCTTGCCCACATGCTCAGAGTTTAGCTGACCACCATATTTGGGGCTGGGAAGGAATTTTCCTCCAGGGCAGATTGGCAGAGGCCCTGGGGGTTTTTCACCTTCCTCTCCAGCGTGGGGCACGGGTCACTTGCTGGAGGATTCTCTGCACCTTGAGGTCTTTAAACCACAATTTGAGGACTTCAATAGCTCAGGCATAGGTCAGGAGTTTGTTACAGGATTGGGTGGGTGAGATTCTGTGGCCTGTGTTGTGCAGGAGGTCAGACTAGACGATTATAATGGTCCCTTCTGACCTTAAAGTCTATGATTCTAATAAAGCCACATGTGCAGCCCCAGAACTCAAAAGAAAACCACAAAACTAAACAAAGCATTGTACAGAAAAAACAACATTATTGGGGGGGGAAAAAAAAAAAGGTAACACACACGGGATACAAACCAAGCAAAAAATTATTGAAAAATCCAGTGAGCTTACCTCTCTGCCTCTGCTCCTGCTCGCTGCCTCCTCGGGGTTCTGGGCTACCACTCCCCGGCATTCCCTGACATCTCAGGTTCAAGTGCCTCTGCTCCTGTTCCAGAGCACAAACACAGCACATGTGCATCCATCTCTGTGACTGCCCCCGCAGTCCTCAGTCACATGACACAATGTGGGGGGGTCCTGACATGAGGGAGCACCCAGTGGGATTGGTGCCTCCCTGACTATGAGTGGCTTCAGTTTCTCATTCACTGGAGTCAAAGGATAACAGGGGACCTTTTGTGGGACAGGGCCCAAGCTCACAGACCTGCCATTATCCCGGCAGCGGGATTTATAAAAGAAACCAACCTCCTAAGAGATGACTTTCAGGGTACTTCTTCACTAGCAGCTGTATTGGTGGGTAGCAATCGATTTCTCGGGGATTGATATATCACATCTCATCTAGATGCTATATATTGATCCTTGAACGCACTCCTGTCGACTCCGGAACTCCACCAATGCAAATGGAGGCAGCGGAGTCGACATGGGGAGCCGCGGACGTCGATCCCGCGCCGTGAGGACAGTAGGTAACTCGATCTAAGATACTTCGACTTCAGCTACGCTATTCACATAGCTGAAGTTGCATATCTTAGATCGCTCCCCCCCCCCCCGCCAGTGTAGACCAGCCCTCAGAGAGACAAGGAGTTTCTGCTCTATGGCAGAGTTGGGGAAACAGTAGAGGAATACAGGGAGGTCTCCCCCAGTGAAGTCACCTCCCCTGACCATAGAACAGCCTCACTGCACATGGGGGTTTGACTCTAACAAGGGTGGCAATTTACACATGGAAACAACTGGGGATTCTCATTCCACTTCACTACTGTTATTAACATACCCAGCGTCCATGAGCAGCCCTACAATAACAAACCAAAGTGACTGTAACACCAGCACTCACAAGTAACCCTACAACAACAAGCCAGAAAGAGTAATCCCCAGAATTCATGAAAAAATCCTGTGATAACAAACCGGTATTCATGCAGCTTCAGCATATGAATACCTTCAACGCTTATGGACAACCCTACAATAACAATCCCACATGGAAAATGTCCCAGGGCTCATAGATGCACCTACAAAAATAAGTCAAAATGTAACCCCAGCCGTCACAAAGCTTCAAACAAACACTTGTGTGTAGTCCTGGCACTCACCAACAACCCCACAACAACAAACCAAACCACAGCTGGGAGAAAATTACTGGATGAATACTTTCCTAGCTGGAAAATAAAGTTTTGGCCAATCCAAATCTATTCACGAATTTGACATGATTAGCTTTTAGCTGGGCAAAAGTTTTTAGTACGTTTTTCAGGTCAGCTTCAGAAGTGTATGTTTGTCCTTTAAATATTAGCTAGTAATTTGCTATTCCTTGGGCCAAAAAGCACGAGAACGACTCTCCAGCCTGGGGGTTAAGGCACTCAGGAGGTAGCAGACACTGACTCATATCTTCTCTCTTCCTCATTCCAAGGAGGGATTTGAATCCATAGCTCCTACCACCCAGGTGAGCCCCTCAATCCCCAACCGTACAGAGTCATTTTCACTAGCTCACTCTTTGCATAACTACATAAATAGTAGGAGAGCACTTCAACCTCCCTGGCCACACTATAGCAGACCTTAAGGTGGCCATCCTGCAGCAAAAAAACTTCAGGACCAGACTTCAAAGAGAAACTGCTGAGCTTCAGTTCATTTGCAAATTTGACACCATCAGCTCTGGACTAAGCAAAGACTGTGAATGGCTTGCCAATTACAGAACCAGTTTCTCCTCCCTTGGTTTTCACACCTCTACTGCTAGAACAGGGCCCCATCCTCCCAGATTGAACTAACCTCGTTATCTCTAGCTTGCTTGCTAGCATATATATACCTGCCCCTGGAAATTTCCGCTACCTGCGTCTGACGAAGTGGGTATTCACCCACGAAAGCTCACGCTCCAAAATTTCTGTTAGTCTATAAGGTGCCACAGGATTCTCTGCTGCTTTTACAGATCCAGACTAACATGGCTACCTCTCTGATACATAAATATTAATTGTGCCAAAGTAGAAAGGCTTTGACAAGAGAGTAGCCCACGCCAGAATGGGCTGAATGAAAAGTTTTCTATGGCCCCAAAACAGACTTTCCTGATTTACTGACAAATTCCACAGGCAAAATACCCAAATACCTGCTCTGAGTTTCAGGTTGCTGATGGACTGAAACATCAGCTATTCGTCCTATTATACCCATAAGTGACCTGCAGTAACACACAGATGCAGCAACATTGCAGAAGCCTGTAAACCCAGCATGAATGTCAGCAAAACACACCAATCAGAAATGAATGAAATCTAGACAGACCTTGGGGTGGCTCCTCAGCTCTGGGATGTGCTCTGCAGCCTCGGGCTGGGGGTCAACCCCTTTGTAGACACCTTGGGGCCTGGGGTGGGGAGTTTGCCATCCAGCTCCCACTGGCTTCCCCTGACCTCTGTCACTTGAGGGTCCTAGCATATCGTATGTGGCATAAGCGATTGTCTGACCCGGTTGCCACATCCCCATGAGCGGATCCCTGCCCCATGATCAGGGAACTGGAAAAGGCAGGGAATTTAACTATGCTCTAAGGAGCAGGATTATGTGAGCGTGTGTTGGGGGAAGATCCACAGTCATCCAGAGACAAAAAGGGCACCTTTCCTGGGCCCTGTCTGGGCTCTCACCCCCAACTCCCTGTTTCTATCCTGCTTCTCTGAGACATGGGAGGCAAGTTTGTAGAAATTTTGGTGAACCCGCCCCCCCAACCAGAACCCGCCCCCCCAACTCTGCCCCCTCAAACCCCGCCTCCACCTGCCTAAGGCTCTGGGCGGGGTTTCAGGGGGGAGGTCTGGGGTGCAGGTCCTAGGCTGGGGATTAGGGTGCAAGAGGGGTGCAGACTTTGGGAAGGAGTTTGGGTGCTGGGTGCAGGCTCCAGGCTGGGGCAGGGGTTGGATGTGCTGGAGGGGGTGAGGGCTGCAGGCTTTGGGACAGAGTTTGGGTGCAGGCTCTGGGCTGGTGGTGGGGGTGTAGGAAGGGGTGAGGGGTGCAGGCTCTGGGAGGGAGTTTGGGTGCAGGCTTTGGGCTGGGGCAGGGGGTGGATGTGCAGGAGGGGGTGAGGGGTGCAGGCTTTGAGACGGAGTTTGGGTGCAGGCTTGGCTGGGGTGGGGGTGTAGGAAGGGGGAGGTGGTGCACGCTGGGGCAAAGGATCAGGCTGCAGGGGAATGAGGGTTCAGGCTGAGGATGAAGAGTTTATGATGCGGGGGGGCTCAGAGCTGGGGCAGAGGCTCAGGGTGCAGGGGAATGAGGGTTGGGGCTGAGGATGAGGGGTTTGTGCTGCGGGGGGTCTCAGGGCTGGGGCAGAGGATTCGGGTGCAGGGGGATGAGGGCTCTGGCTGGGGCTGAGGGGTTCATGATGCGGAGGGATGAGGGCTCTGGCTGGGTCAGAGGATTCAGGTGCAGAGGGATGAGGGCTCTGGCTGGGAATGAGGGGTTTGGGGCGTTGGAGAGGCTCAGGGCTAGGGCAGAAGAGCAGGGTAAAGGCAGCCTGCCTTGCCATTAGCGGATGGCAGGTGCTAGGACCTGGGGCAGCAGATAGCAGTTCAGCCAGGAGCTGTTCTCTGGCAGCATGAGGCAGGGACGCGGCAGAGGGGGGACGCAGGGGGAGGGGTGGAAGGCAGAGGCCAGGACCGCTCCAGGCAGGGACGCGGCGGGGCAGGGCGGTGAGGGGATACCCGCGGGGGCCGGGGCCGGGACCCAATCCAGGCAGGGCCGGGGGAGAGACCCAGCTCCTAATATTGCTGGAGCAGGGCCCCCAGCCCTGAATATTCCTGGAGCCCGGGCACCTCGAGCCCATATAACCCGCCGCCTATGCTTCTCTCCTCTCCTCTCATCCTGTTTCCATTTCCTGTTCTCCTCCCCCATCTCCATCTCCTTCCCTTCTCCTCCCTTCCCCATTTCTATCTCCCTTCCCAGCCCCCAGCACCTCCCTCCATCCCACTCTCCCCCTCTTATCTGAAGGCATTTCCTGACACCACCACCCCCAGCCTACTGACATCCCCCCATACCCCCCAGGTGGCAGTTGGCTATCCTCCCCCACCCCCCGATGCCTTCTATGAGGCGATAACTGGCTCTGTGGATGAGGGGAAAGCAGTGGATGTGTTAGTCCTTGACTTTAGCAAAGCTTTTGATATGGTCTCCCAGAGTATTCTCGCCAGCAAGTTAAAAAAGTATGGGCTGGATGAATGAACTATAAGGTGGATAGAAAGCTGGCTAGATTGTTGGGCTCAACGTAGTGATCAATGGCTCCATGTCTAGTTGGCAGCCGATTTCAAGTGGAGTGCCCCAAGGGTCGGTCCTGGGGCCGGTTTTGTTCAATATCTTTATTAATGATCTGGAGGATGGCGTGGACAGCACTCTCAACAAGTTTGCAGATGACATTAAACTTGGAGGAGTGGTAGATATGCTGGAGGGAAGGGATAGGGTACAGAGGGACCTAGACAAATTAGAGGACAGGGCCAAAAGAAACCTGATAAGGTTCAGCAAGGACAAGTACAGAGTCCTGCACTTAGGACGGAAGAATCCCATTCACTGTTACAGACTAGCAACCAAATGGCTAGGAAGCAGTTCTGCAGAAAAGGACCTAGGGGTTACAGTGGAGAAGAAGCTGGATATGAGTCAACAGTGTGCCCTTGTTGCCAAGAAGGCTAACAGCATTTTGGGCTGTATAAGTAGGGGCATTGCCGGCAGATTGCGGGACGTGATCATTCCCCTCTATTCGACATTAGTGAGATGTCATCTGGAGTACTATGTCCAGTTTTGGGCCCCACACTACAAGAAGGACGTGGAAAAATTGGAAAGAGTCCAGCAGAGGGCAACAAAAATGATTAGGGTGCTGGAGCACATGACTTCTGAGGAGAGGCTGAGGGAACTGGGATTGTTTAGTCTGCAGAAGAGAAGAATGAGGGGGGGATTTGATAGCTGCTTTCAACTACCTGAAAGGGGATTCCAAAGAGGATGGATCTAGACTGTTCTCAGTGGTACCTGATGACAGAAAAAGGAGTAATGGTCTCAAGTTGCAGTGGGGGAGGTTTAGGTTGGATATTAGGAAAAACATTTTTACTAGGAGGGTGGTGAAACACTGGAATAGGTTACCTAGGGAGGTGGTGGAATCTCCTTCTTAGAGGTTTTTAAGGTCAGGCTTGAAAAGGCTCTGGTTGGGATGATTAGTTGGGAATTGGTCCTGCTTTGAGCAGGGGGTTGGACTTGATGATCTCCTGAGGTCCCTTCTAACCCTGATATTCTATGATTCAGGACTGGAGTTCTAAAAGCTTCAATTGCACGCACCCAAGTTTTAGTTAGCATCTCTGTTAATTATTTGGGTTTCTGTTGTTAGTTTCCCTGGGTTTTACTTTCTCATCAGAGTAAGACTCCCATCATGTTAGCCATTGGATGACTGACCAGAGAACAGTGACTGAGGCTAATCTGTATGTGGTGCCCAAGTCCTTCCCACCACTGTAAGGACACACAGCCCCTTGGATGTCTTATGTGTAAACAGAGCCTTCAGCAAGAAGCACCTAAGTGCATTTCACATCTGGGAATGTTGATGGTGCCATGGTTCCATTGTGACGTTTATAGACAACATGTAATTCTTAAAGAAGAGCAGCAGAGATCACAAACCCCTGGAAATACTTCATCTCTGACTCCTGCATCCTTGTCCAGGTGAAGACACCTTCCCACCCACTAGAAGGGGCTTTGCACCAACTTCATTTGGAACCTCCCTTACCTATTGTTTTCAGTCACTCATTAATGCCACTGTATCTATTGGGTGTCTGGGAAGTGCTAAAGGATCCCCCCCCCCCCAGCCTAAGGGGAGGATCCACAGGACCTCAGAACCCCACTGATTGCGGGGGACAACTAATAAAAGAACAGGGACAGGAGTGAGGTCAAAGGGTCATAAGAAGGGAGCCTGATGGGGACACTGAGCAGAGAACCCCGGACAGCGCCCACTGCTCCTCAAAGGCATCAAGGGAGCTAGTGGACGCTGTCCAGAGGAACTCTGCCCGGACACGTGAACAGACCAAGGATCGGAAACAAGCCTCACAGTCACCGGAGTCCCCATCGGCCAACCTCTTCTCCCTGGTTGTGTAGATGGCCATTTTAGCCAGGGCGAGGAGGAGGTTGACCAGGAGATCCTGTGACTTGATGGGGCCACGGATAGGGAGCGTATAGAGAAGGAAGTGAGGGGAAAAGTGCAGCCAAAAAAGCAACAGGACATTAGTGAGGAGCCAGTATAGGGGCTGCAACCTTAATGCCACTGTAGTGGGCTGAGCACCCGCTCCGAACCTGGAGGGGTTGGAAAAGTCCTGCAAAGGCCTGGGGGAGAGCAAGGTAAAACCCTGGCTGACTAGGGGAAGTGGCTGCAGCTGAGGCCATGCCCCAAACTAAGCAACTGGGCCTTTTAAAAAGGTCAGGGCATCTAGAGGGAGGAGTCTCTTGCTGACTGGAGAGGGAGACAGGCCTGGCTGCTGGGGAACTTACCCAGGGGACCTAGAGTGAGGCAGGGCTGGGGAAAGGCCTTAGGAGCTGGGAAGCCCTAGGCCAGCAACTCCCCAGGCTGCAGGACCTAGTTCTAGGCCCACATAGGTATTGGGCTTGCAGTGGAGCAGCCTGAGGGTGAGTAAAGTCAGCTAGCTAGCCCAGACCTCTTTGCCTATGCTGCGTGGCAGATACTGCAGTCTGCCCCAGTGAATGGGGGCTAGATGAAGACTGGACAGTAGCCAAAACTGAGGCAAAGTGGGGATAGTGGGTTGGGGGTTCCCCTGGGAGGGGCAGACCCAGATCAGTGGGGTACAGTCAGGGAGTAGCACCCTGGTTAAAGGGGCTCTGGGGTCCAGGAAAGGACATGGGAGCCAGAGGACAGGTGGAACACCTGCCTGCAAAGGACGCTCCAGAGCTGGAACAAGCTAATTCCTAGAAATCACCAGCAGGAGGCACTGCAGGGGTGAGTCCACATGTCTACAGCCACCATCTACGAGCCAAAAATGATGAGGCCCAGTGTGACCCAGGCTTTCAGTAGAAACCTCACATGATGCACTTTGGTGAACTGAAATGTAAATCCCAGACCGTGGGGATCCTTGTAACCCTTATGTACCCTTGGGACCTCTGGTAGTTGGCTCCAGAGGTCCTTGGATCACATACACTAAAGTAATGTAATTGCTTCTTGAAGTGACTGCTTTCTGGGGAACTAAATGCTCTCATGATGTTCCCTTGCAACCATATGGCTGCAGTAGCTGGCTGAGGGGAACAAACACGGTTTCACAAAACCACAATTTGTGACAAATTCTTTTTGCTTGATATTTACATTTCATAACGTCCCTACAAACCAACATGGCATTTAACAGACGTGGGTCACAGAACCTGAAAATTCAAAGGTGACGCTGATGCTGTTGTAAATGAGTTACTAACTATTTGCTGCTTTTCTTAGAGCCCCAGCTCCTGCGTTGTTCAGATTAGGTTGGGATTTTGGCTTTTGTTTAAAAAACTACATTTCCAGCCCTCCTGGTTGTGAAGGAAAACTGGAAAATCTGACCCCTAAAGGCCCAAACACCAGAAGGCAAATAAAAGGATACAAAAATTGTATTTTTTTTTTTAAATCTCATGAATTGAAACAGAATCTTGGGATTTTGGAGGGCCTTCCTCATGATTTTTGTACATTTTGGGTTGGCAGAGGAATCTCTAAATGGCACTGAGTGGACTTCGGAGCGGAGCTGGCGATATAAAAAGACAGAGTGTAGGAATATAGAGTTTGCTTATTTTCCCCAATTTTATTCAGCAGAAACATTTTTTCATGCATCACTTTGGGTGCTGTGCATTGTTCAGCTGTGGCCCCGGAGAAGGATCCCCACTGCCTGGCTGCATGGCCCCTACAGTTGCCTCTGATTTTGGGAGGTCTGTGATGCAGCTGCCCACTGAGTCCTACATTTCAGCAAGTGGAGCATTAATGACATCTGTCCTGCTGCAGAGTGATGTCCGCGTATGTCGATGTCTCTTCTCTCTGGGGCAGTGGTTGCTTTAAGATAAAACACAGTAATGTTATTCTTCTGCTAAGTCAGCCTAAAGCCAGAGAAATGAAGCCAGAAAATGCCCATCTGACAGCACTGCTGTACTTACATCAGGAGCAGTTCTAATGGGCATCTAGGCTGGGAAACACCAACGGCCCCACTTCCTACATCAACCCCTGTGAGGCAGGCAGATGAGATTTCCCCCTCCTCAGCTTTGGTCTGGCCCTTTTCTGCCTCCCAGACAGCTGGGCTTTGCCGAGACACCTGCCAGCTGGGCAGTGGAGCCCTTCACCTTCTCTCCATGCCAGCTGACACATCCAGGCAGTGCCTGGTTCTCTCTGTGGTGGTGGTGTTATTATCTGAAATCAGGATTCTTCTGTGCTGCAGGCAGTGTAGATTTTTCCTGTCCAGTTTCATATTTTAATCACTGATGTTATTAATGGCAATATTTATAATGATTCTAGGCAATTTTTAAAATAATATTATTATGGTGGAGATTAGTTGCTCTCAACAAACATTTCTCCAATCTATGGACAATCGTAGGACCTTGCTGAAGCTGGTGGCTGTGATAGCAACCTTTGATTCAGACTAAATAAGGGAAGCATTAAATGTCCCTTTTATTTAGTTTCAGCTGAAGCAATAGACAACCAGCACTCAAGGACTGGAGCATAGGCAAGCCTGGGCATGGCAGAATCATGTGGTCTAAATGAGTTCCTAAGGGTCTGTTAAGAAAGTGAGGGGCAGAGGTTGATTTGTTTGCAGCTGTGTGTGAGAGACAAGCAGCAGAAACAACTCGAAGCAACCAGAGAAAGCAACAAGAAAGATAGACAGAGGCAGAGAGCACTTGGTGCAGGACCCTGAGAAAAAGCTGAGAGGGGGAGAGAGTTCTTGGGCAGAGTGCTGGCTGGAAAAAGACTTGGAACTGGGATCAAAGAAAGTGCCTCTTGTTCTTTGATTCCTGTTGTGTTCAGGGAAACAGGACTTCGTTGATTCATTTAAATAAATGGGGTTGCATCAACGCAAGTACCTGACTCTGTCATCACTTTCTCCTGTCAACAGAGAAACCCACAAAACTCCAGATATTGGCTAGTTGCTTGGATCAAAAGGGAGACCAATATGTATAATTGAAAAACATTAAATCAGCTTGTGAATTCACATAAATCATAAATATCTCTGTAACTAGTACGGTGTCCTAGACAAATTTATGGAAAGCTCTAAGAGATAAATCAGTTTTTGATAGTATAAGAGCAGTCACAGAAATACTAGGAGAATCCCTGGAATGTGAATGAGACGCCATCTCTCTGAGATCATTTCTGTTCTTTGCTCCAAACACTTAAGACAAGATCTCTCTAGTGGTGGGATCTAGCAATGAAAATTTTGTGATTACTGAATTGGTTTTGTAGAAGAAAGGACAGAGTGTATGTGAAAATCAGGCTCATATTGGGATACTAACTTTATCTCTAAGGAGACCAGACATCCCTCCATAATGGCCACTCATTACTCTTCCCTTTGACACTGCTTTAAACTCTCAGTAAAGTGGCACATATTTAAAAGTAATAAAAAAATTAAACATGTGTGATCCAAACTCCTCCTGTGAATCATAAGGGGAGGAAGAAAAAAATTCAGGGTTATTGTTCATTGCCAATATCAGCTGGAATGTGGACAAATAATTATCATAAGGAAGCAGTTGGGGGAAGGAAGCTCTGTTAGCAGCTTTCCCTGCCACTAACATGATACCCAGGGTGTGTGTATCACCACTTAGTTGTTGCTAGCAGTGTGAGCCTGTGCACGCCGCACTGACACCTACATTGCATGGAGACCCGTGGGGGGAAATCCTGCCCCCACAGATGTCAATGGGAACCTCCCAGGACACCCCTTGCCTGTCTTCCTTCCCGCTTGGGAAGCCCATGGAGGGCAGGTTACCAGTGAGTGGCGCTGAGGCTTCACTAATAGGATCTGTCTCACTAGAACTGATTCCCACGTGTGTAACATTTTGGAGGTTTTCAGACTTGCCTGGGGGATTTGACTGTCCAGTTCCTAAGAGTTTTAATGATAACCTTGAAACATTGAACATCTCTGCCTTGGTTGGTTGGTAGATTGCAGAGGCTGGTGGGGAAAGGCCCTCTGCAGCAGGATAGGTTTTCAAGTTGTGGGGGATTCTCCCCTATCACTGTGGTGTGAGTTTGGGAAGGATGTTTTCCTCTTGCCTGAATGTGTGTCTGTGAAGGACAAGGCCTGACTGGCCAGGGTAACAACAGATGTGGGAGGCAGCTACCTGCTCCTGGGTGGAGATCTGTTGCCCCAGCAGTGAGACCAGGGGAACAGACACAACCTGAAGCTTGGGAATCCTGAGTAAATCCATGTTCTGAGCCAACGGGTCACTGCCAAGCTGGAACAGGCAAACAAATCGCTCCTTTCTATCACTTCATCATTAATAAAAGCTGCGACTCACCTTAGAGCTTCCCAGCCAATCCACTGAGGCATCTGGGGAGAGAATGACAGTTACACATTGTCACTTGAGCATAAATACCCTTAAGGGAAGGCACATCACTGAGCACAAACTATAACCCCACGGCTCCCACCTCCCCGAGGCAGGGCAGGGATCCCCCGTGAGCACTGAGCACAATGAAGCCTGATCCTGAACAGGGTTGTTATGAGATACCATTGCAGAAGGACTTTTAAATACAGTTTTTGAAGATGTTCAGTGGAAACTGTCTGTCTGGGTTTCTACAGAGCTCTTTTGTCGCAAACAGAGGCAGCTTTTGGCAGAAAATCTAAGCATTTTGTTCAAAAAGTAAATGCCCCAAAACTGAAATATTTTGGTCAAAACAGGAAATATTCTGATTCAAAATACCAACCTGGTGCTGCATGGGACTCACCCACCCTGGCCTCCAAATCCTTCCAGTTCTCCAGCAGAGAGGGATGCATGGCAGAAAGGAAACACCAAGATAGACCAGTGGACCTGCGCTCCACTGAATGGCTTGAAGCGTGAGTGGGAGGAAGCTCGCCTCCCACCTGCCCCGACCATTAGGCCAGAGCTCTTGATGCAGTTGACCTGGGTGGAGGAGGCTGCCGAGTAGATAGCCTGGCAGGCCTCCACCCACACCAGGTCACCCAAGTCCTGGAACACAAGGAACATGTCATCGGTGTACACCAACAGGACCAACCACAACTCTCACTCTTGGAGCTCCAACCCTGTCAACTTCTGGAGGAGGAGACAGAGGAAGGGCTCGATCACCGGAGTATATAGCTGGCCTGACACTGGACACCCCTGACATATCCCTCTCCCAGAGCTGACCAGTTTGGTCAGGGTTCAGTTGAGCCCGTCCAAACACTCCACAGAGGCATACAGCACCTGGAGAAAACCCACAAACTGGGACCCAAAGCTAAATGCCCGCAGAGTGCCCAGGAGATACCCATGTTCATCTTGGTCCAGGGACAGGAGGTGGAACAACAGACAATCTCTACAACCAAGCTCCAAGAGATCCTGGACCAAGTATAGATTGTGG
The DNA here is from genome assembly GCA_026122505.1 of Aldabrachelys gigantea. NCBI lineage: Eukaryota > Metazoa > Chordata > Testudines > Testudinidae > Aldabrachelys > Aldabrachelys gigantea. Next base: position 14,934,990 of record CM047489.1, on the reverse strand, counting down.
AAGATGGAGCAGCCCGGGACAGTGTAGGTCTGGTTAGGGTGGACAATGTCTGTCAGCACAGACCCCAGCTGCAGTGAGATGGCTTTCGCTACGACCTTGTAGTCCATGCTGAGAAGTGAGATGGGACGTCAGTTCCGAAGGATTGTGAAGGTTCCCCTTCTTCAGTAGTAAGGTGAGCCCAGTTTGGCTGCACAACAGAGGGAGAACCCTGCTCCCAAAGGATTTGGCCCAGACAGTCACTAGGTCTGGGCCAAGGATATCCCAGAACACAAGGTAGAACTCCATGGTCAGCCCATTCATGCCCAGGGATTTATTAGTGGTCATGGGATGAAGGGCTTCCAAAAACTTAGCCAGAGTGAGAGCTAGCTCCAGCCAGTCCTGGTCACCCGTGCTGACCATTGGGAGTTCAGTCCAGTGCACTCTGCAAATGTCAGCATCGGTCAGGTCTGGGGGAAAAGAGATTGGCATAGAAGGTCCTGGCCCTTCCACGCATCTTTTCCGGATCCTTGAGGGGGGAGCCGTCCTTTGCCAAAAGGCAGGTAACATGCTTCTTAGCCCCTACCTCCTTTTCTCCAGGGTGTAGAAGAAGCAGAAGCCACGATCCATCTCCCGAAGGAGACGGATGCGGGATCAAACAAACGTGCCCCGGGCCTGATTGTCCTTGAGAACCTTGAGCTCCTCTCACTTCTCCCGGCATGCTCCACAGAGGGATAGATCCCTGGGGCTGGGGGCCAGATCCATCTCCAGCTCCAAGACCTCCCACTCCAACTGCTCTATCACCACATTCATCCACCAGTTGACGTGCTGGGTTTAGTCACAGCAGAAGAGCCAGGCACATACCTTGCCCACATCCCACCACTGCAGCATCAAGGGAAAAGCACTCCTCTGCCCTCACCAGGCCAGCCAAAATCCCAGAAAGATGCCACAAAGCTCTCATCCTCCAGCAAGCTATTGGTAAAATGCCAGTCGGCTGGCCCTGACCTCTCTGAGGTGAGGGAGGCTGTCACAGCCACCAGATGAGATGGTGGTCCGAGAACGGGGCTGGCCGAATGCTGGAGGAGTGGGCCCATGAAAGATGACAGGATAAATAAATATAGTCCAACTGGGAGTGGTATAACCAAGTTACCTCCACCCAGTCATAAGTAAAAGTGGACTCATCGTCTGGGTGGCAGTTGCACCAGATGTCCACTAGGGATTGGTGATCTACAACCTCCTCGAGGACATCCATGGTGGTCGAGCACCTCTTGGTCCCCGAGCGGTCCCAATCTTCAAGGGTGGTGTTGAAAGTCCCCACCCATGACCAGGCACTCTCAAGGACCAAGGAGCCAAGGAAGGTAGACACCTGCTAAAAAAAACGCCCCCACTCCAGGCTCGATGTTGGGGCATAGATGTTGACACAGTTCAATGCCAGCCCCGATACGCAGACCCGGAGGTGCAGCAGGCAACCTGGCAAAACCTCGGCTACTCCCAGCACCTCAAGCTGTGAGTCAGGGGAAAACACGGTGGCCGCTTCAGCCATACCAGCTGTGAGATGGCTACAGGTCCATGTTAGCACAGGGCAGGAAGGACTGGTCAACACCAAGCAGACCCAGCTCCCAGTGAAGGGGGTGGAAGACTTTCCAATGGGAGCTTTCTCCAGATGTGTACTTTCCATGAGGGACAGGAAGGGGTAACATTTCGGCTCAGTCACCTAAGCCATGGGAATGCAGGACTGGGGATTAGAGACAAAAAGTAGGACACAGGAACCTCAGAAACTCAGATGCACAATCCCTGGGATTCCACAAACTCTTTCTCCTCACTCACTTTTATCACAGGCAGTTTGTTGGACTAACTGTTGGCCAAACAGTCTGAGCTGGGATCTGTCCATCCCCCATCAATTAACACATTTGCCCTCAACCCCGACCTTTCTCCCTCATGTGATGGTGACCCCATTAACCCCCATACTCTCCAAAAGCTCTTACAGTGAATATCATCTTCAGAAGGGTTACTGGTGTCACGCTGACCTCGTTCCCTGTGGAAGGAATAAGGACAGGGTGTATCAGTAACACCCAATGCTCAATCTCTGTTTTCAGCAATCCAGCTGTGAGCAGATTTCCTCCCGTGATGACTAGTCCTCCTGGTAGGACCTTAGATCTTGATCCAGCTCATACTCAGTGGAAAGGCAGAAATCCTACTTCTGGATAATCAGGAAACGTGGTGGCTTTACCATTTATGCAGGGAATGTCTAATAAAGATTAGAATTTAACATCTTGTCCTATTTCAGCAAAACAGCCAACCAAACCGCCAGCCAAAGCTCCACTTGGTCACATTGGAGTTAAGATTGGGGAGGGTCAGGGGAGGAGGACTAAAAATCCCTGACACCTCAGGACAAAAGTTGTCATTTGTGCTTAGTTAGAATTTGGTAAATTGTTTCAACTGCTTCCCCCTTCCTCCCATGAACAATAGTTTGGGCCAACCATATCATTTTGTTTAAACAGTTTCATTTTAATTAAATCTTCAATGAAAAAAGTCTGAAAGAAATAATGTTAATTTTGTTTGGTTTTAAATGGACATTTTTGTTTTATTTTCAGAATGAAATGTAATGAATAATTTTATTTTGGTTCACTTTGATTTTTTTCTGTCAAAAAACTCCAAAGTGTTCTATGGAACATTATGAATAAAATTATTTGTTTGCAATTTTTTCACTGAAATAAAACTGCATTTTCAGTTCACAATATGTAAATTCTGAAAACTAGACATATATCTTGTAGGGTCTGCATGTGCTCTCTCCTGAAACCCAATGACTAGCTGGGAAAGGAGACTTCATGAAGCAATCTTTTTTACATAGACACGCCCATTCTGCCTAGGTGCACAACCTCATGGAGCTGTTTTGCCAAAATGCACTTTGGGCTGTTGTTGTCACTTTGTTACTGGGGGCAGGGGTACCAAAGCGTTGTTATCCTTGCTCTGTGAATCAAGGGCAGCAGGATAGTGCTTGCATACCCTGATTGAGGGACTCACCCTCTACATAACTGTATTCGCTAGGCAAGGGATGGGGACCTTGTCTCTGATACAAGAACCTACCAATAATAGTTGAAATTATTGAGTGCTTGGTACTGAGTGCTTGGTACTGTATGGAATGATAGGACCTCAAAACATTACAGAGAATATAGGCTGTCCTGTAGGGTACTGAATTATTAGTGGGGTCACTGCTGCTGGAGTAAGCACCCAGACAACAAAACAAGCAAGGTGTTTTCCTCACACACACCCAGTTCCAGGTTAGGAGGTGAGCACTGCAGAAGCACCTTTGGGGTCTGGAGTTTCACTGACCAAAGATAACAACTGTAAGTAGGATGTGGTGGTGGGAGAAGGAAGGGAAACATTAAAGAGTTGAGAATCTGAAGCAAAAGGACACTGCCCAATGTACTCTGGGTGGGTGTTCTATGCATAGTTTTACGTTTATGAATCTTGCTTGCGGTGTTTTCCTAAGAAAATGCCGGGTTACTTTCCCCCTGTTTATTAAAAGTTTATTTTCTACACTCAGACTCTGTGCTTGCGACAGGGGAAGTTTTGTCTCTCAGAACCAGCCAGGGGTGATGTGTAATTGTCTCAGGTCACTGTGTGGGGCTCGAGCCAGTTCTGGTTGTATTGTTGAAAAGGAACCCCCAGATATTGAACCTGGTCCTCATTGCTACCAACTCCAGCTGGCAGAAGGGTTACAATAATCAAGGCTCAACTTCAATATCTTTGAACAGAATGGAAGTTCAGCTTCAGATCCCCAGCCAGTTTATTGCTGGCCCAATCTGCTAACCAGCTCCCAAGTCTCAGGAGGGGAAGTGGGGGTGTTTGTGGGGACAGGCTAGACACATGGTAGAGGAAGGAGGGAGGAATATTTGGAGACAGGCAGCTGTTTAAAGCCCTTAATCGAGGACAGGAGGCAGGTAGAGAACACAGACAGCTGGGAGTTTGTGGAGTGGGGGCTCCCAGCACTGAGGGTCTGTGTGTTCCCTCTGCCTCCATCAGGTTTATTGACAGAGTTGCTGCACTGGGAACCCAGACTGGGCCGGATACTGGCAGAGCCTGGAATCTGCCTCTAGTCTCCCCAAGCTCTTTTCCCTCTCTGTGTCCAGCTAGTCACCCCAGGGGCTTCCTGAACTCCCACCCGGCTCTTTCTGCTCCACCCACAGCCCAGGGCAGGCTGCTCCCCACATCATATCCCTCTGGGCCATGGCTGGGTAGATTTGCTGGAGCCCCTCTAGGGGCAATGTGCAGCTGATGAATCTGCTTTGTTCTCTGGGCTGTGAGGCCAGCATGGGCCAGGCAGGCCTTAGAACAAGAATATGGGTCCCGTGGCCCTCAGAAGAAGTGCAGCGGGCCTACTGAGCTGTAGAAAGGGTATCAGGAATCAGAGCAGGAGCTGAGGGGGAGCCCTGAGTGGCAGATGCTAGTTGCAGAGTAATGGGGTGTGATCCTTCAGGGTCTTGTTGTGTGCTAGACACTGGAAGGGGTCCCTCAGAGCCCCCTGACTGAAGGGGAGACAGACAGCAACCCAGCAGTGCTTTGCAGCTCTCCTGGCACTAGGGGCAGCCTGGGGTGCCTATGAGCTGGTCCTCCTGGGCCGTGCTGCAGAGGCGACTGGCTCAGAGCCTCCTCAGCACAGCATGTTGCTCACACGTACAGTGCACTCTGAATACTCACGGGTGTCCCTGCTGTCTGGCTCTCCCCAGCAGGTGGGGAAGCGCTACAACTACTCCATGCACAGACCTGCAACGGAAGCACAGCCGCTGTGAGGGAACTCACTGTGGGTGTTTCGGGGTGAGTCCATGTGTGGATGCGCCAAGCCTGGCACTAAACCAGCTGCAGCCGATGGAGCTAACGTTGGGAGTTACCCACCACAGCTGGATGGACTGGAGACCCTTGGTTCCCAGCCAGGCCTGGCCACTCCCAGCCCCACCCCAGAAGAACAGACTCTGTTCTAGGGAACTGGCTGGGTCGGTCAATGCCACTTTGTGGCCAACCAGCCCTGATCTCCCCTGAGTGTAAACCAGGATCACTTTCATTCCTTCACACACCCAGGGGAGATTTTCAAACACACTCACTCTGCTGCTGGTGAATTCGATGGGGACACATTGCTTTGGCAAACCCCTTCCTTAAAGTGTTTCCATGGAACCCCAACCAGGGAGTTCATCCTGCCCTGGCTTTCAAAAACTCCTCCAGATAACAAACAGACTGAAACCCCCCACAGCAGGAATGCTCAGCTCTGCTGAGATGCTGGAGTGGCCGCTGGCCCTTTTGTGAGGCAGAGGAAAGAGACCCAGAATGGAAATGAGATGGGGGAAGGGAATAATTTCTCCTACCTTTGATTCCCTGGTAGAGACATGGCTGAAATGCAGTTAGACAATGTGATCAGAGGCATGGACACATTTCCTTGTGGGCAGAGAGAGAAAGATGGAAACTCAGCAACACAGCCCCAATTAATCATTGTATTGGGCTGAGCCCTGTCCCCATGGGCCAGCCTTGAGCCCTTCTGCACCAGCCCCACTGACTGCTCCTGGGAGTGGTGTGGCCAAGTCTAACAATTTTAGAGTCAGTTTCACAGCATTTTATATCCTCTGTAAAACCCCGGGTCCGAGAGTAGGAGGTTCAGTGAGAATCTCGGTTTTCATTACAAATAAATTTTAACACTGTTGGGGAGAAAAGCCTGAAAATATGAGTCAAAGGCCCCCAAAGATCAAATCCCTCAGATAAATACAAAGAATCCACACTGGTGACTTGTTGGAAATCCCATGAGTTTTAAGCCAGTCTTGAGATTGTTGAGGTGACTCGAGTGCTGTGAAAGCTTGGGGCTGGGGATGCTGTGTGAGGAAATGTTGGCCATGCAGAGCTGTGTCCAGAGCTCTAGTTTCAGAGTTGTTAGGTCTTGATTCAGGAAAACACACACGGGCACAGATGTAAGGGCCCTTCCTAACTAGGGGATGCCTTCTTCAACTGCAGCCTTAGTGATCTGTGTCCCATCCCAGACACACTGGTACAAGGGATCTAAGGGGTTGTCTCTGCCACGTCTGTCTGTACATTTACTAACACTGTTTGGCCTCACTGTCATACCCACCTTTCTTTCCCAGCAGATAAAGCACCACAGTCAGAACCAGGATGGCAGGGATTGTAATTCCCAACAGGAGCTTTAGATCCAGCCCTAAGGAAGAACCTCAGTGTGAATGGCCTCTCTAAGCAACCAGCAGCAAGTCCCTATTGGCTGAGTACTGTGGTAAATGACCCCTACGGTCCTCATGAACATACCCAGGGAGCTCACCCCATGATTATCTGCAGGGTGACATTATTGACTGTTTTTTTGCGAGTAAAGTTTTTTCACGTCATTTTGACCCAACATTTTTTAATCCAAACACAGTTTGATTGAATCAAAATGTTTCCTGCAAACAGTGTACATGCAATGATCTTCTTAGTCATTCTAGAAAAATAATTTTGAAAAGAAAGACAACGTTTTGTTTTGAATTGATGGTTTTGTTTCATTTTGGGTTTCTAAATCCAGAAATGGAAGGAGAACAGCCCTTTGAAAAGAAACAAAGCAAAACTATTTGTTTCCAACTGACATTTTTGTCTCATTTTTGTTCTGAAAGCCCAAATCAAAGGAAAATATCTAGTCAAAATGAGATCACAGGAAAAATGTTGAGTTTTATGAATATTTTTTCATCAAAGTACTGACACTTCCCATAATGAGTTTTGAATGAAATAGTTTTGTTCACAATTTTTTTGTGGAAATAAACCTGGATTCCCCCCAGCTCTCAGAGTGAGCTCCTCAAGGCAGGAAACATCCCTGTGGGAACTGCCCTGCTTCAAGAAAGCATTATTATTAGAGACAGCATCCAGGTACAAAACCTTAACAACCACTGTAGTTCCATGAATGGAATTTTACCAGGTGCTTAAAAATAAGCCCCTGCATAAGCGCTGTACTGAATAGGGTTGGACTTGAGCACACAGTGGAGAACTTTCCTGCGCTGGAATCAAAGATGAGTATGGTGTGTAGAAATGTGTGTGGAGCTGGTCAACAAATATCCAACAGAACAGTTTTCCATCAGAAAATGCTGCTTTTCCAAAATAAAAACTTTTCAACAAGAATCTTTGATGTTTCTGAATCAAAATGTTGCTGAATTTCTGTTCCATGAAATATATCAAATTTCAACTTTTCATCCTGATTTCATATGAAAATAAAATTTAAAATATCAAAATTTCCTGCAGGAGAGAAATGCCTTTTCCCTCCCTTCCTCACAGTCTGACACACAGACACAGACACACCTGACTCACATGTCACACTGAGGTGCTTAGCAGGGCTGAGCTGGGATTTGATCACCCGATTATTCTTGTCCTTGATCTCGTAGCCACAGGCATAATTCCCAGAGCTGTCACTGGACACTGTATGGTTATAGATGTAGGTCATCTTCTCCTCTGAACCCATCTGGAACAGAACCTCCTTCCTGTCCTTGCAGAAGATGACTCGAGTGGCGGGGACCTGAGAAAACACGGAGCACTGGAGCAGTAGGGAGTCCCCCTGCCGGGCGGACATCAGACTCAGATAGAGGGTGGGGGCATGGAGAGTACCTGGGAAGGGGAATGGGTCAGAGCTGTCAGTGGCTTTCATTTTATGGGAAGCCCAGGGACCATTTTGCCAAAGAAAGTTGTTTGCCATGGAAGCAGCTTGCAGCTTCTAAGGTTATGTCTATGCTGCAATTAAAAACCTGCAGCTGGCCCATGTCAGCTCATTTGTCAGTGTTACAGTGTCCAGTCCCTAACCCTTCCGGCATCTGCTCTAACATCTTCCTTGTCCTTGTGCCCCCCATCCCCAACCCCCAGCTGGTTCAGGGGATCCAAGGGCAATTCCAGGCCCAGGCAAAGGGAAGGTCCTGGAACAGTGGCAGGGGAATCGCCAGGGGGATGGGAACCAACTCTGAACTTGCAAGGAAATTGCTGCTTTCTCTGGGCAGGTCAATATTTGTCCACCAATTTCCCCGCTCTAGCAGTGTCCCTGGCTGCTGCCTTGGCCAGCAGCATCTCCTGGCCCTGCTGCCCAGGCAGCTAGAAAAGAAACGTGGCCATGACTGAAAAGCTGCATCCCGGTTCCACCGGCCCCTGCTACACTGGATGAAGGGTCACTGGGTGCAGTTCCCCGCCCATGTCATTCAGGAGCTCAGCCTGGATGAGCTAATGATCCTTCTGGCCATGCCTGGTGTGTGGGATGGGCCGTGGCTGTGACTCTCTCACCCATGTGTCACACTGGCCCTGGGTCAGTGCAGAGCTGCAAGGCTTCAGGGCAGGAAAGGGTCAGCCAGGGGACCTGGCACCCAGCTCAGATCTCACACAGCCCCATCCACCTTCCCGTGCCATTGCCACTGACACTGTGCTGAGCAGGCAGCGTCCCAATGGGTGGTGGCTGGAAGCCTGGAGACAGAGAGCTAAAGGTTATGGGTCAGTTGGGGACAGACAGACAGATAGACTCACCGGGAGCTGAGCAGATCTCCTGGCTGCTGGGACTCAGCACTGGGAACAGAAAGGTGACGTGTGTTCAGTGCTGGGCTAGAATCTCCCCTGCTGTGAGATGCCATGAGTGTCTGATGGGGTCTGTGCTCCCCACATGTCTTGGTTCCTGCCCTCATCCCACCGAGGGCACCTCCACCTGCTCCATGAGGCTGTGCCAGGCACTGTGCAGAGTTCTGACCCCCCTCCCCAGGTCCCCTTTGGGCTGGAGAGGCCCAGGCAGGCGGCCTGGAGGGTTCCCATGGCTCCGGGGGATCAGCACTAAGCGTCTCTGCATGGGGCTTTGCTAATAGCCCAGCAGCGCCTACGTTCATCCCCAGACCCGATAACTGAGCTCAGCCCCTCACTTCCCCCAGCAGAGCCTGCAGCAGGGAATGTGCTACGGACAGACAGAGGGTCGAGCCCAGATCTGATGCAGATGTTTGAGAGACAGGCCCCAAGCAGAGCCCCCGATCCTAACCCTCTCTCCCCAAAAACACAGATCTAGGATTGGAGCCAAACTGTGTGACTTGGACCCGGCTTTATGAGACTGACTCTGAGCCCCAGATGAAGAACCCCTGAATTCTGGGGGAATCCAGAACCAGAGCCCAGCCTGGACCCCAGCTTAATGTCTCTGGCCCATTGGTAACAAGGAGCCCTGGGGCTGGACCCCAATAATCCTCCATCCCCCAATGGCAACAGCCCTTCCTGCTCATTCTGCCTCCAGGCTGAGCTGATGCCCCATGAGCATCCTGCCTTCATGTGCCTGGCATGGGGAGCTGGGCCCAGTGACACACCAGGGGTTTGAATGCAGCCAAATGCCAGGTCACAGCTCCCAGCAAGGAACACTGGCCAGACCTGCAGCCTGGGGCCTGAGCCAGGACAGCAGGGACCCAGGAAAGGATTTAAGGCCCCAGGGGAAAAGTAACTCAACATGAGCTCCCAGGGCGCTGTGAAGGCAGCAGAGCTTATGGGCTCCTGGGCTGTGTAAGGAGGGGAGCAGAAAGCAGGAGCAGAGAGGGGATTTCCCCCAGCATGCGGCCTTGGAGAGGCTGATACTGGATCCTGCATCTGGTTCTGGGTGTCCCAGTTGACAAGGCAGTTGGAAAAGTGCAGCGGGTGCAGAACAGAGCCAGAAAAATGCAGTGAGAGCTGGTGAAGAGGCCTCACAGGACAGGTTGGGGAAGCTCCGTGTGCAGAGCTGGTCAGACAGCTGGGCTGGTCATGGTGTCTAAGCTCCTTCCTGGGGAGAAATCCCAGGTGCTGACGGGCTCCTCAGTGCAGCAGAGACAGGCAGAGACAGACCTGAGGGCCGGACGCTGAGTCTGGGCAAACTTCAGTGAGAAAGGAGGCAGCAGTTTCTCCCTGTGTGAGCAATTAACCCCTGGTGCCAGCTCCCCAGGGAAGTAGGGGAGTCACAGCCAGGCCTTAGGCATTTCTGGGGGATGCTTTAGTCAAACACAAGTGACTGGGCGCAGTGCAGGGGAGCTGGGGGAAGTTCTCTGCTCTGAGCTATCGGGGTCAGACTGGATGGGCAAATGGACCCTGCTGACCATAAACAATGTGAAGCTGTGACTGTAACCCCAGCCTGGGCCGACTGCTAGTCCCGGCCCATCCCCAGCACTGAGTGCTGGCCGTGCTGGTTTGGGACAGTCCCACTCCCTCAAACATCGCAACAGCACAACTCTTTCTGCCACAAAAGGGGATTTGCTGATTCCCTGGGCCAGAGGCTGCTCTCAGTTCTATTTCCTCCCAAACCCCTACAAATTAGCACAGATGTCCCGGATACTTACCGGGCAGCAAAAGGCACAGAGACAGGATCATCGAGGCAGTGGTGGGAACCAAGAGGGACAGAAACAGCCAAGCGATGTCTGCTCCAGATGGGGATAGGAAGGGACAATCTGCAGTGATTCTTTGCTCCTACCTGCCCCCTTTGCCCCTCAGGGTTGTGATCCCAGACACTGTCGTTGCTCTGAGTCCCTGTCAGGGCCGTATGGCTGAGGCAGCAGGGACACCGCAGCCCCTCTCTGCTCTGCCTGTCCTGTCCTCACGTCTGATTGTCACTGCTCCTCGTTTCCTGTCCTATACACCCCGCCCCCGGCCACAGTGTCTTTATTTTGTGCTGGGAGCCTGAGAATCAAACACACATTAAATACATTGATAAAACCCCTCTCCTGATTTAGTAACAGAGGACTCAGCCAAACCCACCCTGTTAAACCAAGGCCTGGCTGGAGCATTTAAGAACCATAGCTAGATCATACATAGATCTCAAAATCTTTTACACAGATGGGGAAACTGAGACACAGGAAGGTGGGGACACCAGCCCAAGATCACCCAGCAGGGCAGATCCAGGAATAGAAGTCAGATCTCCTGATTCCCAGGCCAGTGCTCTGACCACTAGGCCATGCTGCCTCTCTTTGCACCAGGGGCCAGTGTGACAATGGTATTTAGGCACCTAGTGCTGCATCCAGGTGCATAGTGGTATTCACTAGAGCTCCTGGGCAGGCTGGGTGCCTGACTCCTGTTGGCAGCCAATGAAAGTTAGGGGCATCACTCCCTTGGGCACTCTGTCAGTTGCACGAGGTGCCAATCTGCATTGCTGGGCTCCTGAATCTGGCCTCAGGTGATGAAAGACCCAGTGCAGGTGAGAAAAGGCAGCTCCTTCTCCACGCAGAGCAAGGCCAGGAAGCCCCCAGCCGCCTGTCCTCATGTGTGAGCCGTGCCCTGCACAGGCGCTGGGAGGTCACTGCTGGGACAGCAGCTGAGGCCGGTGTCACCTGAAGAGCCCTTAGTTGTCACCTAGGGGCCACATGCTGCTGACTCCGGGGAGATGGCACCATCCAGTCCCCAGTTGTTAGGGGCTCCGTCCCCTCTGCCGTTCCCTCGCAGGGGCCCGTGGGACAGCCAGTTCCCACCTGTCCAGCTTCCCTTGGTGACAGGCTCAGAAGTGTAGGGCTGACAATGCTACATCAGAGCTGAGCCCACAGCCCAGGGCTCCAGTGACTTGGGGCTATTCACCCAAAGCTCGCACCTCCCAGAAACCCTCCCCCATTGAGTCCCTCCCCTGTCTAACGCTGGGAACAGGCTGAGTGTTGGGGAGCCTGTGCCCAGCTGATGCCAGACAAGTCCCAGTGAGAAACAGGCTCCAGTTTCTATCCAGGTAGGTGATTAACCCTGGGACAAACCACCCAATACAGGGGAGATTCTTCATCCCCTGACAGTGTCAGAGCCAGGCTGGAGGCCTTCCTGGGAGAGCCTCTGGTCCCACACGAGCTATTGGCTCAATGCAGGGGGCTGGGGGGAGTCTCTGGACTGTCCAAGAGGTCAGACTGGCTGAGCGAACATCCCTGCTGGCCCTGGAAGCCAACACACAGGGGCTGTTTGTGTCCCAGTGTGGGGACAGCCTGGCTGGGATGGGCCTGAAAACACAGGACAAGTGTCAGAGAGAGGCTGGGAAATAGGTTGCAGGGGCTTCATTGATCTCACAAGTGTTGTCTCCCCACCACTGTTCCTGACCTTTGGCTGACTCTTCCCTCCCTCTTTACCAGCCCAAACCTCGGGGGAAGAATTAGACCCATCTCCTCAGCCCTTCAGGGGATATTGATGGAGCCAGACACTGCAGAACTAGAGAGCTGCTACTCAGAAGAGGGAAGGCAGAGGACAGGCAGTGCCATGAGCAGCAGCTCCTGCTCAGTGATTCTCTGCAATGGTGCTACAAGTATCTGTAGAATACACTTCTTCTCCTGCCCAACAGTGAGCTCTGCCTAGCCTGACCTTTGTTAGCTGCCCAGCGGGATGGGGGTGTATCACATGCTTTGATGTGGAATTGAAGAACCTAACACTGTGATATTTCTGGCCCAGACAATGTCTTTGTGTTTTCTTCTCTCTGTCTCTTATGTTTTCCAAGGGATCCTGTCTCTGAAGCCCAAGAGCCAGGGGTCTGAGAAGTGACAGAGCCGCTCTCACAGAGCGTGGGAAAGTGAGCAAGTTCCTTGGAGCTCAGATCAGAAGCCCCATGGCATTTCCTGTTGTGATGGCACCTGAAAAGTATAAAACCATGAGGGATTTTGTGGACTTTAGAAAAGTAAACCCTTCCCGCAGCCAGACCCAGACCCCATGCCTCAGATAGACGACCTGCTTCATCTATTGTGAGATGCAAAATTCCTAAGCAGTCTGGAATTCACTTGTGTGTATTGGCAAATTCCCTGAGCTGCTGAAGCTCAAGAAAAATAGGCTTTTCTAGTGGAATCTGCCAGCTCTGTTGGGAGGGGGTCTGTAAAGCACCAGGCCACCTTAGGCTATGAGGAGCTGATCCCAGATAACAACAGGCTTGCTGTAATTATCTCTGCCCCAGCCTCCTGGGAATCTGCCATCCTTTCTCCTGGCCTTTGTCCTACAAGTCACCCCTGTGACATCTCACACAGCTCCTGGCATTCTGGGCAGAGAAGAAAAGGAGACCATCATGGGTTCAGCGTGGGTCGTTCCAAGCACAGTGATCTGAGGCTATTCCAGACTTTGGGTATGTCTACAGTGCAGCTGGCAGTGAGCTTCCCAGTTTAGACAGGCAAACAACTGCTAGCTCTGCTTGAGCCAGTGCACCTCCCAAAAGCAGCAGGGTAGCCGGCGATAGCAGGAGCAGTGGCTTGGGCTAGCCACTCAAGTACAGACCCACTCAGACTGCCTGAGTACGTACTCAGGCAGCTACCTTGAGCTGCTGCCTATTCTACCCCCAGCCACACTGCCGTGGTTAGCACGCTAACTCAGGCAGAACCAGCATGTGTCTGGCTACCCAAGTTGTAGAGATGTGGAATCTGGTCCTATCCTGGATCTCATGGCAACAATGTGGCTGGTGGGTCCCGTCAGATTTCACCTCACAGAGCCCCTAAAGAATATAGTAAGGTTAGGAGGCTCTGTTCATCTGTGGCCCAGGCCTAAACTAGTGAGGAGGGCAGGGTGTGAGGAAGAGGACAGGACTGAGGAGCTCAGGGTTGGGATAGCAGGATAGTAGTGGTTGGCACTGAGGGGCACCTGTGATGGATGAGAAGCCCAGGGTTGGGATAGCAGGGGGTTGCAAGTGGGCACTGAGGGGCACTGGCAGAGCTTGTGCATGCAGGCAACCCAGCACTGAGACAGCTGGAATTTTGCAGGTCAGAATTGTGCACACAGTCCTATAGTTCGGCCTACAGGGGTGTGATTTGCAGCATGCATCAAAGTCCTGCGCTGCAACTGACCCGTGTGCATGCGGCTGGTGCACACTAAACGGTACCTATCTTAGGGTTCCGACCACTGTCTAGAGCTCACAGGTACTGAGGCCCTTTTCCCCCAACCCACATCTATCATTGGGTGTTTGTATCCTTAAGAAAAATACAAACAAATGAATGGGGCAAACAGATTAGAGTTCATTAACAAGAATTAAAACAGTAAAATAAACCAGGACCCCAATTAAAACAATGTAAACACCAGTGCAAATATCAAGTAAACAAATAACACTCTGGCTGCTAATGTCACCTCGGGGCCAGAAGCCTGGACCCCAAGATAGGATGGCAGGTAAAGTAAAGATGTTAAGATTACAACTGTATCATTCCCATCGGCAGGTACGAGACATCTCTCAGGCACGGCCAGGCGCGGACATGCTCTGCTGGACCGGATTGATGTCCTCTCAGGTAAGATGTCTTCTTCCTTCCTCTTCCTCCCTGCATCGTCCTGGCTGTGGATCTGAGTGAGGATGGCTGGCCGGTGGTCCGCTATCCTGTGAGTGTGTGTGAGAAACCCCTCCCCAACACAATACAGGTGCTAGATGGCTAGTGCAGCAGGCTGGAAATTACCTCGCCAAGGGTTCAGCTACCCCTGCGTGGGCAATAGCTATCGCTAGAGATCAGTAGTGCTCACTGGTGTCTCCAGGTACACACAGCTCCTACTGCTCCTCTAGGGTGGACCGCCCTGAGTGACAGGAGAGGTGGTCTTAAATAGCCTTCTTGTCACTAGGCAGATTAGCTGGTCACATGCCTAACCTGTTCCCGCAACAAACCAAAAAGGCACCAAATGGAAATAAAGAAGGGGGACCAATATGGATGCCAAAGGACAACCTGAGGCAATCCAAGATGGCGATATGGCCTGTCAAGGAAATAAACTGCAAACTAATCATTTCCCCTATACTTAGTTCACACTAATGTAGTGCTCTTCAAATATGTCTATGTTAAAATGAACTAGGAATCTTTTAATTCACACCCACAGCATCTACATGGGGGGTTCAACACAGCACTTTGGTGTACACTGCTATTTTCACAGTCACCCCTGTAACCTCCGCCGCTGGGCAGTGTAGACCTGGCTTGAGTCCTGCTATCTCATATACACTAACTTCATGTTCTGGTGCTAAGGATGATACTGAAATCTGAGCTGCAAATGCTGCAGGGTTTGCTACTTCCCAGGGCAGGGGAGATGACCATGAAGGTGACTGAAGTCCATACAGCGGGTGTAGTGATTTTTCTATCTCGTCACATTGTGAAAACAGACACGTTTACTAGGGCTATGGCCAAGTCCCTGATTCCAAGGTCTTCCTCTCAGTGTCTGAAATGGGCAGGAGAAAAGTTAGACCCAGAGACACACACTGGGTGGTGCTGCACACTCCCTAATAACCGGGGTTCGTCACAGACTTCCCACACCCACACTCCTAAACCCAGTGCAGGTGCCAGCAGGTTTGACAGGAGCAGGGCTGGTAGTTAGTGATATGTGCCAACACACAGGAGACTTGGGGAAGTTTCTCACTCCTTAGCCCTTTTCCACACACACACACTGGAACCAGTTTAACTAATTAGTTTTGAAAACATGCCTTGAGTTAAATGGAGGGAGGGCTACTAGACCCATGGGGTGGGGCCAGTTACTCCACAGTGATCCCTCTGGCTAGTTACAGAACAGCACTGATTGCTTGGAGAGTCCTGTCCAGTCCTCCCCAGCTGGAGGAATGGTGGCTGCCAGGGGCATGACAGAGGGCAAAGGAGATGAAAGAGAGGGATCCTCAGGGCTCTTCATTCCAGGTTGTCCCTGTCATGTGAACCCCAGTCACTGTGCTGGCATGTCGTATCTGTTCTCTCTTCTTTTCATCTGTATTTCCCTGTATGTGTGCACAGTGCCCAGCAGAACTGGTTAGCACCACCACAGTGCAAACCGATATTGTTCTTAAATATTGACAATTTCACAATGGAATAAATTAGAAATATGGACTTTAAAATAAAACGGTGCTTCCATGGTCTATTAGCGCAGCTCGAGTGAATGTCATAGATTCATAGAGTTTCAGGCCAGAAGGGATCATCTGTAGCACAGGCCAGTTCCCCCAGCACCAAGCCCAATAATTTGGGTTTGGCTACAGCAGCCTGCAGAAAGGTGCCCAGTCTGGATGTGAAGCCATCAAGAGATGAGAATTCACCACTGCCCTGGGGACCTTGTGCCAGGGGTTGATAGTCACAGGATGGAATCATCTCAGATAGCAACATTAACCTTGCAGTGTCATCTCCTTTAAGGAGAATAGAACCACCAAGCAATTGCCCAGAGTTAGTAGGATAGAAACTGACCCAAATTTGTCATGTCAAGCCCATCTTCCTGCCACACCTATGTGCAGGGAATCTCACAAGCACTGACCCTTGGTTTTCTGCTTCAAAATACAGATTTGCCAACCTGTTATCATCAGAGTGTGTGAGAATGTGGAGGATGAGAAATCACTAGGCTCCATCCCTTTCATTGCACTGAGCCCACAGAAAATACCAACCTGTCACAGAGTGCACACATGATCCATCTCAGACAGAGCAAGAGCTAGAGCAGGAGACCTGCAAAGATTTAATAGAAGCTCTTCTTTGAAGCATTTCTTCTGAAAAGCCTTTTCCTTCACTGTGAGACAGAATCAGACATTGCAGTGAGACAAGGAAGGAAGGGGAAACACTGAGCAACACACCAATACAGGTGGGGCCAGGGACCCCGATATGTTTGTTAGTTTGTTTATTTCTTAAAACCAACTCAATGTCAATACCTGAACAATAAGACGTTCCCAAGCCCCAGCCCAGTGCCCTCTAGGGCCGAGCTCTAAACATGCAAATAACACATTCCCATTGTCATAAGTAGGTAGGTAAGGGTTAAGTTTATTTTACCTGGAAAGGGGGAACCAAACACCTGACCAGAGGACCAATCAGAGACCTGGATTTTTTTAAAAAGTCTGGGAGGGAAAGGAACTCGGGGTCTTTGTTGTTTTCCTCGGCTGTGAGTAAACAAATTTCTCTCTAACTCCAATCTTCTTTCTAAATTCTACTAAAAGTCTGTGAGTACAAAAGAAAACAAAGTAATCAGCTGTGATGTGCTTTGATTTGTATTTACTGTGTGTTGATTTGCTGGACTGTTTTAAATTGGCTATTTTTTAAATCAGACTGGTTATTCGTATTTTCTTATAAGCAAGAGCCTGTATTGATCTTTAATGCAGTATTATTGTTCTGTATTTTCTTTCTTTTTATATAAAGTTTTCTTTTTAAAGTTGTGGAAGTTCTTTCCTACTGAGGCAAAGGGGAAAGGGAAAAGCCCAGGCTGTGGGTTAGTTTCTTATTGTCCCCAGGGCGGGAACAGGCTACGGGGATAGAGAGAAAGAATCCCTTTAGTTTCCCTGTGTTTGAAGCTGTCTCTTTGGAGAGAAAGGAGACAAGGCTTTCTTGGTATTGTAATGTAAAAGATTACAGCCATTCCCTTAAGTGGCTCAGAAGAGAAGCCGGGGAGAAGGGAAGGGAGGGAGATAATTCCCTTGCCCGTAGACTCAGGCTTCTGAGTCTTGGGGGGGTGGTCTTTCCAGGGGAAGTTGGGGAGGCCAGAGAGGGGGTCCCCCAAGAAGTATTTGGGGAACCTAGGCTGATAAGAGCCATAATCTTATCTGGTGGCAGCGAGATAGATCCAAGCTGGGTAGAGCTCTGTTATATCTGTGACAGGGTACAAGCTTGGGGGAGGTTCACAGTAAGCACCCAGATTTTGTACGCTAAAGTCCAGATTTGGGAAAAATGTTTAGGACACCCATTACCTGTGTATCGAAGACATACACAACCGCCAGCAGCAGTGAGAACCAGAGTGAACAATACCCAGAACGCAGCCAGCCAGGGATAAATACGGGGGAAGATGTCACTGGCAAACAGAGAGCTCAGTGTGTGAGGAGCACGGTCCCATCCTGGAGCTGGAAAATGGGGTTTGCCACTTGGTTTGACAGATCTGTCCTGTCTCAGGGACCCCAGAAATTCACAAGAATGAAGGAAACATCCCCCAACCCCATGCTAAAATCACAGCCACAAATGGGAGCCGGTGAAACAAGTGCAGCATCAGTTCTAAGAGCCAGGACTCTGCTCTGCCCACATCCCTCCCACTGCTACAAGCCAACAGCCAATGGCTCTGTGCCCAGCCTGATCAGCCCTGCCTGCATCAGCTGGCTCTTCAGATGGTCACTGTCACACAGCTCCCAGTACTCAGTCACCACCTCCAGTCTAGATAAGTTCAGCAGAGAACAATTTTTTTCCTATTTGGCCCCAGTGTGATAGCTCATGGAAGTAGCATGTGCCACTTCTATTCCACTTTGTGATGTACAAAGGAGGCTTAAAAAGTCAATTTTTTCCTACTTTTTTTAAACCTAGAAATAAATAATCAGGCCAGTGCACAAGTCTTGACTATAGAATTAGCCCGAGCCTTTGTCTACACTACAGAGTTAAGTTGACGCAACTTACACCAAAGATCATAAACTGCAATAATTACATCGCTTGTGCATGATCACACAACGCTCCTTCTATTGGCCGAGCTCATCCACAGCTGGTGCTCTAGCATGGACAGTGAGAACAGTGCACTGTGGGTAGCTATTCCACTGTGCAACTCGCCCCCTTCTGCAGCTCAGAGTTGTGGGAAGGTGGAGTAGATTGCAGTGCATCATGGCTGCAGGTTCAGCATCCCATCGTTTAGTTTTTTCTGTCCCCTCATTTTATGGGCCTCTGACTACGTTTTGTGGCATTTTTCAACAGTCCCTGTGTTCTATGCACCTGTCATCTCTGCCTGAAAGGATGGATCCTGCATTGCTCTCTACTGTTGTGGTCAGTGTTATGTACACAGCGCGGCTGATCATGCAATATATCATGAGCTCTGAATCTGAGCAGGACTCCATGGTGCCTGCCCTGCTGTGTGCCATGGAAAGAAACAACACCAGATTACTTTTGGCATTCATGCCACAGCTGCACACAGTGGACCATCACTCCTGGGCTTGGGAAACAAGCACAGAGAGATGGAATTGCATCATCATCCAGGTCTGGGATGATGAGCAGTGGCTGCTGAACTTTCAGATTGGGAAAGCCACCTTCTTGGAACTGTGTGTGGAGCTTGCCCCAGCTGTGAGATGCAAGGACCACTAAAATGAGACTGGCCTCTCAGTGGAGAAGCCCGTGGCAATTGCTCTGTGGAAGTTGGCAAGTCCAGGCTATTACCGGTCTGTTGCACAAATCAATTTGGAGTCAGGAAGTCCACTGTTGGGGTTGTGTTCATGCAAATGTGCAGGGCCATTAATTACATCCTGTTAAGAAGGACTAGGGGTCTGGGCAATGTGCAGGAAATAATGGATGTCTTTCCAGCAATGGGATTCTGCAACTGCAGCGAGACAATACATGGCACATATATCCCAATTTTGCCACCTGACTGTCCTGTGACAGAGTACATCAATAGAAAGGAGTACTTCTCTGTGATATTGCAGGTGTTTGTGAATCACCAGGGTCATTTCACATATATCAACGCAGGGTGATCAGGAAAGGCACATAATACACACATCTTCAGGAACATTGGCCTGTACAGAAAGTTTCATGCAGAAAGGGTCTGCTCAGTGCCTGCCACCGCCTTGGACAACACAGCAGATGCCTGACCCAGGGCTCTCCACAGCTCATCACATGAGGCTCTACAGTGCGATCTAAAGAGCCAGGCTGTGCAGCTGAGAGTATGACAGACTCACATGCTGTGTGGATCAGGCCCAGAGGAGAACCATCTCACACCCTGATGACATCTGGGAACCTTTCTACAGGGTCAGCTTGTTCGAAAGCCACTCGCCTCTGTAAGCGATGCTGCCAAGTGTGACAAAGTTCCTCCTCTACCTTAGTGGGTCCTGCGCTTATTGGCAGATTTGCTCACTTCAGTGATCTTCCTTACAGGTAGGGTCAACTCCTCCTGTGTCTGATCAGGAGCTGGGAGGTTTGGGGGGAACCCAGGCCCTCCCTCTACTCCGGCTTCCAGCCCAAGGCCCTGTGGATCACAGCTGTCTATAGTGCCTCCTGTAACAACTGCATGACAGCTACAACTCCCTGGGCTATTTCCCCATGGCCTCCTCCAAACACCTTCTTTCTCCTCATCACAGGACCTTCCTCTGGGTGTCTGATAATTCTTGTACTCCTTAGTCCTCCAGCAGCACACCCTGTCACTCTCAGCTTCTTGTGCCTCTTGCTCCCAGCTCCTCACATGCACTTCCTTACCTCTGGCTCCCTCTGATCTGACTGAGGTGAGTTCCTCTTAAAACCCAGGTACCCTGATTAGCCTGCCTTGATTGTCTGCAGGTATTCTAATCAGCCTGTCTGCCTTAATTGGTTCTACCAGGTTCCTGATTACTCTAGTGCAGTCCTTGCTCTTGTCACTCAGGGAACAGAAAACTACTCATCCAGTGACCAACATATTTGCCCTCTACCAGACTTCTGTACCGCACTGGTTTGGATCTGTCACATAAGTGACAGGGCCGGGGCTAGCAGTGGCTGTCACAGACACAAGGGCGCACTGCTAGATACCTGCTCCCCCTCCCCTGACATTAATGGGAGAGGGAGACCATCACATTGGTAGATGTTATAGCAAGATATATTGTGGGGGTCAGCAGAGGCAGTCTCAGCTCTGCTCAGAGCCTCAGGTGTCCTGACCCCAATTCTCTGGCCTGTGTACACAGGGTCAGACTGGATGGACACAATGGGCTCTTCTGGTATTCACATCTGTGGAGCTATTTCTGTTTCACTTCCAACTCCCTCCGAGTTCGTCCATCATGTGCATGGTGGATTGAAAACTGTATTGGAATTGTAAGCTGTCACTTTAAATGACAGGAAGGGGGTTCTGTCAGGAAGTGTGTGATCTGGGTCTAGCAGCAGGCAGATACGGAAAGCAGCCTAGAACAAAGTGGAGTCTCCTGGACCTCTCTGCCTTAGGGAGCAGCCTGCTTTGTCTCTTTCTGTTTTGGGTCCTTGTATGTTATCGTTCT
Source organism: Aldabrachelys gigantea (assembly GCA_026122505.1). Lineage (NCBI taxonomy): Eukaryota > Metazoa > Chordata > Testudines > Testudinidae > Aldabrachelys > Aldabrachelys gigantea. The sequence goes on along the minus strand of CM047489.1, from coordinate 14,914,211 downwards.
GGATTCTAAGCAATAAAGCCATGTTACACTACAGCTTTCCAGCCAGGGTATTTATGTTAAATCCAACTCCTCTTACTGTTCTGGGAGCATAACAATGGGGACCCACCAATGTCGCTTGGGAATTAAATGAATTGCCGGAGGGCAAGATTAAGGACTAGACCGTATAAGACCATTCCCGGGGCAGAGTTAAGGCCTAGGCACTATAGGCCCATGGCCAGGGCCTGGTTAAAGCCAAGGTGCTATAGGCCTGTGCCCAGTGTCCCAGCAGACTTTTATCTTGCATTTAGAAGAAAACAAGTTTCCAGGTTTCATGTGTGAGGAGAAAAGCTCAGAATCGTGCCCTGGGTTTAAGCATCCCAGAAACACCTGCCTGAGTCTACAGAGAGCCAGGGGACAGAGCTATGAGAGGGGAACTGCCCCATGCAGCTCAGTGGGAGGTTTACTGCCAACCCCACTGCTCTGGGGGCCCTGCCGACCCCACCCAGCATGGACTGAGTGTGTGAGAGAGTGGAAGAACCCTGGCCACCCAACATCCCTATCCTCACCAAGCACTGATGTAATGATCTTGGGCTTCATTAAACAACAAACCAGTGAATGAGAAAGGAATATCACTTTTATTAATAAAACAAACTAGAGCGTGTCTGTGGTGATTTGCTGTGCACTGTTCTGCACCCTGCTTCCAAACATGGCTCAAAATTCCTATATTTATAATACTGACCCTACAGTGTGTTGACTGTTGTCCCGTCCCCTCTGGCTCAGAGGAAGGTCATTCTACCGCACTGGGTCACTGTGGGGACAGCCCAGTTGTAGAGAGGAGTTAGTGGACCGAGGGCTGCTGTCTAGGAGGCCTGACCTTTAAGCAAGGCAAAGCAGCAAACAGTCTAGGGGCTCTGACCCTCAGGCATTGAGGAGCAACAGTCTTTTGCGTGGCCTCCTGGCTCTGGCAGATGGCAGAGAAATGCAGGCCTCTTGGCCTAAGGTGAGTAGCCGGCCACCCCAGGGGTGGGATGGCCGCAGGGGGTAGAGAGAACCGATACCCCCCTCCTACTCCTATCTGGCCAGGATCCAGGGCAGGTGTTTGGTTACCTGCAGAGACATGGTGAGTAGTGAGGAGTTTATATACTGATGGGGCTCCTTTAATCCTCCCATCACTTTGGAGGGCCATTGCAGGTCAGCAATGAGTGCTGATACTCCCCTTCCCTGGATCTGCTCCCCACTCCCATCCCATCCTCTCACTCTCAACCTGCTCCTCCTGTCCCTGACTGTGCCATACACAAAAAACAGCAGCCCATGGAGTCAAAGGCACAGGGGCTTGAACATGAGACAGGAGGATAGCAGATTCCACCTACCACCAGTGAGGACTTTAATCATGGTGCGCTCTGGGGCAGGGGGAAGATTTTTTTCCCTGTGTAAAGCTTAGATGAATTTCCATTGAAGCTTTCAACAGGAAAATTGTAACTTTTCAACACACAGAGAATCATTTAGTAAAATATCTAGTCTTCTGTTAAAAAAGTCTTGATGTAAATTTTTTATCTGACCATGATCAGGAGCTGAAAAGCTCTGGAGGTTTAAGTGGATTAGTTAACCCACATTAGACCCTTGTGTGGATGCTCTCAATCAGAATTAAAGTGGACTTAATTTGATTTAGCTCTATCCAGGCACTCCCATCACGCTCAGCCCCTGGAAATGGTTCAGGAACAAAAATTGGACATTTTGGTCTTCCCACTCCTGGGGCTCCCTGCTGCATGTCTCCCTCTTCCCTGCTGTAATCTGCTATTTTCCTTCCCTGCTAGCAGCTGATCCCATGGCTGTCCCAGTGTGGGTCTCCTGCTTGGTGGGGTGGCCCGAGCAGGCACAGTGCCTGGAATGCTGATGCAGATATGAGCTCAGTAACAGCTGCACAGGTGTTCCTGGCAGGGTCACAGAGGAAGCTCGCCTCCTACTGCTGACTCCAAAACCACTTTCACTTTCCCCAGGCAGGAAAGGAATCACCCTGTCCCCTGCCTATCCCACCCTATCCCCTTTAGGAACTGTCACTGGATGTGCTCTCTCTCCTCCAGTTCCTACCAGCACAGTAACTTGGCTATAGTATTTTGGTGATTCACACCATAATTTACAGATTATCATTTTTAAGTACAAAACTTGTTTTAAAATGTGCTTTTCACTGTGTGATTCCCATGAAGCCAGACAGCTCTCATTGTTTGCGTTGTAGTAGCACCTAGAACCCCAGTCACGGACCAGGATCCCATTGTGCTAGGCGTTGTACAAACCCAGAACATGAAGACACTCGACTCTCCATGTGGATCAGCTGTAGGGTTTGATCCCTTAAATGTCGGATATCCAGTTTAGTCCCATGTTATCTGAACCACATGAGTAATTACCAGCCTTCTTTTAGACCAGCCAATGGAGAAGGACATGACAAATGCCTTCTCAATGGGTTACCCAAGTGTTCACTTGTCAACAGTAGGATATTGGTGATTACAAATCATGCCTTCTACCCCAGCTCTGGGAGAGGAGTGTGGCTTATAGTGGTTAGAAATAGGCTAATGCAGCAGTTCTCAAACTGTGGGTCGCCACCTCATTTTAATGCAGTCACCAGGACTAGCATTAGGCTTGCTTGGACCCAGGCAGCAGGCTCAGTCCAAGGCGGTAGGCTTGGTCTCCGCTAGGGTTGCCAACCTTTCTGCTTTCACCAGAAGTCTCCTGGAAACACTTCCTATCTCCTGGAGGCTACTGCAGCAAATCCAGGAGATTTGGGATGCTAACTGTCCAGCCGCACAGCGGGGCTAAGGCAGGCTCCCTTATTTGCCTTGGCTCTGCGCCACTCCCAGAAGAGGCTGGCACCATCCCCAGGGCCCCGTGGGTGGGATGTCTCTGCGCACTGCCTGAGCCCTGAGTGCTGATTCCACAGCTCCCACTGGCCAATAGGAGCTGCAGGGGCGATGCCTGCAGACAGTGGCGCATGGGGACCTCCTGGCCCTCCTGCCTAGGAGCCACTGCCAGAGGGGTGTGCCATTCGCTTTCAGGAGCTGCCTGAGGTAAGTGCCGACCCCCTCAACCCCTCCTGCACCCCAACCCCTTGCCCCAGCCTACAGCCCACACCCATTTTTCAACAGCATACCATAAACTTTCCAGGACTAAAAGCAGCAAAGCTTTTCACCCACAAAACCTCATGCTCCAATACATCTGTTAGTCTATAAGGTGCCACAGGACTCTTTGCTGCTTTTACGATCCAGACTAACAAGGCTACCCCTCTGATACTTTCCAGGACTACTGACATAAACAGATAAGAAAAGTTAATAGCACAGAACTACTTTATATCTCTTTGACTATAAAGGGTTAACAAGTTCAGTAAGCCTGGCTGTCACCTGACCAGAGAACCAATCAGGAGACAGGATACTTTCAAATCTTGAGGGAGGGAAGTTTCTGTGTGTGCTGGTAGTTTTTGGTTGTTGTTCACTCTGAGGGCTCAGAGGGACCAGATGTGCAACCAGGTTTCTCTCCAATCTCCTTGATACAGGTTCTTATAGATTCCAAGTAGTAAGTACTAGATAGATAAAGCGAGTTAGGCTTATGTTTGTTTTCTTTATTTGCAAATGTGCATTTGGCTGGAAGGAGTTTAATTGTGTATTTGGCTGAAAGGAGTTCAAATTTGTATTTTTGCTGAAAGGATTTTAATTTGTACTTGAATACTTAGGCTGGGAGAGTATTCCCAGTGCCTATAGCTAAAAAACCCTGTACCTATTCCATTTTAAATTTACAAGGATAATTTTTACTGTTTTTCTCTCTTTAATTATAAGTTTCTTGTTTAAGAACCAGATTTTTTTTTTGTTCTGGTGTGAGACCCCAGGGGATGGGGTCTGGATTCACCAGGGAATTGGTGGGGAGAGAAGAGGGAAGGGGGAGAGAAAGGCTAATTTCTCTCTGTGATAGGATTGCTTTCTCTCTCAGGGAGAGTCTGGGAGGGGGAAAGAGAAGGAGGGGGGAAGATGAATTTTCCTCTCTGTTTTTGGATTCAAGAAGTTTGAATCACAGTGATCTTCCAGGGTAACCCAGGGAGAGGAAGCCTGGGAGAGGCAACGGTGGGGGAAAGGGTTTACTTTCCTTGTGTTAAGATCCAGAGGGTCTGGGTCTTGGGGGTCCCCAGGCAAGGTTTTGGGGGGACCAGAGTGTACCAGGCACTGGAATTCCTGGTTGGTGGCAGCGCTACAACTACTAAGCTGGTAATTAAGCTTAGAGGAATTCATGCTGGTACCCCACCTCTTGGATGCTAAGGTTCAGAGTGGGGAATTGTACCATGACAACTACAAATCAATACACCAAACAGTCCATCACTGGCTAAAGATTTTAACCTAAGTTTTGTTTCATTAAAACTCCTCAAAACATACAATATTCACCATTCTTTCCACTGTCAAAGCACAAATGTATTTAATACAACTCTAGTTATGGTGTAACTACCGCTGCCCCTTAATCCATACAGATTCCAACCCCTGGTTATGTTTTGTTTCCATGCCCAATGGTGTCAGTTCTGTTCACTAACAAGACATGAGACTCCCCATTGCAGAGGGTAGGAAGAAAGCTGAAGGTTTGAAGGATTCCTGGGTTCTATTCCCAGCTGAGGCACTGACTCACTATGTGAGGCCTGGTCTACGCTACGCGTTTATACCGAATTTAGCAGTGTTAAACTGAATTAACCCTGCACCCATCCACACAACAAAGCTCTTTATTTCGTTATAAAGGGCTCTTAATATCAATATCTGTACTTCTCCCTGACGAGGGGAATAGCGCTCAAATCGATATTGCCATTTCGGATTAGGGTTAGTGTGGCTGCAATTCGATGGTATTGGCCTCTGGGAGCTATCCCACAATGCGCCATTGTGACCACTCTGGACAGCAATCTGGAGTCAGATACACTGGCCAGGTAGACAGGAAAAGCCCCTCAAACTTTTGAATTTCATTTCCTGTTTGCCCAGCATGGAGCGCTGATCAGCATGGACTGTACGGAAGATACTGGATCTGATCGCTTTACGGGGAGACAAATCTGTTCTATCAGAGCTCCATTCCAGAAGACGAAAAGCCAAAGGATTTGAAAAAAATCTCCAGACAGAGGCCACAGCAGGGACTCAACACAGTGCTGCATGACAAGCTTAACAGAAAGCCAAAGAATCAAATGGACACTCATGGAGGGAGGGAGGGGGGACTGAGGACTCCAGCTATCCCACAGTTCCCGCAGTCTTTGAAAAATATTTGCATTCTTGGCTGAGCTCCCAATGCCTGAAGGGTCAAAAGCATTATCCCGAGTGGCTCAGGATATATGTCGTCAATTTACTCCCCTCCCCGTGAAAGAAAAGGGGAAAAAATCGTTTCTTGCCTTTTTGCAATGTCACCGTATGTCTACTGGATGCTGCTGGTAGACGGGGTGCTGCATTGCTGAACAGCAGCATCTGCTCTCTTCCCTGATAGCAGACAGTACAAAAGGATTGAAAACTATTCTCATCGTCCTGTGAGTGCTCTAGGTTAGCCGGTGGTGCCTGGGCAAAAATGAGAATGACTCCTGGTCATTTCTGACAGATGGTGCAAAAGTCTTGGTAACTGTCCTCATCATAGCAACTGGAAGCTGAGCTCCTCTCCCCCCACCCCTTTCATGTCTAATGAAGATTCTGTACTGCCTGGACTATCATAGCAGCTGGAGGCTGCCTCCCCCTCATTTTATCTCACTAAAAGTCAGTGTTTCTTATTCTTTATTATTTCATCACACAAATGGGGGGACACTGCCATGGTAGCCCAGGAGGGGAGTGGGAGGAGGGAAGCAATGGGTAGGGTTGTTGCAGGGGCACTCCCTAGAATGGCATGCAGCTCATCATTTCTATGGGATATCTGGGGCTCTGACCCGGAGCGGCTGTGCTCTCTGGTTCTCTAGTAGACTTGCCGCATATTCTAGGCAGGACTGACTCTATTTTTAGACAAAACATAAAGAAGGGAATGACCTGGGGAATCATTTCCATTTTTGTCCATGTGCCCCCGGCCGACCTCACAGAGGCCAGCCAGGAGCACCCATGACAGCAGCAGATGGTACAAAAGGACTGATAACTATCATTGCCAAATTCCAATTACAGCTAGTAATATGGGGCTGGTAACTGTCTCTGCTACCTTGCAAAGGCAAATGAATACTTCTATGTAGCACTACAGTACCACATCTGTCGGCAGCATTCAGTACACATGCGGATACAGACTGACACAGCTGCTACTCTGAAATTTGTATGTATATGATCTATTGACCATTTATAACTCTCTACTTTTCTTTTATTTATAAATCCTTAGGTAGTTTACTAAGGATTGACTGACAGAGTGAAATTTGGGTAAGATCTGAAATATATACACTGACCTCAGTGCATGTGTCTGATCCTTTGGGATTAGTCAGACCTGCACATATGGTGAACTAGGTTTTCAATAACCCCTCACCATATTAGACCCGTTTTTCTGGATGGGAGCCAAGGGCTGGAATGCCTAAGGGAGACGATGTGTGGCTTCTGGTTAACCAGCATGGTACTGCAGAAGCTATTTTGTTACTCACTTGGTGAATTGAATTATAGAATAAACTACCAGTTTGCGGAATTGTCTGCCCTATTTCTTGCAATCTGCCCTGAGTACGGCATTTTCAGCGTGACCCATCCCATATAGCAGGGGGTTGGACTAGATGATCTCCTGAGGTCTCTTCCAACTGTAATATTCTGATTCTATAGCCACTCTGCCCAGGGTGGGTCGCCTCCATGGTGAACTGCCAGCCACACTGGAGAGGGGTGACAGAGTCTGGGCTGCTGTGTCTATCACTGATGTTTGTGTGGCCCTTGTATAACCCTTCTCCCCCTTCTGAGTTGGCAGCAACAAGGGCCGGGTTCAGTATCCAGGGGTTCCGTTTCAATAACACAATACAAAAACAGCTCGAGCCCCCACCCAGTGACTTGGGACAATTACATATCACCCCCCAGGTGCCTCTAGGAGGCAATACTTCCCCTCTCGCAAGCACGGAGTCCGAGTGTAGCAAAATCCTTTTAATAAAGGAGGGAAACAATGCAGTATTACGTTGGGGAAACACCACAAACAGGATTATAACACAAACCATGAGCAAAAGACCCACCTCCAAGTACGTTTGGCAGTGTCCTTTTCCCCACAGGGTCTTAAGTCCAAATCACCCCAAAGGCCAACAACCCAAAAGTCTCTGTCCCTGGTCAGTGCCACCCCAGTGTTCAAAAGTTCATCTGCAGAGTTTTACCCCCCCCCCCCAGCCTAGGTGGAATTGGTGAGGGGGCATACAATGTGTTAAGGGGCCCGTTACGTGAGCGAGGCCGACTGCCCTGCCTCTCCATGGAGGTCTGCTGCAGCCTTCACCACGAATGGCTCTGCTCCACCAGCCACTCCACTCTGCTCCGCTCCTCCAGCTGTCCCTGCAAACCCCTCCACTCACTATTCCTTGGGCTGCTCCAACCATCCCACAAGCTGCTCCACTCCACCAGCCATCCCATGAACCACTCTAGCTATCCCCACAAACTGCTCAACTCCACTCCACTCTGCTGGCTCACTGCTCCAACCATCCTGCAAACCACTCTACCAGCTGCTTAGCAGTATAGCTTCAGGCTCCTCCACTAGTTAGCACAGCATTCAGTGATCTCAGCTCAGTAGTTTTAACTCTCTTAGTAATATCAGCTTACAGTAGAGAAGCCCCAGTGCTAGTACACTATTGGCCTAAAGTGAATTCAGCTGAGCAACCCCTAGCTAGACTCCAAAGAGAATCAAAATTAGCTCTACTATTCAACAGGCAGACAAGATAGAATTGATGTTCTAGACCAAAGGAAAGAAGGACACTCACTCTCAATTCACTGTATTTGGCACCATGTCCCTTGTCTAGTGAATGCTATTTACTTAACAGTGAGATTCTCTGTCATAAGGCAGTTTCATAGTTCCTCATTCACATAATCAGAGTGTCAATACTTTATTCCTCCTGCCCCAATAACAAAGAAATTGGGGATCCCACAGCTTTCAAAGTAACCATTTTAGGCTGTCGTGGGCTGTGCCAGGTGGGGTGGGCAAACACGATCAGTCCCTGAAACTCTTTTCCACACTCACCATAATTTACCACCAGATGTTAGGTTAGAGCTCATCCTGACTCTGCTTACATTTGCATAGAGTCCTGGTACAGTCTGAGCAAACCTGGGCTGTTCCCTGCTCCTCTGACCCCTCAGCACTGTATTGGGCAAAGAGAGGAGCCTCCCCAACAGCCTCCATCACTTAGGCCTCCTGCGAGGGGAACGTTCCCCCTTGCAGCATGATTCCCCCTTTGATATAGGCCTCTGGGAGGTCAGATAGGACCCTTGCTACACGGCAGCTGCTCTGTGTTTAGTGCTGGCACTGCAGTCCCACACGCTGCTTTGCAGATAGACATCACAGTATCCCTTTTCGTGTTCCAGGGCCAGTCTTTCACCTCCCCCACCCCCAGTCTCAGCTTCTCGCTGCACCCTGGTCCTGCTCCTCCTGGTGTCTCGGGGGTGGTGGGGGGTCCTATTATAAATAATGGGAAAATACAGTCAGGGCTCAGTGGCAAGGTGACAAATGAGGAACCAGGGAACAAGGTCTCTGTTCCTCTGTCAATATTCCGTACATTGGCTGGGTATTCTTCTGTCTCCAGTGAAGCCTTGGGGTTCAGATGTAAGACCGTGAGTATAACCCACATGCCTAATAGGGAGATATCACTGTAAAAGATCTAAAGCAAAGCAGGGAGAGAAATAAATTGTGTCTGGGGCATTATTGCTAGGCAGATGCGCAGTTAGCATCACACACCCACAAGTTTTGAAACTGGGGGTAGTAGTTTTGGGCAGGCTCAATAGGCTCCCTGTAGCTGGACACACAAACTCCACTGAAAGCAAGTAGTCAGGGCAGCTGCTTTACTAAAAGCCAGGTGACCTGCATGGGCTGGGAGAAGCTCAGCCACAGGAGCAAAAAGCAAGTTTTTTTCCTGCAGCTCTGAATGATTTTGCAGCAAGTTAGTGCTATTAACTTTCCAACAGAGAAACATGAGCAGTGTTAGTTATTTTAAAAAATTGTGAGGGAAAATTAACTTCTTTCATTTTAATTGTAGACCTTAAATGTTATTCATTATTAGTCAAATTCTCTTAACCAGTCTGGTTCATGAACTGTCATCTTATTTAAATGTAATAATAAAGAAAAAGTCATCTATATTTTGCTATTCTTGGTTTTTGTGTTTGTTTGTAATAGCAGTTTTCATTTTTATACTCAATACTAATTAATTAATTAATTAATTGATTAGCTAAATAAGTAATTTCACAGTCCAGCAGAGGAGAAGCAGTCTCCATGAATTCCTCTTATAAACTTGTATAACCAAGAGAAGAAAATATTTTACAGTACTTTTCACTCAGCAAACCATATAAAGTTAATTAACAAAGACTCGACTAAAACTCAGCTGAATGCACTCTAAGATACTTCTCACTATGAAAACTGTCTGGTTTAAATTTAATTTTTCTTTTATTTATATTTATATGTAACTAAAAGTAATATATGTAAATTTTAAAAGTCTTGTAATTTAGTAAAAATTAGGCTATTATTTTAGATTTATAAAATTTTATAAAGTTAATTCCTAAAAAATTAAGTTCATTCCTTTTATTCTTTTTAAATACAATTGTTAAAAGGTCGACCATATGTAACCCTTGCTGAAAGAACCTCAGATAACTATATTGTGGCTTTCCACATGCTCTTGTATAAAAATTGTGTTAAAGCACTAGGAGAGGGGGGGTGGTTTTACCCATGCAAAAGTTACACAAGCTATTTGGGATAAGGGCTGTCATTTGCTCTCTGTTTGTACAGCTCCTGGCACAACAGAGCCCTGACCCTGTAGATCTCTAGGTGCTACCACAATAGAAATGGTAAATCACACTAATGCAGAGGGTTTAAGTGAAAGGTCCCGTCTACTGTTAATTATTTGGGTTTCTGTTGCTAGTTTCCTTGGGTTTCACTCTTCTATTAGTGAAAGGCTCTAGTCAGGTACGTCACTGGCCAGAGAACAGTGACTGGGACTAATCTGCATGGGGTGCCGGGGTGTTTCCCAGCACTGGGAGGGCACGCACCCCCATGGATGTCTCACATATACACAGGAACTTCAGCAGTACTCACTTTTGGGATTTTAGGGGGCCTTCCTCATGATTTTTGTAAACTTTGAGTTGGCAATAGACTCTCTGAACAGCACTGAGTAGACTCAGGAGTTGAGCTATCGATACAAAGAGTCAGAGGGTAGGAATACCGAGTTTGGCTATTTTCCCCAATTTTATTTTTTCCAGCACTACTTGGGGCATGGTGCATTGTCCAGCTTTGGCCTCAGAGACGATCCCCAATTTCCTTGCAGCAAAGCCCCTATGATTGTCTCTGGTTTTGGCAGGTTCTGCGATGTAACTGAGCACTGACAAGTCCAGCATTTCAGCAAGTGAAGCATTAATGACATCTGTCCCGCTGCTGACCAATGGTCGCGTATGTCGGTGTCTCTTCTTTCTGAGACCGTGGATGCTTTAAAGTAAATCACAGTAATGTTACTTTTCTGCTAAGCCAGCCTAAAGCCAGAGAAATGAAGCCAGAAAATGCCCCTCTGACATCACTGCTATACACACATCAGGAGCTCTTCTAATGGGCATCTAGGCTGGGAAACACCAATGGCCCCACTTCCTACGTAAACCCCTTTGAGGCAGACAGCTGAGATTTCCACCTCCCCAGCCTTGGTTTGGACTTTTTCTGTACCCCGGTTAGGACACCTGGGCTTTGTCCTGACACCTGCCAGTTGGGCAGTGGAACCGTTCTCCCTCTCTCCATGCAGGGTGTCCCATCGAGGTAGTGCCGGGTTCTCCCTGAAGTGGGGTGTTGTTATCTGAAATAACAATTCTTCTTTGCTGCAAGCAGTGCAGTTTTTTTCCCTGTCTAGCTTCATATTTTAATCACCAATGTTATTAATGGTGCTATTTATAATGTCTATAATGTATATTTATTTGTACTAGTTATTATAATATTGTTATGCTGGCAATTCGGTGGCTCCCAACAAGCGTGTGTCTGATCTATGGGCAATCACAGCACTTTCAGAGTAAATAAGAGAACCATTAAATGTCCCTTTGTTTAGTTTCTGCTGAAGCAATGGGAAACCACTGCTCAAGGACTGGACCACAGTAAGCCTGGGCATGGCAGGGCCATGCTCCTTGGGGTCTGCAAACAAATACAGGGGCAGGGGTTGATTTGCTTGCAGCTGTATGTCTCTGTGAGTGTGTGTGACACAATCAACAGAAACACCTCAGAAGGAACCAGAGAAAGCAACAAGAAAGCCAAACACAGCCTCAGGGGGACTTGGAGCAGGACCCTGAGAAAAAGCTGAGAGGGAGAGAGAGTTTTTGGGCAGAGTGCTGGCTGGAAAGAGACTTTGAGCTAAAATCAAAGGAAGTGCCTCCTGTTGTTTGGTTCTTGCTGTGTTCAGGGATTCAGGACTTTGTAGATTCATTGTAAATAAATGGGGTTGCATCGACGCCCATACCTGACTCTGTCATCACTTTCTCATCTCTACAGAACAACCCACAAAACTCCATGTAGTAAGAGGAGGCCCTAAGACATAAACCTTGGTATCAGAGGCCTGGTATGAGGCGTAAGGCCTGAACTAAAGAAATGGTCAAGACTTTGCTAACATAAAGCAAAGTGAAGCTGTGAGCCAGAGGCAGGCCTTGCATTCTTATACACAGGTACAAACAAGTTACACATCACTCCTGACATATTGAGGTGCAACCCCTCTACATAGTAAGGTGCCGCCTCTCACCTTGTACATGTTGATTTGAACAAAACAACTCTATCCATCATATTACCCTTTTGCCCCTGTCATTGGGATGGGTCGGCCTGTTCCTTGTTATCTGTGTGGAATGTGCAAGTATGTGAATGTTCTGATCTCTAGTGTTCAGTACCTTTTAGGTACGGTATCTCCTTGCAGCATCAGCCCTTTCCTTGCCAGCTTCTGTGAGCAAGGCCTGCCTCTGGCTCACAGCTTCACTTTGCTTTATGTTAGCAAAGTCTTGACCATTTCTTTAGTTCAGGCCTTACGCCTCATACCAGGCCTCTGATACCAAGGTTTATGTCTTAGGGCCTCCTCTTACTACACTCCAAATATTGCCTAACTGCTTGGATCAAAAGGGAGACCAATATGTATAATTTTAATAGCATTTAAGCAACTTGTGAATTCATATGAGTAATATCTTCTGCCTGTGTGTTCCATTCTATTCATCCGATGAAGTGGGCTGTAGCCCACGAAAGCTTATGCTGAAATAAATTTGTTAGTCTCTAAGGTGCCACAAGTACTCCTGTCCTTTTTATAAATATCTCTGTAACTAGTACCCTGTCCTAGAGCAATTTATGAAAAGCTCTAAGGGATAAATCAGTTTTTGATCGTAGAAGAGCAGCCACAGCAATACTAGGAGAATCCCTGGAAAGTGAATGAGACTCCATCTCTCTGAGATCATTTCTGTTCTTTGCCCCAAACACTTAGGACAAAATCGTCCCAGTGATGAGACATGGCAATGAAAATTTCATATTTATTGGCCTGGTTTTGTAGATGGTGAGGGAGGGTCTGAAAAGTAGGCTGATAACAGGATGCTAGCTGGAACTTTAACTCTGAGGAGACCCGATATCCCTCCATGAGAGCAGCGCACAGCTCTTCCCTTTGTGATACTGCTTTAAACGCTCTATCAAATCATATAAATTAAAAGTAATAATAAAAAATAAGACGTGTGTGACCCAAACTCCTCCCATGCAGCATAATAAGAGGAGGAATAAAAATTCAGGGTTATTGTTCATTGCCAATATCAGCTGGAATGTGTTAGCAGCTTTCCCTGCCTCTAACATGGTACCCTGGGTGTGTGCACCGCCGCACAGCTGCTGCTAGCAGTGTGAGACCGTACACACCCCACTGACACCTACATCAGATGAAGACCCATTGGGGGAAATCCTGCCCCCACTGATGTCAATGGGAACTTCCCAGGATTTCACCCCTTGCCTATCTTCCTTCCCCTGTGGGAGGCCCATAGTGGGAAGGGTTACCAGCGAGTGGTGCTGGGGCTTCTCACTTGTGCCGATTCCCAGATGGGTAAGACTGTGGAGGAGGTTTTCAATCCCGCCTGGGGGATTTGAATGGTCCAGTTCCCAGGAGTTTTAATGGGAACTTTGAAACCTTCAACATCTCTGCCTTAGTTGTTTGTCTGAGTGCAGAGGCTGGTGAGGGAAAACCTCTCTGTAGCTGAATAGATTTTCAGGCCATAGGGGATTCTTCCCTATTGCTGTGGTGTGTTGTCCAGGAAGGATGTTTTCCTCTTGCCTGCATATGTGTCTGTGTATCCATGGCGGCAGGGCCTGACTGGCCAGGGTAACAGCAGATGTGTGAGGCAGCTACTTGCTCCTGGGTGGAGATCTGTGGCCTCAGCAGTGAGACCAAGGTATCAGACACAACCTGAAGCCTGGGATTCCTGAGTAAATCCATGTTCCAAGCCCACTGGTCACTGCCAAGCTGGAAAAAGCAAACGAATTGCTCATTTCTATCACTTCATTTTGTCATTAATAAAAGCTGTGACTCACCCTGGAGCTTCTCAGCCAATTCACTGAGGCATCTGGGGAGAGAATGACAGTTACACATTGTCACTGGGTGTAAATGCCTTTGAGGGAAGACACCTCGTTGAGCACAAATTATAGCGTCACAGCTCCTACCTCTCCCCCAACCAGGGCAGGGCTCCCCTGTGGGCAGCACTGAGCACAATGGAGCCTGATCCTGATCAGGGTCAGTAGGGGATACCGAAGGAGAAGGATTTAATACGGCTTTTGAGGATGTTCTATGGAAACTGTCTGGGTTTTCGAGAAAGTCGGCTTTTGGCAGAAAATTTCAAGATTTTGTTAAGAAAAAGAGTGCCCCCAAACTGAAATATTTTGGCCAGAACTAGAAATATTCTGATTGAAAACACCACCATGCTGCTGGATGTAGTTTGGTTGTATCATGCTCATATTATCCTCGACAGGCTGGGCTGCCTGGCTGGGCTTCATCTCCCATGATGCACTGCAACCAGGGATTCCCATGATGTATCACTTCCTGTCACCAAGAGGGGAGAAGGTGGTGCATCATGGGGGAGCCAGACAGCTCGGCTCAAAGAGGAGACCAGCATCATGTGGCACCTGAACTACAGCTCCCAGTAAAGGGGGTGGAACATTTTCCAGTGGGAGCTTTCCCTGGGATGTGCCCTTTCCATGAAGGATGGGAAGTGATAACATTTTGACTCAGTCCCTTAAGCCATGGCAATGCAGGACTGGGTATTACGGGCTAAGGGTGGGACAAAGGAAATTCAGGTACTCAGATGCATGAGCCCAAGAACTCTTTCTCCTCATTTACTTTGATCACAGGCAGTTTGTTGTTGTAACTCTTGGCCAGACAGTCTGATCTGGGATCTGTCCATCCCCCACCAATTAAAATATTTATCTCCAACTCCCGTCTTTCTCCCTCATGTTCAGGTGACCCCAGTAACCCCAAAACTCTCCAAAAGCTCTTACATTCAATATGATCTTCAGGAGTGTTGCTGGTGTCACTCTGGACTCGTTCCCTGCGGGGAGTAATACGGACAGGGGTATCAGTGACACCGTGTGCTCTCTGTGTACCACCTTGGTGACACAGTCAGTTTTCAGAGATCCAGCTGTGAGTAGATTTCTTCCCATGGCTGATTCTCCTGCTAGGACCTTACATCTCCATTCAGCTCACACTCAGGGGAAAGGCAGCAGACCCTATTCTGGATAACCAGGGAACACGGCAGCTTCATCATTTATGGAGGGAAAGTCTAATAAAGATAAGACTTGAACATCTGGTTCCACTTCAGCAAAATGGCCAACCAACCAAAACCCCACTGTGTCAGCATGGAGTTAAGATTGTGAGGGGGAACCGAAAATCCTTGACATCGCAGGACAGAAGTGGAAGAGGAAATGGTCGTTTTCACAATGGGTGACATTTTTTAACAGAGATTTTTTTTCATGAACAGTAGTTTAACAAAATTTAATGTTTGGGCAAAACTGTTTGATTTAATGAAATTTTCAATGAAAAATATCTTAAAGAACATGTTCATTTTGTTTTCTTTCAAATTGGCATTTTGTTTTGTTTCACTTTGAATTTTTTATCAAAAAATATATTCTATGCAAAAATTTTGAACAAAAAGTTTTATTTGAAGTTTTTTACCCAAAGAAAACTGCATTTTTGGTCCAGGTCTGCTCACAATGTAGATAGTCTGAATGTTCATCATTAAGGCTTGATTTTAATGTCTTTGCCCGATGTGGAAATACAGCTTCAAACCACACTTCTGGCCCAGTCTGCTAAACAGCTCCCAGATCCCAGGAGGGCAGGGTGGGGGTGTTTGGGGGGAGAAACTGGTTATATGGCAGGAGGAGGGACAGAGAGAATATTTGGACACAGGCAGTTACAGACCCCAAAAGCTAGGGGCACAGGAAGCAGGAAAAGACTATACACTGCTGGAAATCAGGGTGGGAGATCTCAGCACTAAAGGTCTGTGTGTCATGTCTCCCCTACCCCCACCAGTTTTATTGGTAGAGTCTCTGCACTGGGAACCCAGGCTGGACCAGACACTGGCAGAGCCTGGAAACTGCCTCTAGTCTTCCCACGTGCCTTTCCCTCTCCGTGTCCAGCTGGTCACCCCAGGGGCTTCCTGAACTCCCACCTGGTTCTCTCTGCCCCACCCCAGCGCAGTGTTGACTGCTCCCCATATCGTGCCTGTCTGGGCCAGGGCCATGTAGATTTCCTGGAGTTCCTCTCAGGGCGACACACAGCTGATGAATCTGCTCCAAACTCCGGTGCTGTGAGGCTGGCATGGGCCAGGCAGGGCTCAGAACAAGTGTATGGGGCCCATAGCCCTCAGAAGGGCAGCAATGGACCCAGTGGGCTGAAGAAGGTGACTGGGAAGTCAGAGGGGGAGGGGATCCACTGTGAATCCACTGTGGGTGTTTCAAGGCGAGTCCATGTGTGGACGTGCCGAGCCTGGCACTAAACCAGCTGCAGCTGATCGAACTAACATTGGGTGTTACCCACTGCAGCTGGAGGGACGGGAGACCCTTCATTCCTAGCCCTGCACCAAAAGAACAGACCCAGTTCTAGGGAACTGGCTGGATTGGTGTCACTTTGCGGCCAACCAGCCCGACACCTCTTGAGTGTAAAACAGGGTCACTTGCATTCTTTCAAACACCTCGGGGCAATTTTCAAACACACTCAATCTGCTGCCAGTGAATTCATGGGAACACGCCACTTTGGCAAACCCCTTCCTTAAAGCGTCTCCTTGGAACCCCCCAGATCCCACCCCGACCAGGGAGTTCATTCTGCCCTGGCCTTTCAAAAACTCCTCCAGAACAAACAGACTGAAACCCCCCTCACAGCAGGAGAGCTGAGTTCTGCGGTGAGGCTGGAGTGGCTCCCAGCCCTTTCATGAGGTAGAGAGAAGAGACCCAGAATGGAAATGAGAGGGGACAGGGAATAATCTCCTCCTACCTTTGATCCCTTGCCAGAGATGCAACTGGAAGCGGTGAGACAATGTGATCAGAGATGTGGGCACGATTTCTCATGTGCAGAGAGAGAGAGAGAGAGAAACAGAGTGACACGGCCCCAATTCCTCATCGTATTGACACAGAGCCCCATCCCCACGGCCCAACCCTGCACTCTGCTCCACCAGCCCCACTGACTGTCTCTGGGAGAGGTGTGGCCAAATCTGATGATTTAACTACCAGTCTTATGGCATTTGATGTTCTGCGTAATGCCCCAGGTCTGAGAGTTAGGGGATTCAGTGGGAATCTTGGCTTTTGTTAAAAAATAAAATAAATCGACAACCCTCATTTTGGGAGGAGCAAAGCTGGAAAATGTGACCCAAAGGACCCCTCCAAGATCAAATCCCCCAAGTAAATACAAAGACCTCACATTTACGACTTCTTGGAAATCCCATGAGTTTTAAGCCAATCTCGAGATTGTTGGAGTGACTCGAGTGCTTTGAAAGCTTGGGGTTGGAAAGCCATGTGAGGAAAGGTTGGTAGGGCAGAGCTGTGTCCAGAGCTCTATTTCCAGAGCTATTAGGCCCTGATTCAGGAAATCACTTACACACGGGCACAGGCATAAGGGCCCTTCCTGACGAGGGGATGCCTCCCTGAACTACAGTGATAGTGATCTGTGTGTCGATATTCCATCCAGACACACACCCCTGGCTGAGCCCTAGATTGTGACCATCTGTGGGGCAGGGACTGTCCCCTTCATTACTGATCTGTGCAGCACTGGATGCAGTGGGGTCCTGATCCCTGACTGGGGCTCCAGGGTGCTACTGAAATACAAAATCATCACTGTGATAATCCATTTCATCATCTCTGATCTTTGCCCCCAACCAGCCTCCCAAAAACACAATTTCACTGTGTCTTTGATCATTTCTCTCCCCACATCCCAGACACACTGGGTACAGGGGATCTAAGGGGCTGTCTCTGACACATTTGCCTGTACATCTGATCACAAGGCTTGGCCTCACTCTCATACCCACCTTTCTTTCCCAGCAGATAAAGCACCACAGCCAGAACCAGGACAACAGGGATTGTAATTCCCAACAGGAGCTTTAGATCCAGCCCTAGGAAAGAACTTCAATGTGAATGGCCTCTCCAAGCAGCCACCGGCAAGTCCCTACTGGCTGGAGTAAGCTGAGCCCTGTGGTAAGCAACCCTTCTGTCCTCATGCACACCCCACAGTTAACTGCACAGCGACGTTACTGGCTGTTCTTTGCGAGTAAAGTTGGTTGAACTTTTTCCACAAATTTGTTTTGATCCAACATTTTTTTTAATCCCAAACCAGTTTAATTTAAATAAAATCCCCGCTCCCCCCACAAACAATTCATAGGCAAGGACCTTCTTTGACTTTTCACAAAAAATAAATTTGAAATTAAAGACAATGTTTCGTTTAATTTTGAATTGAAATTTTTGTTTCATTTAGGTTTTCAAAATCCAGAAATGGAAGGAAAATGTCCATTTGAAAGGAAACAAAGTTAGAAACACAGAGAGTTTTGCTGACAGTTGTGTCTCATTTTGTTCTGAAAACCTAAAAAGCAGGAAAATATCTAGGCAAAATGAGGCCAAATGAAATTTGTTTGAGTTCCATGAATATTTTTCATGAAAACATTGAAATATTCAATGACAAGTTTTGAATAAAATAGTTCACATTTTTTGTGGCAATAACTCTGGATTTCCCCCCAGCTCTCAGGGCGAGCTCCTCAAGGCAGGAAACATCCCTGTGGGAACTGCCCTGCTTCAGGGAAAGATCGTGATTCAGGACAGTGCCCAGATACAAACTTTACTTCAAACATCCATTTTAGTTCCAGCAATGGGGCTGCAGCAGGAACTTAAAGTTAAGCAGATACATAGGTTAACTGGATAGGGTTGGACTTTCACACATGTTCAGAGATTTCCTGGGTTGGGGCCAGAGATCTGTACAGCGTGTAGAAACAAGTACAGTTCTGATCTACAAATATACAATGGAAGAGTTTCCCATCAGAAAATGCAGTTTTGTCAAAATCAAAACCTTTTGACAAGGCTCTTCGATACTTCTGAACCAAAATGTTGCTGAATTTCTGTTTCATGAAATATCTGAAATTTTGACTTTTTCCCTTGATTCAGGATGAAAATAAAATGTGAAAGGTCAGAATTTCTCACAGGACAGAAATGCCATGTTCCCACCAGCTCTTGAGGCACAGATAACATTAGTTTCAGAGTGGTAGCCGTCGTAGTCTGTGTCAGCAAAAACAACGAGGAGTCTTGTGGCACCTTAGAGACTAACAATTTTATTTGGGCATAAACTTTCATGGGCTAAAACTCACTTCATCAGATGCATGGAGTGAAAAAAACAGTAAGCAGAATATACATTATAGCACATTGAAAGATGGAAGTTGCCTTACCAAATGGGAGGGGGTCACTGCTAATGAGGCCAATGCAATCAAGGTGGCCCAAGGTAATTTTCCCTCTGCTGATACTCACTCCTTCTTGTCAGCTGTTGGAAATGGCCACCTTCATTGCATTGGACTCGTTAGCACTACAAAAGTAATTTGCCTTCCCTTGGTATTTACCCCTTGTCAACAGTTGAGAATAGGCCACTTCCACCTTAACTGAATTGGCTCATTAGCACAGACCCCCCCACTTGATAAGGAAACTCTCTTCTTTTCATGTGCTATAATATATATTCTGCTTACTGGTTTTTTTCACTCCATGCATCTCATAAAATGGGTTTTAGCTCACGAAAGCTTATGCCTAAATAAATTTGTTAGTCACTAACAAGGACTCCTCATTGTTTTTGCAGATATTAGTGTCATTCTGGCAGGAGTCACCCAGGTGGCACTGTTACACAAAGTCTGACTATTTTTTCCTTGCAGTGGAAGGGGTGCACACAGCTTTTGCAGACACACAGTTTAGGTGTTGGTTTGCTGATGCAGACACTTTGGGGGCAGCTGGAGCAAACAGCCAGGTTTGGGCTCTGCTAAATTCAGTTCCTGGGGCTTAGCTGCTGCCTGGGAACTAAGCACTGGTGCTTGGTTGAGATTCCCGAAAGAGGGGTTTCCCTACATGCTGTTTGTGACACCTCTGTTCCAGGACTGAAGCACAGAGTATAAATAACTAATTACACAGAGAGAAAGAATTTGTGAGCCCAGCCATGATGATGCATCTGGTGCCTCCTGCTACAGCAACAACAAATACAGTGAGTGGAGAGGGAGGAAATAATCCCCTAAATGCCGGTTTAGCAGAGGGGGTCTGTGAACTCCAGAGGAAACTCTTGCTCATCAGAAGGGTTTGGGATTCCCCCTTTGAAAGGGCCATTTTTCTGCCCTTGAAGATGTTGCCCAGCTCAGCAATGCTGGTTAGAGCCTGGGAGAGCTGCAGGGAGAGAGAGAGCATCACATTGAATGAGTGCATCAGCCTGTTGTGTCATCGTGTGTTTCCTCTACATCCATTATCACAGCGATCACACTCAGACTGAGGGTTGCCCAGCCCAGGGCCCACTTTTCCCCAAATAGAATCCCCTAAATAAAGATACCACCACTGCTGGAGTCACTTCCTAGGCAATAAATACATAAGAGACAAGAGCAGACCATGGCCCCACTCCAGGCCTATAAAGAGGGCAGGGATCAATGCCCACAGGGATCAGTGCTCATTGAAGGTAGGACAGGAATCTGCCACAAGGGAAATGTAGGTTAGATGTTGGGAAAAACTAGCAGTAATGGCAGTTAATCACTGGAACAGCTTCCAAGGGAGGTTGTGGAATCCCCTCACTGGAGGTTTTTAATAACAGGTTGGACAAACCCCTGGCAGGGACGGTCTAGATTTATTTGGCCCTGCCTCAGCACCTGGAATTGGACTTAATGACATCTTAAGGTCCCTTCCAGTGAGACCTTTCTCTGATGTCCCCATCCCCCACCTGCCTGGGCTGGGCAGTCTGAGCTGAGAGGAGTTAAAATGGGGGGTGGAAGGTTCCCTGTGACAAATTTAGAACTAAGATGTCATGTTGGAAATTTTTCATTTTAGATTTTGAAAACTGATGAATTTCAGTGTTTGGATCTTGAGGGGCTTGTTATTTAATTGTCTGTTCACCCCTCTTTCCTCTGATGCTGAGTTGCTGGGCAGGGCTGAGATGACATACGGACACACACACACACACACGCACACACACCTCTTACCGGTGACACTGAGGTGCTGGGCAGGGCTGAGCTGGGATCTGGTCACCTGGTTGTCACTGTCCTTGATCTCGTACCCACAGGAGTAATTCCCAGAGCTGCCCCCAGACACCACATGGTCATAGTTGTAGGTGAGGGTCCCCAATAAGCTCCTCTGGGACGAAACCTCCTCCCCATCCTTAAAGAAGACGATGCGGGTGGCCAGGGCCCAGGAGAACACGGAGCACTGGAGCCGCACGGAGTCTCCTGGCCGGGCAGACGTCTGGCTCAGGTACAGGGTGGGGGCAGGGAGAGCACCTGGGAAGGGGAATGGGTCAGAGCAGTCAGTGGGGCGTTGATGGTGCCCAATGTTCTCGATGGGGCAGGAGGTAAATAGGGGGTGGGTCTGTGCCATGTCTGGGATGGAAGCTCTGCTTCCAGCCCAGCTGGGCAGACGGGGAGACAAGCTCTCTCAAGGGCCCAGGCACTTTATTTCCTAGGATCATTGGGGGTGCATAAGAGCCTAAGGGCTCAGCTGGACTGGGCTCCCATTGTCTGGTGCTATGCACAGTCCTAGAACAAAGGGCCCTGGCGCGGGCACCCCACTGACTCAGCAGGGGCAGTATGGCCGGGAGAGAGGCGACCCCTCAGCGAGGGCAGCCACTGGCCACTGAGGGCTCTTTAGGGCCTGGCCAACACCTTGCCTGCCGGCGCAGCCCATGCAGTGAAGACCACTCACTGCCCAAGGGAGCTCACCAGCCAACAGGCAAGGAGCTGTGTCCAATCCTTAAGCCCTCCGGCATCTGCTCTACCATCCTCCTTGTCCTTGTGTTCCTCCCACCCTCTAGGCCCCAAGCTGGCACAGGAGTATCAGGAGCAATTCCAGGCCCATGCTAAGGGAAGGTCCTGGAGCAGCAGCAAGGAGAAGATCCGCCTTTCCTGGGAATCACCAGGGTGATGGGACCCAGCTCTGAACTCACACATGAATTGCTGCCACCAATATCTGCCTGTCACCTTCCCCACACCAGCGGTGCCCCCTGCTGCTGCCTCGGCCGGTAGCATTCCCTGCCCCTGCTGTTCAGGCAGCCAGCAAACAACTGTGCCCATGACCAAAAGCCACATCCTGGCTCCACTAGCCCCTGCTGGGCTGGACACAGGGTCGCTGGGAGCGGCTCCCTGGCCCCGGTCATACGGGAACTCAGCCTGGGTGACCTGATGATCCCTTTTGGCCATTTCCTCTTGAAAGCCCTTCTCCTTGCTCTGCCATTCACTCCCCATCCCACACCTTCCTGGGGTGCTGAGTTGCTGGGCAGGGCTGAGCTGGGATATGGTCACACACACACAAACACACATACACACACAACCCTTACCGGTGACGCTGAGGTGCTGGGCAGGGCTGAGCTGGGACCTGATCACCTGGTTGTCACTGTCCTTGATCTCGTACCTGCAGGAGTAATTCCTGGAGCTGGCCCTGGATACTGTATGGTCAGCGTTGTAGGTGAGTTTCCCCAATAAGCCCCTCTGGGATGAAACCTCCTCCCCATCCTGACAGAAGACGATGCGGGTGGCCAGGAGCTGAGAGATCACAGAGCACTGGAGCTGCACAGAGTCCCCCGGCTTCGCAGACATCTGGCTCAGGTAGAGAGTAGGGGCAGAGAGAGTGCCTGGGAAGGAGAGTGGGTCACAGCTATCAATGGGACAGGAGGAAAATGGCAGGTGCAATGTGCCACCTCTTGGCTGGAGGCTCTGATTCCAGCCCAGCTGGGGCAGTATGGCCCAGAAAGAGGTGACCTTTCTGCGAGGGTGCCACTGGCTACTGGGGGCTGTCTAGGGCATGGCTAACACCCAGCACCCTGTGGCCTGCCCCTGCAGCCCATGCATTGAAGGACAGTCGCTGCTGCAGGGAGCTCCCCAGGAGACAGCCAAGGAGCTGTGTCCAGAGCCTAAGTGCTCCGACATCTACTCTAACATCCTCCCTGTTCTTTTATTCTTTGCACCCCGCAGCCACCAGCTGGCATAGGGGAAAACTGGGTCTATTCCAGGCCCAGACTAAGAGAAGGTTGTGGAGCAGTGGCAGGGAGAGGATCCCCCTTTCCTGGGAATTGCCAGGACAGTGGAACCCAGCTCTGAACTTGCGGGGGAATCGCTGCTATCGCTAGGTAGGTCAGCATCTGCCTGCCACCTTCCTCACCCCAGTGGTGCCCCCTGCTAGTGCCTGGCTGTCAGCATCCCCTGTCTCTGCTGCTCAGATAGTCAGCAAAGAAACACGGCCATGACCAAAAAAACCACATCCCAGCTCAGCCAGCCCCTGCTGCCTGGGCACAGGGCCTTTGGGCACAGCTTCCTGGCCCGGGTCATACAGGAGCGCAATCTGGGTAAGCTAATGGTTCCTTCTGGCTGTACCCTCTTGGAAGCCCCTTGCCCAGCCAGGCTGAGTGTTGACAGCACTGCTGATATTGAAGGACAAGGTGCAGGCTGCATCCAGGGGGGCGGAGCTCCAGAGACAGCCCTGCGGCTGCAAGGGACTAGGAGCTGGTGCCATGGCAAGGTGAATCCCTTGGGGTCAGAGCCATGGTCTTTTCTGCTTCCCAGGGCCAGTGCCGCGGGGATGGTCCATAGATGTGACTCTCAATCTGCATTTCACACTGGCCCCAGGTCACAGGAGAGAGGCATCGGGGCCGGGAGGGATCAGCCAGGAGACCTGCGTGCCCCATTCAGATCTCACACAGCCCCATCTGCCTTCCTGTGCCGCACTGGCACCACACTGAGCTGGGCATGGCCCAAGGGGGTGGTGGCTGGATGCCCTGGAGGGGGAGGAGTAAATGCCCTGGGCAGATTGGGGAAAAACAGACAGATGGACTCACCGGGAGCTGTGCAGATCTCCTGGCTGCTGGGACTCAGCGCTGGAAACAGAAAGGTGACGTGTGTTTAGTGCTGGGCTAGAATCTCTCCTGCCGTGAGATGCCCTGAATAGCTGATGGGATCTGTGCTCCCTGCATGGTCCCTGCTCCCGAGGTAACAAAGCGCCCTCTGCAGTGATGGGTGGGCTCTGGGTCTATAACATGCCCCATCGCCCTCCGCAGCCCCATGCACTGAATGGGATTCACATGCAGGGACCTGGGAGCTAGGTCCCCCTCTCTCTTCAACACAGAGGATCCTGGGGCCTGGTTTCAGCCCCACCCATCCCACCAGGGACACCTCCACCTGTCCCCTGAGGCTGTGCCAGGCACTATGCAGAGTCCTGATGCCCCCAGGTCCTCTCTGGGCTGGTGAGGTCCATGCGGGCAGCCTGGAGGGTTCCCATGGCCCCGAGGGATCAGCACTGAGCGTCTCTGTACACGGCTCTGCTAACAGCCCAGCAGTGCCTAAATTCATCCCCAGCCCCATTAACTGAGCTCAGCCTCTCACTTCCCCAGCAGAGCCTGCAGCAGGGAACATACTATGGCCAGACAGAGGGTCGGTACCAGACCTGATAGGGACGTTTGAGAGTAAGGCCCAAAGCAGAATCCTTGACCCCAACCCCCTGTCATTGGTAACAGAACTAGAGGCCAGCATGGATCCCAGTTCAATGTCTCTGGCCCCTCGGTAACACTGAGTTTCAGCAAACTCCAGAAACAGCAGTTTCTCCTCATGCAGGGAGTTAATCCCCAGTGCCAGCTCCCCAGGGAAGTGAGGGAGTTACAGCGAGGCCAGAGGCCTTTCTGGGGGATGCTTTAGTCAAACAGAAGTGACTAGGCTCAGTGCAGGGGAGCTGAGGGAAGTTCGCTGCTCTGGGCTATCAGGGAGTTAGACTGGATGGGCTAATGGTGCCTCCTGGCCTTAAACTCTGTGGAGCTGTGACTGTAACCCCAGCCTGGGCCAACTGCTAGTCCTAGCCCATTCCCAGCACCAAGTGCTGACCCTGTGCTGGTTTGGGACAGTCCCATTCCCTCGAACATCACAACAGCGCAGTACCCTCAACCTATGAATTAGCAGAATTCCCGGATACTTACCAGGCAGCAAGATGCACAGAGACAGGATCATCAGGGCGGTAGGACGGATAGAGCCCAGTGGCTTCTACTGCTGACGGGGTAGGGAGGGGACAATCCACAGTCACTCACTGCTCCCACCTGCCCCCTCTGCCCTGTCTGACATCAGGAGAATGGAAGCTCTGGGCTCTTTCTCTGATCTGATCTGCCCCTGTCTGCTTCCCAGGGTTGGATGCTCCAGCCAGTCCTGCTCCCTACTCCCAATCTCCTGGGGTCTTTAGTGCTCAGATAGCAGAGATGCTGCAGCCTCTCTCTGATCTGTTCTGTCCGTTCTTCAGGTCTGATATTCATCATTGCTCCCCATTTCCTGCCCCACGCCACCCCCCTTCCCTGCCCCGACCGCAGCGTCTCTATTTAGGGCTGTAAGATTTAGAACTGAAGGAGCCTGGTTTGCTTGTATGAGTCTAAACATATCACTGAAGAAACTCCTCTCGTTCCATTTCACTGCCTGGGGACCAAGACACCCCTGCGGGAAGCCAAACACAAGAAGGCCTCTAGGGAAATCTGTCAGGAGCAGAGCAGTTTTTCATATAAACTTTTCATAGTTCTTGATGCAGAAGTGGATTGTCCTGGGATGGTGGCTGGGCACATTTCACCCCTGGGATGGAGTGTTTGAGGGAGCTCAGATGTTCAGGTGAGGATGAGAGGAATCCAGTGTGAGACTCTCTATTAGAAGCAGTGCCCAAAGTCAGCAGGGTGGAAAAGGGGAAATATTTTTTGAATTTTTTTAACTAATTGTTTTACATTTAAAAATAAAACATTTGTATTGACATTTTCCCCATTTGCCCCCTTCTCTTGGTGGCAAAATGGTAAAAATATAGTGAGGAGAAATCAAAAACCTTAAAACTTTTTTTATAATCTCTAAAAAATGGGTTTTTTAAATGAAAATGTTCACTGTTTTTTAATTTTGTTTTTACAAACCCGCCAAAACTGTTTTAATTTTGTCTTTGAAAAAACTGGAAACTTTGGAAAAAAGAAAATGTTTGACAAAAACTCTCACTTAAAAATCTGTCCTTTTTAGATCACAGCATTGTGATGGCTCTGCACAGAGTGATCCCCGGGACTGTGGTTCAGGCTGAGTTGTTGGCATCCTTGCATGGCAGCCGGGCCCTACTTGTAGCTCAGACCATGCTGCCCAGAAAGGGCCTGAATGATCCAAAGCCCCTTAATGTCAATGGAAAGACTCCACTGACCTCACTGGCCTGGGGATCAAGCCACTGTGTAAGAGGGTTGGTTCGCTTGTGACAGAGAAACAGCTCTGGAGTTTTCACTTGGAGTGACCCCAACCCAGACCTGTCACAAGAACAGGAACAGAGAATATCTCCACTATGGGAGGGTGCAGTGGAAGTTAATGATGGGATCATGAACAGTGCATAGCAGGATGTAAAGAAAGGGAATTTCCCCCTGCCTGTGCAGTCAGAGCTGCAAATGCAGTTGAGAAGCAAGAGCATCCACAGAGTGAGTTCCTCCTGCTGCAAAGACCCTGCAGCTGCCTCACTGCACAGACCCTGAAAGATGCAGAGAGACGGCTCCACACAGGGAAGAAATGACCAGGGGTCCTCTCTACACTAGTGCGTCAACAGAGACTTGAAACGAGTCAGCTGCACAGAGCCTGTGATGAGAGATAGATCAGCTGTCCATAGATAGAAGACTATGTATGGGGATAGAGACATAAACAAAGGGTGCAGAGGGGATAGATAGATACAATATTAATTTAAAATTCCATGTTTGGTTTATCACATGGTTAAGCACAAAGACCAAGACTTTCAGAAACTATTAGTGATTTGGGGATCTCAATTTAGGCCTCTTAAAGGGCTGATTTCCAGCAGGTGGAGCCTCAGTGCAGTCTATCTGTCACCCCTTAAGGTCTCCCAGTGGTTATTTTGGAAAGCTTGGCCAGAAGTGCTTGTGCCAATTATGCATGTGCCAAAATTGTATGTGAAACAAACTGTAGGAGTGTGAGGGGCTGTGTCCCCATGTCCCATTCTATCCTTGGCCCTCGGGAGAGACTGCAATCAAGGGTGATCAGTGCCAGTTGTGAAGGGGATTTTGTGATAAAGCTCCTCTGGCACAACCACACTGTGTGGATGCTGAGTGGCCAGTCCAGTTCTCAGCTGCCCTGACATTCCCTGTGGAGTAAACATTGATCATTTTCTGCTGAGGTAACAAATACAGCTGTGTGAAAGCTGTGGGCAGCCCTGACATGTTCCCAAAGCAGATGGACTTGACCCAGCACCTGCCCCCATGAACCACACAACTCCTGCCTTAGTAGTACTTCCTGGGAAGTTAACTGGTATCAGGCAAGGGGTGACTTTATGCTGCTCCAGTTATACCAGTGTAAGACCCAGTGCACACCTGAGTTGTGGTGTAAGATAATTTTTTTTCTGGTTTATCTTAGCTTCTTTTGAAAGTGGTATAAACTACAAGGCATATTTTTTTAATGATGATGATAATTAACCATTGGGAAAAACTTACCCAATGGTTAATTATCTTAATCTTGTGGATTTTCCATACTGGCAGTTTTTAAATCAAGTGTGGATGTTTTTCTAAAAGAGATGCTCTACTTCAAACTGGAATTTTTTTGTGGGGGGTGTGACACTCTGTACCTCAAAGCAGCCCCTGGAACCCCAATATTCATCACTATCATATAATTACGCTATGTTTTGTACAAAGTATGCCTTGTGGGGTGTCATTTTAAAAGGCTTGATTTGCTGAACATTAATATCCTGTTGGATTGTATATGCTATTGCGGTGTGTGAAGTTATGAGGTATTGCTATATGTGCTATTGAAATATGTTATGAGCTTGGGAGATGCCCAAAGCCAGCCTTTCAGTAGAGACAGAGAAGCAGCCATCATTGACCAGACAGGCATTAATGGCTCATCAAGACCCAATCCAGTATCTCAGAGAAGGCACGTAGACCATCAGGGTGAACTAACCCACATCACAACAAGGATCTTTCTAGCAGCTGGAAGAAAGTATAAAAGAAGGAGTGTGATATCATCACTTGTCCTCTCCCCACTCCACCATCTCAAAACCTGGAAGAACATCTGGAAGACAAAGACTTTGAACTGGGGAAGTTATGGTCCCATGTATTGAGGAACTGTAACCTGCTTGTACCATCTGTTAGGGTGGGCTACTGATTGATTCAAATCTTGTTTAATCTGTTTAAGTTAAAATTTAGACCTCAAATTTATTTTTGTTTCTTAAGTAACCAACTTTGATCTCTATGACTGCTACTTACAATCACTTAAAATCTGTCTTTCTGTAGTTAATAAATCTGTTTTATATTTTACCTAAAACAGTGTGCTTTGGTTAAAGTACTTGGGAAATCTCATCTGAGACTACAAAGGCTGGTGTGTGTCCTCTCCACATCAAGGTAGGGGCAAGCTAGGTAACGAACTTACACTGGCCAGGCTTCTGACCACGGTGAGGGTACGGTTCTGGGGTACAAGGATGGGGGGAGTTGGCTGGAGCTTCCCTATTGATGGTTCATGAGTGGCTGGGAGATCATTCATGTAACACAGCTTGGGGTTTCCCTGCCTGTGGATGGCTGTGTAAGTGCAGCACCTGTCAGAGGCTTGGAGCTTGACATCAGCATCACAGTGTGAGAAACAGCTCAGGTTGGTGGGTCAGTGGGCTCAGTGGTCCCACAGTCCATGCTGCACCCCAGGGGCCCCGTCAGATGGAGTTTTCTGGCCTGGTTATACAGGCATCAGACTAGATGATCACAGGGTCCCTTGTGGTATTAGAATCTATGAGTAACCCTGACAAAGGCTCTGATTCCACAATAAAAGTGTTCCCATGGAAGTTTTACTAGCAAAGCTAGAGTGGTTTAATTATATTGATAAATTTCCCTGTGTATAGAGAAGCCCTAGGATAAACGGCTTTTCTCATCAATGCTCTGCCCATCCTTGTACACCCCATATCATTGTAGTATCTGAGCCTCACACAGTCATTAATGGGGTTTATCCTCACACACACTTGAAAGGTAGGGAAGTTCATCCTCATTTCACAGATGGGGAAACTGAGGCACAGATGAAGTGACTGAGCCCAGGACACACAGGAATACACAGCTGAGTGAGAGATTGAAGCAATGGCTTGTGATCCCCCATCCCCTGCCCTAGATGCTAGATCATCCTTCCTTTCCTGAATCCCCAACCCTGCCAAAGCCTGAGTGACAATGACAAGCCTTGTACTTGCTTGGAAGGCCAATGACCCTGGGTTATGTGAGCCAAAGAGGGGAATAGCCTGGATAGGACGGGACTGGGAAACAGGGAAAACATCAGAGACCACAAGCTGGGAAAACTGCCGCAAGGGATTTAATTGATCTCAGGTGCCGTGAGCAGTGACCCCTGCCCAGTGACTCTCTGCACCTACAGTCCAGCTGCTCCATGCACCTGCGCAGGGAGAGAACCACAGGACTAGCTGACAGAACCAGGAGCATCTACAAAGTCTCCTGTGCAGACGCCTCTTCCCCCTCCCAGCAGTGAGCTCCCCTCAGGCCTGACCGGAGCTAGCAGCCCAGCGGGGTGTGGGTGTATCACATGCTGTGATGTGGGATTGAATAACCTGCTCTCACAATGTTATTTTTGTCCTCACACATTAACTTGCCTCTTTCTCTCATTCTCTCTCCATTTAGTCTGTTCTCTGAGGTTTCCAGGGCAGTTTATTTTCATAGTTGCACATTTAAAGGCCAGAAGGGACCAATGGGACCGTTTAGTCAGAGCATCTGCACAGCCCAGGCCAGAGAGCCTCCCCCAGGGATCCCTGCATTGAGCTGCTAACTTCTGGCTGAGCTAGAGCCTGTCTGGTAGAAAGAGACGTCCCCTCTCAGTTTAAAGACTCCAAAGTGGCTCACATGTCTGAACACTAAGATGACAGTCGGTGATCAGTGCAAGAGGGGATGTGGGGGAGGGGAGATGCTGGACTGGGGCAGAGCAACTGGAGATGGGTCCTAAGGTTTAGCTCCTGCTGTGGGTCCTAATCTGACTTTCCCCAGAGCTTGGGGCTGTGGACTTGGGGTTCCGGTTTGGGTTTATTATAGACACAGCCCCAGCCCACACAGTTAGGATCTAAACTCTCTCAAAGTCTGGAGCGGAGACTCTCCCTCTGAATCCAAAAGCGCAATAGGTACCAGAAAGGATGATTCAAGCCTGACAAGGGAGGGGAAGAAAATGCTCAATATGGAGTGGCTGAGCTAGCTAACGTTGATTGGGTCAGAGGGATGAGGTGAAGCTGTTGACCTTGGCATAGATTTCAGGAAGTGGAATGGAGCGCACCAAAGGTCTGACACTGACAGACTGACTGAGCAGTTAGGCCAGGCCACAGACATGTCCAGAATCGACTCTGGCAAAGGATGCTGCATCATGCTGGGATGTTTAATACTCTAGTTAACAATATAATGCAGAGCAGGTTGTCAGGCACACGAATGGCACTGAGGATACAACACATTCACAGTGACGACTGCACCAGGGTAGTCTGGGAATTTTACATTAAGATCTGTTTTCGTAGGAAACTAAATGTTTAACTAAATGTTTTGTTTATTTTACTTATTTATTTGACACAGTCTCTGCTTTCTCCGAACATTCTTTATTTTCTTTTGGAAAATCAAAAGCCTCAAAATATTTTGGTTTTGGAAGTTTTCAGCTATAATTTTTCAGTTTTAAGTTGCCAAAACCTGATATCCCCCTCCCTACTCCCCAGGTTTTCAGGTTATCGGTTTTTTGATTAAAAGTTAAAATTTTATCTCTGAAAATTACAATAAAAATTCATCAACATTTTCCACAGGCAAAACAATTCCACTTTCTGTCCTGCCCTAGTGTGTGCCATGTTGAAGCCATCACTGGTCATAGGTGGAATCTGCCAGTGCTCTGTTATGCCCCATATCCACAGGACTCCCCTGTGATCTCCTAGAGGTTAGTGCTCATTAGCCTGAAGGACTGGGTGATAAGTGTGGGAATGTTGGTAATCACAGAAATCTTGGGCTGAAGGACCCTCAAGAAATCATCAGGTCCAGCCCCCAGCACTGAGGCAGGACCAGGTAAACCTAGGCCATTCCTAACACGGGGTTTGTCCAACCTGTTCTTTATAACCTTCAATGAGGGGATTCTACAACCTCCCTTGAAAGCCTGTTCCAGAGCTTAGCTACCCTTATTGTCAGAAAGTTTATTCTACTATGTAACCCAAACCTCCCTTGCAGCAGATTAAGCCCATTACATCTTGTCCTACCTTCAGTGGGACTGAGAGCAATTGATCACCACCCTCTTTATAACAGTCCTTAACATGTCTGCAGACTGTTATCAGGTCCCCACTCAGTCTTCTTTTCTCAAGACTAAACATGCCCAGCTTTTTAACCTTTTCTCAGAGGTCAGGTTTTCTAAACCTTTCATCATTTTTGTTGTTCTCCTCTGGACTCTCCAATTTGTCCACATCTTTTCTAAAGTTTGATACCCAGAACTGGACAAAGTAATCCAGCTCAGATTCCACCTGCTCCAAGGAGAGCAGGACAATGACCTCCCATGTCTTATGTATGACTCTCCTTCTAATACATCAGAGAATGACATTAGCTTTTTTTGTGACTGCAGCTCACAGTTGACTCATAGTCAGTTTGTGTTCCACTCAGACCTCCAGATCCTTCTACGCAGTATTTCAAACTAGCTAGTTATTCCCCATTTTGTAGTTGTACATCTGGTTTTTCCTTCTTAAGAGAAGTACTTTGCACTTGTCATTCTTGAATTTCATCTCATTTGATTTCAGACCAATTCTCCGATTTGTCAAGGCCATTTTGAATTCTAATCCTGCCTCCAAAGTGCTTGCAACCCCTCCCAGCTTCTTGTCATCTGCAGATTTTAGATATAAGTAGTTCTGAATGAGCTCTCCCCTGACATCCCTAAACAGTATTATTAAACTGAGGCCCCTATATTCTACTGCAGGTGGTCCCCAGCCAGCACCACTGACCCAACTGTGCCGAGGGGCCACAGCCAACACCCCGGTACGCAGACCCCCAGACTCTCCCCCATTGTTGACACTGAGCTTCGTACACTGCTGACACTGTGGCAGTGACTCCAGGTAGGCTTTGTGCTGTCACATGGGCGCTGCATCTTGCCAGAGCCCACAGCCCTCCTGCCAGCTATGCCAGAAATATCCCAGTGTGAGAGGTTCTTCAATCCCACATCACAGCCTGTGACACCCTCCCGCTCCACAGGACTGCGAGCTCATGGTCAGACCCCGGGGAGAGCTCACTGCTGGGCAGGGGAAGACGTGTTTGCACAGGAGACTCTGCAGCTGTTGAGAGCAATGTTGGCTGGTTCTGCAGTTCCCTTCCTGTGCGGCTACACAGAGCAGCCAGATTGCATGTGCAGAGAGTAGCTGAGCAGAAGCCGCTGCTCACAGCATCGACTCTCCTCTCCTTTCCCTCTTCAAAGCAGCAGCTGGTTGCTCTCTAGTCTTGCAATGTCTGGCTCCATCATTATCCCCTGCAGGATGGGGGAGATGGGTCTAATTCTGCCCTGGCTGCCTGAGGGGCTGGGCTGTAGGGAGCGAGGCAGAAGTCAGTCAAGTCTCAGGATTCAGACCTCCTGAGGCAACATGCAGCCATAGCCAGTTTAAGCAGCAGAGAGGACAGGTCAGATTAGGAAGTGACTGTGGATTATTTGC
Organism: Aldabrachelys gigantea; assembly: GCA_026122505.1. Classification (NCBI taxonomy): domain Eukaryota; kingdom Metazoa; phylum Chordata; order Testudines; family Testudinidae; genus Aldabrachelys; species Aldabrachelys gigantea. The sequence continues at coordinate 14,881,748 of CM047489.1, read as the reverse complement.
TCCTGACCCCATCAGGAGCAGAAGCCCCTGGACTGTTTGCATCCCTCTTGGTTCCCCTTGGGTTTTCTGAACCCAAAGCTGTGGTAACAACTGTTTCTCTCCAGGCAGTGTCAGGAATAAATCAGTGGGGACACAGGTCCTCCTTAGGATAAATGATTAGCGTGCTCTCTCTCTCTCTCTCTCTCTCTCTCTCTCTCTCTCTCTCTCTCTCTCTCTGTAGCAGGAGATTTCAGAGAATCCCAAAACATTACATTTACCAAAGTGTGTGATGGTTTCGAGTAATCAACAGCCAGGCTTCTAGGGACCCTCCTTCCATCCAGCTGTTTAGAAGTTTAGGTGTCAGCTCCTTGCCTGAAGAAAAGCCTGCTCAAACAGCTCCGGGGTATTTACTTTTACTTAATCTTTTAACTCTTACAAAACACATAACCCCTAGTGGGTCACCACTACTCCTGAATTCTGCAAAGGGGCTGGCTGAGCCGGGAGGTGGCTTTTTGGTCATGACCGGGATTCTTTGCTGGCTGCCTGGGCTGCCGGGACAGGGGATGCTGCCAGCCAAGGCATCAGGAGGGGACACCACTGGGATGGGAAAGGTAGCAGAGAGATATTGACCTGCCCAGCAGCAGCAGCAATAGCCCTGCAAGTTCACAGCTGGGTTCCATCCCCCTGGTGATTCCTGGGAAAGGGGGATCCACTCCCTGCTGCTGCTCCAAGATGTTCCCTTAGCCTGGGCCTGGAATTGCCCCTAGTGCCCCTGTGCCAGTTGGGGATGGGAGGGGAACAAGGACAGAGAGGATGGTAGAGTAGATGCGGGAGGGGTTAGGCACTGGACACAGCTCCTTGGCTGTTGACTGGTGAGCTCCGTGGCACCGCTTGTGTCCTTCAAAGCATGGTCTGTGGGGGCAGGCCAAGGTGTGGCTGTTCCCTAGACAGCCGTGAATGTGCAGTGGTCAGCCTCACTTTGGGATCACATCTCTACCGGGGGTACCACCCCAGCTGGCTCAGCATGATACCCACGCTGGGGTTCCTTGTTCTAGGAGAGTGCACAGTACTAGACATTTGGAGCCCAGCTTGGCCAAACCTCTAGGCTCGTCTGAAACCAAAATGATCCTGGGAAATAAAGTCCCCCAGCACCAGAGAGAGCTCATCCCCCTCATCTGCCCAGCTGGGCTGGTATCAGAGCCTCTATCTGAAACATGGCACAGACCCACCCACCATTTACCTCCTTCCCCATTGCACATCTGCTCACTGGGGAGATTTTGTTCTGAAAGCTTGAGGCAAAGAAGGTAATGGGAATTCTGAAGCTGGTTTATCCGTATCAAAATGAGACATATTGACTCTTTTGATGCAAGAAGTTAGCCAATATTTGAGATCTAGTGGTTTGTTCCATTGAGAGGAGAAAGTGATGACAGAGATAGGTACATTCGTTGATGCAACCTAATTTATTTACCTAACATCTACAAAGTCCTGTTTCCCTGAACAAAACAGGATACAAACCTCAGGCTGGAGGGATAACTCAGTGGTTTGAGCATTGGCCTGCTAAACCCAGGGCTATGAGCTCAATCCTTGAGGGGGGCCATTTAGGAACTGGGGTAAAAATCTGTTTGGGGATTGGTCCTGCTTTGAGCAGGGGATTGGACTAGATGATCTCCTGAGGTCCCTTCAAAACCTAATATTCTATGATCGGGGGCACTTTCTTTGATCCCAGCTCCAAGCCTGTTTCCAGCCAGCACACTGCCCAAAAGCTCTCTCAGCTTTTTCTTAGGGTCCTGCTGCTAGTGCTCCTCTGGCAGTGTCTGTCTTTCTTGTTGACTTCTCTGTTTGCTTCTGGGATGTTTATGCTGCTTATGTCACACAAGCAGTCACACAGCTGCAATCAAATCAACCCCTGCCTCTCCATTTGTTGGCAGACCCCCAAGCAATCCACTTGGACCACACAGCTCTACCACATCCCAGCTTGCCTGCAGTCCATTGCTTCAATGAAACTAAACAAAGGAGCATTTAATGGTTCCCTTATTTAGCCTGAATGACAGGTGATTATCACAGCCACCAGCTTCAACAATGTGCAGCAATTGCCTGTAGATCAGAGACACACTTGTTGGGAGCAACTAATCTCCAGCATAAGAATATTATAATAACACATACAGATAATCTTTATATATATCACCATTAACAACATCAGTGATTAAAATATGAAACTAGACAGGGAAAAAACTACGCTGCCTGCAGCCCAGAAGAATCCTTATTTCAGATAATAATGCCCCACTGCAGGGAGAACCCGGCACTACTTCGGGAGGGCTGGCGGGCATGGAGAGAGGGAGGAGGGCTCCTCTGCCCAGCTGGCAGGTATCAGGGCAAAGCCCAGCTGCCTGAGAGGCAGAAAGGGCAGAAAAGGGCCAGACCAAGGCTGAGGAGGGGGAAATCTGAGCTGCCTGCCTCAGAGGTGTTGATGTAGGAAGTGGAGCTGTTGGTGTTTCCCAGCCTAGCTGCCCGTCAGAACAGCCCCTGATGTACGTACAGCAGTGCTGTCAGATGGGTGTTTTCTGTCAGCGCCCAAATACATCAAAGAACTGCCCAAAATCAAAGGCAACTGTAGTCCCAGGTGTGAAATGCAGCCAAGTCCATATCACCGAAGGCCCTAGGTAGACGTGAGACATCTGAGGGGGCGTGTGCCCTTCCAGTGGTGGGAAATGCCCCGGAACCCCGCACAGATGAGCCCCAGTCGCTGTTCTTTGGCCAGTGATCTTGTGACTCCCCTGATGGGAATCTAACACTGATAGGAAAATAAAAACGAGGGAAAGTAACAACAAAAACTCAAACAATTAACAGAAGACAGGACCTTTCACTCAGACACTCTTCATTACTATGATTTAACAAGCGGTGAACAGCAGAGGCTAAAAGAGTTTGCCTGGGATCTGTCCGAGAGGAGGTACGCTAAGTGCTGCATTAGAGGGGCTGTGTTGGCGAGTATCTGAGCATCTGTTGCAGGGGACAGTTTGTCAGTTTGACCATGTGCTTGATTGTTTGTTTGAAAAGGGAAAATTGGAAGTGCTTTATTCCAGGTGGACCTTGAGTGGGTCTGACTGTTATAAAAAGGCAGTCAGCAGTGAACCAGCTGAGCGGCAAACAGTGGAACCTAACAGAGGGAGTTTGCCTGGGAGTTTGCCTGGGGAGAGCCCAATAAGACTTTCATCTCGTGGGCTTCTGTAAATTGCTGCAACAGCTGAGGAAGCTTGTAGAAAGAAGAAATTATGGAAGGTGAGTGTTCAGCTGTTGTAACCTGCACAGGTTGTGCCATGTTTGTTTTTCTTCCACAGGACAGAAGCGACTTTGTTTGTACAAAGTGCAAGCTGGTCTCCATATTGGAAGAGAAGATTCGAGGTCTGTAGCAACAAGTATCGACCCTGCGTTGCATAAGAAAAAATGAAGATTTCCTGGACAGACGTCAGGATATGCTTCTACGGGCACAACGTTCTGAAGAATTGGAGCAGGTAGTGTGGAGGGGACAGAGGGACAGTGAAAAAATTTGGCAGCATGTGACCTCCAGAAGAAGAAAGAGGAGTGTCCATGTACTAGCAATGGAGATAGAGGTGAGCAACTGTTTTCATGTTTTCTCCAAAGGTACTAATGTGAAGAGTGGACTAGATGATACATCTGAGGGAAGGGAGCAGAAGGAGACTTCACCGATTGGAAGGCATGAGATCCAATGTCCTAGGGATGTGAGTTCCATGACCACCGCTCCCAAGAGAAGGAGGAAGGTGGTGGTGGTAGGGGACTCTTTCCTCAGGGAGACTGAGTCATATATCTGCTGCCCCAACTGGGAAAACCGAGAGGTCTGCTGCTTGCCAGGAACTAGGATTCAGGATGTGACAGAGAGATTGCCGAGACTCATCAAGCCCTCGGATCGCTACCCCTTCCTGCTTCTCCATGTGGGCACCAATGATACTGCAAAGAATGACCTTGAGCGGATCACTGCAGACTATGTGGCTCTGGGAAGAAGGATAAAGGGGTTTGAGGCACAAGTGGTGTTCTCATCCATCCTCCCTGTGCAGGAAAGGGCTTGGGTAGAGAACGTCAAATTGTGAAAGTCAACGAATGGCTATGCAGGTGGTGTTGGAGAGGCAGCTTTGGATTCTTCGACCATGGGATGGTGTTCCAAGAAGGAGGAGTGCTAGGCAGAGATGGGCTCCACCTAATGAAGAGAGGGAAGAGCATCTTCACAAACAGGCTGGCTAACCTAGTGAGGACGGCTTTAAAGTAGGTTCACCAGGGGAGGGAGACCAAAGCCCTAAGGTAAGTGGGGAAATGGGATACTGGGAGGAAGCACGAGCAGGAGAGTGCAAGAGGGGAGGACTCCTGTCTCAGACCGAGAAAGTGGGAGAATCAGCGAGTTATCTTAAGTGCCTATACACAAATGCAAGCCTGGGAAACAAGCAGGGAGAACTGGAAGCCCTGGCAAAGCCAAGGAACTATGATGTGATTGGAATAACAGAGACTTGGTGGGATAACTCACATGACTGGAGCACTGTCATGGATGGGTATAAACTGTTCAGGAAGGACAGGCAGGGCAGAAAAGGTGGGGGAGTTGCATTGTATGTAAGAGAGCAGCCTGACTGCTCAGAGCTCCGGTATGAAACTGCAGAGAAACCTGAGAATCTCTGGATTAAGTTTAGAAGTGTGAGCAACAAGGGTGATGTCATGGTGGGAATCTGCTATAGACCACCAGACCAGGGGGATGAGGTGGATGAGGCTTTCTTCCGGCAACTAGCAGAAGATACTAGATTGCAGGCCGTGGTTCTCGTGGGAGACTTTAATCACCCTGATATCTGCTGGGAGAGCAATACAGCAGTGCACAGACAATCCAGGAAGTTTTTGGAAAGTGTAGGGGACAATTTCCTGGCGCAAGTGCTGGAGGAACCAACTAGCGGCAGAGCTCTTCTTGACCTGCTGCTCACAAACCGGGAAGAATTAGTAGGGGAAGCAAAAGTGGATGAGAACCTGGGAGGCAGTGACATGAGATGGTCGAGTTCAGGATCCTGCCACAAGGAAGAAAGGAGAGCAGCAGAATACAGACTTGGACTTCAGAAAAGCAGACTTTGACTCCCTCAGGGAACTGATGGGCAGGATCCCCTGGGAGAATAACATGTGGGGGAAAGGAGTCCAGGAGAACTGGCTGTATTTTAGAGAATCCTTAATTGAGGTTGCAGGAAAAAAAACATCCCGATGTGCAGAAAGAATAGTAAATATGGCAGGGGATCAGCTTGGCTTAACAGTGAAATCTTTGCTGATCTTAAATGCAAAAAAGAAGCTTATAAGAAGTCGAAGATTGGACAAATGACCAGGAAGGAGTATCAAAATATTGGTCAGTCATGCAGGAGTGAAATCAGGAAGGCCAAATCACACTTGGAGTTGCAGCTAGCAAGAGACGTGAAGAGTAACAAGAAGGGTTTCTTCAGGTATGTTAGCAACAAGAAGAAAGTCAAGGAAAGTGTGGGCCTCTTACTGAATGAGGGAGGCAACCTAGTGACAGAGGATGTGGAAAAAGCTAATGTACTCAGTGCCTTTTTTGCCTCTGTCTTCACAAACAAGGTCAGCTCCCAGACTGCTGCACTGGGCAGCACAGTATGGGGAGAAGGTGACCAGCCCTCTGTGGAGAAAGAAGTGGTCTGGTACTATTTAGAAAAACTGGACAAGCACAAGCCATAGAGTCATAGACTTTAAGGTCAGAAGGGACCATTATGATCGTCTAGTCTGACCTCCTGCACAACGCAGGCCGTGGAATCCTACCCACCCACTCCTGTAATAAACCTCTTATGTCTGAGCTATTGGAGTCCTCAAATCATGGTTTAAAGACTAAGGGGGCAGAGAATCCTCCAGCAAGTGACTCGTGCCCCACGCTGCAGAGGAAGGTGAAAAACCCCAGGGGTTCTGCCAATCTGCCCTGGAGGAAAATTCCTTCCTGACCCCAAATATGACAATTAGCTAAACCCTGAGCATGTGGGCAAGACTCACCAGCTGGATGGACTGCATCCAAGGGTGCTAAAGGAGCTGGTGGATGTGATTGCAGAGCCATTAACCATTATCTTTGAAAACTCATGGTGATCAGGGGAAGTCCTGGATGACTGGAAAGAGGCTAATGTAGTGCCCATCTTTAAAAAAGGGAAGAAGGAGGATCCAGGAAACTACTGGCAAGTCAGCCTCACCTCAGTCCCTGGAAAAATCATGGAGCAGATCCTCAAGGAATCAATTCTGAAGCACTTAGAGGAGAGGAAAGTGATCAGGAACAGTCAGCATGGATTCACCAAGGGCAAGTCATGCCTGACTAACTTAACTGCCTTCTGTGATGAGATAACTGGGTCTGTGGATGAGGGGAATGCAGTGAATGTGTTATTCCTTGACTTTAGCAAAGCTTTTGATACAGTCTCCCACAGTATTCTTGCCAGCAAGTTAAGGAAGTATGGGCTGGATGAATGGACTCTAAGGCAGATAGAAAGCTGGCTAGATCATCGGGCTCAATGGGTAGTGATCAACAGCTCCATGTCTAGTTGGCAGCTGGGGTCAAGCTGAGTGCCCCAAGGGTCATCCTGGGCCGGTTTTGTTCAATATCTTCATTAATGATCTGGAGGATGGCGTGGACTGCACCCTCAGCAAGTTTACAGATGATACTAAACTGGGAGGAGTGGTAGTTACACTAGAGGGTAGGGATAGGATGAAGAGGGACCTAGACAAATTAGAGGATTGGGCCAAAAGAAACCTGATGAGGTTCAACAAGGACAAGTGTAGAGTGCTGCACTTAGGATGGAAGAATCCCATTCACTGTTACAGACTAGCGACCGAATGGCTAGGAAGCAGTTCTGCAGAAAAGGACCTGGGGTCAGGGGCGGCTCCAGGCACCAGCACGCCAAGCGCTTGCCTGGGGCGGCAAGCCACGGAGGGTGCTCTGCTGGTCACTGCAAGGCAGCAGGCAGGTTCCCTTCAGTGGCACGCCTACGGAAGGTCCGCTGGTCCCACGGCTTTGGCGGACCTCCCACAGGCGGGCTGCCAAATCCACGGGACTGGGGACCTCCCGCAGGCAAGCCACCGAAGACAGCCTGTCTGCCATGCTTGGGGTGGCAAAATACCTAGAGCCGCCCCTGCTAGGGGTTAAAGTGGACGAGAAGCTGGATAGGAGTCAATAGTGTGCCCTTGTTGCCAAGAAGGCTAACAGCATTTTGGGCATTGTCAGCAGATCGAGGGACATGATCATTCTCCTCTATTTGACATTGGTAAGGCCTCATCTGGAGTACTGTGTCCAGTTTTGGGACCCACACTGCAAGAAGGATGTGGAAAAATTGGAAAGAGTCCAGCGGAGGGTAACAAAAATGATTAGGGGTCTAGAGCACATGACTTATGAGAAGAGACTGAGGGAAGTAGGATTGTTTAGTCTGCAGAAGAGAAGAATGAGGGGGGATTTGATAGCTGCTTTCAACTACCTGAAAAGGGGTTCCAAAGAGGATGGATCTAGGCTGTTGTCAGTGGTAGCAGATGACAGAACAAAGAGTAATGGTCTCAAGTTGCAGTGGGGGAGGTTTAGGTTGGATATTAGGAAAAACTTTTTCACTTAGAGAGTGGTGAAGCACTGGAATGGGTTCCCTAGGGAGGTGTGGAATCTCCTTCCTTAGAAGTTTTGAAGGTCAGGCTTGACAAAGCCCTGGCTGGGATGATTTAGTTGGGAATTGGTCCTGCTTTGAGCAGGGGGTTGGACTAGATGACCTCCTGAGGTCCCTTCCAACCCTGATATTCTATGATTCTATGATTCTAATGGGCTTAATCTGCCTCAAGGGAAATTTAAGTTAGATGGTGAGAAAAACTTTCTAGAGATAATGGTAGTTAATCACTGGAACAGCTTTCAAGGGAGGTTGTGGAATCCCCTCACTGGAGGTTATTAAGAACAGGTTGGACAAACCCCTGTAAGGTACGGTCTAGGTTTACTTGACCCTGCCTCAGCACATGGGGTTGGACTTAATGACATCTTGAGATCACTTCCAGTGAGACCTTTCTATGATGTCCCCGTCTCCCACCTGCCTGGGCTGGGCCATCTGAGCTGAGAGGGGTAAAAATGAGGAAGGTTCCCTGTGACAAATTTAGAACAAAGATGTTATGTCAGGAATTTTTAATTTTAGATTTTAAAAACTGATGAATTTCAATGCTTGGATTTTCTGGAGTTTGTTATTTAATTGTGTGTTCACCCCTCTTTCCTCTGATGCTGAGTGGCTGGGCAGCACTGAGATGGGATACGGACACACACAGACACACACACACCCACACACACCCCTTACCGATGACCCTGAGGTGCTGGGTAAGGCTGAGCTGGGATCTGGTCATCTGGTTCTTGCTATCGTTGATCTCGTACCCACAGGAATAATTCCCAGAGCTGCCCCCAGACACCAGATAGTCATAGTCACAGATGAGTTTCCCCAATAAGCTCCTCTGGGACGAAACTTCCTCCTCGTCCTTAAAGAAGACGATGCGGGTGGCCAGGGCCCAGGAGAACATGGAGCACTGGAGCCGCACGGAGTCCCCTGTCCGGGCAGACGTCTGGTTCAGGTACAGGGTGGGGACAGGGAGAGCTCCTGGGAAGGGGAATGGGTCAGAGCTGCCAGTGGGGCATTGGTGGTGCCCAGTGTTCTTGATGGAGCAGAAGGTAAACAGCAGGTGGGTCTGTGCCATGTCTGGGATGGAGGCTCAGATTCCAGCCCAGCTGGACAGATGGGAGGGACAAGCTCTCTCAAGGGCCAGGCACTTTATTACCTGGGATCACTGAGGTTGCGGAAGAACCTAAGGGCTCAGCTGGGCTAGGCTCCCATTGTCTGGTGCTGCGCACTGTCCTAGAGCAAGGGGCCCTGTCACGGGCACCCCACTGACCCAGTCGAGGCAGTATGGCTGGCAGGGAGGTTACCCCTCTGTGAAGGTGGCCACTGGACATTGAGGGATGTCTAGGGCCTGGCCAACACCTTGGCCTCCCAGCGCAGCCCATGCAGTGAAGACCAGTCACTGCCCAAGGGAGCTCACCAGCCAATAGCCAAAGAGCTGTGCCCAGTCCGAAATCCCTCCGGTGTCTGCTGTACCATCCTCCTTCTCCTTATGTCCCTCCCACCTTCGAGCCCCCCAGCTGGCACAGGGGTACCAGGAGCAATTCCAGGCCCAGGCTAAGGGAAGATCCCGGAGCAGCAGCAGAAAGAAGATCCCCCTTTCCTGGGAATCACCAGGGTGATGGGACCCAGCTCTGAACTCACACGTGAATTGCTGCCGCTGGGTAGGTCAATATCTGCCTGTCACCTTCCCCATCCCAGCTGTGCCCCGTGTTGGTGCCTTGACCGGCAGCATCCCCTGTCCCTGCTGCTCAGCCAGCAAACAACTGTGGCTGTGACCAAAAGCCACAGGCTGGCTCCACCAGCCCCTGCTGGGCTGGACACAGGGTCGCTGGGAGCGGCTCCCTGGCTCAGGTCATACAGGAGCTTAGCCTGGGTGATCTAATGATCCCTTTTGGCCATTCCCTCTCGAAAGCCCTTCTCCTTGCTCTGCCATTCACCCCCCATCCCACACCTTCCCGGGGTGCTGAGTTGCTGGGCAGGGCTGAGCTGGGATATGGTCACACACACACAAACACACATACACACACAACCCTTACTGGTGACGCTGAGGTGCTGGGCAGGGCTGAGCTGGGACCTGATCACCTGGTTGTCACTGTCCTTGATCTTGTACCTGCAGGAGTAATTCCTGGAGCTGGCCCTGGATACTGTTGGTCAGAGTTGTAGGTGAGTTTTCCCATTAAGCCCCTCTGGGATGAAACCTCCTCCCAGTCCTGACAGAAGATGATGAGGGTGGCCAGGAGCTGGGAGATCACAGAGCACTGGAGCTGCACAGAGTCCCCCAGCTTTGCAGACGTCTGGCTCGGGTAGAGGGTGGGGGCAGGGAGAGCACCTGGGAAGGAGAATGGGTCACAGCTGTCAATGGGACAGGAGGAAAATGGCAGGTGTAATGGCATGCCCAACACCCTGCAGCCTGACCCCGTAGCCCATGCATTGAAGGACAGTCACTGCCCCAGGGAACTCCCCAGGCAACAGCTGAGAAGCTGTGTCCAGAGCCTAACTGCTCCGGCATCTACTCTAACATCCTCCCTGTTCTTGTGTCCCTCTCATCCTGCAGCCACCAGCTGGCACCGGGGAAACCATGGGCTATTCCAGGCCCAGGCTAAGGTAAGGTCCTGGAGCAGCAGCAGGGAGGAGATCCCACGTTCCTGGGAATCACCAGGACAACAGGACCCAGCTCTGAACTCGCAGGGGAATTGCTGCTTTCGCTGCGTAGGTCAGTATCTGCCTGCCACCTTCCCCACCCCAGTGGTGGCCCCTGCTGGTGCCTGGCTGGCAGCATCCCCTGCCCCTGCTGCTCAGATAGTCAGCAAAGAAACGCAGCCATGACCAAAAAACCACCTCCCAGCTCAGCCAGCCCCTGCTGGGCTGGACACAGGGCCTTTAGGCACAGCTTCCTGGCCCGGGTCATACAGGAGCGCAATCTGGGTGAGCTAATGGTTCCTTCTGGCTGTACCCTCTTGGAAGCCCCTTGCCCAGCCAGGCTGAGTGTTGACAGCACTGCTGATATTGAAGGACGAGGTGCAGGCTGCATCCAGGAGGGGCGGAGCTCCAGAGACAGCCCTGCGGCTGCAAGGGACTAGGAGCTGGTGCCATGGGAAGGTGAATCCCTTGGGGTCAGAGCTGTGGTGTTCTCTGCTTCCCAGGGCCAGTGCCCAAGGGTGGGATAGGCCATAGATGTGACTCTATCACATTTCACACTGGCCCCAGGTCACAGGAGAGAGGCATCGGGGCCGGGAGGGATCAGCCAGGAGACCTGCGAGCCCCCCTCAGACCTCACACAGCCCCATCCGCCTTCCTATGCCGTTGGCACTTGCACCGCACTGAACAGGACATGGCCCAATGGGTGGTGTCTGGATGCCCTGGAGAGGGAGGGGTAAATGCCATGGATCGGTTGGGGACAGACACACGGACTCACCAGGAGCTGAGCAGATCTCCTGGCTGCTGGGACTCAGTGCTGGGAACAGAAAGGTGATATGTGTTCAGTGCTGGGCTAGAATCTCTCTTTCTGTGAGAAGCCCTGAATAGCTGATGGGGTCTGTTCTCCCCCCGTGGTCCCTACTACCAAGGTAACAAAGCGCCCTCTGCAGAGATGGGTGGGCTCTGGGTCTGTAACACGCCGCTTCGCTCTCCCCAGCCCATGCACTGAATGGCATTGACATGAAGGCACCTGGGAACCAAGACCCCTCATCTCTCTTCAACACAGAGGAGCCTGGGGCCTGGTTCCAGCCCCACCCATCCCACCAGGGGCACCTCCACCTCCTCCATGAGGCTGTGCCAGGCATTGTGCAGAGCCCTGACCCCTACAGGTCCCCTCTGGGCTGGTGAGGCTCATGCAGATAGCCTGGAGGATTCCCATGCCCCCACGGGATCAGCTCTGAGTGTCTCTGTACAGCATTCTGCTAACAGCCCAGTAGTGCCTAAGTTCATCCCCAGCCCCGATAACTGAGCTCAGCCCCTCAATTCCCCAGCAGAGCCAGCAGCAGGGAACACTCTACGGACAGACAGTAGGTTGGGCCCAGATCTGATAGGAACGTTTGAGAGTCAGACTCAAAGCAGAACCCTCGATCCCAACCCCCTCTCATCAGTAACAGAACCAGAGCCCAGCCTGGATCCCAGCTCAGTGTTTCTGGCCCCTCAGTAACAAGGAGCCCTGGGGCTGGACCCCCTGATAATCTCTCACCCTCCAATGACAACAGCCCTTTCTGCTCTCTCTGCCTCCAGCTGAGCTGACATCTCATGACCACCGTCCCCTGAGCTCAGCCCATCCTGACTCCATATGCCTGGCATGGGGAGCTGGGCCCAGTGACACACCAGGGGTTTGGATACAGCCAAATGCCAGGTCACAGCTCCCAACATGGAATATTGGCCAGACCTGCAGCCTGGGGCCTGGGCTGGGACAGCAGGGACCCAGGAAAGGATTTGGAGATCCTAGGGACAAGTAACTAGACATGAGCTCCCAGGGCGCTGCGGAGGAACAGGCCTGATGCGGTCCTAGACTGTGTAATGAGAGGAGCAGGGAGGGGACTTCCCCCGGCATGCAGCCTTGGTGAGGCTGATACTGGATCCTGCGTCCAGTTGTGAGGACCCCAGTTAAAAAGGCTGTTGGAAAAGTGCAACAGGTGCAGGGCAGAGCCAGAAAAACGCTGCGAGGGCTGGAGAAGAGGCCTCCCAGCAGAGGCCAGGGGAGCTCCATGTGCGGAGCTGGTCAGACAGCTGGGCTGGTCATCAATTCTCCAGTTTGTCCAGGTCATTTTGAATTCTAATCCTGTCCTCAAAGTGCTTGCAATCCATCCCATCTTTTTGTCATCTGCAAATTTTACAAGCGTACACTGCACTCCATTATCCAAGTCATTAATGAAAATAGTGAATAGTACCACATCCAGGACAGACTCCTGTAGGATCCTCAGCTTGACCACTGATAACTACTCTGAGTACAGTCTTTCAACCAGTTGTGCACTCACCTTAAAATAATTTAATCTGCACCACATTTCCATTGTATTATTATGAGAGTGTCATGTGAGACTGTATCAAAAGCCTTACAAAAATCTAGATAGATCCCATCTACTGTTTCCCCACTATCCACTAGGCCAGTAACTCTATCAAAGAAGGAAGGTAGATTGGTTTGGCCATGCTGGCTATTCCTTATAACCCTGTCATCCGTCAGGTACTTATCACCTAAGGGGCACATGGGGGGAGCCCAAATGTCACCTGAGGGGGGCAGGAAGGGGAACGGGAATGGCCAACTGTCACCTAAGGGAAGTGAAGAGGGGAGGCCCAACTGTCACCTGGGGGGATCTCAATAGGCTGGGGGTGGGGTCAGGAAAAGCCTTCTGATAAGAGGGGGATAGCGGGATGGAGGGAGGGGATAAGGGTTGGGCAGAGAGAATGGAGGGCAGAAATGGGAAGGGGCAGGAGAAGGGAATGGGATGGAGATGGGGGAGGAGAACAGGGGATGGAAATAGGATGAGGGATGGGAGAGAAGCAGGATAGAAACAGGGCAGGGGGGAGTAAGAACCCAGACAGGGCCCATGGGAGCTGCCCTTTTTGTTCCCAGGTGCCTGGAGGTCTCCCCGCACCCCACATAACCCTGTTCCTTAGAGCATAATTAAAGCCCCCGTCTTTCCCAGCTCCCCCCATCATGGGGCAGATTTAAATGAAGCACAGGTTCAGGAAGTTGTCCATGCGACTGGGTTTTTCCCTGCTCATGACTGTTTCCCTTGTGTTACCTGCCATAGGCGCCAACTCCGTGGATGCTCAGGGGTTGGAGGACCCATGGAAAAAAAATACTGGGTGCTCAGCACCCACCAGCCGCCTCGCAGATCAGCTCCTCCCCCTCCTTCCCAGCACCTCCCGCCTCCCACGATCAGCTGTCCAGCGGGTGCAGCAGGCACTGGGGGTGTGTAGGAGAAGTAGAGGCAGGAAGAGGCAGTGGGAGGGGACAGGAAGAGGTGGATTTGTGGGTTTCGAGGAAGGGGTGGACTGGGGGTGGGGCCTGAGGTGGGTCTGAGCTGGAGCACTCCCTGGGATCTGAGTAAATTGGCACATATGCTACTTGCTCCTACTCCTTGATCTCCTGGTAACCTGACCCTGCTCCCTCCTCACACCTGACTCCTGTTCCAACCACTAGGCATGACTACCCATCTCCGGGTCATGATACTCAAACAGAGCTACCATGTGTCTGGCTTTCTGAGCTGGGAAGCTCACTCCCAGCTGCAGTGTAGACATACACCAGAGGGCCAGGACCACTCCCAGCTCTTGTGAGAACAAAGTGGGTAATGGGACCCATCAGAGTGCATATAGAGCCCATATAGAGCATAGTAGGGTTTGGACGCTCTGTTCTTTCAAGGTCCAGGCCTAGACTAGGAGGGGGGAAAACAGGACAGGATTGAGAAACTGAGGGCTGGGATAGCCAGGAAGTGGTGGGTGAGGACTGAGGGTTGTCAACAGAGCAGGGCTGGGGAAGGATGACCAGGGCTGGGATAGCAGGGGGCTGCAGGCAGTGGCAGTGTTTGTCCCATGGGAAACCCCTGCAAAACTCAGTTCCAAGCCCCCTTTCACTCACCTTGCAAGTACAGTGTGTGTGAGGGTGGGGGGGGAAGGTAACAGGGATGGACAGGACTATGGAGCTCAGGTCTGGATTGCAGAAAGTCAGTGGGTGAGCACTGAGGGGCAGTGGCAGAGTTGGGTGCAAGTGAGGAGCCCGGCATTAGGATAGCAGGAATTTTGCAGATCAGAACTGAGATGTAACCACAGATCTGCTTGGAGGAAGCCTCTGGCTCTGAGCTTGTTTATACAGCCCTATAGTTCAGCATATGGGGTTATGATGATGTACAGTTCGCATCAAAGTGCTGCGCTGTAACTACCCACTAAACGGTACCTAGCTGGTCCGCTTCAAATATGACTGTTGGAAATGTAAACTAGGAACCTTTCAGTTCACACCCACAGCATCCACACGGGAATATTACAGTGCAACACTTTGGTGCGCATTGCTATTCGCACTCCTGTAATCTAATTGGCCAGTGAAGACATAACTTGAGTCTCACCAGTCCATACGCATTAAATTCACTCTTTGTTGTTCAGGATGATACTGAAATCTGAGCTGCAAACCCTGCAGTGTTTGACTATTTCCAGGGCAGGGGGAGATGATCATGGAGGTGACTAAGGTCAATACAGTGCGTGTGATGATATTTCTATCTTATTATACCATGGAAGCACAGACACACATTTACTAGGGGGTTAGCCAAGTACCTGCTTCCCAGGTCTTCTCACTCTCTGAAATAGGAATAGAAAAGAGTTAGACCCAGGCTACGTCTACACTACCCACCATATAGGCGGGTTACAATCGATTGCTCTGGGATTGATATATCGCTTCTCATCTAGACACGATCTATTGATCCCCGAGCATGCTTATATCGATTCCGGAACTCCACCAACCCCAACGGAGTTGCGGAATCAACAGGGGGAGCCGCGGACATGGATCCCGCACGGTGAGGACGGGTGACTAATCCAATCTTAGATATTCGACTTCAGCTACATTATTCACGTAGCTGAAGTTGCGTATCTAAGATCGATTTTCCCCCGTAGTCTAGACCAACCCCCAGAGACACACACTGGGTGGTGCTCTACACACCCTAGTGACTGGGGTTTGTCACAGACATCCCAGCGCTGCACTCCCAGCCCCAGTGCAGGAGCCAGCATGTTTGACAGGAGCAGGGCTGGCAGTTGTGATCTGCACCAACATGCAGGAGGCCTGGGAAAGTTAGCCGTTGTCTACACACACACTAGAACTAGTTTAACTATTTAGGTTTGAAAACACTCCTTGAGTTAAACTAGTGCAGGGCTGTGTGTAGTACAGGCCTTAGACTGGTGCAGCAGGGCTGGTAGAACCATGGGGTGGGATCAGTTACTCGACAGCAACCCCTCTGGCTAGTTACAGAACAGCACTGATCCTCAGGGCTCTTCCGGATAGTCCTTCCTTTGAGAACCCCAGTCACTGTGCTGACATGTTGTATCCATTTTCTCCACTTTTCATCTGTATTTGCCTACATGTCTCCCCAGGGCCCCGCAGAATGGGTCAGCACTGCTCATCACCATCACAAACCAATATTGTTATTAAATACAGAAAAGTTCACAGTGGAATAAATTAGACGTGTGCACGTAATAAAATGTTGCAGCTGCATCTGTTCACACATATGAGATAGTGAATGTCATAGATTCGTAGAGTTTCAGGCAAGGAGATCCATTAGATCATCTCCTCTTACCTGATGTATATCAAAGGCCAGAGATTCGCATCCAGTTTCCCCTGCACTGAGCCCAATAACCTAGGTTTGGCTACAGCATCTTCCAGAAAGGTGCCCAGTCTGGATCTGATGCCATCAAGAGATGGAGAATTCCCCACTGCTCTAGGAAGCTTGCTCCAGTGGTTAATCACCTTCCCTGTGTCCTGTGCATTCAACAGTCACAGGGATTGAATCATCTCACATAGCGTCATTGACCTTGCAATGTCGTTTCCTTTAAGGATAATAGAGTCACTGAGCAACTGCCCAGACTTATTGGGACTGAATCTGACCCAAATTTGTCATTGCAAGGCCATCTCCCCCAGCTACATATACGGAATCTCACAATCACAAACCTTTGGGTTTCTGCTGCAAAATACACATTTGCCAACTTGTTATCATCAGAGTGTGTGGGAACATGGGGAAGGTGAGGAACCATGCCCAGAGACCTACTGGCTCCATCCCTTTCACTGCACTGAGTCCACAGATAACACCAAGTGTCACAGAGCTCACACATCTCAACAGACAGAGCAAGAGATACTGCAGGAGACCTACCAAGATTTAACAGAGCCTCTTCTGTAGAGGGTTTCTTCTGAGAGGCCTTTCGCTTTGCTGTAAGACAGAGAATCAGACATTGTAGTGAGACATGGAAAGAAGGGGAAACACTGAGCAATGCGCTAATACAGGTGGGGTCAGGGACCCCATTGTGTTTGTTAATTTGGTTTCTTTCCTTAAAACCAACACAAGGTAAATATCTGAACAAAAAGACACTCCCATGCCCCAGCCCAGTGCCCTTTAGGGCCAAGCTCTAAACAGGCAAATAACACATTCCCATTACCTGTGTATCCAAAATATACACAAGCTCCAGCAGCAATAAGAGCCAGAGTGAACAATACCCAGGATGCAGTCCACCAGGGAGAAACATGGGGGAAGATGTCACCTGGCAAAGAGACAGCACAGTGTGTGAGGAGCACAGTCCCATCCTGGAGATGGAGCATGGTATTTGCCACTAGAATTGACAGCTCAGTCCAGGCCCACTGACAGCAATTCTGGAACCCAGGGAAGAACAGTCAATGAGCCCCCACGCACACACAAGCCTGCGCAGACGTGGACCGCCTGACATTTGGGTGGTGCTGCGCCTGCCCTGGCTAGTGCCCAGAGAGCTGCTGGCTGTGCCCGCTGCTGGGCACACTCTTCCAGCACAGCCAGGGCTTCCACATGCCCAGCCGGTAGGGTTGCCAACTGTTTAATTGTGCAAACACAAAGACCCTTGCCCCTGCCCCTGCTCCTGCTCCTGCACCACCCCTTCCCTGAGGACACGCTTTCTGCTCACTCCATCCCCCATCCCTCTGTTGCTCACTTTCCCCCACCTTCACTCACTTTCACCTGGCTAGGGCAGGGAGTTTGGGTGTGGGTGCAGAGTGTGGGTTCTGGGAGGGAGTTTACTTGCGGGAAGGGATGCGGTGTCAGGCTGAGAGGGAGTTTGGGTGTGGGAGGAGGTGCGGTGTTAGGCTCTGGGAGGGAGTTTGGGTCCAGGGTTTGGGCTCTAGGCTGGGGCAGGATGTTGGGGTGCAGGATGGGTCAAGGAGTTCCCAGAGAATGGGAGCTGTGGAGTCAGCGCTAGGGGCAGAGCCAGCATGCAGAGACCTCGCTCCCTCCTCGCCCAGTGGCTATAGGGTTGTTCTAGCCACTTCTGGGAGCAGCACAGAGTGAGAGTGGGCAGAAAGCCTGTCTTAGCTCTGCTGCATTTCCGGCGGCAGCAGTCCCTGGGTCCTTTTAAATCACCCAGACCCCTGCGCAACTGCCCCTTTTGCCCCCCCACACCTCTCCATCGGCAGGCCTGGCTTAGTGCTTGCTCAGGGACCCCAGAAATTCCCAGGACTGAAGAGTACGTCCCCTCCACACTCAAATCACAACCATAAATGGGAGCCATTGGAACCAGAGAAGCCCACACAGCATCAGTTCCAAGCACCAGGAGTCTGTTCTGCCCGAATCTTTCCCACTGCTACAAGCCAATAGCCAGAGACCCTGTGCCCAACCTGCCCAGCTGTTTGGATGGTCACTGTCACAGCCTTTCAGTCCTCAGTCACCACGTCCAGCTCAGATAAATTCAGCGGAGAACAATTTTTTCCTAGTTATGTTATGAGTTCATGGATTCAGGACTCACAGATATTAAGGCCTGAAGGGGCCATTATGACCATCCAGGCCTGATCTACACGACAATTCTAGGTCAAATTTAGCAGCGTTACCTCGATTTAAGCCTGGACCCATCCACACGACGAAGCCCTTTTTTTTCAGCTTAAAGAGCTCTTTAAATCAATTTCTTTACTTCACCTCCAATGAGGGGATTAGCTCTGAAATCGGCCTAGCCGGGTCAAATCTGGGATAGTGTGGACGCAATTCGATAGTATTGGCCTCCGGAAGCTATCCCAGAGTGCTCCATTGTGATTGCCCTGGACAGTGCTCTCAACTCAGATGCACTGGCCAGGTAGGCAGGAAAAGGCCCACAAACTTTTGAATTTCATTTCCTGTTTGGCCAGCATGGCAAGGTGCAGGTGAGTGCAGATCTCATCAGCAGAGGTGACCATGGTGGAGTCCCAGGATCACAAAAGAGCTCTAGCATGGATCAAACGGGAGGTACGGGATCTGCTTGCCATATAGGGAGACAAATCCATGCTAGCTGAATTCCATTCCAGTAAACAAAATGCTAAAACATTTGAAAAAGTCTCAAAGGCATGAAGGAGAGAGGCCATAACAGGGACGCACAGCAGTGCCATGTGAAAATTAAGGAGCTAAGGCAAGTCTACCAAAAACCTAGGGAGGCAAATGGCCACTCTGGATGAGAGCCCCGAACATGCCACTTCTATGATAAGCTGCATGCCATGCTAGGAGGTGCAGCCACCACTACCCCAACCCTGTGCTTTGACTCCATCAATGGAGAATCACGCAACATGGAAGCGGGTTTTGGGGACAAGGAAGATGATTATGAAGAGATTGAAGATAGCTCACAGCAAGGAAGAGGAGAAACCGATTTCCCTGACAGCCAGTTACTGTTTCTCACCCCGGACCTGGAGCCTGTAACCCCCAAACCCACCCAAGGTGTGCTCCCAGACCCTGAAGGTGGAGAAGGGACCTCTGGTCAATATACCTTTGTAAATATTACACATGGTTTAAAAGCAAGCGTGTTTAATGATTAATTTGCCCTGGTATTCTCTGCCAGTACAGCTACTGGAAAAGTCTGTTAACATGTATAGAGATAGAGAGGAAATCCTCCAGGGACATCTCCATAAAGCTCTCCTGGATGTACTCCCAAAGCCTTTGCAAAAGGTTTCTGAAGAGGGTGGCCTTATTCCATCCACCATGGTAGGACACTTTACCACACCAGGCCAGTAGCATGTAGTCTGAAATTTCATAACAAAGCATGGCAGCATACGGTCCCAGTGTTTGCTGGCATTCAAACATCCATTCTTTATCTTGCTGTGTTATCCTCAGGAAAATGATATCATTCACGGTCATCTGGTTGAAATAGGGTGCTTTTATTAAGGCAACATTCAGAGGTGCTCGTTCCTGCTCGGCTCTTTGGCTGTGGCTGAACAGAAATGTTCCCTGCTGTTAGCCACATGGTGGCGGGAGGGGTGAAGAGTGAGTGATCTCTCACACCAAACCGGCAGGCCCTCAAAACAAGAGGCAAAATGAGACCTTGTAACGAAAGCACATGTAATGTATAATGTGAACAGCAAGGTTTACCATGAAAGAGTGTACCCATTTTTCTGGAAAATGTCTTTTAACTACCATTCTCCCTTTTCCTCCAGCAGCTGCAAATGTTTCTCCTTTGCAGAGGCTAGCAAAGATTAGAAGGTGAAAAAAACACACTTGGGATTAAATATTCTCTGAGCTCCTGCTGTCCTCCCACACTGACAAAGCACAGCAGAATGCGTGGAGGCAGACAATGTCAGAGTGCAGGAAAGCACAATATGAACGCGAGGAGAGGTGGCGGGCTGAAAAGAACAAGTGGCGGGCTGAAGATGATAGGTGGCGTCAGCTTGCTAACAGAAGGCAACAGTTGATGCTCAGGCTGCTGGAAGATCAAACTCATATGCTCCAGCATATGGTTGAGCTGCAGGAAAGGCAGCAGGAGCACAGACCACAGCTATAGCCCCTGTATAAACAACAGCCCGCCTCCTCACCCAGACACCCAAGAATGCAATGGAGGGGCCTCCGGCCACCCAGCCACTCCACCCCAGAGGATTGCCCAAGCAACAGAAGGCTGGCCTTCAATAAGTAAGTTTTAAACCAGGCCTGCACAACTCGAAAAGCGGCGAGGGCCACATTACTCCAAAGAAAACAGCTGAGGATTGAAACCCCCCGGCCCCGCAGAAACACCCTCCCAGCACCTCCTGGCCCTGCGGAAACACCCCGCCCCAGCACCCACCCAGCCCTGCAGAAATAAACCCTCCTTCCCCAGCGCCGCCCCATCAAAACAGCTGTTGGCCAAAAAGGAAGGTTGGGGGTGGGGAGGTGATACTTGATTTTAAATCAACCAGGGGCTCCCAGGTGAAGAGGTGGCTGGGAGCCCTCAGGGGCACATTAAAGAGCCCGGGGCTCTGGTGGCTGGGGGAACCCAGAGCTTTGCGGGGCTGGGGCAAGGATTTAAAGGGCCCAGAGCTCCTGCCGCTGAGGGGAGCCTGAGCCCTTTAAATCCCAGCCCCAGCCCACCCACTGGAGCCGCAGCTGGGATTCAAAGGGCTCTGGGCTCCCTGCAGAATGCTGTGTGCGTGGGATTTAGAATCCCCCCGCAGGCCGTACAGTGAGCCTCCACGGGCCGCATGCAGCCCTTGGGCCGTATGTTTTGCAGGCCTGTTTTAAAGTTTTAAAGTGCAGTCTGGCCTTGTCCTTCCCTCCTTCCCCACTCCTCCCCAGCTACCTTGGCTGTAATTCCGCTATTTGTGTGATGAATTAGTAAAGAATGCATGAATGTGAAGCAACAATGACTTTATTGCCTCTGCAAGCAGTGATCAAAGGGGGATGGGGAAGGTGGCCAGCTTACAGGGAAGTAGAGTGAACGGGGCGGGGAGTTCATCAAGGAGAAACAAACAGAACTTTCACACAGTAACCTGGCCAGTCATGAAACTGGTTTTCAAAGCTTCTCTGATGTGCACTGTGCCCTCCTGTACTCTTTTAATCGCCCTGATGTCTAGCTGCATGAAATCAGCGGCCAGGTGATTTGGCTCAACCTCCCACCCCGCCATAAACGTCTCCCCCTTACTTTCACAGAGATTGTGGAGCACACAGCAAGCAATAACAACAATGGGAATATTGGTTTTGCTGAGGTCTATTTGAGTCAGTAAACTGTGCCAGTGTGCTTTTAAACATCCAAATGCACATTCTACCACCATTCTGCACTTGTTCAGCCGATAGTTGAACTGCTCCTGACTACTGTCCAGGCTGCCTGTGTATGGCTTCATGAGCCATGGCATTAAGAGGTAGGCTGGGTCCCCGAGGATAACTATAGGCACTTCAACATCCCCAATGGTTATTTTCTGGTCTGGGAAGAAAGCCCCTTCCTGCAGCTTTTGAAACAGACCAGAGTTCCTGAAGACACGAGTGTCATGTACCTTTCCTGGCCATCCCACATTGATGTAGGCGAAACGTCCCTTGTGATCCACCAGTGCTTGCAGCAGCACTGAAAAGTACCCCTTTCGGTTTATGTACTTGCTGGCTTGGTGCTGTGGTGCCAAGATAGGGATATGGGTTCCATCTATCGCCCCACCACACTTAGAGAATCCCATTGCAGCAAAGCCATCCACTATGACCTGCACATTTCCCAGAGTCACTACTCTTGGCATCAGCAACTCATATATTGCATTGACTACTTGGATCACAGCAGCCCTCACAGTAGATTTGTCCATTCCAAATTGATTCCCGACTGACCGGTAGCTGTCTGGCTTTGCAATCTTCCACAGGGCTATTGCCACTTGCTTCTCAACTGTAAGGGCTGCTCTCATCTTGGTATTCTGGTGCTTCAGGGCAGGGGAGAGCAAGTCACAAAGTTCCATGAAAGTGCCCTTACGTATGCGAAAGTTCCGCAGCCACTGGGAATTGTCCCACACCTGCAACACTATGCAGTCCCACCACTCTGTGCTTGTTCCCGGGCCCAGAATCGGCATTCCACAGCATGAACCTGCCCCATTAACACCATGATGTGCACATTACCGGGGTCCATACTTTGTGAGAAGTCTACATCTCATGACCGCGCTACCGTCACCTCCTTGCCTGGTTTTGCTTTGGCAGGTTCTGGTTCTGCATATACTCCAGGATAATGTGAGTGGTGTTTACAGTGCTCATAATTGCCGCAGTGATCTGAGTGGGCTCCATGATACCAGTGCTATGGCGTCTGGGCTGAGAAAAGGCACAAAACGATTGTGTACTCTGACGGAGGGAGAGGGCATTGACAACATGGCTTACAGGGAATTAAAATCCACAAAGTGGGTGGCTTTGCATCAAGGAGAAACACAAACAACTGTCACACAGAATGGTCCCCTCAAAGATTGAATCCTGGGTTTAGCAGACCATTGATTTCATGGAAGGAAGGAGGAAGCAAATGAATACAAAACAAATTAGGTCTATTTCTTGTTTTGATCCACTCCTTCTATCTTTTACATCTTTAGGCTGGCAGTAGAAGGTGCAATTCGACTGCTAGCCATCGTCATCTCCTGGGGTGCTTGCCAGAAGACGTTACAGTAGGACTAATAGCCATTATCATCTCCTGGGTGCTTGGCAGAAGACGGGAATGACCTGGCTGAGTCACTCCCATGTCTGCCAGTCGCCCCTGACTGACCTCACCGAGGTCAGCTAAAAGAGGACCCAGGAGTATGACGACAATGCTTACCAGTCATAATGCACCATCTGCTGCCAAAAAGCAATGAGCTGCTGCTGGGTAGAAATGCAGTCTCATGTCTGCCAGCACCCAGGAGACATACAGTAATGGTGAGGTGAGCGGGCTCCATGCTTGCCGTGGTATGGCATTGTCACGGAGTCCCCAGGCGATGCTCTGGAACAGCTCCCCACAAAGCCAGTCAGGACTTTGGGGAGCCTCCTCTCCCTCGGAGCAGACTTGTTCAGGGCAAGAAGCTCACACGTCTTCACCTCCTGGGTCTCTCCTTGGAGCATTCAGCATCCTCTGCCCCTCCGTGTGCTTCCCACAGCGAGCCCACCCAGGCGGGGTCCTGGGGAAGCCACAGGGTTCTGCACCCCCACTTGGCAGTCAGACGTGACTCTTAGCCAGCAAAACAGAGGTTTATTCGATGACAGGAACAGAGTCTAAAACAGAGCTTGTAGATACAGCGAACCAGACCCCTCGGCCGGGTCCATTCTGGGGGGCAGTGAGCCAGACCCCTAGGTCTGCACTTCACTCCTTGTCCCCAGGCAGCTCCAGACTAACTCCCCCTCCAGCCCCTTTCCCGGGCCCGGAGGTCACCTGATCCCTTTGTCTCCAACACCTTCAGCCGGCACCTTTGCAGGGGAGGGGCCCAGGCCATCAGTTGCTAGGAGACAGAGTGCCAGGCATTTATGCTCACTGGCCCTTTGCTCTGCAGCAACCTTATCCCACCACCTAGATACTTAAGAACTGCCTAGGGGACACTGAGGCACCAACACAGTATTCAGAGCAAACATTAAAACAGTCCCAGTTCATCACATCTCTCCCCCCTTCAAGACCGAACTGAGCCAGGTCACTCCAGCCAGTGACCTGGGGAAGTTCGAACCCACCAACGTTCCCATGGATGCCCCAGCATCTCTCCCATTCCTTGGTGTGAGTTACACCAGCCCCTCCCAGTTTTGTGCCCTCTCTTTGCTTCAGCCTGCTTGATGGCACTTGCAGGCTGCAGGTGGGAAGGTTTATGCGGCCTGTACCCTTTTGCCCCCCAATACCCCTGGGGTTTAAACTGGGACAGGGTCTTCTCCCAGCCCCCTGGTCCGTGATTTGGGCTCTCTTGGTTAAGAGCCCCGATCTTGGCCTTGGGCAGCCACTCCCCACCTTGTGGTCCATATACAACACCTCTGCTGTCCCCACCTTACAGTTTCCAGCTTTTACCGTCAGTCTCACCTCCTTGAGGCAGCCCAGCCCCCTCTTCACCTGGGACACCTGTTCCTCCCAGGTCTGGCTAAAGATGCACATGTTATCTGTGTCTGCCAGGGCCAAGTTCTCCATCCCCCTCTGCTTGTCTAGAATCTCCCCAGACCTAGGCATGGGGTCAGCATCGGACACTGTGATGGCTTTAAGCTTCTGATAGCCCCCATAAAACCAGACCATCCTGTCTCCCTTGGGGATCAGCCCCACGGATGAGGCCCATGGGCTGTAAAACGGCTGGATCCCATCTAAAGCCAGCATGTCCTTGACCTCTCTCTCCAGGATCTGGGTTGCTTTCCCAGTGACTCTGAATGGGGAACACCTGATGGGGAGATTGGCTTCCACCTCAGGGAAGAGATCCCCCAAGGGGTCTTTCCCCTTCTCCTCCCAATCCTCCCCTTTCAGGTCCAGGGGTCCCCTCACTCTCCTCTCATCCAGCAGCTTGAGAGGGAAGAACCCTGTGGATTCCTGGGGCACCACCAGCTGCCTCCTGCTTCCCCTCAGTTCTACTTCCCCTTGGGGAGCCCATTCCCGGGACAGGAATCCCTTCTCCCACAGGACTCTGTCCCTGCAGCCTTCCCCAAGGGGGTTTGCAGTGCTGTGGCCAGCAAGTTCCCTCAGCTTCTCCAAGGAGGGATCTCTCTGCAGCTCGGTCTGGGATTCAGCTGCTGGGGCAGGGAGTGGGACCTGTTCCCTCTCACTGGCTGGGCCTGGGGTCACAGCCCCCCTGAGCCTTGTCCCTGGTAGCTCCCTCCCTGCTGTATAATCATTTCCCAGCAGCACGTCTGGACCAGGCAAACCTGGTTGGCAGCTGACCTGCCTTGCCTGGGTGTCCCCCCACTCAGCTGGGGTCTCAGCTCCCCCCGTGCTCAGCGCTGCCCTTGCTGTCCCAGTGGGGGCAGGCAGCGAGCTCTCTGCTCTGGTCCCAGCATCAGAGCCAGCATGAGCCCCCTCTCCGGTGTGCAGGGGGGCGGGGAGCATCTCTCCCTCCCCCTCAGCCCCAGGGGGCTGGTTACAGGTAGGCAGGTATCCTGAGGCCAGCAGCCCCTCCCCACTGCCAGCAAGGTCATTTGCATTTTCACTGACCATTTCCATCCCAGCCAATTGGTTCCCTGGATTTAAATTCAAACCCTCGGCAGTTACAGGAGCAGGGCCTCGATCCTGTCCCAAGGGGAGACAGTCACCCCCTAACAGGGCCTCCCAGCCGATATCCTGGAGATCCCCAATGACCAGCCAGCCCGACCCCTCCTGCGTCTGCACAGGGATCTGGGCCATAGGCAGGGCGAGGGGCTTCACCCCAAGGACCTTCACCCAGGTCCCACAGCCCCTCAGCATCTGCGGCTGCACCACCACATTTCCCTCTGTCCCAGGGCCTCGCCCCTGCAGGTGTGTTTCCCCATTGACCCCTGGGCAGCCCCCTATGTCTCTCCGCTCCACCATCACCAGTCCATGCTGCTGCTGCTTCTCCTGCAGCTTTTCCTCAGCCTCTTGCTCTCTCTCACGGTCCTCTCGCTCTCTTGGGCTCTGCTCCAATCCCATCCGTCTCCGATCCCCTGATGGGGAACCCAATCGTGAAGACCCTTGTCGGGTTGGGGACCAGACTCTCGGGGATGCCTGGCTGCTGCTCCAGCTGCTTCCAGATCCTTTTGTAGCCCCATCTGGGTCAGGAATCTGCTCCTCAGAGCGGTCCTGCTCCTCCAACTGCACGATTAACTGTGCCTTGGTGAACTTCCCCATGCGTAACTCTCTCTTTGTGCACAGGATCACAATGTCCTTCTTAAGGAGCTGGTGATAGGCCATCACCTCACTGTTCCCAATTGGCTCTGGACTCACAGGCCTGTGTGCTCTTGGCTCCCCCATGGTTTCCAGGAAGAACCCCTGGTGTGCCAGCCCTTCTCGTGGTCACCACCTCTTTGCCAGGGTCGAGCTGCAGACTCCTCTGCCCCTGGGACTGCTCCTGCAATCCCCAGGGGAACCCTGCTACTGCAAAATCCTTCTCTCTCCCAGGGTCGAGCAGCAAGCTCCTCCGCCCCTGAGACTGCTCGCTGCAGTCCTCAGGGGGACCCTGTTACTCCAACAGTCCTTCTCGCTGGTCACACACTCCCAGAGGATAACTGCCCCCTGAAACCGTCTCTCTCTGAGCCTTCAGCACGCCTGGTCTTCACTCTCCCTCCTCTGTTTTACTGCTCCCCAGTCACTTACTGCAGGAAGCGCCATCCACGGGGTGCAGCATATCCCACCACTGCCACCAGTTGTCACGGAGTCCCCGGGCGATGCTCTGGAACAGCTCCCCACAAAGCCAGTCAGGACTTTGGGGAGCCTCCTCTCCCTCGGAGCAGACTTGTTCAGGGCAAGAAGCTCACACGTCTTCACCTCCTGGGTCTCTCCTTGGAGCATTCAACATCCTCTGCCCCTCCGTGTGCTTCCCACAGCGAGCCCACCCAGGCGGGGTCCTGGGGAAGCCACAGGGTTCTGCACCCCCACTTGGCAGTCAGACGTGACTCTTAGCCAGCAAAACAGAGGTTTATTCGATGACAGGAACAGAGTCTAAAACAGAGCTTGTAGATACAGCGAACCAGACCCCTCGGCCGGGTCCATTCTGGGGGGCAGTGAGCCAGACCCCTAGGTCTGCACTTCACTCCTTGTCCCCAGGCAGCTCCAGACTAACTCCCCCTCCAGCCCCTTTCCCGGGCCCGGAGGTCACCTGATCCCTTTGTCTCCAACACCTTCAGCCGGCACCTTTGCAGGGGAGGGGCCCAGGCCATCAGTTGCTAGGAGACAGAGTGCCAGGCATTTATGTTCACTGGCCCTTTGCTCTGCAGCAACCTTATCCCACCATCTAGATACTTAAGAACTGCCTAGGGGACACTGAGGCACCAACACAGTGTTCAGAGCAAACATTAAAACAGTCCCAGTTCATCACAGGCATCTGCACAGGTAACCCAGGAAAAAAGGCACAAAATGATTGTCTGCCATTGCTTTTAAGCGGGGGGGCTGATAACATGTACCCAGAATCACCCGTGACACTGTTTTTGCCCCATCAGGCACTGGAATCTCAACCCAGAATTCCAATGAGTTGCGGAGACTGCAGGAACAGTGGGATATCTACCCACAGCTACCCACAGTGCAATGCTCTGGAAGTCGACGCTAGCCTCAGTATTGTTGACACAGTCCACCGACTTAATGCACTTAGAGCATTTTGTGTGGGGACACGCACAATTGACTGTATAAAAACAATTTCTAAAAAACCCACCTCTATAAATTCAACCTAATTTCGTAGCGCAGACATAGTCCTAGTCGCCCTGAATAACCTCACCTTCCCACAGTGATTCCTGCGTCCAGCCCAAAACTTCTGTTACAGATAGAATGGATCTTATAGAAAGAGGCGCTCGCTTGGGTTGAAAGATTCCAAGTACTGGAGAATCCACCATGTCCCTAGGCCAGTTGAATTCATTTAGCCTCACCTTCTAACCATCAGATCTTGTTCTGCCTTTGTCCACTAGGCTATATCTACACACTGTGGTAAGTCGACCTACACTCCGCAACTCCCGCTACATGAATAATGTAGCTGGAGTCAACATACCTTAGGTCAAGTTACTGTGGGGTCTACACTATGGGGGGTCAATAAGATAAAATCTCACATGGACTTACCTTACTGTTCTCATCAGGGGTAGAGTATAGGGGTCAACTGGAAAGCGATCTGCAGTTGATCTGGCAGGTCTTTGCTAGACCCGCTAAATCAACCGTCAATGGATGAATCTCAAAGCATAGATTCTGGCTGTAGTGTAGACCTGCCCTTAGATTTTAGACACCTATCTATTGCCAGAAATCTTCTCTCTGTGTAGGTACTTACAGACTGTGATCAAGTCACTTTTTAACCTTCCCTTGGATAAGCTCTATAACTGGAACTGCTACGTTTCTGACTGTGAGGCAGGTTCCCGGATCTGTAATTGTTCCTGTAGCTATTTCTGAGCACTTTCCAGTGTATCAACATCCTCTCTGACACCAGAACTAGACACAGTATCCAGCAGTGGTCTGACTAACACCACACACAGAGATAATGTCACCTTCTTTCTCCTGGTAAATATTCTCATTCATACGTACAAGGGGTGCATTTGTAACCCACATACTTCCTAGGTGTGGTGCTCTGTCCCCTCTAGTGGGACTAAGACTACTTAGAGATGAATGACTCCACTACGGCTTTAGCTAAGGGTATTTGTACACTATTCACTGGATCTGCGGCTAGTGATCGATCTATTGGGGATCGATGTATCGCGTCTCGTCTAGATACATCAATCCCTGAATGCACTCCCTGTTGACTCCAGAACTCCACCAGGACGAGAGATGGAAGCGGAGTCAACGGGGGAGCGGCAGCTGTCAATTCCGCGCTGCAAGGTAGCAAAGTAAGTCAATCTAAGTCGATCTAACTTCTCATAGCTGAAGTTGTATATCTTAGATCGATTCCCCCCACACACCCCAGTATAGACCAGGCCTAAGAGCTGTGTGGCTTTTAGCTCATACGTTAGGGGCTCATGCATTTAACTGGTCTCAGATTCAATCCCAATGACCAGGGTCTGTTGGTATTACACATTGACCAGCGTAGCTCTGCAAGCCCTTTTCAGAGTCATTGCTTTCCTGGATAGTCTCCCTTCCTGTAACTGTGACCTACAGTCTTTGTTCATAGATATGTAACCTTGCATTTGGCCATGTTGAAATGCATGCATACCTCAGTTTCCCTTACATGCTGTATTGTTACTTATTGAGGGGGAAGGTCTGTTTGCTATCTGGGCAGGCTAAAATAGCTGTGAACAGTGTGTAGCTGTCTGTGGCCCTAGGTCTGATATCAGTGGAGTATCTGAGAAGACAATGGCAAATACAGTCACTGGGCCTTTGATACCTAGCAACCAATGACCATGGATGACCCACATCTTGGCAGGAAGCCAAGAAGAGTTTGCCCCACTGGGGAACAAAGGACTGGGGTGTGTGAGGTGGAAGTTAAGTGTGGGCTGCAGGAAGCAGCTGAGGCACACCTGAACTTGGACAGAGAGGTCAGATGGACAGGGCATTGGGCACTGTGGTGCCCAGGATGGACTATGCTCTAACTTTCTTTTCTCTGTGCTAGCTAAGGACGTTCTATGCTGTGTGTCAGTCAACTAATAAACTCTTCTGCTTACAGTACTGGCTGAGTGTCACTACAAATGCTGACAGAGGAGATGCATTGCTCCCCAAGATTGTACCAGTCTCCTTTAGAGGTCTATCTCAGTGGGACTCACTAAACAGAGTTCTCAGTGGGAAGCAGGGGTACTGAAGGCCCAGGGGTCCAATCTAATGAGGCGGTGAAGCCATGTGGTTTTACCTGGAGGAAAAGTGGGACCCCTAGGGGGTCTGACACACTGAAGGGTCCTCCCAGGGACTATTCTAAAGCTGGGGTCATAGCACTACTCCTATGGATCTGTGACAGCATGTTGTTAGAGTGAACCCACCTTACCGAGTGCTCTCCATCAGTGTGTAGTACTGACCTGTCCCCATCATTATGTACCTCTCCATCAAATTTTGGGTCATCTGCAAATTTTATCAGCCATGATTTTATATTTCTTTCCAGTTCATTGATAAACCTATTGAATAGCATTGGCCCAGAACTGATCTCTGTGGGACTCCACTAGAAACATCCTCATTGGACGATGATTCCCCATTACAGTTACTTTGAGATCTATTAGTTAGCCAGTTTTTAATCCACTTAATGTGGATTACATTGTTTTTGAAAATTTTTTAATCTTAGTTTCATGCAGGACTAAGTCAAACCCCTTTCAGAGACTGAGACCTGGTCTACACTACAGAGTTACATCAGCTTAATTACATCGTGCAGGCCTGTGAAAAATTTCATGTCCTCTGCGATGTATTTAAGCCAAACTAACCCCAGTGTAGACACCACTAGGTTGATGGAAGAATTATTCTGTCACTGTAGCTACCACCTCCCAGAGAGGTGAATTTACTACAACCATAAAAGAACCCCTTCTGTCACTGTAGCAAGTGTTTAAACAACAGTGTTGCTGCTCTAGTGTTTGTAGTGTAGACACATCCTGAGTCTCTTACGTCAGCCCTGTTATCTTTATCAACTTAATGTGTTGTCTTCTCAATGAATGATAGCGAGTAGATTTCACAAGACTCACCCCAGTTCCTGACAGGCAGATCACAGAAACCTCAATCACTAATGGCCCCACAGAACAGGTTAGAAAGACATTTCCTGTCTCAATACCAGAAATAGTCCCTAGCCAAGTGCAATTCTCAAGTGATCAGCCTGTCCCGCCCCCATAACCCCTTCCGCACAGAGATGACTCACATGAGAGGTGAATGGCCAATTGTCACTCGGGCTCCAGCAGGCCATTCCGCACTATGCAGCTGATATCTCCATTGTCTTCCCTTTCTGTGACAGTGACGTGACTCACAACATTATACAGGTTCTCCCTGTCCTGAGTCACATTGGTCATAATCTCCAGGTTCTGCCAGGTTCTGCCAGTTCTTTCCAACCCACTGGAGTTCGGGTTTGAGGAACCAGCCTGCAGATCTACAGGCCAGCCCAATTCCCGTCAATGAACACTGGAGCCACTGCTGCAGGCAGAGACAGAGAGTGTGTGTATCAGGAAATTATGTCTTTAGTAGCACCATATGATTCCCCACCTAACCTGGGTATAGTGGGACTGTGACTGGAAAGCTCCATTCCCATATGTGCAAAGCCTCTCACAGGACACAAAGGAGTTCACAGGTGAGTGAGGGATTGAACCGAGGGCTCTTAAGCATCAATCCACTTCCCTAGACACAAGATCACCCTTCCTCCCTGCAGGCCCCAGCCCTCCCAATGGCCTGGGTGACAATAACCAATATGGTACCTCCCTGGCAGGCCAATGACCCTGGGCTTTTTTGCTCAAAGAGGAGAAGAGCCTGGACAGGACTGGGAAATATGGAAAATGTGAGAGACACAAGCTGGGAAATCTGCCACAGGAGATCTAATGTACCTCACAGAAGGTCCCATCCCTGGGTCCCACCCCCTGTTGTTTCTGGGCTAGATACTGGCTCTGCTTTCCTGGCCCAAATCTCAGGGCAGCCACGGCAGAATTAGACTCATCTCCCAGCCCTGTAGGGGATATTGATGGAGCCAGACGCTGTGGGACTAGAGAGCAACCGGCTGCAACTCAGAAGAGGAAAGAGACAGAAGAGTTGATGCAGTGAGCAGCAGCTCCTGCTCAGTGACTCTCTGCACACTCAGTCTAGCTGCTCCATGCAGCTGTGGAGTGAGGGAACCGCAGAATGAGCCGATAGAGCCCGGAGCATCTGCAGAGTCTCCTGTGCAGAAGCCTCTTCCCCACCGAGAAGTAAACTCTGCCTAGCCTGATCTGAGCTAGCCGCCCAGCAGGGTGGGGATGCATCACACGCTGTGATGTGGGATTGAAGAATCCGCTCACACAATGTTATTTTTGTCCTCAAACATTAACCTGCCTCATTCTCTCTCTCGTCCTCCAGTTAATCTGTTCTCATAAGGTTTCCAGGGCAGTTTATTTTCAGTCATACATTTAAAGGCCAGAAGAGACCAATGTGATCATTTAGTCAGAGCATCTGCACAGCCCAGGATTGAGAGCCTCCCGCAGGGATCCCTGAACTGAGCTCCTAACTTCTGGTTGAGCTAGAGCCTGTCTTGTAGAAAGAGACATCCCCTCTCGGTTTAAAGACTCCAAGCCGGTTCACATTTCTGAACACTCAGATGGCTGTGGCTGATCAGTGAAAGAGGGGACCAGGAGAAGGGAGATGCTGGACTGGGACAGAACAACTGGAGATGGGTCCTGAGGTTTAGCTCCAGATGTGGGTCCTAATCTGACCTTCCCCAGAGTTGAGGGTATGGACTTCAGGTTCTGGTTTGGGCCTATTATAGAGACAGCCCCAAAGTCTGGTATGGGGACTCTCCTTCTGAGACCAAAATCATGATAGATACCAGATACAATGATCCAGAGTCTGACTGACGAGGGGAAGAAGATGCTTGTTCTGGGGTGGTTGAGCCACTTAAAGGTGAATGGGGAAGAGGGACCAGATGGAGCTGTTGATCTTGGCAGAGATTTCAGAAAGTTCAGTGGAGTGTGCAGATGTGGTGTGTACCCACGGCCTGCCATTGACAGACTGACTGGGCAGCTAGGCAAGGCCACTGACAATCCTAGGTTACACCGTAACAAAGGACACTGAGAAGTTTAACACTCCAGTTAAGAATACAACCCACAGCAGATTGTCAGGGCAGGAATTGTGCTGTATGAAACCTACCTGTACAGCACCAGCCTACCAATGGTACTGAAGAAACAACACATTCATAATGATGCCTGCACCAGGCCCAGTTGAGAATTGTACATCAAGACCTTTCGCAACAGAAAATTAGATGTTGACTGAATGATTTTTTAAATTTTTCTTATTTATTTATTTATTTGTGGAAGTCTGTGCTTTCTCTGAATAGTTTTGATTTTTCATTGGAAAACGAAAACCCCCAAAATATTTTGGCTTTTGGGAGTTTTCAACAGAAAAAGTTCAGTTTCCATTTGCCAAAACCAAATATTTCCCTCACAATTTTCACATTTTCAATTTTTTGATGAAAAGTTCAATGAAATTTTCCACAGGGGAAAAAAAATCCATGTTCTGCCCTGCTCCAGAGTGCACCATTCTTAAGCCCTCACTGGTTGCAGGTGGAATCTGTCAATGTTCTGTTCTGCCCTGTGCACACATGACTCCCTGGGATGTCCTAGAGGTCAAGGCACATTAGTCTGAAGGCCTCTGTGATGAGTGTGGGACTGTGGGTGCAGGCTTTGCTGGAGCTCTAGGCATAACTAAAAGTATGAAGCAAAGGCTGTGAACTGAAGTAGGGCTGGTCTTGGGAGAACTGGTATTGGGTATTGGCTAACCCAGTAAGATCATTCCTGATGAGAGGATGGTACAGGGACACACAGAGTTCTCAAGTAACACCATTAATACAGGCTTAAGGGATGGTACAGGAACACACTGACTGCTCCCAAGGATAAAGAGGAGATGACAAGATAATTAGTGTATCTGTGTATCTGCAGTGTACCTGTTGCTCCTATAGGGCACTAGGACTGTGCTTTGTCAACAACAAATCTGGCCGAGCACCTTTGCCACTGAATCGAGCCTGGGGTCTTTCTTTGTAGTAACATCGAGATTTGCTGAATCAACACACTGCGCTGTCTGCTAGTGCAGCTGACATTGGAGCTCTGAGAACTGCAACACTAGCAGCATTACCAATGCTGCAGCACCAGCAACACTTAGCAACACAAACAGTTGGTAATCATACAATCAAAGAAATGTCAGACTGGAAGGGACCTGAAGAAGTCATCAAGTCCAGCCCCCTGCACTGAGGCAGGATCAAGTAAACCTAGACCATCATTGACAGCGGGTTTGTCCAACCTGTTATTAATAACCTCTGATGATAGAGATTCTACAACCTCCCTTGGACTCCTCTTCCAGAGCTTAATTACCTGTATCCAGGACCGGCGCTAGGATTTTGAGCGCCCTAGGCAGACCGCAATTTCACCGCCCCCCACGCTGGTCCCGGCTCCGGTGGAGCTGCCGCAGTGGTGCCTGCGGGCGGTCCACCGGAGCCACCTGAGCAGCCAACCATCTGCAGGCACCACTACGGCAGCTCCACGGGAGCTGCCTGCAGCCCCCTCCAGTGGCGCCCTGACCCAGGGAAACCCCGGGCTGCCGGCTGCGGAGGCGGCACCCTGACCCAGGGTTAGAGCACCTCCGTGGCAGCCAGCAGCCCGGGGTTTCCCTGGCCCAGGGGATCCCTTGGACTGCTCGGCTGCGGCGGCGGCTCGCTGACCCCTGGGGCGGGGGGCGCCCTGGGCTGCCGGGCAGCGGCGGCGGTGCACTGACCCCAGTGGCTCCCTGACCCTGGGGGGGGGCGCCCTGGGCTGCCCGAATGCGGCGGCGGCACCCTGGCCCGGGGGACACCTTGGGCTGCCGGGGTGCGGAGGCGGCGCCCTGACCCGGGGGACACCTTGGGCTGCCGGCTGCAGGCAGCTGCTGCCGCCGGCAGCTCAGCCCCTCCAGCAGCAGCAGCTGCAAACATTTAAAAAAATTTTGGGGGGAGCCACTTTTTGGTGCCCCCAAATCTTGGCACCCTAGGTAACCGCCTAGTTCGCCTAAATGGTTGCACCGGCCCTGCCTGTATCATTAGAAAGGTTTTCCTACTATAGGACCTAAACCTCTTTTGCTGCAGTTTAAGGCCATTGCTGCTTGTACTGTCTTCTTAAATCAGCTCTTAACATATCTGGAAATGGTTATTAGGTTCTTCCTTAGTCTGTTTTTCTCAAGGCTAAACAAGCCCCATTTTTTTAACCTAATATCATAATTCAGTATTTCTAAACCTTTGATCACTTTTGTTGCTCTCCTCTGGATTCTCTCTAATTTGTTCACATCTTTCCTTAAGTGTGACACCCAGAATTGCACACAAGCCTCCAGCTCAGACCTCACCACTTCCGAGGAGAGCAGGGCAATGACCTCCCATGTTTTACATACAGCACTTCCGTTAGTATGCCCCAGAATGAAATAAGCCTTTTTTGTGACAGCATCACACTGTTGACTCACATTCAATCTCTGATCCACCGTGATGCTCTTGGTACCCTTTGAACCCAAGCATGCAGAGCACAACAAACTGGCAATCCAGCACTTTAACCACTTAATCACTTTATCAGCCAAAAGGGCCCCTTTCCACCAGCTGTCCCTTGGTCAGTCAAGGCCAGGCACCCAAGCCAGGGTAGAGCAGACATAGAAGGTGAAGCCTGCAAGCAGACCAGTGCTGTAGAGGCTTCATGTTTGATTTTCATTATTGTAAGCAAGGTTTGAGTCCTACCTCATGTAGGAACAGCTGCAGCATGCAATTTGTGGGGAGTTTTTATTCTTCTTTTCGTAACCGTATGGCTTAGCTGGGTGAAGAGGTGTGGAAAAGTGACCCAGCGGCTGCCTTCACAAAAAGAAGTGACAGCCCACAACAGATTAGTAGTCTAGGAACCAGGGCCAGCTCCAGCTTTTTCGCTGCCCCAAGCGACGAAGAAAAAAAGAAAAAAAAAAGAAAAACCAGATTGAGCTGCCACCGAATTGCCGCCAAAGAGTGAAGCAGAGTGATTGAGCTGCCACTGAAGTACCGGCAGACCCAGACTTGCCGCCCCCAACAACGGATGGACATGCCGCCCCTTTCTATTGGCTGCCCCAGGCATCTGCTTCCTTCGCTGGTGCCTGGAGCTGGTAATCACTCAGCCATCATGCACAATGTGATCATGGGTTTGATATGCCTGCAGACCAGCTTATATTTCCTTCTCTACACTCACTTGGGTGCATGGTCTCATTTGATGAAATAACAGCTCATATGAAAGATGTCACACTGGGTAAAGAGGTGGCTGAGGAACTAAAGGCTGAGCCTTTGTATTAGGCATGGGTGGGTTTGAATCTCACTTTTGTTACTAGCCAGCCTTTCCTTTGGCAGTGGTGGCCACTGGCTCTTTCCTCTTCAGGCCCTCGCTACCCCAGCATCCCTTACCACAAAAATAAAATTTGCTGTATTCGTCTAGGTCCCCTGTAGCTAGAAAGCGTGTCTCTTTTACCAGCAGAAATTGGTCCAACAGAAGGTTTGACCTCACTCGCCTTGTCTGTCTAAAAAGAACCATGCAAACCCAATAAACTGGGGCCCCTAGCAGTCCTGGGCCAGCTGGACTCCAGGCCTGCTCACAAAGGTGGGAATTTTGCATGATGCCTCTCCAGCGCTGGCACCTCAGCAGGCAAAGCCCATCTCTTCCACATGTTCACTCAGGAGTCTGACCGCAGCAGAGCAATGCTGGCGTAACCCCTGTGTTTGCATTTCAGAGTGTGGTGAGGTCACTAGGGGAGCAAACAGTCAGGGGCTACATGGGTTCTTTGCTTTGTAGGCTAGATACTTGCCATAGAGTAGAGGGGGCTAGGGAAAGTCCATTCGAAAAAGGGATCTGACAATGTCCAGTCAGAAACACTGACCAGACACCCAATGTCCAGTTGCCGCCTGCTGAGACACCAGAACAGTTGGGGTCAAGCAGGTGGTCTGGCAGTCAGAGGTATGTGAGGACCGCAGCATCGGCGATAGCAGCAGTGCCGAGGATGGGCAGTGAGGGCACACCTAGGAGCAGCCCAGGCTCCACCACTCTCCCTCCTCCTACTACTGCTCTTGCCCTGTGGCCCCTAGGCAGTGCCCCTGTCACATCGCTGCCAGCTCCCGCCTTACACAGGAGAGGAAAGAGGCATTATGTGTTCATGGGGTCAAGTCCATCTGCTCTGTGTACATGTCAGGGTACCCACAGCTTTCACACACCCGTGCCTATTGCCTCAGCAGTAAATGACAAATTTCACCTTGCCAGGAATTCTGGGACAGCTGAGAACTGGACTGGCTGCTTAGCATCCGCTCAGAGTGGTTGTGCCAGAGGAGCTTTATCACAAAATCTCCATCACAGCTGGCTCTGATCGCCCTTGATTGCAGTTTCACCCAACGGCCAAAGATAGAATGGGCCATGAGGACGTAACCCCTTGCACCCCTACAGCTGGTCTCACACATAGATTTGGCACATGCATAATTGGCACAAGCACTTCTGGTCAAACCTTCCAAAATGACCAGTGATTTTGGGAGCCCAGCTTGGGCACCTTGAGGGGTGACAG
Organism: Aldabrachelys gigantea; assembly: GCA_026122505.1. Classification (NCBI taxonomy): domain Eukaryota; kingdom Metazoa; phylum Chordata; order Testudines; family Testudinidae; genus Aldabrachelys; species Aldabrachelys gigantea. Next base: position 14,844,987 of record CM047489.1, on the reverse strand, counting down.
ACTGTAATGAGCCCCCACCTGCTGGATATCAGGCCCTTTAAAGTGTCTTAATTGGGCCCCCAAAAATCACTAATCATTTTTGAAAATCTTGGTATCTGTGCTTAACAATGTGATAAATCAAGCACAGTATTCAAAAATAATATTGTATCTATCTACCCACATATACATCCTCTGTCTATCTCCATACATATCCATCAATCAGTCTATCTATTGATCTCTCTCTCTATCACAGGCTCTGTGCAACTGACTCCTATCAAGCCTCTGTTAAAGCCCTAGCCTAGAGAGGAGCCCTGGTCATTTCTTTCCGGTGTAGAACTGTCTCTCTCCCTCTTTCAGGGTCTGTGTGAGTGAAGCAGCTGCAGGATCTGTGCAGCAGAAGGAACTAAGTCTGCAGATGCTCTTGCTTCATGTATCAGCTGTATTGGAAGCTCTGACTGGGGATGCAGGGATTGAGTTCCCCTTCTTCACATCCCGCTCTGTGCTGTTCATGATCCCGTCATCAATCTTCCCTTCACCCACACATGGTGGAGACTTTCCCTGTTCCTGCTCCTCCAGCCAGTCTGGGTTGGGGTCACTCCAAGTGAAAGCTCTGGAGCCATTTCTCTGTCACAGGAGAACTGACTCTCTTACACAGTTGCCTGATCTCAAGGCCAGTGAGGTCAGTGGAGTCTTTCCATTGACATCAAGGAGCTTTGCATCAGGCCCTTTCTGGGCAGCATTGTCTGAGCTACAAGCAGGGCCCAGCTGCCATCCAAGGGTGCCAGCAGCTCAGCCTGACCCACAGCCCTAGGAGTCACTCTGGGCTAGAGCCACCAAACTGCTGTGATCTAAAAATGACAATTTTAAAAGTGAGAGTTTTTGTCAAACATTTTCATTTTTTACCACAGTTTACATTTTTACCAATTAAAATTTTAAATTGTTTTGGGGATTTTGTAAATACAAAACTGGAAAATTAAAAGAAAAAAGAAAAACTACATTTAAATAACCAATTTTTTCAGAGAATTTTTAAAAAGTTTCCAGGTTTTGGATTTCCCCTCCCTCCATTTTTATCATTTTGCCACCATGAGATGGGAAAAAATGAGGAAAAAATATTTTTCACAAAAGGTTTGAAACAGTAATTTTAAAACCTTTGCAATATATACTTACCCTTTTCCATACTGGGGTTTTCTGGGCACTGCTTAGGTAGCCTTAAACTGGGCTCCTCTGATCCTCACCTGAGCATCTGAGCTCCCCCAAACATCCCCTGTCCAGCTGCTCTGCAGAGCTGACTCTATCCCAGGGGTGAAATGTGCCCAGCCACCATCCCAGAACAATCCACTCCTGCATCAATTATTCTGCAAAGATGTTCTGCCTTGTACTCCTGATGGATTTCCCTTGAGGTCCTCAACTGTTTGGCTTCCCGCAGAGGTGTTAATGTCTGTTCACAAGATTTTCTTTCTGTAAGTGGAGGAATGGTCCTGTTATTGTGAGGAACTTCCCTGGCTTATACACCACCCGGTGGAACTGACCACCAAAAGGATCTGAGTCTGTGCTCCCACTCCCTTTACCTGGCAGCCTGCATGACCTCGAGGACTCCCCTTCTACTCTCCAGTGTGGCAGAGTCCTTGTAACCCAACAAGGCTGGGCTCAGGATTCCTGGGGGGCTCCTGCCCAGGCCCTGGCTGTGATGCAGGGTCAGAAACTTGCTCTGACGGTGGCCACACGCCCCCAGGTTGTAGGTGACAGGACCCTTCTTCCCAGCGTCAGCCCCACCTTTGGGGTTATGATTCGCCCGCAAGTCTGGCCTGCAAGGCCTCTTGACTGGTGGTGTCTCCCTGAGCTAGACCCTCTGCCCAATGGTCCCTTTCACTCTCACCACCTCACCCAGCTCTGGACTGCTCCAGCTCCAGCCCCAGCTCCAGCTTCAGCGCTGCTGCTGCTCTACCTCTTCTGGCCTCTCTGGCTCTGATTGATGAGCTCTCCTGCCAGCACAGGTCTGCTCCCTGGGCTGCTTCTCTGGATCTCTCTAGCTCTTCCAGTGCAGTTCTGCTCCCAGTTCAGCTCGGGCACCTGCTCTCTCCTTAGCTTGGTGCCTCGGCCCCACTCTGGCCCAGGCAGTTCCAGCTCTCATGGAGGATGGGACCCCTGGCCTCCAGACTCCCTTATTAGCCTGCCTGCCCTGTCAATCAGGCTGACCTGGAGGGTTGCCCTGTAGAACTGTCAGTCTCAGGTTCCTGAATTCCCATTGACCCTTCCCCTTGGTACTGGGTCCTTCCCAACCAAATCCCACCCCCACACCCCGCTAAGTTTTAGTAAGGGGCCAACAGTCCCTTACATTTCTATCTTATATGTTTCTTTGGTTTTTTGTCTTGGTTCCCCCACTTGCTTAGTTACACTGATTCCAGCTCCTCTAATGCCCAGAGGTCACTTCTGGATGCTCTTTATCCACTGCCTTGTGTTCTTCCCCATCTGGCAGTCGGGGGTGACTCAAGAAAGAACCAGGATAGGGGGAAGGGATCTGGTGCCGGTCTCTCAGGAGGGACAGCAGACTTCTCAGCAGCTCAGAATGAGGATTGGGGGCAGTCAGGGCAGAAGTGGCTAGAGGTGGGTGTGGATCACAGGGCAGGTGGAGACTAAGCAGGTGGGAAAGGCAGTGCAGTCCCATGGTAAGGTGTTCTCTGCGGGGAGGCACAGGGGAATTCATCCCTGTGCACCAGTACCCCATTTATATCTTAAGTCCAGAGGGTGAGTTTCCCCCTAAAGGAGTTGGGTCCCTCTCACCAGGGACAAGAGACCAGGGTGGAGGCAAAAGGTTCAGGCTCATCCAACATCCCAGGCCCCCAAATCACCCCGTGACATTTCATACTGGCCAAGCTGTACCTTCAGCCGGGGGCTGTCTCGGTCCCCAGGAAGCGAGATAGGTCGGGAGGCGTTTCCTCAGTGATATGTTCAGACTCAAATAAGCAAACCAGGCCCCTTCAAGCCTCAATCTTGAAGCCCTAAATAGAAACGCTGTGGCCGGAGCATGGAAGGGGGGCGGCACGAGGCAGGAAATGGGGAGCGGTGACAACTATCAGCCCCAAGGAGGAGACAGAGCAAGTCAGAGAGAGTCTGCAGTGTCTCTGCTGCCTGAGCCTTAGAGACCCTGGAGGCCTGGGAGCAAGTACAGGGGCTGGCTGGAGCATCTAACCCAGGGGAACAGAGTGGAGCAGATCAGATCAGAGCAGAGACAGAGAGAGAGACTGGAGCTTCCCTTCTGCTTAAGTCAGACAGATCAGTGGGGACACGTGTGAGCAGGGAAAAAGGGCAGATTGTCTCCTCCCGACCGTGTCAGCAGCAGAAGCCACTGGGCTGTTTCCATCCTAATCAGTTCCCCCTACTACCTCGATGATCCTGTCTCTGTGCCTTTTGCTTCCCAGTGAGTATGCAGGAATCCTGCATTAATTCACAGCAGGTTGGGAGGAAACAGAACCAAGAGCAGCCCCTGGCCCAGACTGTTGGCAAATCCTCTTTAATGGGAAAGAAATGGGAACCAGTGTAAACACTGAGTATGAGAGCTACTGGGCCACATCCCCAGCTGGTGTAAATCAGTGTAGCTCCACTGGAGTCAATGCCTGTTTATGCCAGCTGAGGATCTGGCCCTCTAGAGAGCTGAAGGGAAGGGCAGTCCCAGCTCAGCCAAGGTCTGTGTGTGCGGGGAACCTGCCATGCCCCAGATCTAACGTCCTGCCTGGTTTGCTTGTTCTTCAAAACACAAATCAGGATTTTTTTTTCTTATTAAAGGCAGTTTTTGTCCCTGACGAGGAACCTCAGAAAAGGGGGAGATTTTATCTCCAGCACTAACCGCACATCACCTTTCTGTTCCCAGCACTGAGTCCCAGCAGCCACGAGATCTGCTCAGCTCCTGGTGAGTCCATCTGTCTGTCCCCAGTCTACCCTCAGCATTTATCCCTCTGTCTCCAGGGAATCAAGCCACTGTCCTTCGGGCTGCGCCCTGCTCAGTGCAGTATCAGCAGCAATGGCACAGGAAGGCAGATGGGACTGTGTGGGATCCAGCAGGTTGAGCAGGTCCCCCAGTCGACCCCTCCCTGTTCTGCTGCCTCTCAGCTCTGCTCTGACCAGAGGCCAGTGTGACACATGGGTCAGAGAGTCACGTCCATAGCCCATCCCACCCCCAGGGCACTGGTCCTGGGAAGCAGAGAACACCCTGACTCTGACCCCAAGGAATTCATCTTCTCATGGCACCAGCTCCCAAGTCCTTGTGGCTTCAGCTCTCTCCCCTGGAGCTCACCCCCTACAGGGACTCAGCCTGCACCTCATCCTTAAATGTCAGCAGCTCCACTAGAAAGCAGCATTATCAGAAAGGACCATTAGGTCACCCAGGCTCAGCTCCCGTATAACCTGGGCCAGGGAGCCACACCCAGCAACCCTGCATGCCGCCCTGCGGGGACTGGTGAAGCCGTTTTTTGCTGGCTGCCTGGGAAAGACAGCAGATGTGGGCACCCCTGGGCCACGGTAGGTGGCGGGCACCTATTGACCTGCCCAGCAGCAGAAACAATTCCCCGGCAAGTTCAGAGCTGGATCCCATGGCTCTAGTTATTCACGGGAAATGGGAGATCCTCTCCCTTCCACTGCTCCAGGATCTTCCAATAGCCTGGGCCTGGAATTGTTGCTGGTGACTCCTCTGCCAGCTGAGGGCTGGGGGCAGGAGAGGCACAAGGACAGGGAGGATGGTAGAGCAGATGCTGGAGGGGTTAGGCTCTGGACACAGCTCCTTGGCTGTCAGCGGGTGAGCAACATGGCCCTAGACAGCCCCCAGTGGCCAGTGGTCTCCCTTGCTAAGGGGTCACCTCTCTCCCAGCTGTACTGCCCCAACTGGGTCAGCAGGGTGCCCACATCAGGACTCCTTGTTCTAGAAGAGTGCACAGCACCAGACAATGGGACCCCAGCTCAGCTGAACCTCTGGCTCTTCGGCAACCCAGATGATCCTGGGTAATGGAACTCCTGAGCACCAGAGAGAGCTTGTCCCAACCATCTGCCTAGCTGGGCTGGAATAGGAGCCTCCATCTGAGACATGGCATAGACCAACCCACCATTTACCTCATGCCCTTCCAGCACTGGGCACCACCAACACCCCACTGACAGCACTGACCCATTCCCCTTCCCAGGTGCTCTCCATGGCCCCTCCCTCTACCTGAACCAGACTTCTGCCCAGCCGGGGGACTCTGTGAGGCTCCAGTGCTCTGTTAACTCCAAGTTCCTGGCCACCCGTATTGTCTTCTGCAAGGACAGGGCGGAGATTTCATCCCAGAAGAGCTTATTGCGGAAACTCACCTATGGCTATGACCTTGTGGTGTCCGGGGCCAGCTCTGGGAATTACTCCTGTGGATATGAGATCAGGGACAGCGACAACCGGGTGAGCAGATTCCAGCTTAGCCCTGCCCAGCACCTTAGCCTCACTGGTAAGGGATGTGTGTGTGTGTCTCAGCTCAGCCCTGCCCAACAATTCAGCATCACACAAAATGGGGACTTGAATGGCAGAGCGAGAACGACAATTAAATAATAAACCCCTGAAAATCCAAATGCCGAAATTCATGAAAATCTGTAATGAAAAGTTTCCAACAAAACCTCTCTGGTCAAAATTTGATACAAGGAACTCCACCCCCAGTTTTCACCATCTCAGCTCAGATGGCCCAACCCAGACAGGCTGGGGACGGGGACATAATAGAAATGTCGGGCTGCAAAGGACCTCAAGTTGTCATCAAGTCCAGACCCCTGCACTGAGGCTGGACCAAATAAACCTGGACCATCCCTAATAGGAGTTTGTCCAATCTGTTTTCAAAAAGCTTCAATGACAGGGATTCCACAACCTCCCTTGGAAGCCTATTCCAGAGCTCAATTTAGAAATTTTTTCCTACTATCTGACCTAATCCTCCCTTGCTGCAGATTAAGCCCATTACTTCTCGTCCTACCTTCAGTGGGCACTGAGAACCATTGATCCCCATCCTCTTTATAACGGCCCTGAACCTATTTGGAGACTGTTATCGGGTCCCCCCTCAGGCTTCTTTTCTCAAGACTAAACATGCCCAGTGCCTTTAACCTCTCCTCCTAGGTCAGGTGCTCTAAACCTTTCATCATTTTTGTTGTTCTTCTCTGGACTCTGTCCACTTTGTCCACAATTTGTCCACTTTTCCTAAAGTGTCCCACCCGGAACTGGACCCTGTACTCCAGCTGAGGCCTCACCAGTGCTGGGCAGAGCGGGACAATGACCTCCCGTGTCTAACATACAACGTCAGCCCTTTTGACAACTACCTCGCACTGCTGACTCAGATTCAGTCTGTGACCCACTCTAACTCCAGACCCCTTTCAGCAGCATGGCCACCAGCCAGGTATTGCCCATGGAGTAGCTGTGTTAGGGCAGCGTATGGGCCTGGCGTGGGGCCATGCTCTGCTCTGATCTCTTGTGTATTTATTGCCTAGGTGATGACTCCAGCAGCGGCGGTGTCGGGGGTTCCCCCCCACAAGGTAAATGCTTCTGAAGCTTTTCTTTATTTTGGGGACACTATTTAGGTAATGATGGGTCCTGAGCTGGGCAACCCCCAGTCTTAGTGTGATCACCGCAACAGTGGATGTAGAGGAGACACACAACGAAACAACAGGGTCCAACGCAGCACTCTATCTCCCTCCAGCTCTCCCAGGCTTTAACCAGCATTACTGAGCTGGGCTGCATCTTTGCAGAGCAGGAAAATGGCTCTGTCAATGGGGGAATGCCAAACCCTTCTGATGGGCGGGAGTTTCATCTGGAGTTCACTGCCCTCCTCTGCTAAACCATCAGTTAGTAAATTATTTCCTCCCTCTGCATTCACTGTGTTTGTTGTTGTTCTGGCGGGAGGCACCAGACACATCATCACACCTGGGCTCACAAGTTCTTTCTCTCTGTATTATTAGTTATTTACACTCTGTGCTCCAGTCCTGGAACAGAGGTGTCACAAACAGCATTTGGGCAAACCCCTCTTTCAGGAATCTCAGCCCAGCCCACAACAGTGCCCAGTTCTTAGGAAGCACCGGTGTCCCAGAAATGACTTTAGCAGAGTCCAAAACTGGCTGTTTGCCCCAGCTACCCCCAAGTGTCTGCATCAACAAACCAACACCCAAACAGTACGCCTTCAAAGGCTGTGTGCAGAGTTTGCATGGCAAGGAAAAGATGGTTTCAGACTTTGTATAACAGTGTCACCTAATCACTCTTGTCAGAGCAATACTAATTTTATCTGTGCCTCAAGAGCTCCTGGGAACACAGAATTTCTGTCCTGAATCAGGATGAAAAGCCAATATTTCAGATTTTGCAAGGAACAGAAATTCAGCAACATTTTGATTCCGAAAGACTGAAGAGCCTGGTCGAAAGGTTTTGATTTTGAAGAAACAGCATTTTCTGATGGAAAACTCTTCCACTGGGAATTTGTAGACCAGCTCTGCACACATCTCTGCATGCTGTACAGATCTCTGGCCCTCACTCAGGAAAGCTCTCCAACATATGCTCCAGTCCAACCCTATCCAGGCCAGCACCTATGTATGTGCTTAACTTTAGGCACCTGCTACAGTCCCATTGCTGGAACTAAAATAGCTATTTGAAGTTAAGTTTGTACTTGGGTGCTGCCCTAAATCGTGATGCTTCCCTGAAGCAGGGCAGTTGCCATACAAATGTTTCCTGCCTTGAGGAGCTCACCCTTAGAGCTGGGGGGAAATCCAGGGTTATTGCCACAAAAAATTGTGAAGAAAACTATTTCATTCAAAACTTGTTATGGAAAATGTCAGTGTTTTGATGAAAAAATATTCATGAAACACAACAAAAAATTTTCATTTGGCCTCATTTTGGTTTGACAATTTCCTTTTTGGAGGGTTTTCAGAACCAAAATGAGACACAACTGTCAGTTAGAAACAGAGAGAGTTTCACTTTGTTTAGTTTCAAAGCTAATGGACATTTTCCTACCATTTCTGGATTTTGAAAACCAAAATGAGACAAAACTGTCAATTCAAAGCAAAACAAAATGTTGCCTTTCATTTCAAAATTATTTTTGTGGAAAGACTAAGAAGGTCCTTGCATGCAGATTGTTTGGGAGAAAGATTTTGATTTCGGTTAAACTGTGTTTAGAATAAAAAAAAAGTTTGACAAAAAAATATGTGGAAAAACTTCAATGAACTTTACTCACAAAGAACAGCCAATTACATTGTCTGGCAGATAAACACAGCGTGAGCTCCACAAGTATGTTCATGAGGACATTAGGGGTCACTTTCCAAGGGACTCGGCCAGCTCCAGCCAGTAAGGACTTGCCGGTGGCTGCTTGGAGAGGCCATTCACATCAAGGTTCTTTCCTAGGGCCGGATCTAAAGCCCCTGTTGGGAATTACAATCCCTGCCATCCTGGTTCTGACTGTGGTGCTGTATCTGCTGGAAAAGAAAGGTGGGTATGAGAGTGAGGCCAAACCATGCTATCGAATGTAAACAGATATAGCAGAGATGACCTGTTAGATCCCCTGTCCCCAGTGTGTCTGGGATGGGGGGAGAGAGATGATCAAAGACAAAGTGAAATGAATCATTCATTTTTGGGAGGCTGGCTGGGGAGAAAGATCAAAGGGATGATGAAAGGGATTATCATTGTGATTATTTGTATTACAGTAGCACCCTGGAGCCCCAGTCAGATCTCAGAGCTCCACTGTGCTAGATGCTGTATGTGACGGGTTGGGTCACAGAAACCCCCTTGATAGCTGCCACTTGATGTGCTGAGACTACCTCTAAGACCATTTTCCCTGCCAGCTTGGGACTTCAGAGCCCTGCCTGGTTGTGCCAGACATGCTAGCTTGCGACAAACACAGACCCAGGTCTGAACCACATCCCCTAAAAGCTGCAGGCTTAACTGAGAACAGCTTAAGTGTTCCTGTCTCCAGCACTCAGATACCCAACTCCCAATGGGATCCAAACCCCAAATAAATCCGTTGTATAAATTGTTTGCCCTCTATAACACTGATAGAGAGAGATGCACAGATGTCCCCCCCCCCCGGGTATTAATACATACTCTGGTTAATAAGTAAAAAGTGATTTTATTAAATACAAAAAGGATTTAAATGGTTCCAAGTAATAACAAACAGAACAAAGTGAATTACCAAGCAAAATAAAATAAAACATGCAAGTCTAAGCCTAATACAGTAAGAAAACTGAATACAGATAAAATCTCACCCTCAGAGATGTTTCAATAAATTTCTTTCACGGACTGAATGCCTTCCTAGTCTGGGCCCAGTCCTTCCCTGATACAGTTCTTGTTCCAGCTCAGGTGGTAGCTAGGGGATTTCTCATGACTGCAGCCACTTTTGTTCTCTTCCACCCACTTATATATCTTTTGCACAAGGTGAGAATCCTTTGTCCCTCTGGTTCCCACCTCCTCCTTCTCAATGGAAAGACACCAGGTTAAAGATGAATTCCAGTTCAGGTGACATGATCACATGTCACTGCAAGACTTCATTACCCACTTGCCAGCACACACATATACAGGAAGACTTACAGGTAAAACAGAGCCATTTGCAGTCAATTGTCCTGGTTAATGGGAGTCATCCAGATTCCAAACCACCATTAATGGCCCAACCTTTGCATAATTACAATAGGACCTCAGAGTTACATTTCATATTTCTAGTTTCAGATACAAGAATGATACACACATACAAATAGGATGACCACACTCAGTAGATTGCAAGCTTTGTAATGATACCTTACAAGAGACCTTTTGCATAAAGCATATTCCAGTTACATTATATTCACACTCATTAGCATATTTTCATAAAATCATATAGAGTGCAACATCGCACTGTACATTATCTATTAGATATATTACTGTAGTGCCCTGAAGCCCCAATCAGGGATCAGGACTCCACTGCGCGAGCTGCTGCACAGATCAGTAATGAAGGGGACAGTCCCTGCTCAGCCAGGGGAGTGTGTACGGCTGGAATATCAACACACAGATCACTAAGGCTGCAGTTCAGGAAGGCATCCCCTAGTCAGGAAAGGCCCTTATGCCAGTGCCCGTGTGTAAGTGCTTTCCTGACTGAGGCCCTAACAACTCTGGAAATAGATCTCTGGACACAGCTCTGCCCTGCCAACCTTTCCTAACACAGCGTCCCCAGCCCCAAGCTTTCACAGCACTCGAGTCACCCCAGCAATCCCGAGATTGGCTTAAATCTCATGGGATTTCCAACAAGTCACCAGTGCGGGGTCTTTGTATTTGCCTGGGGGATTTGATCTTTGTGGGCCTTGGGTCACATTTTCAGGCCTTTCTCCCCAAATTTGATGGTTATAATATTACCTTTTTATTTTTAATGAAAGCCGAAATTCTCACTGAACCCCCGACCCTCAGACTGGGGGCTTTATGTAGAACATCAAATGCCATGAGACTGATTCTTAAGTCGTCAGACTTGGCCACACCCCTCCCAGGGGCAGTCAGTGGGGCTGGTGGAGGAGAACGCTGGGCTGGGCCATGGGGATGGGGCTCCATGTCAATACGATGATGAAATTGGGCCATGTCACTCATTTTCCGTCTCTCTCTCTCTCTCCTCCCACGAGGAAACATGGCCACATCTCTGATCACATTGTCTCACTGCTTCCAGTTGTGTCTCTACCAAGGGAACAAAGGTAAGAGGAGATTATTCCCTCTCCCATCTCATTTTCTTTCTGAGTCCCTTCTCTCTGCCTTACAGAAAGGCCTGCAGCTGCGTAGCTCAGCTCTCCTGATACAGGGATGTCAGTCTGTTCTGGAGGAATTTTTAAAAAGGCCAGGGAAGGATGGATTCCCTGGTCGGGATGGGATCTGGGGATTAGGAGGAGACACTTTAAGGAAAGGGTTTGCCAAAGTGGCGTGTTCCCATCGAATTCACTGGCAGCAGAGTGAGCGTGTTTGCAAATCACCCTGAGGTGTTTGAAAGAATGAAAGTGACCCCATTTTACACTCAGGAGGTATCGGGGCTACTTGTCCACAAAGCAGCATCAACCAACCCAGCCTGTTCCCCAGAACTGGGTCTGTTCTTCTGGGATGGGACTAGGAGTGGCCAGGACTGCTTGGAACCAAGGGTCTCCAGTCCATCTAACTGCAGTGGGTAACATGAAGTGGTAACTCCATTGGCTAGGACTGCCTGGGCAGTATGGGAACCCCCATTTGGGGAGTGTAGCGGGGTGGTTACCCTACTCCTGCCCAGAAGGAGTTAAAAGCAGCCCTGGGCAGGGCTGTGGCTGGGGGAAAGCAGCTAGTAAGCTGATTGGGGAAGCAGCAACAGCTGGGCCATGCCCCAATCAAGCCGCAACTGGCCCTATAAGAGGGCTGGGGCCAGAGGCCAGACACTCTCTCTCTAGCCTTTGGAGAGGGAGGGACCAGGCTGCCTGTGGAGCTGAGGAAGGTACTGAGGGTGGAGCAGTGCTGGTGAAGGGTTGGGGAGCTCCAGCCTAGTAGAAACCCAGGCTGCAGGCCGAAAGAAGGGCCCACTAGAGGGTATTAGGGCTACAGAGGGGCAGCTCTGCTATAGGTAGAAGTGGCAGGTCCAAACTCCCCTTGCCTAGCATGAGTGGCTTTTACACTGCAGTCTGCCCCAGTGAGCAGGGGCTAGATTGTGACTGGCAGTAGCCCGTGACTGAGGCAAGGTGGAGATAGAGGGTTGGGGGTTCCCCTGGGTGGGGAGACCCTGAGACTGAGGGGGGTATTGCCAGGGGGCAGCACTCCAAGGACAAGGGACACGGGGGCTAGGGGCAGTGGGACACCGACCTGCAGAGGGTGCTCCAGAGCTGGAAAAAGAACTGATTCCCAGGACACCAGTAGGAGGTGTCGCAGGGGTGAGTCCCGCACCGCGACAAGGAGACTATCCCCAGTCCCACACTTATGCCCAAGGCCACACCCCTTTCCTGCCCCACCAGGGGCCTACAGCCCCCTGCAATGGCCAGAGGATCCCTGCCTCAGCTGCCCTGAGTCCAAGCCCACTGGTTTTCCCAGGCCATCAGCTGACTCGCCCGGGCTGCCAGCTGGCTGGCCTGCCTGCCCTAGCCCCAACTCCAGACGGCTTCTGGGGAAAGACTGAGCGAGGGTGGAAAGAAGAGCAGCATGGGCAGGGCCATGGGGGAAGAGCAGGATGTGGAAAAGGGGCCTTGGAGCAAAGCGTGGGCGGGGCCATGCCTGGCTGTTTGGGGAGGCTTTGCCTCCCCTGGCCTATGATACCCACCACCCACGTGCAGCTGGTTTACTGCCAGACAAGACGTGTCCACACATGGACTTGCCCCAAAACACCCTCACTGGGTTCACTCACAGCATTTGTGAATTTGGTGCAGGTCTGTGGGGGGAGAAGGGGTGACCAAGGTGCTGCCCCCACACACATGTGCTGGGAAGAACTGGGCAGCAGGGACGCCTATAGGGATTCAGAGTGCGCTGTACGTGTGAATAATACACAGGGCAGATGGGGAGCTTCCCAGCACTCCTGGCTCTCTGTCTGCCCACGACCCCACACAGACCCTGCAAGGACCCTGCAGAAAGTCTCTAAGAGTCATTATCCATTGCTCTGCAGCCAGCACCTGCCACTTAGGGCTCCCCTCAACTACTGCTGCCTTCCCCTTCTGTCCCTTCTGCAGCCTGTTGGGCTTGCTGCAGCCCTTCTGAGGGCCATTGGGCCTGTATGTTCACTCTAAGCCCTGTTGGTGGGGCAGAGAGAGCCAGGTGGAAGACCAAGGAGTCCATGGGGTGACCAGCTGCACACAGAGGGAAAGGTGCATGGGGAGACTAGAGGTAGTTTCCAGGCTCTGGCGGTGTCCTGCCCAGCCTGGGTTCCCAGTGCAGCAACTATGCCAGTAAAACTGGTGGTGGAAGAGGGAACATGACACACAGACCCTCAGTGCTGAGAGCCCCCACCCCGACTCCCAGCTGTGTATGTTCCCTGCCTGCCTCCTGAGCCCCCCATATGCAGGGCTCTGTAGCTGCCTCTCCCCAAAGATTCCTTCCCTTCCTGCTCCTCCAGTATGACCATGCAGCCCCCCCCCCCCCCCAGACACCTTCACCCTGCCCTCCTGGGTCATGAAAGCTGGTTAGCAGACTGGGCCAGAAAGGGGGCTCTGAAGTTGCGTTTCCACATTATGCAAAGACTTTGAAGTTGAGCCTTAAGGATGAACATTCAGCCTTTCTACATTGTGAGCAGCCCTGGGCCAAAAATCCATTTTTATTTGGGTGAAAAAATTTCAAATAAAAAATTTTCTTCAAAACTATTCACAGAAAATGTGGGGTATCAAAGTGAAACAAAACAAAATGTCTTATCAAAAGAGATTTTTTTTCACTACGAATTTAATTAAATCAAACAATTTTGGCCAAACATTTGACTTTGGTTAAGATATTGTTCATAAAAAATTCCTGTTGAAAAATGACATCCGGTTTTAACTTTGTGAAAATGACCGTGTTCTCTTCAACTTCTATCCTAAATTGTCATGGATTTTCGGTCCCCCCCGAATCTTAACTCCATGCTCGCCTAGTGGTTTGTTGGTTTCTTGGCCATTTTGCTGAAGTAGAACAGGATGTTCAAATCTCATCTTTATTAGACTCTCCCTCCATAAATGGTGATGTCGCTACCTTCCCTGATTATCTAGAAGTAGAGTTTGCTGCCTTTCCACTGAGTGTGAGCTGAATGGAGATGTAAGTTCCTAGTAGGAAAATCAGCCACGGGAAGAAATCTACTCACAGATGGATCTCTGAAAACAGACTCAGTATCACCAAGGTGACACAGAGAGAGCACACAGCATCACTGATACCCCCTGTCCTTATTTCTCCCCACAGGGAACAAGTCCAGCCTGACACCAGCAACTCTGCTGAAGATCATATTGAATGTAAGAGCTTTTGGAGAGTATTGGGGTCACCGGGGTCACCTGCATATGAGGGAGAAATGCGGGGCTGGGAGTAAGTGTTAATTGGTGGGGAATGGACAGATCCCACTGTCTGGCCAAGAGTCACAACAAATTGCCTGTAATCAAAGTGAATGAGGAGAAAAAGCTCTTCTGTTCCCAGGTCTTGTCCACCTGAGTTCCTGAGGTTCCTTGGTCTCATCCTTTGCCTGTAATCCCCAGTCCTGCATTACCATAGTTTAGAGGATTGAGGCAAAGTATTACCACTTCCCTTCCTTCATGGAAAGGTCACATCCCCGGGAAAACTCTCATTGAAAAATGTTCCACCCCTTCACTGGGAGCTGGGTGCAAGAGTGCCTCATAGGCATAGTTTAGGTGCTTCATGCTCCTGGTCTCTTCTTTGAGCTGGGCTCTCTGGCTCTCCCACCTTCTCCCCTCTTGGTGATGGAAGTAGTACATCATGGGAGTCCCTAGTTGCAGTGAATCACGGGAGATGAAGCCTAGTCAGCCAGTCCAGCCTGTAGAGGAGAATATGAGCATGAGGCACTCATTTTTTGAATAAAATCTTGACATTTTCTGCCAAGAGCCACCTCTGTTTGTGACAAAATAGCTCTGTGGAAACCCAGATAGACAGTTTCCACTGAACACGTTCCAAAGCCATATTAAATCCTTCTCCTACGGTATCCCCTAGCGATCTTGATCAGGATCAGGTTCCATTGTGCTCAGTGTTGCCCATGGGGGAGCCCTGCCCTGGGTGGGGGAGAGGTAGGAGCTGGGGCGGGGTTATAATTCATGTTCAGCGAGGTGCCTTCCCTTAAGGGCATTTACAGCCACATGACAATGTGTAACTGTCATTCTCTCCCCAGATGCCTCCGTGAATTGGCTGGGAAGCTCCAGGGTGAGTCACAGCTTTTATTAACGACAAAGTGTAGTGATAGAAAAGAGTGATTTGTTTGCCTGTTCCAGCTCGGCAGTGACCCCTGGGCTTGGGACTTGGATTTACCCAGGATTCAGGTTGTGTCTGTTACCCCGGTGTCACTGCTGGTGTCCCAGATCTCCACCGAGGAGCAGGTAGCTGTTTCCCATAAGTGCTGATGGCCTGGCCAGTCAGGCCCTGTCCTTCACAGACACAAAGACACACATTCAGGCAAGAGGAAAACAGTCTTCCCAAACTCTGCACCACAGTGATAGGAGAGAAACCTCCACGCCCTGAAAATCTATCCGGCTAAAGAGAAGCTTCCCCTACTAGCCTCTGCAGTCAGACAAATAACCAAGACAGAGATTTCAAGGTTAAAAGTCCCCATTAAAACTCCTGGGAACTGGACATTCCAATCCCATGGGAGGTGGGGTTGAAAACCTCCTTTGAAATGTTACCTGAATGGGAATTGGCTCTTGTGAGACAGATCCTATTAGTAACTTACCAGAACCACTTGCTGATAACCCTCCCCACCACAGCCCTACAAAGGGGAAGGAAGACAGGCAAGGGGTGAAATCCTGGGAGTTTCCCATTGACTTCAGTGGGGCAGGATATTCCCCAATGGGTTCGCATGCAATGTATCATAGACTATTAGGGTTGGAAGGGACCTCAGAAGGTCATCTAGTCCAACCTGCTGCTCAATGTAGGACCAATCCCCAGATTTTTACCCCGGTTCCCCAGATGGCCCCTGCAAGGATTGAACTCACAATGCTGGGTTTAGCTGGTCAATGCTCAAACCACTGAGCTATCCCTCCCCCTTGATGTAGATGTCAGTGGGGTGTGCACAGTCTCACACTGCTAACAGTGGCTGTGCAGTGGTGCACACATCATGGGTATCATGTTAGTGGCAAGGAAAGCTGCTAACACAGAACTTCCTTCCACCAATTGCTTCCTTGTGATACTTATTTGTCCATACTCTGGCTGATATTGTCAATGAACAATAACCTTGAATTTTTATTTCTCCTCCTCTAACGATCCATGGGAGGAGTTTGGGTCACAGAAGTTCTATCCTATTTATTTATTATGATGATGATGATGATGTAACATTTTATTGAGCGTTTAAAGCAGTGTCACAAAGAAAGGTGTGCTCTGCTATCATGGATGCATAGCTGGTCTCCTCAGAGTTAAGATTGAAGTTAGCATCCCATTATGAGTCTGTATTTTACACACACACACATCTATTCCAGTGGATATGAAATTTGATAACCATGTCTCATCACTGTGTAGAAGTTGTCCTGAAAATCTGGGGCAAAGAACTCATGTGATCTCAGAGAGATGGAGTCTCATTCACTTTCTGGAGATTTTGCTAGTATTGCTTTGGTTTTTCTTATACTAACAAACACCAATTTATCCCTTAAAGCTTTTAGTAAATAACTGTAGAACAGGGTATTACTTATAGAGATATTTATGATTCGTGAATTCAGAGGCTGGTTTAACCCCATCAGAATTATATACATAGGTTCCCATTTGACCATGATGGTCCCTTCTGACTTTAAAGTCTGAGTCTATAATAACACCCCATCGCAGGGAGAACCTGGCACTACCTGGATGGGTCAACTGGCATGGAGAGAGGGAGAAGGGCTCTCTGCCCAGCTGGCATGTGTCAGGGCAAAGCCCAGCTGTCTGGGGAGAAGAAAAGGGCCAGACCAAGAATGGGGAGGGGGAAATCTGAGCTGGCTGCCTCACAGGTGCTAACGTAGGAAGTGGGGTCAGTGATGTTTCCCAGCCTAGATGCCCATTAGAAGAGCTCCTGATGTGTGTACAGCAGTGCTGTCAGACAGACATTTTCTGGGTTCATTTCTCTGGCTTTAGGCTGGGTTAGCAGAAAAGTAACATTAATGTGGTTTATCTTAAAGCATCCACAGCCCAAGAGAGAAGAGACACCAATATACGTGACCATCGGTCTGCAGCGGGACAGATGTCATTAATGCTCCACTTGCTGAAATGCAGCCCTCGTCAGTGCGCAGTCACATCACAGAACCTTGGCAACTGTAGGGGCCGTGCAGCAAGGAAGTGGGGAACTTCTCTGGGGCCATAGCAGGACAATGCATAGTGCCCAAAGTGCTGTAGGACACTGAAATATTCTTAGGGCAAATGTTGCCTGTTTTCCTTATGGAAAAAAAAAGTTTCTTCTGAATAAAATGGGAGGAAAAGACCCAAACTCTGTATTCCTACCCTCTGACACTTTATATTGACAGCTCAGCTCCCAAGTCCTCTCAGCTCTGTTTAGAAATTCCATTGCCAACCCAAAGTGTACAAAAATCATGAGGCAGCTCCCCCAAAATCCAAAGATTTCTTCAAAAAAAATCTCATGAATTCTTAAATTATGCATTTTGCTTACTTCTATTTGACTTCTGGTGTTTGACTTTTTGGAGGTCAGGTTTTCCAGGTGTTCTTCACAACCAGGAGGGATAGAAACTTACTGATTTCAACAAAACCCAAGATACTCGCATAATCGCAGTACATCAGCAGTTGGACTTTAAGAAAAACAGGGAATATTATGAGATGTGCTGTGAAACAATGAGAACTGACAACAGCATCAGGGTCACCTTTGAATTTGAAGGTCTGTTTAATGTCATGCAGGTTTGTAGGGATGTGACGAAATATAAACAACAAACAAAAAGTATTAGTCACAAGCTATGGCTTTGTGAAACTATTTGTTAGCCTCCTCCAGAAAGTGCAGCC
Source organism: Aldabrachelys gigantea (assembly GCA_026122505.1). Lineage (NCBI taxonomy): Eukaryota > Metazoa > Chordata > Testudines > Testudinidae > Aldabrachelys > Aldabrachelys gigantea. Next base: position 14,827,445 of record CM047489.1, on the reverse strand, counting down.
ATGTGGAGGCAAGAGAACATCATGTCAGTATTTGGCTTTGGTGTATGGTTTTGAGCTGATATTTGGCAGGAATTCTAGATTGATGTCCAGTTTTTAAATACTTTTTAGATGCCATATATTGACCTAAATTGGTACTCTTGGGATTCTAATTATAGAAGCAAGGATGTATTCAAATGTGGGACGTATCTGTGATTGGATCTTTCTGCTGGAAGAATACATCGAAAATATATCAAAAAGGGAAAAAAGTCACTAAAACATCTATTTTTCAACAGCATACCATAAACTTTCCAGAACTACAAATTGTACAATCTATATACCAAACAGTTCATCACTGACTAAAGATTTTAACCCAAGTTTTGTTTCATTAAAACTCACTCAAAACACACAATATTAACCACTCTTTCTACTGTCAAAGCATGAATGTCTTTAACACAACCCTAACTATGGTATAACTATCGCTGCACCCTAATCCAGACAGATTCCAGCCTCTAGTTATGTTTTGCTTCTATGCCCAATGGTGTAAGTTCAGTGCACTGACAAGACATGAGACTTCCCACTGTATAGGGTGGGAAGAAGGAATTTGGGGCTAAGACCCAGGGCTTGGTGGGTTTCTGGGTTCCATTCCCAGCTATGCCACTGACTCAGTGTGAGCTTTGGTAAGTCCGCTCCTGCCCCTCTAAAGCCAGGACAAATAACATTTCTGTGCTTCACAAAGGCATTAACAACCAGCACAAATCTAAACTCAGACATGGAAATGAGAACAAACCAGTGTATGCACGGACCCAATGTCTGACCCTACAATAACAAAGCAGCATATGCAACACCCAAAAGACAACCACAAACTAAACAAGCCAATGTACAGAAGAAATAACATTATTGCAACACCAAAAAAATTAAAACAGCACTGACACCCCAAATTGGACACAGTCCAGTGTCAAGGAGAGGGTGGGACAACAACTTCACCTACCACACTCTTGTTAATACTTCCCAGAATGACTGTAGCATTTTTTGTGACTGCATCACATTGTTGACTCACATTCAATTTGGGATCCACTGTGATGCTCTTGGTACCCCTTGAACCCAGGCACTCAGAGCACAACAGATTGGAAATCCAGCACGCTAATCACTTGGTCACTTTATCAGCCAAAAGGGCCCCTTTCCACCAGCTGTGCCTTGGTCAGCCAGGGCCAGGTCCCCAAAGCAAGGCAGAGAAGACATAGCAGAGAAAGTCTGCAAAAAGACCAGTGATGAAGAGGTTTTGTGCTTGATTCTCATTATTTTAAACTGGGTTTGAGTCCTACCTGGTGTAGGAAGTGCTGTGGCACCCAATTTGTGGGTCTTCTTTTGGTGATCTTACAGCTTTGTTGAGTGAAGGGGTGCAGAAGAGTGACCCAGCAGCTGCCTCCACAAAAAGTGACAGCCCACAACCAACAGGGACAGCAGCACACAATAGATTAGTAGTCTAGGACCTTATCCACTCAGCGATCTTGCATGCTATGGCTATGGGCTTAGTAAGCCTGCAGACCAGCCCTGTGTTTCCTTCTCTACATTCACTTGGATGCCCAGTCTCAGCTGAAAAAATGATTGCTCACAGGACAGATGCTCCAGTAGCTAAGATGGTGGCTGAGGAGCTAAAGGCTGATCCTTTGTATTAGACATGGGTGAGTCTGAATCCCACCTCTGTTGATAGCCAGCCTTTCCTCTGGCAGTGGTGGCCACTGCTCTTTCCTCTTCAGGCCTTCGCTACTCCAGCATCCCTTACCAGAAAAATAAAAATAGTTATAGCTGTGTAGGTCTCAGGATAGCACAGTCGTGTAGCTGAAAAGTGTCTCTCTCACCAGCAGAAGTTGGTCCAACAGAAGGTTTGACCTCACCAGCCTTGTCTGTTTGATAAAAAACAGAAACACCCAACAAACCTGTGCCCCCCCAGTCTCTGGGTCAGCTGGACTCCAGGCCGGCTCACAAAGGGGAGAATTTTGCCTAGTGTCTCTCCAGCGCTGGTGCCTCAGCAGGCAGAGCCCATCTCTTCCCCACGCTTACTCGGGCATCTGGCCGCGGCTGAGCAATGCCAGCGTAACACCCATGTTTGCATTTCAGGGTGCGGTGACGTGACTGGGGGATCAAACAGTCAGGGGCTATGTGGCCCTTTGCTCTGTGGGCTGGAGACTTGCTGGAGCCTGGTGGGGCCCTGCTGGGACGGGCCGAACCCTCCAGCCCTGAGTGCGGCAAGCTCGGGGGATGGGCCGGAGCCACCTGCAGTGATTTGGGAAACTATTATGGGGGGAGGGTCCTGGCGAGCAGAGTCAGTGATGGGACCGTCAAGGGGGGGAACAGCCAACTGCCACCTGCGGGGGATGGGGGGAGCCCAACTGTCACCTGAGGGAGGATCTCAATAGCTGGGGGAGGGGTCAGGAAAAGCCCTCAGATAAGAGGGGTCTGTGGGATGGAGGGCGGGGATGGGGGTTGGGCAGAGGGAAGGGAAGGGAAGGTAAAAATGAGGAGGGGGAGGAGAAGGGAAGGGGGGAAATGGGGGAAGGAGAACAGAGGATGGAAATAGGATGAGGGGAGTGGAGATTAGCAAGATAGAAGCAGTGTATGTGTGGGGGCAAGCCCAGACAGGGCCCAGGGGAGCTGCCTTTTTTTGTCCCTGCAGACCCAGGGGTCTTCCATGAATGCAAGAGCATAATAAGCTTAGCGCCCTCTCTCCACCTGGTTACTTTCTGTAATGCCAATCTGCTTACAAGTTTTGATGGACAGGTCTGGGTTCTTCTGGATCCCACCACCCACTCAGCAGTGTGTATCTTCTTTATTTTTTCCTATTAATTTATTTGGCGGTTCCTCCACCCTCCCTCGCTCCTTCCCTCCAATCACAGGGTAACCCCCACTTACTTGCCAGATACACCTCTACCCTGATATAACGCTGTCCTCAGGAGCCAAAAAATCTTACAGCTTTATAGGTGAAACAGCATTATATCGAACTTGCTTGATCCACCAGAGTGCACAGGCCCACCCCCTCGGAGCACTGTTTTACAGCGTTATATCCAAATTCGTGTTATACTGGGTCGTGTTATATCAGGGTAGAGGTGTAGTTGGAGACTTCCAAGAAATAACACAAATACATACAATATATTCAACACAATAATTATATTAAACAGAAGACAAATACACATAACAGGGTAAAACACTATTTTTAGGATCACCAATGCTCATGCTGATTATACCCATGACTTTCCCCAGTCACAGAACCTGATGTAGCAAACGTAAGATTAGTGTCCCGTTGGTATGCATGCTTTGTTGGGGCTCTTGATGACCTATGAACACACAATTCTTTTCTGCAGTGCGTCTGACAAAGTGGGTATTCACTCACGAAAGCTTATGCTCCAATATGTCTGTTAGTGTATAAGGTGCCACAGGACTCTTTGTTGCTTTTTACAGATCCAGACTAACACGGCTATCCCTCTGATATTTTCTGCAGCGGTTTAGCAGTGTGGCTACACCCCAATGGACTCACAAGTGGGAGAAGGTGGTAAATCCCTCCACAGGTTTAATATGCAGCAGGTTATAAAATCTCCAAACCCTCACTCCCTGGCTTGAGGACACAGTTCAGGGAGTAGGGTGTCCTCAAAACAAATTCCCTAACTGACTGACTAAAAGATGACTCGGTCACTGCAGAGAGGCTGATTTCTGCTGGCAGGGATCCTCTTCAGGCAAGAGTCAGGCTGCTTTGGTCCCAATATTTCCCCTAACCAAATAGGGGTGCAGGGCTCAAGGTGCAGGTTACACAACTATACTAACATCCAAACTGTAGTCTCCTAGCCCAGCATCCAGACACATACAGGCAGCAGCTCTGAACTAGCAGCCAGAGCAGAGCTGACCATGTGGTGACTGGTCTCACCTTGGGAGCTGGGGGGTGAACTCAACCTGCCTGGGGAAGTTTCCCAGCAAAACTCTACAAACTGGTGTAACCCCTCTGCCCCTCTGAGTTGGCAGCAACAAGGGCCAGGTTCAGAATCCAGGGGTTCTGTTTCAATAACACAATGTGAAACCGGCTTGAGCCCCCACCCAATGACCTGGGACAATTACATACCACCCCCCAGGTGCCTCTAGGAGGCAATACTTCCCCTCTCACAAGCACGGAGTCTGGGTATAGCAAAATCCTTTTAATAAAGGAGAGAAACAATGTGGCATTATGCTGGGGAAACACCACAAACAGGATTCATAACACAAACCATGAACAAAAGACCCACCCCCAAGTAAGTTTTGCACTATCTTTGTCTCTCAGGATCTTAAGTCCAACCACCCAAAAGATCACCCCAAAGTCCCAAAAGTCTCCTGAATCCAGCAACCCAAAAATCATTCAAAAGTCCAACAATCCAAAAGTCTCTGTCCCTGGTCAGTGCAGTCCCAGACTTCAAAAGTTTATCTGCAGAGTTTTAGCCCCCCAGCTTGGGTGGAAATGGAGCGATGAGGAAGTGCACAGGGTGTTAAGGGGCACCTTACATGGTCTGAGTCTGACTGCCCCATCTCTCCATGAGGTTCTGCTGCAGCTTTCACCACAAACGGCTCCGCTCTACCAACTACTTCCATCCACCAGCTGTCCATGAGCCACTCCAGCTGCCTCCGCAAACTGCTTAGCTCCATACCACTCACTGTTCCATGAGTCATGCCAACCAACGCACAAACTGCTCTGTTCTGCCAGCCACTTAGCAATAGATCTTCAGACTCTCCCACTAGTTAACACAACACTCAATGAGCTCAGCTCAGCAGTTTTAGCTCTTCAATGATTTCAGCACTTAGTGATGTCTGCTTCTAGTAGGGGAGCCCCAGTGCTGGTACACCACTGGCCCAAAGTGAATTCAGCACAGCAGCCTGTAAATAGACTCTTAAAGAACACAAAAGTAGCTCTGCTATGCCACCACCATTACACATACCTATCCCCAACCTCTCTCAATTCACTGGGCTTTGGAACCCATGTCCCTTGTCTAGTGAGTGCTACTTAGTTGATGGCGAGTCCCTCTGTCATAAAATAGTTCCACTGGCCTTGATTCACATAATCAGCGTAACTACACTTAATTCTTCCTACCCCAATAACAGAGAAACTGGGGATCTCACAGCAGCCAAAGTGACCATTTGGGCAGCTGTGGGCTCATGCTAGGCAGGGTGGGTGTGCCTATGCAAACAAGACCAGTCCCTGAAGTTCTTTCCCACACTTGCCACAATTCACCACCAGATGTCAGGGTAGAGCTCATCCTGACTCTGTTTACACTGGGAATCATCAGTGGAGAAGGACAAGCCAAGCTGAGGGATCTTGCTTTCAGGTCCCTAGAAGCCAGTTTTCAGGGGGAACAGCATGCAGGCCTGGGACTTACCAGCTCCCCACACAACCAGTCCTGCCTTTGCCCTGGCTGGCTCCTGACTGACTCAAAAATGGCTTCTCTCCTTTCCTGAACACCCTGGGAGGGGCTTCTCACTCCCTATTGGTTGCCAGGCAGAGTCTGAGTTTGCCTTGGCTCCCCCTCCCTCCCAGGGACAGTGTGCCTCTCCCTGAGCTGCCGGCAGACAGAGCCCCAGGAATCTAGGTAATCTCCTTGGGGGTTACATAAGAGCTCCTGTCTTTCCCAGCTTCTCCCATAATAGGGCAGGGATCTGCTGATGGGGGCAGCTGTGGCAGGAGATCCCTCATGTCACATGGGATCTGCTGGGACCCTCCAAGTGACTGAGGCCAAGGGAAGCCTCTGGAAGCCTTGTGGCATAGCACCCCCTCATACCTCACACTGTCTTCAGAGGTATGACCTCCCACCTGGAGGCTACAGGGCACATCTCGGAGCCAAGTGATCACTTGAGGGTCAGTCTCTGGGGAGTTTCATTCATTTCCGACGGGTGTGTTTTGAAGATGCCAGTGGTGGGTTTACAAGCTTCTGCAATGTCACTGCATCTGTGTGTTATTGCAGGTCACTTGCAGGTAGATCTGGGCAAATAATTGATGTTTTGGTCTGGCAAGAAACTGAAAAATCAGAGCAGGTATTTGAGACAGTTCGAGATGTGTTTCAAATTTGTTAGTAAATTGGAAACATCTGTTTCAGGTTGTTGAAAATATTTCATTCAGGGCAGCTTCTGAAAAGTGCCTTCCCCTCCCAACCTTTGCCCTGGGTTGTGGGAGACCCACTTTGGAGGATTTTGAACTCAGCATGTAAAAAAGATGTGAACAAATTAGAGAAAATGCAAAGAACAACAAAACTGATCAAATCTTTAGAAAACTTGACTTATGAAGGAAGGTTAAAAAAACCTGGCATGTTAAGGCTTGAGAAAAAAAGACCGAAGGGGAACCTGGTAACCATCTTCAAATCTGTTAAGGACTATTATAGAGAAGATGGTGATCAATTGTTCTCAGTGCCCTCTAAACGTAGGGCAAGAGGTAATGCGCTTCATCTGCAGCAAGGGAGGTTTAAGCTCCATAGTAGGAAAAACTTTCTAATGATCAGGGCAGTTAAGCTCTGGAATAGGCTTCCAAGGGGAGATGGAGGAATCCCCTCATCAGAGATTATTAAGAACACGTAGGACAAACCCCCCAACAGGGATGGTCTAGGTTTACTTGATCCTGAATAAGTGCAGGGGGCTGGACTTGATGACTTCTTCATATCCCTTCCACCCTGACATTTCTATGATTGTACGATTACCAACTGTAGTTTGTGTTGCTAAGTGCTGCTGGTGCTGCAGCATTGGTAATGCTGCTAGTATTGCAGTTCTCAGAGCTCTGACGTCAGCTGCACTAGCAGACAGTGCAGTGTGTTGATACAGAAAACCTCAATGTTACTACAAAGAAAGATCCCATGCTCGATTCAGTGGCAAGGGTGCTCGGCCAGATTTGTTGTCGACAAAGCACAGTTCTAGTGCCCTGTAGGAGCTACAGATAAACTACAGATACAGAGATACACTAATTATCTTGTCATCTCCTCTTTATCCTTAGGAGTGGTCAGTGTGTTCCTGTACCATCCCTTAAGTCTGTATTTATGGAGGTACTTGAGAACTCTGTGTGTCCCTGCACCATCCTCTCATACCAGGAATGAGCTTACTCGGTTAGCCAATACCCAGTGTGTTACTATTCTCCCAAGATCAGCTCTACTTCAGTTCACAACCTTTGCTTCATACTTTCAGGGCTGGTCTACACTGGGGGGGGGGAATCGATCTAAGATACACAACTTCAGCTATGTGAATAGCGTAGCTGAAGTCGAAGTATCTCAGATCAATTTACTTCAGGTCCTCACGGCACGGGATCGACGTCCTCAGCTTCCCCATCGACTCCGCTACTGCCGCTCACTCTGGTGGAGTTCCGGAGTCGACGGGGAGCGAGTTCGGGGATCGATTTATCGCGTCTAGATGAGATGCGATAAATCGATCCCTGATAGATCGAATACTCCCAGCCGATCCGGTGGGTAGTGAAGACGTACCCTTAGTTATGCCTAGAGCTCCAGCAAAGCCTGCACCCCACAGTCCCACACTCGTCACAGAGGCCTTCAGGCTAATGTACATTAACCTCTAGGACATCCCAGGGAGTCGTGTGGACACAGGGCAGAACAGAACATTGACAGATTCCACCTGCAACCAGTGAGGGCTTAAGAATGGTGCACTCTGGAGCAGGGCAGAACATGGATTTTTTTCCCCCTGTGGAAAATTTCATCGAACTTTTCATTAAAAAATTGAAAATGTGAAAATTGGGAGGGAAATATTTGGTTTTGACAAATGGAAACTGAAATTTTTCTGTTGAAAACTTCCAAAAGCCAAAATATTTGGGGACTTTTCATTTTCCAGTGAAAAATCAAAACTCTTCAGAGAAAGCACAGACTTCCACAAATAAATTAATAAGAAAAATTTTGAAAATCATTCTGTTAAAATCTAATTTTCTGTTGCGAAAGGTCTTGATGTACAATTCTCAGCTGGGCCTGGTGCAGGTGTCGTTACGAATGTATTGTTTCTTCAGTACCATTGGTGGGCTGGTGCTGTACAGGTAGGTTTCATACAGCACAATCCCTGCCCTGACAATCTGCTGTGAGTTATATTCTTAACTGGAGTGTTAAACTTCCCAGTGTCCTTTGTTATGGTGTAACCTAGGATTGTCAGTGGCCTTGCCTAGCTGCCCAGTCAGTCTGTCAATGGCAGGCAGTGGGTACACACCACATCTGCACACTCCACTGAGTTCTCTGAAATCTCTGCCAAGATCAACAGCTCCATCTGGTCTCTCTTCCCCATTCACCATTAGGTGGCTCAGCTACCCCAGATCAAGCATCTTCTTCCCCTCCTCGGTCAGACTTTGGATCATTGTATCTGGTACCTATTGTGCTTTTAGTCTCAGAAAGAGAGTCCCCACACCCACACTTTGGGGCTGTCTCAAACCAGAACCTAAAGTCCACACCCCCAACTCTGAGGAAGGTCAGATTAGGGCTCACACCTGGAGCTAAATCTCATAGCCCATCTCCAGTTGCTCTGTCCCAGTCCAGCATCTCCCTTTCCCCTGGTCCCCTCTTGCACTGATCAGCCACAGCCACCTTAGTGTTTAGAAATGTGAGCCGGCTTGGAGCCTTTAAACCAAGAGGGGACGTCTCTTTCTACCAGACAGGCTCTAGCTCAGCCAGAAGTTAGAAGCTCAAATCAGGGATCCCTGGGGAAGGCTCTCTGGCCTGGGCTGTGCAGATGCACTGACTAGATGGTCCCATTGGTCCCTTCTGGCCTTTAAATAAACTCCCCTGAAAACCTCATGAGAACAGACTGAATGGCGGGGGAGGGCAGGTTAATGTGTGAGGACAAAAATAACATTGTGTGAGCATCTTATTTAATCCCACATCTCAGCATGTGACACACCCTCACCCTGCTGGGCTGCTAGCTCAGGTCAGGCCAGGGAGAGCTAGCTCAGGCTGGGCGTGAGATGATCAGGGTGCTGTCAGCTCGTCCTGTGGTTCCCTCCCTCTGCAGCTGCACAGAGCTGCTGGGCTGTGTGTGCAGATAGTTGAGGAGCAGGAGCCCCCAGCTCACAGCACTGACTATCCTCTCTCTTCCTTCTGAGCAGCAGCCTGTCACTCTGGTCCTGCAGTATCTGGCTCCATTCACATCCCCCATAGGGCTGGAGAGATGGGTCTAATTCTGCCCAGGCTGCCCTGAGGTTTGGGCCAGGAGACGGGAAGCAGGACCTAGCTCAGAAACAAAAGGGGGTGGGACCTTCTGTGAGATAAATTGAACCCCCTGCAGCAGATTTCCCAGCTTGTGTCTCTCATGTTTTCCATATTTTCTAGTCCCATTCAGGCTTTTTTCCTCTTTGGGTGAAAAAGCCCAGGGTCATTGGCTTCCAGGCAGTTAACACTCTGGTTATTGTCATCCAGGTTATTGGGAGGGCTGGGGGCTGCAAGGAGGAAATACAATCTTGTGGCTAGAGCAGTGGACCATGGGCCCTTGGTTCAATCCCTCACTCACCTGTGAACTCTTGTGTGTCCTGGGCTCAGTCACTTGGGCTTGCTCTGTGCCTCAGTTTCCCCATCTGTGAAATGAGGTGAGCTTCAGAAATGTCTGAGGATAAACCCATTAATGATTGTGAAAGGCTCAGATACTCCAGTGACAGGGAATGTACCGGGTGAGCATTCGTGGGAAGGGCTATTTATCCCAGGGCTTCTCCATAAACAGAGAATTTTACAACTATAGCTTTTCTGGCATAACTCCCATGGGGTCAGAGTCTTTGTCAGGTTTATTCACTGATTCTAAGATCAGAAAGGACCACTGCGATCATCTGGTCTGACCTCCTGTCTAACACGGGCCAGAGAACTGCCCCCAAATAATCCCTGTTTGAACTACAGCATCTCTTTAAGAAAAATATCAATGCTTGATTTAAAAATTGCCAGTGATGGGCAAGCCGCCACAGCCTGTGGTAAGTTTTTCCCGTGGTAAATTAGCCTCACTGTTAAAAATGTACACCTTACAGTTTGTATTGCTTTCAAAACAAGATAAAGTAAACCAGAAAAGGGCTTTCTTATACCAGAACATGAATATGCATAGGAACTTATATTGGTGTAACTGGAGAGGTATAATTTACCCCTTAGCTGATACGAGATACTTTCCCATGAAGTACCATAGCGGTAATGACTGTGTGTTTCATGGGCAGGTGCTGGGTCAAGTCCATCTGCTTTGGGAACATGTCAGGGTGCCCACAACTATCACACAGCTGCCTCTATTGCCTCAGAAGGAAATGACAAATGTTCATCCTGAGGGGAATGCTGGGACAGCTGAGAACTGAACTGGCCGCTCAGTGTCCGCGCAGTGTGATTGTGCCAGAGGCGCTTTATCGCAAAATCCCCCTCACTACTCACACCTGTTGCCCTTGATTGCAGTCTCATCCGAGGGCCAGAGCTAGAATGGGCCATGGGAACACAGCCCCGCATACTCTGACATCTGGTTTCAAAGACAGATTCTCCACATGCGTAATTGGCACAAGCACTTCTGGTCATACCGTCCAAAAAGGCCGGTATTTGGGAGCCCAGTGTGAGACAGCTTAAGGAGTGACAGACAGACTGCACTGAGCCCCCACCTGCTGGAAATCAGCCCCTTTAAGGTGGCTTAAATTGGGGCCCCAAATTCACTAATCATTTTAGGAAGTCTTGGTCTCTCTGCTTAACCATGTGATAAATCAAGCATGGTATTTAAAAACATCCCCATATACATGCTCTATGTGTGTGTGTGTCTCTCTCTCTGTCTCCCCATACATAGCCATCTATCTATATGTAACCCTTCTGCCCCTCTAAGTTGGCAGCAACAAGGGCCGGGTTCAGTATCCAGGGGTTCCGTTTCAGTAACACAATGCATAACCGGCTCGAGCCCCCACCCAGTGACCTGGGACACTTACATACCATACCCCCCTGGGCACCTCTAGGAGGCAATACTTCCCCTCTCGCAAGCACGGAGTCTGAGTGTAACAAAATCTTTTTAATAAAGAAAGGAATCAATGCGGCATCCCACTGGAGAAACACCACAAACAGGGTTATAACACAAACCATAAACAAAAAAAACCCCACCCCCCCAGTACGTTTGGCAATGTCCTTTTCCCCTTAGGGTCTTAAGTCCAATCCCCTAAAGTCCAAGAACCCAAAAGTCTCTGGTCAGTACCACCCCAGAGTTCAAGAGTTTATCTGTAGAGTTTTACCCCCACCCCTCGAATCCTGGGTGGAAATGGGGGGGGGGGGAAGTCCACACAGGGTGTTAAGGGGCACCTTACGCAGGCCAGGGCCAACTACTCCACCTCTCCATGAAGTTCTGCTGCAGTCTTCACCACAACCAGCTATGCTGCTCCTCCAGCTGCCCCTGCAAACTGCTTCACTCAGCTCACTGTTCCATGGGCTGCTCCAACTGTTCTACTAGCCATTTAACAATAGATCTTCAGACTCCCCCACTAGTTAACACAGTACTCAGTTCAGCTCTTTCAGTTCTTACTAGGGGAGCCCTGGTGCTCCATTGGTTCAACATGAATTCAGCTCAGCAGTCTCTAGATAGACTCCTAATAGAATCAAAATTAGCTCTACTCTTTAACAGTGGAGGCAGAAGGATGTGCAATTGATGTGCTAAGCCCTCAAAAGGGGCCCATATCATAAGTACACACACCAGTCCCCAACTTTTCTCAATTCATAGGGTTTTGGAAGCTCTGTCCCATGTTTAGCAAGTACCATCCAACTGAGGTTGAGTCATTTCTGTCACAAAGCAGTCCCACAACTCCCCATTCACACAATCAGGGTGACAAACTTTCTTTTTCTCCTGCCCCAATAACAAAGAAATTGGGGATCCCAGAGCTGTTAAAATCACCATCCCAAATTGCTGTGGGTTTATGCTAAGTGTGAGGTGGATACCAACGCAAATCTTTCCACACCCTTTGAAATTCTTGGAATTCTTTCCACACTCCCTACAATCCACCATCAGATGTCAGGGTAGTGCTCTTATCGGTATTACCATATTGGATTAGGGTTAGCGTGGCCGCAAATCGACGGTATTTGCCTCCAGGCTGTATCCCACAGTGCACCAATCTGAACTCGGATGCAGTGGCCAGGTAAACAGGAAAAGCCCCGCGAAATTTTGATTTTCATTTCCTGTTTGCCCAGCGTGGAGCTCTGATCAGCACGGGTGGCAATGCAGTCCCAAATCCAAAAAGAGCTCCAGCATGGACTGTGCGGGAGATACTGGATCTGATCGCTGTATGAGGAAACAAATCTGTTCTGTCAAAGCTCCGTTACAGAAGACGAAATGCCAAAGCGTTTGAAAAAAAAATCTACAGGCTACACAGTACTGCGTGACAAGCATAACGGGAAGCCAGAGACTCAAATGGACGCTCATGGAGGGAGGGAGGGGGTACTGAGGACTCCAGCTATCCCACAGTCCCCAGCAGTCTCTGAAAAGTATTTACATTCTTGGCTGAGATCCCAATGCCTGTAGGTTCAAACACATTGTCCAGCGTGGTTCAGGGAATAGCTCGTCAATTTACTCCCCCCCCACGTGAAAAAAAAGGGAAAGAAATCGTTTCTTGACTTCTTTCAATGTCACCCTATGTCTACTGAATGCTGCTGGTAGACGCGATGTTGCAGCAGTGAAGAGCGGTATCCATTTCTCTCCCCTGTCCAGTAGCAGATAGTGCAGTAGGTCTGGCAGCTGTTCTTGTTATCAACCTGTGAGTACTCCTGGCTGGCTTCAGGTGAGGCTGGCCAGGGGCACCTGGGTGAAAATAGGAATGATTCTTGGTCATTTCCAGTAGATAGTACAGAATGGCTGGTAACTGTCTTCATCATAGCAATTGGGGGGCTGAGCTCCATCAGCCCCTCTCCCTTTCATGTGTAAAGAAAAGATTCTGGACTATCATAGCAGTGGCATGGTAGGCTTCTCTCCCCTGCACCACTTAATGTCCTGCCTGGACTGTCATAGCACCAGAAGACTGCCTCCCTCTCATTTTATCTCACTAACAAGTCACTGTTTCTTATTCCTGCATTCTTTATAACTTCAAGACACAAATGGGGGGGGATACTGCCACAGTACCCAGGAAGGTTGGAAGAGAAGGGAAGCAACAGGTGGGATTGCTGCAGGGGGACCCTCCCCCCCATGAAGAGCATGTAGCTCATCATTTCTGCAGGATCTGAAACAGAGCACCTGTGCTCTCTGATACACTTGTTCTCTAGTACACTTGCCCCATATTCTAGGCAGTACTGACCCTATTTTTAGAAACCATAAAGGAAGAAATTGACTCAGGGAGTCATTCCCAGTTTTGTTTTGCACCCCCAGCTGATCTTAGCCAAGAACATCTATGATAACAGTAGACAGTACAAAAGGACAGATAACCATCATCTTATTGCCAATTTACACTAGCAGCAGACAGTACAGAATGACTAATAACCATCTCTGCTATCATGCAAAAGCAAATGAATGCTGCTGTGTAGGCTGGAGTATCGCCTCTGTCCACAGCATCCTGTACACATACGGTGACTGTAAAAAAAAAAAAAAAAAAAAAAAAAAAAAAGCTGAACAGGCTCCATGGTTGCCGTGCTATGGCATCTGCCAGGGCAATCCAGGGAAAAATGGCACGAAATGATTGTCTGCCGTTGCTTTCCCGGAGGAAGGAATGACTGATGACATTTACCCAGAACCACCCGCGACAATGATTTTTGCCCCATCAGCCACTGGGCTCTCAACCCAGAATTCTAAGGGGCGGGGGAGACTGCGGGAACTATGGGATAGCTACGGAATAGCTACCCACAGTGCAATGCTCTGGAAAGCGACGCTAGCCTCAGACCATGGACACACACTGCCGAATTAATGTGCTTAGTGTGGCCGCGTGCACTCGACTTTATACAATCTGTTTTATAAAACCGGTTTATGTAAAATCGGAATAATCCCGTAGTGTAGACGTACCCTCTGTTTGCTGTAACTTTGAACCTAAGGCTAGGAGGCGGCCCTCTGGTCTATAGGAATCTTTTTACCTTGTAAAGAATTTTCCATTCTGATTTTACAGAGATAATTTTTACCTTTTCTTTTTTTTTAATTAAAAGCTTTCTTTTAAGAACCTGATTGATTTTTCCTTGTTTTAAGATCCAAGGGGATTGGATCTGGACTCACCAGGGATTGGTGGGGGAAAGGAGGGGGATGGTAAATTTCTCCTTGTTTTAAGATCCAAGGGGTTTGGATCTGTGTTCACCAGGGAGTTGGTAAAGTCCCTCAAGGCAACCCAGGGAGGGGATGAAGTTTGCAGGGAACAGAGAGTACCCCAGACACTGGAATCCTGGGTGGTGGCAGTATTACCAGATCTAAGCTAGTAATTAAGCTTAGAAGTGTCCATGCAGGTCCCCACATTTGTACCCATAAGTTCAGAGTAGGAAAAGAAACCTTGACAGAGGGGTTGGGACCTCATGGCTCCCCCACTTTTAGGAAGAATTCATCCCCCTGCCCTGAAGAGGAAGGAGCCATTGCTCACCACTGCCAAAGGAAAGGCTGCCTAGCAACAAAGGTGGGATTCAAACCCACCCAGGCTTAATACAAATATTCAGTCTTTATTCCTAAACAGCCTCTTTCCCAACAGGGCATCTTTCACACTGTTGTCATTTAGTCACCCAAGAGCAGGCACCCCTATGAATGTAGAGAAGAAAAAATACGGCTGGCCTGGAGAGATACCAAGCTCATAACCACATCACACGAGATGGCTGAGTGAGTAAGGCAATAGAGCAATAATCTATTGTGTGCTACACACGTTTGAATTCCCCTTTGATTGTCGGTCATCCTTCTTTTGGTGGAGACAGCCACTGGTTCCCTTTTCCATGCCTCTTCACCCAGCTAAGCCTTACAGTTGTTAAAAGAAGAAAACTCCCCACGAATTGAGTGTCACAGCACTTCTTACACCAGGTAGGATTTAAACCCAGTGTACAAGAAGGGAACTCCTGCATGAAGCCTCTTCACTCCTGATTTGCTTGCAGGTCTCCCCTGCTATGTCTTCTCTACCCGAGCTTGGGTATCTGACCTTGGCTGACCAAGGGACAGCTGGTTGGCAAAGGGGCCCTTTTGGCTGATAAAGTGACTGAGTGGCGAAGGCACTGGATTGCT
This sequence comes from Aldabrachelys gigantea, assembly GCA_026122505.1. Lineage (NCBI taxonomy): Eukaryota > Metazoa > Chordata > Testudines > Testudinidae > Aldabrachelys > Aldabrachelys gigantea. The sequence goes on along the minus strand of CM047489.1, from coordinate 14,812,343 downwards.
AATCCATTGTGCTCTGTCTGCCTGGGTTCAAAGGGTACCAAGAGCAACTTGCAGATGTGCTTAGCTGTTTCCTGCACCACCAGAGGCCTGGAGGAGGGAAATCATAGCACCTGTCTTTAAAAAAAGCAAACAGGACCCAGGGAGTTATAAACGACAAGTCAATCTAACTTCCATACCTGGAAAGATACTGGAACAAACTATCAAACAATCAGGTGGTGAGCACCTAGAGGATAACAGGGTTATAAGGAATAGCCAGCATGTATTTGTTAAGAACAAATAATGACAAAACAACTTAACTTCCTTCTTTGACATGGTTACTGGCCTAGTGGATGGGAGGGAAACAATAGAAAGGATAGACCTTGATTTTAGCAAGGCTTTTGAATCAGTCTCTCATGACATTCTCGTAAGCAAACTAGGGAAATGTGGTGAAGATGAAATTACTGTAAGGTGGGTGCATGCTCAAAGCGTAGTTATCAATAGTTCACTGTCAAATTGGGAGGGTGTATCTAGTGGGATCCCACACACTTTAGTCCGGGATCTGTACTATTCAATATTTCCTTTAATGACTTGGATAATGGAGTGCAGAGTATGCTTATAAAATCTGCAGATGAGACTGAGCAGGGAAGGGTTGCAAGCTCTTTGGAGGACAGGGTTAGAATTTATAATAACCTTGATAAATTGGAGAATTGGTCTGAAATCAAATGAGATTAAATTCAATAAAGATGAGTGCAAAGTATTTCACTTAGGAAGAAAAAACCAAATGCACAGCTACAAAATGGGGAGTAACTGGCTGGGTGTCAGTACTGCTGAAAAGGATCTGGGGGTCATAGTGCATCACAAATTGAATATGAGTCAACAATGTCATGCAGTCACAAAAAAGGCTAATGTCATTCTGGGGAGTATTAACAGGCAGGGCCGGCGCTTCCATTTAGGCGACCTAGGCGGTCACCTAGGGCGCCAGGATTTGGAAGGGCGGCAGACTGCTCCAGTGGACCTCCCACAGGTGTGCTTGCGGAGGGTCTGCTGGTCCCGTGGCTCTGGTGGAGCATCCGCAGGCACACCTGTGGCAGGTCCACCGGAGCCATGGGACCAGCAGACCGTCCGCAGGAACGCCTGCGGGAGGTCCACCGGAGCCGTGGGACCAGCAAGCCGGCCCTGCGTCTAGGGTGCCAAAAACCCTGGCGCCGCTCATGTTAACAGGAGAGTCATATGTAAGACATGGGAGCTCATTGTTTTCCTTTCCTCAGAACTGATGAGGTCTGAGGACTTGTAGAGTTCTGGGGGTCACACTTTAGAAATGATATGGACAAACTGGAGACACTCTAGAGCAAAGCAACAAAAATGACCAAAGGTTTAGAAAAGCTGACCTATGTGGAAAGGTTAAAAAAACTGGGTATGTTTAGTCTTGAGAAAAGAAGATTGACGGGGGACCTGATAATAGTCTCCAAAATTGTTAAGGGATGATGATCAATTGTGCTCAGTCCTGCTGAAGGTAGGCCAAGAAGTAAGGGGCTTAAACTTCTGAAAAGGAGGGTTAGATTAGATAGTAGGAACAACTTCTAAAGATAAAAGTAGTAAGTTCTGGAATAGGCTTCCAAGGGATGTTGTGGAATCTCCTTATCGGAGGTTATTAAGAACAGGCTGAACAAACTCCACGTCAGGGATGATCTAGGTTTACTTGGTCCTGCCTCAGTGCAGAGGGCTGGACTTGATCACTTCTTGAGATCCCTTCCAGCCTGACATTTCTATGATTTTATGATTATCAACATTCCCACACTCCTCACACAGCCCTTCAGAACAATGTGCATTGGCCTGTAGGAGGTCACAACGGAGTCGTGGATATAGGACAAAACAGAGCATTGGAAGATTCCACCTGCAACCAGTGAGGATTTAAACATGGTGCTCTCTGGAACAGGGCAGAAAATGGAATTTTTCTCCCATGGAAAATGTAAGTGAATTTGCTCTGAAATTTTCAGCAATAAAATTTTAACTTTTCATTGACAAACTGAAAACCTGAAAAATGGGGGAAAAGGTTTTGGCAACAGAAAATTGAAAATTTTCAAATGTAAACTTCCAAACACTAAAATATTTTGGGAGTTTTGGTTTTCTAATGAAAAATAAAAAAGTTCAAAGAAAGAAGAAATGTCAATAAATACATAAATATATAAAATAAACAGGTTTCAGAGTTGCCACCTTGTTAGTCTGTATCCACAAAAAGAACAGGAGTACTTGTGGCACCCTAGAGACTAACAAATAAAAAAAAACATTTAGTGAAAAGTTTAGTTTTCTATAAAAAAAAATCTTAGTGTAAAATTCCCACCTGGCCCTGGTGCAGTCATCACTGTGAATGTGTTGTTTCCTCAATGTCATTGGTGTGCATGGTGCTGTACAGTCAGGCAATATACAACACTGTCCCCGTCCTGACATCCTGCTGTGTGTTACATTCTTGACTAGAATGTTAAACCTCCCAGCATCCTTTGCCAAAGTCCTTGGTATGTCTGTGGCCTGGCCTAGCTGCTCAGTCAGTTTGTCAGTGTCAGGTCTTGAGTATGCACCAGATCTGGATGCTCTGCTGAGCTTCCTGAAATTTATACCAAGACCAACAGCTCTATCTCACTCCTCTTGCCCATTGTTGTTAAGTGGCCCACCACCCCAGAGTGAGCATCTTCTTCCCCTCATTTGTCAGGCTCTGGATCATCATCTCTGGTATCTATTGTGCTTTGATCTCAGAGGGAGAATCCTCACACCCAGACTTTGCAGGAGTTTAGATCCTTACTCTGTGGCCTGCAGTGCCGGCTCCAGCATTTTTGCCCCCCAAGCAGCAGGGGAAAAAAAAATTTTAAAAGCTACAATTGGTATTTCTACCGCTGCTGCTGAATTTTTCGGTGACAATTCGGTGGCAGGTCCTTCACTCCAAGAGGGACTGAGGGACTGAATTGCTGCTGAAGAGCCGGACGTGCCGCCCCCCCAGTTGGCTGCTCCAAGCACCTGCTTGCTGCGCTGGTGCCTGGAGCCAGCCTTGGTGGCCTGGGGCTGTCTCTATCCTGGACCCAAACTAGAACCCCAAGTCCACACCCCCAAACTTTGGGGAAGGCCAGAGTAGGACCCACAGCTAGGTCCTCGTGGCCCATCTCCAGTTGTTCTGTCCCAGTCCAGCTTCTCCTTTCCCCATGTCTCCTCTTTCACTGATCAGTCACAACCATCTTAGTGTTCAGAAATGTGAGCCAACTTGAAGTTTTTAAACCGAGAGGGGACATTTTTTTCTACAAGACAGGCTGTAGCTCAGCCAGAAGTGAGCAGCTCAATGCAGAGATCCCAGGGGGAGACTCTCTGGCCTAAGCCGTGCAGGTGCTCAGAGTAGATAGTCCCATTGGTCTTTTCTGGCCTTTAAATGTACGTCTATGAAAATAAACTGCCCTGGAAACCTCATGAGAACAGACTAAATGGAGAAAGAGAGAGCAAGAATGAGGCAGGTTACCACGAGGACAAAAATAACATTATGAGAGTGTGCTATTCAACCCCCCACATCACAGCATGTGATACACCCCCACCTCACTGGGCTGCTAGCTTGGGGTCAGGCCTGGGGAGAGGTCACTGCTGGGTGGGGGAAGAGATGTCTGTACAGGCGACTCTGAAGACTCTGTGGCTCAGGGTGCTGTCAGCTCATCCTGCAGATCCCTCACTGCATGGCTGCACGGAGCAGGACTGTGTGTGCAGAGAGTTGCTGAGCACTGCTCATGTCCCACTGCTCATGGCACAAACTCTCCTCTCCCTTCTGAGCAGCCACTGATTGCTCTGTACTACTGCAGCGTCTGGCTCCATCAATATCCCCTGCAGGACAGGGGAGAAGAATCTAATTGTGCCCTGGAGTTTGGTCCAGGGGAAGGGAGGCAGGATCTAGCTCCGAAAGAACAGAGGGCAGGATGCTCTGTGAAATCAATTAAATGTCCTGCAGCAGATTCCCCAGCTTGTGTCTCTGATGCTTTCCCTGTTTCCTGGTCCCGTCCCACCCAGGCTCTTTCCCTCTTTGACTGAAATAGCCCAGGGTCATCAGTCTTCCAGACAGGTACAAGGTTGGTCAAGGTTGGGGAGGAAGGATGATCTAGTGCATTGGGGAACAAAAGCCCTGGGTTCACTCACTGATTCAGCTGTGGACTTCTATGTGTCTCAGCATCACTCACTTAGCCTCTCCTCTGTGTCTCAGTTTCCCCATCTGTGAAATGAGGATGATACCACTCTACCTCTGAGGTGTCTGTGAGGATAAAATCCATAAAGGATTGTGAGGGGCTCAGATACAATGATGTGGGGTGTACAAGGACATGGAGAGCATTGATGGGAAGAGCTGTTTATCTTAGAACTTCCTGTGACGTTATTGATATAGACTGGGACCATATAGAACATGGGTTGCAACCAAGGTCCTGTAGTGGCACCAAATCCTATGTAAAGGGGGTCATATAAGGTGTCTAAGACCAGGTTATGGGTTACTGGTTATGATTATGCTGTCTGTATGTCTGTATCATTTTGGTAGTTGAAGTTATGAATATTGGCTGTATGCTGTCTGTATTTCAAACTTGTGCTGTGTTACTGGGAAAGATCCCAGACAAGTGGGCGTTAGCTCTGCTTACCCTGCTTGATGGCCCATTCAGGACCATCAGCTACACAATTGACCCATTCAGAGGAGACGGATACGCCCCCTGGCTCAGCAGGGTGTGCAGAAACTGGCCCATGTGACTGCAGACTCCATTTTGCTGTAACTTTCCACAGTAGGAACAAAGGAGTGTTCTTACACCTGGAAAAGCCTATATAAGGCGGAGGCCTCATCTCCATCTTGTCTTCAATCCTGCTTCTTACCTCTGGAGGGACTTTGCTACAAGCTGAAGCTCTGCACAAAGGACTGATGACCCATCCCAGCCGGGGATGTTCTCCAGAGACTTGATTTGAACCTGCAGTTTATTCCATCACTGCTACAAGCCTGAACTAAGAACTTTGCCATTACTGTATGTAATTGATTCCATTTAACCAATTCTAGCTCTCATCTCTATCTTTTTCCTTTTATGAATAAACCTTTAGATTTTAGATTCTAAAGGATTGGCAACAGCGTGATTTGTGGGTAAGATCTAATATGTATATTGACCTGGGTCTGGGGCTTGGTCCTTTGGGATTGAGAGAACCTTTTTCTTTTACTGGGGTATTGGTTTTCATAACCATTCATCCCCAGGACGTGTGGAACTAGTGGTGATACTGGGAGACTGGAGTGTCTAAGGAAATTGCTTGTGTGACTTGTGGTTAGCCAGTGGAGTGAAACCAAAGTCATTTTTGTCTGGCTGGTTTGGTTTGCCTTAGAGGTGGAAAAACCCCAGCCTTGGGCTGTGACTGCCCTGTTTGAGCAATTGGTCCTGAATTGGCACTCTCAGTTGGGTCCCGCCAGAACAGCATCGTCACACCTCATCTGTGAAATGAGGATGATATGTCTGTACCTCTGAGGTATCTGTGAGGATAAAATCCATAAATGATTTTGAGGGGCTCAGATACAATGACACCGGGTGTACAAGGACATGGAGAACATTGATGGGAAGAGCTGTTTATCTTAGAACTTCTCTATGGACTAGAATATTTACCACTGTAATTAAACTGCTAGCACTTTGCTGGTGTAACTCCCATGGGGACACATAGTAAAAGGGATTTATTTGGGGTTTGGAATCCATTGGGAGCTGGGTTTCTGGGTGCTGGAGTCAGATAACCTGCTAAGTGTTTTCATTTCAAGCCTGCAACTTTGAAGGTATGATCCAGACTCTGGGTCTGTGTTTGCAGCAGGCCTTCTTTACTTTTTCCACATAAATCATGATTTTATAGACCTCTATCATATCCCCTGTAGTTGTCTTTTCTAAGATGAAAATTCCCAGTCTTATTAATCTCTCCTCCTATGCAAGCTGTTCCACACCCCTAATCATTTTTCTTGCCCTTTTCTGAACCTTTTCCTATTCCAAGATATCTTTTTTCAGATGAGGAGACCACATCTACATGCAGTATTCCTATGCTTTGTTTCCTATGGTTCAGCCAGTTACTGATCCACGAGAGGACCCTTCCTCTTATCCCATGACAGCTTACTTTGCTTAAGAGCCTTTGCTGAGGGACCTTCTCAAAGGCTTTCTGAAAATCCCAGGACGTCAGTGCACTGCAAGGCCTTCAATGGCTTTTAAACTTTCCCATGAGGACATTGAAGACATGGTCCAGTTAACTTGTCTTCAGGCCTAACAAGAACTCAGATGCAACCTGCTGTGAGAAACTTGTTTTAACAAGGATGCCCCTGTGCCAGCACAGGTCACAGGTCAAGATGTGTAACTTCAATAACAATGGTATTGGAAGAGCCCAAAAGAACCACTACAGGAATGTATTGACTATGACCCCTTCCTTCAAATGCACTGTGGCCTAGTGGATAGAGCACTAGATGGAACTCAGAAGACTTAAGTGCTAGTCCTGGCTCTGCTACTGTCATGCTGGGTGACCTTGGGCAAGTCACTGCTCTTCTCTGTGCCTCAGTTTCCCATCTGGAAAAGGGGGCTAACGCTCCAGACCTCCTTTGTAAAGTGCTTTGAGGTCTACTGATTGAACTTGTTAGATAAGAGCTAGGGCTCTTTATTATCTTATGCTATAGGGTGCTTTTCTTAAAGCGCTCACTGCTGGAGTCAAGTAATTAATTTGAGAATCTCTGCTCTTTATTTTATTTGTTAGCCAATTTGAAGCCCTCATAGTTGCAGAGAGAAGCTGGAGAACGTGAATTGAGTGCAACTTAGCGGCTCAGACACCAGCAGGCGAATGAAAAGTTCCCCAGAAGAATGTTTTTGGAAGATCTCATTATTTTGAAGCCAATCTCCTGATTTTGGTGGGGCCCGGCTCATGGTGTTGGAATGCTTGGGCTGGCGATAGCGTGAAAGTTTTTTTGCACTGGTAGCCCTAATAATCACGTCAGGGCTGCTTCTCACTTCAGGCTGGGAGATTCTGCCTCAGTCCCAGGGGTTTTAGGAGTTCCACAAGTAGGGCAAAAATGTCCCTTGCATAAGGGCTTGAGAGTCAGAGCTCGGAAAAGACCCAGGGTTTTCCTGGGAAAGCTGATGCCCTCTCTCCTGCCTTATTCTCAGCTCAGCAGCTCAGCCCACTTGGGCAGTTGCCCCATCCCATCTCCTGATCTAAGTACAGCATTGATACCTCACAGACTAGAGGGAGATTGCAGGAGGGCAGCCTGATTGTGACCTAGACATGACATCAGCGCCTGCCTGATGCCAGAGCAGCAACCTGCCCTCAGGTGTAGCCTGGGTACTTGTTGCTGGTTTGAGAGTGTCTGTGTTGAGAGTGTCTTAGTGCCTGAGCACGAGGAAATGAGTTCACTCCTCCTCTATCTCAACTCTGCCTCCTGCTTAACGATCCTGAAATTCACACTGCTCTTTCTTGTCTATTATGCTGTGATAAGGCTCACCAAATCTGAGGTAAGTGAGACTCCTAGAGAAATGGAAAGGCTGGATTGATGCCAGCTGAATGCAGGAACCAAATATAAGTCTTTTTAAATCAGCAGGCTCGGATCATCTCCACCCAAGAGTCCTCAAAGAGCTGGCTCAGGAGGTTATTGGCCCAGTGACGTTAATTTTGTAACCAATTTAGGATTCCTGAGGGAATTCCAGAGGGCTGGAAGTGTGCTAATGTTTTGTCAATATTCAAAAAGGTACAGGAGGTTGACCTGGCTTCTTATAGGCCAGTTAGCCTGAAATAATGGACAAACTGATATGGGAATCAATCAATAAAGAATTAAAGGAGAGGAATATATTTAAAGCAGGTTAACAATGTTTTATGGAAAATGGGCCATGTCAAACATAGATGTGACAAACTTAGACTTTTGTAAGGTGTTTTTTTTAATAGATTCCAAGGCAAGATGAGCCCATTGTGATCTTCTAGTCTGACCCTCCTGTCTAACACAGGCCAAAGAACTTCCACACAATAATGCCTAGTGCATACCTTTTATTAAAATGTCCAATCTTGATCTTAAAAACTGCCATAAGGGAGAATCAATCCACCATGACCTTGGTAAATTGCTTCAATGGTTAATTCCTCTCACTGTTAAAAATAGACGCCTTATTTCCAGTCTGAATTTGTCTAGTTTCAGCTTCCAGCCATTGGACCATGTTAGACCTTTCTCTGCTAGATTGAAGAGCCCATTTGTAATTATTTCTTCCCCATGTAGGTATTTATAGACTTTTCCTCAAATCACCCTGAACCTCTTTAAGCGACATTGACTGAGCTCCTAAAGTCTATCACTACAAGACGTTTTCTAATCCTTTAATCATTCTTATGGCTTTTCTCTGAACCCTCTGCAATTTATCAACATCCTTCCTGAATGTTAGACACCAGAACTGGACACAGGCTTCCAGCAGTGGTTGCACCAGTGCCAAATACAGAGGTAAAATATCCTCTCTCCTCCAACTTGAGATTCCCCTGTTTATGCATCCAAGTACCGCAGGACATTTGGATTAACAATTCGCACTATACAGTATCAATGGAGCACAGGTTAAACGGATTGAGAACAGGCTAATGGTGAACTGACAGATCTCAAACAGTAATTGTCAAAGGGCTCATCAAATGTGGGTGTTTCTAATGGGCTCTGCAGGGATCAGTACTAGGTCTGATGCTAGTCAATATTTTTTCAATGACTTGGAAGTAAATACAAAATTGCTGCTGATCAATATGTGCTGATGACACGAAGATTGGCAGAATGGTAAACAATGAGGACAGGGCAGCCATAGAGAGACTTCTGGAGAGCTTCTTTGGGAAATGGGGCCCATTCAAACAAAATGCATTTTCACACAGCCCAGCACAGAGTTCTACATCTGGGAACAAGGAGGGCAGATTCAGCTTTGGATTTAACCATCTTTAGTTTGGTATCACTTGCAAATCTTGCCACTATTCTGTTTCCCCCCTTTTCTAGATCATTTATGAATATGATGAGCAACTCTGGTCCCAGTACAGATCCCTGAGGGACCTTGCTATTTATCTCTCTTCATAAACTCACCATTTATTCCTACCTTTTGTCTCCTATCTTTAAACCAGTTACTGGTCCATGTGAAGACCTTCCCTCTTATCCCATGACAACTTACTTTCCTTAAGAACCTTTGATGAGGGATCTTGTTAAAGGCTTTCTGAAAGTTCAGGTACACTGTGTCCACTGGATCGCCCTTGTCCACATGCTTCTTCACCCCTGTGACATTACGCCCCATCTTCTTCATAGAAATATTGTTCTATGAATATGGCATAACTAAGGTATGTTTTATGCGTGATGGGTCATGTGACATATCATTGGAAAGGTTATGATTTACTGATTGGGATTATTCTATTTGTATGGGTGTATCATTTCTGTATCTGAAGTTAGGAATATGGGCTCTGTATCAATTACAAAAGTGCTTGCACCAGAGGAATGCCCCCAAAGAGTAGGCCATCAGCCTGGATGGGCTATTAGGAAGGACAATAGGACTTTGAAGATCCTAATCTTCCTCTTTCCTGAGAAGTTTCCATGGATGCTGCTTAGACACTGCAGGGTCATGTGATCGTGTCACCTCATAGAATCCTAGAATCCATAGAATCTCAGGGTTGGAAGGGACCTCAGGAGGTCATCTAGTCCAAGCCCCTGCTCAAAGGAGGACCAACTCCCAACTAAATCATTCCAGCCAGGGCTTTGTCAAGCCTGCCCTTAAAAACTTCTAAGGAAAGAGATTCCACCACCTCCCTAGGTAACCCATTCCAGACCTTCACCACCCTCCTAGTAAAAATGTTTTTCCTAATATCCAACCTAAACTTCCCCCACTGCAACTTGAGACCATTGCTCCTTGTTCTGTCGTCTGCTACCACTGAGAACAGTCTAGATCCATCCTCTTTGGAACCCCCTTTCAGGTAGCTGAAAGCGGCTATCAAACCCCTGTCATTCGTCTCTTCTGCAGACTAAACAATCCCAGTTCCCTCAGATGGACATCATTTTGGACTGGTGGTATTTTTCCAAAAGGAGGAAGTGAGGGGTCAAACTGGGAGACAAAGGATTCCTGTCATAGCCAAATCCTATTTAAGGATTCAAAGGGAATTCATCTAGGTTTTCTCCACCACCTCCCTGCCCAAAACAGGAAGACTACTGAAAACACCTGGAGAAATAAAGGAACTAAACTGTTGGGGAAGAGGGCAGGGGCTGAGCCCAGGCAAGAAATATCTAGCCTGTGAAAGGAATACCTGGCTTGTTAAGCTACAAGCAGTGCAGTTGACCTTCAAGAAACTTTGCAGCTCCCAGGCAAGTGAGTTGAACTCATGCCAAACTGTTGTTGTTTTTTGGTGTAAAAGAGCTGCCGTTTAAGGATGATATTGGGGTTATAGCAGCACTTGTTTGGAGGATTTGCATAACCCATTCATGGTTTCACCATTCAGGAGTAGCATGGCCATCCCAAATGCATGCAGATAAAACCCCAATAGCATGCATTCCCTAAATATGTATCTAGGAAACACTGTTGTCCAGAGGTCAGATTTCTCCCCCATTCCGTGCATGGTATCGGGGGTTAGTTGCAGACCCTGCAATCCTAAAACCTGCAGAGTTTTATCATCTCTGCAGGAGAGAGAACTTTGCAGGCTCTCTCCTTCAATGCTTATAAACTCTGCAGGCTCCTGGTACCAGCAATCCCTGTTTCTTCAACCCCTGGATTGTTCCAGTGACCTCCGTTATGGGTTGTGCTGTGTGCCCTATATTGTCTGCATCATAGGAAAGCACAATGCCTACCCATGATGCCTCAGAATGCAGTACTCTCCCACAAGGAAAAACTTCCCTCTGGCCTGACATGGCAGTCACCTCTGGCTCATTGTTCTCCCAGGTTTATTGAGGAGTTCTCTTCTAACCCTGCTGCTTTCTCTGTGTGTGACAGGCTTCTCCAAGGAAGAGGAGGCACAGAAAGAAAAAGAAGAAACTGAAAGGTAAGCAGCCCCTGACCCCACAGCTGCGGTGGCAGACTCAGGCCCCATGCAAAGCAGAGAAATAGGGTCTATTCCCCCACCTGCCTCCCCTCTTCCTGCAAAGGCACAGTCGTGCCCAGAGTCAGGCACAGGCACAGACTGGGGCTCCGTTCACAGGCTGCCTCTGAAATCTGGGGCTCTAGAGTGCTAGGAAGCAGAGGGTGTCCAAGCAGCTTAATGTCTCCTTTATGTCTCACTTCTGGCAGCTTTTGGACGCTGTGAGGAAGAGTTGGAGGAGGCTTGTGCATCCCTAGACACATGGTAAGCAGTGCCCCCCTCCATAAATCTGCAGTGGGTCAGTGCTCTCCTATAGTATCATGCAATTCATCCCCACCTAGGGGCAGTAGCCAGAGGAATCCCTCCCCTGCCCCTACCTATGTACCAGGCAAGCAACTCTTCTCCTTTAGAATCATGCAATTCATTCCCACCTAGCAGAAGTTGCCATCTCTAATCCACCCCCACACCTCGTACGGTGGGTCATTCCCTTCCTCGAGCATGATACCGTTCATTTAACCTGGGGCAGTGTGCCTGTGTGGGGTAGATTGTGTTGACTGGACTGGATCATCCTCCCCTCCCAAGAGGGGGAGAATGTGTTTTCTGGGAGCAGCCCCGTGCACCCCAAGGAGGTGAGGTGGAGAGGTCAGGAGGAAGGCTAGCCTTTCTGGTATGGTGAGTAGGGTGAAAGGGATTCAGCAGCACTTGGGTAATGGCCCCTCCTCTAGTCCCCCAGGATGGGCTCCTAGTAGGATTTGAAGCCTGGACCTTCAGCTCTGCAGCGTAAAGCACCCTTTAGAGCTAAAGAGGTAGCTGCATTAGTTGGCAGCTAGAGTAGGCTGTCATTCTATATGTTGATTAGCTTCTGTGGGTGGGACATGACACACCTGCTGCCAGCAAGATACACTCTCACCTCCTCAGCACTAGAGAAGGCTCACCTAACAATCCAGCTAACCCCAAAGCAGAACATCCAAGGCCCGGGTATTGCAGGGGAAGAGGCTGCCTCAGTGGAGAATGGGACAGGGAGCCTTTCGGTGCTGCAATTCTGGGTAAAAGAGGGCCTGAGGGCAGGGCCTGCACTCAGCTATTTGCTCTCTCTGTTCCACAGCTGCCCTGTGCCCTTGAAGAAGCTCCCCTTGGTTCACAGCCTCTGGCTCTTTGAGAGGAGGCTACAGTACGTGGCCAGACACCTGGATGAAGTTCTGATACCGTAAGGCAACTGACCGGGGGGCATCAGACTGGAGGCTGGGTGGGAGGGGATAGTGAATGTAGAGAGGAGGGAGCAGGGACAACCAGACACTCCAGGATCCTAAAATAACAGGGAAAAAGCCACTAAGAGGCTTTAGCTTCCAAGGTGAGAGACCAGTGAAAGTGAGGTGTGGGATTATCAGAAATTAAATGCAGAGACTACAAGTTGGGGTAGTGAGTAGGATCTAATCCTTCTGTACGGCAATACCTGCCAGCAGACGACTGTCTAGCACCTGCCTGTGCTGTGTTTGAAAGAAAAAGCATTAAATGATGCCCTGTGAGGGGGTGTCCACCCCACCTAGCACTGGAAGGGGCTCAGGTGGCCAGGCAGGCCCATTAACTCCACAGGGTGCAGCTGGAGGAAGAGCCAGGGAGCAGGGAATTGATTCCAAGCAGGCTCAGCTGGCAGGAATAGGCAGGGCCTATAAAGCCAGGAAGCTGGCAACAGACAGGGTCTGTCGCTGGGAAAGGGCAGCCCCTCCCTGGGAAGAGGGGGGAGTGTTTGTAGCTGGTGAACCCAGAACAAGGAGGGGAACCAGGAGTACTAGGAAGCAGTCCAGGCTGGGAGAGGAAAGCCCAGAACTGCTGGGTTGAGGGTCCCTGGCCTGGAGCTTGGACTGAAGTGTGGGCCTGGGTTTCCCTAGCAACCACAAAGGTCATGGCATAGACCGGCGGGGCAGTGAACAGGAAAACTGTGTGGGTCATTGTGGGAGTGACAGTGACCACATGCGACAAGTGTAAGGGGCATTGACCTCGAGTGCTAATCCCCAGAGCAGGCACCAGACAAGCAGTGAGTGGGACACCATGTGATACACCCCTGTCAAGGTTCCTTCCCCACTCTGAACTCTAGGGTACAGATGTGGGGACCTGCATGGACACTTCTAAGCTTAATTACCAGCTTAGATCTGGTATCGCTGCCACCATCCCCCAAGCACTACTTTTTTTCCTGGGTAGTTTTGAGGGACTTCACCAATTCCCTGGTGAACACAGATCCAAACTCCTTGGATCTTAAAACAAGGAGAAATTAACCATCCCGCCTCCTTTCCTACACCAATCCCTGGTGAGTCCAGATCCAATCCCCTTGGATCTAAAAACAAGGAAAAATCAATCAGGTCTTAAGAGAAAGGCTTTTAATTAAAGGAAAGAAAGGTAAAAGAAAACCCTCTGGGAGAGATTAGCATACCAGCTACTCTCACAGACAACAGTTTCAAAACACAGAGGATGTTCCCCTGGGCACAAATTTAGTTACACAAAAAAAAAAAAAACAAATACCCAGTTTGATTCTACCTCTAATTGCATAAGACAGGTTACAAAGAAATAAACATAAACCTATTTCTTCCTTTCTAAAACTTACTACTTCCTTGATCTTTTTCACTCTGGCTGAAACTGAAACTCTAAACAAAGGAAAAACTTCCCTCCTTCCTTTTGAAACATCTTCTTCCCCCATTGGTTCCTCTGGTCAGGTGTTAGCTAGGCTAGGTGAACTTTTTAACCCTTTACAGGTAAAAGAGGCACTAACCCTTAACCATCTGTTCATGACAACCCCAAACACGAATCATCAGCTGGGTTCAAACCCAAGACTTTCAGGACCATAGCACAGACCTCCTCCACTGGAGAAATTCCATTAAGTGGGAGCAATAGAGGTTATTAGCCTCTAGTGTATCAGCCATTAGAAGAGGACAGTTTTCCAGTGGGTTAGAATGTAAGAACAGAAGAACAGCCAGACTGGGTCAGACTAAAGGTTCATCTAGCCCAGTATGCTGTCTTCCAAAACTGGCCAATGCCAGTGCAGCAGAGGGAATGACCAGAACAGGGAATCATCAAGTGATCCATCCCCTGTCACCCATTCCCAGATTCAGACAAACAGAGACTAGGGACTCCATCCCTGCCCACCTTAGCTCATAGCCATTGAGGAATTTATCTAGTTCCTTTTATAGTTTATAGTCTTGGCCTTCACAACATCCTCTGGCAAGAGTTTCACACAGATGCTCACATCTTCCTCCCCCAAACCAATTGTTCTTAGCTAATCTTTCTATTAAAATATCAGTAGATCCCCGATCCTGCTCAAGGCCCCATTGTGCTAAGTGCTGCACATGTGCGTGTGACGAAGGGGTTATCATTCTAGATAAAATGAGTGCCAGCTCCCCCTCTCAGTTCTTCGTTACCCAGTTGATGTCCTTGTGTCAGGGTATAGTGTGCAACGCATGCCCCATTGTACTACTGTTGGAAGGCTGTGCCCAAGCCCTGCCTTTGCTCAGCAGGGCCATGTCCCATCTGTCCCTGTCTGCTCTCTCCCACAGGCCGAGTGTGTCGACATCTGCCATGAGCCAGTTCTCCTATTCCTCTATGCAATCCACCACCTCTTCCCTCTGCAGTCCCAGCTCCTTTACCCTGAGAGAAGCCTCCGTGACTTGGTCAGAACCCCTCTGCCACACAAGGGAGATCATGACTCTCGCAAGCTGGGAAGGATCCACTCATTTCATCCAAGCCCAGCCTCTTCCCAGTCCTCCTGCCCACACCAGACGAGACCAGCGAGAGCAGAACATAGGTCTGGACCAGATGTCAGCCCATGGATCAGATGTCAGCATCCGACAGAAGCATCTGCAGAGCCAACTGGGGGCTCCACAAACCCCCATCCCTGGGGAGCCATTGCTGGGTGAGCAGGACACCAAGCAGCAATGGGGATTCAACACAGATCGGCCCAATTGTGGATTTCCAGCAAAGGTCTCGAAGCCCCTGACATCCGACAGCAGCCCTCAGCATGCACAGGAGATCCAGAAGCCATGTGTCTGCCCCTGGGGACCTCTGCCCCAAAAGGCCCACAGGATCATGGCATCCCCTGATGCCATCCTGGCCAGGCTTGTGCCTACGGTGAGGGTCAAGCTGCAGGATCACGTGGCTCAGAAATGCTCAGAGATCCAAATGAAGGCGTTTCCTAAGATCGTGAGAGAGTCGCACAAAGATGCTCCCCTCCTGAGAGAGACTGCCCTGCCTGGGCCACTCCACCCCTCTAGGGAGCCAGGCAAGCACAGTACAGCGGCATTCCCAACAATGGAACAACAGCCTGCCCACCCCATCGAACTCCACATAAGGCGTGAGCATCTCGTCATGCAGAGGGGGCTGCTCACCCTGGACCCAGAGCCCCCGGCAAAGCTGCCTGATGCCGTCCAAGCCAGGGGAGCCAGTGTGGAGTTCAGTGAGATGGAGACCGATTTCCTGCAGATAGGGAGGCAAAGCACAAGCTCCTCTTCTTCCACACGTCCTCCAACGCCAGTGGAAGATACCACCATGGAGACGGGCAGGAATGATGGTGTGTCAGGAAACCAGATTAACCCAGATTGCTGCACTCTGCCAGCAATGGTGGATCTCACATCACCACCTCCAGGAACCACAATAGCAGAGAAGACCCTCAAAGCGACACTCCAGATTTGTAGGAGTGAGTTCAGAAAGCCCCTTACCAGTGTGAGCGGCACCAAAGGGACTGAAGAGAACCTGGAGCTGCATATGGAGAGGAAGGTTATCTTGGGAGAAGGCTCCTGCCTGGGGCCAGGGGCACAGGCAGGTGAGAGCAGGGCAGATCTTCCCAGGAACCAATGCCACCAGGTTGCTCCAGAGGCACCAGGCTCTGAGCAGCTCACAAGATCCACCCTTGACTCTCTCATTGCTGGGCAGG
This sequence comes from Aldabrachelys gigantea, assembly GCA_026122505.1. Classification (NCBI taxonomy): domain Eukaryota; kingdom Metazoa; phylum Chordata; order Testudines; family Testudinidae; genus Aldabrachelys; species Aldabrachelys gigantea. The sequence continues at coordinate 14,796,400 of CM047489.1, read as the reverse complement.
CTGCACACGACCTGCAGCTCAAGCAGCTGACAGAAATGTTAAGCAGCTCCTTCCTCTTGGCGAGCCAGGTCTCAATTTGCCAGCAGTGCCGCAAGGCATATCCAGGAAAGATGAAGGGTAAGAAAATTCAGAAGGAGACATCTGCTGAGCTGCATGGTCTTCAAGACATCGTGGATTCACAGGTGTTTGATGGATCTGTGAATTCACAGCTCTCCAGGGACCAGCCGCCAATCAAAATCTGCAAGAAGTGCAGTAAGCTTCGATGCAAGAGACCAGCTGGTTCTGCAGGTGCTGACTTGCCCAGAAGATCCCATGGAATTCCACAACGATGGACTCCAGGAGACTTCTCAGCATCATCCAACCACAACAAGATGCCAGTGCTGTGGCTCCTTCCAGCAGGCAAGAGCAAGACGCAGGATGGAATGGGGAAAATGGCTCCCACCAAGCAACCAAAGATGGTGTCCATTGCGACGAGTACAACAGGGCTTTCGCAAGCTGGGGAGAAAGCAACTGGGAATCCTGACGGTTCTCCCCCAAAGTCACCAAAGGCCTCCAGAGCTAGGACACCATCCCCTTCCAGTAGCAAAGTTCCAGTTCTCAAACAGATATTAATGTGCCTCAAGCAAACCTTCAGCAAGCTTCAAAAGAAAGTGAAGTCCCGAATGGCCAAGGACTCTCATTCCAAAACACCTGACACTAAATTTACAAAGCCGCCCTTTTGGAAGCCAAGGGCCTCCAAGGGTGTCCGGTTTCCGTACTACTAAATCCCACCCTGCCAGCATGCCCACTAACAGCAGGGGCCCACAAATTCAAACATCACCCTATCATCCAGCAGGTCTGGTAAGCATGGGCTAAAGTGGCTGAGAAGAATGGTTTGTTGTCCTGAGACACAGAGAATGATGTATAAGAGACTCTCCTTGGGGTATGACATCTAAATCCAGATTCCAAGATGAAGGGGGACCTGGGTGCTTGGATGAGATTGAGGGTGTGGCTAGCTCACTGGATTTGTTACTTTACCTCATATGGTTCAAGAATCAATCTTTCCTTCAAGAAGAGCTGATCCTAAATTTACAAAGCCACCCTTTTGGAAGGCAAGGGCCCCTAAGGGTGTCCAGTAGTATTATTAGGGGCCTACCATCAATCAAACCCAAACCGGCCCCTTGACCCCTAATACCCCACCCCTCGACCCTTAAACCCCTCCCACCTACCACCAGAAGTCCCACCCATGGGGATATTACTTCCGGAGTCAAGACAGACACATGACCGGAACCAAAGTGTGTCATGTGACACTCTAAGAACTCCTCCCACTGTCTTCTACCAATCAGGAATGGTTTCGCCCCCATAGGCCTACACCGAGAGGTCATTTGACCAATCAAGGGTGTTCCAGGGTGGGTTGACCCATCTGGATGTGGCTCGTGTGACCACTCTAAGAACTCCTCCCACTGCTCTCTACCAATTGCGATGGGTTTCAGCTGCATAGGACCACCCCAAGAGCAGATTTGTCCAATCAGTGGTGTTCCGGGGCAGGGTGACCCACCCAGTTGAGGGTCATGTGACCTCTCTGAGAACTCCTCCCAGCACCCTCTGCCAATCAGAGGGCAGCACTATCACCCCATAAATCCCAGCAATCGGGACAGAAAAGGCCATCTTTTACCAAGGATGCGTGCTTTAGAAATCGTGGAAACATGGACTCCTTCACCACCTCTGTGAGCACTTTGGATTTTGTTTTACCCCAAGGGCCTTTTGACTTATGTGGAGAAAGTGCTATATCAGCAACAGTTCCCATGAGGGCTCTTTGACTCAGCCGTTGATGGATACGCCGGAACCCGAAACCAAAACTCTCGTGAGTCACCTCGATGATTGTCCACCCCCCTAGAGGTGGAAGGCAAACACAGCTTGGGGGAGTCATCGGAGGACAAGATGAATGGAAAAGACATTGCTCAGGTAAATGAATGATTAAGAAGTGACCGTTGATGATGGGGTGTAATGGGGTTAGGAACTGGGGGGTGGGGATTGGGTTGTGTCTATTTAAAAACAAGCAGTGAAAACTTACACTGTTTCTTTTCTGAAAATCTCTCGACAGCTTGACGATGCCTTTCTAGAGGACTCAGAAGCCCTGGACAGCGTTACATCAAGCAGCGAAGATGAACCGGACTCTCCTTGGTTTTGCTCAATGCCAATACAAATTGTTGAAGAGGACTCTGAGAATGATGGCTATGAGGAGTTTAGGAGGCTTGGCATGGAACTAACTGAGCCAGTGCCACATCGTGAGCATAAAAAACTCATGCAGACTATTTTACGTGTTGCTGTTTATGCTGTCCTTAATCACTGCCTTAGGGAAAAGCTTTTGGAAGATTGTGAGGGCTGTGTCATAGATGTGCCAGCCCAACGGCGCCATGACTGTGTGACTTGGACTTCAGTAGATATAAATTGCAAGCTCTGGGGCCTGTGTGCTGAGCTGTATTTGGAAAGCTTATTAAACACTGTTCTTGCCATAGGTGATGCTATGCAATGTCTGTGCCTAACCCAAGAACATTTAGCGTAAGGGGTGACCTTGATAAATGTTGTGCAATTTAGTGCAGACCTTGACCATGTTTTAAAGAAAATGACCAAACCAGAAGATGCCTGTGTCACGTTATTGACTTGAACTGGGTCCGTATAGAACATGGTTGCAACCAAGGTCCAGTAGTGGCACTAAATCTTATGCAAAGGTGGTCATATAAGGGGTCTAAGACAAGATTATGGGTTGCTGGTTATGATTATGCTGTCTGTATGCATGTGTCATTTGTCATTTTGTGGTTAAAGTTATGAATATTGGCTCTATCCTGTCGGTATTTCAAACTTATGTTATACTTGTGTGTGACATCCCAGACGAGTTGGTGTTAGCTCTGCCTAGCCTCCTTGATGGCCCATTCAGGACCATCAGCTACAAAACTGACCCATCGAGAGAAGGCAGATGCGCCTTGTAAGTCAGCAAAGTATGCAGGGTCTTGTCCATATGACTCCAAACTCCATTTTGCTTGTCATTTTCCACAGTAAGGACAAAGAGGTGTTCTTACACCTGGAAAAGACTATAAAAGGCTGATGCCTCATCTCCATCTTGTCTTCAGTCCTCCTTCTTACCTCTGGAGGGACTTTGCTATAAACTGAAACTCTGAACAAAGAACTGATGACCCATCCCAACTGGGGATGTACTCCAGAGACTTAATTTAAACCTGCACTTTATTCTATCACTGCTACAAGCCTGAACCAAGAACGTTGCCATTACTGTATGTAATTGATTCCATTGAACCAATTCTAGCTCTCATCTGTATCTTTTTCCTTTTATGAATAAACCTTTAGATTTTATAGATTCTTAGATTTTAGGACGGGAAGGGACCTCGAGAGGTCATCGTGTCCAGTCCTCTCCCCTCATGGCAGAACCAATTACTGTCTAGACCAGCTCTGATAGACATTTATCTAACTTACTCTTAAATATCTCCAGAGATGGAGATTTCACAACCTCCCTAGGCAATTTATTCCAGTGTTTAACCACCTTGAAAGTTAGGAACTTTTTCCCAATGTCCAATCTAAACGTCTCTTGCTGCAGTTTAAGCCCATTGCTTCTTGTTTATTCTTAGAGGCTAACTAAGGTGGACAACTTTTCTCCCTCCTCCTTATGACTCTCTTTTAGATACCTGGAAACTGCTATCATGTCCCCTCTCAGTCTTCTCTTTTCCAAACTAAACAAACCCAATTCTATCAACCTTCCTTCATAGATCATGTTCTCAAGACCTTTAATCATTCTTGAGGGTCTTCTCTGGACCCTCTCCAATTTCTCCACTCTTTCAGTACCTGCTTTCCCTCAATTACAAGGTTTCATCCTGTGAGTTTATCGATGATGAAACTGCGTGTGTGTCTTGGAAGCACGCAAAAGACTGGTACTCTGTCTCTGGCAATACCAACATCTTCATTGCCTGTTTCACCACCGCTTATGCTCGCTTAGAACTATTCAACCTCCTAGAGAGGTTGCAAGAGTGGTGCCTGTACCACGACACTGTCTTGGTGATATTTGTGAAAAGGGAGAGTGAGAGGAATCCCCCTCTGGGGGATTGTTTAGGGTCAACAACCGGTGTTATTTTAGACCATCGCTATAAACCATTTTCCATACCTTCAAAGAATTTGAAGGGCTAACATCAGCGGATCTGGTACGTATAGTTCTGTGAAACTCTGGCTGTAACTCTAAATTTAAAGTCAGGTAACACATCAATGTAGCAAAAGGTGTTATGGGCTGCAAAATATCTCCACATCCTAGTTTTTAAAGTTCTGTTAAATCGCTCTACAACCCCTTCTTTGACTTCATTATTAGTAACAAAGTGGTGAACTCCATGCCACTTTAATAATCTGCTTAAAGGTTTGTTTAAAAATTCTTTCCCCCGATCAGTTTGTAATTTTTGAGGCATGCGACCTTTGCTGAAAATAGCTTGAAAGGCCTTGGATACCTCAACGCCTGTCTTGTCTTTTAGGCCTCAGGCCCACGCATATTTGGATAGAATGTCTATCACTGTTAAGATGTACTTAAAACCGCTGCTGCATTTGGAGAACCGGTGCATATCCACCAAATTTGCCTTCCATTGCACATCCACACCTGAAACAATGGTCTTGTTTCTTTTAAAACGTATTTGAGCCGGTTTGTGTAAAGGGAAAAAAGAACAGGAGTACTTGTGGCACTTTAGAGATTAACAAATTTATTTGAGCATAAGCTTTTGTGGGCTACAGCCCACTTCATCGGATGCATGCAGTGGAAAATACAGTAGGAAGAGATGGGTGTTACCATATACACTATAAGGAGAGTGATCAATGAAGGTGAGGTATTATCAGCAGGAGAGAAAAAGAACTGTTTGTAGTGGTAATGAAAATGGCCTATTTCCAGCAATTGACAAGAAGATGTGAGGAACTGTAGCCGGGGGAAAAATAAGCATGGGGAAATAGTTTTACTTTGTGTAAAGGCCCATCCACTCCCAGTCTTTATTCAAGCCTAATTTAATGGTATCCAATTTGCAAATGAATTCCAATTCAGCAGTCTCTTGTTGGAGTCTGTTTTTGAAGATTTTTTGTTGTAATATTGTGACTTTTAGGTCTGTAATCAAGTGGCCAGGGAGATTGAATTGTTCTCCAACTGGTTTTTTAATGTTATAATTTTTGACATCTGATTTGTGTCCATTTATTCTTTTATGTAGAGACTGTCCGGTTTGGCCAAAGTACTTGGCAGAGGGGCATTGCTGGCACATGATAGCATATATCACATTGGTAGATGTGCAGGCGAATGAGCCTCTAATAGTGTGGCTGATGTGATTAGGTCCTAGGATGGTATCCCCTCAATAGATATGTGAACAGAGTTAGCAAGAGGCTTTGTTGCAAGGATAGGTTCCTGGGTTAGTGTTTTTGTTGTGTGGTTGCTGTAGGTTTGGGGGCTGTCTATAAGAGCAGACTGGCCTGTCTCCCAAGATGTGTGAGAGTGAGGGATTGTCCTTCAAGATAGGTTGCAGATCCTTGATGATGTGCTGGAGAGGTTTTAGTTGGGGGCTGTGGTGGATTAACAAATTTGCCACCCCTAGACCCTCAAAAAATTGCTTTGCAACCCCCCATGCGCCAGCTCACCTCCGCTCCCCTATGGCAAGCCTGGGAGGGAGGGAGGGAGAGAGAAGAAGGGGAGTTGTGCCTCCCTCGAGGGATGGCAGCAGTGGAGCAGAGATGAGTTGGGGCGGGGATAGGTTCCCGCCCCCCCCAGGTTACTCCCCGCACCCGCGGGCTGCAGCTCACCTCTGCTCTGCCTCCTCTGAGTGCGCCGCTACTCACTTCTCCCTCCGTCCCAGCACTTTCGCGTGGCAAGCCAGGGAGGGCGGTGGAAGGAGGGAAGCGCGGTACACCTGGGGGAGGAGGCGGGCCAGGGATATGGGGAAGGGGCAGAGTTGAGGAGGTGGCGTGAGCAAATTTGCTGCCCTAGGCCAAGCCCTTGTTGGCCTAGGTGATAATACGCCACTGGTTGGGAGCTGAAGTTGATGGCTAGTGGCGTTCTGTTACTTTCTTTGTTAGGCCTGTCCTGTAGTAGGTGACTTCTGGGTACTCTTCTGGCTCTGTCAATCTGTTTCTTCACGTCAGCAGGTGGGTATTGTAGCTGGAAGAATGCTTGATAGAGATCTTGCAGGTGTTTGTCTCTATCTGAGGGGTTGGAGCAAATGCGATTGGATCCTAGAGCTTGGCTGTAGACAATGGGTTGAGTGGTGTGGTCTGGATGAAAGCTGGAGGCATGTAGGTAAGTCTAGCAGTCAGTAGGTTTCTGATATAGGGTGGTGTTTAGTTGGCCATCGTTTATTAGTGCTGTATTGTCTAGGAAGTGGATCTCTTGTGAGGAATGGTCCAGGCTGAGGTTGATGGTGGGGTGGAAATGTGTAAAGTGTAAGTGTCCCTCTCTGAAAGCCAAACTGTTCTCTATCTTCTATGGAAAGTTTTACTATGCTTTTTGGTCTCTTGAGAAAGAGAGTTCATCCCGCCAATGCTCCCAACTTCCAAGGGGATATAATATATTTTCTTTAAGAGAGCTGCCTGTGTAGAAATGACTGTTACTGGTACTGTCTTTTGCTAACACAAATATAAAGGGGGACACATTCATATTGACACATTTAAATAAATAAGTTTTATTAATTGCCTGGTTTAACACGACCTTTTACAGCCGCCTTTAAAAATGGACACCACGACCCCTACCATAAGGGAGTCTGAGCTGGTTCATTCTTCCATTTTGTCCTTTTCTGGATTTTCCTCTTGAGATCTGTGTCTCAGACATGAGCAAAAACAGCTGATGCATGAGATCTGTGTCTCAGACATGAGCAAAAACAGCTGTGTCTCAGACATGATGCAAAAACAGCTGATGCACGTAGTGGTGAGCTGGAGCCAGTTCTCACCAGTTCACAGGAACCGGTTGTTAAATTTAGAAACCCTTTTAGAACCGGTTGTTCCAGGACAAGCAGTTCTAAAACAGCTTTTAAATTTAACTAAAGCTTGGGCAGCTATCCACCCTGCCCCCGGCACCAACTCACTTCCTTCTCCTCCCCTGAACGCTCCGCCCTCCTTCTCCTCCCCCTCCCCTGCTTCCCGTGAATCAAATGTTCACGAGAAACCTGACACAAGCAACAGGCAGGTAAGCTGGTGGTCAGGCGTGAGGAGGGCTCCAGAGATGCATGGGGCGGCCCAGTCCAGCTCAGGCCGAGCAGCTCCCTCCAGCCTGGCCCCTGGCCTGGTCCTGGTTGAGTGCCCCTGATCAGTCCTGGCCAAGCACCCCCAGCTCTGGCTCCAGTGGCATCGGCCTGGCTCGGGCCCTGCAGCGCCGGTGCCAGTCCCGGCCGAGGGGCTCCGGCCTGACCAGGGCCCCAACTCGGGCCCCGCGGTGTTGGTCTTGGTCCCGGCCGAAGACGTCCAGCCCAGCCCAGCCCAGCCCAGCCCGGGCCCCACGGCATCGTTTCCGGTCCGACCAAGCAGCTCTGGCCTGGGACCTGCAGCACCGGTCTCGGTCTCAGCCAAGCAGTTCCTGCCTGGACCTCGTGGCACCGGCACTGGTCCAGATCCCTGCCGAGCAGCTCTGGCTGGCTCAGCTCGGGCCCCCACAGTGCTGGTTCCGGTCCCGGCCGAGTGGACCCGGCCGCGGCCGAAAGGGGGCAGGGGAGTTTTGTGGGTTGTGGGGGAGTCAATAGGGGTCGGGCAGTCAGAGGGCAGGGAACAGGGGTATTGAAAGGGGTGAAGGGTTTGGGGGGGTAGTCACGAAGGAGCAGGGGTTGGCTGGGTTGGTGGGGGGCAGGAACAGAGAGAAAGGGTGGTTGGATGGGGAAGGAGTCCCAGGGGGCCATCAGAAATGAGAGGAGGAGTTGGATGGGGCGACAGGGGACAGTCAGGGGACAGGGAAGAGGGATGGATGGGGCAGGGGTCCTGGAGGGCATCAAGGAACATGGGGGGTTGGATGGGGCATGACCGCCTGGGGGGGCATGACCCCCTCATGAAGTAAGGAGGAGGGAACCTGTTGTTAATATTTTGGCAGCTCATCACTGCTCCCACAAGGCTACCGATGTCAGATCTCAAAGGCCTCTAGAAAGGCATCTTCGAGCTGTTGAGAGATTTTTCAGAAAAGAAACAGCGTAAGCACCCCACTGCTTGTTTTTAGATTTACACAACCTCTTGGTTCCTAATTTCATTGCACCCCATCATCAACCGTCATGTCTTAATCATTCATTTACTTGAGCGACATCTTTTTTGTTCATCTTGTCCTCTGCTGACTCACCTGAGCTGCATTCATCTTCCACCTCTGGGGGGCCAACAACGAGAGGCCTTCATGCTCATCGGGGCGCCTCACGAGGGTTTGGGTTTCGGGTACTGGCGTATCCATCAACGGATGAGTCAAAGGGCCCTCGTTGGAACTGTCGCTCATGTAGCGCTTTTTCCACACAAGTCCAATGGCCCTCGGGGCTCACGCAAAGTCCGAAGTTCTCACCAGGGTGGTGAAGGAGTCCATGTTTCCACGATTTCTGAAGCACATGTTCTTGGTAAAAGACGGCCTCTTCTGCCCCGATTGCTGGGACTTATGGGGTGATAGTGCTGCGCTCTGATTGGCAGAGGGCTCTGGGACAAGTTCTTAGAGGGGTGATACGACCCTCTTCTGGGCAGGTCACCCTGGCTCGGAACACCACTGATTGGTCAAATCTGCTCTCAGGGCGGTGCTGTGTGGCTGAAACCCATCGTGATTCGCAGAGGGCAGTGGAGGAGTTCTTGGGTCACGCGAACCACTTCCGGATGTGTCACCATGCCTGGAAGACCCCTGATTGGACAAATCTCCTCTCAGGTTGGGCCTACGGGGGAGAAACCCCTCCTGATTGGTAGAGGGCTGTGGGAGGAGTTCTTAGAGGAGTCACATGACACACATTGCTTCCGGTCGTGTGTCCTCTTTGACCCCGGAAGTAATCGTCCCCATGGGTGGGACTTCCAGTGACAGGTGGTCAGGGCTTAAGGCGTCAAGGGGCAGGGTTTAAGCGGCCAAGGGGAGGGGTTAGGGTTTGATTGTTGGTAGGTCCTTTATACTATTTCCAGTTTCCATACTACTGAATCCCACCCTGCCAGCATGCCCATTAACAGAAGAGGTCCACTAATTCCACCATCTCCCTAGCAACCAGCGGGCCTTGTAAGCATGGGCCAAAGTGGCTGAGAAGAATGGCTTGTTGTCCTGGGACACAGAGACTGATGATAAGAGACTGTCCTTGGGGTATGACGTTTAACCCCAGATTCCAAGATGAAAGCGGGGCCTGGGGCTTCAATGAGACTGATGGTGTGACTAGCTCACTGGATATGTTATTTTACCTCATCTGGTTCAAGAAGCAATCCTTCCTGGGGAGTTGAATGGCCGAAGTCCGGTCCTTACAGATGTTTTGACCTCATGTGTGAATAAAAGCCATCAACCCATGGAGAAGGAGATTAGCATGGCCCGTGAGTGATTAACTAGGGATGGGACAGTGACAGGCCAGGTGTAATGGGAAACAACAGCCACATCTCTTCTCATAGTGACTTTATTCATAGGAATTCTGAGGGTAGAGCATATACGTGTCTTTAGAGGCCAACATCCCACCGTTCCCCTGGCTCTCCACGAACAGAGTGACTTTGTAAATGCTGCTGCCTGGCTTGGACTGCTTTCCCCAGAGTGCTGTCCTCCCTCAACTGCGGGTGGGGATGGCCCCCCTAAGCTTCAGGTCTAAGACCCTGTATGATCCTCTCTCTACAGCGTGGAGATCAGTAGCTCTTGTTTCCTCATCTCTAAGGGTCCAAGATGGAATAGGTGGCCATGACCTGTGTCACCAGCTCTGGAGCTGGATGATGAACTGACTCTTTACTTGACAAACACCCTGATTATCCTGGCACGAAGATGGTTGCTTTTCATGCTGGACATGATTGGATTCATTAAAGGAGGACCCAGCAGGTAGATGTAGCCCAGGATAATTTGAAACAAGGGAGAAGAGCTCTTCCAGAATCTGTGTATGACAGTCAGGCTGAACTCTGGCATGTAGAAGAGCAGGACAGCGTAGAGGTGGGAGACGCAGGTGTTCAGGGCCCTAAAGGATTTTGTGGGGGATGTGATGCTCAGCACTGCTTTGAGAATCATCACATAGGAGAGGAAAATGAGCAGCGAGTCCAACCCCACCGTTCTGACTGTAATAAACAAGCCATAGATGTTGTTGACTGTGATGTCCGAACAAACTAGCTTCATGAGGTCCTGGTGCAGGCAGTAGGAATGGGAGAGGACATTGGCAAGAAAGAATTGGAACCGTTTCAGGAGAAAAGGGAGTGGAAATGTTACTGCCACTGCTCTTAGCACAAACACCAGTCCCATCTTGGCTATTCTCGGCAGGGTTAAGATGGAGGCATATCTCAGCAAGTTACAGATTGCGATGAAGCAGTCAAATGCCATCAACAAGAGCACAGAGGATTCATTAAATTGCAGAGAGTGGATGAAGACCATCTGGGCAAAACAAGCATCAAGGCTGATCTCTCTAGAGTTTAAACAAGAATAGGCTCAGTATCGTTGGTATGGTGGCTATCAATAAGCCAAGGTCTGTGACGGCCAATATGGAAAGGAAAATGTACATGGGCTCATGGAGGACTGGATCTGTTTTTATAATGAACAGAGTGACTGAATTTCCTACTATGGAAATAGCATACGTGAAGCAGAAGAGGACAGAGACCCAGAGATGGATGTCTTCCTGCCCAGGTATCCCAGTGACAAGGAACACTGCAGGTGTGAATTTAGTGTCATTGACAGCTGATATACCGTACTGGGCAGGTCCAAGAAGTTTTGAGCTTTCCTTCCTGAAAGGAAAAAGAACAGGAAAGTAGATGATATTGAACAAGACATCTTTCTGCTCTGAGTGCAAATCTAGGATTCCCAGAAGCTCAAGGAAGATCAGAAAAAAACATAAATTTGGATTTACACCCCCAATAGGATATGCCAATAGGAAGACAGGCACTGCCAGACTGGATCAGACCTGCAGTTCTTCTAACCCAGTAACCAGTTACACATGCATCAGGGGAAGATGGAAGAATCCCTGCAATAGGGAACTATGAGATTAACTGCTCCAAGGGAAAGTTCCCCCAGGCACCCACTAGTTAAACATATTTTGTGGTGTAAATCCAGTCCCTCTTTGAATCCTGCTAATCCCTTGGCCCCATTGATATCTTGTGGATCAGAGTTCCACAGCCTATTTGAGCACTGTGTGAGTTTGCAATAATGACATTCACACAGACACCCTTTCTAGCCCTCAACTTCAAAGTGTGGCCCATTGTATCATGATATGTGTGTACACATATGGCAAGTGCATGGTGAAAATAGTCATTGTGTTTATCTGTCCTGCATTTAAGTTATTCATAAATGTGTTTCATTGCCTCATTACGTACATTGTTTTTTTTATTTTCTCTGCTCCTGTGAGTTCAAATTATGCCACTGCCTCTTTGCAGCACATGGGATAAACTTTCAGGGTCTGCTTCTGAATTCAATAACGGCATCACTCCAGATTTACGTGTGTAAATTCGATCAGAACCGGGATCTATTAACTTTCCCTTACCAAATGCACCCAGTGATACACTCTGACCCCAAGAATACCTCCAAGAGAAGCTGAAATGCTTTGCCCAGCCTATGTTGACTGAATCCAGAGAGTTTGATCATCCTACAGGTTCCCCTTCATCCTCCCAGGACCCACATCTGGTCCCCATGCAAGGGATTGTAGTTATCTGGTAAGCTACAAGCTAATATGGACAGTTACTTCAGCTGGATGAGGGAGGGGTTGGCATCGCAAATGGGTGAATTGTGCAAGCACTAGGTTTGCACTAATATCCAGTTGAGTGTGCTAGTTACTTCAGCCATGCTTTTTTAACAGGTGATGGAGGTAAATTAAATAAAAAAACTATTACACTGCTCTTTCCTGCACCTCAGCTCTACTCTTTGCTGAAACACAGACCAGCGGTTCTGGTCTCTCAGGACTTTTTGGAAAGTCTTGCACGGTTATTGTAGAGTTATTGTGTGCATGACCCTGAATGTAAGTATTCCAAATGGCTTCTGCTCAGTTAGCAGGGGATGGTACCATGCAGCTGTTCACTGAACACAGAGTTAATAGCACAAACCCATTGCAAACAGTATGTGGCGTACTTCTGAAAAACGTTCTAAAGCAAAAGCCATTAAGCAGTAAAGTTACCATTACTCCTTCCTGTAGAGATTCCAACAACTCTGCCGCTGGCTTTCAATATGCATACATGTCATGAACTTTTTGTTTGTAATATTTATATTAGAATGAAAAGTTTTGGCATAACATTTACACAGCTGTACTTTAGCACACACATGTCAACCACAGGTACAAACCCAGCCGGACCTATTGAGCAGGCACAGTGCTCAGTGCTACAGGCACATTGTGCGGTAGCCCAGGGCTCAGTCTGAGGGTGGGAGAATAGCAAGATTTCACCCCATGAGAAAGGAGGCTACAAATCCTGACATTTGGCTCTCAGAAACCAGAGAAGGGAAAGAGATTAACATAGCCCTGTAACTCTGAGGGGTATCTTCAGGGCAGAAGTGCTGGAGCCTTCAGCCAGTCAGGAAACAGAAATACAGGCAAGTCGCATCTTAGGCACATTTAACATGCACATTTAACATGCACATTTAACAGCTTTGTGCAGTCAGTTAAAATGGAAACAAAGGAAAAATTACAATCTAAAAACTGCATCTGTAGTGCAGGCTATTCCGTCAGCCATTCAACTCAATAAGTGTTTCACCATTCGTGGTTTTCGCTTTATGCGCTAACCGTGGAACGGAACCCTCGCATAAAATGAGACACGCTTGTATGCCCTCAGAGCAACGCAGCTCTGAATTCCTGCATCCACAATCGAGTCAAAGAGTACAATTGTTGAAAATGCATTTGCTGATTAAATTTCCAGCAGCAAATATACCTGATGCAATTTGGGAAGTAGTCACTGATATTCCGTGAGGTCTCTTTTTTCTCAGCCCCTGGCAGGATAGGGCCCAGAGCACACAGCGCCTGTAAAAATGGGACTCCTTGAGAAATCATTGCTCAGGGCATCAGGGTTTTAGCACTGCAAGCTTGCTTTGAATGTCAGATTTCTGTGTAGATTAAATTACTCACCATGGAGCATGGGCAGATGTAGGGGCAGGGTTCCCAAGCTACCTACTGCTACCTGCCCTCCATCCCCATCACTGAGTCACCCCAACAGCCCAGCTGAGTCCTCTGCCTCTGCACAGAACATCTGCAAATAGAAACAGCTTGCAGCCTTTACACATCACTTTGTATTTTAAAGATAGTGAAACCTGCCAACGTACCCAATTCCTGCTAGAAGGGGAGCTGCTGACGCCAGAGGTCTTTACCCTAAAGGACAAGGAGTCATCGGAGAGGTTGCACGGCAGCAGGCAGCGTCTGTTCAGATAGAGAGGCACCTGTCTTTATGAAGCATGTTCGCAATATCCCTTAGGGGGTCACTTGACCATCAGGAAAACTTAGCTGCTTGGCTTCGTGTGTAGCAGCTATGAACCCTGTGAGAACGAAAGGCAAAGTGCAAGAGGTGAAATGATAAGGAATGCGTGCTAATGCTACCCAATGAGAGTGCAGAACCAGCCCTGCTGCAGGCTGTCTTGCTGGAATTGGGGCTTATCATCCCTGTTATTCACATGGCTACCTCGAAGGTGGCCAAGTGGAAATGATGATGCCATAACAGCTGTGATCTTGCTGAAATAAACTAAAATAGAATAATAATATTAATATAGGAGCAGATTTCTCTGCAGCAGCCCCCTTTCCTGCATTACACACCCAGGGTGCTGACCAGAGTACAGAGAATCCACAAGTCTCTGTACATGGAAATTTCCCTCAGATCGTTCCAGCGGGGGAGATCCCTTCCCTTTCCCTGAAGAATGAAAAGGGGGGATCCAAAAGTTATGCCCTGATCTCAGTGATCCGTTGGGAGCTAGGCCCACCCACGCACAATCTCTGGGCCTCCCCAACTACTCCAGGACCCTCACCAGCTCCCTGGAAGCTCATTAGAGATGTGCTATCAGGGTCTGTCACAATAGCCCACAGAGATTGGCAGATTGGTTGGTGTAGCAGAAGGGCACAAATCCTCAGCCATAGACTGGTTAGGAGGTTTTGACCTTTCCATATCCAGAGTGCAGCCAGAGACTCCACCAGTGCAGCCTTCATTTATGTTATGAGGGAGAAGCAGATGAAAAGTCCCAGTTTCTCTTGGGACAGCTGCAGCTGGGCAGTATGGTGGAAATTGAAATTTTAGAGAAAAATGATCCATTTTCTATGAAAACACACCCCAGAGAATGGATAAAAAGGAAACACTTTAGTTTGGGTCATACTTTTTTATGGGGGGTACGTGGGGGGCAGGGAACTCTCAGTTTTCCAGCCCAGCTCTAGCTTGAACCATGAGCCTCTGTCCCATTTCATGTGTGAAATGATGTTCTATTTCCATGAATACTCATGCATTTGACTTTGAAAATTACTTCCTGCAAACCCTCATCGTGCCTGAGTAACAGGTGCTGGGGTTACTATGTACTAGAGAGTGAGAGCTCAGGGAATGCCTGTTACCACTCTGGGTACAGGCTTCAGACTGACAGAACAGAACCTGAGGAGAACCAGTCAGCTATTAACTCAGGGACAGAGGAGCTACTAGACTTTTGTTTGCTGACAAGCCACTGACTGAGGGCTGAGATGCTAGAATCTTTCAGGATCTGAAGAAATCCAGAAGACAGATGCTACATTTTACGTCCCACTCTAACCTGAGAAATCATCTCTCAAAGACGAACAGAGGGGAACGAGTGGGTTTACATGTGTGTGTGTGTGTGTGTCAAAGTACAAATGTGTAAATGTTATGACAAAACTTTTCATTGTAATATAAGTATTAAAAAGACAAAGTTTCATGACATGCATGTATATCAAAAACCAGCAGCACAGTTGTTGGAATCTCTACAGGAAGGAGCAGTGGTAATTTTACTGCATAAAGGCTTTTGCTTTAGAAAGTATTTCAGTAGGACTCCAAATAGTGTTTGCAATGGGTTTGTGCTATTAACTCTTCACTCAGTGAACAGTTGTATGACACTGTCATTAGGTAACTGAGGAGAAGCTGTTTCTAACACTTACATTCAGGCTCATGAACAAAATCCCTCTGCGATAGCCATGCAAGACTTTCCAAAAAGTCCTGACAGAACAGAACCGCTGGTGAGTGATCCAGCGAAGAGTAGAGCTGAGGTGCAGGAAAGAGGAGTGTAGTAGTGGTTCTATATTGTTGTGATGGGTTGGATCACAGAAACCCCTTGGGATGTGCCACCTGATGTGCCGAGATTACCTCTGAGCCCATTTTCCCTGGCTGTTTGGACTTCAGTGCCCTGCCTGGTTTGAGCCAGACACGCTATGTCTGCTGCAAACCCAGACCCAGGTCTGAACAACAACCCACAAAAGCTTTAGGCTTAACTGAAAACACCTTGAGAAGTGTTCCTGTCTCCAGCACTCAGATGCCCAGCTCCCAATGGGAGGTCCTAATGGGATCCAAACCCCAAATAAATCCATTTTACCCTGTATAAAGCTTACACGGGTAAACTCATAGATTGTCCGTCCTGTATAGCACTGGTAGAGAGCTATATGCACAGCTGTTTGCCCCCTCCCCCAGTATCAATACATAATCTGAGTCAATTAATAAGTAAAAAGTGATTGTATTAAATACAGAAAGTAGGATTTAAGTGGTTCAAAGTAATAACAGACAGAACAAAGTGAATTACCAAGCAAAATAAAATAAAACATGCAAGTCTAAGCCTAGTACAGAAAGAAAATGATTACAGATGAAATCTCACTCTCAAAGATGTTCCAAAAAGTTTCTTTTACAGACTAATCTCCCTCTAGTCTGGGTCCAGCGATCCTCACCCCTGTGGTTACTGTCCTTTGTTCCAGTTTCTTTCAGGCATCCTTTGGGGTGGAGAGGCTATCTCTTGAGCCAGCTGAAGACAAAATGGAGAGGTCTCCAAGGGGCTTAAATAGACTTTCCTTTGTGGGTGGAGTCCCCCTCCTCTCTCCTATGCAGAATCCAGCAAGTCACATGTCCGCGCACATGACTCAGAACTTTACAGGTGGCAGCCATTGTTTACATGCTACCTTCAACGTCCCCAAGTAGACTTCTTATTTGGATTGGAGTCTTCCAAGCTTCTATTGTCTGTTACGTACTTCTTGATTTGGCACTTAACTTGCAAATTCCTTTCTTAAGAATCTGACCAAATGCCTTACTAAGGCTACTTAAAATCAAACAAGTACACAGCCAATATTTATAACTTCGAATACAAAAATGGTACATGCATACAGATAGGATGGATAGATTCAGTAGATCATAACCTTTGCAGAGATATGTTACATGGCATGCCCAGTTATGACATATATACATTCATAAGAATATTTCCATAAAGCATTATAGGGTGCAACATCAGTTGGACATCTTGCAAAATAAATAACTCACAGAAGATATGTGGGAGATAATGTTTGTGGTTTTGTGTTTTTACATATGTATGAGTAGTGTGGAAAATGTAATCAACAGTCCCTGTCTGTGCTGTATTCTGATAATTCAGAGGTCAAAAGAACATCCTATCATGTAAATAAATTATGAACACAAGATATCTCAGTATTCATCTGTCTTTGAAATGAAATGGTGGAGAACAAGCAAACGGCCTTATGTTAATTTATATAGCTAAGTAATGGTGATGGACGTCCTGCAAAGTCATTCTAATTACCTTTTGTTCCCTGAGGAATTTCAACTTGTCAAAAGACATGAAATTGTATAAACGATCCTCGGGTCCTGATTCTGTCATCTCAGATCTGCTTAGACTTCATCAGGGGAAGTTTGAGTCGCAAAACTGAGGTCCCAGTTATACTGGTACGCCCTGAATGAGATTTGGACATTGTAATCTGACCTGTGAACTGAATTCTAAAGGAACTTTTTGAAACTACGAAGCTCACCATCTCTCCGATGAATCTGCACATCAATGAATTGAACTCATGTCTGGGTATACAGAAATATTTTAATCATAGTCTCTCTTTTTTCTTTTTTACTAAATTTTAGTTTAATTAATGAGTGTCTGTCTGGCATCTCAGAAGTAAATCTGGCATTAGATAAGGTTCAGGGAAACATTTCCCTGGAGAAAATTACTGTGGAGAACTGTAACAGTGAAGGAAATGTTCCTGTGTCTGTTAGAGATAATGACTTAACCATGAAGGGAGCTATCCCCATCTCCAAGCAATTGTCCTTTAATAGCCATGCATGCTGGGAAAGGGAAAGGATATTCCAAGTTGTTTGCCTGTTAAAGGGGAATGTTTCCCCAGCTCAAGGTTTTTTCAGCTGAGTGGGACTCCCTCATTTGGGAGAGGTTAAGCACAGTTCTCCTCACCTTTGTTCTTACAATAAGGAAAATAACATTGATAACAACATTTCCCTACCCCTGAATTCAATACGACGGTGATTTGTAACCCAGCACCAGCCAAAGTACATCACTTTGAGCAACACCACTAACTGCTGAGTATCTAGGAAGACTAGGTGTGTTCATGTAAATATCGTTTGCTTCTGAAGTCTCTTCCACTCCCAGCTAGCTGTCAGGGGGAACTCATTTAGCCCCTGCTTACAAAGGCTTATGCTCTGAACCATATGCCAGGGTCGCGTGCCATAGAAGAGGACTGGACTCATTGACTTAGGTGGTTGTTTCCAGGTCTATTTGCCCATTTTGCATCACATCTGGAGCTCATGTGGAGTTGCTTACCAACTCTGATCCTGCTGCGCATCCTGGATGATGGATTTGCCCCTCCATAGATTCAAGAGAAAGCATGACACAGCATTTTCATCTGGAAAAGGAATTGTTCTTGGGCTCCTGTTTACTGATCTCCCAGGATTTAATTCCTGGGGTTCCTAGCAATCTCAGCATGCTGAGCTGCCAGCTGCCCCATCTCCAGCCACTAGTCCCAGATAGAAAGGATGGTTCAGGGCTTAAAGTGCTGTCCTGGGACTCAGAAGAACTGGCTTCAGTTCCAGGCTCTTCCACAGATTTCTTCTGTGACCTTGGGCAACTCACTTAATCCTTCTGTGCCTCAACAACATCTCTCTTACTAGCGCTCAATTTAAAGGTTACATCTGGGAACAAGGGATGCAGGCCATTCTTGCCGAATGGGGGACCCAATCTGAGAAGCAGTGACTCTGAAAAAGACTTGCAGGTCAGTGGTGTGCTGTGGCTGAAAAACCCAGTGTAATCCAGAAAGTATAAGCAGGGGAATCTCTAGTAGGAGCAGAGATGATATTTTGAATGGGTATTTGGCATAGCTGGGAGCACTGCTGGAATATTGTGTCCTGTTCTATTTCCTACAGTCGGAGGAAGACGTGGATAAATTGGAGAGGAGTCAGAGAACAACCAAGAGAATGATGAAAGGATTAGAAAACCTGCTTGAGAGTGATCCACTGAAGAAGCTCAATGTATTTAGTTTAACAGATAGGGGTGTTATTGTTAAGGGGTGACGTGACCAAAGTCTGTCAGTACCTACATGAGGAACAAACATTTAACAATGGGCTCTTCAGTCTAGCAGAGACATTTATAGCATGAGCCACTGGCTGGAAGATGAATCTAGACACATTCAGAAAGGATGTGGGTTTTTTTAAGAATGAGGGTAATTAACCATGGAAAGAATTTATCAAGGGCCGTGGTTGATTCTCCATCACTGACACCTGTTAAATCAAGGCAGGAAGTTGTTCCAATAGTTCTCCTCTCGGAGTTATTTCAGGGGAGGTCTCTGGCCCATGCTCTACAGGCAGTCAGACTAGGTGATTACAGTGGTTCCTTCTGCTCTTGGAATCTTCCCAGCGGTGTTAATAACATTGCCCTACAGCATGGGGTGTTGTACTGATGAATATATCAAAGATCAAGCGGTCCTCAGACACTACAATAATCTGGGCCATAGATAAGTGCCTCTCCTAGCCCCCAGCCCCATTCTCCCCCAGTGACCTCCTTGCAGGGGTCCGCAATGCTTCAGAGATGCTGCATCCCCTGCTCCTCATTTTCCTCTTAGACCCCCACCTTCCTGTTCCTCCCCTTCTCCTGAGACCCTTCCCACTGTTCCTTCTCTTCACCTCAAGCGTGGTCCCCGGCCTGGCCGGAGCTGGATTGTGGTAAGAACTTGCCAGGGAGCCCAGCCCACTGTTGGGAGCCCCAGACTCTCCACCTTTAATTGTGGTGTATCCTGGTCAGTGGGAAGACGGGCTGGGGGCTGTTCTTGGGTCCCCTGACCCTCCTGCCCAGGGAAGGTGGAACATCAGGGCTTTCTGGCCAGCTCTTACCACAGCAAGGATCCAGCTTCCAGCCTGGGCAAGGTCGGGGATATGGGGGAAGTGGAGGAGCAGAGGGTGGTGCCTCAGGGGGAAGAATGGCCTCCCAGGGCTCCTGCATTAATCATGTTTCTGACATGACTCAGTCACAGGCACCTTTCTGAGGGCGTCGGGGAAGGGTGTTTGTCCGTGGTCCTTGAATAGCCTCTGACCATACGTGGTGCCATGCTCATGGATCATCCGGTGCCCAGACTGCTCAGGAAGGGCCAGGACTGCAACTGCAGAAGAGCTTTTATCATGGCTCTGCAGCTTTTTTCATGGCATGTAGATTTTTAACCAGAGCCAGGAAAGTGACAGGCCAGGTCTAATGGGAAACAATAACCACGTCCATTCTCTTTATTAACTGCATCAACAGGAATTCTGAAGTCAGAGCAGCCAAGGACACAGCTTTTTATGGGTCAACATCCCACCAGTCCCCTCTCTCTCCCGAAACACAAGAACTTTGTTCATGTCACTGCCTCCCTTGGTCTCCTTCCCCCATTGCACTGTCCTCCCTCACTAGCGGGTCAGGACATCCATCTCCCATTGTGCCAGGGCTTAGACCTCATCTGAACCTCTCTACAAAGTGGAGATAAGTAGCTCATAGCATCTCAGATGGAACAGTCCAGGATGGAATAGGTGGCTGTGGTCCATCTTTTTTGTCTCCTAAGTCACCAGTGCCATAGCCAGGTGATGAATTGACTTGTCACTTGAAGAACACCCTGATTATCCTCACACAAAGGTGTTTGCTTTTCACGCTGTACACGATTGGATTCATCAGAGGCGGGACCAGCAGATATACATATCCCAGGAAAATCTGAAGCCAGTGAGAAGAGCTATTCCCGAATCTGTGTATCACAGGCAAGCCAAGCCTTGGTGTGTAGAAAAGCAAGACAGCACAGAGGTGGGCCACACAGGTGTTCAGAGCCCTGAGGGACTCCATGTGGGATGTGATGCTCAGCACTGTTCTGAGGATCATCACATAAGAGAGAAAGATGAACAACGAGTCTAACCCCACGGTTAAGAGTGCAATAGACAAGCCATAGATGCTGTTGACTGTGATATCTGAAGAAGCTAACTTCATGACGTCTTGGTGCACACAGAAGGAATGGGAGAGGACATTAGCTCGACAGTATTGGAACTGTTTCAGGAGAAAAGGGGAGTGGAAATCTTAGGGCCACTGACTTTAGCACACACACCAGTCCCATCTTGGCTATTTTGGGGGGGGTTAAGATGGACGCATATCTTAAAGGATTGCAGATCGCGACAAAGCGGTCAAAGACCATCAACAAGAGCACGGACGATTCAATGCATGAAAGCGAGTGGATGAAAAAGAGCTGAGCAAATCAGGCATCGAGGCTGATCTCCCTAGATTTAAACAGGAATATGCCCAGTATCGTCGGCATGGTGGTTACCGATAAGCCAAGATCTGTCATGGCCAACATGGAAAGAAAAATGTACATAGGCTCATGGAGGCTTGGATCTGTTTTTATAATGAACAGAATGACTGAATTTCCTACTATCGAAATAACATACATTAAGCAGAAAGAGATAGAGATCCAGAGATGGACGTCTTCCAGGCCAGGTATCCCAGTGAGAAGTAACACTGCAGAGTTGGATTTGGTGTCATTGACAGCTGACATAATGCACTGGGCAGGTGCCAGGAGTTTTCAACTTTCCTTCCTGAAAGGAAAAAGAATAGGAAACTAGATTATATTTTACAAGACATCTCTCTGCTCTCAGTGCAAGTCTAGAGACTCCCAGGATCTCAAGGAAGATCATCAAAAACAAAGTCTTGGATTTACACCAATGATGGGAAAATAGGCACTGCCAGACTGGATAAGACCTGTATTCCATCTAGCCCAGTAGCCAGTTTCCAATGCTGGAGAGAAAGGTGGAAGAAGCCCTTCAATAAGCAGCTATGAGATAACCTGTTTCCAGGGAAAGTTTTCTCCTGACACCCAGCACCTACACATATTTTATGGTGTAAATCAGGAAGTTTTAGTGCCCTTCCAATACTTTATTAAAAACAATCCTCACTACTGTAATTAGATTTTCTGGTAACCCATATAAACATCCAGTTCATCTACACCAGCGATACCATCGCAGGACCTAACCAGATCAGCCACAACATCACCGGTTCATTCACCTGCACACTCACCAATGTAATATACACCATCATGTGCCAGCAATGCCCCTGTCTATATACATTGGCCAAACTGCACAATCCTTACGTAAAAGGACAAATGGACACAAGTCAGATATTAGGAATGGCACCATCCAAAAACCTGTAGGAGAACACTTCAACCTCCCTGGCCACACAATGGCAGATTTAAAGGAAGCCATCCTGCAGGAAAAAAACTTCAGGACCAGACTCCAAAGAGAAACTGCTGAGCTTCAGTTCATTTGCAAATTTGACACCATCAGCTCAGGATTGAACAAAGACTGTGAATGGCTTGCTAACTACAAAAGCAGTTTCTCCTCCCATGGTGTTCACACCTCAACTGCTAGAAGAAGGCCTCATCCTCCCTGATTGAACTAACCTCGTTATCTCCAGACTGATTCTTGCCTGCATATATATACCTGCCCCTGGAAAGTTCCACTACGTGCATCTGACGAAGTGAGTGTTCACCCACGAAAGCTCATGCTCCAATAAGTCTGCTAGTCTATAAGGTGCAACAGGACTCTTTGTCACTTTTTACAGATTCAGAATAACACGACGACCCCTCTGATACTATGTCTACATTGGTATAAAGTCTTGTGTCATTCCAAGGTTTTTTTCGGAAGAGTTAAAGGAATTAAGTTACCAATTCAAAGCTAATAAATGCCCATTGCCCATAACACAAAGTCGCATAACATTGAACCAGGAAAGGGAAATGTCTTTACAAGTACTCAGCAACAATAAAAAAAAATCCTCAGAGGGAAATTGGCTCGCAAAACCAAGTAGCTGATGGAATTGTTCTGCCTCTGCACCTCAGCTCTATGCTGAAACACAGCTCAGTGTTCTCTCTTGACTTGTCTTGCACAGGGATTGCAGAGGGATTTTGTTCATGAGCCTGAATGTAAGTGTTAGAAACAGCTTCTCCTCAGTTACCTAATGACAGTGTCATACAACTGTTCACTGAGTGAAGAGTTAATAGCACAAACCCATTGCAAACACTATTTGGAGTCCTACTGAAATACTTTCTAAAGCAAAAGCCTTTATGCAGTAAAGTTACCACTGCTCCTTCCTGTAGAGATTCCAACAACTGTGCTGCTGGTTTTTGATATACATGCATGTCATGAAACTTTGTCTTTTTAATATTTATATTACAATGAAAAGTTTTGGCATAACATTTACACATTTGTACTTTGACACACACATGTAAACCCACTCGTTCCCCTCTGATCGTCTTTGAGAGATGATTTCTCAGGTTAGAGTGGGACGTAAAATGTAGCATCTGTCTTCTGGATTTCTTCAGATCCTGAAAGATTCCAGCATCTCAGCCCTCAGTCAGTGGCTTGTCAGCAAACAAAAGTCTAGTAGCTCCTCTGTCCCTGGGTTAATAGCTGACTGGTTCTCCTCAGGTTCTGTTCTGTCAGTCTGAAGCCTGTAGCCGGTGTGGTAATGGGCATTAGGATCAGTATATAAACTCTACATTCCCTGAGCTCTCACTCTCTAGTACATAGTAACCCCAGCACCTGTTACTCAGGCACGATGAGGGTTTGCAGGAAGTAATTTTCAAAGTCAAATGCATGAGTATTCATGGAAATGGAACTTCATTTCCTATATGAAAGTCAGTCAGTCAATCTCTCTCCCCCTCCCCTTCTTCCCTGTATTAATAAAATCCTCAGCACCCAGGAGTGGCGCTGTGACTGACACAGAGCTGAGCTGCCATAATGAATGTGTGTGTTAACCCCAGTTCTTGGGATGTTTGCTTTATAGTTATATTGGGTTAACTCTTGGGATGTTTATGTTTTGGCTACATTAGGTGAAACCAGTATGGCTCTTCCTATTTTAATAGCAGGCTGCTGGAAAACAAGCAGGAAGGGAAGTAATAGCTCAAGGAAAGCCATTGCTCAGGATGCACTTAAGGGAGGTTGAGAGACCACACTGGAGCTACAAGCAGGGAATTCCCTGTTCCTGGGCTCCAGCCATGTTACACAGCTTGATTTGCCAGCTCTGGGAGCCTGTCCAGAGCTGGGGCAGCTGTTGCTGAGACATTCTTCAGTCTGACACGCACAGACACCGCTGGGGAAGACTCAAGGCCCTTGGCCTGCCTGGGTCCCTGTCAGATTGGGAGGGCTTGGGGGTCAGAGATGTGTACAGACTGTTGTTTGAAAACCCTCTTATTCTCCCACGTTACACTTTCTTCCTGCTGTTTGATTAAACATTATTTTGGTTCAAGAAGGCTGGTCACTTGTCTCAACACATGCTTACGGGCACCTGCAGGGCAATCATAGTGCAGTAGCCCACGGCCCAGTCTGAGGGTGGGAGCATCACAGGATTCCACCCCACGAGAGGGAAGGCTACGAGGCCTGACATGTGGCACTCAGAGACCAGAGAGGGGGCAGAGATACCGGTAGCCCTGTAACTCTGAGGGGTATCTACAGGACAGAAACGTTGGAGCCCTCAGCCAGTTAGGAAACAGAAATATGCCCTATCGGACCTGTTACCACAGTGCAGCTGTGAATTCCTGAGTTCACAACCAAGACAAAGAACCAAACCTTTGAAAATGAATTTTCTGATTACATTTCCAAGAGCAACTAAACATGAGATGACTTGGGAAGTAGCCTCTGATATTCTGTGGGGTCTCCTCTCACTCAGCCCCTGGCAGGATCGGCCTAGAGCACACAACAGCTCTAGAAATGGGACCCATTGAGAAATCCTGACTCAGTTAATAGGGGTTTTAATACTCTGAGCTCGCTCTGAATGTCAGATTTGTGTGTAGCTTGAATATCCCAACGTGGAGAACAGGTAGATGTAGGGGAGGGGTTCCCAAATCACCTAGTGCTCCTTGCCCTACAGTACCATCACTGAGTCAACCCAACAGCCCACCTCAGTCCCTTCTTGCACTACAGAACATCTGCAAATGGAAAAAGCTTGCAGTCTTTACCCTTCACTTTACATTTTAAAGATACCAAAACCTGCCAATGTACCCAAATCCTGCTAGAAGAGGAGCCGCTGACACCAGGGGTCTTCACGCTGAAGGACAAGGAGTCATCCAAGAGGTTACATGGGCAGCAGGCAATACCTGTTCAGACAGAAAAGCAACTGTCTATATGAAGCATGCCTGCACATTTCCTTGGGGACCACTTGGCCATCAGGGAACCTCTGCAGATTTGCTTTCTTTATTCCAGCTTTAACCCTGATCAGAGCCAAAGGCAAACTGCAGGAGACCAAATCACAGGGAACGTGTGGTGATGCTACATAACTGGACTGCAGTGCCAGCCCTGTGGCAGTCTCTATTCCTGGAATCCAGGCTTGTCATTGCTGTTCATATGGTTCTGATTAATCACATGGCTACATCGGGGGTGGCCAAGTGTTAGTGATAATGCTTTCAAAACTGTGATCTTGCTGATATAAAATGAAATAGAATAATAATAATGATAATAATATATAGGACTAAATTTCTCCCCGGCAGTGCCCTGTCCACACTACAAGCCCAGGGTGCAGGCCAGGGAAGGGAGAGTCCACAAGGCTCCATACAAGGAAATTTCCCTTGGATCACTCTGTGGGGGAGGTCTTTTCCCTTCCCCAAGAAGAATGAAAAGGGGGATACAGAGATCACCAAAGTTATGCACAGGTCTCAGAGATCCACTGGTAGCTTGGACCACCCACCCACCCACAAT
The DNA here is from genome assembly GCA_026122505.1 of Aldabrachelys gigantea. Classification (NCBI taxonomy): domain Eukaryota; kingdom Metazoa; phylum Chordata; order Testudines; family Testudinidae; genus Aldabrachelys; species Aldabrachelys gigantea. Next base: position 14,771,122 of record CM047489.1, on the reverse strand, counting down.
CTCTGAGCCTCCACAACTGCTCTAGGATGCTCTCCAGCTTCCTGCTAGCACAAGTTCATCAGAGACGTGCTACCAGGGCCTGTCACAGTAGCCACTGCCTGCAGGATCTGCTGAAGGGGCCTTGTACAGGGTGGGGGTTGTGATGCACAGAGATGGGAAGGCTGTCTGTCTGTGTAATGGCCTTCTCTTACTGTGACAGTCTGAGGCCTGGTTCTTCGGCTAAGCAGCAGAGGCAGCCATAAGCTGGGAAGTGTATGGTCACATCCTCACATTCCAATCTAGTCACATTGAAATAAGATGCTATTAGGCTATTAGGAATACAATCCCGCTCTGATCTTCCTATCACCTCCAGAGAAAGAGTAGAGCCTAGAAGATGTAAAAGGAAACTTAGTTTGATGGCATCCTGTCTGGCAAGAACTCATTTATCAATAGACACAGCTGGAAAACCCTTATGTCTGTATAGATGTAGTTGTAAAATCTTCACTTCTGTATTGTTTTGTATGTTTATTTGCATGGTCTCTGTCTGGTTCTGTGATTGTTTCTGTCTCTGTATAATTAATTTTGTTGGGAGTAAACCAATTGAGGTGGTGAGATATAATTGGTTAAATAACCATGTTACAATACGTTAGGATTGGTTAGTTAAATTTCAGTAAAATGATTGGTTAAGGTATGGCTAAGGAGAACTCAACTTTTCCTATATAGTCTGCAGTCAGTCAGGAAGGGGGGTGGGAATTAGGATCATGTTTTGCTAAAGAAGGAAATGAGAATGGGATGGAAACAGAAACAGGGACACAGACAAGGCTCTGTGGTGTCAGAGCTGGGAAGGGGGACACTAAGAAACTGGAATCATGCTTGCTGGAAGTTCACCCCAATAAACATTGAATTGTTTGCGCCTTCGAACTTCGGGTATTGTTGCTCTCTGTTCATGCGAGAAGGACCAGGGAAGTGAGAGGGTGAAGGAATAAGCCCCCTAACAAATACCCCAGCCCTAGACTGGGCAGGAGATTTTGACCTTCCCATTCCCACAGTGCAGCCATAGACTCAGTCAGTGCAACCTTCATTTAAGTTACAAGGAAGCGGCTAAAAAAGGGACTCTCTCTGCCAAAATGGGACGTATGGTCACCCTACTCTTGATATCTGCTAGGGTGGCTACAGTAGCTCTATTTAAAAGGGATCCCCTGGAAAAGGCTTGTCTGCAGAAGCCCATCACCCAGAGGAACAATTTAAGAACAGAAGAATGGCCATCTTGATTCAGATCAATGGTCCATCTAGCCCAGTGTCCTCTTTTCTGACCATGGTCAATGCAGATGCTTCAGAGGGAATTATCAGAAAAGCACAATATCATGTGCTCCATCCTATGTCATCTATACCCATCTTCTGACACTCAAAGTTTTAGAGACATCCAGAGAATGTAGTTGAGTCTGTGATCATCTTGGCTAATAGCCACTGGTGTACCTATCCTCCATGAATTTACTACGGTTGTTTTTGACTGCTGCTTCACATTGAGTGGATGTTTTCACAGAACTATCCACAATGCTGCCAATACCTCTTTCTTGAGTGGTAGCAGCTAATTTAAACCCCATCATTGAATATGTATAGTTGGGATTATGTTTTCCATTGTGCATTACTTTGCACTTATCAACCCTGAATTTCATCTGTCATTTTGTTCCCAGTCACCTAGTTTTGTGAGATCTGTTTGTAACATCTCTTAATTTACTTTGCACTTAAATATTTTGACAAAGTTCCTCCTCTGCCTTGGTGGGTCCTGCGCTTCTTGGCAGATTTGCTCACCTCAGTGATCTTCCCCACAGTCTGGGTCAACTTCTCCTGCGTCTGATCAGGAGTTGGGAGGTTTGGGGGGAACTCGGGCCCACCCTCTACTCCGGGTTCCAGTTCAGGGCCCTGTGGATTGCAGCTGTCTATAGTGCCTCCTGTAACAGCTGCATGATGGCTACAATTCCCTGGGCTACTTCCCCATGGCCTCCTCCAAACACCTTCTTTATGATCACCACAGGACCTTCCTCTTGGTGTCTGATAACACTTGTACTCCTTAGTTGTCCAGCAGCACACCCTCTCACTCTCAGCTCCTTGTGCCTCTTGCTCCCAGCTCCTCGCATGTACTTCCTCTCCTCTGGCTCCCCCTCGCCTGACTGGAGTGAGCTCCTTTTTAAACCCAGGTGCCCTGATTAGCTTGCCTTGATTGGCTGCAGGTGTTCTAATCAGCCTGTCTGCCTTAATTGGTTCTAGCAAGTTCCTGATTACTCTAGTGCAGCCTCTGCTCTGGCCACTCAGGGAACAGAAAACTACTCATCCAGGGACCAGTATATTTGCCCTCTACCAGACTCCTGTACCCCACTGGTTTGGGTCTGTCACAACATATTGCGTAATTTTGTTTTGTCTACACATTTTGCCATGTCACAATTTACCCCTTTTTCCAGACAATTATGAATATGTTGAATAGCACCGGTCCCACTACAGATCCCAGGAGGACCCCACAATTTACTTCTCTCCATTTTGAGAACTGACCATTAATTGCTACCCTTTATTTCCTATCTTTTAACCAGCTATTGATCCAGAAGAGAACCTTCCTCATTCTCTCACGACTGCTTATTTTGCTTAAGAGCGTTTGGTGAGGGACCTTCTCAATGACTTTCTGAAAGTCCAAGTAGAGTATATCCACTGGATCACCCTTGCCCACAGTTTTGTTGACCCACTCAAAGAATTTTAATAGACTCATAGACTCATAGGTCAGAAGGGACCAATAAGATCATCTAGTCTGACCTCCTGCACAAAGCAGGCCACAGAACCCTACCCATCTACTTCTGTAACAACCCCTAACCTATGTCCGAGATATTGAAGTGTTCAAATTGTGGTTTGAAGACCTCAAGCTGCAGAGAGTCCACCAGCAAGTGACCCATGCCCCACGCTGCAGAGGATGGCGAAAAACCTCCAGGACCTCTGCCAATTTGCCCTGGAGGAAAATTCCTTCCTGACCCCAGATACGGCGATCAGCTAAACCCTGAGAATGTGGGCAAGACTCACCAGCCAGCACTCAGGAAAGAACTCTCTGCAGTAACTCAGATCCCATCCCATCCAACATCCCATTACAGACCATTGAGCAGACTTATCTGCTGATAATCCAAGATCAATTGCCAAAATTAAACTATCCTATCATACCATCCCTTCCATGAACTTATCAAGCTTAGCCTTGACGCCAGATATGTCTTTTGCCCCCACTACTCCCCTTGGAAGGCTGTTCCAGAACTTTACTCCTCTAATGGTTAGAAACCTCCGTCTAATTTCAAGTCTAAACTTCCTAGTGTCCAGTTTGTACCCATTTGTCCTTGTGTCTACATTAGTACTAAGCTTAAATAATTCCTCTCCCTCCCTAATGTTAATCCCCCTGATATATTTATATAGAGCAAGCATATCCCCCCGCAGCCTTCTTTTGGCAAGGGTAAACAAGCCAAGCTCTTTGAGTCTCCTTTCATAAGGCAAGTTTTCCATTCCTCGGATCATCCTAGTAGCCCGTCTCTGAACCTGTTCCAGTTTGAATTCATCCTTCTTAAACATGGGAGACCAGAACTGCACACAATATTCCAGGTGAGGTCTCACCAGTGCCTTATACAACGGTACTAACACCTCCTTATCTTTGCTGGAAATACCTCGCCTGATGCATCTTAAAACCTCATTTGCTTTTTTAACGGCCATATCGCATTGGCGGCTCATAGTCATCCTTCGATCAACCAATACTCCAAGGTCCTTCTCCCCCTCTGTTGCTTCCAACTGATGTGTCCCCAATGTATATTTAAAATTCTTATTATTAATCTCTAAGATTGGTGAAGCATGATTTCCCTTTGAAAAGCTGCATTGATTCTTCCCCAACCAAATGTGTCCATCTATGTGTCTTATAATTCTATATTTTACTATAATTTCAACCAGTTTGCCTGGTACTGTAGTTAGGCTTACTGGCCTGTATTGTTAGGATCACCTCTGGAGCCTTTTTTGAAAATCAGCATCACAATACGTATGTGCCAGTTGGATGGTACAGAGGCTGATTTAAACCATAGATTACATACCACGGTTAGTAATTCTGCAATTTGATATTTGAGTTCCTTCAGAACTCTTATCAGAGGGGTAGCTGTGTTAGTCTGGATCTGTAAAAGCAGCAAAGAATCCTGTGGCACCTTATAGACTAACAGACGTTTTGAAGCTTGAGCTTTCATGGGTGAATACCCACTTCGTCAGATGCATGTAGTGGAAATTTCCAGGGGCAGGTATATATATGCAAGCAAGCTAGAGATAATGAAGTAATTCAGTCAGGGAGGATGAGGCCCTCTTCTAGCAGTTGAGGTGTGAAAACCAAGGAAGGAGAAAGTGCTTTTGTAGTTGGCAAGCCATTCACAGTCTTTGTTTAATCCTAAACTGATGGTGTCAAATTTGCAGATGAACTGAAGCTCAGCAGTTTCTCTTTGAAGTCTGGTCCTGAAACTTTCTGCTGCAGGATGGCCACCTTAAGGTCTGCTATAGTGTGGCCAGGGAGGTTGAAGTGTTCTCCTACAGGTTTCTGTATATTGCCATTCCTAATATCTGATTTGTGTCCATTTATCCTTTTCCATAGAGACTGTCCAGTTTGGCCGATGTACATAGCAGAGGGGCATTGCGGGCATATGATGGCGTATATTACATTGGTGGACGTGCAGGTGAATGAACCAGTGATGGTATGGCTGATCTGGTTAGGTTCTATGATGGTGTCGCCGGTGTAGATATGTGGGCAGAGTTGGCATTGGGGTTTGTTGCATGGATTGGTTTCTGAGCTCGAGTTACTATGGTGCTGTGTGCAGTTACTGGTGAGAATATGTTTCAGGTTAGCAGGTTGTCTGTGAGCAAGGACTGGCCTGCCACCCAAGGCCTGTGAAAGTGTGGGATCATTGTCCAGGATGGGTTGTAGTTTGTCAAGTGTTCAGGCCCTTGACTGAGACACAAGAGTTGGGCAGACCCACATCCACCCTGCAATCCATTCCCACAGTCTCTAACCCCTAGACGTTATTGGTGCTCACCCTTACCTGGACCACTAGCCTGCACAGCCCACCTGCCTTGATTGCTGGCCAAAGCCAACCCATTGGTTTCCTGTCCTGTCCTTAGCCGCTCTGCCCTGATTGCAGAATGGAGCCCACTCATTGGTTCCTGCCCCACTCTGGCTGAGGGCTTGGGGCTCAAAGACTATTTAATTGCTCTGTCCGGCTTGCAGGTCATAGCCTACCACCCGTTGGCTGCCGTACTATTCTGCTTGGCCATAGGCCTGGAACACAAGGTGTAGGTTATTCCCCATGTTTTGAGCTCACCCAGGGCCGGTGCAACCATTTAGGTGAACTAGGCGGTTGCCTAGGGCACCAAGATTTGGGGGCGCCAAAAAGCGGCGCCCCCCCCATTTTTTTAAATGGTTGCAGCCGCTGCTGCTGGAGAGGTAGTCTGAGCTGCCGGCGGCAGCAGCTGCCTTAAGCTGGCAGCCCAGGGCGCCGCCGCGGCAGCCCAGGGCCCCACCCGCCAGGGTCAGTGCACCGCCGCGGCAGCCCAGGGCGCCCCCAGGGTCACTCTGTCGCCGCAGCAGCCCGGCAGCCCAGGGCTCCCCCCTGGGGTCAGCGCGCCGCCGTGGCAGCCCGGCAGCCCAGAGGTTCGGGCTGACGGCGGCGCACTGACCCAGGGGAATCCCTGAGCTGCAGGCAGATGCTCAGAATCCCTCCCCCTCCCAGAGCAGGGGCTCCAGCCTCTGCAATTTTTCGCGTTGCCAGCGGGGGCGCCGGCAGCTGGGCAGAGCTGCGCAGCTCTGCTTAGGGCACGTGGCAGGGGCCCTGCGACAGCGGCGCGACACCAGGGCTTCGCTTCTGGAGGAAAGCGGCGGCTGCCCCCTGGCTCAGCCTCCACGTCAGCCCCAGCGAGGGGCACGAAGAAGAAAGGAGCCTCAGCGGTGGTCTGGTGGAGCGGAGGAAGAAAGAGGACCCCAACGCTCATGCATTGGGCAAGGTAAGCAAGTGCCTCCCCACAGGTCGGCCTCAGGTACCTGTGCTCCTGCCCCCTTGGTCCTTGGCTGGTCCCTGCTTCTGCTCCCCTTGTGCCTGGACGGCTGGAGAGAACAGCAGCCTGCAGAGCTGAGCTGCCCCAGTGCCCCCAGGCACCCCCCCTGACCCCATCCCCCCCACAGCCCTGACCCCCAGCTCCGAGCCCAGTCCCTCTGAGCTGGAAACCCCGTCGACCCCATCCCCCCCACAGCCCTGACCCCCAGATCCGAGCCCAGTCCCTCAGAGCTGGAAACCCCCTCGACCCCATCCCCCCCACAGCCCTGACCCCCAGCTCCGAGCTCAGTCCCTCTGAGCTGGAAACCCCCTCGACCCCATCCCCCCAACAGCCCTGACCCCCAGCTCTGAGCTCAGTCCCTCTGAGCTGGAAACCCCCTCGACCCCATCCCCCCAACAGCCCTGACCCCCAGCTCTGAGCCCAGCACCTCTGAGCTGGACACCCCCTTGACTCTATCTCCCCACATCCCTGAGCCCAGCCCCTGTGAGCTGGGCACCCCTGAACCCAGAGCCCAGCTCCCCACCCAGCCCTGGGCAACAGCAGCACCACCCCCAGGCAATGACAGCCCATTGGTACCAACCATCACAATCACTCAGCAACTGCCCATTATGTAATTGCAAAAGTATATATACCATTACAGCTTTTAATGTTTTTAAATAATGTATTTAGTTTATTTTCAAATTATTACAAATTAATTTTTGAATGTATTTCACTAGTTATTTTTTACATTTCCTAATACATGTTACCATAGTATTGCAAATGTTTTATGGAAGGGGCCCCCAATTTTGCTTTGCCCAAGGCCTCCTGAGTCCTCTGGGCGCCCCTGTCTGAGTTTTAAGCCCTGCTGCTGTGTTTTGCCTGCAACAGGCAGGCCTAAGCCTGTGAGTGGCCCCCATAGCAGCTGCCTGAAGAAGTGCTTGGGGGAATCATGCAGAAGGAGCATATTTGTTTGAGTTCTCTTCTCATGGAGGCTGTGTTCCACTTGGTTCAGGACAGCAGTCTCAGCAGGACTCTAGGCCCAGCACCTTGCCTCAGTTTGTAGATTTGTAGTGCACCCATCACCGGGCTCAGTCTGGCACCGCTACCCCTCACCAGTGCCCAAGAAGCAGTCAAAAAAGTTGGATGGACTGGTTAGGTTAGTTGTCATGCTGTTGCTTGGCCAGTGTAGAGACCACTGAATGCATAGTATTCCTCTATGATGTTCTGTCCTGAGCAAAATTGGCATGTTATGAGGTAGTGCCTGTGAGGGACAGGTGTCTGTTTATGTATCCAGCCATCATGTCTTAGGTCTTCTTGGGGAGGAGCTTTTCCATCCTGCTTTCATTGGTGACATCTATGATGCTCTGGTAGACATCTATGAAGACAATACTCTGACAGGATCATCTGGCAATACATCACGAGTTGATGCAAAGACTCTTACAAAAGCCATTTCTAGTTTCAAGTTTCTTGTTTCTCTTGTTTTGTGGTTTGACATATTGTTTGAGATCAACATAACTAGCAAACAACTTCAGGCAAAAGAATTTGATATATGTGATGCCATTAATCAACTTGGAGAAACCAAGAAGTTTCTTGTGGGCCGCAGCACCTCAGCGTCACGGGTAAGAGGGGTGAACAGCACAGCAAGTACAAATGTCCATGCAATCCAGATGCAGGTCACCGAGCATGAGAGGTAATGGGAAGAAGTAGGCCGTTATCCTCCATGTGAACCAGACCCTGGACAGAGCTATTACGCCCACTCTGTCAGTCAGTCTCACGACTGCTAGTGAGACAACAGTGGGATGTTGATTCCCAGGACTCCTGGGTTCTCTTTCTGGCTCAGGGAGCAGACTGTGGTTAGTGCTAGACACAGCATAGCCAAGCACATTCTTTCTGACAGGCTGTGAATGAGGCCATAATAGAGACTTCTGCTCTGTTCCCAGCTCTGCCTCAAGTGACCTTGTGCAACCCTTTGTTGTCCATACAAGGTGTGAATAACAGGTTCACCTGTACTGTAGGGGCATGAGCTCTTCGTTAGCACCTGGGGCTTTGAAGTGCAGAGGAAAGTTACTAACACTCAGTAGAAGAGCTGGGCCTAGAGCACAGGGTATCCTAGAATGTAGCTGAGTGTACCCCCCTCCCCACAGGCTCCAGGATGTTGTGTGGGGAGTCCAGGCACACACACACAGTTTCTACAAAGGGAGACAAAGCTGCCAAATGCCCATAATGTGTGTGACACTTGGCAGGTCTGACACAGACAGGGTGAGCCCCTCTAGGGAGTTTTCCATTTGGGGAACAGTCATGTCCGATTTGACTGATGTAGGGGGCTGGACTCAGCCATCCCAGCAGTGTTTCTCTCACACTGAGTGTCACCTGGAGGCTCTGGTAGGCCCAGATGCTCCTTGTCCCCATTGAATAGACCAGGTGAGCAGCAGTGGAAAGGAGTCAGACCCCACAGCTCACGGAGACACTCTTGGGCCAGACCCCCGGGATCTGAGCCTGGCTCTGTCCCCCCAGCTTTCCCCTCGCTGCATAGAGACTTTGGGCCAAACTCACCCCTGGGGTAACTCCTCTGCCTGCAGCACTTACACCAGGGGAGACCCAGCTCTCTGCAGTGAAATCCGGCCTGTGCAGAGGGGCCAGCCCCAGGGCCAGGCAGCACTTAACTCCCCTGAACCCTCAGCACTGGGAGTGAGCAGGGCCTAGGCCTGGTGCTGCCCCACAGAGGCAGCTGGGGAATGTCGCCCATGCGCACAGCCTATCACACAACCCGCTCTGCCCACCAGGCGAGCCCTGGGCTGTCTGAAGGGTGCAGGGTCTCCAGCACATTCAGGCTCCCAAGGGTGCTCCACAGACAAAAGCGTCTAATTGAGGGGCAGGGAAATCCTGGCTCAGGGCTTCTTGGGGCATTTTCACCCCCACAGAGCTTCTACCTCAGTGCCAAGGATCAATGAAATGTTGGTTTGTTAAATGGACAGTGACATCCTCACTGAGTCTGCAGTGGGGAAACTCAGTGTGAAACTCAGAGCAAGAGAGACAGCCCAGGGACCAGCTCCTCAGCTGGTGTAAACTGACAGAGCCCTATAGACTCCATTGGAAGGACACCAATTTACACTCATTGGGGATCTGGCCCAGTGACTCCAGTAGAGTGATGCTGATTTACACGTGCTGGGGATCTGGCCCCAGTAGCTGGTAGAACTGCTCTGTCTGTCGCTGGGAGGCACGTCCCTGCGGAGGCTGCAGGCGTCTCTCCCACATGGTGTGATTCTTTTTGCTCTTGTCCCACAGGCAGCGTGAGCAGTAGAGGAGGAGGGGAGGAGCCGACCCGCACAGGTAACGGGCTATTGCTCTGTCACACCCTGATTATCAGAGTCCGGCTCTGTGCCCCCAGCTCTGACCTCAGGGTATAAAGTCTGGACCAAATTCACCATGGGGTAGGTAACTCCTCGGCCTGCAGCACAGTCACCCCTGATGGAATGGGCTCTGCTGGTGCAATTCCCCCAGGGCAGAGGGGCAGCAGAGCCCCATGGCATGATATGACTCATCCATTTGTGGAGGCTGGGCGCACCCTGACTGTGGCCCTGCCCTGAAGCCCATCCCTGGTTGGCCACCTCCCCCCAAAGCTCACCCACACTCCACTCCGGCCTCCCCCCCTCCACTCACGCTTCTTCCCCAGGGGGCGGAGCTGGCTCCAGGCACCAGCGCAGCAAGCAGGTGCTTAGGGTGGCCAACGGAGAGAGGCGGCACATCTGGCTCTTCGGCAGCAATTCAGCGGCAGGTCCCTCAGTCCCTCTCGGAGCGAAGGACCTGCGCCGAATTGCCACCGAAGAATGAAGTGGTGGCAGTAGAGCTGCCACCAAAGTGCCGCCGATTGTGGCTTTTTCTTTCTTGCCGCTTGGGGCGGCAAAAACGCTGGAGCCGGCCCTGCCCCCTGCTCACCTGTCATGCCTCTTCCCTCGAGGCCCCCCCACCCAATGCTCGCACCTCTTCCCCCAAAGCCCCCCCCCACCCGACGCTTGCACCTCTTCCTCTGAGACCTCACTGCCCCAACTGGCACCTCTTCGCCCCCTCCCCCAGGTCTCTGTGCCTGCCAATTGCACTGCTTCACCCCCTCCTCCAAAGCCCCCATGTGGGCGGAGTGGGGACAGGAAGAGATGAAGCAAGGGTGGGGCCTTGGGGAGAAGAGTACAAGCAGAAGCCTCTGGGTGTAGCGCTGGCAGGGCCAGCGCCCAGGCATCCTTTCGGTGGTGGCTTGCTGCAAAGGTGGTGGGCTGGTTGTTTGGGGAGGCTTAGACTCCCCCATCCTCTTATACCTGGCGCCCACACTCCACAGCATCGCTATGTCCCACTTTCACCCTCTCCTGAGGACACAGCTAGTGCCAAGGCCTCGTGCTGCCCCTCTGCCCAGGGCGGGGTCACCCCCACAGTGAACTACCAGCCACACTGGAGAGGGACGATAGGGTCTGGGCTGCTGCATCTGTTGCTGGCTCTTGTGAGGCCTTTGCACAGAGTCCCGGTGCAGCCTGATCAAACCTGGGCCATTCCCTGCTCCTCCAACCCCTCAGGGCTATGCTGGAGCAAAGGGAGGAGCCTCCCCAACAGCCTCCATCACTTAGGCTTCTCGCTGGGGGAATGTGCCCCCCTGCAACATAATCCTCCTGTAGATCTAGCCCTCTGGGAGTTCATATGGGGTCTCTGCTACACAGCACCTGCTCTGCGTCTAGTGCTGGCACTGCAGTCCCACACACTGATTTGCAGATGCCTGTCACCATGTCCCTTTCCATGTTGCAGGGGCGGCCATGTTCCTCGCCATCTGGGCCACTCGCTGCACCCTGGTCTTGGTCCTCCTGGTGTCTGCGCCTGTCATTAACTTCATGCTGGAGAAATGGGGCCTGGCTGAGCCTGCAGGGCTGCAGGAGATTCTTGGGGGAAGCAGCAGCATCATGGGAACGAGAGGCCTGGGAATGGGAGAACCCCATTGACCAGCTGCGAGCAGGAGGCGGGGGCAGGGAGGGGCCTGGGAAGATATCAGTGCCCAGCTCTGAGCAGGTTGTTGGGGAGACACCATTGCTCATTGCTGCACAATAGGTCCCTGTGGTAACTGTCTTTGCCCAGGTAACTCCTCCAGCCTCCTTCATTCCCCCTCTCTTCACTCGTCCAGGACGCTGTCAGTCACTCTGCCCTGCAGCCCTCTGCTCATTTAGTCAGGGCAGGCCCACACAAGATCATGGCCCTGCCATGAACTGTCCCAGCCAGACAATCCACCTAGCTCCTTCCTTCTGTACAAATAATCCCTCCTGCAGAGAGGTTGTAAGATTAGATAAGGGGGATGGGCTAGTTGTTAAGGAATTTCTGGGAGATCAGAGTTCAAGTCCTAGCTTTGCTATTGATTCCTTGGGCCTCTCACTTCAGCTCTCTGGGCCTCAGCTGCCCATCTGTGAAATGGGGATAATAGTTTTGCCTCATCTAAAGGGAGAATTTTCCAAGCCCCCTAAGGGGTTTAGGAGCTGATGTATGTGACCATGCTCTGTGACCACTGCCTTATGCTCCTAAATCCCTCAGGTGATTTGAGAATCCCCCCCATAGATTGTGAACTCTTCTGGGCAGGGGCTGTCTCTCACTAAGGGTTCGTCTGCACAGGGAAATGGACCAGCAGAACTACATTGGTGTAATTAAACCATTACAGTCATCCCGGGATAACTCTCCGTGGGGATACTCTTATTCTGGAATCAGAGAGAGCCTTGGTCAGGATTAGTTTACACCATCTTCAAAGTGACATAAACTAAATTGGACAAAGCCCCTCATACACTGGAATAAGAGTGTCCCCACGGGGAGTTATCTTGGGATAGCTGTAGCGGGTTAGTTAGACCAGTATAGTTGTGTTGGTCAGTTTCCCCCTGCAAACCAACCCTTCGTGTCTGCGCAGCACCCAGTGCAAAGCTGCCCTGACCTTGGCTGTGGTCTCTGGAAGGTCTTGTTATATAAATAATAACAGCAAAATACAGGGTCTAATCTGCGTAGGGTGCAGGGGTATTTCCCACCACTGAAGGACACATGCCCCCTTGGATGTCTCACGTCTACACAGGGCCTTCTGCAATATACAGTTAGCTGCATTTCACATTAGGGAACGTCAATGGAGACACCCGGGTTCTGTTGTGGGGTTTATAGACAATGTGCAATTCTTAAAGTAGGGCAGCAGAGATAAGAAAGCCCTGGAAATATTTCATCTCTGACCTCTTCAGCCTTTTCTAGGTGAAGGCACCTTCGCACCCACTAGATGGGGCTTTACAACAATCCAATTACAAAACTACATCTTACTTATTGTTTCCATGTGTTCCCATGCCCAGACCTGAAGAAGAGCTCTGTGCAAGCACATAAGCTTCTCTCCCACCAACAGCCGCTTGTCCAATAAATAATATTACCTCCCCAACCTTGGTGCTCTATTTTTTCAAGACACATATTAATGCCACCATCTACTGGCCAAAGCTATAAATGCAACTGTGCAGATTTGTCTTTTTTGACTCTACATCAGGGTTTGACAGAACAAGGAGTAATGGTAGTTGCAGTGGGGGAGGTCTAGGTTAGATATTAGGAAAAACTATTTCACTGGAATGTGTTACCTAGGGAGGTGGTGGAATCTTCATCCTTAGAGGTTTTTAAGGCCCAGCTTGACAAAGCCCTGGCTGGGATGATTTAGTTGGGAATTGGTCCTGCTTTGAGCGGTGGATTGAACTAGATGAGCTCCTGAGGTCTCTTCCAACCCTAATCTTCTATGATACTATGATTCATGAACATCTCCATCCTGTGGAGATGACTGTAACAGACACTGTGTAGCTAGCTAAACTAGCAGATACCTCCCCTGCCATTAGCACACACATAATATCCCTGTGGCCATCCCCCACAACAGCTTGTTCTGAAGTTCAGCATTAGGAAAGGGCTGGTTTCTCAATGGGAAAATGTATTTCTCCCATTCTGGTTCTGTTTCCCTGAGTCTCAGCAACACCCTGACACCCCTTAGCCACCAGGGAATCTCACACCAGACTCAGCTAAAAACAGAGATTAGAGAACCAGGGCTTCATCCCTCTGGTGTCAGCCAGAAATGAAACTGCACTGTGGGTTGGGGGGCTCAGGGCATTGGAGTATGGGACTTTTTCCATACTGGGGATTCAGGCTCCGATCCTGTCCCACCTTGGAGGAACTGGCTGGCCCAGCAGGAGAAGGAATGGGACAAGGGGCCTTCTGCTTTGGGGCACTGATACAACATATTAAATATGCCAAGTTAGAAATAAACTCCCAAGGTACAAACTGCCTAACTGGGCCCCATAAGCTAACAGTAATGGTTCCAGATCCTTAGTCACAATAACCCTCAATAGCTAAGAGCACATAGCAGCAGGTTTATAACATGCAGCAGCAGAATTACACAGTGTTGCCAGTTTATGCAATTTTTAACATGAGTCCTGCAGTATTTGATGTTTTTCTTAAAGCTCTAGCTCCTGGAGTCATGGGATTAAATAAGAATCTCCGCTTTCATTTAAAAATAAAAGCAAGTTCCTCATCCTTATGGCTGCAAAAAGAAGATACAATCCAGGAAGTTTTTGAAAAGTGTAGGGGACAATTTCCTGGTGCAAGTGCTGGAGGAACCAACTAGGGGCAGAGCTCTTCTAGACCTGCTGCTCACAAACCGGGAAGAATTAGTAGGGGAGGCAAAAAGTGAATGGGAACCTGGGAGGCAGTGACCATGAGATGGTCGAGTTCAGGATCCTGACACAAGGAAGAAAGGAGAGCAGCAGAATATGGACCGTGGACTTCAGAAAAGCAGACTTTGACTCCCTCGGGGAACTAATGGGCAGAATCCCCTGGGGAAATCACATGAGGGGGGAAGTGGTCACTGGTTTCTCCCAGCTACAGGAGTCCAATCTTGCCTCTTCCTTCCGCACCCCTTTGCAAATGGCTCATCTATCCCCACGCACCAACAGGCTGCATTCCCAGGGAGCAAAGCCCAAGGAAAGGCACTCTCTGTTTAATCAAAGTTAAACCAGGCATTTCAATAAGCTGGTGCAATACAAGACCTGAGCCTGTATTTAAACAGCCCAGGGTTTAACTTCAGGGCAGGGTATAGTTTCATTTCCCATATTTAATTCTTGTCTACAGCAAGACACCTTGCATTTCATTTTGTTTTAAAATATTTCTTTCAATAGAAGCTGTTTCCACGTTTCAATAGGGTGAGGAATTAACAATACAGCCCAAGAGTATCCTGTGGGTTTAATTTTTTTGAATATTGGAGAGAAGCTGCTCTATGGAAGCCCATTCGAGAAACACAAATGGATTTAGAGCTATTGTGAATTCAGCTACAACATCCTTGTTGCAGACTGATTCCTAAAACTGAAATCCATATATGAATACACACAAACCTGCGTGTTACTCTCCCTTATGTTACCCCCCGACAGTTGGTTTTTAACACTACAACTAACTCTTAAGGGAGCTCAATGCTGTATCACAAAAATGCATGGTTAGAGGGGGAAAGGAGTCCAGGAGAGCTGGCTGTATTTTAAAGAATCCTTATTGAGGTTGCTGGAAAAAAAACATCCTGATGTGTAGGAAGAACAGTAAATATGGCAGGCGACCAGCTTGGCTTAACAGTGAAATCCTTGCTGATCTTAAATGCAAAAGAGAAGCTTACAAGAAGTGGAAGATTGGACAAATGACCAGGGAGGAGTATAAAAATATTGCTCAGGCATGCAGGAGTGAAATCAGGAAGGCCAAATCACACTTGGAGTTGCAGCTAGCAAGAGATGTGAAGAGTAACAAGAAGGGTTTCTTCAGGTATGATAGCAACAAGAAGAAAGTCAAGGAAAGTGTGGGCCTCTTACTGAATGAGAGAGGCAACCTAGTGACAGAGGATGTGGAAAAAGCTAATGTACTCAGTGATTTTTTTGCCTCTGTCTTCACAAACAAGTTCAGCTCTCAGACTGCTGCACTGGGCAGCACAGTATGGGGAGAAGGTGACCAGCCCTCTGTGGAGAAAAAAGTGGTCTGAGATTATTTAGAAAAATTGGATGAACACAAGTCCATAGGGTCAGATGTGCTGCATCCGAAGGCACTAAAGGAGCTGGCGGATGTGATTGCAGAGCCATTGGCCATTATCTATGAAAACTCAAGGTGATTGGGGGAGGTCCCGGTTGACTGGAAAAAGGCTACTGTAGTGCCCATCTTTAAAAAAGAGAAGGAGGAGGATCTGGGGAACTACAGGCCAGTCAGCCTCACCTCAGTCCCTGGAAAAATCATGGAGCAAGTCCTCAAGGAATCAATTCTGAAGCACTTAGAGGAGAAGAAAGTGACCAGGAACAGTCAGCATAGATTCACCAAGGGCAAGTCATGCCTGACTAACCTCATTGCCTTCTATGAGGAGATAACTGGGTCTGTGGATGAGGGAAAAGCAGTGGGTGTGTTATTCCTTGACTTTAGCAAAGCTTCTGATAGACTCTTCCACAGTATTCTTGCCAGCAAGTTAAAGAAGTATGGGCTGGATGAATGGACTATAAGGTGGATGGAAAGCTGGCTAGATTGTCAGGCTCAACAGGTAGTGATCAATGGCTCCATGTCTAGCTGGCAGCCACTTTCAGGCAGAGTGCCCCAAGGGTCGGTCCTGGAGCTGGTTTTGTTCAATATCTTCATTAATGATCTGGAGGATGGCGTGGACTGCACTCTCTGCAAGTTTGCAGATGACACTAAACTAGGAGGAATGGTAGATACGCTGGAGGGTAGGGATAGAATACAGAGGGACCTAGACAAATTAGCGGACTGGGCCAAAGGAAACCTGATGAGGTTCAACAAGGACAAGTGCAGAGTCCTGCACTTAGGATGGAAGAATCCCATTCACTGTTACAGACTAGGGACCGAATGGCTAGGAAGCAGTTCTGCAGAAAGGGACCTAGGGGTTACAGTGGACAAGAAGCTGGATATGAGTCAACAGTGTGCCCTTGTTGCCAAGAAGGCTAACGGCATTTTGGGCTGTATAAGTAGGGGCACTGCCAGCAGATCGAGGGACGTGATCTTTCCCCTCTATTCAACATTGGTGAGGCCTGATCTGGGGTACTGTGACCAGTTTTGGGCCCCACACTACAAGAAGGATGTGGAAATATTGGAAAGAGTCCAGCGGAGGGCAACAAAAACAATTAGGGTGCTGGAGCACATGACTTATGAGGAGAGGCTGAGGGAACTGGGATTGTTTAGTTTGCAGAAGAGAAGAATGAGGGGAGATTTGATAGCTGCTTTCAACTACCTGAAAGGGGGTTCCAAAGAGGATGGATCTAGGCTGTTCTCAGTGGTAGCAGATGACAGAACAAGGAGTTATGGTCTCAAGTTGCAGTGGGGGAGGTTTAGGTTGGATATTAGGAAAACCTTTTTCACTAGGAGGGTGGTGAAGCTCTGGAATGGGTTACCTAGGGAGGTGATGGAATCTCCTTCCTTAGAGGTTTTTAAGGTCAGGCTTGAGAAAGCCCTGGCTGGGATGATTTAGTTGGGAATTGGTCCTGCTTTGAGCAGGGGGCTGGACTAGATGACCTCCTGAGGTCCCTTCCAGCCCTGATATTCTATGATTCTATGCATGGCTGAGGGTCCCTAACAATTCTCCCCCTCCCCCAAAAAAGTCCATTCCGTATTTCTCCCACCCACTCCCAGTAGCCCTCCAGGTTGATTCCTAGGCTCCTTCCCTCTCCCTCAGCTCTTCCATTATCCCTGACTTCCCAAGCCTTTGCACTGCTTCTGAGGCGGGTGTGAAATACAACTCTGTATTGTAGTTTAAATAAATTGCTCAAAGTTCTGTATTTAAATACACAAGGAATCAATTTGTCCGAAAACATCTCCTGAATCTTTTTCATTGTCATTATTACAGACATATTTGCTGAGGGTACTTTGAAATAAATTAACAAAATAATTGAAACTGGTGTGATAATATTGTGATATTTTGACAAATAAAAATTTGCAGAATTGTAAAATATTTTGTGCAGAATTTTTAGATGCATAATTTCCCCAGGAGTACAGAAATGCATCCCTGAATTTGTCAAGGCTGAAGAGGAAGTACATCAGGCTTAAGACAAACATTGAAGATGCTAGGCCATACCAGCTGTGGGTAAAACTCACCTTCTACTAGGTCGCAGAGCACATTTTGAGAAGAACCCCTGGTTCTTCTGAGGTCAATCGGAAGCCCAAAGGCATCTGTAACGCCCTTGGCCGGGGCTCAGCTCCGGGTCGCAGGGGCTGAGCGAATGAAGTCTGTAGTCCAAGCCCTTAGGTAGGGCGGGCCGATGAACAAACAGGTTAGGGGCTCTGGCCCTTTGGGGCAGGGCAGAGCAACCAGCGGTTTTAGGGGCTCTGGCCCTTTGTGGCAGGGTAGAGCAACCAGCAGTCTAGAGGCTCTGGCCCTTTGTGGCAGGGCAGAGCAACCAGCGGTTTTAGGGGCTCTGGCCCTTTGGGGCAGGGCAGAGCAGTAAGCAGTTTTAGGGCTCTGGCCCTTTGGGGCAGGGCAGAGCAGGGGACAACTGGAGGCGATCAGGTTAAGTAAAGGAAGGGGGGGGGAAGTCTGCTACCCTTAAGGGGTGGCAGGGGGAACGCAGGCCCTCCCACTCCACTGCGTTCCAGCCTGGGGCCCTAGTAGTGGCTGTCGCCGCTAAGGCGGTCAGCGGGGATCCGGCCCGAAACACACTGACCGAGTGAGCAGCAGGGTTCCCACTGAAACACACTGACCGGACGGTCAGTGGGGATCCTGGCCGATGCACACGGCCATCGGCTCGGGGTCTTCTGCGGCCTGACTGTAGTCAGCCGCCCCCGGGCTGCTTCCAACCTCCCCCACCCTGAGTACTTGCCGTTCGCCGGCGTCGTCCAGGGGTTCCCAGATCATAGGTTCCTCAGCCGGCTCGGCGGTGGGAGGTCTGGTCCAGTCCTCGGGGTACCGGGGCCCAGGCGGTCCGGTCCAGTCCTCAGCGTCCCAGGGCTCGGGCGGTCCGGTCCAGTCCTCGGGGTACCGGGGTCCAGGCGGTCCGGCCCAGTCCTCCCCAGGCCGAGCGTCCGAGGGCTCCATCCGCTGTTCTGGGTACTGGCCCCAGGGGAGGTCAGGCCAGTACCCCTCAGGATACCGGGCATGAGGTAAGCCGGGCCCAGCGGGAGCTTGGGCACCCACGTCTGCCTTCTCCGGCGGCCTCCTCCCAACTGAGGGCTGGACTTCCTGGGGGCGGGGCTAGGCGGCCGGGCCTCAGCCCGGGGCCACAGGGCTTCTGGCCTATTCCCTGTCTCAGGAGCATGGGGGAGGGGGGCCCCCTTGCTACGCACACCCCCCCTCAAAGCTGACCCCGGGCCCTCGAGGGCAGGCCCCTCCATCTCCGCAAGGCGGGACATGAAGTCAGCGTTAAGATGCTCCTTACCGGCTCGGTGGCGGACGGTGAAGGCATATTGCTGTAACACCAAATACCACCGCGTGAGGCGCATATTGTTGTTTCTCATCTGGGCCAACCAGCGGAGCGCGGAGTGGTCGGTGACCAGGACGAAGGTTCCGCCCAGGAGGTAATATCGGAGGGCATCACAGGCCCACTTCACGGCCAGGGCTTCCTTCTCAATTACGGCATAGTGTCGTTCCTGTGGAAACAGCTTCCGACTCAGGTAGACAACGGGGTGCTCCTCGCCCCCCACCTCCTGAGAGAGGACCGCGCCGAGTCCCACCTCGGAGGCGTCGGTCTGTAGGATGAACCCGCGGTGGAAGTCCGGACTGTAGAGAACGGGTTCTCGGCAAAGGCGATCTTTGAGGGTCCGGAAGGCATGATCACACGCGGGGGTCCATTCTATCCGTCGTGGACTGTTTTTGGTTAGGAGGTCCGTTAGGGGGGCTGCAATGGAGGCAAAGCTCGGGATGAACCTCCGATAATAACCTGCCAACCCAAGAAAGCGGCGTACCTGTCATTTCGTGGTGGGGGCCGGGCAGGCAGCCAGGGCCTGGACCTTTCCCATGAGCGGCCGTACCTGCCCGCCGCCGATCGTGTAGCCGAGGTAAGTGGTTTCTTGCCAGCCGATCCGGCACTTCTTCGGGTTGGCGGTCAGTCCAGCATCCCGCAGGGTACGCAGTACGGCGGCAACCCGTTCCAGGTGATCGTCCCAGGACTTGCTGTACATAATCATGTCATCTAGGTAGGCGGCAGCGTATTCATGGTGCGGGCGAAGGAGACGGTCCATAAGTCTCTGGAACGTCGCCGGGGCCCCATGGAGGCCGAAGGGCATCCGAGTGAAGTGATAGAGGCCCGAGCGTGCAGCAAATGCGGTTTTCTCCCGGGAGGCAGGGTCAAGCGGGATTTGCCAATAGCCCTTGGTGAGATCGAGGGTGGTGAGGAAGTGGGCCTCGCCCAGGCGGTCCAGCAACTCGTCCACCCGCGGCATCGGGTACGCATCAAACTTGGACACAGAGTTAACCCGCCGAAAGTCGATGCAAAAGCGCTGGGTACCGTCAGGCTTGGGGGACCAAAACCACGGGGCTACGCCACTCGCTCTGGGACTGCTCGATGACACCAAGTTCTAACATCGCCTGTACCTCCTCCTCTATGACCTGTCGCATCCGGTGGGGTAGGGGCCTGGTTGGCTCTCGGATCACCACTCCCGGTTCTGTCTGGACGGTATGGTGTTCAAGGGTCGTGCAGCCGGGTTGGGTGGTGAAGGTCTTGGGAAATGCCTGCAGGAGACAGGCTGTCTGCTTCCTCTGCTCCTCGCTTAGGGCTTCCCCAAGCTGCGGTGCCGTGGGAGCGTCGGGCGGCCTGGGGTCCCAGTTCAGGTTCGGGCGGGGAGGGGTCAATCAAGAGCCCCTCTTGCTCCTGCCACGGTTTCAGGAGATTAACATGGTACTTCTGGGTTCTTTTTCAGCGGTCGGGCTGGTTGACCTCGTAGGTGACCGGGCCGACTTTCCGAAGCACCTCATAGGGTCCTTGCCACCGGGCCAACAGCTTGGACTCTGTTGAGGGCAAAAGCAACAACACCCGGTCCCCGGGTTGGAACTCGCGGACCTGCGCCTGCCGGTTATACGTCTGGGCTTGGGTCTCCTGGGCTGCTCTCAGGTTCTCGCGGGCGAACGCCCCTACTTGGCTGAGCCGATCTTGCAGCTGGAACACATACTGCAGAAGGCCTTGCATAGGGGAAGGCGTCTGCTCCCAGGTTTCCCGCATAAGGTCCAAGAGGCCCCTCGGGCAACGGCCGTATAACAGCTCGAAGGGCGAAAACTTGGTGGAGGCCTGGGGCACTTCACAGATGGCCAAGAGCAGGGATGGAATTAACTGGTCCCATCGGCGCAGGTCCTCAGGGCTGAATTTGCGCATCATCTCCTTCAGCGTCCGGTTAAACCGCTCCACAAGGCCATCGGTCTCTGGGTGGTAAACCGAGGTACGGAGCTGCTTGATCCCGAGTAACGTGCAGACCTGCCGTAGCAGCCGGAAGGTGAAGTTAGTCCCCTGGTCAGTGAGTAACTCCCGAGGTAGGCCGACTTGGGCAAAGACCTTGATTAGTTCGTCCGCGATGGCCCTGGCTGTAATGCTCCGGAGCGGTATGGCCTCAGGGAAGTGGGTCGCATAGTCCACTATGACCAGAATGTAGCGGAATCCAGCTTGGCTTTTCGGAAGGGGTCCCACTAAGTCCGTGGCCACCCGCTCAAACAGAGTCTCTATAATGGGCATTGGGACCAATGGGACTGGGGCCGTCCGAGCGGGCACTGCCCGCTGGCACTCAGGACAGGAGGCGCGGTGTTTCCACACCTCCTGGTGCACCCCAGGCCAGAAGAAGTGAGACAATATTCGGGCGAGGGTCTTCTCCTGGCCCAAGTGTCTGGCCGCAGGGACATCGTGAGCCAACCGCATAACCGCCCTCCGGTGGCACCGTTGTACTACCAGTTGTGTCCGGACCTCTCCCGTGCGGGAATCTCGGTCCACGCGGTAAAGCCGATCTTGCTGCAACTCAAAGTGGGGCCAAGTTTGCACACGACCTGGATCGATCGGGGCCCCGTCGACTGCGGCCAGCTGGTCGTACATCGAGTTCAAGGTGGGGTCGCCCCTTTGGTCGCGGCAGAAGTCTGTGGTCGCCACCGGACTTTCAGGTATCCCCAGTTGGGGTTCGTCCCCTGCCTCGGCCTGGCGGTCCGGCTCCGCCCCGCCAGAGTCTTCGGTTGCATCTGCCGCGGCGCGGATCCCTTTGCAAGCGGGAATAATCTCTGGGTCCTTCTGGGACTGGGACCGCAGAACGTCCACAAATTCAGGCCAGTCCCGTCCCAGGATCACCGGGTAAGCGAGTCGTGGGGCCAGGCCGACCATCAGAGTCCGCGTTACCCCAGCTACCAACAGGGAGACTCTAGTGCTGGCATACGGTCGTATGTCTCCATGTATGCACTGCAGGTGGATCGTCCCGAGCCGCGGGCCTTCAGTCGCTCCGAGGCTTTGGCGGACCAACGTCTGCCCGCAACCGGAATCAACCAGGGCGCGCGTCTGGCAGTTGTTGACGACTACGGGCACGGTGACCTTGGGCGGCTGCGGAGGTCGGGCCTGATTTTCCCTGGCACAGACCTGCCCGAAGTCGCACTCCATGGCCGGGCAGTCTCGTTGGAGGTGTCCACATTTGCCGCAGGAGAAGCAGGGACCGATCTCGGGCCGCCCGGGCAGGGCTGATCCGTTTCGCGGATTTGCGGGTGAACTCCGGGACGGACGTTCCACATGGGCTTCGGGACGGACAAGGCTTCGAGGGGTCAGGCCCTCAGGCCGTTGCGGGTGGAGCTCCTGTCCCCGTGGGGTGGTTCGAGCTTCATCGCGGCCGGTTCCCCTCCTGTCCGAGGGGGCCCGCTCGGACCCAACGAGATGGGTTCGCAGCGGTGGCCCGACCGGGGTCTCGGCCACCAAGAAGTCTACCATGAGGGTGACGGCAGCCGCCACCGTCGGGGGTCGGTGCCGGAGAACCCATGCTCTTCCTCGGGACGGGAGGATATGGAGAAACTGCTCCAAGATAATCTGCTCTAGGAGTTCCTCCGGACTTCGTCGGTCGGGTTGGAGCCAGCGCTTGCATAAGTCCCACAGCTCCTGGGCTATCAGCTGGGGCCGGGCACCCACGTTATAAGTCAGGGCCCTGAAGCGCTGGCGGAAGGTCTCCGGGGTGACATTTAGGGCGTCCAGAATCGCGGCTTTTACGGTGGGGTAGTCCCTGGCATCCTCAGTGGAGAGGCCTCGGTATGCGGTCTGTGCCATCCCCATCAGGTACGGGGAGAGCAGGGTGGCCCACTGCTCCGGGGTCCACCCAGCGACCTGGGCCACCCGCTCGAAGGTCACCAGGAAAGCTTCGGGGTCATCATGGGGGCCCATTTTGGTCAGCCTGACCGGCGGAGGAGGTCGCGGGATCGCATCCAACCCCCCCGACTGAGGATCGGGGTTCCGGGGGCGCGTGCCTTCCAGTTGTTGTAGGCACTGCCGCTGAAACCCCTGGGTCCGGGTGGTCAGGTCCTGCACCAGCTGCTGCTGCTGAGCCCCCAGCTGGTCAAGCAGCTGTTTCTGCTGCAGTAGGCGGGCCGCCTCTTGGTGTTGCTGTTGCTGCTGCTGCAGCTGGGCCGCCTGTTGTCGTTCCTGGGTCTCTATCAGGGCCGTGAGGAACTTGGTGAGGTCCATGTCGCTAGGGGGAGAGCGGTCCCCCCCGGCACCCTTCTCGCAGGGGTCAAGGGCTCGTGCCCACCTCCTGGGCAGGGAGTCCCCCCTTCTGGTACCACGTGTAACGCCCTTGGCCGGGGCTCAGCTCTGGGTCGCAGGGGCTGAGCGAATGAAGTCTATAGTCCAAGCCCTTAGGTAGGGCGGGACGACGAACAAACAGGTCAGGGGCTCTGGCCCTTTGAGGCAGGGTAGAGCAACCAGCAGTCTAGGGGCTCTGGCCCTTTGGGGCAGGGCAGAGCAACCAGCAGTCTAGGGGCTCTGGCCCTTTGGGGCAGGGCAGAGCAACCAGCAGTCTAGGGGCTCTGGCCCTTTGGGGCAGGGCAGAGCAGGGGACAACTGGAGGCGATCAGGTTAAGTAAAGGAAGGGGCGGGGGGAGTCTGAACGCAGGCCCTCCCACTCCACTGCGTTCCAGCCCGGGGCCCTAGTAGCGGCTGTCGCCGCTAAGGCGGTCAGCAGGGATCCAGCCCGAAACACATGGACCAAGTGAGCAGCAGGGTTCCCACTGAAACACACTGACCGGACGGTCAGTGGGGATCCTGGCCGATGCACACGGCCATCGGCTCGGGGTCTTCTGCGGCCTGACTGTAGTCAGCCGCCCCCGGGCTGCTTCCAACCTCCCCCACCCTGAGTACCTGCCGTTCGCCGGCGTCGTCCAGGGGTTCCCAGATCATAGGTTCCTCAGCCGGCTCAGCGGCAGGAGGTCCGGTCCGGTCCGGTCCTCAGGGTACTGGGGCCCAGGCGGTCTGGTCCAGTCCTCAGGGTCCCAGGGCTCGGGCGGTCCGGTCCAGTCCTCGGGGTACCGGGGTCCAGGCAGTCCAGTCCAGTCCTCGGGGTACCAGGGTCCAGTCCAGTCCTCAGCGTCGCGGGGTTCGGGTGGTCCGGCCCAGTCCTCCCCAGGCCGAGCATCCGAGGGCTCTGTCCGCTGTTCTGGGTACCGGCCCCAGGGGAGGTCAGGCCAGCACCCCTCAGGATACCGGGCGTGAGGTAAGCCGGGCCCAGCGGGAGCTCGGGCACCCACGTCTGCCTTCTCCAGCGGCCTCCTCCCAACTGAGGGCTGGGACCGGGCTTTTATACTTCCTGTCCCGCCCCCTGACTTCCTGGGGGCAGGGACAGGCAGAGGGGGCCTTGAACTTCCGGTCCCGCCCCTTGACTTCCTGGGGGCGGGGCTAGCCGGCCGGGCCTCAGGGCTTCTGGCCTATTCCCTGTCTCAGGAGCGTGGGGGAGGGGGGGGCCCTCGCTACAGCATCCATTAAGCACAGTTTCAACATGAGGCAGGTCAGACACTGTATAGAGTCACACTTAGACAAAATGTTGCATGGAAAGTATAATTGAGTGCAGTGACTCAAAAGATGTCCACGCATACAGCATTGAGTGTGCTGTCTGCATGGACATTTGAGTGCTACAGTGGATGTATATAATGCATTGGGTTGAAAGGTAAAAGGAACATAAATAAATACTGATTTTACTACGCCAACTTGTGAGACTCATAAATCACCTGGTAGAGAATCTAATGGATGGGAAAGTGATGGCCATGACCACTACAGAAGCTAAGTAGAGAGAAATACATGCTTTGAATGAGATTGCAGCAGAACAAATACTTAGCAGAAAGGTTTTTTAAGCACTTATGGAATCCATACTACAAACATAGCTTTTAGCAATCCTAACCACAGAAATGAATCAGTGCATTTCCTTAAAAGCTGTACAAGATCTGGCTCTACCAAATGCAGAAGAAAGGGCTGACAGCAACAGTAATATGAAGATGCTGTTTGCAGCTGTTTTTTGGTTTTTTTTTAAACAGAAAAGCATTTTCTCCTGCAGTACATGGGAGTTTTAGGGCTGATCCCAAACCTGAAAAAGTAATGCCACAGTACCTGTACTTTTTCTCAAGGGGTGCAGGTTTCAGAGTGGTAGCCATATTAGTCTGTATCAGAAAAACAAGGAGTCCTTGTGGCACTGCAAAGACTAACAAAGGCTAGTAGGCAAGTAAGCAAGTGGAGTACAAGGCTGCTGCTTTGTCTCACAGCCTGGTGTAAGAGTGGTTGACCGCAAGGCTGAGTCAAAACCAGGCCCCCCCAACGGTGCTGCAGAGGGTGACGCCACTGAATTTCTGAGTCTGTAGCTTTTACCTCCCTTCACTTTCTATTATTCACGGGACCGGGGAATGAGCTTTTACTGTGCCCGCCCCCACACTCCCTATTCCCTGCTGCAGGCTCACTGCTGAGTGCCCCGCCCTCCCAAGGGGCAGGGAGAACAGGTGAACACACCGGGTCGCTCCCTCCACCTTTACCCTCCCTGCACAGACACAGCTCAGCCCCACGCAGCGCTGGGCGACTGCAAGGGGGCGGGAGCTCAGGGGCAGATCAAAGCAGCCCGCTCCCTTGACTGACAGCGATCGCGGCCAGTCCCTGTCACGCAGAGGTGGGATGAACCGTGCGCAGGACGGAGGCTGCAATTTGCAAGCCCGAAGCACGTGTGCGATGATTTGTAGGCGTGTTGTGGGAAATCGGTGCTGTGCTGCCGGGTACTGCAGGGGAACCCGGCTCAATATCTTTGGGACGTGTGGGTGAGTGAGTTGGGGTGGCTGGGGTCACAGGTGGAGGTGGGGGGATGTGCCAGGGAGAGGCCTGTCTACTGGGGAGTTTAGGGAGGTGGGGTTACAAGTGGGGGATGTGCAGGGAGGGATATTTCTGTTGGGGGGGGCTTAGGGAGGTGGGGTTACAGATGGGGGATGTGCAGGGAGGGATACTTCTGTTGGGGGGGGCTTAGGGAGGTGGGGGGATGTGCAGGGAGAGGCCTGTCTATTGGGGACTTTAGGGAGGTGGGGTTACAAGTGGGGGATGTGCAGGGAGGGATCTGTCTGTGGGGGGCTTAGGGAGGTGGGGTTACGGATGGGGGATGTGCAGGGAGGGATATTTCTGTTGGGGGGTGCTTAGGGAGGTGGGGGGATGTGCAGCGAGAGGCCTGTCTATTGGGGACTTTAGGGAGGTGGGGTTACAAGTGGGGGATGTGCAGGGAGGGATCTGCCTGTGGGGGGCTTAGGGAGGTGGGGTTACAGATGGGGGATGTGCAGGGAGGGATCTGTCTGTGGGGGGGCTTAGGGAGGTGAGGGATGTGCAGGGAGAGGCCTGTCTATTGGGGTGTTTAGGGAGCTACACAGATCGGTCGGGGGAATGTGCCCATGATCTCACAGCAAACTCCCACATTTTCTCACAGTCCCATGTGTCCACTCTCATTACTTTCAGTGAGCTGAGGACAAGATGGCCTCCCTCAAGCTGGCCATTTCCCTATAGCTTTTGCACATGGAAGTGAGGTTGCCCCTAGTGGACATGGAGACTGAAGCCAGACTCTTCTCAGGGAAGATGGCTGCCTCTGTTAGGAGGCTGAACTGGAAGTCATTAGGTGACAGGGGAATACAGGGAACAGAGGGGAGGCTGAAGATGTGCAAGTAGATATGAGGGACAGGAGGGATGAATGGGGGTACAGGGAGAGAGACAGGGATGTAGAGTATGTGGGGTGCAAGAGGAGATGGAGGAAGGTGGGGCAGGAGAATGTGAGGTGCAGGAGGAAACTGAAGAGAGGCAAGAGAGGGCTTGGAAACATCTTTCAGGTGCAAGAGAAAATATGAGGGGTAAGATGCTATAAAGTTATAGGGAGGGAAACTGGGGGCAGGAGTGTTGGAGGCAGAGGGGTATAATGTGAGTGGGAAGAGGAGCCTTGGTGGGGTTGATAAGGAGGTGTTGACGGGAGAGAAACAGGTCAGTGACAGCGGAGGAGAGTGCAGAAGCATTGGCCAGTGGCTCCACCATTCTAGGAGTTAAAGGGGTTAGGAGGAGTCCCCCTTGGAGCTCTCAGTGGTGAGGCTGCATTCTGATTGTGTGCTTCACTTTGAATTTTGACCCTGAAATGATCTCACACACAGTGGGGCCAGGCAGCTCCCGCTAAAGAATGCAAAACCAAAATGCAATTCAGAACCTCACATGGGCTTACAGATCATTAGAGGTTTTTCTTTTTTAAAAAACTTGTGATTTTTTGGGGGAGGTCAGACTCATGACCAAAGGGGAGATTTCTGGAAGAATTAATGTGCCGACCAAATGTACTGGCAGCAGGTGAGCGAAGTAGGGAACAAGTGGGGAGAGTGCACACATGTGCCAGAAATGAAGGAGAGGGAGAGAGATGAGGGGATTTCAGCATGAGAGAAGAGACAAAGGGACATAAGCCAAGAAAAGGAGGGAACTAGGAGGAAAGGAAGAGATTTCCGGCCTGACACAGTTGAGAGCCGAGCAGGAGCTGAAACTCTGAGTTGTGAGAAAATTATGAAGCCAGAGGAGAAGGTGATCGGATTTTGGGGCTATGGATTGTGCCCCTCTGTAGCTCCTCTTGGTCCCCATTTTTTTCCTGGGTGAGTGTGGGGCTCCTTCTAGATGTGTCTCCAGTTATCATAGATGTAAGCCTGCCAGGTCACACCGTCTGCTGGAAATGTGAGAATTAAATCATCCCTGAATTCTCTTTCCACTCGGCAGGTGCCAGGATCCTGAGCAAAGCCGAGATACAGCTTCATGAGGAAGGGCCTGAAAACCTGGAGCCTCCTGACATATTAGAAGGGGGATCAGGAGAGACTGCTTGCCAGAGTCCTGAGCAGGAAGAAGCCTGCGAGAAGCAGAAGAGGAACCAAGTCGGGAATCGGTCAAACCCCTTAGGAGAGTGTGAGAACAGATTCAGACTTCCCCAGCCACTTTCACAGGGCAGACCTGGGACCATGGGAGATCTTAACAGCCAAGAGAAACCCCATAAATGTATAGACTGTAGGGAAAGCTTCCATGAAAAGCACGAACTCTTGGCCCATGGGAGAGTCCACAGGAGGGAAAGATCCCATCCCTGCACTGAATGTGGGGAGAGGTTCAAGCATCGGTCAGAGCTTTCTAAACACCAAAGATCCCACATGGGGGAGAGCCCCCATTCCTGTGGGGAATGCGGGAAGAGCTTCCGGCATCTGGCTACACTTGCTGCACATCACCAGATCCACATGGGGGAGAGACACCATCCCTGTGGTGAGTGTGGGAAGAGGTTCAGCTGCCCCTCAGATCTCAGCGATCACCAGAGGTTGCATGCTGCCGAGAGGCGCTATTCCTGCCCTGAATGCAGGAAAGGATTCAATCACCCCTGCGAACTGAGTAGGCACCTGCGAATGCACACGGGTGAGCGCCCCTTTCCCTGCCCTGAGTGTGGGAAGGGGTTCAGCCAGAGCTCAGATCTCAACAAACACCTGCGGGTACACACGGGCGAGCGGCCCTTTCCCTGTGCTGAGTGCGGGAAAAGGTTCAGCAATAGGTCGGATCTCAACAAGCACCTGCGGGTCCACACGGGTGAGCGGCCCTATCCCTGCACTGAGTGTGGGAGGAGCTTTAGCCAGGTCTCCGCACTTACCCTACACCAGAGAACCCACACTGGCGAAAGACCCTATGTCTGCGACGTGTGTGAAAAAGGGTACACGCACCCATCAAACCTCATTAAACACAAGAAAATCCACATGGGGGAGTGACCCTGGGGAAGGCTTTGGGGAGAGAGCACCTCTGGTGTGCTGCCAGAGAATCAGCAGCATCACGATGGCAGATCCCAAGGGACAGAGCCTCCTTGCAGATCAAGTGCCACCCAGGCTGATTTCTAGCTAGAGCCTACCAGAGAATTCAGCTAGACAAGTGAGATCTTGCTAGACATGGACTTTGCTCCAGACGTATGTGTATAATAATGTGAAACTGAGGAACAGGAACCAATACTACAGAGTTTGAGAGACATTGGCCCCTGCCCCTGATTCCCACCATCTCCTCCCAGAACCAGTGATTTAAACCACCACTGGGAAATGAGGAAGGGCTTTCTCTGAAGAGTTGTCCACTGCCAGAAATCCCCTAGCAGCAATTAGTCACTTACTTGCATTTTACCAGTCAGGGGGTATTTTATTTTCAGAACATATTTTTTGGCAATTCATGTTGTGCTGAACATGACAACAGTCCCTTCTCTTACTGCATCCTCTCCCCAAATACTTGATCCTGAACTAGATACAGCCTGTGTTTTAATGTGGATATGATTGTTTGGTATCATTAGGCCCAGTGTTTCCTTCCCGGATTCATTTAAAACTCCAGTTGTTAAACAGAAAAATTAATTACAATCTAAGATTAGGAGAGACCCTGAATTTTCCCACTTTCAGTGACTTGAAATGTTTGCAAACTCTGACTTTATTGAAAGCAGCCTAGGAAAAGGTTGTTCAGGATTCAAAATAAATGTTTCCTCAGCTCCAATCCTCTCCTTGTATTTTTCATCTACTGATTTCTTGTGGTGTTGGCACTCAAATGCAGAGCCCATGGATAAGGGTCTGTCTACACAGCGTCAGGAGCACTAAGTAACAAGACGATGGGTTACACGCCTCACAGTGGCTTTAGGCTATGTCTACACTATGCTCCAGCCGTACTGTTAAAAGATGCACAGTGTAGTTGCTCTCCCACCAACAAAGCACTATTCATTTTTGTTGGTAAAGCTTTTATCGTTCGGGGGGGGGGGGGGAGGAGGAGTTCACTCCCCAAACAACAAAAGTTTTACTGACAAAAGTCCAGTCGAGACAAAGCCTTAGAGAAGAAGTTAGGAATAGAAGCAGTGTCTATAGGGGCTTTGGTGGTTGCTTTTACTCTATAATAATGACCATTGAGAAGCAGAGGTCAAGCATGCCCTGCAGATTAATGACTTACCCAGTGTCATAGATATTCCTGCATTCATCCATAGAGCATGGGAATAGTGCAAGTCACAACACTCAGGCAAAGGAAGCTGCAACAGGGTGTGAATGACACAGTTCTTTAAGACCAGAAAGGACGTTTATGATCACCTAGTCTGATCTCTTCCATAACAAGCTATAGCATTCACCCAGTGAATTCCTCCATCAAGCCTGGTTAAAATGTGTCTTTCAGAAAAACATCCAATCTTGAGTTATCAGGGGGTAGTCGTGTTAGTCTGTATCCACAAAAACAACAAGGAGTCTGGTGGCACCTTAAAGACTAACAGATTTATTTGGGCATAAGCTTTTGTGGGTAAAACACCACTTCTTCAGATGCAGGGAGTGAAAATTACAAATGCATGCATTTTACAGGGGAGAGAAAGCTCAGTGGTTTGCACATTGGTCTACTAAACCAACCATTATCAGTTCAATCCTTGAGGGAGGCATTCAGGTTTTTAAGGTAAGGCTTGACAAAGCCCTGGCTGGGATGATTTAGTTGGGAATTGGTCCTGCTTTGAGCAGGGGGTTGGACTAGATGACCTCCTGAGGTCCCTTCCAAACCTTTGATTCTATGAATATGATGACACATGAAGGGACGGGAGTTACCTCACAAGTGGAGAACCAGTGCTGACCGGGCCAATTCGATCAGGGGTGATCATAATGGTCCCTTCTGACCTTAAAGTCTATGATTACCAATTAAGGGACAGTTCTGTAAGTTAGACAAGTGATTAGGAAAGGAGTTAAGTACACAGCACTAATGACTGAACTGACGGAGTGCTGTTAAATTCATAATCAGGTGAACAGGAAATCATACAAATAAATCAGAACAGCAGCAAATGAGGTATGTCAGTGAGTTAAAAACTGAGGCTCCATCCCAGCACTGAGCTCCAAAAGAGCCTGTTCACATGGAGCTCCTTTGCAGGATCAGGGTGTATGTAGTGTGATCAAAACCTCCCATAAGTACAACTGAATTGGTAGTTGTGATCAAAGGCAGCTGAGCAACAAGACAGATTCTGAAATGGGAGTAAACAGAAGTGATATCAGAGTAGTGATCAGGGCAGGAGCAGAAGACAAAGGTGGGAGATGAATAAATAGCTGGTTATTCAAGGAAGGTGCCCAATTAATTAAATAGTAAGCAGTAAATGCATCATCAGTGGTGTTAGTTGAGACAAGGGAGCAGGAAGAGTCAGCCTGGTGAAGGGGATTTAATAATGCACCATGGCAGACATTGGACATATTTACTGGGTGGCAGCTGGGGAGGGACAAGAGGACTGGGATGCAGCTAGGGCCAGTGAGGCAGAGCAGGGAAGACAGCAGCAACACAGCTGGTCAGTGGTGGGGACAGAGGGGCTAGACTGCCTGTCACAGAGGTGCAGTCCCTGGTGCCTCCTACCGAGTTACAAATCAGGCATTGTAGGGGCCAAGCAGTGAGAGGTGCTGCTAGAAGAGTGCTGTTGGAAAGCAGGGCCGTTTCTCCTGTGGAGTTGATAGATCTTAGATGTTAGGGGCCTTGGAAAACAAAAGTCCTCTCTCCTCTTCTGGCTGGCCTGCTTTGCTTATGGGTACTACAAATACACACCTGCCCCAGAGCAGCAGAAAGGAAACCAGAGCTCTCCTATCACCTTATGTCCTTTCTGCAGCATTTCAACATATGGAGAGAGATATACAAGAGCTAGGTGCTATTAGTAAAAGCAGGTAAGAACAGAATATCTTCTGGAGCTTTCAGGCACTGGGACTCCACTTAAGCCTTCCTCATTCTCCTGTAGGATGTGAGGGGGTGATGATGGCATAAAGGAGGGTGGAGGGCTGATTTCCCTCAGGCTGTGTAGTAGTGGCTCATGTTCTTGTGCTCCAATCACATATACAGGCTAACGGGAGGGGAGCTCTTGGTTAGTCTATAGTCTAAACATGGTCTCACTTGTTTCTGGCTGCAGCTCTGGCGTGGATTCTCTGGTGACGGGCCAGAGAGGATTTGTTACTGAAGCTCTTCCTGCACTCAGGGCATGGGAAGGGCCGCTCACCCGTGTGGGAGCGCTCATGCACGGTGAGATCAGCAAGGTACTTGAAGCTCTTCCCACACTCAGTGCATGGGTAAGGCCGCTCCTCGGTGTGGCTTCTTTGGTGTTTAGTCAGGTTGGAGAGCTGGCTGAAGCGCTTCCCGCACTCAGCACAGGGGTAGGGCCGCTCACCTGTGTGGGAGCGCTGGTGCTTATTCAAGTCTGAGGGGTGAGTGAAGGTTTTCCCGCACTCAGCACAGGAGTAAGGTCTCTCTCCTGTGTGCAGTCTCTGGTGAGTGGTCAGTGTGGAGAGGTGGCCAAAGCGTTTCCCACACTCTGCACAGAAATAGGGTTTCTCTCCTGTGTGGGTTCTCTGGTGTGTCTTGAGATGAGCTAGGCGGTTGAAGCTCTTCCCACATTCAGCACAAGGATGGGGCCTCTCACTCCTGTGGACTTTGCCATGCTCTGTAAGCTTCTGCTTGTCCCTGAACCTTTCCCCACAGTCTCTACATCTGTGGGGTTTCTCTGTCCTGAGAAAATTGCTTTGATGGTGATGGTCTCCTATGGTCCGAGGTCTCCCCAGTGCAAGGAGCTGAGTTAGTCTACTGAATCTGCTCTCACGTTCCCCTGGGGGATCTGTCTCATGTGCTGGGCTCCTCTTCTGCCTCTTGCAGGCTCCTCTCTGCTCACATTTGTGGGTAACACTCTCCTCCGATCCTCTTTCTGGTACGCTGGGCAGCAGCAGGTTTTCAGGCCCTTCATCACGAGGCTGGTCCTCAGTTCTGCTCAGGATCCCGGCACCTGGATGGAAAGAAGAATCCATTTCATGTACTGCTGTTGAAAAGAAAAGTCACTCATCTCATGGCCATGACTGTGGCAGCCTCACATCCTCCCCACTGGAGATACCCCAAGAGGAGCCCCAGGGTCAGCCACACAGAAATGGGGCTGAGGAGAGCTGTGGAGGGGGAAAAGTCAGGAAAGCCCACATCCCATTCTTCATTCCCTTCCTTTTTCCCCTCAGACACCACCAGAAGGTTTTTACAGCCTCCTCCTCCACTTCAGCCCCATCACCTTGCTAAGCACCATACCACCCACTCAATACAGGCTTCTTTTCCAGCAGCCTCCCTTCTCTCACTCCTGCCCTCTCAGCTCACCTTTGCCTTCACTCTGTGTCTCTCCTGTGCTTGTCTCTTTACCTCTTCTCCTAGCTGAACATCCCCTTAAATCTTTCTGTCCCCTTCACTTTTAGTCGGCTCTCTGCTCCTGGCTTCTCTCGCTCCCTTCAGCTTGCCCCAAGTAGTCTGTTTCTCTGCAGATCAGTTCCCACAGAAGCAGGACTAGCTAATCTATTTGGTACACCCCTCCATTCCAGGCAACTGCTTTTCCTGCTCTTCCTAAGATGATCAGAGGGTGATGATCATGTTCGGTGTATTACAGAAATCCACTTAAAGTATTAGCTATCCTGTGTACGTGCCCTTTTGCTAAACCGTGTCAGAATCCACTGCCAAACCTGCTGCTGCCCAGAACAGTTTCTTCCTCCCAGGATTTCTCAGCCTGTCTGCGCCATAATGGCCAGTGCTGGGGCTCATTCTCCAGACTTTATTTTTTACCATATCATACACTACACCAACACATGCAGATATTCTTGTCCCTGAGTTTGGCAGTGAATTCAGAGGGCTCCTGCATTCCCACTGCTACAGCTCCCAGAATGCCAGGAAGGACACAGAGGATAGTTCAACATCGTGGGGGCGGGTGGTAAGGACTAGGGTCTGCACAGGTGTTCCTCTCATGGCCAGCCCCACCACACTCACTGCTCAGGCACTGGGGCTTTCCTGGCCCAGGGATTATGTGACCCACAATACCTACCCTAAATTCCCTTAATGAGCACCCACTGCCACCATGCAGCCCCCTCTCTTTCTCAGGCATCATTCTTGCTGCCTGTAGATGGAAGGTTCTATACATCATTACAGTTCTCCAGAGCCACTGAGTTACCCTCCACAGACCCTCTGACTTAGAGGTTCCCTTGTTACTATCATCTGTGCCCCCTTCCCTTGCCCCCCACCCCTCTTGGTGAGAAGAACACCCCTTATTCCCTGTACGTGGCTCATTACCAGTTTCCTGTAGTGCTTGATTCTCCTCGGCACAGGGCAACTTGGACTTGTTTTGTCCAACCTCCTCTGGGGAGACACGCTTGTGACTGGGCTGCAGTTGCTCCAGCTGGGAGTTCTGAAATTCCCATAATGCTTCAGGGGTCTCCATTTCCTCAACCTTTACGTGCACTGTGACCTAGGAATGAACCCCATACAGGCACATCACTTTGAAGCCAGGGCCTGAGAATCACGGGGAAGAGCTGTACTGTATCTAAAAGGCCATGCTGGCAAAGCAATGCCCAGATGCTCCTAGCCCCTAACAGGGTCCAGGGGACTTGGAGGACCTGCCTCACTAAAGTACAGACTTATCCCTCTGATGAGCTGAAGAGGAAGCCACAGAGGTTAATTTATTGGAGCTATGTCCTATCCCAGCCAGTCAGAGCCAGCACTGCAACCCGGGCCTTGACTGAGCAAGACATTACAGGCATCAGGCACTCCACTGTCAATGTGCCTGGAGGGCTTCTAAAGCATTCAAATTGCCAGGGTCCCACCTTGCCCCCTTGACCACTGTCTGAATCACCTGTCCTGTGGATCTGGCCTCCCTGCAGTAGGGGCTGATAACATCTTGTAGATCCGCAAAAAGAACAGGAGTACTTGTGACACCTTAGAGACTAACAAATTTGAGCATAATCTGTTAGTCTGTCAGGTGCCACAAGTACTCCTGTTCTTTTTGAGGATACAGACTAACATGGCTGCTCCTCTGAATCTTGTAGATCACATCTGCATTTCAGGCTTTGTTACCAAATGGAACACCACAAGCTTTTCTTCTCAGCCTTGCACACCCACACGTTTCCTGGACATTCAGGCAGAGTCCTACCCTCACTTTGAAAATCCCAGGGCATCCAGCTCTCACTAGAGCTCCCAGATGCATCTGGATGCATATTTATACCCACTCAGGCTTTTAATAATGTTCCCCTTAATGAGTAAAAATGGCTCCTTCCTTGCCCCCTTTCCACAGCTGCAACATCCAAAATAACCCACTGAACAGCATGTTTAAACACAGTAACCAATTCTCCCTCTCACCTTCCCCAATCTGACTGGGGCTTCACTATTGATCCAAGCCTTGGTGAGGCACTGAGTGCACTGTAACAGCAGCCGCAGTTGCTCACAATGGGCCTGCTGAGAGGTACTGAGTGAAGGGGACAGATGGGAGACAGCAACATTTACAAAGAAAGAACACCAGGATCTGCAGAGCAGAGCATCACAAAGCAGGGAGCTCTGGAAATCCCTGTAACTGGGGACCCAGCTGAATCCTGCATCCCAGACAGCTCAGAACCCAGTGTTGAGAGCAGGATTACACAGAACAAGCCCAACTCATGTCCTGCCTTGAGAATTCCCTGTGTTCACCCAGCAACGAAACCTGCGGAGGCAGCCCCCTGGACATTCCCCTGAACCTGCTCTCACCTGCTGCTCCCACACTCCAGCCTCTCGCTGTCCCAGCTGGAAATCCTCTGCCAGGGACACAGCCTGGGCGCAGGTTTCCGGGTGACGTACCCAGACCCAGCTCTGGATTTCCTCAGGCAGGATGGTCAGGAATTGCTCCAGAATCAGCAGCTCCATGATCTGCTCCTTGGTGCGGATCTCCGGCTTCAGCCATCGATGGGAGAGTTCCCGCAGGCGGCTGCAGACCTCTCGGGGCCCTTTGGCCTCCTGGTAGCGGAACTGCCTGAAGTGAAGGCGCTGCATCTCCGTGCTGATGTTGCAGCCTCGCAGGATGGCTGCCTTCACCTTCCCATAGTCTCGGGCATCTCTGGCATTCAGGCTGCTAATGGCCTGTTGGGCTTTTCCAGTGAGGGATGGCAGGAGTCGGGTCACCCACTCTCTTCTGGGCCAGTGGCAGGCTTCAGCCACTCGCTCGAAGGAAGCCAGATAGACCTCAATGTCATCCTCTGGTGTGAGGTCAGGCAGTTCTGGGTTTCCCCAGGCCCAGGCTGATGCCGATACAGCCTCAGGAGAGGTCCAGGGGGCTCGCAACATGTCCTGATTTTGATTTTCCCAATGCTGGGGGATCTTCTCCCCCTGCTCAGAGCTGGATTTTTGTCGTCCTGTCCGATACAATGGGGGACGTGCTGAGATGGGTGGCATCACAGCAGCCTCTTTCCCTTCTCTCTCTGATTCCTTCCCCGGTTCGGGGCCTGCTGGATTTTCTGTTTCCACTTTGACATGCGTTAGCACCACTTGTTGTAGTGGACCCTGGATCTGCAGCCCCAGGGGCTTCCGACCACAGTGCTTTGCAGCCATTTTGTGTCTTGTGAAAACAGCCTTATCCCAGCTGAGGTAAGTGCTCTAGTTTTCAAACCTGCATCTCTCCCTTGTTCCTGCTGGAATGGTCCAGACTCCTGGGGCTCCTGCAGCAAAACACTGACTAGGAATTTCACTGTGTAACAAGGACCCCAATAAACAGAAACAAAAAGACACACCCAGGCCTAATTCACCCAAACACCCTGGTCTCCTTCAGCACAGACTAGTCCCCTGCTGACCTCTAATCCGGTACTGATAACTAAGCACTCAAAATTCACGAGTTTAGCTTTATCACCATAAGATTCACAATGATAAATGTTGGGTTCTGTTTTACACCCTGTAGGATTCAGGTTTCCAAGCTTTTTTCTACAGCTAGGAACTTACTACTTTGTTCATTTTAACCAATGCAGGGACTGAGCTGAAGCTCTAACAACATCATCACATATCCAGGCTCTTCTGATAAACTCCTGAGAACTAGCAATAATGGTCATTTCAGCTTCCTGCCCTGCTCCCAGCACAGGAAGGCCCCTCCCTGAGTCCCTAATACCCATCAAGCCTGACCCATATCCCCAGCTCCCTACTCCCCCCAGCACAGCCAGACCCTTCCCCCACCTAATATCCCCAGCTCCCTGCCTCCCCCCAGCACAGCCCGACCCCTCTCCCAGCCCCTGCCCATATCCCCAGATCCCTGCCCCCCAGCACAGCCAGACGCCTCCCCTCTCTCCCATATCCCCAGGTCCCTGCCCCCCAGCACGGCTAGACTCTTACCCCACCTGATATCCCCAGCTCCCTGCCCCCCCCCGGCACAGCCAGACCCCTCCCCCAGCCCCTGCCCATAGCCTCAGGTCCCTGCCCCCCAGTACAGCCAGACCCCATATCCCCAGGTCCCTGCCCCCCAGCACAGCCAGACCTCATATCCCCAGGTCCTTCAGCACAGCCAGACCCTTCCCCCACCCAATATCCCCAGCTCCCTGCCTCCCCCCAGCACAGCCCGACCCCTCTCCCAGCCCCTGCCCATAGCCTCAGGTCCCTGCCCCCCAGTACAGCCAGACCCCATATCCCCAGGTCCCTGCCCCCCAGCACAGCCAGACGCCTCCCTTTCCCCCCATATCCCCAGGTCCCTGCCCCCCAGCACAGCCAGACCTCATATCCCCAGGTCCTTCAGCACAGCCAGACCCTTCCCCCACCCAATATCCCCAGCTCCCTGCCTCCCCCCAGCACAGCCCGACCCCTCTCCCAGCCCCTGCCCATATCCCCAGATCCCTGCCCCCCAGCACAGCCAGACGCCTCCCCTCCCGCCCATATCCCCAGGTCCCTGCCCCCCAGCACGGCTAGACTCTTACCCCACCTGATATCCCCAGCTCCCTGCCCCCCGTCCCAGCACAGCCAGACCCCTCCCCCAGCCCCTGCCCATAGCCTCAGGTCCCTGCCCCCCAGCACAGCCAAACCCCATATCCCCAGGTCCCTGCCCCCCAGCACAGCCAGACGCCTCCCTTTCCCCCCATATCCTCAGGTCCTTGCCCCCCAGCACAGCCAGACCCCATATCCCCAGGTCCCTGCCCCCCAGCACAGCCCGACCCCTCTCCCAGCCTCTGCCCATATCCCCAGGTCCCTGCCCCCCAGCACAGCCAGACCCCATATCCCCAGGTCCCTGCCCCCCAGCACAGTCAGACCCCATATCCCCAGGTCCCTGCCCCCCCAGCACAGCCAGACCCCATATCCCCAGATCCCTCAGCACAGCCAGACGCCTCCCCCCGCCCCATATCCCCAGCTCCCTGCCCCCCAGCACAGCCCGACCCCTCTCCCAGCCCCTGCCCATATCCCCAGATCCCTACCCCCCAGCACAGCCCGACCCCTCTCCCAGCCCCTGCCCATATCCCCAGCTCCCTGCCCCCCAGCACAGCCAGACCCCATATCCCCAGGTCCCTCAGCACAGCCAGACGCCTCCCCCCGCCCCATATCCCCAGCTCCCTGCCCCCCAGCACAGCCCGACCCCTCTCCCAGCCCCTGCCCATATCCCCAGCTCCCTGCCCCCCAGCACAGCCAGACCCCATATCCCCAGGTCCCTGCCCCCCAACACAGCCAGACCCCATATCCCCAGATCCCTCAGCACAGCCAGACGCCTCCCCCCGCCCCATATCCCCAGCTCCCTGCCCCCCAGCACAGACGGCCCGCTCCCTCCCCCCACCCGGAACCCCCGGTCCCGGCCATCCCACGCCTCACCTCGCCGCACTGCCCGGACACAGGGGGAGGCCGGGTCGGTTCCCCAGACAAAGAGCTTCCGCCCCGGCCAGCGCAGGGTTAATCCCCAGCGCGAGGATTGGCCCCGATCGCTGTCAGTCACTCAGAGCCCGGCCGGGCCTCGCTCGGCCGCCCCGGGGGCTCAGTCCCTAGAGCCGGGCAGGGGGCAAGGGGCCGTCAGGGGCTGCCCCCCCCGCCCCCCACGGGCTGCCCCTCTGCAGGGGGCTGGGGCTCCCGCGCAGGGGCTGCCCGCAGAGAGCAGAGACCCCCGCCCAGGGCCAGCTCCCTTCCAGCATCACCAGTCAAGGGATCCAAAGGAGCCACTTTCCCCCAGCATCTTCCTCGGGCTGCCCCCCGGGCAGACACCCTGCCCCGGGCACCCCTGAGTTCTCAGGAACCTGCCCGTGTGAACCCATCTCGGGGCCCTCTGGCCTCTCCAGCCCCTTTCTCAGCTCCCCTGAGTCCTCACACGCTCCTCACTGGGGTGAGAGACACTGAACAAAAGTAACAGGGTAAAAATCCACCCCCATTTGGGAGGGTATGTGGGGCAGGGAGGGCAGAACAGGGCCTTGGCCTTCTGAGTAGTTGAAGTTACAGGCCAGGCGGGTGGGATGTATAGGAGGATCATACAGGGACGGGGGGTGGGGCTCTGTACTGGGTGGGGCAGTAGAGAGGGTTACAGGTCTGGGCAATATGTAGGTGATTTGGGAGCTGAGTGTATCTTGCGTTTATTGCAGTCCTCCCTTTCCCATTACCCAGCCTCCATCGAGCCAGGGCCTTTTCTTCTGCCTCCTTTCGCAGAGTTGTTCCATTGTGTGTAGACCTGGCATAGTTAGGCTGAAATTCATCCTTTCTCTTCGCCATTTAGATGTTGTTCTCCTCTGGTAATTCTCAAGACCTGGGTCGGTGGCCATATTTGTTCCCAGTGTGGTTGAAGGGCAAGGAATTGACCTCAGAGGAGATAGCACCTCCTGGAGCATTATGGCAATTTCAAAGCTCCCAGCCTCAGTGATTGCAGCGGAGTCCTGAATGTATGTCCCAGACTCCTGGGACCACACAGGGTGACCAGACAGCAAATGTGAAAAATCGGGACAGGGAGTGGGAGGTAATAGTAGCCTATATAAGAAAAAGACCCAAAAATAGGAACTGTCCCAATACAATTGGGACATCTGGTCACCCTAGGACCATAGTACTGACTACCCAGTGTCCTTAAAAGGAACTGTGAGCGCTCCAGTAAACTGATAATTTGCATCTATAGGGATCAGGGGCTGCCCCTCCAGTGTGTAAGGTATGGGGGGCACTGAGGGGATAGTGGGGAGGGAAGTCCCTATGGCTGAGAATATGGAGGGACAGGTTTGTTTAGAGAATTAAATTGAGGCATGGAATCCTTTATTGCTAAAACACTGTGCACCTGATTGGATAACAGAGATTGCACAGTGGTAGTGGGGTCCTCACCAAGAAGATTGGAAGATAATAGGGGTCTCAGCTGACAAGTGTTTCAAGAGGGGAGCAGATGCCTGGGGCTCTAATGTACAGAAAGCTCATGCTGGGTGTTGCATCTCATTGGAGACTTCACAGGGAGAATCAGGTGTCTCACAGGGATGAGCCTTCAGGGCATATGGGGCAGGACCTGTGGGTCTGGGGTTGTGGTAGCTTGGCATCCCACAGTGAAACAGCCACCTCTTTTTGCCATCCCCAAGTGCCCTGTTCATATTCTATCCAGCAGGTGCTGTGTTCTCACAGCCCTGCAGGAGGGGCAGGCAGAGTTGCCAGGCAGTATTTGTTGGGGGATTTTTTGAGTTTCTCACCATCGTGTAGTTCTTGGCATCAAGTCTGTGACTATTCCCTTATTCAAAATGGCCATTGTCTCCCATTATTTCCAGCTGATCTAAAGCCAAGTTGGCCTCAGTCAAGATAGTCCCCATTTTCCTGCAGCCTTTGTGTGTGGCAGTGAGGCTGCCCCTGGTATAGGTGACTGCCTGTGCCAACTCCCATTGTTTTCAAGGAGACTGAAGACAAACTTCTCAGGGAAGATGGCTGTGGCT
Organism: Aldabrachelys gigantea; assembly: GCA_026122505.1. Classification (NCBI taxonomy): domain Eukaryota; kingdom Metazoa; phylum Chordata; order Testudines; family Testudinidae; genus Aldabrachelys; species Aldabrachelys gigantea. The sequence goes on along the minus strand of CM047489.1, from coordinate 14,730,930 downwards.
CAGTGGTCAGAGGGCTGAGCGGGAAATGAAGAAAAGGGAGGAAGACGAGCTAAGGTGGTTGTTCGCAAACTTTTGCATTAGTGACCTCTTTCGCACAGCAAGCCTGTGTGCAACTGCCCTTTATAAATTAAAAACACTTTTAAAAATATTTAACACTATTATAAATGCTGGAGGCAAAGCAGGGTTTGGGAGTGGAGGCTGACAGCTGCGACCGCCCACGTAATAATCTTGCAACCCCCTGAGGGGTCACAATCCCCATTTGAGAACCCCTAAACTAGGGGCAGAACCTCTCTGACTAGGCAGGCTGCCACAACGGTTTGGAAGGGAGATTTCTAGAGCTGAGGCTGAGGCCTGGGATCTCTGCTGTTCCCTGGACTCTCCTACTTCCTTCTGATAGCTTCCCCAGTAGTGTAAGGTTCCAGGGCCTTTCCAGGGAGAGGTGAGCTCCTCCTGTGGCCAGCCCCATGTGCCCGTCCTTGCCACCTGCTTGCACTATAGGTCCATCTATGTTTTGAGCAGAGGGTGTACTTTCCCAGTCGAGGAGCCCTAGCCACATTAGCTCTGATTGAGCTGGTGTGTTAAAATAGAGTGTAGCCATGGCGGTGTGGGGGCTAGCTGCCCTGAGAACGTGCCAGGCATCTTGTTGGACTGGTATATGTGGGCAGCTAATCCCTCCCGCCACTCCAACTATACTCTATTTTTAGTATGCTGGCTCAGAGCATCTCGAGCTGCGAGTTACATCCCAGGTTGAAGTGTAGATATACCTTATGTCAGACAGGCCTCAGTGTCATCTGTTCCCTGGGCAGTGGGAGTGTAGGATTTGGGATCCAGCCTGTCTTGGCTCAGAGCCACACTGGGATTAAGAATATTTATGAGTTGTTGGAGATGGCAAAAACTGATCTAGATCTGGCTCCTCTTCCTACACTTTCACTGGAATCTCTCTCACTCCTCCTATGAAGTCTACAAAGCAGGTCTTGTCCCCTTCCAGTCCTTATTCATGGCCCTTTTGCTCTTTTGGCAACTCACGAAGTCCTTGGAAAAGGAAATTCTGCCATTCCATTTTGACATCTCAGGGCTGCTTTCCTGCAACATGCATGTTTCCAACACCGACTCCTCAGCAGCAGCTGTCAGAGTCCTTTCTGAGGATTTGGCCACTGGCTAGCCTGTTAGTCAGGGGTCGATGGCAGTGGCAATTCCTGAGTCTTGTCTCCATTACAGCTACCCCTGTTCCTTCCCAGAGAGCAGGTGCACCAGGAGTGAGTTATGACCTAACTTGCCAAGTCACACACTCATCCACACTGAGAACAGCTGGGCTGCAGGAAGCCAGGCATCCAGTCACAATGCACAAGACTCACTAACTACCTTGAAGTTCCAAGTCTGGTTTTACTTTGCTGGTTCAGGGAGCCCAACACTCCAGGACATGTGATGTCTGCATGGAAACAGCAAGATGCCTGCTCCAAAGGGTAACTATCTCTTCCAGACACTCCGTGCAGATGCAAAGATGCTGGGCTAGCATCCATTCTGGCTACCCTGATTCTTACACCGGTAACATTTTAAGGTAAGCAACACCAATTGCCTGCTCCTTACTGTAAATTCTCAAATACTGTAATGTCTTTTCTGGAGTGTTAGGTCCCTTTTTCCCACTGTATAGTTCCACCTGGACTGCAGACAAAAAGGTAGGAGATAGATGGCTGGGGGTGGAGAAGCTGTCCCTTTATCACATGATATGGAAATCGTGGGAATATAGGAATTGCCAGACTGGATCAGACCCAAGGTCCATCTAGTCCTGTATCCTGTCTGACTGTGGCTAACATCAAATGCTTCAGAGGCTGGTGTAAGAACCCCCCGCAGTAGCAAATATAGGACAATTCACTCCCACAAAGTCTTATCCTGATTGCCTACAATTAGAGATTGGTGTAAACCCGGAAGCATGAGGTGTAATATCATCACCATAATTTTGTATGTAATAATTATTGTAATTGGATATAAGAATATCCACATATGTATCCAATCCTTTTTTAATCTTGCTAAGTTTTTGACCTCATGGACTTCCTGTGGCAATGAGTTCCTCCGTCTAAATTACATGCTGTGTGAAAAAGTATTTCCTTTTATTATTTTTCAGTGTTAGAGTGTGCTAATAACAGTTGCAGATGACACAAAGTTGGGAGGTATTGCTGGTATGGAGGAAGAATATCATACATGAAGATTTGGATGACCTTGAACACTGGAGTAATAGAAATGGGATGAAATTTAGTAGTGCAAAGTCATGCACTTAAAGACTAATAAGAATTTTTGCTATGAAGTGGGCACCTTATCCATTGGAAGTGACAGAAGAAGAGAAAGACCTGAGTGTGTTGGTTGATCACAGAATGCCTATGAGCCATCAATGTGATACAACTATGAAAAAGGCTAATGCAATTCCAGGATGCATCAGATGAGGTATTTCCAATACAGCTATGGAAGTGTTATTACTATTATACAAGGCACTGGTGAGACCTCAGCTGGAATACTGTGTGCAGTTCTGGTCTCCCATGTTTAAGAAAGATGAATTCAAGCTGGATCTTAAGTATCAGGGCATAGCCGTGTTAGCCTGTATCCAAAAAAACAACAAGGCATTCGGTGGCACCTTAAAGACTAACAGATTTATTTGGGCAGAAGCTTTCATGGGTAAAAAAAAACCTCACTTTTTCAGATGCATGGAGTGAAAGTTACAGATGCAGGCATTATCTGTAACTTTCACTCCATGCATCTGAAGAAGTGAGGTTTTTTACCCATGAAAGCTTATGCCCAAATAAATCTTAAATCTTTAAGGTGCCACTGAATACCTTGTTTTAACGATCTTAGCTTGTTTAGCCTAACCAGACAAAGGCTGAGGGGACATATGATTGCTCTCTATAAATGCATCAGAGGGATAAACACCAGTGAGGGAGAGGAGATATTTAAGTTAAGGGCCAATGCTGACACAAGAACAAATGGATGTATTGGCCCTCAGCAAGTTTAGGCTTCAAATTAGATGAAGGTTTCTAACCATCAGAGGAGTGAAGTTCTGGAACAGCTTCCAAAGGGAGTGGGGGTAAAAAACCTAACTGGTTTCAAGACTGAGCTTGTTAAGTTTATGGAGGAGATAGTATGATGAGGTTGCCCATCTGAGACTGCTAGCAGCAAATATATCCAATGGCCAGAGATGGGAAACTAGATGGGGAGGGTTCTGAGTTAGTACAGAGAATTCTCTCTCAGGTGTCCAGCTGGTGGGTCTAACCTACATTCACCGGATCCAACTGATCTCCATATCTGGGGTAGAGAAGGAATATTACCAGAATCCCTGGTGTTTTTTCGCCTTCCTCTACAGCATGGGTCACTTGGGGGTATGAACTAGAGGAAACAGTGGCATCCCTGTAACTTGAAGTCTTTGAGTCAAGATTTGAAGAGTTCAGCAACTCAGCCAGAGATTAGGAGCCTATTACAGGAGTGGTTGGGTGAGGTTCTGTGGCCTGTGATGGGCAGTAGGACAGACTACATGATAGTCCCTATCCGCCTTAAAGTCTATTAGGCTAATTTGCCCCCCTTTAGTTTCATTCAGGATCCCCAGGTTTGTGTGTTATGAGACAAGGAGAATAGAGAATGTCCTGATCTATCATCTTTATTCCTGTTATTTTATATGCTATTATCTTGCCCACTCATTCATCTCCTAAGGGAAACAACCCCCATCTTATCCATCTCTCTTCATAGGAGAGTTCTTCCAGGCGTTGATTATTCCCTTCATCATTCTCTGAACCTCCTCTAGTTCTGCAATATCTTGTTTGCAATAGGGTGACCCAGTTCAGCACATAGGATCCAGATCAGGCTGCACCCCTGATCCTCATGTTGCCCGGTGTCCCGCTGCACATCTCAGTCTCCCCTATAAGTGTCTGAGTTCTCCCCTCCCCAGTCGTCCCAATTTCTGCCTCTCTCACCCTTCGACAAACTGAAACCCCCCAGGGGTCTGATAAACCCCTCATTATAGTGATTGGGAAATCAGGACTGCAGATAACAAGAAACAAAAATGACAAAAGGGCAAATGACACAGGATAGCTAATTGAGGGACATAATAATGCAGTTAGACCATGTCAAGTGACTAATAAGAATAAGTATGTAGAGCAATAACTGATAATGAACACTATTCACTTAATTACAATGATTATTCACACGATTCAACTAAAAAATACCAGCAATTCAGAAAAGCAGCAGACGAGGTAGGTCAGTCAATAAAAATTAAGGCCCTGATCTTGCTTATGGAGAGCTCATTGCAGGATCAAGGCTACATGCTCAAACTCTCAGAAGAAACAGCTAAAGCGACAGTTGTACTGATGGGCAGCTGAACAGTCACACAATATGCACAAAAAAAAGCACACTGCAGAGACAGAGCAGTAAATAAAGAGTTAACGTGGCAGCGAGCAGGGCAGGAGTAGCAAACTAATGAGGCAATGAATAAACACACACGATTAATTACACAGCAAACAAAAATGCTTAGTTTGGGACAGGAAATAGCAGGAAGCTCCTCTCAGGAGATGGGATGATGCGGCAGACTTTGGGCATAGTTACAGAGGGACACTGGAGGGCTTGGAAAGTTTGGAGTGTGAAGAGGGTGGTTATCCAGGCCACAGCAGCAAAGCTGGTTGACACAGACGTGGCCAGACACCTCCCCCTGGATCCACAGTTCCCAGCACTGCTGGGTCTGATGTCACCTCGTGAGTTTGACATAAGCAGCCGCCCTTGAGGAATTCTTTGGTTCTTTTTCCTCATGAAGCTGAGAGATCTTGGGCCTCCCAGCCCCTGGGAGAAATCCCTTCCCTATCTCGAGTGACCTGCTCACAGCCTAGGCAAGTCCCTAGGTATTGCAAACACCCACCCCAAAGCAGCAGAAATACAGAAACTGTAATAGGCCCCAGCCCAGCCCTTAAGAGAAGCTACAGGGAAACCAGAGCAGATTAACTGTGGACATGAGAGACAGGCTGCTCAATTGCTAAGTAGAGTAGGTAAGGGAGCAGTCCCTGCTCAGGAGTTTCAGGGGCTGGGACTCCTCAAAGCATAAGGTGAAGCCACCCTCTGTTCTCATGGTTCTTAATCCACCTCATGGGGTCTGTGAGGGAGGGATAGAATTGGTACTGGGAGAAGGGGGCTGATTTCTCCAAGTTCCTTCATTAACTGTTTCCATTCCTCTACTTCATGTTATTATACACACACAGCTGGAGTGGTGCTTTTGGCCAGCAGGTCTCACTTGTTTCTGGCTGCGGCTCTAGCATGGATTCTCTGGTGACGAGCCAGAGAGGATTTGTTACTGAAGCTTTTCCCGCACTCAGGGCAAGGGAAGGGCCTCTCGCCCGTGTGGGAGCGCTCATGCACGGTGAGATCAGCAAGGTACTTGAAGCTCTTCCCGCACTCGGTGCAGGGGTACGGTCTGTCCTCGGTGTGGCTTCTTTGGTGCATTGTCAGATTGGATTGCTGGCTGAAGCGCTTCCCGCACTCGGCGCAGGGGTAGGGCCGCTCACCCGTGTGGGAGCGCTGGTGCTTGTTGAGGTCCGAGGGGTTGGTGAATGTTTTCCCGCACTCAGCACAGGAGTAGGGTCTCTCCCCTGTGTGCAGTCTCTGGTGCGTGGTCAGTGTGGAGAGGTGGCCAAAGCTTTTCCCACACTCCCCACAGGAGTAAGGTTTCACTCCCGTGTGGGTTCTCTGGTGGGTTCGGAGATGGGTCAGTCTGTTGAAGCTCTTCCCACATTCAGGACAGGGATAGGGTCTGTCCTTCTCATGGACTCTCCCATGGACCATGAGGTCCTGCTTCTCCCAGAACCTTTCCCCACAGTCTCGACATCTGTGGGGTTTCTCCATCATGTGAACGCTGCTCTCCTGGCTTTTAAGGTCTCTTACGGTCCCAGGTGTCCTTTGAGCAAGGAGCTGTGGGAACACCCTTGGCGGAATTTGCTCATTCCCAGCTGAGTTTCTCTTCTGCCTCTTGCAGGCTTCTTCCTGCTCAAGTCTGCGGGCGACACTTTCTCCTGATCTGCCTTGCGATGTTCGGGACAGATCCAAGTTTTCTTGCTCTCCCAAACTGGGCCGCTCCTCCGCTCTGCTCAGGATCCTGGCACCTGCTCGTTGGAAAAGAGAATTTATTTGAGATTCTGCTGTTGTCAGGAGGAATCACTTTTATCCTGGCAACAGGTGCCCAGGATGTCCCATCCCGTCAGCCCAGTAATGCTCTGTGCCATCCTGGTCATATGCTCTAGGCAGTACTTCACTATTGTGTCGCTTACATCAATGTCTCAAGAGACATTTCCAATGTAGCACTAAGCCCAGAGAGGTGGTGAATTGTGGTTCCTACACTCCCCCTGCCAAAACATCCCGAAATTCCAGGGAGCAGAGGACACTGGGTGAATGGATGGCAAGGACTCAGCACTGGCCATGAGGAACAGCCATGCAGCCTAGACTCAGCCCTCTCTGCTAAGGCCCTGGAACCTAGCACTACCAGAGGTGATGGACTGATTGCCTCTGAGACACTAGTACAGCAGCCATCTGTTCCAGGAAGCTGTGTCCAAAGGAAGCTATGTGCAGGGGCATGGGGCCCTGTTGACAGTCTGTGAGAGACAGATAATAGACAGACATGACTGTAGAGATACTGAATGCAACGAGGTGAATGACACAAGGGAAAGGCTGGGGAGCCACCTGACTAGGACGATGGCTGCACATGCTGAGACCAGCAAAGGGCATCAGCCTCCCAGTGGACAAGAAGCAGTGAGGCTGGCAGAGAAGCATCAGATTGTTCCCCCAGCCCCTACAGGCCAGCCAGGTGGGAATGGAAAAGCCTGGCACAGCAGGAATCAGAGGGAGCACCTTCTCTGTTAGCCACCTGGCTGTTACCAGCCTTGCTGGATATGGCACTGCCCAAGGCATGATTAGACAGCTCTGCAGATCAATCCTTACAACAGTTAGTGCATGACAGGAGTTTACGCTGGGTGCATGAGAGTGAGCAGGACAGTCCTACAGCTGCCCGAGAACTGTCAGGGATAACTGGGGGTGGGACCCCTCCTTCTAATAGGGATCTCTTGGGTGGGACTTAACACTTTTTCTAGATTGTGGAGGAACAGCTGAACACATCTGCTGAGGAAAACCTGGAAGGAGCCCAGAAAACTGCCCTCTCATCATGCCCAGAAGGGGTAACTGCTCCTCAAAGGATGGCTTGAGTGGGAGAGACACAGGTGGAGGGGAAGGTGAACACAGAAAATGCCACCACCGGAAGAGGGAAACCTACCACCTGACTTGATGCATGGGAGGCAAGTCAGCAGTAGGGGCTATAAGAAAGGCTGGGAAAAGGTCCACGACTGTTATAAGCCAAGTCAGAGAGCACCCACCTGCTGGACAGAACTTTTCTGTAAAGGTGAACAGTCCCACCCAACAGTGTCTGCACAGAGCCCTTGGGTCAGGTTAGACAGTGAGAAACATGCCTGAGCCCTCTCTGTACTACAGCCCCACCCTTGCTACTCCCAGAAAGGCTGCTCCAGGGATGGATGCCAGGCTCCCTCTAGGATAATATCCCATGAACTCCCTATCTCAGGCCCTTCCTGCTGAGGATTCTCCTCATTCTCATTTATCTGCTGGAAGAGTAAGAAAATAACCACGGTGCCTCTGTTGAGGAGACCATCAGGGATATGAATCCCCTTTACATTCTGGGGAGGAATTTAGGAGGTGCCAATTCTGCCCTCACTCCTCATATTAGCACCTAGAGGATGGATGGGAGGAAGTGGCTCCTTTCAGGAATCAGTCAGGATGCACGGGAAGGCCTAGGGATGTAGGTCAGGAGGAGAAGCCACTTCCTTGGTAGGATCCTGAACAGGAAACAAGAGATGGCAGGAGGAGGCAGCCACTTGATTAGGGGGCAGTCAGAGTGCAATTCATGTTGTATCCATAACACCATATGTTACACGAGACATCAGCCTCCACATAGACTCTTCCTCTGAAACTCCAATCCCACCTGTGAACGACTTGCATAGTTCCCCACCTTCCAAGGTTCCTAAGGTTCCTGTTAGCTATGAAGCCCACAAATCGCCACCAAGATTGACCTACCACCATTATGTGGCCTCTTCCATAGGCACTAATCTTGCTCTGCATTAACCTACAGATTGATGGGTCCACACCTCACTATAAATCCTCTGAGGCATTCGGTTCCCCCAATTCTCCCCTCCACGCCATCCCCTCCACACACCCTTTCCTCAGAAAGGCACCCCTAACCAGCCTACATGGCTTATTACCAGTTTCCTGTAGAGCTTCCGTCTCCTCTTCAGAGGCACGTGGTAACTTGTACTTGCTCCGTCCTACCTCCTCCTGGGATCCCCACGTGGTATTGGGCTGTGGTGGCTCCAGCTGGGAACTCTCAGATTCCCATAATGCTTCAGGGGTCTCCACCTCCTCTGGGGTCACTTCCTCGACCTTCACACGCACTGTGACCTGAGAAGGAACCACATGGGTCACTGTGGAACCAGGCCTGAGAATTACAGGGGAGTGGGGAGAGTCATATATAAAAGGCCCCATTAGCAAAGAGGTCCACCTGCAGGGCGAAGGGTCCCCCAACCCCTAGCAGGGTCATTAGGACTTGGAGGGTCTTCCACACTGAAGAACAGGCATACATGTGGGAAGGCTCACCCCCAAAGTGATGAGCCAATGAGGCTAACCAAGAGGAGCCCTGCCAGTCAGGGTAGGTACTGAACACTGCCCAGTACTGTACATCCCTGCCACAGGGGACGCAACAGACACGTAGCGTTCCACGGCCTGCAAGCCTAGGGGGCTTCCAGATAGGTGTGATCTGCAGGGTGACAGACCCACAACTATCCTGAGGGACACCATGGCGTGCAGGAATTCTCAGCAGTGGAGAATTTCCCTCAGTGCTGGGCCCTATGGACACCACCAATGACTTGGAGGAGGGCCCCAGAGGGAGGTACCACACCCCTTCCTCCAGGGGGTACAATGAGGGCAGAAGTTCTGGGGTCTGGTCCAAGTGGAAGTCCTGCACCCTCGACCTCGCCATCAGGGTCTGATTACAGCATGCTTGTATGCTGATTGAAAATTGGCATTTAGCTGTCATTAGTACATGGCAAGTGCATATGGTGATGTATACTTAGTGGCAAAGTCCACTCAGTCCTGAGCCCCCCCATTCAATGTTCCTGGGCATCTGGTCAACTTGGGCTCAGTCGACACCAACTTTGAAAATTCCCTGGGCACAAAATGTCCACTGAACCTGTCTGGGCAAAGCTGGGTACCTGCCTTTAGGCTTCAGATGGGGTCATTTAGTGTGATTTGAAACTGCCCCTTCCCTGGCTCACATGCCAAGTGAGCAGCATCTAGCCCCAAGCAAGAAATGCTTCTCTAACAGCACATTTCAAACCAGTGACCAGCTCTGCTTGCAGTGTGCTGCTGAGGCATCTCTACCAGGCCAAGTGCTAAGGAGGTTGTTGTCCTGTCACCATCATCCCCAAGAAGGGCTGCTGAAGGGTACTGAGTGACCTTGCATACTAAAGAGGCAGTGCTATTTACAAACCAGAGGACACCAGGATCTGCAGAGCAGAGCACAGCACACGCAGCAGGGAGCTCTGGAAATCCCTGGAGCTGGGGACCCAGCTGAGCTCTAAGCCCCAGACAGCCCAGACCCCAGTGCTGAGAGCAGGATTATGCAGAACAAGCCCCACTCACGTCCTGCCTTGAGAATTTCTATGTTCACCCAGTGCCCAAACCTGCCCCGTCAAATGCCCTGCAGAGCCCAATGGACATTCCCCTGCACCTGCTCTCACCTGCTGCTCCCATACTCCAGCCTCTCGCTGTCCCAGCTGGAAATCCTCTGCCAGGGACACAGCCTGGGCGCAGGTTTCCGGGTGACGTACCCAGACCCAGCTCTGGATTTCCTCAGGCAGGATGGTCAGGAATTGCTCCAGGATCAGCAGCTCCATGATCTGCTCCTTGGTGCGGATCTCCGGCTTCAGCCATCGATGGGAGAGTTCCCGCAGGCGGCTGCAGACCTCTCGGGGCCCTTTGGCCTCCTGGTAGCGGAACTGCCTGAAGTGAAGGCGCTGCATCTCCGTGCTGATGTTGCAGCCTCGCAGGATGGCTGCCTTCACCTTCCCATAGTCTCGGGCCTCTCGGGCATCCAGGCTGCTAATGGCCTGTTGGGCTTTTCCAGTGAGGGATGGCAGGAGTCGGGTCACCCACTCTCTTCTGGGCCAGTGGCAGGCTTCAGCCACTCGCTCAAAGGAAGCCAGATAGACCTCAATGTCATCCTCTGGCTCAAGCTCCGGCAGCTGAGGGTTTCCCAAGGCAGGGTCTGGAGCGGATACAATTTCGGGAGAGGTCTGTCTGGCCTGCAGCACCTGCTGTCGCTGGGACATCCCTTCTTGTGGCTCCGTCTTGACCTGGTGTAGTCTAATCCGGGACCATCTGGGACTTACCGTTATAGAGGGTGCCACAACAGGATTTTTTGCAGCCAGCTCGGATTCCTTCCCTGGTCCTGGTTCCACAGGATCTTGCTTTTCCATTTTCGCTTTAGTGGGCCCCACCTGCTGCAGCCGAGCCTGGACCTGGAGGTGCAGAGGCTGTTGGCCCGCCTGCTCTGCAACTGCTCTGTTTTGGGGTTCGGCCTTTTCCCAGCTAGGGCCTAAGCTCCAGTTCTCAAACCTGCTTCCCTCCTTCAGGCCCCTCTTGGAAACACTGGGGAACCTGCAACAAAACAGTTCATGTGGATTTTCCTGTATGATGGGAGAGGGACCCACAACACAAAAGGTAAATGAGCCCTTGCCTCAACTTCCCCAAACACCCACTGGCCTGTCCGCCCCCTGCTCCCCCCAGCCCCCACTGCCCCACCCCACTCCACTCCACCTCCCCTCCCGTACCCTACCCCCGCTTTCCGCAGGGGCTGGGAGCGCGGGGCTCCCGACACAAAGAAACGCGGCGGCTCCTTTCCCGGCAGGGACAGGCAGACAGGAACTCCCCCCGGCGAACGCAGGGTTAATCCCCGCTCCGCACGGCGAGGACTGGCCACCATCGCTGTCAGTCAGCTGGGGAGGCGGCTTAACCCTTCCCGGCGGCCCCAGGACCGGAGCTGGCGTCTGAGCCGCGCTGCGAGCAGGGAGGGTGGAGCTGGGCTGCGCAGCTCGGCCCGGGGGAATCCGGCCGGGGGAGCGGGGCGGTGCTTGGCGCGGGTCCGGCCGTAGGCGCCTGGTGGTGCCAGCGCCGGGCTCGGCCGGCTGCTCCGGGATGGGATTTGCAATCCCCGCCCGGCTGTAGGGCTCGTGTGAACGCTGCTGAAACAGGCTGCGGGAGGAAACCGGGCGCTGGTCTGGGACCTGTCGCTGCAGCCCTTTGCCCGTCCTGTGCCCCTTGCAGCGGGAAGGGGGGGGGCTATCACAGCCTAGAAATGTCAGGCTGCATGGGACCTCGAGAGGTCATCTAGTCCAGCCCCCCCTTCCTCCCAGGCAGGACCCAGTGTCTCTCCGTCACCCGCTGCAGGGCTTCGTCTAATGGAGCTGCTGAGGCCGAATGAATGACGGACTATTCAGAGAAGAAAGGCTTTCCTTGCCTAGCCGCTAGTGCTAGGTGCCTGGGCAGCAAACAGGAATTGGATGGCTCATGTGTGAGCCTGTCTTGTCTAGTGGGTATTCCTGACACATGGGGGGACGATTACTGGGGCGGGAATGCTGAATCCATGGGTACAGCCTATCTGGGAAGGATAGAGGGGGAGGGGGTACTCTATGCCCAAAATGGGATTGTCTGTTTCTGACTCATTGATAACAGGGAAGAATATGAACTTCAGCGCTTATGGATCAACGTCCTAGCAGGTAACATACAAGATGTGTGTTGGCTGGTGTCCGCTACAGCCCCTGTAATCACGCTAGGGTACTGGATGACTAGCTCCTCATGCTCTATAACAGGGCAGATTGCCCCTTTGAGTGCCTGGACAGGGAGCAATCAGTGCTGTTATGGAGGGAAGCTGATCAGGCAGGTGCTGGGAAACAACTAACCCAGTTGATCAGCACCTAGCACTTGGGTCTGATTCCTTGCTTGAGGCTATAAATGAAGACCTAGATGCCTGAGGGAGGCAGGGCCCAGGAGAGAGCGGAGAGTGCACTCTTTTGGGGCTGTATGTGAAGACTCTGAGCGGATGAACCCCCTGAATTGAGGGAGGACCTGACCCTTTAGCTGCAGGAGGCTACTGCTGTTTGTTATGACTCCACGCTGCCTTTCTGTTTGTATGTTGGAGAATAAACAGAGCCTTGAGGAAAGGGCTACAAATGGAACTGGGTGGGGCTGACCTGTTACCCAGCATCACCAGCTGCCATGCACCAATGTATAATGTGTAGTAGAGAGAATGACTGTGTGAACAGGGGGGACTTTATTCTGAAAAACATACAGCTGGAAGTCTCATGCTGCCAGTACTAAAACATTCCTGGAATTTCTGACCATTATAGCTGACAATTTCCTAAGTCAAAAAGTGTTGAATCCAACATGGTGGAATTATATATTAGCCCTCATCTTGACAGATAAAGAGGAATTGATCACAGAACTATTAGTTAATGGTAGCTTAGGTACAAGTGGTCATGGTATGATCAGATTTATAATGTGCAAATAGAATACAGTCCAGACCAGTAATTATATACATAATGTTTTAAAAGAGCCAGTTTCACAAAGCTGCAAACAGTTATGAGCCAAATCAGCTGGGAGGAAGAATTTAATTGGAAACACTTGAATGATAATTGGGATGTGTTTAAAAACACTTTACTGGATGCCTGAAAAGCCACAATCGAGGAAGAAGGCCATATTGTTTAAAAAATCAACATGGTTTACAGTGGAAGTGAAGGCACCTATAAATAACAAAAAATGATAGATCCCACGTGGAAGAAAGAGGAAGTTGATACTATAAGTCAGAAGCTAGGAACTGTAGAAAATTGATAAGGGAGAAATCTGTCACTAGCAGAGTTTAGGAAAATAAGGAGGAAGTTTTTTAAAATATAGTAGGAACAAAAAGAATCCTGACGGTATTGGTAGAAATATCAGTAACAATACAGAAAAGGCAAAAGTATTTAATAAATATTTCTGTTCTGTATTTGGAAAAAAAACAGATGATATAATCTCCTCATAAGGTGATAACACTCTTTGGATTTGTACAAGATGGAACACTACCAACAGTGCTGCTTAGTGAGCAGGCAGGGGTGTGGCAGGTCACCTCCCAGTTGCAAATAGCATCCTGTCCTTCAAAGCCCCTTCAAGGGTTTCCAGTCCTTCCTTTTAGTATGGGGACTTTGTGGGGTCTGGGCCCTCGATTGGTCAGGGTCTTCCCCAGCTGGGTTCTTCCCCAAGGTGAAGACTCCTTTTGTTCTCATGTCTTCTTGGAATGGGTAGGGAAGCACGGGCCTCTCCACCTCTTTGTGATCCAGGGCCCCATGGTGGGCAGTTATGCTCTGCACCTTGGGGTGCTAATCAGCCCCCTCCCCCAGCCACTTCCTACACAAGTCTCCTTTTCCGCACAGTGTAAATCAAAAAGTTTCAGGTAAAATCTCTGACCTGCACAATCAGTCCTCTGCCTCTTTTTTTTGTAGGTTTGCTCAAGTCTCTGGCAATGAGCTCCTGGGCCGTACTTCTCCCAAGAATTTTGAGCAGCTATCTGCTCCCTTCCATTGCCTGCCTCCTTCTGAGCTGCTCTGCTTCCCCTTTCAAGCCCCTCCTCCAGGTTGTTCAGGCTTTGCAGGTGTGGTTATGGGAGGGCTGCCTGGGCCCAGAGCTTTTCCTTAACACCTTGCTCTTCAGTTTAGGGTTTGTGTGTGTCATCATACCATTCCACTAGTATCTGACAAGGGTGTTAAACAGCAGCTACTAAAGTTAGACATTTTAACATCAGCAGATCCAGACAACTTGCATCAAGAGTTATAAAAGAGCTGGCCGAGGAGCTCACTGGACCATTAATATTGATTTTCAGTAAGTCTTGGAACACTGGGGAAGTTCCAGAAGACCAAAGAAAGCCAATGTTGTGCCAATATCTAAAAAGGGTAAATGGGATGACTGATAATTATAAGCCTGTCAGTCTGACATCAATCCCAGGCAAGATAATAGAATGGTTGATATGAGACTTGAGTAATAAACAGTTAAAATGGGTTAACATAATTACAGTAATACCAATCAACATGGGTTTATGGAAAATAGATTCTTTGAAACTAATTTGATTTTTTTTATGAGATTACAAGTTTGGTTGATAAAGATAATAATGTTGATATAATATATGTAGACTCCTGTAAGATATTTGACTTAGTACCACACAACATTTTGATTAAAATTCTAGAACAATATAAAATTTAGCCCACATTAAATTGGTTAAAAGCTGTCTGATAGATCTCAAAATGTAATTATAGACATGGAATCATTACTGAGTGGTTGTGTTTCTCGTGGGATCCTGCAGGGATTGGCTCTTGGCCCAACACTATTTAACATTTTTATTAATGACTTGGAAAAAACAAAATCATCACTGATGAAGTTTGCAGATGACACAAAAATTGAGGACGTGGTAAATAATGAAGAGGACAGGTCACTGGTATAGCACAAGCTGCATCGCTTGGTAACCTGGGCACAATCAAACAACATTTATTTTAATATGGCTAAATGTAAATGTATCCATCTTGGAACAAAGAATGCAGGCCAGACTTACGGGCAAGGTGAGGGGAACAGACTCTGTCCTGGGAAGCAGTGGTACTAAAAATACCTGGGGGTTGTGGGAGATAGTCAGTTGAACATGAGCTCCCAGTGTGACACTGTAGCAAAAGAGGTGAATGTGATCCTTGGATGCATAAACAAGGGAATCTTGAGTAGGATAGAGAGGTTATTTCACCTCTGTGTTTTGCTCTGATGCAGCCTCTGCTGGAATACTATGTCTAGTTCTGGTGTGCACAATTCAAGAAGGATGTACATAAATTGTAGACAATTCAGAAAAGATCCACAGGAATGATTAAAGGATTAGAAAACCTGCCTTAGAGTGATAGACTCAAGGGGCTTAATCTATTTAGCTGAATCAAGAGAAGGTTACGGGGGGACTTGCTCACAGGCTGTAAGTACCTACATGGGGAACACAGATTTAACAAAGGGCTCTTCAAGCTAGCAGAGAAAGGTAGAACACGCTCCAATGGCTGGAAGTTGAAGCTAGACAAATTCACACTGGAAATAAGATATACATTTCTAACAGTGAGGGGAATTAACCTTTAGAACAATTTACCAAGAGTTGTGGTGAATTCTGCATCCCTGACACTTTTTAAATCATGATTGGCTGTTTTACTGCAATATCTGCTCCAGGAATTATTTTGGGAAAACTTCTCTGGCCTGTGCTATACAGGAGGTCATGCAGTCATAGGCCTTAAGGCTAGAATTGACCACCAGGCCACCAGCACCCACACACTAAACTCATTACCTGAAATTAGGCCAAAGTGTTACAGCCCTTAGGAGACTCAACTATTACGTTGCACAGGCAGATCGTAGGAAGGACCAAGGTGCATCAGTGCCTGAGGCCCCCACAATGGCAGAGAAATGATTACATGAGATATATCCAAATAATTCTGGCATGTGACTCACTCAGAGGAAGCCAAAGGCCAAGGCAAAGGAAAAAAACAAAAACCCAAGGTCACTGCCAATCTGACCTGGGGAAAAATTCCTTCCTGACCCTACATATGGCAATCAGTTAGACTCTGAGCATGTGGGCAAGAACCAGCCAGTCAAGCACCCGAGATAGAATACCCTAGTGTCCCATCTTCAGCCATGATGGAGGATGCTTCAGAGGAAGGGGATAGCAAAACCCTTCCATGATACATGTGGGGGTGAGGGGGAATCCCTTCTTTACACCTACAAGTGAATTGCTTTATGAAGTGGATGCATGCAAAGAATATGTGTTTTAATTTAGCCAGCTGTACACCTAGGAGCAAAGAATGCAGGACACACATACAGAATAGGGAACTCTATCCTGGGAAGCAGTGACTCTGAAAAAGATTTTGGGCTCATGGTGAATAAGCAGCTGAACATGAGCTTCCAGGGCAATGCTGTGGCCAAAAGGGCTTGATCCTTGGCTATCAAGTAGGTGCACAGTTTGTGTTACCTTTGTATTTGGCACTGGTATGACCACTGCTGGAATACTGTGTCCAGACCTCAATTCAAGAAAGATGCTGATAAACTGGAGAGGGTTCAGAGAAGAGCTATGAGAATGATTGAAGGGTTAGAAAACCTGCCTTACTGTCAAAGACTTCAGGAGCTCAATTTATTTAGCTTACCAAAGAGAAGGTTAAGGGGTGACTTGATCACAGTTTACAGACTTCTACACAGGGACAGTGCATAAATCCTGTGGGCTGGCCTCTGTAGCTCCTGCACCAGCCATCACAAGGGTGTTAGTTGGCTTTAGAGTGAGCCTGTAACTCTCTGGCTTGGGCCTCAGTGAAGAAGAGCTTCTGAGTCTCCTAGACTCTATTAGGGCAGTAATGGAGCCTTCTCCTCTGCCTTGGCCTTCATCCCCTTCTTCCTCCTTGCACTGATTTGTCAAAGTACCCCGCTGTGGCAGGAGATGTTAGATAGAGATTGCTCCTCTGCCTGCGAGTGGGTGGACTGCTTTGCCAGTGGTGCCTTGTAGATACACCTCTCTTCTGTAATTCTCAGGCTCTGGCTTCACAGTGACATAACTGGCTTATGCCCGGGTCACTTGGTGTGTGTGGTCGTGCAAGATTGAGAAGAGGTGGGCATGTATCTCTCTGGGGAGCTCTCAGATTGAATCAGATGTCTCATGGGAGTCCAGTGTCCCACATGGAGGACTGGGGCTGAGCATAGGAGGTGAATGATGGCTTGGCCACCTGCAGTAAGGCCGCCTCCTGTGTCTGCTGTTCACCTAGCGTGTGTCATATCCTCATGGCCCATATCAGGGTAACAAGCCTTGTGGATAAATGGGAAGCGGAAGATGTGGTATATCTTGTCTTTAGTAAGCTGATACTGTCTCGCATGACCTTCTCATTAACAAACTAGGGAAATACAACCTAGATGGTGCTACTATAAGGAGGGTGCATAACTGCTTGGAAAATTGTTCCCAGAGAGTAATTATCAGTGGTTCATAGTCATGCTGGAAGGACATAACGAGTGGGGTCCTGCAGGGATCGGTTCTGGGTCTGGTTCTGTTCAATATCTTCATCGATGATTTAGATAATGGCATAGAGAGTCGACTTATAAAGTTTGCAGACGATACCAAGCTGGGAGGGGTTGTAAGTGCTTTTTTTTCCATAGGAAATGATAGGATTAAAATTCAAAATGATCTGGACAAACTGGAGAAATGGTCTGAAGTAAATAGGATGAAATTCAATAAGGACAAATGCAAAGTACTCCACTTATGAAGGAGCAATCAGTTGCACACATACAAAATGGGAAATAACCGTCTAGGAAGGAGCACTGTGGAAAGGGATCTGGGGGTCAGAGCGGATCACAAGCTAAATATGAGTCAAAAGTGTAACGCTGTTGCAAAAAAACCAAACATCATTCTGGGATGTATTAGCAGGAGTATTGTAAACAAAACACGAGAAGTAATTCTTTCACTGATTAGGCCTCAACTGGAGTATTGTCCAGTAGAGAAATGAGTTGGGGCACTTGAGGCCTGATAATCTCACCATCAGAGAGGTTGCGGTAACTGTAATTACTATTAATAGTCTGTTGCAAACATATGCTCTAACGAATTATTCTGGGGTACAGCCAGCCTTTTCCCATAAATCTTCCAGGCAGAGGGTGTTGTCTCCAGAATACATTGGTCATCTCACAGCGGTGTCCCTTCCATCTTTTCTCCAGCTACTGCCACTGCTGTTTGGATGCGGAATTTTGGGGCTGAGGCCTTGGGTCCCTGCTGTCCCCTGGAACCTCCCATTTGCCCAATAGCCCATCTCTGGTTCTAACACAGGAACCTGCACATATTTTTTCTTCTTTTTCCTGATGGTAGTGGTTACAGGGTTTCCTTCCCATCCCATGTAACCTACACCCAGGGTACCAGCAAAACTTTAAGCCTTTATCAGTCTGAGTCAGGTCCCTTCTGATATATAAGACCAGGGTCTACCTAGCCCCATCTAAAGTTTGGGCACTACAAGAGCCAAGGCCCTTAGTGACAATAATGCACCTGGTGCCTCTAGCCCTTGGTGTTCACAAGGCAGCTGGGTGAGGTCAGAATGATGCCCCTGCCCATGGTTGACTTTGCCTGGTTTACCTCACAGTAACTCCACTGTGTGTGCACAGCAGGAGAGCCAATACCCCTCAGTTATCCTACTGTTAAAACCTCCCCTTTTTTGTCAGTGAAGACATAGCCTCAGTGTCCTCCCCTTATGGGGCTTCAGGAGCTCCAGTGATGGGAGTGCAGGAGCTGGACCATGCAACTTTCCCATCTTTGATGCTAAACTGTGGGGATATCTTTGAGGCATTGCACTTGGATCGTTCTCTCCTCCCGCCATATTGACTGGAGTTGTGGAGAAGGGACTATGTTAATGTGAAATTGTGAGATATGAGATGGCGTTACAACTGTTAAGTGAAACTTTGTGATGAGGTATGTTGTGACACCAAGAACATGGACTACTCGGTGCCCAGAGACATAGAAGCTGGGACTCATGGAGGGCCACTCTAGACAACTTGTTTGGAGCTTTTGGGGGCTTAATGTGAAGATTGTTGGGTGGCTCTGAAAGAGACAGGGAGCAGGTGTGCAGAGGGGGTAGACTGCGATCAGGAAGAGAAGCATGGCTGGGCTGGTACAGGATTAGGCTTTCCCTCGGGCAGAGACGTAGCAGGGTCGCTGAACACTGTTATGTATATTGTATTTATTGGGGTTAGTAGCTTTCCAAACCAGGAAACCGAGGTGTAGTCAATCGGTTTTGAAGAGATCTGCAAGGCCCTTTAAACAGTTAAAAAAGCCAGGATCACCCACTATTGACAGGGAAGTGTCCAGAGAGGAAGCGTGGAGAGGTAGCGACCCAGAGAGAGCGGTGTTGAAGAAGGTGTGCATCCAGGAACGGGCAGGGCATAGTAGGAGCTGAAATTTCTCAGCAGAAGCTTACGTATCTTCTCTGATGCTCTCAGAGCCCCTTCTTCCATCAGAGCTTCTTCAGTCAGTATTTGGAAAGACAGATAAGTCACTTGCTGGTTAGGGATTGATGACACAGTGGTAACAATGCCAAAGTCCTGCCTACACTACAGTTTCCACTGTTGCTTCTGCCAGTGGAGCTACACTGATGAATTACAGGTCCTCATTTTCCACCTGTACATGAGGCCTATGTGCTGTGTGCTCCTTAGCCCCTCTGGAGCTGCAGGGAAGCAGACATCCAGTCACAACACAAAGGACTCACCATCCACAGTGGAGGTTGACGTCTAAACTCCGGTTTTGCTTTGCTGGCTCATGGAGCCCAAAACTACAGTTATCACAACATCTACATGGGAACAGCAGGACAGCTACTCCCAAGTGATAGTAACTCTCTCAGGTACTCAGTGTGGATGCAAAGATACTGGGCCTGCATCAATTCCGGCTACCCTGCTTCTTCCCCCTGCAACATCTTGGACTGGGTTCCTCCGAATGTTGCCTCCCCAAAAAGGAAATGAAGCACTTGTGTGGGGATGGCAAGTGTTCTTCACTTGCCAACGTAAACGCTGTAACAGTAAAACTGCCCCTGTGAATCGCTAGGCCACTTATTCCCATGGTTTACTGCTGGCTAGGCTGCAGGGAGGAAAGCAGAGCGGCACCGGGTTGCAGCTGGAGATATAAGGGCTGTCCTTGGATCACATGTGTTACCAAGTGTCCTGACGCACCCCTTAGCTTTTCCTAGGAGCACTACATACCTGCCACCACCACGCAGGTCCCACTTTCTACCCCTTCTCCCTGTTCTCAGCCAGAAACTAAACCCAACCAGGGAGACTGATAAAACATCATCACAGTGAGTTGGAACTCGACAGGGCAAGAAGCCAGGGGAAAACAGTGAGAATGGCAATGGGCAGCTACACAAAGGCCAAATCAAGAGAGTGGGTTTAACTGAGTAAAAGGAACAGGGAAAGAGAGGTAATTAAGTGTGCAGAGCTGTGATTGATTGACAAGGAGTGCTCTTCAGTACATTACAATCAAATCAGCAGGAAATAAATAAAAAATACCAGCAATTCAGAAGGGCAACCAATGAGGTAGGGAAGATCAGAAGATTTAAAACTAAGGCCCCAATCTTGCACTGAGCTACGCTTGGGGACCCCAGTAGCCAGGCAGCACTCCAGAGGAATCTGCCCATGTGGAGCTCAGTGCAGGATTGGGGTCATCTGATCAAAATGTCACACCAATAAAACTGAATCAGTGGTTGCGCTGATGGGCAGCTGAGCCAGGGAGCAATGGAGTGGTCTGGACAATGCAATGCACTAGAGACAGGGCAGCAAACAGAGAGAGAGGTAACAGGACAGGAGCAGAAAACCAGAGGGTGATGACTAAATACAGAAGAGTACACAGAGAAAGTAAATTCTTAAGAGTCAGCTGGAAGAGCCAGTCAGGTGAGTGGGAGGCAGAGAGTCAATGCAGCAGACTTGGGCCCCAGTTACACGCAGCTGCTCACGATGATAGAGGGCTCTGAAGTGCTGGTGAGGCTGGGTGACTCCAAGTAGGGCAGAGCATAGAAGAAGGTGGCCGTGCGGGGCCATTGAGGCAGAAATGGTTGGCAGTGGGGCAGGAGGTAGAGCTGGCCTAATGCCTTCCCCTGGAGGTGCTGTTCCTGGTACCGCTGGGACTGAGGCCTGCCAGCCTTGCCGAGTCTGCCTTCACTACAGAGTTAACTCGAGTTATCTGTGCTCCAGTGACTGCTCTCGAGTGAGCTGAGCTCAGCTGAGAACAGCCACACTGCTGTGCCAACATAGTACAGCGCTACGGCTTCTGCGCACACACATTTCCCAGTGAGTAGGGGGAGAACTTCTGTCCTTTTTGGGCACGCTAGGAGACTCGTGGGCTAGGCACTGGAGAACTAGCAACATGCAAGTGACACAAGCCTGGAGCCACACTACAGAGAGGCTGCGTTAGCAGCTGATGAGTTGTGCTCCAGTTTTAGCCTATGCCCCCTCCTCGGGCTGGCCAACTTGGGGTCACAGTACCACTGCACCCACTTAAAGGTACTGTATGTGGATGGGACTTGAGTGAGGGACAATACTTGAGTTACAAGAAGTTAATTTACAGCAAAGACAAGCCCCTAGAGTGGCCCTCTCCTCACTAGTTCAAGCAGGAAGGAGCAAATCACTGCTGGGGCAGTTCCGGAATCGGGACACCTCAGAGGACTAAGGTGAAGCCCCAATTCACACCCCCTGGTGTCCATGACGGGGATGGTTCTGTTAGTGGGCATGGGGCTAGCTTCTCCCAGGCCCTGCTTCACATTCTTAAACACACATGATCAGAGCGGAGCTCTCTGTTGGGAGGGTCTCACTTGTCCATGGCTGTGGCTCTGGAGTGGATTCTCAGGTGGCGGGCCAAAGAGGATTTGTTACTGAAGCTCTTCCCGCACTCGGTGCAGGGGAAGGGCCGTTCCCCTGTGTGGGAGCGCTCGTGAATGGTGAGGTAAGCCAGATACTTGAAGCTCTTCCCACATTCGGCACAGGGGTAGGGCTTCTCCTGTGTATGAGTCCTCTGGTGCATCGTCAGGTTGGAGAGCTGGCTGAAGCGCTTTCCGCACTCGGCGCAGGGGTAGGGCCGCTCACCCGTGTGGGAGCGCTGGTGCTTGTTGAGGTCCGAGGGATTCGTGAAAGTTTTCCCGCACTCATCACAGGAGTAGGGTCTTTCCCCTGTGTGCAGCCTCTGGTGTGTAATGAGTGTGGAGAGGTGGCCGAAGTTCTTCCCACATTCGGCACAGAAATAGGGTTTCTCTCCCGTATGGGTTCTCTGGTGGGTTTTGAGATGAGTCAGTCTGTTGAAACTCTTTCCACATTCAGGACAGGGATATGGTCTGTCCTTCTCATGGACTCTCCCATGGGCCGTGAGCGCCTGCTTCTCCCAGAACCTTTCCCCACAATCTCGACATTTATGGGGCTTCTCTGTCCTGTGAATGCTGTTCTGATGGTGAAGGTTCCCTGAGGTCCGAGGTCTCCCCGATGCAGGAGGCTGGATTAGTCTCCTGAATCCACTCTCATGTTCCTCTAGGGGATCTGGCTCATTCCCCACTGGGCTCCTCTTCTGCCTCTTGCAGGCTCTTTCCTGCTCAGGTCTGTGGTTAATGCTCTCTCCTGAATCCTGCTGTGATATGCTGGGGGGCTGCAGATTTTCAGGCCCTTCGTTGTGAGGCTGCTCCTCAGTCCTGCTCAGGATCCTGGCACCTGCTGGATGGAAGAGAGAATCCAGAGATTATTTCATCTCTCGTATTTCCAAGAGGAAGTGGCTGAGGCTCCTCACATCCTTCCACCAGAGAGACCCCCAAGAAGAGCCAGTCAGCCATGCAGAAAGAGGGGGCTGTGGAGGGGCACAAGCAGGAAGCCTCACATCCCTTTCTCCTTCCTCTTTTCCCAGGGCCCACAATAGCTTTTCCTCAACTCCCAACATTTCCCTTTCCCTGTGCTCCAGCCACTCAATTCTCCTCCAGGATCCCCCTCTCTCTTTCCTCTTCTCCTGACCATAGACCAGGGGTGGGCAAACTACAGCCTGTGGGCTGGATCTGTGGTGCTGCAAGCCCCGGCCACTCTTGGAAGTAGCCGGCACCATGTTCCTGTGGCCCTGGGGTGGGGGGGCAGAGAGCTCCTTGTGCTGCCCTTGCCTGCAGGCACCGCTCATCCTGCCCTGAGCCCCCTCCTGAACCTCGCACCCCAACCCCCTGCCTTGAGCCCCTTTCTGCACTCCGCACCCCCTCCTGCACTCCAACTCTCTGCCCTGGGCCCCTTCCTGCACACTGCACCCCCTCCTACCCCCCACACTCCCTCCGCACACCAACCCCCTGCCCCAGCCCTACATTCGTGACTCTGCATGAAATTTTCCCCACCCAGATGTGGCCCTAAGGCCAAAAAGTTTGCCTACCCCACCATAGACCTTTTTCTCCCTCACTGCAGTATCCCCTTCTCATTCAGGACCCAACTCATTTGTTCTTTTGCTAATTGATCGCTCTCTCTCATTGGTTCCTTTGCCCCACTCAACGGACCTGCTGTTTAGGTGACAATGATGTTCCCTACAGAAATCCACTTACAGGTTAGAGCCAGATAAAAAACAAATGGACACAATGAGGTTTCAAAGTGGTGTTTGGAAATAGACCCATTGTCTACTTCCACAATTTTTTTTTTATTTTTCATTTATCGAAATGGTTCGCTTTATGTGAACAAAATATTTAGATGCAATATTTTATTTAAAAACCAAGATGAATAATTTTGTGAAAAATGTCATTAGTGTCAGCAATTATTTGCAAAAAGAGTTTGCTTTCGAAAAATGTCCACTTGTACACCAAAAATTAAAAAAAAGTTTGTTAAAGAAACGTTGAGTAGCTCTACTGAAGATAGTAGGGGGTGCTACTCCCATCTCCTGCTTAACCCGTCCAGGAGACACGAACTGCAACTGTGTTACATTGCAGTGAGCTGGGGTTGGGTGAGTGGCTTGCTAAGATGAGGGTTCCCAGGCTGCCCTCTGCAGTGGTGGGTTCCATCTCCAGGCAGTCTCTCACTACACCATCGACTATGCCAGTGCTCTCAGATTTATTCCTGAGCTGAAAGGAGACAGGCCCCAGTTCCTGCCATTGCCAGAGATCCCAATATCCCAGAGGGAAAGGACACAGAGTGATCTGAGCCAGAGTAGAGGGCACAGGAGGAATGGCCATGCCAACCAGCTCACCCATCACCGCTAATGCACTAGAGCCTTACGCTGCCAGGCATGACAGACAGACTGGCTCTGATCAGGCTAGTGAAGAAGCCATCCTGGTCCTGTATGCTGGGTGTGAGGCCCTGACCCACCTCCTGGAGAAAGTCTGTGTGAGACCGACAATAGACTGAAGTGACTGTGCAGGCGCTGGATACAGCCAGGTAAATGACACAAGGAAGGAGCTGGAGAACCACCACCTGCGCATGCTGAG
Organism: Aldabrachelys gigantea; assembly: GCA_026122505.1. Lineage (NCBI taxonomy): Eukaryota > Metazoa > Chordata > Testudines > Testudinidae > Aldabrachelys > Aldabrachelys gigantea. The sequence goes on along the minus strand of CM047489.1, from coordinate 14,706,835 downwards.
ACCATAGGGTCCAGTGTCAGGAAAGGAGAATCTACCACCCACGTAGGCGAGCAGCAGTAAAGCTGGCAGAGCAGCACCCCTGGACTGGAAGAGGAGGGGATGTAAAGCCAAAGGCTGATGGGCTGTGACTGGGGAAAACGTAAAACACTTGGGGAAAAGCTGCCAACCCCAGGGCCCAGAGCCATCACCTACTTTGCTGGCAGCACCTTGGCCACTCAGGCTCTGGCTGGCACTGCACATACCCCGGGCATAATTAGTGCTGGGTCCATCCTACCTTGTAAGTGATGGTAAAGCTGTGATTGGCAGAGGGGCACGTGTTGACCATGACAATCCCAGAGCAGAGGGATCTGCCGGAGAAGGGTCAGGGATGGTGGTCACAGGTGAGGGGCTATTTAACACCAGCTAAGAGGTCTCAGGCTGGCAAGGGCTACCCAACCTGGAGGAGGAGTTAGGCAAGGGGCAGGGGAAGGACACTCCTTAAAAGCCACCATCAAAACAAGGAAACGAATCATGAGAGGTTCCTGTGTTAGAACCAGTGAGGCAGGATATTCATCCTGGACACCAGGGGATGCAACCCACTGTGCTCTTCCTGAAAACGCATTGCAGCTGCAGGCACTGCTACAGGGGCTGAGCAGGGTACAAGCCTAGGACTGGCCAAGCCAGGGAGAACCCACCTGTTGGTTGTAACATCCCTGGCAAGAATATTCTACTTAGACAGCTTCTGCACAGAGCCCCGCAGCTGGGTCATATGGTGGGAAACACATGTGAGCCTTCCCTGTGCTACAGCTCCCACCATTGCTACTCGGGGTGGGGGAGAGGGGTGCCCCAATGACAGATTATAGCTGTGGGGGATTTCCAGTCTAGTGCCGGGCTTGGGTCATGTTCCTTTTGGGCTTCCACGATAACATCCCTGGAGCTTCCTGCAGGCACTTCCTGCAGAAATACTCCTCATTCTCACTCAGCAGGCCAGAACCAGGAGAAAGTAAGATACGCCCCCATCCCCCTAACTCACTACCCAGAGGAGAGGAAGGGTCCATCCTGCCTCAGACTCCCAACTGAGCGCTCAGTCCATCGATGGGTGAGGGAAGGGGCTTCCACCAGAGCTGGCCAGGACGCATGGGAAACCTTGAATGGCATGGACCTTGAGGAGACAGCTCCTGCTGGGTAACACCACAGAACAGGACCCACACAAGAAGGGTTCACATCTGCGCTGGCTACAGGGCCACCCAGCTCCCACAGTCCCATCCCCACTACCTGGGCCACTTGTCATCTAGGAGACACCCACTGGCCACCCTAACCCCACCCCACCCCAGTCTCCCACATTCTCCAATCCTGCTGGGGAGCCCCCCATGGTCTGAGCCAGCCATTTCCCTGTTGTCCCCACACACACTCAGCCCAAGGGATTGCCTTCCCCATTGTCCCCTCAGTGCCCTCAGGAAGATCTGACCCAGGCCCCTTCATGAGCTTGTTACCCATTTCTTGTCCAACTCGGGGCTCCTTTCCAGGGGCGCCTGGCAGCTCGCACTTCCTCAGTGCTGCCTCCTTCGGGGATCCCCATGCGGGATGGAGCTGCGGTTGCTCCAGCTGGGTGCTCTGAGATTCCCACAATGCTTCAGGGGCATCCATCTCCTCTGGGGTCACATCCTCAACCTTCACACGCACTGTGACCTGGGAACCAACCACATGGGTCACCGGGCAGCCAGGGGCTGGGCGTGAGGGGGGAATCATATCTGACTAGTGCCTGTGGCAAAGCACACCCTCTCCTCAGACAGAAGCTGCTTTGGCCAGCAGGTCCTGTACCTAATGGGAGAGGTAACAGGAATGGGAGGCTGAGGCTGTGCAGTATGAGCCTGGGAGGAGCTTGGACCTAGGGAGATGCAGGCTCCCCAGGATGCCATCTCTGGGAGGAGCTGAAGGAAAGAAGCCATGCCCTGTCACGCAGGACCCTTCGGCAATTTCACTAGTACCTGCAGCTACTACACCACTCACGTCCTGTGAGGTGAGGCAGCTCAGGAGACACTCCTACCCCATGGACATGACAGCTGCATGTGACACACAGAGGATGCTCAGGGCTGGGTCTCTAGGATCAGGCCATACTGCATTGCCTCCTAACAGCAAACACTAGATTCACACGGAGTCCCAGACAGTTAATGAGGCTCCCAATCAATTCAGATGTTGGGAGATGTCACTGCACTCTCCCAGCAGCTGCAGGTACCAGTGAAATTATTGCCCAAGAGTCCTGCATGACTCTGCATAAGGGAAGCAGTGACATTTATACCCAGAGAGTATGGCAGGGTGTGCAGAGCAGGGAGCTGTGAAAATCCCTGTGACTGGGGACTCAGCTGAACCCTGAGCCCCAAACAGTCCCAACCCCAGTACTGAGCCCAATGGAGCCCCCTGGACATTCCCCCACAACTGCTCATACCTGCTGCTCTCATATCCCCGCCTGTTGCAGTCCTACCTGGAAATCCTCAGCCAGGGACACTGCCTGGGCACACGTCTCTGGGCAATGTTCAGAAACCCAGCTTTGGATTTCTTCCGGCAGGATGGTCAGGAACTGCTCCAGGATCAGCAGCTCCATGATCTGCTCCTTGGTGTGGATCTCCGGCTTCAGCCATCGATGGGAGAGTTCCCAGAGTCGGCAGAAAACTGCCCGGGGCCCCTCGGCCTCCTGGTAACGGAACTGCCTGAAGCGCTGGCGCTGTGTCTCCATGCCAATGTCACACCCTCGCAGGACAGCTGCCTTCACCTTCCCATAATCTCCAGCATCTCTGGCATCCAGGTTGCTAATGGCCTGCCGAGCTTTTCCGTTGAGGGTTGGCACAAGGCGGGTCACCCACTCTCCTCTGGGCCACTGGCAGGCTTCAGCCACTTGCTCGAAGGAAGCCAGATAGGCCTCAATATCCTCCTCTGGGGTCAAATCCAGCAGTGGAGGGTTTTTTGATGCAGGGACTGATGTCGGCACAACCTCAGCAGGTGTCCGTAGGCTCTGTAGCTCCTCCTGAAGTTGATCTTTCCAATACTGGGACATCCTGTCACACTGCTCAGTCCTTAGCTGTCGCCATCCTGTGCGGGACCATCGAGGACTTACTGAGATGGTTGGTCCCAGGACTGGCTCCTTCCTGTCTCTCGCCAGCTCATTCCCTGCTTTTGGGCCCGTTGGCTCTGCCGTTTCCATATTCTCTCATGGAGCCTGGATGTGGAGACCCAGGAGCTGCTGATCTGTCTTCAGGGACCAGCCTATCCCTGCTGGGGCCTGCGCTCTAGTTCTCCAACTTGCATCTCTCTCTCCGTTGTGCTGGACACATCCAGGCTCCTGGGGGGGCTGCAGCAAAACAATTGATCAGGATATTAATGTGTGATGGGAGATTCAGAACCACAACAAACAGAGGGAAAAAGAGAGACCCAGTCATGATTCACCCAAACACCCACCGAGCCATAACCTCTGCTCCCTGCCCTCCAGCACAGACAGGCCCTGCCCCCCCCCATAACCCAGCTCCCCATAACCCAGCACAGACAGGCCCAGCCCCCACCCCACTGACCAGCCCCATAACGCAGCTCCCCATGACCCAGCACAGACAGGCCCAGCCCCCACCCCACTGACCAGCCCCATAACCCAGCTCCCCATCCCCCAGCATAGACAGGCCCTGCCCTCCCAGCACAGACAGGCCCAGCCCCCACCCCACTGACCAGCCCCATAACCCAGCTCCCCATCCCCCAGCATAGACAGGCCCTGCCCCCACCCTCAGTAACCCAGCTCCCTGCCCCCCCGCCCCCGGCACAGACAGGCCCAGCCCCCACCCCACTGACCAGCCCCATAACCCAGCTCCCCATCCCCCAGCATAGACAGGCCCTGCCCCCACCCTCCATAACCCAGCTCCCTGCCCCCCCCGGCACAGACAGGCCCAGCCCCCACCCCACTGACCAGCCCCATAACCCAGCTCCCCATCCCCCAGCATAGCCAGGCCCTGCCCCCACCCTCCATAACCCAGCTCCCTACCCCCCCGGCACAGACAGGCCCTGCCCCGCCCCATAACCCAGCTCCCCATCCCCCAGCACAGACAGGCCCTGCACCCACTCTCCCGTCCCCCAGCACAGACATGCGCCCCCCCCCCCACCTCGCCGCCCCGCCTGGACGCAGGGGGAGGCCGGTTCCCCAGACAAAGAGCTTCCGCCTCGGGCAATGCAGGGTTAATCCCCAGCGCAAGGATTGGCAGCGATCGCTGTCAGTCAGGTCTTGCCCCGCCCCTTGCCCAGCAGGGCCGGTCTCCGGGAGCCCGGCGACCCCACTCCACGGGGATGGGCACAGGCCGAGGCCTATCGGGGTGCAAGTGGGGGTCCCCCTGCTGAGGTGGGGGGGCTCTGTGCTGGAGTTACAGGGCTGTGCAGGGGGCCTGGGGTTACAGGTTGTGGGGGTGCTGTGCTGGGGCAGGGCGGGGTCCCAGGGAGGGACCTGTACGGGGTGGGGGCGATGTGCAGGGAGTTACAGCCCCGCACAAACACGTGTATTAACGCCTGAACCCAGTGACGAGCTCCCAAAAGCCTAAGAACCGGTTCCCTACCGGGTCCTCGGTAGCACTTCGGCGGCGGGGCTGTGTGTGTCTTCACTCACTCCGGGTTTTTGGTGGCATTTCAGCAGCAGCTCCTTCCCCTGGAGCGAGTGAAGACACCCCAGCCCTGCCGCTGAAGTGCAGCCGCCGTGAGTACAGTACCAGCGCCACGTGCCTGTCTCCCCACCTCACCCACATCCTGCCCCTGACTGTCCCCCTCAGAACCCGAAAGTTTCTCCTCCCCCACTGGGGTAGCAGCAGCAGCCTGGGGCCCATATAAAGGATCGGAGCTCCCCTGCTTTTACCGTCTGGGCCCTTCAAATAGCTGCCGGAGCCCTGGGGAAGCTGCAGGACTCTGGCCGCTATTTAAACGACCAGGTGGCAGAGGCAGCTGGAGCTGCCCGCTATCCCAGGGCTCTGGGGGCTATTTAAAGAGCCTGCAGCTTCCATGTTTCTACTGCCCAGGGTCCTTTAAATAGCTGCAGGAGCCCTGGAGTAGTAAGGGGGCTCTGGTGGCTATTTAAAGGGCAGGGGCAGTAGAAGCAGGGGGAGTCTCAGATTTTTTAAATAGCTCCCCAGAGCCCCACAGCCCTATCCCAGGGCTCCAGCAGTGGGGCTCTGGTGACAATTTAAAGGGCCTGGGGCTCCAGACCCTGCTAGGAGCCCCAGGCCCTTTAAATTGCTCCCTGGGGAAGCCAGGCCATCCTTTTAGCAACTGATTCTACACAGGTTTCTAAATTTACCTCTACTGCTAGAACAGGGCCTCATCCTCCCTGATTGAACTAACCTCGTTATCTCTAGCTTGCTTGCTAGCATATACATACCTGCCCCTGGAAATTTCCACTATCTGTGTCTGACGAAGTGGGTATTCACCCACGAAAGCTCACGCACCAAAATGTCTGTTAGTCTATAAGGTGCCACAGGATTCTCTGCTGCTTTTATAAATTTAACAACTTGTTCTTGCAAACCAGTGTGAACTGGCTTCAGCTCACCACTGCCTGTACCTTAACTGGGGAGGGAGTTCATTAAGAGTCCAGCCCATCCCCACCTGGTCCTTATCATGGGGTGCCCTTTGCCACATCATATTGAAGCAGGAGTCGACTCCACATGTTAAGAGCCTGTGTTTCAAAACTGTTCTGAAGTCCACACACAAGCACACATTGCCATGAAAAATCATCAGGGCCCAGGGTAGGATTTTTGGTGAAAATGGGGTCACTCACTCTCAGGGGTCCAGAGATACAGCACCTGGAGTAAAGGGTCCATATACTTTGCTTGTTCTCATAATGTTCTTGGCACACAGCTGTGGCTGAATCCATGCCCCTGTGCCACACCCCACCAACTAGAGTTTACCCAAGAGGGTTTGACCCCAGGTAGTGACCAATGCTCTCTGCCAGGCCAGGAAAGCAATATTTCAGCAGTTACTAGAGGTTCTGTGTGACTCTACAAATGGGCTCATGTGCCAGTGAAAGTGATTTGTGCAGGCAGTGTGAGACAGGTGCACCAGGAGCCTAGGCGCTGACTCTGGTCACTAGCTTTGTGGATAAGCTCAACTCCTGTTATGGTTGGTGGGTGGCTTAGGAAGCCAGCACCAGTCTATGAATTAAGGCAATGCTGAGGAGCATGAGTTCAAGTCTTCTGCTCAGCTGTTTTAGAGAATGGCTGATGGGCACACTGCCACCCTCTGCCTTTGTCCTTCTCCAGGGGGCTACTCTTGGAAGTAGCTCCCTGGCTGCAGGCTGTATTATAGAGGAGCACTAGGGCCCATTATCCAAAGTGCTCCAAAATCCATGTATGTAGGAAGACTGTCTAGAAAATATCCCCTCTGAGCAAGGCCCCAGCCTGTCCTCATCAGAGATAACAGGCCTGTATCCTTTCTGAGTGTTGGAGGACAGCAGGGAAAATGTCCAAGGGCAGTGTGGGGGAAACTCCAACACCTTGTCTTCACTAGGAAAAAGGGTGAGTTGAAGCCAGACTTACCAAACACAAGATAGCTCAGTGCAACCTGAACTTGAGAATTTCCCTAGTCAAAACACCCCCCTCAGCAGGAAATAATCCTGTGGCACCTTATAGACTAACAGACATTTTGGAGCATGAGCTTTCGTGGGTGAATACCCACTTCGTCAGATGCATCTGATGAAGTGGGTATTCACCCACGAAAGCTCATGCTCCAAAATGTCTGTTAGTCTATAAGGTGCTACAGGATTCTTTGCTGCTTTTACAGATCCAGACTAACACGGCTACCCCTCTGATACTTGACCCCCCTCAGGATTCAGTAGTTGCTTAACATTCATCCATCCTTGTGGTAAGGAATCCTTCAGGAACATCACCTCTGTGAATCTGGATTGAGCCTTGTACCAGACTGCTAGTACTGGTCAGAACTAGCATGCAGCAGAGTGGTGTGTGTAATCCAAGGCAGGGTGGGGCTTTGTTAGGCACTGAGAACTTGCTGGGGATGAAATGCTCCTCTATTTCCCTGTTACCCCTGAGAAGAGAGGGGAAGCTGTTCTAGCGGCCCTAAAACACAACAGCCCATAACAAACATTATCATAGATTGTGAGATTTCAAGTCGAGGGACCACTGGGATAATTTACATGACTCTCTGCATGGCCCAGCCAGGAAACAGAGGATCTCCTGCCCACTAGCTGCAGCTGCACCCTCCTCAGCTGGCAGAGCAAACGCTGACAACCAGCTGCAACTGCATCCTGGATTGGCCACTTATCCTACTAGCCCTCCAAGGGGATGAGAGGAATGATGATACAGGATTGTGTTAGACACAGCCTAGGAAACAGCAACCACTGTTAGGGATAGGGCAGGTTTGGTGTGGTCCTCATACCAATTGCAAGCCCCAGGGGGCAGAGGAAAGATTGTGTGGGGCTGCAGTTTGGGAGATGTTTCCTTAACTCTGTAGTTGCTGATTTTCAGAGCTGTAGGTTTGGTGACACTCAACGTGCTGGGAGGGCACTAGGCAACCCAACCTGGGTTTCTGGCAGTGAATTTGGCTCTCTTTCTCTCTCTCCATCTGACACCTGCCAGAAGCCCCTCCCACCACACAGGGACCAAACAGTTGCTTTGTCTAAAAACTTGCCCCCTCTGCACTTTTACTATCTGGTCTCATACTCCCCAACCCAGCCTAGATGGTGGGTTGTGACCTGTTGTGGAAAGTGAGATTTAAACACTAGACACTCAAGTGCAAGACTAGAGACTGGTTATTTCCAGCAGGAACGGGAGTGAAATATGGAAGTTTGCGATCAAGAGCTTGGATAAGGCTGGGGTCCCCAGACAGAGAATGGTTGCAAAGCAGGGGAGCCGTCAACTCCTCAGTCTCCAGGTGCAGACACCAGGAGAGAAGGTAACTAAAGTGAAAATGGATGCATGGAAGGAACCAAAGGGAGCAAAGAAAATCCATGTAGCCACCTTTGGGCAGCTGCTGAGATGGCACAAGTGGTCAGGAGTGAGGGACAGGAGGGGTTGCTCCAATGTTGGAGTCCAATTTTAGGAGGCGCTGCAGGCCCTATATAGACCCTGCATGAAGTTGTGTCAGCTTTAGCCCTAATGGGGAAACACAAAGCAGTCAGACATAATGCTGGATGAGGCCTTGGCTTCCTTTGAGTGAATGGCTGAAGCCTGCCAGTGACTGGGAGAGAGAGTGACCCAAATCGGGGAATCCCAACAGGCCTACAGGAGCCTGGATGCACAAGGTGCTGGAGCCTACGGGAAGGTGAAAAGGGCCATCCTTCAAGGGTGCGACATCAGTATGGACATGCAGCACCTGTGCTTCATGCAATTCCACTGCCAGGGAGCCTGGAGAGTTTTACAGTCTTTTGATGGCTGAAGCCAGAGATCTGCACCAAGATCACCCCCAGGGACCTGCAGAGGATCTGTAGCCAGGACAGCAAGACACTGAGACATACAAGCAGCAGGTGAGAGCAAATTCACAGGCCTCCTTTTGGATATGCAGATCATTTGATCTGCCATCTCTGGCATGGGTACAAGCAGGGGAATTCTCCAAGCATAAAGGGGGTGAGGCTTGTTCCACATAACCAGCTCTCAGCACTCTCTGGGCCTGAGGCCAGACTCCCAGATTAGGAATGTCTTGGAGGTGTTGGAGTTTGTAGTGGCTGATTTACATCTTCCTCCTCTTCCTCCACTTTCACTGGAGTCCCCTCCCCACCAGCCCATTCCTCATCTGAAGTTTCTAATCCCTTGTATTCCTCACGCAGAGCATCTTCCCTCTTCTTGTGGCAACTCACCGAGCGTTTGCAAAGGGACACCCAGCCATCCTGCCCCAACAGCTCAGAGCTGTTTTCCTGGGGCACCCTGGTTTTCAGCACCAACCCCTTGACCAAAGCTATGAGATCTTCTTGGGACAATCTGCCGAACATCTCACCCTAACTGGCAGAGTGGTAACAGCACTAAAATCCTGCATCCTCATCACAGCTTGCACTGCCACTACCGCTAGTGGAGGGGCTGGACTAATGGTGAACTACAGGTCCTTGTTTTCCTGCTGTACCCAAGGCCTGGGTTCAGAGGGGTCCTTAGGCCCCCAGGACTGCAGGAAAAACAGCGTCCGGTCACAGCGCACATGACATGCTAACCATGGTGGCAGCTGAAGTTGCAAGTCTAGCTCTGCTTTGCTGGCTCTGGGAGCCCAGGGCTACAGGGTGCGTGATGTCTGCATGGGAACAGCAGGTCACCTGCTCCAAAGCGTGAACTGCTCTTCTGGGCACTCAGTGAGGATGCAAACAAACCAGCCCAATGGTTTGGGCCTGCACCAGTTCTGGCTACCCTGGTTTTTACTCCTGTAACATCTTAGGGTGAGTTCCTCCAAGTGTTGCCTCCCCAAACAATCAAACGAATAGCTGTGCACAGGGACAGGCGCTCTTCCATTATCCATGGAAATTCTGCAATAGTGTTACTGCCTCTGGAGCACCAGGCCCCTTTCTCCCGCCAGGTTCTGCTAACTGGGCTGCACGGAAGGAGCCAGAGTATTATCGTGGTGTAATCTGTTTATTCAGAAGCTGTACACAAGTCCTGTTTCCCTGGAGAGTGTCAGGAACAAAGCAGTGCAGGCAGCACCCTTACACAGAAACGTCAGGTAAGCTACCCCAGCCCTGTTCTGCAAGGCAGCTATTCTGCACCTCTGCTGCTGTCTAGAGCACACAGCCAGCTCTCTGCAAAGTGCTCAGCACAGCACCTTGTCCCATCCAGGCTCCTGTGGGCTTCTCCTGGGAAAGCCCTTCAGCACCACACCCCCAAGGAGCAGAGGGTTTGTCAGATGGCCCTGAAAGTCAGCCCTCCACCCCATCCCCACCCTTGTGCATCGCATCACAAGTCTCAACCTCACCTCCTGTTAGACTGAAGGGGGGTGCTGAAGCCTGTCCATTCACTCTAACTCAGTCCGCCATCATCTCTGCATCCATGACCCCTTCAGCTCCTTTCAAGAGGGGATGGTAGTTCTACACTGCTGGCTTAGCCTGTGTTCTTACATGGCTTTTAGCCTAGTATCCTGACACAACCCTTAAAAAACATGCTTACTTGCCTAGCTGCAGTTATTATTTATATTATGGTAGTGTCCAGGAGCCCCAGTGGTGGACCAGGCCCCCATCGTGCTAGGTCCTATACAAAAGATGGTTGCTTCCCCAGAGTGTTTACACTGGGTTAAAGTTGTGCTCCAATCCCCTCAGCAACACATATGTAGCTGAGCTGGTGTTTAGATAATCCCTGTTGGTTTATGTACGCCCTTCATTCCATGCAGCCTGCTCCATGTTCTAGGCAGCTCAGAGCAGCTCTGCTGAGCAGTCAGAGAAGTTGCCCACCAGCATGATGCTAGCTGGGTTAATCTCTGGTGTGTGTATAGCAGGGAACCTGAGTTTGGGAGAAGCACCCAAAACATTCCCTTGTATGACAAGATCTTGCAGAGGCAGGTGGGGTGGGGATCCAGCAGATGGTCATTAGGTTTGTAATGTGCATCTTCGCTCTGCACAGCCATCTACCACAAGGCAAAGGCTGGCACCTGACAACTACCTGCCCTTACTGCAGGGCTGTTGACCAAGCACCCATCCCCACCTCGAGCGCAGAGTCCACAGTCCTGAATCACAGCTTTTGAGTGGGGACCAAATGGGTTTTAGCCTGAGGGAACTGGAGATCCCAGTGGAAGGGGGGATGGAGTCACAGGCACAGACTGGTGTGGCCTGGCAAGCTCCTCACACAGCTCCAGGAAGGTCTGCTTCCTCATGCAGGAGTTCTGGAGCCACTGCTGGTCACCCCAGGTCTGCAATTTGATGTGACCCCACCACACTGTGCTAGCCATCCTGCATCAGAAGCCCTGGTCTACATATAGACAATCCATAGCAACTATAGCATGCAAAAGGTGTCATCAGTCTGCCAAGAATAACTCCCCTCCAAGACCCACTGCTGCCATCTGTGGGTCAGCAACTTGTGCTAAAATGCTGTCTGCTGTCATTAGCCCCTCCATCCATACTCTGCAATAACAGTGACGCCACAAGCAGGAACTGCAATTTCAACCATGCTGGATTGATGGTGTGGCACCAGCTGGAGTGGGCAGAAGCAAGAAGTGTGCAGGGCCTGAAGTGCCTTAGCTACAGGTGTTGCTGGGCTAAGAACACTTCCAACACAAAGGAGTTTGGGAGAGACAGACAAGCTCTCTCACAATACACCACAAACCAATTCCTAGAGTGGCTCCAGCACCCTGGCATACACCCCCAGAAATCCTAGCGCCAAACCCCTGTCGTTGCCATGTGACTGTGAACACGGCTACATGGGTCTGGATCATGTGGGGCTCTGCAGGATGGACACACACAGACAAGCCTAGCAAGCATGAGTTCACAGGCATAGAAATCCAGACATGCTTACACTCTGCCATGTGGACACGCCCAAAGTGATCAGGCACTCCTGGGAGGTTCAGGCCCTGAGACCCCTCAGGAGAACAAAGCAAAGGCCAGCCCTCCTCATTGCTGTTGGAGTAAGTTTTAATACCGTTAACTTAGGTGATTGGCACTTGGGTCTGAGCATCCTGGTTAGCCTAACCCAGATGTGAACATCCCTACTGCAAGCCCTACCTGCATTACTGTGTCTACACTTCCCCATGTGTATCTGGTCTGGAGGAAGACCTGTGGTTCTTTGTTTTGAGATGCTGTACGATTCCTTCCCAGTCAATGATGGAAGAACCTGTCTATTATTTGGGATGCATTGTGGGAAAGCACTGGAAGACTATGAGCACAGAGGGGACTTTTCCTGTGTCCTCACTGCAATGTGGGTGAGTTTTAGCCTGAGTTTAATGACAGCCTGAGCTCTAATCTATATTCCCAGCTTTGTAAACTAGCCTGGGATTAAAGCACCCTGAATCATGGGTCAGAAGACTTTCTGTGTGGGTAGCAGTAGGTTGGGCTAAAACCCAGATGAGATCCAGGGTTAACTGTGCAGCGAAGACAAGACCCACACTGTGTGTGAAGGGATAACAGGAGTTGGGTTTTGACTCCTGATTTCCCTTGGGCTCGGTAGAACCATTTTCTGTTCCTCCACTTCAAATATTCCTAGTGAATGCCTGGAGCGGAGCTCTCAGCCGGGATGGCCTCACTCGTCCCCACCTGCAGCTCTGGCGTGGATTCTCTGGTGCCGAGTGAGAGCTGACTTGTTGCTGAAGCTCTTCCCACACTTGTCACAAGGGAAGGGCCGTTCCCCAGTGTGGGAGCGCTCATGAATGGTAAGGTAAGCCAGGTACTTGAAGCTCTTCCCACACTCGGTGCAGGGATAGGGCTTCTCCTGTGTGTGAGTCCTCTGGTGCATCGTCAGGTTGGAGAGCTGGCTGAAACGCTTCCCGCACTCAGCACAGGGGTAGGGCCTCTCACCCGTGTGGGAGCGCTGGTGCTTGGTCAGGTCCGCGGGACTGGTGAAGGATTTCCCGCACTCATCACAGGAGAAGGGTCTCTCCCCCGTGTGCAGCCGCTGGTGTGTGGTCAGAGCACAGAGGTAGCCAAAGCGTTTTCCACACTCCCCACAGGGGTAGGGCCGTTCACCTGTGTGGATTCTCTGGTGCTTGCTCAGCCCTGTCCTGGTGGTGAAGGTCTTGCCACACTCAGCACAAGGGAAGGGTCTCTGCCCTGTGTGGGCTCTTCGGTGCCTCACGAGCGTGGAGAGATGGCCAAAGCGTCTTCCACATTCGGCGCAGGGGTAGGGCCTCTCCTGCGTGTGAGTCCTGTGGTGGATCTTCAGGTTAGAGAGCCGGTTGAAGCGCTTCCCACACTTGGCACAGGGGTAGGGCCGCTCACCCGTGTGGGAGCGCTGGTGCTTGTTGAGGTCCGAGGGGCTGGTGAAGGTTTTCCCACACTTGTCGCAGGGGAACAAGCCCTCCCCCGTGTGAGTTCTCTGGTGGGTAGTCAGCGTGTAGAGATAGCCAAAGAGTTTGCCACACTCTCCACATGAGTAGGGCTTCTCGCGTGTGTGGCTTCTCTGGTGGGTTTTGAGATGTGCTGGACAGCTGAATCGCTTCCCACATTCAGCGCAGGGATAGCGTCTCTCTCCCTCATGGGCCTTGCTGTGAGCCGTGAGCTCCTGCTTTTCTCTGAAGCTTTCCCCACAGTCTCGACATCTATGGTGTTGCTCGTGGTGAACATCCCCTGTGGTTTGAGGTCTCCCCTGTGCAAAGAGCTGGGTTAGTTTCCTGAATCTGCTGTCACGTTCCTTTGGGGGGCCTGGCTCCTTCCCCTCTGGGATCTTCTTCTGCCTCTTGCAGGCTCCTCCCTGCTCAGGTCTGTGAGTAATGCTCTCTCCTGAGCCACTCTGTGATACACTCGGGGGCAACACCGTTTCAGGCCCTTCGTAGCGACGCTGCTCTTCAGCCTGGCTCAAGATTCCAGCACCTGCTGGATGGAAGAGAATCTAGAGATTATTTCATCTCTCGTATGTTCAACAGTGGGAATGACTGCACATCCTCTACTGGAGAGACCCCCAGCAGGAGCCCCTCTGTCAGCTGTGCAGAAATAGGGAGCTATGGAGAGGCACAACCAGAATACCCTGCGTCCCCATCTCCTCCCTCTTTCCCCGGTGCCCACAATAGTTTTTCTCCTCCAGTCCCATCACTTCCCCTCCAAACTCCCTCTGCCCCCTCTCTGTCCCATCTCCTTAGCTCTTCTCCCACCCAGACTCCTTATCCCTGGCCCTCTCCTTTTCTTGGCTCCTGGTTACGTGAGGGATCACCTCTCCTGATGCTACGCTGCCACAGCTGAGATCAGCAGAGGTGCTTGAGTTGGATCCTCTGCGAGAGGAAGCTGCTGGCAGGAAATTCTTTGGGAGGAATCCTAATGTTGGATCTCGCTCCTCCACTTGGTCCATCAGAGCCCAGACGTGTTAAAGTGCCAGCATGCTGCAAAGCCCATCTTTCTCCCTTCTCACTAAGGCTGTGAGGAGGGGGTGGGCTGAGATGGATGTATTTACTGCTGGTGTTTTTAAGGTGTAGGATACACGCCCAGAGCACTGGAAGAGCACCCTGAGTTGTGTTTTAAAACCTGAAACTACTACTAATAAATCCTGCTCTCCGTTCAGGCCCCAATTCATTCATTCTTCTGCAGATCAATCTCCTTGTAAATTGCACTAACCAATCTCTTTGAAGCCCCTGCCGCACTAAACAGAGCTGCTGTCCAGGCTATTTTTAGGCAGTGATCATGCTCCCCACCTATTTCCACTTCCACGTTAGAGATGACTGAAAAACAGAGATATCTTCGCAAACAACTTTGAAGTGTCAAAGTTGTTTTGTCCCCTGGGGTCAAAATGGACCACTTGGGGGTGTTATATAAGAACGGCCATACTGGGTCAGACCAATGGTCCATTTAGTTCAGTATCCTGTCTTCTGACAGTGGCCAATGCCAGGTGTCCCAGAGGGAATGAACAGAACAGGAAATCATTGAGTGATCCATCCCATGTCGTCCACTCCCAGCTTCTGGCAAACAGAGGTTTAGAGATACCCAGAGCATGGGGTTGCATCCCTGACCATCTTGGCTAATAGTCATTGGTGGACCTATCCCTCAGGAACTTATCTAATCCCTTTCTGAACCTTGTTATAGTTTTGGCCAAACCCTGTTATAGTTTTGACCTGACTTTAAAATTAAATAAAAATATTTTAGGAAAATCATAACTGAAATATTTAATTTATGTAGAAATAGGTTTTATGTGATGGGAATTTAGCTAAAGAGTCTGATTTTGAATAGGCACAGAAATGGCAAATATCAAGTGTCAGCAACATTCACAAAAAGTTTAAATTCAGAAAAAAAGTTATTTTTCACCAAAAAAAGAACCTGTTAGACCAGCTTCTTTAGAGATATCGGCTGCTCTGTGTGTGCTGTTCTGAAGACCTACCCCTCAGCAAAAGCCTAGGAAATGGACCACAGGACTCCAGTTGTTACGCCACAGGGAGCTGGAGCTGGGGTGAGAATCTGGAGATGTGTCGCCGCTCAGAGTCAGTTTGCTGAGCTGAGGATGTCACAGCTGGGCAGCACAGCACTGCCCTCTGCAGTGCTGGGTTTCATTCTGCAGGTGGGATCTCACACCACTGCCCTCCAACATTCTCCAACCCCAGAGAATGGCACTGAGCCTGAGAGCGGATGAATTCCTTTTTCTGCACTCCCCCATCAGAGATCCTAAGGCCCTGGGACGAGAAGACACAGAGGACTAGGCGTGAGTGGATGGCAAGGCCTAAGGGCTGGACAAGTAAGGAGTGGCCATTCAGACCAGACACTCCCCTTGCTGCTAAGGCACCAGAGCCAGGGATGATGGACTGTGACTCTCATAAAGCTAGTAAAGAAGCTGTCCTGGCCCACTTTGCTGTGTGTGGGAAGCTACAGGCAAAAGGCTCAAGCCCCTAGAGACTCCCTCTCGCTGGAGATTGACAACAGACTGAAGGTGACTGTGCAGATGCTTGAGGAAGCCAAGTGAACAGCAAAAAGAAACAGCTGGAGAATCACCACTTGTGCATGCTGAGACCACAGTATCCAGTGTCAGGAAAGGAGAATCTACCACCCAGATAGGCGAGCAGCAGTAAAGCTGGCAGAGCAGAACCTCTGGACTGGCAGGAGCAGGGATGTAAAGCCAAAGACTTATGGGGGATTTGCCTGAGCCTCAGGACAATGTAAAACATTTGGGGAAAATCTGCCAACCCCAGGGCCCAGAGAGGTCACATGCTTTGCTGACAGCACCTTGGCCACTCAGGCCCTGGCTGGCACCACATGTAAACAAGACATCATTAGAGCTGGGTCCATCCCACCTCTAGTGTGGGTAAGTGATGGTAAAAGTGTGATTGGCAGAGGAGCACAAGTTGAACACAACTGGAGAAGGGTCAAGGATGCTGGTCACAGGCGGGTTGGTATCTAACACTGTCTAAGAGATCATTCTTGGTCTGGACTCCCCAACTTTCCTGCCTTGGTTCAGCCAGTAAGGTGACTAACAGGTCTCGGGTTGACAACAGGATGGGATCTTGGGCTGAGAGGGGCCACTGGGCCTTGGGAGTGACACAAGCAGGGAAGGAAATCCCGTCAGAGCTGCCAGCAATGGGGAGGAAAATGAGAGGGTTTCTGTGTTAGATCCAGCAAGCTAGATATTGGGCCTGTAGGAAGTGGGAGGTTCCAGGGAGACCCCAGGCCCCAGAATCTCCTTTCCAAACAGCAGTGGCAGCAGCTTGAGTGAAGGTGGAGGGAACATCTCAGTATGGTGATGATCCGTGTATCCTGGGAACAACACCCTCTCCCTGGAAGATTCACAGGGAAAACGGTGGCCATGCCCAAGAACTGCAAGGATGATGGCCTCTCACCTCGGGCACTAACTCATGGGCCTGGTATCTGAGGCAATAGAAAACTTATGTCTGTGTTGGGCAGAGATCTCCTTGGCCCAGCACAGCCCAGGCTATGCAGAGCCATTGCCAGATGTGCATGGGCAGGTCATTTCCAGCCCTGATCACAAGGGACAACTCTTTTGTAGTCCCTTCCGATTGTTTCTGTTCCTCCTCAGCGGAGAGCAGCGGATGTAGCAAAACCATTACATCAGAGTCTGGACGCTGCTCTAGCCTTGGGATCAGGGACTTTGTTACCACATCCCTCCAAGCCATATCCAGAGAGGGATATGTATCTAGGAAGAGCAGCTACAATTTCTGAAATGGGCTGGGCGGGTATCCAGGCCAAGCGAGGGAGAACCCCACTCATTGGACATAACAGCCCTGGAAAGGTGAAAATTCCCGTCTGACAGCATCTGCTGGAAACACAGAGCCCTCTGCATTACAGCTCTCACCATTGCTCCCTGGAAGGGCTGCCCTGGGGATGGATCGCAGCTCCAGCGATTTCCTCTCAAGTCCCAGGCCGGGGGCACCCCAATAATGTCCCATAAGCGTCTACTGCCTCAGGCCTTCTTGCTGAGGATTCTAGGGCCTTTCTGCAGTGAAGACTGTCATGCTCTGAATAGCCTGCATCTCTGGGGGGAGGGGGACCCGCCCCCACCCCCCAGACCCACCCCCGCCCCCCAGACCTAGAGAGTGTATGGGGGTGGGCAGGAGCGGCGCCAGGGTTTTTGGCGCCCTAGGCGCAGGGCCGGCTCACCGGTCTCGCGGCTCTGGTGGACCTCCTGCAGGCGTTCCTGCGGACAGTCCGCTGATCCCGCGGCTCTGGTGGACCTGCCGCAGCCGTGCCTGCAGATGCTCCACTGGAGCCGCAAGACCAGCAGACCCTCCGCAGGCACGCCTGCGGGAGGTCCACCGGAGCACCCTGCTGCCCTCGGTGACCGTCTAGGTCGCCTAAATGGAAGCACCGGCCCTGGGGGTGGGGGAGTGCACCTGCTGGGTAATACCACTGAAAAGACCACCACAAGAGCGGTTCACTGCTGCTGGCTACGGGGCCATCCAGCTCCCACAGTCCCATCCCCACTGCCTGGGCCACTATGCCATCTCTGAGACACCCACTGGCCACCCCCCTACCCCCCAGCCTCCCACGTTCCTCAGGCAGTAATCCTGCTAGGAAGACCCCCACAGCCTGTGACAGCCACTCCCCTGTTTTTCCCACACACACTCAGCCCAAGGGACTCCCTTCCCCATTGTCCCCTCAGTGACCCCGGGAAGACCTGACCCAGGCCCCTTCATGAGCTCATTACCCATTTCTTCTCCAACTTGAGGCTCCTTTCCAGGGGCAGCTGGCAGCTCACACTTCCTCAGTGCTGCCTCCTCCGGGGATCCCCATGCGGGATGGGGCTGTGGTGGCTCCAGCTGGGTGCTCTGAGATTCCCATAATGCTTCAGGGGCATCTATCTCCTCTGGGGTGACATCCTCAGCCTTCACACGCACTGTGACCTGAGAACCAAGCACATGGGTGACCGGGCAGCCAGGGGCTGGGGGGACGTCGGGATGGGGGACAGAGTTAGCTCCGAACATTCCAGAGCCAAATGCAGGGGAAAGAGCAGGAGACAGAGGCCATAAGGGCACAGCTAGGCCCCCCCCTGCCCCCTGCTCATACCCCCACCTGTAACCCCAGCTCCCGGACCCCACCACAGCCAGGCCCATCCCTGCCCATCCCTCCACCTGTAACCCCAGCTCCCGGACCCCCAGTACACCTAGGCCCCTCCCTGCCCCCCAGCTCATCCCCCATCTATAACCTCAGCTCCCTGCTCCCCAGCACAGCTAGCCCCCTCCCTGCCCCCCAGTTCATCCCCCCCACCTGTAAGCCCGCTCCCTGCCCCCCAGCACAGCCAAGCTCCTCCCTGCCCCCCAGCTCATCCCCCACCTATAACCTCAGCTCCCTGCTCCCCAGCACAGCTAGCCCACTCCCTGCCCCCCAGTTCATCCCCCCCACCTGTAAGCCCGCTCCCTGCCCCCCAGCACAGCCAAGCTCCTTCCTGCCCCCCAGCTCATCCCCCACCTATAACCCCAGCTCCCTGCTCCCCAGCACAGCTAGCCCCCTCCGTGCCCCCCAGCTCCCTGTCCCCCAGCACAGCCAAGCTCCTCCCTGCCCCCTAACTCCCAGACGCCCCTCACCTCGCCGCCCCGCCCGGCCGCAGAGGGACTCGATAGGCGGGTTCCCCAGACAAAGCTTACTCCCCGGCCAGCACAGGGTTAATCTTTCCGAGCAGGGATTGGCGGCGATCGCTGTCAGTCAGGTCCGGTCCCGCCCTCTACCCAGCTGGCCCGTCTCCTGGGCGGGGAAGTTCAGCGGCTCCGCCTCACCATGGGGGTGGGCGCTGGGCCCGCGGGAGAGTCCGTCCAGCCCCAGACGGAGCTGCTCCCCTGGCTCCTTTTACGCCTCCCCGGGGTCTCGTGTCCATGGGGCTGCATCTCTGCTTCCAGGGGTCGCGGCAGGGGGCCTGCAGCCCTGGGCTGGGGGCTGCATGCAGAGAGCAGGGCGCGGAGGTGGGAGGAACCAGGCTGCGGGGGGGGTCAGTGCAGGGAGTGGGGTTAGGGGGCTGGTTGGGGGCAGGAAAGCTCGGGAGTGTCTGGGAATTGCCCCGCCTACCTTGTGAGAAGCTGTTTGGCTTGTTTGTGGAGGGGACCCAGCTCCTGGGAGGGTGGGGGATGAGTGTTTTGTTTTCTCGCCGTGGGCATTGGCCGGCTGGACGCTTGTAGGAGTCAGGAGCCCTGGCAGTGCTGCTGGAACAATTTGTCTAGGGGGGTGGGGGTGCCGAGAGCCATTGAACCAAACTGTAACTCTTGTATATAATGGAAATTGCATCAAGCAGGGGTAGCAGCACCCCTGGTTTTAGCACATCTGTGTTCTGCACCCCAAGGACTGCTCTGCACCTAGATGGGTAGCCTCTTAGCAGCTAGTCAGGGAAGGGAGCCATGTTACAATAAGCTCCTGTCCTGTTGAAAGAGACCGATCTGGCTACTATTCTCCATGTGCTGTGTAATCACAGGACTCCAGGACCTGGGGCTTTGAGGGAAAAAACACCAAGCAACCCAAGACTCACAAGAAAATTGTATGAGGTGGCAACATTGAGAAGTGCCCCAGGACAGGCTGGGGAGGGATAATTATCCTCAGCATTTCTATAGCATAGGGCAGTTACTAACTGAGATGGGCAGGAAGTCACTGAGAGCCTGGGGTGTCCCCAGCTGAGTCATTGTTGTCCTGAAGTTAATTTCTGACCCTCCTGAATCTTGCCAAGTAATTGATAGTTGCCTCCTGATCAATGTCCCATGTGGTTACGTTAATACAGCACTGCTGTAGTCTGGAGGCTCTTTGGGCAATGGCCATGGAGTGAGTTTTGTCCCAATTAATAACCTGCCCAATGCTCACTGCTGTTACCCGAGCAGGTTGGTGAATCACTGCAGCTGATGTTGGCCAAAGTGAGCCAGCAAGACCATGTCATTGGTGTAGTCAAGTTCTCAAAGCAGCATAGAGTTCAGCTCCACACCACGGAGAGCTGCCGCCTCAAGCAGTGCTGGTACTCCTGTGGCACGTGTTGTGTCTGTGTGGTTGGGGGCTAGCAGTGGTTATTGCTATGAGGAGTGGGGGCGGAGGCAGTGATTCTGTTACCCATCCCCCCCATTCCCCGTCCCACCCCTTCCCCTTCTATGAATTTACTCTCCCCAGGGGTAGATCATGGCTCTGTGCTTCCTGCACCCACTCTCTGCAGTGCCCTAGAGGAGGCACCAAGCATAGAGAACCTAGGGCCCATCAGATGGAAGGTGGAACACTGACCCCAAAGCAGAGGCACATCATGGCAATTTCTGCCCCTGTGCACTTAATGTCATCCAACCAGATGGGGCCAGATCCTTCTGCAAACTGAGCCCCGCCCGGTGCTGATAACGCTGTCCCACGGTCCAGCTGCCTGCTTTCTACTTCCACGTCATTCAAGTCACAGCTATCATCCCACAGGTTATGTCACTCCAAACCCAGCTTAGCTTGTGCACAGGACCACGCCAAACTGATCTAGCCAATTGAAACCAACAGAAGTGTCCACATGGTTTTGCACCAGTTTAACTAAAGTGGTTTTTAAGCTGATTTAATTTAAATAAGGGAAAATGTTCTGTGTGGACAATGTCCATCCTGGCTCTTACAATGGTGCCTATCACCCTAGTGTCTGATCTTCCAAGGAGAGAGCTCAGATGTTCTCTCAGGCAATCTGGGAATGTGTGTGTGCTGCAACACAGGGGAAATGCAAACCTTGGGGCTCTTGTAGCAAAGCTGGGTGAGGCTGCAGCACACATCACAACAGCTGTTCTGTGTTGCACTGCTGCACCAGGGAGGTTGCTGTAACATAGAGCAGCCCTGTGGCCTCCCTATGTTATGCCAGGCCCCATTTCAGCCCCACTGGCAGTCTGGGATCAGAAGGGCACAGAGATGGCTGTGTTCCCCCTCATTTGCTTTGGGTTGTGCTTCCTGGAGATGCAGCATGAGAGTTCACCCCAGATTCCTCTCTGTTCTTCAGGACCAGGGAAGAATCGCTTCCATCACAGAACAGGGTGGAAAGGAAGGCTACCCCAAGGGTTAGGATGTGAGCCTGGAATGTGGGAGACCTGGCTCTGGCACAGACTAGCTGTGTGACCTTGGTCAAATCACTTCATCTTTCCTGGTCTCAGCTCCCCACTTCTGAGCTGGGGATGATGATAACCCTCCCTTTCTTTCCAGGGGTGCTTTGGGGATAGATTTTGAGGGGCTCAAATACTATGGGAGCTGTAAAAGTGCCTGAGACAGAAACTCCAGTATTCTCAATAGGGCAAGCTGGGTTGAGCCCCCTGATGGGGAAGTGAGGTTCATTGATGGGCAGGTGAAAAATGGCATGAATCCTAAGGGATTGGGAAGCTTGAGCCCAGCCCCCACTGTGCTTTCTGCCCTTTGGAAACCCGATTCTGGCTGAACCAGTTTCTGATGCGTTTTGGCTGAGTGCAGCCAACTTAAAGGATTTTAAGACAAGCCTCATGATATTTGGTGGGTTACCCCAGCTCCGGGGACCACGTGCGTCAGAAACAAATGATAAGTCACTTTCCAGCCCTCACAGTTGAAGAGGAAAAGGTTAAAAAGGTGAGTGGAGGGCACTGTAAAGGCTCAGGCACCAGGAGCCATGGGAAAGGAAGCCCAAATGTGGTTCCTTCAAAACTGGTTGCTTGAGTTTGTCAGTACTGAGCAGGAATGGGCCCAGGCTAGATCTGAGCCTGGCTGGCTGGGAACACAGTGCAACCCTTGATTGGTGGGTTGAATGTTGGTCTCCAGCCTCTGTTTTTTATTTGATCCAGCTCCAAGACTCCCGTGCTGTATTTCAGTGTCTGGAGAAGAGGGGCGGTGTTGTAGCATCAGAAAGGTTTCTTTAGATTTAGCCCGCTGGCAGCATTTGTCTCTGATTTCTCTGCTCAGGATATGGGGGTTGAGCTTCCTGGGTTAGACACTGCTGCTGCTGGCTCCATTGTGAATGTGATCCCAGAGCCCTGGGGTCTGTGCGGGAAAAGATCTTCATTAAAGTCTCCTCTGTGCCCAGCTGGGATGTAACTTTCTCCAGTGGGAACCAGCCTCCTAGGGCAGCCCCCACATTAACACCTGAGCCAGAGGCTCCAGGTAACAGAAAGAACTGGAGGGAAGGGCTGGGGATGAGCAGGAAAGTGACTCTGCACAAACAGCCCCAGGAGCGTCCGATCTCTTGGGAATCTGCTCCCTTGCTGAGGTCCCCGCAGGAGGGAGCTGGGATGCGGTACCAGGGGCAGAGGGGGTCCTAAACTTGCCCTGGGAAGGTTTCCCTTTGCATGTCTGGGGATGGAGTCAGGAAGGGAAGGAGGGCAGGAATAAGTCAGAGTGAGAGAGACAGTGCAAGATGGTAGATTTAACCAGCTCTGCCCAGTGAGGGAAGTTACAGGGAGAGGAGAGGCAGCACAGAGGAGACAGAAGAATGGGGGCTGTATGTTAATTCTCCATATTAAACTATTCCATCATTACTGACCCTCCATCCCGAAATTAGCCATGGAGTCCTCCCAGTGGATAAATCTCCCCCATAGCTAAGTGCTAATAGGGACCTGTTTGCTCCATCGGACGCATCAGAGCTAAAAGGACTTGGGCTACGACTGATTCCACACAATCCCCCTTCAAAGAATGCAGGCCACACAGGTTGGGGGGCTCTAGCCTGGGATTTAGTGATGCTGACAAAGATTTGGGGGTTGAGGGGGATAATCAGCTGAATATGAGGTCTCAGTGCAACACTGTGACCAAAAAGACTAATGCAATTCTGGGCTGTATAAACAGGAGAATCTTGGGTATCAAGTAGAGAGATTATTTTACCTCTGTATTTGGTCCTGGTGCAACCACTGCTGGAATCTGTGCCCAGTTTTGGTGCTCACAATTCAAGAAGGGTGGTGATAAATTGGAGAGGGGTCAGAGAAGAGCCACAAGAATAATTAAAAGCTTGAAAAACCTGCCTGAGAGTGACAGCATCAAGGATCTCAAGTCTATTTAGCTTAACAAAGGGAATGTTAAGGGGTGACTTGATTACAGTGTATAAGTACCTACATGGGGAATAAATCTTTGATAATGGGCTCTTCAGTCTAGCAGAAAAATATACAGCATGATCCAATGGCCAGAAGTTGAAGCTAGACAAATTTGCACAGTATATAAGGTGTACATTTTTGATGGTGTGAGTAATTAACCATTGGAACAATTTACCCAGGGTCATGGTGGCTTCTCCATCCCTTACAATTTTTATATCAAGACTGAATGTTTTTGCTAAATGATCTGCTTTAGGAATTATTTTGAGGGGTTTTTTTGGCTTGGTTTGTTATAAGGGGGTCAGATGAGATGATCACAGTGATCCCTTGTGGCCTTGGAATCTATGAATCCTTGTAAAAACTATGAGGCTTCCTGTAAGTGATCCCAGAGATCCTGTGGAGGGATCTGGACCCTCAATGTCTGTGCCTGTCTGAATGTAAATGACTTTTCCTTACCAAGAGCTATAGCCACATCCAGAGGGGGATTCTTAATGTTCAGCTGTTTGTCTTTTAAAATAATAAATCTCTGAACATCCCCAAGACTTCAAAGCAGTCTTAAAATAAGTAGTGTTTTGCTGGGGAGAAAATGCCCATCATATTTAATCCAAAGTGGGGTAAATTGGATTGTCCATCAGTGGAAGGGTTTAAATCAGGAATGGAATCTTCCCAAAAGGTTTGCTCTAGCTCAATGAGACATTACAGGCTTCATGCAAGGATATTTTCTGGTCTTTTTTATGCAGGAATTCAGATTAGATGATCACAATGGTCACTTTCTGCCCTTAGTCTCTTAAATTTCACACCCTCGTGTGAGCACTTTGTGCATCCCATCGGCATTGTCTTCATTAGTGTGATTAACTAGTGGTAGAAAGGTGTGATTTATGGATGAAAATGTGAGATGATGTATCCAGTATTTTTAAAGGTGACCTGAGAAAGATCAGATCATTGGTTTTGTGACCATTTTTTCTCTTTTGTGCTCAGTCAAGGCCTGGGAGGTATTTGATTCCTTTTAAAATGACAAAATATGGCTTTAGCCGTAATTTTCCCAAAAGAATCTGTGGGGAACTGGAGAACTAGTAGCTTGTTACATCCAAGGAATCTAGCATATGAAATCAGGAGGTTTTTTTATGCCAGTGACCTTACAATATAAGTGTCTGACTGAGGGAGGAATGTGCTTTTTGTTCAGTCAGTTTAAGCATATTTTCAAAATTGGTTTGTTTATGTGTAACCCTTCTGCCCCTCTGAGTTGGCAGCAACAAGGGCCGGGTTCACTATCCAGGGGTTCTTTTTCAATAACACAATACAAAACCGGCTTGAGCCCCCACCCAGTGACCTGGGACAATTACATACCACTCCCCCCAGGCGCCTCTAGGAGGCAATACTTCCCCACTTGCAAGCATGGAGTCAGAGTGTAGCAAAATCCTTTTAATAAAGGAGGGAAACAATGCGGCATTAGTTGGGGAAACACCACAAACAGGATTATAACACAAACCATGAGCAAAAGACCCACCTCCAAGTACATTTGGCAATGTCCTTTTCCCCTCAGGGTCTTACGTCCAAATCACCCCAAAGTCCAACAACCCAAAAGTCTTTGTCCCTGGTCAGTGCCACCCCAGTGTTCAAAAGTTCATCTGCAGAGTTTTACCACCCCCCCAGCCTGGGTGGAATTGTTGGGGGGTACACACAGGATTTTAAGGGGCACCTTACATGAGCAAGGCTGATTGCCCCACCTCTCCGTGGAGGTCTGCTGCAGCCTTCACCACGAATGGCTCTGCTCCTCCAGTCGTCCCTGCAAACCGATCCATTCACTGTTCTGTGGGCTGCTCCACCCCACCAGCCATTCCAAGAACCACCCTAGCAGTCTCTACAAACTGCTCAACTCTACTCTGCTGTCCTGGCTCACTGCTCCAACCGTCCTGCAAACTGCTCTGCCAGCTGCTTAGCAGTATGTTTTCAGGCTCCCCCACTAGTTAGCACAGCACTCAGTGATTTCAGCTTGTCATAGAGAGAGCCCCAGTGCTGGTGCACCATTGGCTCAAAGTAAATTCAGCTTAGCAGTCTCTAGCTAGACTTCTAATAGAATCAAAATTAGCTCTGCTATTCAACAGTAGAGTAGAGTAGAGTAGAGTAGAGTAGAGAAAAGAAAGTGCAACTGGTACACTAGACCCTTGAGAGAAAACAGGCACACACACCAACCTTTCTCAGTTCACTGGGGTTTGGCACCCATGTCCCTTGCCTAGCAAGTGCTATTTAATTGATGGTGAGATTCTCTGTCATAAGACAGTTTCATAGTTCCTCATTCACATAATCAGAGTGTCAACACTTTATTCCTCCTGCCCCAATAACAAAGAAAGTGGGGATCCCACAGCTGTCAAAGTAACCATTTTAGGCTGCTGTGGGCTATGTTAGGTGGGGTGGGTGTGCCTATGCAAACATGATCAGTCCCTGAAACTCTTTTCCACACTCACCATAATTCACCACCAGATGTCAGGGTAGAGATCATCTTGACTCTGCTTACATTTGTAAAATAGCTTAACTCCAGATGCTTGGTGGAAAAGTTCTGTTAGGTCAAAAATCAGCAACTCCTGGGCAGATTAACTTTCCTGGGAATGACATGAGGAGCAGAGAGAGGAAAAGCCAGCTTCTTCCTCTGCCTCGTTGCTGTCCTGCTGGGGGAAAGTGCTGCCCTTGGGGACAA
Organism: Aldabrachelys gigantea; assembly: GCA_026122505.1. Taxonomy (NCBI): domain Eukaryota; kingdom Metazoa; phylum Chordata; order Testudines; family Testudinidae; genus Aldabrachelys; species Aldabrachelys gigantea. Next base: position 14,681,142 of record CM047489.1, on the reverse strand, counting down.
AGTCGGGGATTTTCCCAAAGCATCTCCTTTGGTTTTGCTCTTTTCCAGCATTAGGTTCAGAGACTCTGTGGGTGGGGGGTGTAAACCTATCTTGGTGGGTTTAATCCGGGTGGCAGGAGCTGGGTCTGGTCTGGAATGAAGTGACCGAGGGCTTGGCTACACTTGCAAGTTACAGCATGTAGCAGAGAGGATCTCTGCTCCGGCCCTGAAGGGGTTAAAAAACAGCCCAGGAAAGGGGCTGGGGCTGGAGCAAGCAGCCTTTTGAGCTGGGCTGATTGGGGAAGTGGCTGCAGCTGGGTCCATGCCCCAAACTGAGCCACAGGCCCTTATAAAAGGGCAGAGAAGCCAGGAGCCCAAGAGTCTCTCTCTGCGTTCAGAGGGAGAAGGGCCTGGCTGCTGAGACAAGGTACCTAGCGTGGAGCAGGGCTGGGGAAAGGCAGAGGAACTGGGGAGCTCCTGCCTGGAGATCCCCAGGCTGTGGCCTAGCAGTAGGCTAGGAGGTACTGGGGTTGCAGGGTGCAACTCAGGGGTAGGCCAAGGCAGCAGGCCTGAACCCCTTTGCTGATGATGAGAGGCTAATACTGCAGTCTGCTCCAGGGTGTGGGGCTAGCTAATGACTGGGCAGTTGCTAAGACCCTGAGGCAAAGTGGGGATAGAGTGTGTGGGGGTTCCCAGAGAGGGTCAAACCCTGAAGGAAAAGGGGTTACTGCCAGGGGGGCAGCACCCCATGTAAAAGGGGCACTGGGGTCCAGGGAGGGACATGGGGCCAGAAAGTGGATCACTGGCCTGCAGAGGGCGCTCCGAGCTGCATATTTGAGCTAATTCCCTAAAGCAACCAGCAGGAGGCGCCGCAGGGGTGAGCGTGCCCGGTTACACAGCACAGTAAAGGAACCCTGGATGCCCTGGCTCACTCCCCGTTCACACTGGCAAGGCATGTAGAGCGCTCTGACGCCGCAGCTACAGCGCTGCTGGTACTCCACCTTGGCAAGAGGAATAATCCCCTTATGTCAAGTGGCCACTTGTGTCATTGTTTGGAATTGGCAGCAGGAATGCGGAAATGCCCATTGAAAGCTCCGTTTCTGACAGCTCGCAGCTTTCTGCTCTGAGACAAAGCAACCATTACTGTGGAATGCTGTGTGTGAGAGAGAGAGGCAGGAGGGGGAGGGGGGCTGCTGCTGTCTGAACTTACAAGACAGCATTCTGACATGTTCTCAGCCCTCCAAAACCCACTCTCTCTCCCTCCACATACACACAACACACTCTCTGTCACATTCCACCCCACCCCCCACATTTGAAAAGCATGTTCCAGCCACTTGCATGCTGGGACAGCTGTCCATAGTGCACCACTCCCAATGCTGCTGCAAGTGCCACAAATGTGGCCATGCCAATGCACTTAAAGCTGTCAGTGTGGACAGACTGCAGCACTTTCCCTACTGCGCTCTATGAAGGCTGGTTTAACTCAAAGCGCTCTACATGTGCAAGTGTAGCCATGCCCTGAGTGTTTTCAGTATCATGGTGTCTAGAACATCTGTATGCAAGGAAAGAGTCTGTGGTGAATTGGGGAATGAAATGTCCTAAAGCCCCCTCAAACCTTCTCCCTCCCTGACAGGCTGTAGATAATATCTATGATTCGTCCCCTCTCAAACATGTGGATAGACGGTCAAGCTCCCACTGTGGCTGGGAGTCACATACCACAGTTTGGGAGCCTCTGCTCCAGACCATCCTGTCCTCCCAGTGGCTGGGGAAGGGAGATGGCTGTTGGGGAGCTATGGGGCAAGGGGTTCGTCAGGATGTGTGAGAGGGACAGTAATACAGGAGGAGAAGAGAAGGGAAAAGGAAAAACCTGTTGGGTCTTTTGCTTTTTACCCAACAAACACAATATGGAGAAATCACAGCTGGGTTCCAAATAACTAATGATACCCAAACGCACAAGGCCAAGCTACAAAGGCACTGCTGCCTGGACTGGTTTCTGTAATCTTGGGCTAGGTCTACACTGGAGGAAGGTTGACCTAAAATACACAACTTCAGCTACGCAAATAGCATAGCTGAAGTTGGCGTATCTTAGGTCGATTTACTTGGCTGTGAGGATGGCAGCGAGTCGACCGCTGCTGCTGCCCCGTCAACTGCGCTTCCACCTCTCGTCGCAGTGGAGTTCCGGAGTCGACGGCAGAGCTATCGGGGATTGATTTTACATTAGATGCAATAAATCAATCTCCGATAGATCAATTGCTACCCGCCGATCCAGCGAGTAGTGTAGACGTACCCTTAGTGTCTGCTTGCATTGCAGCTGGAGGTGTAATTTCCAGCTTGAGTGGGCATACCCTGCAATGGAGAAAAGGGAGCACACTACTAGATGGCTCACAATTTTTTAAAGAGATATTACCCTACTCTTAGACATTTCCCCTTCTTCAGTGTGGGGCCTGAACCTCAGGGTGAGACTCAACAGGACGGGGATGGAAATCCCCCCGTGTGAGAAAACAACCCCCTCAGTGGGCTGATATCCGAGGCCTAGTGCCAGTCAGCAGCACTCAAAGCCACAAATCCCTCCGGAGGGTCAGGAGATGGGCTTGAAAACCACAAGTCCTTAAACCCACAGCATCTGTGGCAATTTTGTTTCCCTTCTGACTTTTGGGGGGAAGCTGCTTAGTCCCAGAGAGAGAGAGAGAGAGAGAGAGAGAAAGTGTGTGTGTGTGTGTGTGTGTGTGTGCACTTACTCCCAGTGTTTCCATGTGTGAACCTACTCCCAATGTGCATGTGCACCAACCACACAGAGTGACAAAACTCAGCTGCAGCAGTGCACATGCAAAAATGTAGCCTCTCAGTCCTTTGCTCTCAGAGGGATTCTGCCCACTGATCCCCACTCTCCTGTCACTATCCTGCCTCGTCTCTACCACAGCCACTCTCCTGCCCCACACTCCCCACAGTCTCCTCTGGCCACCTGTCCCCTTAGGCCTTTCTCTTTACAGTCTCCTACGTCCCGTATCTACCACTCTGTAGTGGCCCTGCACTCCCTATTCACCTGTCCCCCACAGCCTTCTGCCCCCGACCTCCCTCTGCCCTCCCTTCTGGTTCCCACAGGCCCCTGACCCTCCACATCCTCCATCCTGCCCCCACCTCCCTGGCCCCTCTGCCTTCCTTCTCCCCCATTCCTCTGCCCCTCAACCTCATTCCTGCCCATATTCCATTGCACCCCTCAGCCTCCCTGCCACCTCCTCAACGTCACTCCTGCCCCCCATATCCTCCTGCCTCCTTCAGTCTTGCTTCTGCCCCCACATTTCCATTGTTTCTCAGAGTTTGCCATCCAGTCAAAACCCGCAGCCATATTCCCCAGGGAAAAAGTGGCTTCAGTCTCACTGAAAACAATGGGAGTGGGTGGCCATCTTTATTAGTGCAGGGGCAGCTGCGCCTCCACACACCAGAGCTGCAGGGAGACGGTGACTGTTTGGAATAAGGGCAGTTTGACTCCGTCCCACCCAGTGAGAGTAACAGGAAATGACACACGAGTTGGAAAAGGGAAAACAGGCGACCCCTGTGCCGGGAATCGCAAGATAGAGGGAAACACTGAGCTAAATATTGGGAGCCTTCTGAGAAAATTGCCAGAGCTGGCAGCTCAGGGTGTCCTGGTTTCCCCGCAGATGCAGATTATTTTAAGTTAAAGCTTTTGGGAATCACCCCAGGAAAGTTCTTTGCTCTCGTTGGGCCAGTCTACCCGCAACCCTTCCCCGGACGGTGCTGCTGTGATTGTGGCTGCGGCAGCAGTTGCTCAGTGGGGGAATGTCTCTGTTCCAGGGGCCAGTTGTGCATTTCACTGAGGGGCAGTGGGCTGTGCTGGATCCCGGCCAGAGACCCTCGACAGGGGTGTCGTGCAGGAGAATTGTGAGGCTATCACCTTGCTGGTTAAGGATTCTTGTCCCCTCTGTCATACCCAGGGCAGCTTCTGCTCTGGGTTCTTTCTGTGTCCTTAGATTTCAGGGGGATCAGCTCCATAGCCCCTTAAGCCCCCGTGTGAGTGACTGTCCCCTCCACACCGCCACCCATAGGAGAGGAGATTTGGAGACCATAGCGGAGAGGCTACTGGCTTCATCTCCATCCCCAGAGCTTCCAAGGGAGAGGATGGAGGTATCTCGTTGCATCTTTACATGTGAATGTGCACTGACACACGGAGAGATTTTGCATGTCCCTCCCTTGCCAGGACTGTCCCTGATCTCAGAGAGGGCTCTGGTCTCAGCAGGGCTACAAAGGGGGAAGAAGTTGTGCAACTATGCTGGGCCCGGGTCATAAAATTCCCCAAGGCATGAAAACCCCTGAATCTCCTGCAGGGGGCACCGCACACCTCCCCAGAGGGGCTTCAGGAACATTTCCTCCTCCATTTGGCTAATATGAAGGTACCCACCCCGCATCAATTCTGTCTCAGAATGACTAAATTGTTAGCTCTTTGGGGCAGGGGTCAACTACTGCTCTGTGTTTGAGGCCCCACTCTTGTCTGGCACTTTGGCGCAAAGGTAACAAACATGAATAATGATAATAATAAACCCTTGGGCTCACCTATTTTACTTCCTCTGAGCAGGTCTTCCAGTTTTCAGTCCTGACATGATCTGCCGGCTGGAACAAGGAGAAGAGCCGTTGGGTCCTGGATCTCCCAAGGCTCTGAGGAAAGAAGGATCCTGAGAAACGTTCGTACAGGTGAGGAATTGGCTACATGGGCACGTAAACCATCCACCATCGACATAAACAGCTGGGATTGCTGCTGAGGCCCCATGAGGTCTCCCAGCTCTGCTGCATGTCACCCAGCTCACGATTGTGCCTAGCCAGAGTCAGATTCTCATGGGAGATGTCACTCATGGCTCTTGCCTCTTGGCAATTGCTCCCTTCTCCTGAATGTTCGGACGGGACGTGGCAGCAGAACTGGTCTCCTCTTCTCTGGGGAAAGGCTGGTGGGGGTTTGCGCTCCTGAGTTTTCAATTATTTTGTCTCCCCCCGCCTTTCCCAGTCCCCTTTCTGAGGTTGCCTCTCCCCCGACACAGGGGACAATTCATGTCTGGATACTCCCTCTATCCCGGCAGGTGTTGGGATGGTGAGTGAAAACGAGGAGATGAATCCTGAGCAGGAAATCCCTGAGCAAGTGAAACCACATGGAATGGCATTGGGACCATCCAAAGGAAACATCTCCTGGAGGGGTGAGCAGGGAGCAGCCTGCAAGGGTCAGTGCAGGCCGGAGAGGTAGTAGGGAACCCCCCAGTGAAGAGACGGGGTAACTCCACTCAGAGAAGTTTGAAGGACCACAGTGAAACCATGCTCCAGCTTAGAACCCACACTAAAGAGAAACCGTATGAATGTCCTGAGTGTGGGAGGAGCTTCACTCGCAACTCACACTTTATTGTGCATCACAGGATCCACACGGGAGAGAGGCCCTGTGACTGCCTGGACTGTGGGAAGGGGTTCATTCAGGGTGCCAACCTGACAAAGCACTAGAAAACCCATACAGGAGAGAGACCCTATTGCTGCCCTGACTGCGGGAAACAGTTTGCCATTTTCTCCTCCCTTATTTCACACCGGAGACTGCACACAGGAGAGAGACCCTACAAATGCCCCGAGTGTGGGAAAAGCTTCACTGCCAGCTCCAATCTCATTGTGCACCAGAGAACCCACACTGGACAGAGGCCCTGGACATGCCCCGACTGTGAGAAAAGCTTCAGCGTAAGGTCCAACCTTATCGCCCACCAGAGGATCCAAACGGGAGAGAGACCCTATAAATGCCCCGAGTGCGGGAAAAGTTTCACTCGGAGCTCCCACCTTGTTTCCCACCAGAGAATCCACACAGGAGAGAGACCCTACGAATGCCTGGACTGTGGGAAGAGCTTCAGTGAGGGCTCAGACCTTACGAAGCACCAGAGGATTCACATGGGAGAGAGACCCTATAAATGTCCTGAGTGTGGAGAAAGCTTCAGCCAGAGCTCAAGCCTAATTAAACACCAGAGAGTCCACACCAGCAAAACCCCCCTATAACTGCCCTGAGTGCGAGATAAGTTTCCCGCTGAGCTCCACCCTTATTTCTCATCAGAGAATCCACACAAGAGAGACTCTATAAATGTCCATTCTGTGGGGAAGGCTGCAAGTGGAAGGTCTCTTTAATGTCCCACTAGACACACCACAGAGAAGGTGGCAGGAGCTCTACCTGAATGTAATATTTCTGTGCCTTGCTGATGCAATGTTGTCATGGTATAATTCCCAAATCTGAACCTTAGCGTCCAAAATATGGGTACCAGCATGAATCCTCTAAGCTTTATTACCAGCTTAGATCCTGTAGTGCTACCACCAATCAGGACTTAGGGGAGAGCGCCTGATAAGCTCTGGTCTCCCCCAAAAACCTTCCCTGGGGACCCCAGGACTCAGATTCCTTGAGTCTCACAACAAAAGGGAATAAACCATTTCCCTTCCCCCTCCTTTCTTGCTCCCAGATTCTCCCCGCCCTGGGTACACTAGGAGAGATAGACAGATTCAAGCTCCATGAATCTAACACAAAGAGATAAACACAGAGAGCAGGTTTTCCCTCCCCCCTGTCTTCTTCCTCCCACCAATTCCCTGGTGAGTGCAGACTCCCTTCCCTGGAGTCTTACCCAAGATAACCAAAAGATCAATTAGATTCTAAAAAAGAGGAAAACTTTAATAAAAGAAGGAAAAACATAAAAATTGTCTCTGTAATCAAGATGAAATATTACAGGGTCTTTTAGTTTATAGACAATGGAAAGAAAGCTTTCTCCAGCAGAAATACAATTTAAGATACTTTCAGCCAAATACGCATTAAAACTCCACCAGCCAGATACACAGTTGCAAATACAAAAAAAACAATTAAAAAGACTAAACTGTCTTTCTACCTTTATACTTACAAAATTGGAACAGAAGGTTAGAGAGCCTGTAGGTATGTGTGGTCTCTCTCAGAGCCTAGAGAGAAGAACCCAAAATCCAAAAACCACAAACAAAGGCTTCCCTCCCTTGAGATTTGAAAGTATCTTGTTTCCTGATTGGTCCTCAGGTCAGGTGTTGTTTGTTAACCCTTTCCAGGTGAAAGAGACATTAACCCTTAGCTATCTGTTTATGACAAATGTACAAACGTGCTTCATTTCAGGATGGTCTAGGTAGAAGGGGGTCAGGTGAGTGGATGTTTTGGGTTTCAGTGTGGCCGGAGGAGGGAGCAGTGGGTACTGGGGAGATGGGTTATTTCAAGGTCTGGAGGGAGCAGGCACTGAAATTAGTGAGGAGACATTTCTGCAGGGGCTACACACACTTACCAGGTCAGAAAAGAGGTGAAGATGCCCCTTTACACTTTGTGTCCATGTTGTCTTTGCAGCTCCCAAGGCCTCTCAGGGTTGGGGTGAGGGCAGGGGATGCTGTTATTATTAGCTGTGTTATCACAGTGCCCTAGTCATGGCCCATGACCCCTCTGCACCAGGCGCTGTGTAAACACAGAATGAAAAGCCAGTTCCTGCCGCAGAGAGTTTACAATCTAAGTGGAGAGACAGACAACAGATGGAGATGGACAGATGGGAGGCGGGGGTCCAAGGAAGCAGACAGTATTGGTAGCATGATGGGTAGCATGCTTAGCATACCAGCACCCTAACCACTGTCAGGTTTTTTTTGCAGACCTCACAGCAAAGGAGAGTTTTAAGTTTTTCAAGGAAAGAGTGCGGGGTCCTGTGAGTCCATAGTATAAAGCAACAAGAGCTGCTGATCCAAAGTCAGAGGATGGACTCTGTAAATGCAGGGGCTGGAGACTGGGGAATTCATGGGGGAGGTTCCCAGAGAGATGGGGGGTTTCCCTGTTCCTGAGAGGGCAGTATGGTGTAGTAGTGAGAGCAGGGGGAATTGGGCCTCAGGAGTCCTGGGTTTAGTTCCTAGCTCCAAGCAGGGAGTGTGATCTATTAGTTAGAGCAGGGTGGGGGTGACTGCTGGGCTCAGTAACCAGCTCTGCTAATGTCACCTCATCCCAGTCACTTCCCTTCCTTTCTCTGCGTGTGTCTCTTCCATCTGTGCAATGGAGATAAGTCACACACCATCCCAGGGAGTCCTCACTAATTACTGTGTGTTCAGAGGCTCAGGAAGACAGAGGTGCCAAGGGAGGGGAAGTGTCATTGTTACTGTGTTTCATTATTATCTGATCCTCTCCCATCCCACCCCAGCTGTCTCATTATTGGACAGGATTTGCTGAGCTGAAGGGAAGGGTTTCATCTGTTTCTAGGGAGGGGATCAGCTCAGATTGTCACATACTGGGCTTATTCCTGAGCTAACTGCCCTGGGAGGGCTTTTCTCTTTGTTTCTGGATGGGGCAGGGGAGAGGTGGGGTCCTGTTTTTTCTGGTTTTCTGCAATAGCAGAGGCTGGATCGAATGACACAGAAGCCCCCTTCCAGTTCTGTGTTTCTGCTTCTTGAAACGCAAGTTTTGGAGGAATGTTTATGTCTTACTAAAGTTTTTACCTAATTGGATTTTGATTTTTCCCAGATAAATTCCTAATAAAATGTTTACTGTGAATCACTCATCTCCCTGAGATTTAGCTCTAGATGTGGGGAGTGAAGTGCCACACAGGGACATTCCCCAGCCCCCCCCGTTATTTTCTCCCCATCAGCAGGAATTGCTGGCTCCCCCATATCCAGCCATTCACTGATGTCTCTGCTACTCTGGTATTTGAAGTGGGGTCAGGTGCCTCCACATCTTTTTTCTTGCAACCCTTTGTGCCTCAGGGCTCAGTCTCAGTGTCCTCCCTGCTCCTCTCCCAGGGGGTAATTGCTGCAAGGGTTAATGAGCCACCTAGGCAGAATTCAGGTGCTCTGGCTGGGTGTGAGCCCCCAAGGCCAGTTCCCAGTGGTCTGGAGCCAGGCACATGGCCGGATGGGAAGCAGCCCAGCTCCTTGTCCCCAGCACTGTCTCCAGCATCTGTCCCCACTCAGCTCTGTGCCCAGCAGGTCTGAACAGTGACCTTTTTCTGTGGACGCACAGCGGTGCAGGGCTGTTTATGTCCTGACCACACTCTATCCCAGCACTCCTGTTCCTGAGGATCAGACCCTGATGGACACCGAGACAGGGACCCATAGATCAGCCAAGGTTGGGAGTTCGTTTCCCCAAGAATCGAAACTCAAATAGCTAAAGAGATTATTGTTAATCACCTAGGCAAGAATCTCTCATAATTTGCCTGTGGATAAAACCTCTTTCTCCCTCCCAACCTAGCTAAAATGAACTAGTTACCAAGACCTGGTCCACACTACAGGGTTAGGTTGAATTTAGCCGCGTTAGGTGGATTTAAAAATGAATGCGTCCACACAGCCAACCCTGTTCCATGGACCTAAAGGGCTCTTAAAATTGACTTCTGTACTCTACCCCGACGAGGGGAGTAGCACTAAAATCGACCTTGCTGGGTCAAATTTGGGGTAGTGTGGAGACAAATCAATAGTATTGGCCTCTGAGAGCTATCCCAGATTGCTCCACTGTGACAACTCTGGACAGCACTTTGCACTCTGATGCATTAGCCAGATACACAGGAAAAGCCCTGGGAACTTTTGAATTTCATTTCCTGATTGGTCAGTGTGGCAAACTCAGCAGCACTCAGCAGCACAGGTGACCATGTAGTCCCCCCAGAATCGTAGAGCATAGAATGTTTCTACACTTTCCCTATCATCTCCGTCCCTGAGGTTATCACAGATTAGAAGGCGAAAAAAATGCACTCATGATGACATATTTTCCAAGCTGATGCAGTCCTCCCACACAGATAGGGCACAGCTTAATGCCTAGAAGCATTCAGTGGCAGAGGCCAGGAAAGAATTGAGTGCGAAGAGAGGAGGCAGGACACGATGCTGAGGCTAGTGGGGGAACAAGTGGACATGATGAAGTGTCTGTTGGGGAAGCAAATGGACATGATGAAGTGGCTGTTGGAGCTACAGGAAAGCCAACAAGAGCACAGACCCCCACTGCATCCACTGTATACTCGCCTCCCCTCCTCCCCATGTTTCATAGCCTCCTCACCTAGATGCCCAAGAACGTGGTGGGGAGGCTCCGGGTACCCAGCCACTCCACTCCAGAGGATGGCCCAAGCAACAGAAGGCTGTCATTCAAACAATTTTGATTTTTAGTGTGGCTACAATAAGCAATGTGGCCTTGCCCTTCCCTCCTCCCCCACCACACCAAGGCTACCTTGTCTGTTATCTCTTTTTTTTAATTAATAGAGAAAGAATGCATGGTTTCAAAACAATAGTTACTTTATTTCGAAAGGAGGAGAGTGGCTGGCTTACAGGGAATTAAAATCAACAAAGGGGATGGGTTTGCATCAAGGAGAAACACACACATCTGTCACACCAAAGCCTGGCCAGTCATGAAACTGGTTTTTAAAGCCTTTTTGATGCGCAGATCACCTTGTTGTGCTCTTCTAATCACCCTGGTATCTGGCTGCTCAAAATCGGATACCAGGCAATTTGCCTCTACCTCCCACCCCGCCATAAACGTCTCCCCACTACTCTTACTGCTATTATGGAACACACAGCAAGCAGCAATAACAATGGGAATGTTGGTTGTACTGAGGTCGGTCTGACCTAGTCAGCAAACAGCACTAGCGAGCTTTTAAACATCCAAAGGCACCTTCTACCACCATTCTGCACTTGCTCAGCCTATAGTTAAACTGCTCCTTATTACTATCTCAGCTTCATGAGCCATGGGAGCAAGGGGTAGGCTGGGGTAGATGCGACCGTGCAGTGCTGCCAGCTGGGAGAGCAGCCTGAGGCAGAAGCCTCCAGCTCACATGATATTCCAGGCAGGACTGAATCTCCATGAGACAAAACTTAAGAGAATGACCTGGAGCCTCTGGCTCCCATTCGGTGCTCTAAGAGGAGGATAGTCATATCTGTTCAGGTGCCCCTGATCGACCTCACCGAGGTCTGCCAGGAGCACCCAGGAGACGTATGACAGCTATCAGTCCTACTGCACCGTCTGCTGTGAAGGCAAGGAGCTGCTGCTGTGTAGTAATGCAGTACTGCATCTGCCAGCAGCACTCAGGAGACGTACGGTGACCCTGAGTTGAGCGGGCTCCATGCTTGCTATAGTATGGCGTCTACATGGTAACCCAGGAAAAAAGGCGTGAAACAATTGTCTGCCATTGCTTTCACAATAGGAGGAAAGGAGGGATGCCTGATGACATGTACCCCAAACCACTCATGGTAACGTTTTTGCCCGATCAGGCATTGGGAGCTTAACCCAGAATTCCAATGGGCAGCGGAGACTTCATGTGGACATACACAATTGACTGTATAAAATCAGTTTCTAAAAATCGACTTCTATAAAATTAACCTAATTTTATAGTGTAGACATACCTCAAGCAAGGGTGGCACCCTGTTTTTCTATGCAAAGGAGCTCACTGCACATTGTGTGTGGATCAAGAGATGGGTGGGGGAGCTGCAAGCTAAGCAAACTAGAAATGACTGGCTGTAAGATTGAAGGTCAAATTGGGCAAACTGTCTGTTACCCCAAAAAATCCAAGTGGCATGTTTCCACCCCAAATTATAAACTATACATTGTTTTCCTTGCAAAGCAAATATACTAAGGATAACCTGTCTGTGACATTGCACTCTATATGATTTTATAAAAATATGCTAATGAGTGTGAATATAATGTAGCTGAAATATGCTTCATGCAAAATGTCTCTTGTAAGGTATCATTATAAAGTTTATAATCTACTGAGTGTGGTCATTCTATTTGTATAAACATATCACTCTTGTATCTGAAACTAGAAATATGAAATATTACTCTGAGGTCTTATTGTAGTTATGCAAAGTGTGGGTTGGAATCTTAATGGCTCCCATTAACCAGGACAATTACCTGTAGATGGCTCTGTTTTACCTGTAAGTCTCTCTGTATACCTCTGGGCTGGCAAGTGGGTAACGAAGTCTTACAGTGACATGTGATCATGTCACCTGAACTGTAATCCATCTTTAACCTGGTGTCTTTCCATTGAGAGGGAGGGGTGGGAACCCAGAGGGACAAAGAATTCCCACCTTATGCAAAAGATATATAAGTGGGTGGAAGAGAACAGAGGGGGCAGCCATCATGAGAAATCCCCTCGCTACCACCTGAGCTGGAACAAGGGCTGTACCAGGGAAAATGATTGTGCCCAGACTAGGAAGGTGTCCAGTCTGTGAAAGAAGCTTATTGAAACATCTCTGAGGGTGAGATTTTATCTGTATTCAGTTCTATTACTGTAGTAGGCTCAGACCTGTATGTTTTATTTTATTTGACTTGGTAATTCACTTTGCTCTGTCTGTTACTACTTGGAACCACTTAAATCCTACTTTCTGAATTTAATAAAATAACTTTTTACTTCTTAATTAACCCAGAGTATGTATTAATATTAGGGGGAGGGGGAGAGGGCAAACAGCTGTGCATATCTCTCTATCAGTGTTATAGAGGGTGAACAATTTATAAGTTTACTCTGCATAAGCTTTATACAAGGTAAAACAGATTTATTTGGGGTTTGGACCCCATTGGGAGTTGGGCATCTGAGTGTTAAAGACAGGAACACTCCTTAAGTGTGCAGCTTTGGGGCATGTGGTTCAGACCCTGGGTCTGTGTTGGATCAGACTGGCCTGTCTGGCTCAACAAGACAAGGTGCTGGAGTCCCAAGCTGGCAGGGAAAGCAGGGGCAGAAGTAGTCTTAGCACATCCGTTGGCAGCCCCAAGGGGGTTTCTGTGATCCAACCCGTCACACTGTCTTTCACTCCAAATTAGTATGGGGAACATTTTTGTCTTGTGAGTCAGATCCTTCCATATGGGAATAATGTGTTTTGTTCTATTGTAAACCCTAAATAATGTGACATGTTTCTAAACAAACAAAGAATGCATTGAGTATATCCTCCAAATATAGAAAATTATAAGGGATTTATAGCAGGGACGTTAGAAGTAATAGGATTTGCCTGGCACAAGAAGAAGGAATGCTGAAGGATATAAATCATGATATAACGTTGGGATATTAAGAGATATTCCTTTAAAGGTAGCAGAGGGGAGGAGGGGGAGGTTCCAGGTGATAGTAAGGGCTAATAATGAAATACAACTCTTGAACTGATTCAGATAAGAAAAGGATTGAAGACGTTGTTTATACACCAGCACCATCTACTAGATATTTGCAGGAGCAGCAGAGAAAATGAGAACTGAAATCTGAGAACAGACTTGGCCCATGTCCGATAGAAATCAGAGCGTAGCCCCCTCCATCAAGCTCAGAAATTAGCATATGTAATGCTGAGATCATCTGTGCAGCTAGACAGTTGACTGAACCCAGCAAGAATCCTAAGGGCAACAGATGCCTGGACAGGGCAGTGGAGCCTTCCCAAAAGTGTGGGGGGCAAGGGGCCACTGCCCCTTTCATGGTCCCACACCCTGCCCTTTCTACCCGAGGCCCTGCCCCCAGCCTAGCCAGCAGGGCCATCCTTAGGCTTTATGGTGCCCTAGGTGGAATTATTAAACTGGTGCCCCTGTGCCTGTCTTGCTCTTAGCAACACAAACATAAGCTTACAGTATTGGAAAACTTGCCATGTGCATGTTATTAAAACCAGTTAATTAATTACTGGTTACTATTAATTAAGCACATTGTAATGCTGATGGACTAGCACTAAAAAGTAGCACTATAGAAAAAATTCTGATTTGACAGAATAATGCAAATAATATCATTTTTTAAAATTTGTCAACTTTTTATTGGAAATTTATATGAAGAGGTATTGAAACAAGGATTAGTTTTTAATTAAAAGCAATCTTTCTGGCTTCTTTGGGTGCAAAATCAGTAATAATGTCATCGTATGACAAAGACAAAGTGATGTCTTGTTCAATTGCAAGAATAACAAGATCAGTCAAGTGTTCCTGACTCATTATAGAGCGGAGATAGTTTTTAATGAGCTTTAGTTTTGAGAAACTCCGTTCTCCTGATGCTACTGTTACAGGAATTGTCAGTAGAATACGAGTGGCAATGTACACATTAGGATATATGTCAACAAGTTTTCTGGTATGAATAAACTGTACAATGTCCATCATCGATTTTGCATGTGGCAACAACTCAATTCTTCGTACAGTTCAAGTCCATTTAAATCAAAATGATCACCGTGCTTCAGGAGGCTCTCTAGGTCAGGGGTCCCCAACACGGTGCCCGTGGGTGCCATGGCGTCCGCAGGAGCCTCTCAGTGCACCTGCGTACTGGCTGGAGGACGAGCATCTGCCGAAATGCCACCAAAATTCGGCGACATTTCGATCCTGACACCTCTGGATGACACTGCTTGCTGCCAACAAGCAGCGTCATCCAGCGGCGTCGCCGCCGAAATGCCGCTGAATTTTGGCGGCATTTCGGCAGATGCTCGTCCTCCACCTTGGTCCTTCATCTGGCACCTGCCAGACAAAAATGGTTGGGGACCACTGCTCTAGGTTCTTACACTTTTTCATTAGTTGCTATTGTTTTCCTATTTCATTGAATTTAGTCCTGTTCAGCCCTCTGCCAGCTGAGTGAATGGAACACCAGGCCGACAGCGGGTTGAGTGGCTCAGCAGGGGTCTCAGCCATCGGCCTGCTCAGCCCGCTGCCAGTCTGGGGTTCCTGGGGGTCCCCAGGCAAGCAGCGGGTGCTGAGTGGGGCTGGCAGCTGGGACCCCAGGTGGCAATGGGGCAGCAGCTGGAACCCCAGAGCAGTGGCGGGCTGAGACAATCAGCCCACCGTTGCATGCCATCAAAAATCAGCTTGCGTGCCACCTTTGGCACATGTACCGTAGATTGTCGACCTCTGCTCTGTACACTAGTAAGGAGATAAGCATATTACAGTTGTTGGAGGGCTCTATTTAGCAGTAACAGGGCTATAGGAAAGTCAGTCAACATTTTTTGTTTCTCTGATGAAAACTGGCCCACTCCCTTCCCGATACCAAACTTGTGACAAATAATTGTCAACAACTTAATTTTCTGTTTTTGGCTAAGATATTGATTTTAAAAAATTGAAATTGAATTAGGATTGTTAGCAAGCATTTTTGGCAAAGAAATTTGCTCAAAGACAATCAAAATGGCAACACAGTACTGCTTTCATGCTTGGTTCAGCCCCTCTCCCCCCGCCTGCTGGTCCAACAGCTGCAGTAGAGGAGCAAATAGGTGGAAATCTCCTCCTCTACTGCAGCTGTCGGACCACCTTTTGGGTTACAGAGTGGCAACAGCAGCAGCAAACCCTCAGGTCCAATCATATGCAAATGGGCACCACTGCCAGCCCAACGGGCCATGGTGAAGTTAGCACAGCATCTGATCTCAGGGACGGGGCACCCATGGAGCCACAGAAGCTCATCCTGCCCTGTGCAGCTCCCCCCAGATGAGATGGATCACTGCCAGCCCAGGGGACAGACACGCTCCCCAGCTAGGGTGACCAGATCCAGATGTCCTGATTTTGTAGGTCCAGTCTTGATATTTGGGGCTTTGTCTTATATAGGTACCAATTACACTCACCTAGGGTGACCAGACAGCAAGTGTGAAAAATCAGGACGGGAGGTGGGGGCGAATAGGAGCCTATATAAGAAAAAGACCCCAAAATTATAAAAGTGGGACATCTGCTCACCCTACCCCAACCCCCTGTCTTGATTTTTCACACATGCTATCTGGCTATCCACAGCCCAGCCGTGTGTGACCATTCCAATCCTGGCTGCCTGCGAGGAAGTGAGTTACTTTCACTGTCATTCCTCAGCAGGTAGGCAGCCAGCCTCCCTCCACCCCAGCACCTCACCCAACCCAGCCCTTACAGCCCTCAAGCCAGGGGAAAGAGTCACCCTCACAGGTGAGTTCCTTCCCCCACCCCTTCCCAGAGACTTCCCAGAAGCCAGTCCCCTCCCTCAGACTGTGCTGCATGCAGCTCTCTCTAGGACCCAGCAGACCTGCTCTTACATTCTCCACTGCTTCCCATCTGTCTGGGCTCCCGGCAGAGTGATGCCCCCAGAACTAGTGGTGCCCCAGGCAGCTGCCTGTTCTGCCTATGGCTAAGGACAGCCCTGCTAGCCAGAAGCTGGAGCAGGCTGGGAGCTGCGGACTCTCCACCTGCCCAGGGTGGAGGGGCTGAGAGATGCTCCTGGTCCATGTCCCTGCCCCATGGGCCCCCCATCCAGAGCAGGTGGAGGGTTCGCAGCTCTTCACAGCTGCCTGCACAGTTCTTACCCTGATCCAGCTCCAGCCGGGGGACAGGGCCTCAGAGCCACAGCCAGGCTTGGCAGCTGTGAGGAGCCCAAACCCTGCCCTGGGCAGGGACCCAGGGGGTGGGGACATGGGCCAGGGGCTTCTCTTGCCCTCCCCCCCACCTGCCCCAGGCAGGTGGAGGGTCTGTGGTGCCCCACTCTAGCCATGGTCCCCAGCTGGACTCCACCTGCCTGCCTGGTGGGGGGAATGGGGTTTGGGGGGAAGAGGAAGGGTGGGGGGGGGGCATGGTGACAAGTGGATCGGCCAGGCCCGTCCACTTTCAAAAAGTGGGTGAATCATGGTCCCCTATGCTGCAGGCCCTGCGCCTGGGCCAGCCATGCAGAAAGGACTGTTCCCCATCCCAGAATTAAGAGGATAAGAAGTGATGGGATTTCATTTCAGAGATTGTATTTTCTCTTCTATTTGTTAATATAAGTAACCACAAGTTATCTTGCTGAGTCTGCACTCTCTAGCGAGACCTCAAGTAACCATATTTTACATTTTAACTTCTTTATCCATCCAAGCATATTGGCCTAAAAGAGATTGAAAATGGTAGGTATAAGCAATTGTTTGTGCTGTTCTAAACTTGTCCCTTTTCAACCAAAGCCATTTGAACAGTAGAAACCACACTCTTAAAAGTGCCTTGAAGACAAATGCATCCTTAGAAGTGGGATAAATGTGTTAGGTAATAAAGCACTGAGAACAGATGATCATAAGTAAATGTAATAAGAAATTTTGGTAGCTTGCATTGTTTCTTGGTATAACTCACAAGCCTCAACTCCTATGTGGTAATTGCTTTCAGGACTGTATTGGGTGTGTAGTACACACCTAGAACATTGGTTGTGTCTACACTTGAGTGGTGACCTGTTGATTGTATATTAATATGGTTCTGGGTGAATTAATAAATTGTTGGTTGGTTAAACATAAGCAAGTGTCCTGATTTGAGAAACACGGTTCACATTAAAAGCTGACCTGAAAAGAACTCAGCATTAAAATGAATAAGCTAACACTCCCTGGACTCAATAAAAAGGAGTTATCCTATTCGATTCCATTCTGTAGTGGCCCTAAAACTTATCCAAACATAACCTAGTTTGTTAGATTTCAGCTTTAAAATCTAGCTGGCACCTCAGCAAATTCATAAAAATGGGCTTTCACGCTTACACCAAGCCAGCTGCTGCTCTACATACCCTGCTGTGAGGGCTCTCCAGGGATAAGGCTGCCTGGAAAGATTCTCTAAACTGGGATGAAGGCTGCCAAAAGGGCCTTCAAAGGCTTGAAGTCTGCCCTGGTGAAGGCACTGATACTTCATCGTGTACACGGACAATAACCCTCCGCACACATTGTTAGAGAGGTTATTCCTTCACTCTCCCACTTCTCTGGTCCTTCTTGCATGAACAGAGAGCAACAATATCCGAAGTCCGAAGATACAAGCAATTCAATGTTTATTGGGGTAAACTTCCAGCAAGCTTAAATCCAAGTTCCTTTTTCCTTATTTTTGAATCCCAACTTACTTCCTGTTTGCCTCTAATTAATATAGTAATATTCTTAGCTATACCTTAAGCAATCATTCTACTGAAATTTACCTAACCAATCCTAACATACTGTAACATGATTAGCTAACCAATTATATCCCACCACCTGAATTAGTTTACACCCAGCAAAATTAATTATACAGCAAACAGAAACAATCACAGAACAGAGTCCATGCAAATAAACAATAGCAAAGTGGGAACTATAATGACAAAACAATACAGAAGTGAGGATTTCACAATGACATCTATGAAGACATAAAGGTTTCCCAGCTGTGTCTATTGATAAGTGAGTTCTTATCAGACAGAAAACTATCAAACTAAATTTCCTTTTACATCTTCTAGCCTCTTCCCTTTATCTGGTGGTGACAGATCAGATTAGCTTTCTGACAGCCCCAGATTGCCCTATTTCAATATGACTACCGTACACTTCCCAGCTTATGGCTGCTTCCACTGCTTAGCCACAGGCCTTAGCTTAAAAACCGGGCCTCAGACTGACCCAGTGAGAGCAGGCCCTTGCACAGAATCTTTCTTTTGTACCTCTATAACTAGCTAAATGATAAACATACATCTAAATTCTTAAAGAATAGCCCTTTACAGACAGGTCTGAATATCTATATCCTAACACATTTCTGTTCTGCAAAATTGGGAGCACTAGAACAATGCTGAGCATCCAGCATGGGCAGTGTCCACACCCCTTTCTGCCCAAGGTCCCGCCCCACTCTGACCCTTCTGTCCCCCTGCTCTCGCCGGGTAGCCTGCCGGTGCAGCCCCAAACCCCAGCCAGCCCAGAGCAGCCCCGATCCCAGGCCGCCCAGTTCTAAGCCCCGCTGCAGCTTGGACCTGTGGCTGTGGCAGGGAGCACATGTGGAGGTTTGGGGAGACTTAACCTTCCTCAGCCTCCATTACCTGCAACCCATGGCATCCAGATTGGCCAGCTATAGCTCCTCTGTGAAATTCTGGTGTTCCAATGCCCATCCAGGCTGCTGACACTACCAGAACCAGAAGTGTCCGATGACCACAAAAACGTAGAGAAGTTACCATTCATGGCCATCTCTGCTGAAGTAGGCCAGGTTCCTAGGCATCTGGGGTCATCCCGGAGACTCATGAGGAAACCCTGGAAGATTCTGAAGATGGTGTGGGCCTTTAGATCTACATCAAGTTTGGAGCCTTGTTATCCAGAAAGTAAGGGACATCATTCAGCCAAGTGCCATGGTCTTTGCCCCTGAGTGGAGCAGCCTGCCCCTGGAAGCAGTGGGTCTAGCTACAAGAGGAGAAGAGCAGGCTGGTAGGCAAGACCTGGAGTGAGTAAGGAAATCACCCAGATGGTGCTGTCCCAGACAGCAGCTGAGATGGTTCTCCAGGCCTCCTATGATACTTATAACTGGTGTACTTTCAGCTGACTGAAAGGCTGCGCTTAAAGAGATATTATCAATGGCTTGCTGTCAAATTGGGATGGGATATCTAATGGGGTCCCAGAGGGGTCAGTCCTGGGTCTGATGCCTATTCAATACTTTCATTAACAACTTGGCTAATGGAGTGGAGAGAAAGCTTATAAAATTTTTGATGATACCAACCTGGGAGAGGTCGCATGAGCCCTTTGGAGAACAGGTTTAGAATTCAAAATGACCTTGACAAATTGGAGAATTGATCTGAATGCAACAAGATGAATTTTAATAAAGACAAGCGCACAGTACTTCAGTTAGGAAGGAAAAATCAAATGCATAACTACAAAATGGGGAATAAGTGGCTAGGTGGCAGTACTGCTGAAGAAGATCTGGGGTTAACAGTGGATCACAAGCTGAATGTGGGTCAACAATGTGACACGGCTGTGAAAAAGGCTAATATAATTCTGGGGTACATTAAGAGGAGTGTTGTATGTAAGACATGGGAGGTAACTGTCTCGCTCTACTCGGCACTGGTGAGACCCCAGCTGGAGTTCTGTGTCCAACCACGAGTTTGGAAAGATGTGAACAAATTGGAAAAAGTCCAGAGGAGAACAACAAAAATGATCAAAGGTTTAGAAAAGGTGGAAAAGGATGAGGAAAAGTTAAAAAAAACCCTGGGCATGTTTAGTCTGGAAAAAAGAAAACAGAAGGGGGAGCTGATAAAAGTCTTCCAGCTAAGGGCTGTTATAAAAAGGATGGGGATCAATTGTTCTCCATGTCAACTGACGGTAGGACAAGAAGTGATGGGCTTAATCTGCAGCAAGGGGGGTTAGGTTTGATAGTAGGAAAAACTTTCTAACTATCATGGTAGTGAAGCTCTGGAATAGGCTTCCAAGGGAGGATGTGGAACCCCCATCATGGGAAGTTTTTAAAAACAAGTTGGACAAACCCTTATCAGGGTTGGTCTAGGTTTACTTGGTCCTGCCACAGGGCAGGGGGCTGGACTTAATGACTTCTCCAGGTCCCTTCCAGCCTGATGTTTCTATGATGCTTCAGGCCACCTTAGACCCAAAAAGATTGAGTTGAATGTTGGCAGAAGATTTTACAAGGTGGTGATGGCTCAAGCTGTCCCGGAGTAATGCGGCAATTGCCCAGCTGGCAGCAGCAGAAGAAACCTGGGGCCAGAAGCAGGGCAACTCTCTAGCTGGCAAAGACCAGTGCACCCTTGGAGTTGGTAGTATTGGTTTCCTGGAAGGTGGAGTCCAGCCATAGTGGTGCATACTGTGTTCTGACCATGGTGGATCATTGACATTTCATGGTTCACATCCTCTCAAGTTCAGGTCACGCAGTCATGGCTACATTGTGCCTGGGGCCAGAACCATCCCTTGGGTAGGGTGAATTAGGGAGACCACTCCAGGCCCTGCACTTTGAGGGGGCCCACAGGCCGGTGCTATTGGCCAGCGTGGTTGGACCCAGAAGACGAATCCGTCACTGCCACAGAGCTTGCCATCTTGTTGGCAGTTAGTGGAGACAGCCCCAGCTTGGCCACCCACCTTTCAGTGCAACGAGTCTGCCACCCTGGCCAGAGCCCTGAGCTGCCAACAATAGCCCCATGGTAGGTGCTGGCAACTGCCAGCTGCCGCCGGTGGCCCAGCACCAGGCTGGATCCATCCCACTGGTCCATTTGCTGGTGGAGAGCGGGGCCCCCAAGCTGGTAGGGGCTGATTTGTCCCAGGCCCTGCACCCCCCTAGGGACAGTCCTGCCTGGGTCATCTATGACGGGCTCTCTCAGTGAGTGCTCAAAGCTTCCAAGCACAGAAACTCATACAACTGCACACACACCAGTTTTATGTTTACGGATTCTCACCGTCTCAGTTAGATCAACACTAAATTCCTCCCATAAAGTTAGATTGTCCATGTTCATGGTATTGGCACAGAGGTGGGCAAACTATGGCCCGTGGGCTACATCCAGCCCATGGGACTGTCCTGTCCGGCCTCTGAGCTCCTTGCCAGGGAGGCTCGCTCCTGGCCTCTCCCTCACTGTTCCCCCTCTCCCACAGGTGCAGTGTTCTGAGTGGCGGGCAGTGAGCTCCTGGGGCAGTGCAGCTTCAGAGCCTGGCCTGACCCGGTGCTTTATGCTGCGCAGCGCGTAACTGGCTCCAGCTGGGCAGTGCGGCTGTAAGGGGGCAGGGAGGTGGATAGGGGTCGGGGCACTCAGAGGGCAGGGATGGGGCAGGAGTCTCAGGGGGGCAGTCAGGAAGGAGAGGGGGGATTGGATGGGATGGTGGGGTCTGTCAGGGGCAGGGGACCCGGGGGCAGCCAGGGGACAGGGAGAAGGGGTGGTTGTATGGGGCAGGGGTCCTGGGAGGGCCGTCAGGAAAGAGAGGAGGGGTTGGATGGGGCAGCAGAAGGCAGTCAGGGACGGGGGTTCCAGTTTGCCTAAATTTGCATTTGGACCTATTGAGCTTGAAGCCTGCTTTGCTGACGCAGTTTAGTACAGACTGCAGGTTATTGTCATCCTCCTCAGTAGTTCCAAACATGATAATATCATCCAGATAGCACTGAACTCCATGTTGATTCTTCAGAATCAATGACATCATTTTTTGGAAGGCGCTTGGGGCAGATGAAAGACCGTATGGAACATGTTTAAAACAGCATAGTCCCCCGTGTGTAATAAATGCTGTGAGGTCTCTGCTATCTTCATGCAACATAACCTGGTGGTATGTGCTCCGCAAATCAAGAGAAGAAAACATCTTTGCTCCACGGAGTTCTCCAAATACTTCTTCTATGTGAGGAAGAGGATGGCTGTCAATCACAATAGCTTTATTTGGCTCCCTTAAGTCCACACAAAGGCAAATGCCTCCACCCTTCTTCTGCATAACCACTATAGCTGAAACCCATTCCAAGGAGTTAATCTCATCAATAATGTCCCTTTGCACAAGTTTTCTAAGGGTATGGCTACACTGGAGAGTTGCAGCACTGGTGGTGGGTTTACAGCGCTGCAACTTAGTAACTGTCCACACCTGCAAGGCACATCCAGCGCTGCAACTCCCTGGCTGCAGCGCTGCCTGTACACCTGGTCTGCTTGGGGTATAATGATTGCAGCGCTGGTGATGCAGCGCTGCTCGTCAAGTGCGGCCACCAAAAGCGCTGTAATTGGCCTCCAGGGTATTAGGAGGTATCCCAGAATGCCTGTTCACAACAAACTGGAAGAGTGGCTGAACTCCGGGCACCCCGGAGCTGCTTATCTAAAAAACAAACACAGCTTCTGTTTGCGCGAGCGAGTGAGTGAGTGGAGGCAGGCAGGGGAATTGCTTTGGAATGTTCACAGCTGTTTGCTTGAGGAGAGAAGCCACACGGTGGAGGGGGAGGGGAGAGTCCGTGTTGAGCAGCTGCTTATGTGGTCTGAAGGCTATTTAGGAGTGCATAATTTGCATTTAGTGAATAAGAGAGGGGTAGGGGAAGGGGTTGAAACTTTTAAAATAATTGAAGGTAGGTGCTGTGTATCTTCCAGTCCTTAGAATTTGCAAGGCAGGGAGCTGACAACAGTGTCAGCTCCAAAAATCCACTCTCTCTGTCTCCCCCACGCTCCCTGTCACACTCCACTCCACCTCCCTCTTTTGAAAAGCATGTTGCAGCCACTTGAATGCTGGGATAGCTGCCCACAATGCACCACTCCCAACAGCGCTGCAAATGCTGCAAATGTGGCCACACTGCAGCGCTGGTAGCTGTCAGTGTGGCCACACTGCAGCGCTGTCCCTACACAGCTGTACGAAGACAGCTGTAACTCCCAGCGCTGTACAGCTGTAAGTGTAGCCATACAGATCCTCTGAAACAGCTTCCCTGAATGAAAACAGTAAGTGCCGTAATTTCTGTCGTACAAGCATCACATTAAGGCAACATGCCCACAGGCACAGGGGCAGGAGAGGTGTGGTCAGTGATTAAGGAAACTGTCCCAGTTGTTAGCTGGCAGAGTTTTGCAGCTGAACAAGAGACAGAACCCTTCCTAGGGAGCACAGAGAAATGTGTCTTAGGAAGGGGCCCAGGGGAGGAAACTGGGGAATAGTAGGGGTACTGTAAGGATAAGGCCTTTGTCTGCAGCCGTATTGTAAGGCCTAAAGCCAGATTAAAAGAGCAGCCAAGCAGCAGCCAGGTTAAAAGAGCCAGATTAAAAAAGCAGCCAAGCAGCAGCTATTAGCTGAGAAGCAGGATGTCACATCCTCACTTTCCATCTAAATTACATTAAAACATGTAATATCAGGATGTTAAGAAGGAGACCCCGTCCTAATAGCACCCACTGTCACCAGATAAAGAAACAGATCTTACGATGGTTAAAGAAAACTTAGTTTGACAGCATCCTTTCTGGCAAGAAATCACTTATCAGTAGTTGTGATTGTGAAATCCTCATTCCTCTATTGTCTTGTCATTATGGTCCCCACTTCCCTATTGGTTATCTGTATGGTCTCTGTCTGGTTCTGTAATTGTTTCTGTCTGCTGTATAATTAATTTTGCTAGGTGTAAGTTAATTAGGGTAGTGGGATATAATTGGTTAGAGAATTATGGTACAATATTAGGATTGGTTAGATAGATTTCAGTAAAATGGTGGTTAAGGTATAGCTAAGGAAGACTCAAGTTTCACTATATACACTGGGGTCCAAGAAGGAGACCTGTGGGAAGAGAAGAAGAAGAAAGGACCTGGAAGAAGATCTCACTCCAAAGACTCAGCCTAAGATCAGAGCACTTAAGAATCCTCTGCACGACTGTGATGTGCATGAACCAGAACCCAGACGAGACCAACCTTGCTTGGCCAACAGGGAAAGTTTGTCTGCCTGATCAGGATTGGTATGGGATATAGTTAAGGATAATTTGGCTCAGAATAAGGCATCTCAGTGTGCCAGGGCGGCTTCAGCGTTACAGAATGCAACAGCTCTACAGGCAAAAGCAGGAGAGAGTGAACAACTGAAATTGAAAGTATAAAACGTGAAAGGGGAAGTATCTACATTACAAATGAAGCTGGGGGATGTTCCTACTCCTGTTAGAATACTGTTACATTATCTCTGAAAACTTGTGGCAATCATGAGAGGTCCCGGACGATTGGAAAAAGGCAAATATAGTGCCCATCCTTAAAAAAGGGAAGAAGAATAACCCAGGGAATTACAGCCTCACCTCAGTTCCTGGAAAAATCATGGAGCAGGTCCTCAAGGAAACCATTTTGAAGCACTTGGGGGCGAGGAAGGTGGTCAGGAACAGTCAGCATGGATTCACCAAAGGCAAGTCATGCCTGACCAACCTGATTGCCTTCTGTGATGAGATAACTGGCTCTGTGGATATGGAGAAAGCAGTGGACATGATCTATCTTGACTTTAGCAAAGCTTTTGATATGGTCTCCCACAGTATTCCTGCAAGAAAGTTAAAGAAGTATGAGCTGGATGAATGGACTATAAGGTGTGTAGTAAGTAGAGGCCCTGAGAGATAAACCTTGGTATCAGAGGCCTGGTATGAGGCCTGAGGCCTGAACTAAAATAATGGTCAAGACTTTGCTAACATAAAGCAAAGTTAAGCTGTGAGCCAGAGGCAGGCTGTGCTCACAGAAGCTGGCAATGAAAGGGCTGATGCTGCAAGAAGATATGTACCTAAAAGGTACGGAACACTAGAGATCAGAATATTTACATACTTGCACATTCCACACAGATAACAAGGAACAGGCTGACCCATCCCAATAACAGGGCCAAAAGGGTAATATGATGGATAGAGTTGTTTTGTTTGAACCAACATGTACAAGGTGAGAGGCGGCACCTTACTACGTAGAGGGGTTGTACCTTGCTGCATAGAGGGGTTGCACCTCAGTATCTCAGGAGTGATGTGTAACTTGTTTGTACCTGTGTATAAGAATGCATCCTTGGGGCAGTGTCTTTGTCCAGCCGAGGGGGCAGTGGAAAGTCCCGCCACTGACTGAGCTGAGTCCATTGCCAGGGGGCACTTTTTCGTAGTATGCCCTGAATAGACTAAGAAATGTACAGGGAACTACCATTGTGCACAATACGGCAATAAACCTGGCCGACGTGCCTTCGTACCTTACTAGAGTTTGTGGTCACTGGGGGTTCTCTTCGGGTCTGCCGTGTCAGCTATCTGCGCAGAGCTGGGGCAGCACACAGAGGGAACACACGCATGCAGCCGAGTGATATTAACATTGAACAGAGCAGAGCACCACACCAGTAGCATTTGACAACACAGGTGACCCCGACCGCTGATCTGGTAAATAAGTGAGCTGTCCGCTGTAAGAATCGCAATCTAACATGGCAGAAAACCTTAAGCTAGGGAACCCCCAATCCCCTCCCTTATAATCCCCACAGAGTTTAATAACTCTTGGACCCGCTAATTTGCCAATAAGGGGGGTCCATATAAATTTAAAAAAGAGACTGGGGAAACATGAACTGACAGAGCAATATTTGATGATAGTAATAAAAGTAAAAAAGCAAGACGTTTGCAATTTATGTCCGTGGCAGTCAGATGGCTCAGACAGCATGCTGACTTGCTGGCCAAACAAGTAACAGAAAAAACAGGAGAAGTAGAAGAGGCAACCCGGGCAGTTGAGCACTGGAAAGCCCAAGCTCTTTTAGCAGGGCAATAGGCGGTCCAGACTCATGATATGCTTGAGCAAGTAAAACAGGAAAATAAAAAATGGGAGACAGCTGTAGAAACCCTGCAGAAGCATAAAGTGTCGTCCCCTGGTGTTCAACGCACTTCAGGTGCTGTTACGGTGCCTGAAGACTGGGGACAGAAGTGGGAAAAGGTGGTCCTAGTAAAATTAAAAGATGAAACTGGGTGAACTGCATTGCAACTACCACCTTATGCTAAAAGCTGGGTTCCAGTTAAACTTAAACCGGAACCTAGACTGGTGCCTGTCAGAACAGGACTAGTAAGTGCACAGAAGGAAAGAGTAGCAAACAATACTCTCATTGAATTGGTAAATCAAATAAAGAAAAAAATGGAACAGTTCACAGAGCACATTAGGAGACAGGAGCTGCAACTCGATCGCAGGGGAGTGAATAAAAAAGAATTTCAAAGTAAAAAACTGAAATCAAGCGAGTTAACACCTAGAATTCATGCATTAACACATGGAGCTGCCCAGAAACAGTTAACTGCAGCAAAAAAGGGCGCTCCCACTATCCATTTGGCACGCACACAAAAGCAACAGACACTGGGAGAACAAATTCAGGTTTTACAAGAGCAGGTAACTACCCCCAATCTCCTCTCAGAGCTAAGATAAAAACCAGAGGCGCAATTAACAACTGTGCAGGTTCCCAATTGTTTTGACCCATGGAACCATGCTCCATGCTCATATCTGAAACTATAACCTTCTTTCTCAAATATTTTTACATACCAGTTAAGTTGTGTCCTTCATATGTTTTCTCAGGCCACGTCTACGCTACGGGATAATATAGAATTAGCTAAAATCAGTTTTATAAAACTGATATTACAAAGTTGATTGTGCGCGTCCACACTAGGCACATTAATTCGATGGTGTGCATCCATGGTCCAAGGCTAGCGTCGATTTCTGGAGCGGTGCACTGTGGGTAGCTGTTCCGTAGCTATCCCATAGTTCACTCAGTCTGCCCCACCCCTTGGAATTCCGGGTTGAGAGCCCAGTGCCTGATGGGGCAAAAATCATTGTCGCGGGTGGTTCTGGGTACAGCCTCACCCCTCCCATTGTGAAAGCAGCAGACAACCATTTCGCGCCTTTTTTCCTGGGTGAACTGAGCAAACGCCATAGCACAGCAATCATGGACCCTGCTGAGATCAGTAACACAATCGTGGATGTTGTAAACACCTCGCGCATTCTCGTGCTGTCTATGGTGAACCATGAACTGCCAAGCCAGGAGAGGAGGAGGCAGCTACGGCAGCGCAGCGACGAGGGCGATGACGACATGGACACTGAATTCTCCCTAACCGCGGGCCCCTGCATTTTGGAGCTACTGCCGGTAATGGGGCAGGTTCTACCCATTGAACGCCGATTTTGGGTGTGGGAAACAAGCACAGACTGGTGGGACCGCATAGTTTTGCAGGTGTGGGACGATTCGCAGTGGCTGCAAAACTTTCGCATGCGTAAGAGCACTTTCTTTGAACTTTGTGACTTGCTTTCCCCTGCTCTGAAATGCCGGAATACTAAGATGAGAGCAGCTCTCACAGTGGAGAAGCGAGTGGCAATAGCCCTCTGGAAGCTTGCAACTCCAGACAGCTACTGGTCAGTCGGGAATCAATTTGGAGTGGGAAAATCTACTGTGGGGGCTGCTGTGATGCAAGTAGCCAAAGCAATCGTTAAGCTGCTGCTACGAAAGTTTGTGACTCTGGGAAACGTGCAGGTCATAGTGGATGGCTTTGCTGCAATGGGATTCCCTAACTGTGGTGGGGCGATAGATGGAACCCATATCCCTATCTTGGCCCCAGAGCGCCAGGGCACCCAGTACATAAACCGCAAGGGGTACTTTTCAATGGTGCTGCAAGCACTGGTGGATCACCAGGGACGTTTCACCAACATCCACGTGGGATGGCCAGGAACGGTTCACGACGCTCGCTTCTTCAGAAGCACAACTCTGTTTAAATGGCTGCAGCAAGGGAATTACTTCCCAGACCAGAAAATAACAGTTGGCGATGTTGAGATGCCTGTCGTTATCCTGGGTGACCCAGCCTACCCCTTGATGCCATGGCTCATGAAGCCATACACAGGCAGCCTGGACAGTGGTCAGGAGCTGTTTAACTACAGGCTGAGCAAGTGCAGGATGGTGGTAGAATGTGCATTTGGCCATTTAAAAGGGCGCTGGCAAACATTACTTACTCGCTCAGACCTCAGCCAAACCAATGTCCCGTTTGTTATTGCTGCTTGCTGTGTGCTCCACAATCTCTGTGAGAGCAAGGGGGAGACCTTTATGGCGGGGTGGGAGGCTGAGGCAAATCACCTGGCCGCTGACTACGAGCAGCCAGACACCAGGGCGATTAGAAGAGCACACCAGGAAGCGGTGCGCATCAGAGAAGCCTTGAAAAGGAGTTTCAGTACGGGCCAGGGTACGGTGTGACTGCTGTGTTTGTTTCCCCTTGATGAATCCTCCCCCCTCGATTGACTCATTCCCTGTAAGCAACCCACCCTTCCCTTTTACTTACAGCTTGCTGAAGGAAATAAAGTCAGTATCGTTTAAAAATCATTCATTCTTTATTAAAAGTCATTTAGTATTGTTTAAAAATCATGTATTCTTTCTTAAAAGTCATTCCCTGTAAGCAACCCACCCTCCCCCTTTGAATGTATTCTTTATTAAAAAGTAATTATAAAAAGAGGCAGAGAATTATCTAGGTATCCCTGAATGCTGTGGTTGGGGAGGAGGATTGGAGGGAAGGAAAAGGCCATTAAGCACATTTCAACGTAATGACAGCCTTTTGGTTGGACTGTCCATGGGTGTGGAGTGGGCGGATGCAGAAAGCCTTCCCCCACGCATTCTAACACGTCTGGGTGCGGAAGATATGGAACATTGTGAGTACTGACGGTGGTTAAGCATGGGCTGCAGTGGCACTCTGTAACCCCGCTGCTCTTCCTGAAGATCCACCATGCGTCTGAGGATATCAGTTTGATCACGCAGCAGCTCCAGCATTGCATCATGCCACCGCTGATCTTCCTGCCTATTGGACAACAGGAACACAGGTTACAGCAGAGCTTGCAGGCACAGTCAGGACTCCTCCATCCAGTCCTTCTGGGGGTTCAGGGTGCTTGGATCCCAGCTAGGATACCCTGAATTCTGCCCCACAGCCCCAAACCCAAACTGTCCTGCCTTTCCTCCCCCCCCGGCCGGGGTCCTTTGTTCCCTTTCTTCTCCACCCAGGAGCTCCCCCCTCCCCCTTGCCGGGCTCGGGTTACAGGCTGATCACCTGTCCCTCACCTAAAGAGATCCCCCTGCTTTTCCATTCCCCACACAGACAGTCCCTACTCCATCACACACGCCACCACTGATCTTCCTGCCTACACCTCTGATCTTCCTCCCGCCACCTCTCAGCTCGAGTGTCTCTCCTATCCTCCCGTTCACTGGCATCTTTCCTGTATTTTGCTAGCACATCCTTCCACTCATTCTGATGAGCTCTGTCATTGCGAGTTACTTCCATGATTTCTGAGAACATTTCATCTCGAGTTCTCTTCCTCCTCCCCCTTATCTGAGCTAGCCTTCGGGATGGGGTAGGGAGGCCGGACAACTGTGCAGCTGCATGGGAGAGGGAAAAAAGGGAGAGAAGTATGTAAAAAGATACATTTTACAGAACAATGCTTGTACTCTTTCACAGTGACTAACACTATCCACCTTACATAGCACATGTGATTTCACTACAAGGTCGCATTTTGCATCGTTTAGTACTGAGTGCCTGTGGCTCTGGTGTTGCAGATCTCACAGACTCAGGTTCAGGCATCATAATTCAGCTTCCATGAGGCCATGGTAAGGCTTTTTGTTTGACTTCTCCAGCGTTCATATACACAGTGACCTATGATGCCTTGTTCCTGTTAAGAGGAACCAGCAGACCCCCAACCCCCCCTCTTTCCCCTCCTCCCCCACCGCATGGCTGCTATCATGTAAGATCACTGGTAATCATCTCCCTCCTTCATTCCCCCCCCCACCACCACCGCGTGGCTGGTAGCTGGGAAGATTCCTGCTCGCCAAACGCAGAAAAGCTCAGCGCTATCCTTCCTCCCCTCCCCCCACTTTGCTACGTGCAAGGAGGGATTAAGCGGCAGCCCAGTAGGAAAATCACCATGTATGCCCCCCTAATTAAATTAAATTCCTGAATTTCAACCAGGTTACAATGAATGATATAACTCTGCTGAGAATAACAGCGCAAGATGCAGAACGTATGTTTCTTGAATGCCAGCAATCACCAGGAGCTTACGCAGCTGTGCTTTGTGAAGCAATGATTCCGAATTACTTGCTACATGCATGGCGTGGGAAAGTGTCCTACAATGGGGGACCAGATGAGGCCGCCTTGCCCAGAAATCTTCTGCAAAGGCTTTTTGAGTACCTCCAAGATCGATTCATGGAGATTTCTTTGGAGGATTTTCGCTCCATCCCCAGACATGTTAATGAACTTTTCCTGTAACTTTACTGGCTGCGAATGCATCACAAGCCCTGCTGGCAAATCAATCATTAAAAAACGCTTGTTTTAAACCATGTTTGATATTTACAAAGGTACACTCACCAGAGGTCGCTTCCATGGCTTCACTGTCTGGGCTAGTGGCTTGGGTGGGCTGGGAGGGTAATTCTGGGGTCACCAAAAGCTCCTGGCTGTTGGGGCTAAGGGAGTGCTGTGTGCTCTCAGCAAGCTCTTCCTCCTCCTCCTCATCTTCCCCCTCCGCAGAATCCTCAGCCATGGTTAATATTACAACCCTGACCTCTGAATCCATGGCCAGGGGTGGGGTACTGGTTGCGCAGCCCCCTAAAATTGCATGCAGCTCAGCATAGAAGCGGCATGTTTTCGGCCCTGATCCAGACCTTCCGTTTGCTTGTCTGGTTTTCTGGTATGACTGTCTGAGCTCCTTAGCTTTTACTCTGCACTGCACTGAGTCCCTGCTGTGGCCTTTTCCCGTCATAGACTTTGAAATTCTTTCAAATATTTTTTCATTTCGTCTTGTTGAACGGAGTTCTGTTAGCACTGAATCCTCTCCCCATATAACGATCAGATCGAGTACCTCTTGTGCGGTCCATGCTGGTGCTCTTTTTCGATTCTCAGGAGACTGCATTGTTACCTGTGCTGATGAGCTCTGCATGGTCACCTGTGCTGATCAGAGCTCCACGCTAGCCAAACAGGAAATTGAATTCAAAAGTTCGCGGGGCTTTTCCTGTTCACCTGGCCAGTGCCTCTGAGTTCTGATTGCTGTCCAGAGCGGTCAGTGGTGCACTGTGGGATACCTCCCGGAGGCCAATAACGTCGATTTCCGTCCACACTAACATTATTCCGAATTAGTAATATCGATTTTAGGGTTACTCCTCTCATTTTGAAGGAGTACAGAAATCGATTTAAAGAGCCCTTTAAATCGATTTACAGAGCAATGTAGTGTGGACGGGTGCAGCGTTAAATCGATTTAACGCTGTTTAAATCGATTTAACGGCGTAGTGTAGACCAGGCCTTAGCGTCATCTGCGAACTTGCTTAGGGTGCAATCCATGCCATCATCCAGATCATTAACAAAGATATTGAATAAAACCGGCCCCAGGACCGACTCCTGGGGCACTCCGCTTGATACCCACTGCCAACTAGACATGAAGCCATTGATCGCTACCCGTTGAGCCCAACAGTCTAGCCAGCATTCTATCCACCTTGTTGTCAGATGCTACCGATGTGGTGCTCTGCTCTGTTCAATGTTAATATCACTCGGCTGCGTGCGTGTGTTCCCTCTGTGTGCTGTCCCAGCTCTTCGAAGATAGCTGACACAGCAGACCCAAAAAGAACCCCCAATGACCACAGAGTCTAGTAAGGTACGAAGGCGCATTGGCCAGGTTTATTGCCGTATTGTGCACAATGGTAGTTCCCTGTAGATTTCTTAGTCTATTTCAGGGCATACTACGAAAAAGTGCCCCCTGGCAATGGACTCAGCTCAGTCAGTGGCGGGACTTTCTACTGCCTCCTCGGCTGGACAAAGACACTGCCCCAGGGATGCATTCTTATACACAGGTACAAACAAGTTACACATCACTTCTGAGGTATTGAGGTGCAACCCCTCTACGCAGCAAGGTACAACTCCTCTACATAGTAAGGTGCCGCCTCTCACCTTGTACATGTTGGTTCAAACAAAACAACTCTATCCATCATATTACCCTTTTGGCCCTGTTATTGGGATGAGTCAGCCTGTTCCTTGTTATCTGTGTGGAATGTGCAAGTATGTAAATATTCTGATCTCTAGTGTTCCGTACCTTTTAGGTACATATCTTCTTGCAGCATCAGCCCTTTCATTGCCAGCTTCTGTGAGCACAGCCTGCCTCTGGCTCACAGCTTAACTTTGCTTTATGTTAGCAAAGTCTTGACCATTATTTTAGTTCAGGCCTCAGGCCTCATACCAGGCCTCTGATACCAAGGTTTATCTCTCAGGACCTCTACTTACAACATTCCCCCACTTTTTGTCTTTTTATGGGGAAGATGTTTACCCATCGTCCCGGAAAAGCCTAATGCATGGACTGGAGATAACTCAGTGGGCTAAACACTGTTATGTGGTTATCTTATTTTACCATCCATACACTTATGTCCCATCTGTTTTTTTAGTCTGCACATTCCCTCTTATGACTG
The DNA here is from genome assembly GCA_026122505.1 of Aldabrachelys gigantea. Classification (NCBI taxonomy): domain Eukaryota; kingdom Metazoa; phylum Chordata; order Testudines; family Testudinidae; genus Aldabrachelys; species Aldabrachelys gigantea. Next base: position 14,648,715 of record CM047489.1, on the reverse strand, counting down.
TTAGGCAGATTTTATTATCCAATTATTTTTTAGTTCCTTATGGTGGGCCTGGAAGTGTTAGAACCGGGACCTTGACTGAGGAATGTAGTATTCAGTCTTAGAGGCACTCCCAAATAATTAATATGAATTATATGGATATGGCATATATATTTGTAGTGTGTATGGGCATGTATGTGTAACCCTTCTGCCCCTCTGAGTTGGCAGCAACAAGGGCCGGGTTCAGTATCCAGGGGTTCAGTTTCAATAACACCATGCATAACCGGCTCGAGCCCCCACCCAGTGACCTGGGACACTTACATACCACACCCTCCTGGGCGCCTCTAGGAGGCAATACTTCCCCTCTCGCAAGCACAGAGTCTGAGTGTAGCAAAATCTTTTTTAATAAAGGAAGGAATCAATGCGGCATCCCATTGGAGAAACACCACAAACAGAGTTATAACACAAACCATAACCACCCCCAAGTACATTTGGCAATGTCCTTTTCCCCTTAGGGTCTTAAGTCCAATCACTCCAAAGTCCAACAACCCAAAAGTCTCTGGTCAATGCCACCCAGAATTCAAGAGTCTATCTGTAGAGGCCCCCCAGCCTGAGTGAAAGGGGCACCTTACGTGGTCCAGGGCCAACTACCCTGCCTCTCCGTGGGTTCTGCTTCCGCCTTCTCCACGAACTGCTCCACCTTACCAGCCGCTCCACTCTGCTCCTCCGGCTGTCCTCACAAACTGCTCCGCTCCACCAGCTGCCTCATGAGCTGCTCCATTTGTCCCTGCAAACTGCTCGGCTCCACTCGCTCTGTGGGTTGCGCCACACATCCCACAGCTACTCCGCTCTGCCAGCCACTCTGCTCCACCAGCTGTCCCATGGTCCGCTCCAACCATCCCCACAAACTGCTCCACTCCACCAGCTGCTCTGTTCCACAGTATAGTTTCAGGCTCTCCCACTAGTTAGCACAGCACTCAGTGCTCCCAGCTCAGTAATTTCAGCTCTTAGTGATCTCAGCACATAGTAGGGGAGCTCCAGTACTAGTGCACCATTAGCCTAAAGTGAGTTCAGCTCAGCAATCTGTATCTAGAGTTTTAAGGGAATAAAAAAATCAACTCTGACATTCCATAGTGGAGAAAGGAGAAGGTGGAACTGGTGCTTCTGGCTCTACAAGGAGCCTGCACCACCACCAAGCACAAATACCTGCCCACCAACCTCTCTCTATTCCCTGGGTTTTGGAACCCATGTCCCTTGTCTAGCAAGTGTCATTTAATTTATATTGAGACATTTCTGTTATAAAGCAGTCTTGTAGTTCCTCATTCACATAATCAGGTGGCAACACTTTATTTATCCTGCCCCAATAATGAAGAAATTGGGGATCCCAGAAATGTCAAAATAACCATTCCCAGGCTCCTTGCTGGGTGTGCCTATGCAAATATTTGAGACCTCACATTCTGGACATTCTTTCCACACTTCCCATAATTCACCACCAGATGTCAGGGTACAGCTCATCCTGACTGTGCTTACATCTGTATAGTATGTATGTGTACCTATGACACCACTTTATATCCAAGCCTAACCATGTTTTTCCAGTGTGCTAGTGTACACTGGTTCTTTTACTTTGATGACACAGATAGAAACACATTTTTATTAGGGCAATTCCAGTGACCACCTCTCTCATTATTAGTAGTAGGCTGAGTGTTTTGAAATACTGGGATAGGGATTGTGACAGTGCGTCCCACAGTGTATATGAGAAGTAAAACAGAAATTTGGAGTAGTGACACTACCACTGAGGCCTTTATATATAAATATAGTGTAATTAGTTACTACATGTACTGTCCATTCCTGTTATAGGTTATCTTTAATGCTGGTTGTTACCCTCTGGTTAAATTTACTGGGCAGGAAACAGAAGTGGGTAGCTTCTCTGTTCCATTGGCTGAACTGCTCTGTGATACACCAGTAGTTGGCGTAGATCCAGTTGTTTCTTACGGTTGCTGTCTTCCAGATAACCTACTGAATGGACAGTAACCAATTTATCAAATATTGCTGTGTCAGGATTTAATATTGGTACCCAGACACCGAACAAGATTGTTTTGAATAACGTGCCCCAGTTAGGATGCAGTGTCATTGATCCAGATTAGGACTGTACTAAAAGGGAATTTGTTTAACCAATTTGTAGTTACTATGTAACTTAATTTCTTTACCAATTTGTTTTTTCCTTGCCTTCATGTTGTTTGCTGCCATTCGTTTGTTGATTTTTACCTGTGTGTTGGTTAAACAGTTTAGCAAGATTATACACATTGAACATGTTGTACAGCAATAATACAATACAGCAATAATACAGCAGTACAATGATCATACAGTAGTACAGCAATAATACATTTGTTTTTACACAGTAACCACGCTGAAATTAAATGACAGTGTTCCTGGTCCAGCTAGTGGTTTTTAGCTGATTGTTAACTTAATTGTCCATATATGGTAGGTAGAGGTGTATTTGACCAGTCTCTTATTTATAAAGACACTTCATTTTTCTTTTCTTGATGCTTGGAGGTTTCTTCACTGTATACTGATATTATCTGGTGTCTTCAGGGTGTGATATTTTCTGGCATCTTACATCTGTGGGATGCAACTTAAACAACTTTTGTTAATTAACATAGTTAAGTTTTTTTTGTTTGTTTGTTTGTTTTCAGAAACCCAAACTTAATACACAGTTTTAACTTAGTTTGTTTACAATGTAATAAGAACAATGTAATAGGGGCCGAGCCTTTTATAACACAAGCTATACTTTTGCAATTGTTGTCTAGACATTCATTTTCATTTGGGGTGCATTACAAATATTTTATACTAAATGTAATACTTAATGGCTAAAATAAAAGCTCACAATCTTCCATGAAAAGTGTATTGCTTTCCCTTGCTGAACACTTTGTTACAGCAAAAGAGTTAGTAACATAATTTTAACAAGCTTTTTAGAGTTAATTTGCTTGTGATACCCATTTCACTTTTGTTAACAGTTTAGAAGCACAAACTTTAACAACCACTGCTTCCCATTAACATAACATAACAAAAGAAAAGCATAAAAAATTAAACCAACTATAAAATTAAACCAAAATAAATTTTCAATATAAGAGTATTTGAGGGTATACTCTCAAGATACTTTGTGATGTTTGGGAGCCGAAGGTGGAAACCTGTTGAAATTGTTTGGTTAGCTTTATGCATAAATTGTTATTTTAAAACATTTTGGTTATGACATTCTTTTAACTATATTTAAAAGTGCAAACAAGTTTATAAAAAGCCCAAACAAGAAATTAACATTTTTCTAATATTATGTTTACCTTAATGATTAGGTTTTCCCTCACATTTTTTCTTTGAATAACGAATTTAAAAAAAAAACTTCAAAAACAAAATTGCGATTGATAAAAAAGAATTCTTTTTGTTTGCAATTGCATTATTGTTGAGGCAGAAATATATGTACATATATTTGTAACTGAAACCTTTTTTGAACTTTGAACAAAAATTGGTGTTAATCATACTATGATTATACCCCAGCCATGATTTTAAAATAGTGTGGTACCACATGTACATATGTTTTTTTTTAAAAAAAAAAAAAGGGTATAAAATTGACTTTTGTTGCAACAAAATAAAAATAATTTTTAAAAAAAGCTACGTGACACACACAACATAGAGACAAGACACACACATGACATACAGGACAAACTTACAATTAAACACAAATGGCACTGGAATTCTGTTTATAACTATACAAAATAACACAACCAAAAATAAAAAAGTAAAAAGGGTTAAACATTTGAATAAACAAGTTATTACCTTATTTAAAACTTGTAGTATAAATTTGATAAAAATATATTAATATTTGCCAAATGTATTGTATTAATTTGATAACCAGGAATTTTGCATTACTTTATATTTAACATTATTTTAAAACTCTGCTATATGGAAATAAGAAAAGCCTATGTTTTAAATATTAGTTAATGGTCAGGATTAGAAGCAGAGAGTGCAGTTCTGTTGCTTGGGAACCATATTTTTAAGAAAGTTAGGAATAATTTCAGCTATTGCATTTTTGAAGGGTTAAAATTATTAATTTACTGGATTTAAAGTTTTTACCTTGTTTCTTTTTGTTTCTTGTTTTGTTCTGTTTTTAATTGCTTTCTGTAAAAACTATAACTTTTAACTTTTAAAACAAAGAGAGAGAGCAGAAGTGAGGAGAGGTGGGGGAAAAGGAGGGGTGAAGAGCAACCTCGGAAGGTAGCGAGACCTGAGCCAAGAGAGATTAACTCCATCAAGGTATTTGAAAATACAGGCAGCAGCAGCGAGTTTAGCAAACTGAGGCCTGGTCTACACTATGCCTTTAAATCTATTTAAACAGCGTTAAATCGATTTAACGCTGCACCCGTCCACACTACACTGCTCTGTAAATCGATTTAAAGGGCTCTTTAAATCGATTTCTGTACTCCTTCAAAACGAGAGGAGTAACCCTAAAATCGATATTACTAATTCGGAATAATGTTAGTGTGGACGGAAATCGACGTTATTGGCCTCCGGGAGGTATCCCACAGTGCACCACTGACCGCTCTAGACAGCAATCAAAACTCAGAGGCACTGGCCAGGTAAACAGGAAAAGCCCCGCGAACTTTTGAATTCAATTTCCTGTTTGGCCAGCGTGGAGCTCTGATCAGCACAGGTGACCACGCGGAGCTCATCAGCACAGGTAACAATGCAGTCTCCTGAGAATCGAAAAAGAGCACCAGCATGGACCGCACAAGAGGTACTCGATCTGATCGTTATATGGGGAGAGGATTCAGTGCTAACAGAACTCCGTTCAACAAGACGAAATGAAAAAATATTTGAAAGAATTTCAAAGTCTATGACGGGAAAAGGCCACAGCAGGGACTCAGTGCAGTGCAGAGTAAAAGTTAAGGAGCTCAGACAGTCATACCAGAAAACCAGACAAACAAACGGAAGGTCTGGATCAGGGCCGAAAACATGCCGCTTCTATGCTGAGCTGCATGCAATTTTAGCGGGCTGCGCAACCAGTACCCCACCCCTGGCCGTGGATTCAGAGGTCGGGGTTGTAATATTAACCATGGCTGAGGATTCTGCGGAGGGGGAAGATGAGGAGGAGGAGGAAGAGCTTGCTGAGAGCACACAGCACTCCCTTAGCCCCAACAGCCAGGAGCTTTTGGTGACCCCAGAATTACCCTCCCAGCCCACCCAAGCCACTAGCCCAGACAGTGAAGCCATGGAAGCGACCTCTGGTGAGTGTACCTTTGTAAATATCAAACATGGTTTAAAACAAGCGTTTTTTAATGATTGATTTGCCAGCAGGGCTTGTGATGCATTCGCAGCCAGTAAAGTTACAGGAAAAGTTTGTTAACATGTCTGGGGATGGAGCGAAAATCCTCCAAAGAAATCTCCATGAATCGATCTTGGAGGTACTCAAAAAGCCTTTGCAGAAGATTTCTGGGCAAGGCGGCCTTATCTGGTCCCCCATTGTAGGACACTCTCCCACGCCATGCATGTAGCAAGTAATTCGGAATCATTGCTTCACAAAGCACAGCTGCGTAAGCTCCTGGTGATTGCTGGCATTCAAGAAACATACGTTCTGCATCTTGCGCTGTTATTCTCAGCAGAGTTATATCATTCATTGTAACCTGGTTGAAATTCAGGAATTTAATTTAATTAGGGGGGCATACATGGCGATTTTCCTACTGGGCTGCCGCTTAATCCTTCCTTGCACGTAGCAAAGTGGGGGGAGGGGAGGAAGGATGGCGCTGAGCCTTTCTGCGTTTGGCGAGCAGGAATCTTCCCAGCTACCAGCCACGCGGTGGGGGAGGGGGGGGAATGAAGGAGGGAGATGATTACCAGTGATCTTACATGATAGCAGCCATGCGGTGGGGGAGGAGGGGAAAGAGGGGGGGTTGGGGGTCTGCTGGTTCCTCTTAACAGGAACAAGGCATCATAGATCACTGTGTATATGAACGCTGGAGAAGTCAAACAAAAAGCCTTACCATGGCCTCATGGAAGCTGAATTATGATGCCTGAACCTGAGTCTGTGAGATCTGCAACACCAGAGCCACAGGCACTCAGTATTAAATGATGCAAAATGCGACCTTGTAGTGAAATCACATGTGCTATGTAAGGTGGATAGTGTTATTCACTGTGACAGAGTACAAGCATTGTTCTGTAAAATGTATCTTTTTACATACTTCTCTCCCTTTTTTCCCTCTCCCATGCAGCTGCACAGTTGTCCAGCCTCCCTACCCCATCCCGAAGGCTAGCTCAGATAAGGGAGAGGAGGAAGAGAACTCGAGATGAAATGTTCTCAGAAATCATGGAAGTAACCCGCAATGACAGAGCTCATCAGAATGAGTGGAAGGATGTGCTAGCAAAATACAGGAAAGATGCCAGTGAACGGGAGGATAGGAGAGACACTCGAGCTGAGAGATGGCGGGAGGAAGATCAGAGGTGTAGGCAGGAAGATCAGCGGTGGCGTGATGCAACGCTGGAGCTGCTGCGTGATCAAACTGATATCCTCAGACGCATGGTGGATCTTCAGGAAGAGCAGCGGGGTTACAGAGTGCCACTGCAGCCCATGCATAACCACCCTCAGTACTCACAATGTTCCATATCTTCCTCACCCAGACGTGTTAGAACGCGTGGGGGAAGGCTTTCTGCATCCGCCCACTCCACCCCCATGGACAGTCCAACCAAAAGGCTGTCATTACGTTGAAATGTGCTTAATGGCCTTTTCCTTCCCTCTAATCCTCCTCCCAAACCACAGCATGCAGGGATACCTAGACAATTCTCTGCCTCTTTTTATAATTACTTTTTAATAAAGAATACATTCAAAGGGGGAGGGTGGGTTGCTTACAGGGAATGACTTTTAAGAAAGAATACATGATTCTTAAACAATACTAAATGACTTTTAATAAAGAATAAATGATTTTTAAACGATACTGACTTTATTTCCTTCAGCAAGCTGTAAGTAAAGGGGAAGGGTGGGTTGCTTACAGGGAATGAGTCAATCGAGGGGGGAGGGTTCATCAAGGGGAAACAAACACAGCAGTCACACCGTACCCTGGCCCATGCTGAAACTCCTTTTCAAGGCTTCTCTGATGCGCACCGCTTCCTGGTGTGCTCTTCTAATTGCCCTGGTGTCTGGCTGCTCTTAGTCAGCGGCCAGGTGATTTGCCTCAGCCTCCCACCCCGCCATAAAGGTCTCCCCCTTGCTCTTACAGAGACTGTGGAGCAAACAGCAAGCAGCAATAACAAACGGGACATTGGTTTGGCTGAGGTCTGAGCGAGTAAGTAATGTTTGCCAGCGCCCTTTTAAATGGCCAAATGCACATTCTACCACCACCGTGCACTTGCTCAGCCTGTAGTTAAACATCTCCTGACCACTGTCCAGGCTGCCTGTGTATGGCTTCATGAGCCATGGCATCAAGGGGTAGGCTGGGTCACCCAGGATAATGACAGGCATCTCAACTTCGCCAACTGTTATTTTCTGGTCTGGGAAGTAATTCCCTTGCTGCAGCCGTTTAAACAGAGTTGTGCTTCTGAAGACGCGAGCGTCATGAACCGTTCCTGGCCATCCCACGTGGATGTTGGTGAAACGTCCCTGGTGATCCACCAGTGCTTGCAGCACCATTGAAAAGTACCCCTTGCGGTTTATGTACTGGGTGCCCTGGCGCTCTGGGGCCAAGATAGGGATATGGGTTCCATCTATCGCCCCACCACAGTTAGGGAATCCCATTGCAGCAAAGCCATCCACTATGACCTGCACGTTTCCCAGAGTCACAAACTTTCGTAGCAGCAGCTTAACGATTGCTTTGGCTACTTGCATCACAGCAGCCCCCACAGTAGATTTTCCCACTCCAAATTGATTCCCGACTGACCAGTAGCTGTCTGGAGTTGCAAGCTTCCAGAGGGCTATTGCCACTCGCTTCTCCACTGTGAGGGCTGCTCTCATCTTAGTATTCCGGCGTTTCAGAGCAGGGGAAAGCAAGTCACAAAGTTCAAAGAAAGTGCTCTTACGCATGCAAAAGTTTTGCAGCCACTGCGAATCGTCCCACACCTGCAAAACTATGCGGTCCCACCAGTCTGTGCTTGTTTCCCATGCCCAAAATCGGCTTTCAATGGGTAGAACCTGCCCCATTACCAGCAGTAGCTCCAAAATGCAGGGGCCCGCGGTTAGGGAGAATTCAGTGTCCATGTCGTCATCGCCCTCGTCGCTGCGCTGCCGTAGTTGCCTCCTCCTCTCCTGGCTTTGCAGTTCATGGTTCACCATAGACAGCACGAGAATGCGCGAGGTGTTTACAACGTCCATGATTGCGTTACTGATCTCAGCAGGGTCCATGATTGCTGTGCTATGGCGTTTGCTCAGTTCACCCAGGAAAAAAGGCGCGAAATGGTTGTCTGCTGCTTTCACAATGGGAGGGGTGAGGCTGTACCCAGAACCACCCGCGACAATGATTTTTGCCCCATCAGGCACTGGGCTCTCAACCCGGAATTCCAAGGGACGGGGGAGACTGAGGGAACTATGGGATAGCTACGGAACAGCTACCCACAGTGCACCGCTCCAGAAATCGACGCTAGCCTTGGACCATGGATGCACACCATCGAATTAATGTCTCTAGTGTGGACGCGCACAATCGACTTTGTAATATCAGTTTTATAAAACTGATTTTAGCTAATTCGATATTATCCCGTAGTGTAGACGTGGCCTGAGAAAACATATGAAGGACACAACTTAACTGGTATGTAAAAATATTTGAGAAAGAAGGTTATAGTTTCAGATATGAGCATGGAGCATGGTTCCATGGGTCAAAGCAATTGGGAACCTGCACAGTTGTTAATTGCGCCTCTAGTTTTTATCTTAGCTCTGAGAGGAGATTGGGGGTAGTTACCTGCTCTTGTAAAACCTGAATTTGCTCTCCCAGTGTCTGTTGCTTTTGTGTGCATGCCAAATGCATAGTGGGAGCGCCCTTTTTTGCTGCAGTTAACTGTTTCTGGGAAGCTCCATGTGTTAATGCATGAATTCTAGGTGTTAACTCGCTTGATTTCAGTTTTTTACTTTGAAATTCTTTTTTATTCACTCCCCTGCGATCGAATTGCAGCTCCTGTCTGCTAATGTGCTCTGTGAACTGTTCCATTTTTTTCTTTATTTGATTTACCAATTCAATGAGAGTATTGTTTGCTACTCTTTCCTTCTGTGCACTTACTTGTCCTGTTCTGACAGGCACCAGTCTAGGTTCCGGTTTAAGTTTAACTGGAACCCAGCTTTTATCATAAGGTGGTAGTTGCAATGCAGTTCACCCAGTTTCATCTTTTAATTTTACTAGGACCACTTTTTTCCACTTCTGTCCCCAGTCTTCAGGCACCGTAACAGCACCTGAAGTGCATTGAACACCAGGGGACGACACTTTATGCTTCTGCAGGGTTTCTACAGCTGTCTCCCATTTTTTTATTTTCCTGTTTTACTTGCTCAAGCATATCATGAGTCTGGACCGCCTGTTGCCCTGCTAAAAGAGCTTGGGCTTTCCAGTGCTCGACTGCCCGGGTTGCCTCTTCTACTTCTCCTGTTTTTTCTGTTACTTGTTTGGCCAGCAAGTCAGCATGCTGTCTGAGCCATCTGATTGCCATAGGCATAAATTGCAAAAGTCTTGCTTTTTTACTTTTATTACTATCATCAAATATTGCTCTGTCAGTTCATGTTTCCCCAGTCTCTTTTTTAAATTTATATGGACCCCCCTTATTGGCAAATTAGCGGGTCCAAGAGTTATTAAACTCTGTGGGGATTATAAGGGAGGGGATTAGGGGATTCCCTAGCTTGAGGTTTTCTGCCATGTTAGATTGCGATTCTTACAGCGGACAGCTCACTTATGTACCAGATCAGCGGTCGGGGTCACCTGTGTTGTCAAATGCTACTGGTGTGGTGCTCTGCTCTGTTCAATGTTAATATCACTCGGCTGCATGCGTGTGTTCCCTCTGTGTGCTGCCCCAGCTCTGCGCAGATAGCTGACACGGCAGACCCGAAGAGAACCCCCAGTGACCACAAACTCTAGTAAGGTACGAAGGCATGTCGGCCAGGTTTATTGCCGTATTGTGTACAATGGTAGTTCCCTGTACATTTCTTAGTCTATTCAGGGCATACTACAAAAAAGTGCCCCCTGGCAATGGACTCAGCTCAGTCAGTGGCAGGACTTTCCACTGCCCCCTCGGCTGGACAAGGACACCACCCCAAGGATGCATTCTTATACACAGGTACAAACAAGTTACACATCACTCCTGAGATACTGAGGTGCAACCCCTCTATGCAGCAAGGTACAACCCCTCTACGTAGTAAGGTGCCGCCTCTCACCTTGTACATGTTGGTTCAAACAAAACAACTCTATCCATCATATTACCCTTTTGGCCCTGTTATTGGGATGGGTCAGCCTGTTCCTTGTTATCTGTGTGGAATGTGCAAGTATGTAAATATTCTGATCTCTAGTGTTCCGTACCTTTTAGGTACATATCTTCTTGCAGCATCAGCCCTTTCATTGCCAGCTTCTGAGCACAGCCTGCCTCTGGCTCACAGCTTAATTTTGCTTTATGTTAGCAAAGTCTTGACCATTATTTTAGTTCAGGCCTCAGGCCTCAGACCGGGCCTCTGATACCAAGGTTTATCTCTCAGGGCCTCTACTTACGACACATCTTATAGTCCATTCATCCAGCTCATACTTCTTTAACTTTCTTGCAGGAATACTGTGGGAGACTATATCAAAAGCTTTGCTAAAGTCAAGATAGATCATGTCCACTGCTTTCTCCATATCCACAGAGCCAGTTATCTCATCACAGAAGGCAATCAGGTTGGTCAGGCATGACTTGCCTTTGGTGAATCCATGTTGACTGTTCCTGACCACCTTCCTCTTCTCCAAGTGCTTCAAAATGGTTTCCTTGAGGACCTGCTCCATGATTTTTCCAGGGACTGAGTCCTGAACTTAAGAAGGATGAATCCCATGCACCACTACAGGCGGGGAACTGACTGGCTAAGCAGTAGTTCTGCAGAAAAAAACTGAGGATTACAGTGGATGAGAAGCTGGATATTAGTCAGCAGTGTGCCCTTGTTGCCAAGAAGGCTAACGCATATTGGGCTGCTTTAGTAGGAGCATTGCGAGCAGAGCGAGGGAAGTGATTATTCCCCTCTATTTGGCACTGGTGAGGCCACATCTGTAGTATTGCATCCAGTTTTGGGCTCCCCACTACGGAAAGGATATGGACAAATTGGAAAAAGTCTAGCAGAGGGCACTGAAAATGATCAAGGGGCTGGGGCACATGACTTACGAGAAGGGGATTAGGGAACTGGGCTTGTTCAGTCTGCAGAAGAGAAGAGTGAGGGGCGACTTGATAGCAGCCTTCAACTACCTGAAGGAGGATCTAAAGAGGATGGAGCTTGGCTGTCCTCAGTGGTGGCAGCAGGGCGCTAGCCATTTCGCCGCCCCAAGCACGGCGGCACGCCACAGGGGGCACTCTGCCTGTTGCCAGTCCCACGGCTTCGGTGGACCTCCCGCAGACGTGCCTGTGGTGGGTTCGCTGATCCTGTAGCTCTGGTGGACCTCATGCAGGCGTGCCTGCAGATGCTCCACCAAGCTGCGGGACCACTGGACCCTCCGCAGGTCCACTGGAGCCGCCTGCCATCCTCCCGGTGACCAGCAGAGTGCGCCCCCGCGGCATGCCGTCCCAAGCACGCACTTGGTGTGCTGGGGCCTGGAGCCGCACCTGGATGACAGATGGCAGAACAAGGAGCAATGGTCTCAAGTTGCAGTTGGAGAAGTCTAAATTGTATATTAGGAAACACTATTTCACTAGGAGGGTGGTGAAGCACTGGAATGGGTTACCTAGGGAGGTCATGGAATCTCCAGCCTTAGAGGTTTTTAAGGTCAGGCTTGACAAAGCCCTGGCTGGGATGATTTAGTTGGAAATTGGTCCTGCTTTGAGCAGGGGGTTGGACTAGATGACCTGAGGTCTCTTCCAATCCTAATCTTATGTGATTCTATGAAAGGCAGGCTCAGGCTCAGAGAAGCAGCGACCATGTGGCCTGCCAACAGCACATAGAGAGACTGAAAAATATGTTGGAAGCCCAGAGAGGTATAGTTGCAGCAGTAAGGGGAGGAGTAAGTGTGGGCACTGGGGATACAGACACCTGGGATGATACTTGGAATGGGAATAGTTGGATCAATCCTGAATGGAAAGATCCTGGATGGTCTTACTCCCCCTTATGCCTTTTCTGAAGGGCCCTATGCCCCCGTGCAAAAAGAATTGCAGGATTTGAAATTAAAGGCACAACAAGTGAATCCTGTTGCTCCAGTTCCCACGAGAGTGATAACAAAAACAGCACCTAACCCAGATGATGTACAGCAACAAAGTGAAAGAAGGCAAAATATTACAGAGGTTTCTGATTTTACTCCAGATCAGGTGCAGGTGACTGCTCAGTTATTGGGATCCCTATATAAAGATACGTGTCCGGACTGCATGGTGAAGGTGTTGGCGTGAACTGCATGGAGGCTGGCAGATTATAAAGTTTTAGCCTTGGCCTGTACTAATGCTTCTGACTAGGCAGTATTATGGGATGCTGAGGAGTGGTTATTTACAGACAATGCTGCTGCCAGCGTGTGGGACTGGGCGAAGGAAATAATCACGGCAGTGATGTCGGTCGAACAACTGGGCAGATTGTTCTCTGCAACAGAACAGGGCCCCCAGGAGTTCCCAGAACTGTATCTGAAGGAACGAAAATGGACTCCATGTAGAATTAAGCATATGGGTTTATTACACACAGAGATGGCGGAGTGTCACTTTGCTTATTAGGCTCAGAGACACTGCCAATCAATTGATTACAATAGATTATATAGGTTAATCCATGGGCAGAGGGAAGCAATGGGGTAGGATGTCCTGAGCCCCTGGATAGATCTACCAGCAAGACATGATATGCACAATAAGCCAATAGTCTAAAAGATTACATAATGGCTCCGCCCATGGTTTCAGGGCGTTAGTACACAGGTGTTTTCCTTTAAACAATGTATAAAGTGTATAAATTTAAAATATTTATGTTGAATTCTGATTTGAGGTCCATAGGAATGAGGTAGCTCCTTAATTGTCCAACAGCTACATTCCTGGGGGTTAAAGCAAAAAAGACATTGAAAAGTACCCCAGTCCTCACTTACAGACAGCCCCCCAACCTGAAGCAAATACTCACCAGCAACTGGACACCATACAACATAAACACTAACCCAGGAACCTATCCTTGCAACAAAGCCCGATGCCAATTCTGTCCACATATCTATTCAAGTGACACCATCATAGGATCTAATCACATCAGCCACACCCTCAGGTGCTCATTCGTCTGCACATCTACCAACATGTTCTCAGTGGTACCAGAAGACAGAACAAGGAGTAATGGTCTCAAGTTGCAATGTGAGAGGTTTAGGCTGGATATTAGGAAAAACTTTTTCACTAGGAGCATGGTGAAGCACTGGAATGGGTTACTTAGGGAGGTGGTGGAATCTCCTTCCTTAGAGGTTTTTAAGGTCAGGCTTGACAAAGCCCTGGCTGGGATGTTTTAGTTGGGGATTGGTCCTGCTTTGAGCAGGGGGTTGGACTAGGTGACCTCCTGAGGGGTCCCTTCCAACCCTGATAGTCTATGATTCTATGATATATGCCATCATGTGCCAGCAATGCCCCTCTGCCATATACATTGGCCAAACCGGACAGTCTCTACACAAAAGAATAAATGGACACAAATCTGACATCAGGAATCATAACATTCAAAAACCAGTAGGAGAACACTTCAGCCTCTCTAACCGCTCATTGACAGACTTGAAGGTGGCAATTTTGCAACAAAAAAACTTCAAAAACAGACTCCAGAGAGAGACTGCTGAACGTGAATTAATGTGCAAATTAGATACCATTAACTTAGGTTTGAACAGAGACTGGGAATGGTTGGGTCATTACACTAATTGAATCTATTTTCCCATGTTAATAGACTCATAGACTCATAGACTTAAGATCAGAAGGGACCATTATTGTCATCTAGTCTGACCTCCTGCACAATGCAGGCCACACAATCTCACCCACCCACCCAGTCCCGTAACAAATCTCTAACTTACGTCTGAGTTAGTTACTGAAGTCCTCAAATAGTGGTTTAAAGACCTCAAGGTACAGAGAATCTTCCAGCAAGTGACCCGTGCCCCACGCTGCAGAGGAAAGCGAAAAACCTCCAGGGCCTCTGCCAATCTTCCCTGGAGGAAAATTCCTTCCTGACCCCAAATATGGCTATCAGTTAAACCGTGAGCATGTGGGCAAGACTCACCAGCCAGCACCCAGGAAAGAATTCTCTGTAGTAACTCAGATCCCACCCCATCTAACATCCCATCACAGACCATTGGGCATATTTATCTGATAATAATCAAAGATCAATTAATTGCCAAAATTAGGCTATCCCATCATACCATTTCCTCCATAAACTTATCAAGCTTAGTCTTGAAGCCAGATATATTTTTTGCCCCCACTACTCCCCTTGGAAGGCTGTTGCAGAACTTCACTCCTCTAATGATTAGAAACCTTCGTCTAATTTCAAGTCTAAACTTCCTAGTGTCCAGTTTGTATCCATTTGTTCTTGTGTCCACATTGGCACTAAGCTTAAATAATTCCTTTCCCTCCTTAATATTTATTCCTCTGATATATTTATAAAGAGCAATCATATCTCCCCTCAACCTTCTTTTGGTTAGGCTAAACAAGCCAAGCTCTTTGAGTCTCCTTTCATAAGACAGGTTTTCCATTCCTCAGGATCCTCCTAGTAGCCCTTCTCTATACTTGTTCCAGTTTGAATTCATCCTTCTTAAACATGGAAGACCAGAACTGCACACAATATTCCAGATGAAGTCTCACCAATGCCTTATATAACGGTACTAACACATCCTTTTCTTTACTGGAAATACCTCGCCTGATGCATCCTAAAACCGCATCCGCTTTTTTAACGGCCATATTACATTGGCGGGTCATAGTCATCCTGTGATCAACCAATACTCTGAGGTCCTTCTCCTCCTTTGTTACTTCCAATTGATGTGTCCCCAGTTTATAACCAAAATTCTTGTTATTAATCCCTAAATGCATGACCTTGCACTTTTCACTATTAAATTTCATCCTATTACTATTACTCCAGTTTACAAGGTCATCCAGATCTTCCTGTATGATAACCCGGTCCTTTTCTGTGTTAGTAATACCTTCCCGCTTTGTGTCATTACAAACTTTATTAGCACATTCCCACTTTTTGTGCCAAGGTCAGTAATAAAAAGATTAAATAAGATTGGTCCCAAAATCGATCCCTGAGGACTTCCACTAGTAACCTCCTTCCAGCCTGATAGTTCACCCTTCAGTATGACCTGTTGTAGTCTCCCCTTTAACCAGTTCCTTATCCACCTTTCAATTTTCATATTGATCCCCATTTTTTCCAATTTAACTAATAATTCCCCATGTGGAACCGTATCAAAAGCCTTACTGAAATCGAGGTAAATTAGATCCACTGCGTTTCCTTTGTCTAAAAAATCTGTCACCTTCTCAAAGAAGGAGATCTGGTTGGCTTGGCACAATCTACCTTTTGTAAAACCATGTTGTATTTTGTCCCAATTCCCATTGACCTCAATGTCCTTAACTACTTTCTGCTTCAGAATTTTTTCCAAGACCTTGCAATACTACAGATATCAAACTAACAGGCCTATAGTTACTCAGACCACTTTCTTTCCCTTTCTTAAAAATAGGAACTATGTTAGAAATTCTTCAGTCACACCTTCTATGGGCTATTTTGATTATCACTTCAAAAGTTTTTTTTTTCTCCTGCTGATGATAACTCATCTCAATCGATTGGCCTCTTACAGTTGGTATGGCTACTTCTACCTTTTCATGTTCTTTGTATGTATAAATATCTTCTTGCTGTATGTTCCATTCTATGCATCCAATGAAGTGGGCTGTAGCCCACGAAAGCTTATGCTGAAATAAATTTGTTAGTCTCTAAGGTGCCACAAGTACTCATGTTCTTTTTGCGGATACAGGCTTAGGCTAGGTCTACACTGGGGGGAGGGAGGGATTGACCTAAGGTACACAACTTCAGCTACTCAAATAGTGTAGCTGAAGTCGGTGTATCTTAGATCAATTTACCTGGCCATGAGGACGGTGGCGAATCGACCGCTGCCACCCCTCCATTGACTCCGCTTCCACCTCTCGCCGTGGTGGAGTTCCGGAGTCAACGGCAGAGTGATCAGGGATCGATTTTGTCGCATCTACACTAGACAGGATAAATTGATCCCCAATAGATCGATCACTACCTGCCGATCCGACGGGTAGTGTAGACGTACCCTAACATGGCTGCTACACTGAAACCTGTCATTAGGATTCAAGATTACTTTAGAATTTACATAAACCTTTAGAAAAAAGTATACAACAGTGCAGTGATGCATTGACAGATGGTGTGATTCGCCTTGTAGTTTACATGGCAGTTTAAATACCTCCCTATCCTTCCACCCGTGCCCCCACTCCCAGGTAATTCTACATTACACCTCATTCTGATGGATAAAGATAAGCGGCTCAAGGAGTTAAAAACTGATAGTTACCTAGATGAAAGTGATCATGAACTAATTTCATTTGCTGTGTGCAAACAGAATATAGTCCCAAACAGCAGACCTGTCAAGAGAAATCTGGACCCTAAGTACATCATTTTCTCTGGGGCCACACCTTGTCCCATTTCACCCCAGTTACAGATGTTTTTTGGGGGAGGAGGGTGGTGTTTCTGATCTGGGACCCTGGTACATTTGTTCTTCCTTTCCCATTTGCCGTCAACCCTGTCAACCAGTAATATAAAATTTTGGAAGCTTGTAAAAATGGTCAGTTTCCCAAAGCTGAAAAAAATCATGAGCAAAACTGAGTGGGAAGGAAATAATAAGCATAAAAATGTAACGATCGTTGAAAGTTGTTTAAGACTGCTGTATTAAATGCCCATAAACCTACAATTCTGGCATTTTTGGTTAAACACATCTTGGTTAAGTGGGGAGATGAAAGCAGCAAGGTTGCTTTGATATAATTTTCAGAAATGTCACATTTCAGTTTTTTAAAGGAATTTTATCTTTTAGTTCAAAAAAAAATAATCCCCATCAAGACATGAGGAGATGTCACAGAAGGGTTACTGTCATAGGAGAAATTGTTAGTAGTGAAGAAGTAGAATCAGATTGCTGGTCTACCAGTCTAGCTGCAACCCTACTGATACTGAAATCTACACCATGCAGTTTGTAACCAACCATTCTTGGCTCCAATACTGTATTTCAATGGACCAATGGACCAGTTATGGGGCAGTTTTGTACGGCAACATTTTCACTTTCATGTTTACTCTTTGTGCTTAGTTATTGGTAGATTGTGGAGCTGAAAGATAAGGTTCATTAGCGTCCTGACTTAGCAAAGAACTGTTCACAAGATGAAATGGCAGTTAGAAAGAAATTCTTTGAGGCTTGGAAAAGTAGTCTTCCTCTTTTATCTGCGTCATTTTGCTCTTTAATTTTGGTAGTGGTTGAAGAAGTCATTGAAAGTGAATTTAAATGTCCTCAAAGAAAGAATTTAAGAATTTGCCTCGGCTTTTCCATTTTCATTTTGCCAGCCTTTATTTTGTTTGCCCTGAGCTTGATACTTCAGCGGGATTTCATTGCTCAGAATTTCTACTCAGAAAAATACAGTCACAGCTACTGCTGTAAAATACTGGGAAAGGCTCTTGGATCTTCTTTTTTATGGTGTGTGATTCTCCTCATTGATGGCCGATACAGTGAATGCATAAATACGGCATTCAAGGGAAACAGCACAGAACCCACAGCACAAACAATGCCAGCAGAGCTAGCCAGTGACTTTTCTACACTATCAAAGGTAAGAGCCCATCTGACGTAAGGGACAGAACTACTTCAGGCATTTTGAAAACTCTGGAAAAATATAGTTAGAGAAATGGTTTTATGTTGTAGAATGATTTATTAAGTAGTAGTTTTGAAACGTTATTTGAATATTTATAATTGTGCTGTATGTATCACTTAAAAAAATAGATATAGCCATATAAGTTAATAAACTCATCCTTCATGAAACTAAAGCTTTTCCATTGAAAATATAACGTATGCTAAAGTTACTGGAATACTTCCATTGGTATTTTACACCCAGCTCCTAAAATGACTTCTATAAATAACTTTGAATAAAAGTTAGGGAAAAATGCTGGCTGGTGGATATGAAACAGTTATAAATTATTAAAGAGTACGTTGGTTCAAAGTCTGGGTCTCCTTTAAAATGTTAGCACTTGGCAACAACAATGATACCTGTATCAAGGGGTAGCCGTGTTAGCCTGTATTCACAAAAACAACGAGGAGTCCGGTGTCACCTTAAAGACTAACAGATTTATTTGTGTATAAGCTTTTATGGATAAAAAAACACTTCTTCAGATGCATGGAGTGAAAATTACAGATGCAGGCATTATATACTGACACATGAAGAGAAGGAAAGGAAGTTCCCTCACAAGTGGCGAACCAGTGTTGACAGGGCCAATTCTGTCAGGGAATTATTGGGAGTGGTCTACATCCACCCTGATCAAATTGGCCCTGTGAACACTGGTTCTTCATATATAAGAATTTAATAATCTCACCAAATTTAAGAAATTCTTTCATCAATAGTTTTTTTTATTATTATTTTACTGAATTTAACAGTGTACATTTTTTCAATAATTAACATCAGCTAATATTTATACCCGTGTCATGGTTCCTTCTGGGGGCATTCAAGTTTCAGAAAGTTCCAGAGGACTAGGGGAAAAGCCCAAGTTGTGGAAATATTTAAAAAGGATGACTCGTGTAACTACAGGCTGGTTAGCTTCACACTGATCCTGGGCAAAATAATGGAGCAGCTGATACAAGATTCAGTGACTAAAGAATTAAAGGATGATAATATAATTCATGCCAATCAACATGGTTTTATGGACAATAGGTCTTGTCAGATAAAGCTGATACTGTTTTCTGATCAGATCATAAGTTTGGCTGACAAAGGTTGCTGTGTTGACATAATATATTTAAATTTCTGTAAAGGCATTAAATTAGTGTCACATGATATTCTGATAAAAGATAGCACATTAAGAAAACAATGTACCCCACCTTAAATGGATTTAAAACTGGCTAACTGCTAGATCTCAAAAAGAAATTATAAATGGAGAATTGTCATCCAACAGGTCCAGTGCTATTTAATATCTTTATCTATGATCTGGTAGAAAATATAAAATCATTGTGAATAAAGTTTGCAGCTGACACAAGACTTGGTAGAATAATAAATAATGATAAAGACAGAATTTTAGCAGCTTTGCCAAATCCAAACTCCAAAACTTTTGAGTTTAGTTTATCAGTCTTAGTAACACTGAAAGATTCCGCCATTACCCATCGCCAAATCTGATTGAAGAGAGTATTTTTGTTTAGTAAATAGAACTGTGTAGCTAATTTTATAGAATAGGACATATCCATTTTGATGGGATGCAAAAGATCCATAAAGAAAAATTCCCATGAAAATAACTAGCTTTGGTTTTCCCCCTCAGGTTTCTGGACTATCTGCCCTTTTTGTTATCGTATGGATGTACTGCCTATACACACTTTACCCATTCTGGTGCTGCTGTGTTGATAAAGAAGAATGTAGGAAGAGAGAGAGCCAGCGCATACTAGAGGAAGAAGTGCAAAGCTGTATAGCAAAAGAGGAAAAGTATGTGCAGGAAATAGTGAAGACTGTCCTGGTATCTAAGTTTCAGGATCACTTGAAAAATGTTCCAAAAGGCATAAATATAAGAGGCTTATGTGAAGAAGTGAAAAAGTCTCTTAACCCACCAGCAACATCTCAAACTCCTCAAATGGAAACTGAAATATGAAAAGCAATGAAGAGTCCTGTGGCACCTTATAGACTAACAGGTGAAATATGAAAGTTCCTTCTGAATTGGAAATCAGGCCAAGATAGCCAATACTGATGTAATCTTCATGGGAAAGGCTGCAGCCCACATCTGTATGGTGACTTTCATAAATCAATACAACCAGAAACCACCGCCCCCACACTTTTTGAAAGAGTACCGAAAATAGAATTTAACAACAAAATCATGCTTTATTATGTACAGTGCATATTAGCAGGTAGAAAACAGCTGTATTGCTGAGTGTTCCCCACAATATCTCCCACAGATATTAAAAAATGTATGTAGAATTTAATATCGTTTGCAGTGTTGTTGTACCTGTGTTGGTCCCAGGATATTAGAAAGATAAGGTGGGTGAGGGAATATCTTTTATTGGATCAACTTCTCTTGGTGTGTGAGACAAGCTTTCGAGTTTACACAGAGCTCTTCTTCAGGTTCTGCATCTTGTCTTTCTGAAGAATTTAATGTCATGTCATTGATTTGTCCTCAAGAGAATCATCCTAAAGACTTCCAGTAATCTGCTGATCAGGACATAGTCTGTTTATTGCAGGGCAGTTTCCTTGTGCATTGAAATCATAACCAAATATCCCTGATGTTGAGGATTTTAAATCTGTGCCCAGTGTCTGTTTCAGAGCTGTACTTTTCTCAAAACATTTTTGGGTGCTGTTGTGGAATGTATCATTTGGCTTGGTCAGGTTTAAGGACCCTTTTCTAGTTTCTCTGTCATTGCTTGCGCTTAGGACTGGACAAAAGCCGTCTGTTTAATAGCTCAGATGGTCGGTTAGTTTTCTTACTATGCTCACTGAATTTTCTTTGTAATTTTCTTTCTTATTTTTATGTATGCAACCTTAAAAATAAAATTATTTTGAAATACATCATTTGTTTCATCTTTTTTTATTTTTTAACCAGAATGATAGTGTTGCCCCCTTTTGACCTCAGAGGTTACTCAAAATTCGGGGTCTTGCAGGTTGTTCCAGTTGGGAGGAGAAACTGATGATTGAGTCAGGTATCTTTGGTGCAGTCCTGTTTATTTACATGGACAAAGGCCGGTTTCCTTGAGAACTGGAGAAGCAAACAACAGGTGATGATAGTCTCTTTGCTCATGGCTCCAGGGAGGACACACTCAAGGCTGACCCTGGAGATAGCAGTGCAATGAAGCAAGAGAACCCTGGTGTTCTCAAATAGGGTGTTTCCCTGTACACAACTGATACAGTGGTGCAGAGGGTGCCCCAGCAACAGGGAGTGCCTGCTATTAGGGGACAGAAGTGTTTAATTGGTAGGGGTGGGACTGGGTGGAACCCCTCCCCTTCCCTTCTCTCCCTTTCCTGCCACTCTGCAATCCATTGGCCCACAGGGCTGGGGGTAGTGCAACTCCAACCCAAGGACAGAGAGTTGGTTACAGACCACCAAGAACAACGGGTGGAGCAGTGGCGTGACGTTTGGAGAGAACAAAGAAAGAGCAGCCGCAGGCTGGAAACCAATGAGCTTTGACCCCACAGAAAAATAAAGTGCACTAAGGTGGCTTGTTTGTGGGGAGTGATCATTGTAGCATGTTCTGCGTTAGCTAAAATTAAGTGAGAATTAGTGTAAAAAATGAAGCCAGCCGGCCCCCTTTGAGCACCTGCTCTTTTCTTCAGTGTTAATTTTTGTGTATGTGGTAGTTTCAATGACTGCTGAAGGCAGGGTGTTTGTCAGGCTGTGCTGTCCCAGTCCTGTAGCTGCTCTGCTTCAGTTTCCCTTTTAGGGTCTTCATCCTGCCCTGGTGGCTCTCGGCTCAGCTCCCAGCCAGGTCGCTAGGAAAGTTCAACCTTCCCCAGCAGTGTCCAAAGTCACAGTCCCTCCCCTGCCTGCCCCCTGGGCTCAGACTTCAGACCCCACCACTTAACCCTCAGCAGGTCCCTGACAAACCCGTTGTCGGGTGGCAGGAGCCTTTTTCAGCTCAACATTTTATAGACTTTGTTCAGGTCCCATCCCATCTGTTTCCTTTGCAAAGACTCCTGATTGGTTCAATCTCTCGTCACAAGAGAGTTTTTTCCAGTCTCTCAATCCTTCTCATACCTCTTCTGCCCCACAACTCCACAAAAGCATGTTTGCGATGGGGTAACTGGGTAACATTTCAGGGCCTCTGCTACACGGGTGTAACCCTTCTGCCCCTCTGAGTTGGCAGCAACAAGGGCCGGGTTCAGTATCCAGGAGGTTCCGTTTCAATAACACAATGCATAACCGGCTCGAGCCCCCACCCAGTGACCTGGGACACTTACACACCACACCCCCCTGGGTGCCTCTAGGAGGCAATACTTCCCCTCTCACAAGCACGGAGTCTGAGTGTAACAAAATCTTTTTAATAAAGGAAGGAATCAATGCGGCATCCCATTGGAGAAACACCACAAACAGTATTATAACCTAAACCATAAACAAAAACCCACCTCCAAGTACACTTGGCAATGTCCTTTTCCCCTTAGGGTCTTAAGTCCAATCACCCCAAAGTCCAATAACCCAAAAGTCTCTGGTCAGTGCCACCCCAGAATTCAAGAATTTATCTGTAGAGTTTTACCTCGCCCCCCAAGCCTGGGTGGAAATTGGGCGGGGGGAAGTCCACACAGGGTGTTAAGGGGCACCTTAAGTGGGCCAGGGCCAGCTGCTCCACCTCTCCATGAAGTTCTGCCGCAGCCTTCACCATGACCAGCTCCACCACACCAGCTGTGCTGCTTCTCCAGCCACCCCTGCAAACCACTTCACTCTGCTCACTGTTCCATGGGCTGCTCCAACACTCTACAACTGCTCCGCTCTGCCAGCCACTTAACGATAGGTCTTCAGACTCCCCCACTAGTTAACACAGCACTCAATGATCTTAGCTCAGCTCTTTCAATTTCTAGCAGGGAAGCCCTGGTGCTGGTGCTCTAATGGTCCAACACAAATTCAGCTCAGCAGTTTCTAGATGGATTCTTAATGGAATCAAAATTAGCTCTACTCTTTAACACTGAGAGAAGACTGTACAATTAGTGTTCCAGACCCTCAAAAGGCACCCATACTATCAAGTACACACACCAAACCCCAACCTCTCTCAATTCATAGGGTTTTGGAACCCATGTCCCTTGTCTAGCAAGTACCACCCAACTGAAGTTGAGTCATTTCTGTCACAAAGCAGTCCCACAGCTCCCCATTCACACAATCAGGATGACAAACTTTTTTCTTTCCTCCTGCCCCAATAACAAAGAAATTGGGGATTCCAGAGCTGTTAAAATCACCATCCCAAGCTGCTGTGGGGTTATGCTAAGTGGGGTGGATGCCAATGCATTCTTAAAATTCTTTCCACACTCTCTACAATTCACCACCAGATGTCAAGGTAGCGCTCATCCAGACTCTGCTTACACAGGAATAGGACTAGATGATCTAATGGTCCCATCTGGAGTTAAACTCTGTGCAGCCTTTCTGCCAGGTGGAGTCGGCAGTAACAAGGCTGGGTTCAATATCTAGTGAATCCTTATAATCACACAACACTGAAGTGGCTCGAGCCCCCATTCAGAAATCCTGGAGAACTTACCACCACCCCTGGGCAGGGTTGGATTAATCTTTTGTGGGCCCCAGCACCTGGACTGTGGCCCCTCCACCTGCCCATGCTCTAGCCCACTCAGCCTCTTTCCCCTGAGGTCCCACCTGCACTAGCACTTAGACCTCATCCTGCTCGGTCTCTTCCACCGTGAGGCCCTGCTCATCACTCACATAGGGGAGGAGTGGGCAGAGGAGCAAGCAGTGGGCAGCGCCTAGGGGGAAGAGGTTGAGTGTGGGTGGAGCTGAGGGGTAGGGGTTATGGTCTGGGTGCTGGTTCCATTGTAAACCCACTACTGCCCTGGGTGCCTCTAAGAGGCAATAGTTTTCCACTCACAAGCGCAGAATCTGTATATAACAAAAAGAAAACTTTTATTAAAAGGGAAAGGAAACCCAGCATTAATTTGGGGAAACAACACAACCCTGATTTGAAAGAATGCAGCCATAAGCAAATCTGTGTGTGTGTGTGTGTGTGTGTGGTCTCGATGTCACTGAATGGGTCAGAACACCGCACCCGGGAAGTCTGTGGGTTACACAAACACCCACCCACCTCACAGTACAGTGAGATCTGAGGCCTTTTCCTGCAGCCTATTAGGAGAGCAGCAGCCATGAACCAAGCAGCAGAAAGTCACATCCTCACATTTCATCTCAATTACATTAAAACAATGTAATATCAGGCTGTTAAAAAGGAGATCCTGTCCTAATAGTGCCCACACGCACCAGAGAATGAAATAGATCTTAAAATGTTTAAAGAAAACCTTGTTCTGGGTGTGAAATCTCTACTATATTGTTTTGTCTTTGTGGGTCCCACTTCTCTTTTGTTTAGCTGTATGGCTTCTGTCTGGCTCTTTGTTTCTGTCAGTTGTATACCTAATTTTGCAAGTTTTAAATCAACTGAGATGGTGACATATGATTGGTTAAAGAATTGTTTCACAATATGTTAGTATTGACCAAAGAATTATTTTGTAATATTTTAGTTAAATGGTTAAGCAAGGCTCAAAGTTTCACTATAAAAACTGAAGTCCAAGAAGGAGACCAGCTGGGGAAAAGAAAGGGAAAGACAAAGAAGAATAAGAAGGAAAGATCTGGAAGAAGAAGATGAACTCACAACCCTGGTGTCTAACAACCAGAACCTAGATGAGATGGACCTGGCCTGCCCAACAGGCAAAGTCTGCCTGTGTGACAGCCTTGTATGCTTAGCGTGTGCAGCTTGCTTGGTGATTGTTAATAAATAGAGGTTAAGGATATTATTGTGTAAGGCTCTTTCACTCATCAAAGGTCTTGTAAAAGAGTATTGGGGGGAGCCGTGTTAGTCTGTATCTACAAAAACAACAAGGAGTCCGGTGGCACCTTAAAGACTAACAGATTTATTTAGGCATTAGCTTTTGTGGGTAAAAAACCTCACTTCTTCAGATGCATGGAGTGAAAGTTATAGATGCAGGCGTTATATAATGACACATGAAGAGAAGGGTGTTACCTCACAAGTGGAGAACCAGTGTTAACAGGGCCAATTCAATCAGGGTGGATGTAGTCCACTCCCAATAATAGATGAGGAAGTGTCAATTCCAGGAGAGGCAAAGCTGCTTCTGTATTGAGCCAGCCACTCCCAGGCCCTGTTCAAGCCCAAATTAATGGTGTTAAATTTGCAAATGAATTTTAATTCTGCAGTTTCTTTTGGATGTTTGTTTCTGGAAGTTTTTTTGTTCAAGAATAGTGACTTTTAAATCTGGTATAGAATGACCAGGGAGACTGAAGTGTTCACCTACTGGCTTTTGTATGTTACCATTCCTGATGTCCGATTTGTGTCTATTTATTCTTTTACATCGGGACTGCGTTTGGCCAATGTACATGGCAGAGGGGCATTGCTGGCACATGATGGCATATATAACATTAGTAGACATGCAGGTACGTCTCCACTTGTGAGGTAACTCCCTTCTCTTCATGTGTCATTATATAATGCCTGCATGTGTAGTTTTCACTCCATGCATCTGAAGAAGTGGATTTTTTACCCACGAAAGCTTATGTCCAACTAAATCTGTTAGTCTTTAAGGTGCCACTGGACTTGGTTTTTTTTAAAAAGAGTATGCCTTGAGCCTTGGAAACTGGGTAATGATGGGTGCCCTAGAGTGTGCGTATAACAGTACATTGGGCAGTGTCCTTTGCCTCAGTTTCCCATCTTGCAGCGTCTGAGGAGCAAATGTCCCTTTAACATGCCCATGCCCTTGCCCTCTGCTGCACCCCACTCACAATTGGCTGTCCTCGGTCAGGGAGGACCAGAGTTCAGAGGTGTGTTCACGTGGGTTCACCTCCCACCCCTAAAAGTGTGGAAGGGGGCATTGAGCATCATGCTGCAGCCACACAGCTCGGCAGCTAGCTCCCAGCCTCTGCTAACTCTGCCACTGTGCTCTGCTACAGTCGCTGTTGTCTCTGTCACTGCTCAGCTCTGCAGCTGCTATTACTGCTGCTGCTTACTACCCCTTCTGCAGCGCCATGGTCCAAGGGCCCCCCACGTAGCCCTGCTCTCAATGATTTCACTAAGAGCCTCTTCATCATCTTTCACTGCAGCACTGTCCCCACACCGGGTCTCAGGCCTCACCCCTTGACCTACTCACCAGTGACACTTGCTCTAGCAACAAGAAACAAGAACTTGCCACTGAACCCAATCAGCTCCGTTGCAGAGAACACAAAGCAACCCCTCCCCTCTGTAGAAGTAAAGAAAGAACTGACAGGGATTTGAAGGGGATTTCAATGTAAACAGTCCCCTCTGTGAGCAGTTGTCAAGCTAAGCTGTAACCCTAATAACGTAAGATTTGTAAAAGCAAGAATTGTGTAAGGCAAGTAAAAAAAAAACTGTGTAAGAAGTTAAATAAGTATAAAATGTAGACTATAGTTTAAATTGGTAAAATATATATATGTCAAAATGACCTATGTATAAACAAAATGCAGCTGTTGCACATTATTGTTTGTAACAAAAGGTATAAATTCTTGCTGGAATTGTTTGTCAGAGAGAGACCTGTTTAGTTCTCGCCCTCCATGCAATTGCTAAAAATAATAAAGTATCTGACTTTGCTGCACCCAACAAAAGAGTAAAAACTCTGTTTTTCTCCAACATGTCCCTTTTACAGGGATTTGGCAGCCCTATCTCATGGTTAGCAAGTGAGGTTCAGTGCAAGCGGCTCTCCCTTAACCAGGGCAAACTACGTTCCTTCACTGCCCCTTACTCATGGAATAAGGAAAGAACATTTCAACATTCAATAGAAAAGTGAATTGTAAACCCCAAACCAGCCAGAATTGATCCCTTTGGCAGAGCAGGTTTGTCTGCTGATCCCCTAGTGGTGCCTCTGCCAGCAGTTCTCAAACTGTGCGTCGCAACTCCTGAAGGGGTCGTGAGGTTATTACGTGAGTGAAACAGAGAGCAACTGCTTTAAAATATATAATTTAAATCTAGCATTTTAGAACAATTACACACACCTTTCTGTTGCAAGGCAGTGTATTTACCTCATAACGTATTGTAGATGTATTATGCAGTGAGCCTTGTTCCTAAATGAAACATATATTTGTATTATCACCACTGTAAGGAAACTGGGGATTGTAGTATTGTGCATGCAGGTTTGTTGTTTTGAGATTGAAAAGGTGGGACTGAGACAACATTAGAGGGCTCGACCACTCAGCATCTAAAGAACTGCATTAAACAGCAGAGAAATCAGAACATTGAGATTGGCCCCCCCCAAAAGCAATTTATAATTTAACAGTCAGACTCACAGGTGGGGTGGCACTGGTAAGAGCTACTGCCACCCCAAAATTTGTCTTAGCCCTCCACCATAGCCACCTCTCCTAGGGCAAAGGTCAAACATTATGCAGACAGAATGGTATAGCATTGCCATCCTTACTTCTGCAGTTCTGTGCTGTTGCAGGCAGTAGCGCTGCCTTCAAAGCTGGGTGCCCGGCCAGTAACCGCTGGTCTCTGGTTGCCCAGCTCTGAAGGCAGCGCTGCTGACAGCAACAGCACAGACGTAAGGGTGGCAATCATGTGCTCAATCTAAGAACATAAGAACAGCCATACTGGGTCACAGCAAAGGCCCATCTAGCACAGTATCCTGGCTTCCGACAGTGGCCAATGCCAGGTGCCCCAGAGGGAATGAACAGAACAGGTAATCATCAAGTGATCCATCCCGTGTCACCCATTCCCAGCTTCTGGCAAACAGAGGCTAGGGACACCATCCCCGTCCATCCTGGCTAACAGCCATTGATGGACCTGTCCTCCATGAATTTATCTAGTTCCTTTTTGAACACTGTTATAGTCTTTGGCCTTCACAACATCCTCTGGAAAATTGATCCTCAGACTGACTGTGTGTTCTGTTAAGAAATACTACCTTTTGTGTGCTTTAAACCTGCCGCCTAGTAATTTCATTTGGTGACCCCTAGTTCTTGTGTTAAGAGAAGGAGTAAATATAAATTCCTTATTTACTTTCTCCACACGAGTCATGATTTTATAGACCTCAATCACATCACCCCTTAGTTGTCTCTTTTCCAAGCTGAAAAGTCCCAGTCTTATTAATCTCTCCTCACATGGAAGCTGTTCCATACCCCTAATCATTTTTGTTGTTCTGTTCAGAACCTTTTCCAGTTCCAATATATCTTTTTTGAGATGGGACAGCCACATTTGCATACAGTATTTAAGATGTGGGCGTACCAGGGATGTATATAGAGGAAATATGATATTTTCTGTCTTATTACACTGGTCTACAATTTTTGAGAAGTCATCTGCTTCAGAGATAAAATGTGGTATTTATTATGTATTTTGATGTGCAGAATTCAAATATGACAATTAAAACAACCGATTGGCTACTGTTTCTAAGATATTTAAGTTTTTACATTTTATGTCTATGTATATTGTTTAGATAGTAGAGTTTTAATCATAAATTGTAAACCTAGGTCTTTTCTTGTGTTTATGGTTGCTTTACATGATAATATTTCACCTGTCCTGTTTATGTAACACTTTAAAAATCACCAAAAGTGTTATATAAATAAAAATTATTATGAAACAAAAGGCAAAAAACTATTATGTACATAGTTTAGTCCTATTCAGTGTCTACTCGGCACTTCTTGGCTTGTCTCTTGTATTCATTAAATGAAGCATCTCTTGTCACTGTCCAGTAATAGTCTGCAAGCATTGATGGGCTCCATTTGCCCTGATAGCGTTTCTCCATTGTTGCAATGTCCTGGTGAAATCACTCGCCGTGCTCGTCACTCACTGCTCCGCAGTTCGGTGAAAAAAAATCTAGATGAGAGTGCAAAAAATGTATCTTTAGTGACATGTTGCAACCAAGGCTTTTGTATGCCTTGAGGAGGTTTTCCGCTAACAACCTGTAGTTGTCTGCCTTGTTGTTTACGAGAAAATTTATTGCCACTAACTGGAAGGCTTTCCATGCCATCTTTTCCTTGCCACGCAGTGCATGGTCAAATGCATCATCTCGAAGAAGTTCACGAATCTGAGGACCAACAAAGACACCTTCCTTTATCTTAGCTTCACTTAACCTTGGAAATTTTCCATGGAGGCACTTGAAAGCTGCTTGTGTTTTGTCAATGGCCTTGACAAAGTTCTTCATCAGACCCAGCTTGATGTGTAAGGGAGGTAACAAAATCTTCCTTGATTCAACAAGTGGTGAATGCTGAACACTTTTCCTCCCAGGCTCCAATGACTGTCGGAGTGGCCAATCTTTCTTGATGTAGTGGGAATCTCTTGCACGACTATCCCATTCGCAGAGAAAACGGCAGTACTTTGTGTATCCAGTCTGCAGATCAAGCAAGAGAGCAACAACCTTCAAATTGCCACAAAGCTGCCACTGATGTTGGTCACAGTTTATGCACCTCAAAAGTTGTTTCATGTTGTCATAGGTTTCCTTCATATGGACTGCATGACCAACTGGAATTGATGGCAAAACATTGCCATTATGCAGCAAAACAGCTTTAAGACTCGTCTTCGATGAATCAATGAACAGTCTCCACTCATCTGGATCGTGAACGATGTTGAGGGCTGCCATCACACCATCGATGTTGTTGCAGGCTGCAAGATCACCTTCCCTGAAGAAGAATGGGACAAGATCCTTTTGACGGTCATGGAACATGGAAACCCTAACATCACCTGCCAGGAGATTCCACTGCTGTAGTCTGGAGCCCAACAGCTAGACTAGAGCCAATCAACAATTTTAAGCATCATTTTCGTTCTCAGTGACCCAGAATTAGTAAAGTTTGACTACATTTATTTCAGAAGCATTTTGGCTGTAGAGCAGTGTTATCTATCCCTTTCTTAATGATTCCCAAAATTCTGTTCACTTATTTGACTGCCACTGCATTTTGAGTGGATATTTTCAGGGAACTATCCACAATGACTCCAAGATCTCTTTCCTGAGTGGTAAGAGCTAATTTAGACCCCATCATTTTATATGTCTAGTGGGCTCCATGGGGAGGCAACAGCATTTAATGGTGGTTATGGTTAAAACGGATTCCAGGTGACCCCTCAGTTCTCGCACTTTTCCAGATGTCACCTGGCGTGCTCCCTTTCCTTGCCACAGTCTGATTGCACAAACTCATGTGAGAGCTAAGAAGTATGTCAACAGGCACCTCCGATGGGACTGTAGCGAGGTGGACTGGCTCCCAGCCACTCCTGAGAGGGTCAAGCCAGAACAGACATGATGTGGGCAGTGCCACCGCCGCCTGTTCCCGTCCCCCGGAAGTCAAGGGGCGGGACAGGAAGTATAAAGACCCGGCCCCAGTGCTCAGTTGACCGCTGGCCGCCGAAGAGGACAGACGCTGGCACTGAAGCTCCCGCTGGGCCGAGCTTGCCCCATGCTCGCTACCCTGAGGAGCACTGGCCGAGCCGGCCCCATGCTCGCTACCCTGAGGAGCACTGGCCGAGCTGGCCCCATGCTCACTACCCGGAGGAGGACTGGCCGAGCCGGCCCCGTGCTCGCTACCCGGAGGAGGACTGGCTGGGCCTTCCCCTTTCCCGATACCCAGAGGAACTGCCTGAACCACCCCACGTCCAGTATCCCGAGGACCAGCCCTACTTACCCAGCACTCAGTATCCTGAGGACCAGCCCCACTTACCCAGCGCTCAGTATCCTGAGGAGCCCATGGTGTGGGACACTGCGGAAGATGCGGGTGATACACAGGTACCAACAGGGGGGGAGACTGGAAGTGGCCTGGGGGTAGCCGACCCTAGTCTGGCTCCAGGAGACCCCGAACCAATGTCACTGTGTTGTGGCCAGGATCCCCACTGACAAAGCAGCAGATAGGGCCCCTGCCCCGTGGACCCAATCGGCCCCCTCACCCTTTCACTGAGAGCCGGCTGCACGATCTGCAGCCGGTTCTGTTCCAGGCAGCACCATGGAAACATCTGTACAAGCTCGTGCTCCACACCCTTCACTACCTCACCCTCGCGTCCCACCCCGATACCAAATGGCGGGACCTCCTGCCACCTCTCGAGGGTGAGAAGCCCCGGTGGGCCAGCTTATACTCTTCCCTGGTCCCGAGGCCCGCCGGGGATGTCAGTTGGTGGCTCCTTCACGGGGCCGTGAGCACGGGCGTGTACTTAGCGTGGTTCACCCCTGTCCCTAACACCTGCCCTTTCTGTGGCGAGAAGGAGACCTTGGAGCACATTTATTTGGAGTGCATTTGGTTGCAGCCCCTGTTCTGGCTCCTTTTGAATATCTTATTGCATTTTTGGTTGCACTTTTCCCCTCACTTGCTTATCGATGCACTCCCCATCCGTGGCCCCACGAAGTTGAGGGATCTCCTTATCAACCTCCTCTTGGCCCTGGCCAAACTAGCCATCTACAACACCAGGGAGAGGAGGTTGGCCGACGGGATTTCCTGTGACTGTGGGGCCTATTTCTGCTCCTCTGTCTGTTCACGCATCCGGGCAGAGTTCCTCTGGGTGGCATCCACTGGCTCCCTTGACACCTTCAAGGAGCAGTGGGCATTGTCTGGGGTTCTCTGCTCGGTGTCCCCATCAGGTTCCCTTCATTTAGCCCTATGACCTCACTCCCGATCCTGTCTTTTTCATTAGTTGTCCCACGGAATTACTTGGTGTCCTAGACCTGTGGATCCTCCCCTTAGGCTGGAGGGAGGTCCTTTAGAAGTGGGCGGGTGGTAGGACACAGCAGCAGACTGCCTGCCGCTGTTAGGGCCCTGGTCTGGGATGCAGTGGAGTGGGAGGGCCTGCGTCCCCACCTGCTACCCTTCGAGGGGTGGCAGACTCCCCCTCTTGCTGGCCTGAGGCCTTTCTTCTAGACTTTGAACTGTTTGTTTGCTCAGTCTCTGCCTAAGGGCCTGAGCCTTGAACTGCTTGCTGCCCCGCCCTGCCAAAGGGCCTGGGCTTATATACTATTGTTTGCTCAGCCCCTGCCTGAGGGCCTGAGCGCCTGACTGTTTCCTGCCTCACCCAGCTAGGTTGACAGCTCACCCAAACTCGGATAGCGAGGCAGACTGGCTCCCAGCCGGGCCTGAGAGGGCCGAGCCCCCACACTGGACCGTTACACGGACCCCAGCACTTCTCTGCCTTCATGAAGCCAGGGCAACCAGAAGTCAGAGCAGCCTGGCCTAGGATCACAGCCCAACTCCCTAAGCTAAAGAAAGAGCCACTCCCAGGGTTGGGTTTAAGGCCCACATCTGAGATGCCCTGAATCTCTCCCCATGCTGCACACAGGCCAGCTCACAACTATACCACAAGGGGGCAACACAGCTCAGAAAAGACGCTGTTCCAGGTGTTTCCTGCATTTATTAACAATGAGCTCATTGTCCTGTTCAGAACGTGCCCTGCCATTAAAGGCCGCTCAGGACATATGCTGCAAGCATGGCCCTCCCCTTGCTGGAAGTAGAAGCAGCAATGTGGGATGTGCTCCTTGCATGCACTAGTGCAAGAGACATGGAGGGTGGAACGTTTGGACACTAGGAGGTGAAGCTGCCATCTCCCTGCTCCAGGCCAGGCTCCCCTGCAGCCCTGTGTTGCTAGTGTCCTCCTCGTCAGTACATCTCTCGCTGAGGTCTCTGGGTGCCAAAAGACTTGGGACATCTGTGAATGAAACAATGTGAAGGGGAGTGAGGATAGAGACAGAAGCAAAATGAGCTAAATCATTTCAGCTATAATCCTCCTGGCAATCCCCCCCTCATGTCCCTCCTACACCCCCTGCAAAGGCAAGGAGTCCTGCTCACACTCTAACCCTTCCTCTGATAATTCCCTCTGACATCTCAGCAACTGAGGAGCACAGGGAGGCATCTGGGTGGCAGAGGAATCTCAGCTCTGAAAATACTGAACAAATCCTACAGCAATAGCAGGGCCTACAGAAGCATCATTTCTGATTCCCAGAGGTGGGACAGTTTGACAGTGGCTCTTGAATAGTGATAGGCCAGAGCCACAAAAGTAGACCCAGATTCAAACAGGCCAGATCTTACACTGTCCGGTCTCTGTTCTGGGCCAGAGGAGATTTAAGGTTTGGTTTTAGATTCCAACCTCCCTCCTCACAGCTAAACCATGCTGCAATACAGAGATTCCTGCTTCCATGTAATCGTACATCTCATGCCTCCATCCCATTGCTTTGCCTGGGAAAATCAGTGAGTCCAGCCATGTCAACGTATTATTCCCACTTTGAACTTTAGCGTCCAAAAAGTGGGGACCTGCATGTACCCTTCTAAGCTTAATTCTTAGCTTAGATTTGATAGCACTGCCACCAACCAAAAATATAGTGTTTTGGTAGACTTTCCGTCTCCCAAAACCTTCCCTTTGAGCGTTTGGAAGGTAGGTGGTTTCCTAGGTTTGTTTGTGTCCTTGAGTCTAACAACACAGGCATTACCATGGAGCTGACCGGAGACATTGCTGCTGGA
Organism: Aldabrachelys gigantea; assembly: GCA_026122505.1. Lineage (NCBI taxonomy): Eukaryota > Metazoa > Chordata > Testudines > Testudinidae > Aldabrachelys > Aldabrachelys gigantea. Next base: position 14,615,303 of record CM047489.1, on the reverse strand, counting down.
ATTACCCAGCTGAATGTCTGAGCAGAACCACCCATAAATGACCGTTACTCACTGGCGTATATAACCGACTCCTCTCCCATCGCTGGGTCCTCTCCAGGCTGTCCCTTGTTGCCATTGCCAGTTCTCAGGGGCTCAGGGACGATGGGGGCTCCTTTCTCCAGGATGCAGGTGATGATCGGGGCAGATCCCAGCAGGAGCAGAACCAGGGCAGAGCGGAGAAGCCAGACGCCAAGGGACATAGCAGGCCCTGGGGTGTGGGAGGAAAGGCAGAGGTAGGGCTGTGCCATAGGTTATAACTAAGGCTAAGATTTTGTCACAAATATTTTTAGTAAAATTCATGGGCAGGACAGGGGAAAAAAGAAAAATTCACAGAACTGTGACCTGTCCATGACTTTTAATAAAAATATTGTGACATAATAGGGATCTGCGGGTCCCCAGACTTCTTGAAGCAGGGCAACTGTGCGGGGATTAGGAGCTGCCCGCAGCAGCTGTCAGGCTGTGGGGTACCCCAGCCGCTTGCAGCTCAGGGGCCCCTGGCAGCCTGGAGCTCGGGTGATCCCCCACCACTGCTGCCCTTGACCTTGGGGGTTCCCTTGTCACCCCTGGTAGCTGAGTCCTTAGAGGTTCCCATGCCGCCCTCGGCAGCTCGGAGCTGCAGGGTACCCCACCGCCCACATCATATGGGAGCTGCGGGAGTAACCAGCTGTGACTTCTGTGACCTCCGTTACTAAATCGTAGGCTTAGTTATAACACCGGAAGGGATCATTCTTATCATCTTGTCTGACTTCTTACCTAAAACAGGCCACAGGATGCCCCTGAACTAATTCCTGTTTGAATAGGCAGCTAGGGGGCTGGGAGGGTGGGAATATATGTTCAGTGACACAGGTTGATGGGGAAACTAGTGTTGAGAAAAGGTGCAATTTAGCTGCATTTGGGCCCTGAAGGTTGTTGAGCAACCCCTGAGAAATGCTGGGAGCCCTCCTGTCCCACTGACATCTCAACACCTTGTGGGACCTGCCCAGCGACTCTCAGCATTAGTATTCCCTTAGACATTGGGGATTGAAGCAAAAAAGAACTTTGGACCAGGAAGTGAAGAGAATCCTGTGTCCAGACGAAAGCACATGCCAGGATTTCAGGCTGAATGAAGGCAAATGGATTCACCCCACCTGGAATTCAGACCCAGCATTAACTCCCGGACTGCTGAGAAAGTGCAGAGAGAGACAATGGGCAGGGCCTCAGTTTTAGCTCTCAGCATCAAAGACCCAGCTTAGGCCAGTCTGAGACATCAGGGTCAGGGCTGATTCAGAAAGGAGAATGACCCCTGTTGAGTAACACATGCTGCTCTACTCCCTGCAGCACAGTACCTGCCACCCAGTGCCATATGTGTCATGGGTCAGGGTTACCTGAGCACACAACACTGGCATCTTCTGCATGGTGACAGTCATGCACTCCCCAAGGCCTAGCCCAGCATTCGGAGAGGGCAGCTTCTGTCCCTGAGCAGTTAACATGATCCAGCCAGATAAGGTGAGATCCTCGTCCAAAGTGAGCTTCATGTGGTGCTAATGATGCCATCCCACAGCCCAGCTGCTTGCACACAACTCTGGCATCAAGAAAGTCCCAGTCATCATTACACACAGTTCCCCACTGCTGGCTCAGGAACACCTCGACTCTCCCTGCACAGCGATGTGGGCCATTCACCAGCTGGAGCTGAGCAGGCTCTGAAATAGATAAACCTACAAACACAGCATGTGAATAGAGACTCCCTTCAATTCATTTTACTACAAATGACTGAGTGATGACAGTGCCTCTCTGCGAAGTTCCAAAGGCTTAGTATACAGCTACTGCTACTGTATCTGTAGGGCCATGTCGCCCTCCACTGAGAAGCAGCCACCCCTGGAGCTCATTACGAGGGCAGGGAAACATGGCACAGACATTCAATACAAGTAAAGAGAATCCTAAGTCTGATCAAAATTGCAGGAGTGTTTTAGAGAGGCAGGAGGTAATTAAAAAGTAAACACAATTCTGCAGTCACAAAGGTTGGGTTCTTTGATCCATCCTAGTTAAGCAGGGACGTGAAGGCAGCAATAAGAAATACATTTTACACCCACACCCACCCACACCAATACAACAAAAGGAAAAAGGGGGAAGTAAAGACTAGTAATCAGCAATTATGAAACAAAGATAATTGATAAGGGACGGCAAAGGTATTAATGAAAACTCTACAGCTATTAGGGTTAAGAACAATAAAAAAAATCTTTAAATATATTGTGAAAAAATGAAATCCTAGCAAAGATATTGGCCCATTCCTTAATAGTGATGGTCAAATAGTCAGTCATAATGCAGAAAAGATAGAATGTTCTGTATTTGGAAGGATGATGTAGAGTAATAATGAAATACTTTCTATTCAATGACCAGGCAATATGTTAATCAGCAACTATTGAAGTTCAGCGCTTTCAGATCTGGAGAACCAGATAATTTACACTTAAGAGTATTAAAATAATTGGCTGAGGTACTCTTTGAGCCATTGATTTTGACATTTAACAAATTCTGGAACACTGGGCAAGTCCCAGAGAACTTGGAAAAGATTAATGTGCCAATATTTAAAAAAGGTGAAAGAGATGTCCTGGGAAATTATAAGTAGGATATCCTGACATCAATCCTAGGCAAAATAATGTAAAGGAGGCTATTAGTAAGGCTTTACGGAAAATAGATCTTGACGGGTTGCCATTGTTTTCTGATGTGATCACAACTCTGTTGGATAAGGGTAGATGTGTTGACATTCTATACTCAGCGCCACATTCTGAGCTGTGTCTTTGAAAAGCACAGCATAGAACGCACAGCTCAGGGTGGGGGTTATGGTGGCTTTAAACCACCTTTGTGCCTGCCTCATTCTGGGCTACTTTGGGGGCTGAAGAGACCCCTGGCATAACTTGGATAGTTGTGGGCCTTATGTGGGTCATGGCAGCCTCCAGGGGGCTGCCCCGTGGGCTGCAGCATTGACAGAATGTCAGTAGTGCTGTGTGTAGCAGCAGTCCCACCTTTGACAGCCCTGGTATGCCCCTACCCCAGGCCTTGTGAGGGGGTCTTTGGAGGACAGCCATATGGCTGTCTTCTTCATCCCCTGTGCTGGGCCAGCACTTGGGGGTTTAGGGCCCCTTTATGTTGCTCTAGCTCTTTTACCCAACATAAAGGCACTGGAATGGAGGGGAGAAACTGAGAACTGGAATGTAGAAATGTGTTTGAGGTTTGACTTAGTCCCACAAGACACTCTAGCTTAAAACACTAGCACTCCACAAAATCAATGCATTCCATATTAAATTAAAACTGCTCTAACTGAGAGATTTAAAAAAATAATTGTAACTGGGAATCATCATCCAATGGGGTGACTGAAGTGGGGTCCTGCAGGGACCTGTTCTGGGCCCAATGATATTCAATATTTTTTTATCAATAATCTGATCTGGAGGGAATGTAAAATGACTGCTGGTGAAGATTGCAGATGACACAGCAATTGGTGGAGTGGTAGATAATGATGGGAACAGGTCAGTTATACAGACGGATCTGGATTGCTTGGTACGGAAAGGATCATTTGAACAACATGTATGTTAACGCAGCCGGCTAGATCTAGGAACAAAGAATGCAGGGCACACTTGCAGGACGGGGGGCTGTCGGCTGGAACGTAGTGACTCTGCAAAAGATCTAGGGTGGGAATGAACTGAGCACGCGTTCCCAGTACGATGCTGCAGCTAAGAGGACAAATGCCATCCTGGGATGTGTAAGAGGAATATCATGTAGGAGGAGGGAAGTGGTATTTGCTCTCTATATGGTGTTAGTGAGACTGGAACTACATACTGTGTCCAGTTCTCATGTCCACACTTCCAAAGATAAGATGAAAGGGCTCAGAAAAGAGCTCTGAGGATGAATCGAGGTGCGGAAAACCTGCCTTCTAGTGAGAAGACTTATGAAGCTCAATCTGTTCAGTTTGCTTAAGAGAAGGTTAAAGGGTGACTTGATCACAGTCTCCAAGTACCACATGGGGTAGAGATTTCTGAGAGCATAAGGCTTTTAAATCTGGCATAGGAAGGCAGAAAGAGATCCAAGGGTTGGGAGCTGAATGGCAGGAATAAGCCGGGCATTTTTACCAGTAAGCAGAATTAACCACTGAAACAACTGGTGGAGATTCTCCATCACTAGGAGTCTTTCCATTGAGCCTGGGTGTCATTATGAGACATAAGCTATAGCTCATCCAGAAGGTGTGGGCTCCCTGTAGCAGAGATTGGGAAGGATTCTATGGGTTGGCTGTAATGGTCCTTTAGACTTTAAAACCTGTTAATTTCTCAACTTGCCAATGAGCTAAAGAAATGGGGTTAGCACCCAGAGTCCAGTAAAAGTGACAGAGGATGGTGAGCTCGCATGAGCGCAGGCTGGGTCTGCTCACCAATGAAGCCCAAGCGGTATCTCCATCCCCACAGTAACTCCGTCTGCAACAGCAGAGCATTAGGGCTCGAGTGGGCTCAGAGAGGAGAATGCTCTTTGGTGAGCCATTGGCACTAATTCCTGCGGCACAGCGCCCCCTTGGGATGATCCGGGCTAATATTACCTGAGCACACAACACCAGCAATTTCTCCATGGGTGCAGTTATGGACTCCCCAGGGCTTGGCCCTGCATTCGGTGATGGCCTCCTCTGTCCCTGTGCAGTGGACATCATTCAGCCAGATGGGGTCAGAGCCTTGTCCAAACTGCGCTCTTCCTGGGGCTGATAATGCCGTCCCGCAGCTCAGCTGCCTGCACACGACTTCAGCATCACGTAGGTCCCAGCTGTGATCACACACGGTTCCCCATTGCTGGTTATGAAGCACTTCGAGTCTTCCTGTGCAGCGACTCTGGCTGTTCACCAGCCGGAGCTGGGACTGCTCTGAAACGGTCAAACCCACCAATGCACCACAGGCATTACCATAGAGCTGTACCGAGGTCAGAGCTAAAAGGAACAGGTGGCCGCTACCTTTACGGGAGTGTTGGAAGATGATTTTTTTAAAGGAAGGATGAAAAAGTGGCAATGAATGAAACTTAGAAATGATCACGTGCTGGGTAGTTGAAATGTCAATGCTGGTTTGCAGCAGCTTGGGGTCAGACCCATAGCAGAGCAGTTCTTCAAAAATTGCCACTTTTCATTATTGTTAATGGCGTGTTTCCCATTTTTAGCCTTTGTTGGCACCTGTTTGCAAAAATCTTGGGTTCTGAATCACTTCCCACACTGCTGTACATTAGCCAAGCCGGGCAGGCATGGTGTCCCTAGCCTCTGTTTGCCAGAAGCTGGGAATGGGCAACAGGGCATGGATCACTTGGTGATTACCTGTTCTGTTCATTCCCTCTGAAGCAGTGGGCATTGGCCTGCACAACTCGTAAAGCAGCGAGGGCCACATTACTCCAAAGAAAACAGAGGAGGGCCGAAACCCCCCACCCCCGGGCACCTCCCGGCCCCACGAAAACACCCCACTCGAGCACCACCCAGCCCTGCAGAAACAAACCCTCCTTCCCCAGCGCCGCCCCACCAAAACAGCTGTGGGCCAAAAAGGAAGGTTGGGGGTGGGGAAGTGATATTTGATTTTAAATCAACTAGGGGCTCCCAGCTGAAGAGGTGGCTGGGAGCTCGGGGCAAATTAAAGGGCCCGGGGCTCTGGTGTCTGGGGGAACCTGGAACTTTCTGGGGCTGGGGCTGAGATTTAAAGTTCTCAGGGCTCCCCGTGGCTGCGGGCAGCCCAGAGCCTTTGACTCCCGGCAGCGGCTGAGATTTAAAGGGCTTTGGGCTGCCCGCAGAGCGCTGTGTGTGGGGGATTTAGAATCCCCCTGTGGGCGCACAGTGAGGCTCCGCAGGCCGTATGTTGTGCAGGCCTGCTCTAGAATGTGGATGAGCTTCCCTTGCAACATGGAGCTCTCTCCCATAGGGGTAAAGCTGGATGCAGAACTTGCTCAGGGGCTGTAGAGTAAACTGCCTCAGGAACTAAGAACCATTGCAGACCTTTAATGCCTTCCACTCTCAGTGCCAGCAGCACACCTCTGACCTGCCTTCTCCAACACAAACACAGGGCAGTGTGGCCATTTGGCTAGCGCAAGGTGTTCCACCACATCAGTGATGACGACAGGATAAGAACTACAGGTGGCTGAAACTTGAAAATTTCAGTTCACAGGACCAAACCAAATCATTTTGAAATTTCTCATGAATTGGAAATTCTGAAAAAAATCAGTTTCAGAACATTCCCATTTTCTTATTTTGTTTTGGAATTTCAAACTTTTGTTTCAAATTCTGTTCGATGAGGTTATATTAATGTGCATATTATTTGTATGTTATTTTTTGACTTGTCAGTAGTGCAAATGACTAATATGCACTACCACCACTGACAAGTAATGATCTGACATAATATTCTGTTATTGTTATATTACTATATGTTCTATTGCTGGTCTATTTTTTATTTTTAAAATCATTAAGGGCAGCTGCTACTTAGTATTGATTAAGAACATTATCTTTTATTTTATGTCAAAGTTGTAATGAAAAACTTTGAGCTGCAGCCCCTGCTCCCTGCAGTACAGCACCCCCTGGGTCCAGCACTGACTGCGAACCAGGCCCACTAATGCCAGGCTGGGTCACTGAGACCAGCACTGACTATGAGAGGAGGGTGCCCCCTGCTGAACCACCATCACTCCAGTACAGGTCCCCTATCGCCATGCAGGAAATTACATATGTGAGGGTTACCTGAGCACACAACCCCGGCATCTTCTTCATGAGTACAGTTATGGTCTCCCCAAAGTCTAGCCCTGCACTCGGTGAGGGAAGCTTCTGTTCCTGTGCAGTTAATCTCATCCAGCCAGATGGGGTCAGACCCTTCTCCAAACCAAGCTTTGTCTGGGACTGATAACACTGCCCCACATGCCAGCTGCCTGCACACAACTTTGGCATCATTAGTATCCCAGCTGCGATCACACACGGCTCCCCATTGCTGGTCATGAAGCACCTCGACTCGGCCAGCACAGCGACTTGGGCCGTTCACCAGGCGGAGCTGAGTGTGTTCCGAAATGGTCAAACCTACAAATGCCCCAGGAGAAAAAAGACTAAACAGTAAAATCCACCCCAAGGGAGTGCTGTAATTTTTCCCCCAACCAAGTGCACTAAACCCAGGAAATTCAGTGTTAAGGTGAAACTGCAAAGAACTCTCAGCATGTTACGATCTGGGAGGTCCCAGCTAAGCACCAATCAACCTTAACTCTGCCCTGCAGTGACTGGGGGGTTTGGACAGTGCTGGTCTCTCAGGTGCATGTATGGCCCAGTGGGCATGTTACAGAGCTGGGAATTCTGGAAATTCAGATTGAAGGCTTGTGAAAAGCCCCTCTCAGCCCCCCAACAGTCAGCAGCACAGGGCAGAATTGAGGCTGCCTAGCTTGGCTGTGCTTGAGATGCCCGTGCCCATGGATATGGGACTAGGAGCCCAATGAACAAGCCACATCACCAGCTGCAGAGCCCAGAGAGCCCACCCATGCTGGGAGCACCCCTACTGCCATGGGGGGAAGATCTGCCTGCATGGGACAGCCCCTCTGAAACAGGAGCTAGGAGCAGGCAGGGACCCACTGCATCCAGTGGAGTGAGCTGTCAACCTCCCAGAAAAGGGCCCCCCTCCTGCCATTGTCCCTCAGGTGGATGGAGAGCTGTGGGGGAGCGTGTGTTGTGCCTGCGTGGTTGTGGGCAAGCAGTGGCTATTGCTGTGGCATGGTGGGGTGACTCTGTTATCCAACCTCCCTGTCGACTCCCCTGCTCCAACCCTAACCGGGGATGAATCGTGGTTTCCCCTTCTCATGGGCTGGCCCTTGGCTCTGTACAATGCCCTAGAGATCACAGGGGCTGTCTGGCCCTTCATGCACCTGGCCAATAGGTGGAGGCACTGAGTACAGAGAACACAGGGCCCGCTGGACCAAAGTTGGGACACCTCAGAGTGCGGTCGGGGGGCATTGGGAGTGCCCCTTGAGGGGCCTCAACATGGTTTCCCTGGAGGGAGTGGGGGATGTCCCAGGTCAGCACATGGCTGGGAAGGACCATGTGACCATGTGGGAGCTCAGCATAGGGAGCAGGACTGGGGTGGGGCTGTCTAGCCTGAGAGAAGAGTCCCAGAGGGGACTGTGATGGTGGGAAAAGGGACCAGAGAGGATGTGGGAAACCCAGAAGGGGAGACTTCATTTGAAACTGCAGTTGGGAGATGTATGAGTATCCGCAGGTCACACCCAGAAGAGAAACTGAGGCCCCATAGCACATCTCAGTGTGGCAGCTTTGTTGGACATGTTACAGTCACTCACCCCACTCCCAGCAGCACAATGCTCCCAACGCTGCTCTGGAGCATTTGGGGTGAGAACTGACTATGGGGAGGAGAACGCCTCCACCTCCTGCACAATAAGACAGGGGTTAATATTACCTGAGCAGTCAACACTGGCATCTTTTCTGTGGGTACAGTTCTTGCCTCCCCAAGGACTAGCTCTGCATTCAGAGAGGGTAGCTTCTGTCCCTGTGCAGTTAACCTTAGCCAGCCAGATGGGGTCAGACCCTTCTCCAAACTCAGCCAGCCCTGGAGCTGATAACGCCGTCCCACAGCCCAGCTGCCTGCACACGACTCCGGCATCCTGTAAGTCCCAGCCCTCATCACACACGGTTCCCCACTTCTGGTTATGAAGTACCTCGACTCTCCCAGAACAACGACTCGAGCCATTCACCAGCCGGAGCTGAGCGTGCTCTGAAATGCTCAAACCTGCAACTGCAATGTGGGAATAAAGACTCAGAGAGGGGAAAATTAGGTCTGAGCCATGAATGTCCTTCCTAGCATCCTCCATGCCTACGTGTCTTTACAGCGGGCTGTGCCCTATCTCCTGGGAGCCTGGTGGCAACCAGTCCTTTGCCTCTGAGCCAGGGCTTAGGATGTGAGTTTCAATAGCAGAAAACCCTAACTGTATAAAGGTAACAAATTCCAGCAGCCCAAACTATTTACACCAAGGGCTGCACAAGAAATATGAAGATTTCCTTCTTGAGAACATACCTCCCTTTCGAAGGGCATAGGTTAGTGGCAGAAGCCCTATCATAATGCCATCCTTGATGGGCAAATGGGGGTGTGGCTTTTGCTACATGTGGGTTGCACCAGTTCGACTGAATTTAGTTAACCCTGTGCAAAAACCCGTGGAGACACTCTTATTTTGGATTTGGCCATTCTGGGGTTAGCTTCCCGCTGTCAAAATGGATGAAGCAGAACCAAGATAAGTGTAGACACTCCAACTGGCATGGTTTTCACTCCATTTGCAAACAGCACTTTAGTTAACCCAGTTCAGATTTATGCCTCAGGAACTGACTGATGCTAAAACACAGTGGGAACCCAGGTCAGGACTGGAAGGGAGCTCCTGGGTCATCCAGTCGAATCCCCTGCTGTTGCAGGCATCCCCCATCATATCATCCCATTCGTAAACACGTCAAGCTCCATCTTCAAACTAGTTTGGGTGTTTGTCCCCACTCCTCCTACTGGGGGTCTGGTCCAGAACCTCCTTCCTCTGATGGTTAGAACCCGTCTTCTAATTTCCAGCCTCAATTTATTCCTGGCCAGTTTATCCCCATTTGTTCTGGTGTCAGGATTATCCATTAGCTTAAATAGCTCTACTTTCCCCCGACCCCTGAGGTATGTGCAGAGAACCATCAGATCCCCTGCCAGCCTGTGTTTGCTAGGCTAAACAGGCCAAGATCTCCAGTCTCCTCTAGTCAGACCAGCTCTCCATCCTCCTGGTCATCCTAGCAGCCCTTCTCTGCACCTGCGCCTGTTTGAATTCACACTCCAGTGAAGCTGGGCAGGGCTCTTAACCCCATGGGGTGGATAGGTAACGAAGATCCAGAGTGACTAAGTGGCTTGCCCAAGGTCACACAGGAAATCTGTGCCAGAACAGGGACTTGAACCACAGCCCAGAGTCACAGAGTTTAAGGCCAGAAGGGGCCACCAGATCATCTGACCTGTGTATCACAGGTCACAAGCACCACCCGACACCTGCACACTAAACCCTACAATGGAAATTGTATCACGGCCCTCAGGAGGCTAGACTATTGTGTGCCACAGACAAAGACTAGGAGGGACTGAGAGGCACCAAGACTCGAGGCCCCTGCCACGGCAGGGAGTTGATTAAATGAGATATACCCAGATGATCCCGGCATATGATCCACACCCCACACTGCCGAGGAAGATGAACCCCCCATAAGGTCACTGCCAGTCTCACCTGGGGAAAATTCTTTCCTGACCCCACATGTGGTGATCAGTTAGACCCTGAGCATGTGAGCGAAAACCAGCCAGCCAAGCACTGTGAGAGAAAAGCTTGGTGCCACCTCAGAGCCCTGGCCCACCCTGTCCTCTGTCCCATCTCCAGCCATGCCCAGTCCTGATGCTTCAGAGGAAGAAGACCAAAAAACCCCCACAACCCTGCCACCTCCAAAATATGCCCAAACAAATCACCCAACCAACCAAAACTACATTGGGGAAAAAATTCCCTTCCTGACCAGCTGAAGCCCTGAAATTCGAGATTTTAGGAACATGGCAAGAGAATTGGCCCCCAGGGTTGCCAAGCTCTGCTCCTCACCACCACAATCAATCCTGTCATACAATTCTACTAAAAAATTAGCCCACCTCATTCTTAAAACAATAACTAAGTTGTTGGCCCCCACAACTCCTATTGGGAGGCTGTTCTAGAACCTGCCCCCTTGATGGTTAAAAACCGTCTTCTAATTTCCAGCCTGAATTTGTTCATGGCCAATTTATATCCATTTGCTCTTATACCACCATTGTCCTTTATCTTCAACAGCTCTTCACCTTCCCTGGTATTTACCCCGCAGTGTTTTTACAGAGAACAATCAGATCCCCACTCAGCCTTTTTTTGAAAAAAGGCCAAGCTCACAAGAACATAAGAATGGCCATACTGGGTTAGACCAAAGGTCCATCCAGCTCAGTATCCTGTCTACCAACATTAGCCAATACCAGGTGCCCCAGAGGGAATGAACTTAACAGGTAATGATCAAGTGATCTTTCTCCTGCATCCACCTCCACCTTCTGACAAACAGAGGCTAGGGACATCATTCCTTACTAGTGTCTTCCAGTGTCTTTTCATAAGATCGCCCCTCCAAACCCTGATCATCCTACTAGCTTTGGTCTGCACATGTTCCAGTTTGAATGAATCTTCCTTGAACATGGGTGACCAGAATCACACTCTGTATTCCAGATGAGACCTTACAAATGCCTCGTACAATCACATTAATACTTTTCTCTCTTTGCTGGAAATGCCTCACCTGATACACCCTAGGATTGCATTTGTCTTTTTTGAAGACTCATCCCATTTGTGGCTTAGAGTCATTCCGTGATCGAGCAGCACTCCCAGGTCTTTCTCTTCCTCCATTGCTTCCAATTGATGAGCCCCCAGTTTGTAGTAGAAATTCTTATTATTAGATGCTTAGTGCATGATGTTGTACTTTGTACTATTGAATTTCATCCCATTTCTGTTACTCCTGTCTTCAAGGTCACCCAAATCTTTCCGTAGAATACTCTGATCCTCCTTTGTACTGATCACATCTCCCAACTTTGTGCCATCAGCAAATTTCATTAGCGCACTCCCACTTTTTGTGCCAAGTCATTAATAAGAATATTGAATACCAAGACCGATCCTTGAGGAACTCCACTAGTAACCTCCCTCAGCCTGATAGTTCACCTTTTGGCACAACCTGTTGCCTTCTTCTCTTTATCCAGTTCCTCAACCGCCTTACAATGCTTGTACCAATCCCCATCTTCCCTCATTTAACTAATAATTTCCCATGTGGTACTTTGAGAAAAGCTTTTCTGAAAGTCCAAGTATATTAGATGTACTGCACTTCCCTTATCTAAAAAATCAGATATTGTCTCAAAGAAGGAAATTGGGTTAGTCTGGCACAATCTACCTTTGGTAAACCCCGATTGCATTACAGCCCCTTTTCCATTTACCTCAATGAATTTAAATATTCTTTCCTTCACAATTTGTTCTAAAACCTTTCCTACTATCGAGGTCAGATTAATGGGTCTATAATTGCCTGGATCACTCTCCTTCCGCTTTCTTAAATATAGTTACGACAGTAGCTATTCTCCAATCATATGGTACTGTCCCCGAATACATAGATTTATTAAAAATCATTGCTAGTGGACTAGCAATCTCATGTACCAGTTCTTTCAGTATTCTGAGATTAGCTGGCCTTCCCAATTTGGATGCGCTAATCACTTTTAAATTTTTCTTCAACCTTAGATGTGGTAATTTTCATGTGTATACCCTCATCTCCATTAGCGTTCCTGCCTTTATGCCCTTGTATCATATTATCATCCTTATTACAAACCGAGGCAAAGTATTCATTTAGTTTTTGGGCCATACCTAGATTAGTTTTGATCACCTCCCTATCCATGCTGCATTGCAACTCAACCTCATCCTTTCTTATCCTCTAGAGACCTACCCACTGGGACATCCTTTGTCTCAGGAAATTCCTAATTTTGAACACATCCTTGCTCAGGAGATTTGGGATTACAGATCTCTACCATCACCAGGCAGAAAAAAGTCTATTTATTTAATTAGATTGTGGGTGTAATTTTCAAAATCCCATGGAATTTAGGCTCCTACAGCCCAAAGCCCATGGGTCCTAGGCTCTGAACTCCCATTTAAATCTGCCCCCCCTTCCTACCCCTTGCAGGACAGTGCCCCCTAGTGCTGAAATAAGTGAGAATTCGGAGCTTCAATACCTTTGAGGATCTGGAACTAACTGAGCCCATGGCTACACTGGCACTTTACAGCGCTGCAACTTTCGTGCTCAGGGGTGTGAAAAAAACACCCCTGAGCGCTGCAAGATACAGCGCTGTAAAGCCTCAGTGTAAACAGTGCCACAGGTGCAAGCTATACCTGTAGAGGATGTGGAGTACGTGCAGCGCTGGGAGAGGTCTCCCAGCGCTGGTGCTGTGACCACACTCGCACTTCAAAGCGCTGCCGACATACATGAATTTTGTGCCCCTGCCCACATCTAGCCCAGCCCCACAGGCGTTCTACCCACCCAGCCACACAATTCTGCACACACCCCTTTTGCCACCCAGCCCCACATCAGATCCTTCTGCAGCTGCGTGAGGAGACTTTTCTCCCCTCGCAGACTTGGAGTCAGGGGGAGCAGGAGCAGTTCCTGAGGATTTTACCCCCCCAGTCCTTCCTGTCCCAGGCCTGGTGTGGAGGGGAGAGGGGAGCAGAACAGCCCATGCTGCCATAGCGTCACTGCTATCGTTATGGGCCTTGCTAAGATCTAGTTAGATAGATTATGTCTGCATGTGCTGCGACCAGATTTCCCAACTGCAGTGCAGACATACCCACTCCGAGCCAGTGGGCTCTCTTGCATATCCCCATCCTCTCCTGCTCCATCCCAGAATTGGGGATTGAAACCCCAGAGTCCTGAATCACTGCCTCCTGCTCTAACTACTAGATGACACTTCCTTCCCAGAGCTGGTAATAGAACCCACAAGTCCTGACTCCCAGGGAAATGTTACATCTAGTCTGCAGAGGTGCCAGAGGAGCAGATTCTTTAACCAGTTTTTGAAATCTCTGTACAACTGAACGACAGGAGAAAAGGGCACTCACCCCTGAGCCAGCCCAGAAGGACAAGCAGCGCTGTGTTTCTGGCCCCCCAGTCTCTCGGAGCCATATCCAGAGACCTCGCTGTGAGCTGCGTGGCCCCAACAGGGAGAGCTCAGTGGGGAAGGGAAGGAGTGATTTGCTGTGGGCCAGTCTGTTGGTTTTGTTCCCAGCCTGGGCAGGGGCTGCAGCTGCTGGTTTCCTGCATGAGACACATGATGGGCCAGGCTCGTGAACACAGGAAGAGTGTGAGGAGGCCCTTGCTCATGTGGATGGGAGAGGTATGAAATGAACCTCCTGGTAAGGCTCCTCCCACCCCATGGCCTCTGCTACTATTCATAGCCCCAGGCACCCTCTGGAGGGACCTAGCCCTGGTAAACCTTGCCCACTCCCATCTTCCCCTCTCTGCACCTGCTGGTGCCCACCAGCCCTCCCCTCTGCCTCTGCAGCTGCCCCTCATGCAGTTAGTGCATTTTTAAATAGAGTCATTAAGCGATTGTACAAATTCTTAATGATACAGGAATAAAGGAGAAGTACAACATATATAATGATGCATTTTCCTCATTTTAGAGGAAAATATTGTGGGCAGTTAGTACATTTCTAAAGAAAGTAATTAAACAATTGTACAAATTCTTAATGACAGAGGAATAAAGGAGACATGTTCACACACACACACGCCTTTTCCTTAAGAGGGAAATATGCTTTTTTCATGCTGTAAATACATTTCTAAATAAAGGGATTAAATAAGTGTACAAAGTCTTAGTAAGAGGAATATAGGAGACAGCTTGATCCATATATCTGTACAGAATCAAGCATTTTTAGAGGAATATATGCTTTTACTGCAGTTAGCACATTCCTAAATAAAGTCTACACCAAGAATGCTGAGGGGTTTAATGCTCATTTTGCTTCCCTAAAGAGGTTAACTGCAACCAGGGGCTAGATTTACAAAGGGACTGACTTAAGCTAACTCCACTTTGGGTAGGTTTACACTGCCTGTGGCACCAAGCCTCCTGTTGGTTGGGCTGCTGCTCCATAAGCTTTGGAGCCCACGCTGCACCTTCAGCGTGCTCTCTGCACAGCTGTGTTTACAGTGCTAGTGGATGTCCTGCAAACCTGAGTCGGCAGAGCTGGGCTGGGAGGCTCACTGCTATGGGCAGTGTAGGAGCACCCTTCAGGGCCCAGATCCTCACAGTTATTTAGGCTCCTGACTTTCACTGAAAGCTATGGAAGTTAGGAACCTAAACACCTTTGAGGATCTGGGCATGGCAGCCTGAATCCCAGAATAAGGCCTCAGTGGCTTTCACAAACCCCTGCTCAGCTGCCTGCCTCTAGGTATGCAGATGGCTAAGCTCCAGAGCGATGCACGAAATGGGGGGGAGATAGTCAGCCCTTCACCTAACTCACCAGCAGGGCCTGATACAGTAAGTGTGCTCAGAACCTGCCCACCAGATCGGTCCTGCCAATGAACTCACACAAAACAGCCAGACGTAGCGGGATAGTTGAAGCCCAGCTCCCGGGGACATTTCCCAAGGTACAATCTGGACAGCAGCATCCCCTGAAGTCTCTAGCAGGGGATGCCTTTTACCAGAAAAGCCACTCCTTGTCTGCGCACGCAGCTCACTTCAGCATGTAAATCCACTCCCAGCTAAATACATGAGCACTCTGACCAGTCACTCATGAGTTACATACAGCATGACACCCGCAAGTTCTTAGTCCCAGACTTTTCCTGAGAAATGTGTGTCTTGTACTGTCCATGTACTTTGTTGCATGGATTGGTTCCTGAGCTAGAGTTACTATGGTGCGGTGTGCAGTTACTGGTGAGAATACGTTTCAGATTGGCAGGTTGTCTGTAGGCAAGGTCTGGCCTGCCACCCAAGGTCTGTGAAAGTGTGGGATCGTTGTCCAGGATGGGTTGTAGATCCCTGATGATGCGTTGGAGGGGTTTTAGCTGGGGACTGTGTGTGATGCCCAGTGGAGTCCTGTTGGTTTCTTTCTTGGGTTTGTCTTACAGTAGGAGGCTTCTGGGTACATGTCTGGCTCTGTTGATCTGTTTCCTTATTTCCTCATGTGGGTATTGTAGTTTTGAGAATGCTTGGTGGAGATTTTGTAGGTGTTGGTCTCTGTCTGAGGGGTTAGAGCAGATGCGATTGTACCTCAGTGCTTGGCTGTAGACAATGGATCGTGTGATGTGCCCGGGATGGAAGCTGGAGGCATGAAGGTAGGCATAGCAGTCGGTAGGTTTTCGGTATAGGGTGGTATTAATGTGACCACCACTTATTTTCACCGGGGAGTCTAGGAAGTGGACCTCCCGTGTAGATTGGTCCAGGCTGAGGTTCATGGTGGGGTGGAATCTGTTGAAATCACCCACAGAACACCTGCCAACCTGAAACATATTCTCACCAGTAACTGCACACCGCACCATAGTAACTCTAGCTCAGGAACCAATCCATGCAACAAACCTCGATGCCAACTCTGCCCACATATCTACACCGGCGACACCATCACAGGACCTAACCAGATCAGCCATACCATCACCGGTTCATTCACCTGCACGTCCACCAATGTAATATATGCTATCATATGCCAGCAATGCCCCTCTGCTGTGTACATTGGCCAAACTGGGCAGTCGCTACGGAAAAGGATAAACGGACACAAATCAGATATCAGGAATGGCAATATACAAAAACCTGTAGGAGAACACTTCAGCCTCCCTGGCCACACTATAGCAGACCTTAAGATGGCCATACTGCAGCAAAAAAACTTCAGGACCAGACTTCAAAGAGAAACTGCTGAGCTTCAGTTCATCTGCAAATTTGATACCATCAGCTCAGGATTAAACAAAAACTGTGAATGGCTTGCCAACTACAAAACCAGTTTCTCCTCCCTTGGTTTTCACACCTCAACTGCTAGAACAGGGCCTCATCCTCCCTGATTGAACTAACCTCATTATCTCTAGCTTGCCTGCACATATATATACCTGCCCCTGGAAATTTCCACTACATGCATCTGACGAAGTGGGTATTCACCCACGAAAGCTCATGCTCCAAAACGTCTGTTAGTCTATAAAGTGCCACAGGATTCTTTGCTGCTAAGGCATACTTGATAGAAAATGTATCATAGCCTTATAAAAGTGATGACCATAGCATTATAGATCATCACACTCCCTCATAACTTCTAGCCCACCAGTGAGGGTATTCACCTGGGATGCAGGAGACCCCTAGTTCAAGTCCTCACTCTACCTGAGGAAAAGATGTGAACAGGGATCTGCTATATCTTAGGTGAGTGCCCAAGCCACTAGGTCATGGACATTCTGGCATGGTGTTTCTCCTGTTGAAGATGTTCCACTGTGGCTAAATAAAAAAACAGGCATTTGCACAGACAGACTGGGTCCTCAATTTCCCACATTGTCAGAGAGTGCCCTAACCATGAAGCTGCAGCATCCTTTGCACAATTTTGCTTTCAGTCTTTCCATAAATTGTATCCTTTTTGATAAGGTGTCATGGACTCACAGGTCGTGCCCACTCTTGGCCCTGTGCAGTCCGTGGGGGGTGCCCTTTTAGTGAGACAGCCCTTCTCGGGGGTCCACTCTTTCTCGAGGTCAGGACCCTCCACCTCCTGGAGCCGCACCTCTCTGAGCCTTAGCACATCTGTCTATGCCGTGGGTCCCCTCCAGGAGTCCACGCGCTCTGGACCCCCCTGGGCCTCTTCACTCCCGAAGGGGCTGATGCAACCCTGTTCTCTAGACTGGACTGACTCTCAGCCCGCATAAAACAGCAGGGTTTATTGAGAATTGAACACAGCACAGGAAACTCTCAGGGCCTCAGGCGTGGCCTCTCACAATAACAGCACATCCCAGTCTCCCTGCATCCAGGTGGGCTCTGCCTGCTTCCCCTCGTCAGCCCGAGCCCCCCTGCTTCCCAGCTGTGCCTCTTATATCCCCGGCCTCAAGCCCCGCCTCAGTCCATTGTCTTCTCTCCAGGTAAACAGGGTCGTAAACAGGAAGGCCTGGGTCTCCTTGCAGCTCTCCTCTGGCTGGAACCGGCTTGTCAGGTCACCAGGGTCCTCTCTCTGCAGCCCATTGTCCTCCCACTGGCCAGAACTGGTTGTGTCTCCTGAGCTGGGGTCCCGAGTCCCTCTCTGGTCCTCTGTAACAACAAACTCCCTCTCCCCTCACCTCGTTAAACCAGTAACACCCAGGGACATTGAGTCCCACTCCCTGTGCATCCAAACCCTGGAAAAGACAGAAAACCCCAAGAAAACCCCCCACTTCGTCACATAAGGTAAACCTGTAACTCCTTCCAAATTTAGAGAATGGCATGTAGATGAATTAAAGAGACTAAACCTGAATTTACTAAAGAAAATAAAAACAGCAATGGCATATTAGAAAAACCTGTATTTTAGTATCTGAGAAGCAGTCGCTACAAACTAAATGTTCTTCTTAAGATTCAATGTTTCTTAAAACGATTTATCAGTAAATGTTTCAAATTATTAACCTATTTGGCTGTGTAGCAGGGTGGTCACCCTGCTCCTGCCTGAATGGGATAAAGCAGCTCTGGAGAGGGCTGCAGTGAGGAAAGCTAGGCTGATTAGGAAAGCAGCCACAGCTATGGTAGCTTAATCAAGGACCAGCTGGCCCTTATAAGAGGGCAGTGGGCTAGAAGATGACACAGTCTCTCTCTGGCTCTGGAGAGAGAAGGACCTGGCTATCTGGGAAGCTGAGAAGGGTATCTAGGGTGGAGCAGCACTGGGGAAGGGCAGAGGGAGCTCGGGAGCTCCAGCTTAGCAAAGCCACAGGCTGAGTTAAGGGCCCCCAAAGGGTACTGGGGCTGCAGAGGGGCAGCCCAGAGATAGGCAGAGGCAGCAGGTCCAAATTGCCCTTGCCAGTGATGAGTGGCCTTTACAAACTGCAGTCTGCCCCAGTGAGTAGGGCTAGATGGTGACTGGCAGTAGCCACTGAGGCAAGGTGAGGATAGAGGGTTGGGGGTTCCCCTGAGTGCAGAGACCCAGATTGGGGGTTGCTGCGGTGAGCAGAACCCCTGGGTAAAGGGCATCGGGGTCCAGGAGGGACATGGGGGCCAGCGGCAGGCGAGACATCAGCTGGCAGAGGGCACTCCGGGACTGGAAAGAGCTAATTCCCTGGACAACCAGCAGGAGGTGCCGTGTGGAGAGTCATCACCTTGCCACAGGCAAATTTAGCAAAATACCAAAAAGAAATGAAAAAAACATGAAATAGCCCTGTACACACATACAGAGGAACACAGACTTTAAAAGGTAACATGAAAACACAGGCCATGAGGATAAAAAAACCTCGGAGGGGCATTTGAACAAATGTTTGAAATCTTTATTTAGCAAAACAGCGGTGTATGTATTTTTTATTAGATATCAAAGTTTAACATGGGTAAGCATGTGTCATGCAGAAACCCTTCTCAACTGCATGAGGCATTATATTCCCACTTTTGTTTTTCCAGTGTTTCTACTCACTTTTTCACTGGGGAGTTAGTAAATAATGAACACTTCCAAAGGTGTCAGGTGGAACGGGTATAGGTGCAGAGGCTGGTCATCTCTGACTGGGATGACAAACACTGGACCATAATCACAATGCTTGTCTTTACATCCTTAGTGATATTTTACAGAAGTACTTTAAAAGCAACAACATTTTTTTGTTCGTTAATATCCTAAGACACATATTGGACCCTAAAAGAACCGCAATGACAAAACATGAAACCTAAAAGGGGTAGAGGGGTAAAGTCATTGTTAGCACTGTGCAGCTCACTGCTTCAAACCCCCTAGCTCAGACATGCTAAAAAAAAAGCCTTGTGATATAATCAAAAAATGCACCAATATCTTTACTTTTGTAGCAGTATTTTAAACAGCTGTATGACAATTACTTTTTTCCATTTTATCATCAATTGGAGCGGCCCCAAAATATTAATTTCCCTGCAATTTTATCAAAATGTGCATTGCATAGTGCCTTTAAAACTGTACCCTCTTAGCAACTTCTTGCCTTCACCCTACCTTGATAAACATCATGGTTTTGTCTTAAGCAAAGAGAAAGACGTCTGGTGAAATAAACATTACACTGTAATATTTAAAAGAGAGACTATCCCAACCTTTGAAATAAGAGCATAAACTTGTTTTTAAAAATGAATTATCCAGCATGCAACCCCACATATAAAACAAACCCATGAACAAACACCTCCTCTAAAGGCAGATTACAAAGATGGGACATAAACCTCTTAATAAACCTCGTTTGTAAATTGTGAAGAAAGTGTTAGATTCCAGGGTACAGTTTAATCCCCACTCTCATTTGCAGATAAAAAATATCAAATTGAAAAGCGTTGTAACTGCATGTAGGAGAGAGATAAAGTCTGTAGCCTGTTATCTGCAAAAACATCCCCCACCCAACAGCCAATTCCCGTGCACCATGACAAAATGATTAGAAATTTGGCAAAATGATGCGGGGGGACAATAAAGCCTTCTGAAGCTCAGTGAATGTTTCTGTATGACAAAAGCTGGCCCTGGCTAAAGCAAGGCAACTACCAAAGAATGGATACAAAACTGTTACACTAAACAAAAAAAGATTTCAGTCCACAGTCAAACCACCCCCAGGTCTCTTGTTCCTAGGTCCCTATTTCTTTCATATTCAACTTTGAAAATTTTACGATAGCTTATTTTGTAAAGCGTCGTTTGATGTTATTAAAACCAGTGAGCTGAGCAGCAGCAGGAGGAGATGGCTGTTTCAGATTAAAAAAAAAGTCAGGAAAAGAGAGGCATGGGGTAGGGTGTAAGGTGACAAGTTTTTTCAGATAACAGTGTCACATGTTACAGACTTTATCTCCCTCCTTTATGCAGTTACAAAGCTGTGGCTTGGCTTTTCAGGGTAGATAGTTTTGTTCTACAACCTCTAGGTAAATGATCAAAGGTTTATGCATCCTGGAAATTTCTTCACAATTTACAATTGATGAGCTTGTGTAACATCCTTGTATACTGCCCTTAAAGAAGATTGCTGTTGTCAGGGTTTTTTTGCATGTTGAGTAATTTATGTAGGCATCACTTCAAAAACAAGCGATTGCTTTTATTGAAAAGGTTGAGCTAGTTTCTCTTTTCACTGTTGTAATTTACTTTTTATTTCACCAGACCCGCTTCTCTTTGGTTAGGACAAAACAGTAATGTTTATGAGAGGTGGAGTGGAGGCATGGGGAGAGAGCTTTAGAGCAGTGGTGGGAGCTGTGCGGGGCCGTGCCTATGGACGTTAGCAAAATGTCTTGCAGCCCACAATCAGATTACTCTGATGGGCTGCATGCGGCCCGCGGGTTGCAGGTTGCTCATCACTGCATTAGAGGTTATGGTTTTAAAGGCACTATATGTGATGCTGGCAGACCAGGTACCAGCTCATGCCAAAGCCCCAGGCCTCACTGAATGTTTATAAATCCATAGTTGGAAGCCAGACCAATTCACTTGTGTTTTAGTACAGATCCAAGTGATTGGTAAATATACGAGAGTGTATGTGTGTGACAAAGTGGGGGGTTTTCTTGGGGTTTTCTGTCTTTTCCAGGGTTTGCATGCACAGGGGGTGGGACTCAATGTCCCTCGGTGTTACTGGTTTAACGAGGTGAGGGGAGAGGGAGTTTGTTGTTACAGAGGACCGGAGAGGGACTCGGGACCCCAGCCCAGGAGACACAACCAGTTCTGGCCAGTGGGAGGACAATGGGCTGCAGAGAGAGGACCCTGGCGACCTGACAAGCCGGTTCCAGCCAGAGGAGAGCTGCAAGGAGACCCAGGCCTTCCTGTTTACGACCCTGTTTACCTGGAGAGAAGACAATGGACAGAGGTGGGGCTTGAGGCAGGGGATATAAGAGGCCCAGCTGGGAAGCAGGGAGGCTCGGGGGCTGGCGAGGGGAAGCAGGCAGAGCCCACCTGGATGCAAGGAGACTGGGAAGTGCTGTTATTTTGAGAGGCCAGGCCTGAGGCCCTGAGAGTTTCCTGTGCTGTGTTCAACTCTCGATAAACCCTGCTGTTTTATGCGGGCTGAGAGTCACTCCAGTCTAGAGAACAGGGTTGCATCAGCCCCTTCGCGGGTGAAGAGGCCCAGGGGGCCCAGAGCATGTGGACTCCCTGAGGGGGCCCACGGCATAGACAGATGTGCTAAGGCTCAGAGAGGTGCAGCTCCAGGAGGTGGAGGGGCCTGACCCCAAGAGAGTGGACCCCCGAGAAGGGCTGTCTCACTGAAAGGGGCACCGCACAGGGCCAAGAGTTGGCACGATCTGTGAGTCTGTGACAATATGATGTTTAAACTTCATGAAAACTAGTGGGATGTTACATGCATTGTTTTCACTTATGCATATCCCGTTATAATGTAATAGCAAACATCCACAGTGTATATCCCTGTAACCAAATAACCCATCAAATGAAAAGAAGCCTTGTGGAATGCAAATGAAGAACTTTAACAGAAAAGTGCTAATTTTAAGGCAAGTGATAATTGTGTGTGGTGATCAGAGGTCAAAGACGCTAAGTGCATTCCTCACTCTCCGTAATCAAAGGAAGAGCCCATGTGAGCAGTGACCGTGTGAGTTTGCTTGTTGTGAGAAGAAGCTATAAGTATGGAGTTAGGGAAAGATCCTTCATCTCTGAGCTGTTTGGATTCTAACAGGTGGAATAACCAGAGTTAATCTGGGTAGCCCTGAGATCCTTTGGGAAACTGGCTGGTTATTACATCTCTGCCATCATTTGGAATTATAGACTGTGATTCACCTGTTATTATATTGTACCTGCTTTAACCTCTCAATAACTCATTTCCTTTTCTTTGCTAATAAAAATTTGGTTAGTTTACTATAGAATTGGCTGCCAGCATTGTCTTTGGTGTAAGATCTAGGATACCATTTGATCTGGCTGAGTGACTGGCCTCTTGGGACTGGGAGTAACCTAAAATATTTGTGATTTTTGGATTAAGTGACTGTTTTATCCCAAAGTCCAGTTTGTCTGGGTGGCCAGATAGGCTGGAGAGTCTAAGGAGACTGTCTGTGACTCCATGGCATGACTGGTATAGTGATCCAGGAGTTCACATTTGTTATTGGTTTGGTGAAATCTAATTATAGAACACACCACCAGCTTGGGGTGTCTGCCCTGTTTTCTGGCAGTCTGCCCTGAGGTAGCATTCACAGTCATGAGCCACTCCAGACAGCATGACACTATACAATAATTTTTTTAAAAAAGAGAGAGAAAATTAGTACCTTGGTGCTGCTTCAGTGTGATGATAAATAAAATGAAAAAAATTAACTGTTTTTCAGATAGCTCTGATTATCACATAACTCTGTGTACCTGTGTGAGTACAGGGCCACCCGGGAGGGGGCAAGTGGGGCAATTTCCCCCAGGCCCCAGGCCCCAAAGGGGCCTCCACGAGTTTTTTAGGGCACCTGAAGTGGGGTCCTTCACTCGCTCTGGGGGCCCTGGAAAACTCTCGCGGGGCCAGGGCCTCTGGAGCATCTTCCTCTCCGGGTCTTTGGCAGCAATTCGGCAGCTGGGGGTCCTTCTGCTCTGGTGCAGACGGACCCCCCGCTGCTGAATTACTGCCGAAGCGGGACCCGCCGCCAAAGTGCCGGGTCTTTGGTGGCAATTCAGCGGTGGGTCCCGGAGCGGAAGGACCCCTTGCCTCTGAAGACCCCAGGCCCCCTGAATCCTCTGGGCGGCCCTGTGTGTGTGTGTGTGTGTGTGTGTGCATATGTGTTCAGTGATTGTTAATCTCTTTTGTGTATGTTGCTAAATGTGCCAAATAAGTTATTAATGCAAAATATTTACTGCTAAATCTTAAGAATAAAATTTTGTTTGTAGCTATTGTCTCTCAAATACTAAAATATAGGTTTCCCAAATACTCCATTGCTGTTTTTATTTTACTTAATACACACAACTTTAATTAATCCACATTTCAGATCTTACCAAAAAGGGAATCGTTTGAGGAAAGAGGAATGAAAAGGTAGCTTAAACTAGGCCTGCATTTTCTCTCACGAATGGGCATATTAATGAATTTTCACAATTAGATTTCCTTTGAGTGCGGTATTGTGTGTGTTTTATATGAAACAATGCTGAAAAACAAGTGTGTGTGAGAAAGACACATCTATAAAACATTCAAAGTAGTTGTATATTATACGTTTAAAGGGTTATTTATAAATAGTGAACAAGCTGGCTTGAACATACTTATTTGAGTTAGGAGTGATGGGTGTATGTTGCATGTTTTCCTACTTTTTTTTAAAATGTATCTTTTTGTCAAAAACGTTACGAAACTTAAGAGACCCCTAATACACCTTAAGCCAATAGGTGCTAATTTCCAAAAAATATAAAAGGTTAGGAAGAAATTTGAATAAAATTTAGACATGTAATTCCCTTAGGGCCAATCTACCAGTTTTTAAAGACAAATGCTAAAAGAACTGTAGAGAAAGAAGATATTTTATTCCTGGTTCAAATTAAGAAACAAATAAAGTTAACTGCTGAATTTATGTAGGTAATGTAAAAAAAAATTAAGACACCTACATACATGCTCACTGGAACTGGTATTTTGTCTTTAATTTACAATTTAATATACTCTGCTGAATAATTCCATCAAAATCCATGGGGTTATAAAATCCTTCTGATTGGTTTAGGAAAATGTGATGCAATTTACAGTTCAGTGACATGTGATTCCACAAAAAGTCATCTGGTTAAAGAATCCCTTCTGATTGGCTCACCGGTGATGGGTGGTTTGCTGCAAGATTCCAGAGCAGGGGGTGCTACCAGGGCTGGGTCTAGGCACCAGCAAACCAAGCACATGCTTGGGATGGCACATTTTCAGGGGCGGCATTCCAGCTGTCTTTTTTGCTTTGGGTGGCAAAAGCCTAGAGCCGGCCCTAGCAGCAGCGCATGGTGCGCAGGGGGTGCCCTGGGGCTGCTGCAGTTCGTGCTGCGAGGGAGCAGCACCCATACCTTGTGTCTGGGCCAGGCAGGCTCCGAGTGGGGGACATTTGGGCTGGGGGCCACCCTGTGGGACATAGGGAGCTGCCTGCAGATGCTGCAGGGCAGCCGCCCCCCAGCGCCACAGCTGGAACTGGGCGAAGCATCCTGAGCCGCCTAGAGACTGCGGCAGGAAGGTCAGAAGCAGCAGCAGCAGAGGGGCCATAGAGGGCGGGGCGCTGCCGTGTGGGCCCGCATCCCGCTCTCCGGGGCTCCGCTCCATCTGGGGCTACCCTGCCCCAGCTCCTCAAGCCCCTGCCCTGGCTCTGTCCTCCCGGGTCCTGGCTGGTCCTGGAGGCGGGACCCCTGGCTGGAGGGACCGTGGGCTGAGGCATGGCCCGGGAGCCCCGCTGCTTACCCGACCCTGCCAGTGCCGGACCTGCTGGAGGCGAGGTGGGAGCATGTGGAGTCAGCACTAGTAGGGGGGAGCCCAGGTCTGAGGCAGCAGGGGGTGAAGATGGAGGAGGGCACTGGTGGTTGGGGGTGAGAGCCCAGGGCTGGGGTGGGGGGCAGCCAAAATTTTTTGTGCTTGGGGCGGCAAAAAACCTAGAGTCGGCCCTGGGTGCTGCAGTTTAGTTGTTGACAATCTGTGGCGTGAAATGCTTTTCTCTTGTCTCTGCGCTTTTAAAAAAAAACTTTCTTGAATGTCTCTGAAATGATCCCCGCTTCTAGTACCACTGTAACGGGCTGGCACCCAACTCTCGCAGGCACCCCCTGGTTAAGTGCGTGCATGCCTGCAGTTTTTCTCCGCTCATGGTGCCCCCATTGGCTGCTGCACTTGTCAGTCAGGTCTTCAGTGACTCAGCCCAAGTCTGTATGCAAAACAAACAAACCTCTTCTGGGGTACAGAGTCCAAAATGTGCTGTAGCTGTTCCTGGGCTCAGTCTTTAACAGTCCAGTAGGGCTCATCATGGTACCCTCTTGTCATAACAATAAAGGGAAGGGTAATAGCCCTCCTGTGTACAATACAATAAAATCCCTCCTGGCCAGAGACACCAAAATCCTTTTACATGTAAAGGGTTAAGAAGCTCAGGTAACCTGGCTGACACCTGACCCAAAGGACCAATAAGGGGACAAGATACTTTCAAATCTTGGTGGGGGGAAGGCTTTTGTTTGTGCTCTTTGTTTAGGGGGTTGTTCGTTCTTGGGACTAAGAGGAACTGGACATCAATCCAGGCTCTCCAAATCTTTCTGAACAAGTCTCTCATATTTCAAACTTGTAAGTAACAGCCAGGCAAGGCATGTTAGGTTTTTCTTTGTTTTCTCAACTTGTAAATGTTCCTTTTTCTAGAGGGTTTACCTCTGTTTGCTGTGACTTTGAACCTAAGGCTAGAGGAGGTTCCTCTGGTCTCTTGAATCTGATTACCCTGTAAAATTATTTTCCATTCTGATTTTACAGAGAGGATTTTTACCTTTCTTTCTTTAATTAAAAGCCTTCTTTTTAAGAATTTGATTGATTTTTCCTTGTTTTAAGATCCAAGGAGGTTGGATCTGGACTCACCAGGAACTGGTGGGGGGAAAGGACGGAGAATGGTTAATTTCTCCTTGTTTTAATGTCCAAGGGTTTGTATCGGTGTTCACCAGGAAATTGGTGAAAAAATCTCTCAAGGCTACCCAGGGAAGGGTTATAGTACTTGGGAGGGAGATATTCTGGGGGGAGGGGAGGCAGGCAGAGTTTCCCAAATGACTCATAAATAATTTGGATGGTGGCAGCAAAACCAGATCTAAGCTGGTAATTAAGCTTAGAGGTTCTCATGCAGGTCCCCACATCTGTACCCTAGAGTTCAGAGTGGGGAAGGAACCTTGACACCTCTCCATTTGGTATCAACCTCTAACTCTTCCTGGGCTGACACCCCCAGTTAGTCCAATGGTGGCCTATCTCAGTACCCCTTCAGCTGGTGCATCTTCCTATAGCCCTCCCCGGACTCAGTCTTTAAGCAACCTAACAGGGCCCATCACGGTACTCTCGCTTGGTCTGGCTAGGTTGCAAGGTTCCTACTCTGGAACTGAGCAGTGCCCCAAGAGCTTCTTCCCTGCGACTCCTTGCCTCCACTTGCACCACCCCTTCTGGACTCAGTTCACTGACCACAGCTCCCTGCTGAATCAGTCCCAGGGCAGCCCCCTTCCCTGCAGTGCCATCATTCTAATTCCCTTCCTTAGGGCATAGCCACTTCCCCCAGAGCCTGGTGGGAGACCTGGTCCCACCCACTGCTTTGGGTCCAAAACCAGGGACCCTTGAAGTATAGCAGCCTTATGCTGTGCCCCTTAACTAATTGCTGCTCTACATTTCCTTGGGCCACTTCCCCATAGCTCATCTTAGTTGAGCCCTGGCAGCCAGACAGAAGCTACTCTCCAGCTCCCAGTCCCTGCAGACATCTGCTTGTTTCACCCTCAGCACCCAACAGCCAGCCAGGAACTCCTTCCTCACTCCTCGAGTCCCTGCCAGGACAGGGTTTACATGACATCATGAGTGAAACACTAACCATCTGCCCCTTTGGTTGGTGCAGAGACAGTGGGAAGGGCTGGGGGGCATCAGCAGGTGCAGAGATCAGATGAGAGAGATTATGCAGCAAGTGCTGGGGGGCTGCAAGCAGATGCAGAGAGAGGAAGATGGGAGTGGGTGAGGTTTACCAAGCTAAGCCCCTCCAGATGGTGCCTGAGGCTGTTCCTGCAGTGAGATGCATGGGGGATGAATTATAGCAGTTGCCATGGGGTGCAGAGTCTTGCCAGGAGGTTCATTTCATACCTCCCTGGGCTCTGCACAGGAGCCTCCTCACACCCCTTCCTGTACTCGCGAGTCTGGCACATCGTGCGTCTCATGCAGGAAACCAGCAGCTGCAGCTTTGACCAGCCTGAGAAATGAAACCCACAGATTGGAGAAGCCCAGAACCAGGCTCTCCCTTCCCCACTGAGCAATCCTCACTGGGGGGCCACACAGCTCACAGTGAGGGCTCTGGAGATGGTCGCCAGGGGTTACGGGACTGGGAACACAGCGCTGCTCACCCTGCTGGGCTGGCTCGGGGGTGAGTGCCCTTTTTTCCTGGTGTTTGGTTGCACAGCCTCATAAATAATGTTTCCCTGGCACCTTTTACTCGAGAGCCTTTTGAAGACTTAGGTATTGGATTTCCCTGGGAATCCAGACACCTGGGTTTTATTCCTAATGTTGGGAGGGGAGTGGGGTCTAGTGCTTAGAGCAAGGGGTGCTGGGAGTCAGGACTCCTTTCCTTCGAGCTTTTTATGGTCAGGCTTGACAAAGTCCTGGCTGGGATGATTTAGTTGGGAATTGGTCCTGCTTTGAGCAGGGGGTTGGACTAGATGACCTTCTGAGCTCCCTTCCAACCCTGCTACTCTGATTCTATGACTCCTGGATTCTGTCCCTGGCTCTCGGGAGTTAGAGTGGGGAGGGGGCTGGAGGGAAGTGGGGTCTAGTGGGTTAGAGCATGGGAGGCTGGAAGCCTGGACTCCTGGATTCTAGCATTGGCTCTGGTAGGGGAGTGGGGTCTAGCAATTAGAGCGGGGGGGCTGGGATCCTGGACTCCTGGGTCTGATTTCTAGTTCTGGGATGGAGGAAATGACCAAGGATGCGTGGGGGAGCGGGAG
Source organism: Aldabrachelys gigantea (assembly GCA_026122505.1). Lineage (NCBI taxonomy): Eukaryota > Metazoa > Chordata > Testudines > Testudinidae > Aldabrachelys > Aldabrachelys gigantea. The sequence goes on along the minus strand of CM047489.1, from coordinate 14,587,046 downwards.
TAGTCCAGCAGCTCAGAATGACTCTGCTCTCTCCACCAAAAAAACCTGCACAGCTAGGCCTGGGAAAGGAGGTTGGTTGTGTGTGTGTGTGTAGGGGGGGGAAGAGTAAAGATTCCTTGAAGCTGTTCCTTGGGGTTGGGAAGGGGTGAAGAGCTTCACAGCTGCAGAAGGGGAGTGGGGGGTGGGGTTGGGGGTCAAAGCAGAGGTATTTCCAGTTGAGAGAGGGCAGTGTTAATGCCATAGTACAAGGCGCTGGGAAGACCTCATCTGGAAAACTGTGCACGACTCTGGTCAGTCATGTACTAGAAATATGAATTCAGGCTGGACCAAGTTTAGAGAAGGGTTGTTAGGATGACCAGGGGTTGGAAGACAGTCTTATGAGAGGGGACTGGAAGAGCTTCACTTCTTCAGCATGGTTAAACGCAGGCTGAGACGGGATCCGAATGCTTTCTCTAAATACATTGTGCAGGGGAGAGAGGGCACCAGAGAGGGTGAAGAGCTACAGAAAATAAAAGAGCAGGCGGTAGGTTCTGGAACCTCCTCCTAATAGGAGGAATGGGGGACAAACACCCTAACTAGTTTGAAGATGGAGCTTGATGTGTTTCCAAATTGGATGATATGATGGGGGATGCTCCCTTCCAGTCCTGACCTGGGTTCCCACTGCGGTTTAGCTTCAGTCAGTTCCTTAGGTGCGGTTTGCACTGGGTTAACTAGAGTGCTGTTTGCAAGCTGAGTGAAAACCATGTCGGCTGGCGTGTCTAGACTTTTCTTGGTTCTGCTTCATTCCTGTTCTGGCAGGGGGAAGCTAACCTCAAAACTGCCAAATTCAAAATGAGAACATCTATATGGGGTTTGCACAAGTTCAATAAATTGGTTTTTGAAGTGGTTTCAACTGCACTAGTGCAATCCATGTATAGTGAAGGTCACAGCCTCACACACCTGTGAAGGATGGAATTATGGGTAGAGTTTCTATAAATAGCTTAAGCAATTTGAAAGGGAGGTATTTGTTCAACTGGGAAATCTTCATATTTTTTGTGAAGCCCTTGCTGCAAATAGTCTGAACTGAAGAGAACTCATTACCTTTATATAGTTAGGATTTTCAGCTGTTGAAATGCATATTCTAAGCCCTAGCTCAGGGCAAAGAGCTGGTCAGCTCCAGGTCCCCAGGAGACAGGGAACATCCCACTGTAAACGCATGTGAACATAAGGGATGCTAGAAAGGATGTTCATGGGTCAAATCTAATCTTCTCTTCTCTATGTCTTTATTCCCATGGTTCACTTGTAGGTTTGACCATGTCAGAGCAAGCTCAGCTCCGACTGGTGAATGGCTCGAGTCACTGTGCTGGGAGAGTTGAGGTGCTTCACAACCAGCAGTGGGGAAGCGTGTGTGATGTTGACTGGGACCTAAACGATGCTGGAGTTGTGTGCAAGCAGCTGGGTTGTGGGACAGCGTTGTTAGCCCCTGGGGGGGCTGAGTTTGGAGAAGGGTCTGACCCCATCTGGCTGGCTGAGATTAACTGCACAGGGACAGAAGCTGCCCTCACAGAATGCTGGAGTGGGCCTTGGGGAGTGCATGACTGTAACCACAGAGAAGATGCCAGTGTTGTGTGCTCAGGTAACTCTCACCCATGACACATATGGCACTGTGTGGTGAGCACTGTGCTGCAGGGAGTAGGGCAGCATGTGTTACTCAACAGGGGTCATTCTCCCCTCTGAATCAGCCCTGATCCTGATATTTCAGACTGGCCTGAGCTGTGTAATTGATGCTGAGAGCTAAAACTGAGGCCCTGCCCATTCTCTCTCTCTTGGCACTTTCTCAGCAGTCTGGGAGTTAATGCTGGGTCTGAATTCCAGGTGGGGTGAATCCATTTTGCCTTCTTTCAGCCTGAAATCCTGACGTGCTTTCAGCTGGACACAGAATTCTCCTCACTTCCTGGCCCAAAGTTCTTTTTGCTTCAATCCCCAATGTCTAAGGGAATACTAACGCTGAGAGTCGTTGGGCAGGTCCCACAAGGTGTTGAGATGTCAGTGGGATGGGAGGGCTCCCAGTGTTTCTCAGGGGGCACTCAACACTCTTCAGGGCCCAAATGCCCAAATGCAGCCAAATCGCACATGCTGTCAATACTAGTTTCCCCATCAATCTCTGTCAGTGGGCAGAATATTCTCCGCCCTCTCAGCTGCCTGTTCCAGCAGGAATTAGTTCAGGGGCAACCTGTGGCCAGTGTTATGTAAGAAGGCAGACAAGGTGATCACAATGGTCCCTTCTGGTGTTATAACCTATGGCACACCCCTACCTCTGCCTTTCCTCCCTCACCTCAGGGCCTGCTATGTCCCTTGAAGTCTGGCTTCTCCGCTCTGCCCTGGTTCTGCTCCTGCTGGTGTCTGCCCCGATCATCACCTGCATCCTGAAGAAAAGAGTCCCCACCCTCCCTGAGCCCCTAAGAACTGGCAATGGCAGCAAGGAACAGCCTGAAGAGGACCCAGCGATGGGAGAGGACTCCGTTATATACGCCAGTGAGTAACTGTCATTTATGGGCGGTTCTGCTCAGACATTCAGCTGGATAATTCTGGCAGCAATGTCTCTGGTCAGCCTGAAAATGTAAGTCTGAGTCCATGCCCCAGAGTCAAGGATACAAAGAAACCTTGGACATCTTTCATTATTTGTATCCAGAAAAATGTTCCACTTCCTTGAAATTGGGGGGAGGAGGGGGAATCCTATCTCTGACTGACAATTGGCCTCTAAATGATGAAATCCCAGAATCATGTGGCGCTATAAGGATGGGCCAAAATCATCCTCAGAGTAGGATACTGTTTGTGACCTAAATCATGGGTGAACTCACTGATTTTCCCAGGCAAAGCAACAGGCTGGGGGCATGAGATGTACAGTTACATGGAAACAGGATGCCTGGATTGCAGCATGGTTCAGCTGTGAGGAGGGAGTTTTGGATTCTAAAACCTGATCTTAAATCTCCACTGGCCCAGAGCAGAGACCAGACAGCTTAAAATCTGGCCTATTTGAACCTGGGTCTACTTTTGTGGCTCTGGCCTGCTGTTCTCTGAGAGCCACTGTCAAACTGTCCTGTCTCTGGGAATCAGAAATGATGCTTCTGAAGTCCCTGCTGTAGCTGTAGGATTTGTCCAGTATTTTCAGAGCTGAGATTTCTCTGCTCCCCAAATGACTCCCTGTGCCATAGCGCAGAGTGTGCTCCGCAGCTGCTGAGATGTCTCTATGAATTATCGGAGGAAGCGGTTAAAGTGTGAGCAGGACTCTGTGCCTCGGGGATGGGCGGAGGGTTGCCAGAAGGATTATCGCTGTAATGATTTAACTCATTCCATGGTGTCCTTGGTTCAGCTCTGTTTGCTTCTTAATCTCCATGATCACTCTCTTTCACACTGTTTCATTCACAGATGTCTCAAATTTTGTGGGCACCCATGGACCTCAGAGAGAGATGTACTGACTAGGATGATGCCAGCAAGATAAGGCTGCGGGGGAGCCTGGCCTGGAACAGGGAAATGGCAGCTTCACCTCCTAGCGTCCAAACGTTCCACCCTCGTCTCTTGCACTAGTGCCTGTGAGGAGCATGTGCTGGACGGTTGTGACTATCCTTCGGGGTGGGGAGGGCTGTGCTAGCAGCAAATATCCTGACTGTCGTTTAATGGCAAGGCATGTTCTGAACAGGGCTTATTTTAAATAAATTCAGGAAACACCTGGAAAAGCCAGTTTTATCAGCTGTGTCACCTTGTTAGGGGGTCATGAGTTAGCCTGTGCACACCACTCCCTGCGGTGGAGAGACTCAGAGCGTCTCAGCTGCATGCCTTACACCCAGCACTGGGAGGAAGTGACAGCTCCTCTTTTAGCTCAGAGAGTTGGTGTTGCCAAGCCAAGTGCTGTGCGCATCTCCCATTCCTCCTCCCCGCCCCAGGCCATGGGCTCTGTGTGCCCCCAACTCTCTCTTCTCCCCTAACTTACCGTGGCGGCCATTGCCAGGGGTGGCTGTTAATGTTGCTGCTGTGCACGAACGGGGACGGACGGACGGACGGACGGACACACACACACACCGCCCCCCCTCTCAGCAGCGCATGGCCCGTGACGTACGCTAGGCCACATGACACCAGCAGATCTGCCCGTGGCTCTCCCCCTTCCCCAGCGATGTGGGAGCTGCAGGCCCTGCCGGCTTTGCTGTCCGAGCCCCAGGGGTGAAGAGGTGAAAACCCCCCTCGGGGGAGCCCTCGACCCCTGAGAGGCTTGGAGGCCCTAGGGCTTGTGGGGCCCCGAGCAGGGGGGTCATCATGCTCCCCCCACTATGGCTGAGTCCCCCCAGCTCCCTGACGGCCCCGGTCCCTGGCTGGCCGCCCGCTTCCACGGCAACGTGCTGAACTGAACATGGGTCGCTGCCCCTGCGCCCCCATCCCCTTCTCACTCCTCGCTGGCCCCGCCCAGCGGCAGCGTCTCCGGAGCTCAGGCGGCGCTGGGCACGGCATTGTCGGCATAGGGCCACTCACCGGGGCGCTGTGGAGCTGGAGGGGCCGTTGGACTGTACCACTCACCTGAGGTAGCTCTAGGCACCGGCAAAGCAAGCACCTGCTTGGGGCAGCTCATTTGCATGGGAGCAGAGAACCAGCAGGGGGCTCTGGGAGCTGTAGTTCCTTGGTTAGCTCCCTGTCTATAGAGCCAGCCCTGGAGCAGGGAAAGAACTACATTTCCCAGCATTACCTTGGCCACTACCAACTGGAAAGGAAGGAGGGGGATCTCATGCGGCAGCGTGCTGTGAGTGCTGTGAATGGCAGGGAGACCATATTCTAACATTCAAAAAGCAGGGCGCTCCACGGGGAGGGAAGCCCCATCATGCCACCATCCACTCCCTCCAGCTGCCCCCCACAGAAACCCCAACCCATCCAACCCCCCTGCTCCCTGTCCCCTGATCCCCCGCTCCCGGGACCCCTGCCCCTAACTGCCCCTTGGGACCCCACCCCCTATCTAAGTCTCCCTTCTCCTTGTCCCCAACTGCCCCCTCCTGAAACCCCCCCAACTTCCCCCCAGGACCCCACCCCCTACCTGTCCCCTGACAAACCCCTGGGACTCCCATGCCTATGCAACCGCTGCATGTCCCCTGACTGCCCTCCCGAACCTCTGCCCCATCCAACCCCCCCTGCTCCCTGTGCCTTGACTGCCCCCCCAGAACCCCCTACCCCTTCTCCATCCCCCCAGCCCCCTTACTGTGCCACTCAGACCACTGTGTCTGGCTCTGCGCAGCACCAGACACGCTGCTGCATACATGCTGCCGAACTCCCCCGTGGAGCCCACAGCCCCTGCACCACACACCCAGGACCTGCCTTCCAGAGTTGAACACCTCAACATTCAGGAGTGCTCAAGCTCAGTTTGGGCAGCTGTTACTTCATTTCTCCCAAATCAAATATACTGATCCACTGTAACTTGCTGTAGAAAAAATTTTGTGGGATAAAATTGAGCAAGAAATGCTTCCCAGTGGTTATTAGGACTGGAATTGCTAATTTCAACAACCATTGCTTTTTGTTTGTTTGTTTGTTTAAAAGGAAGACAGTGATATTGCATTGGCAAATTCCCCATAGAAAGAAAGATTGGAACAAAAGAATAATAAAGGCACCTCAACTTTTCCTCATTTACGTAGGACAGTCTTATAATATGCATCCAGATATCCTCCAATCACACAAGCTGAAAATTGTTCCACTTTACTGCAGCTTTGTAACCAATCCTGTCTGTGTTTTGTGCATGTCCAAAATTCCTGCTCAATGACCCACCCCAGGCGCGAGTTACCAGTGACCCTGGGCTGTGGCGGAAGGAGGGTGCAGGTGTGGGGGGGAGAGCCCAGGGCTGGGGTGGGGGGAGGGCACTGGTTGGGGGGAAGAGGGGAAGCCCAGCACTGGGACAGCAGGGGGTGTGGGTGCGGGGCGAGAGCCCAGGGCTGGGGCAGCATGAGGGGGAGCCCAGGGCTGGGATGGGGGGCAGCCAAAATTTTTTTTGCTTGGGGCAGCAAAAAACCTAGAGCCGGCCCTGGTTGGAGGGGCCGTTGGGCTGTACCACTCACCTGAGGGGGTGGGCCAGGGGGCTGTGGCAGTTGGAGGAGGTGTTGGTCCTTATTGCTTGTATGGTCCCCTAGAGGGGAAAGGACTTGTGTCCCATTCCCCTGTCCTCTGGTGTTAGCTGCATGTGCTCTTTCAGCGTGTGTCCCAGCCCTGTGCACAGGGCAGAGACCCAGGCCCCAATGGAGCCACCCAATAAATCCACAGACTTGGCTCCTAGCGAAGGCACCTGCTCAGGTTAATTGCTGACGAAGCAGAGTGCTAATGCCTCAGATCAGCGGTTACAGCTACACTGATACATGCATGCTGGTCACAATGGACCGGCTCAGTTAGTGGTGGGACTTTCCACTATCCCCTAGGCCAGACAAAGACACTCCCTCTGAGACTCATCTTTATACACCTCTGCAAACAAGTTACCTATCATCTGTGACATATTAGAGAGCCACTCATTGGCTTGTACCTGTAGGTGTGATCAAAACATCTCTATTCATCATGCTGTCATCCTGACCATAGCCTTGAGATGGGTCAGCATGTTCCTCTTATCTTTGGGGGATGTGTTTATCGGGGTGTTATGGTACCGTCCTTCTGAAATGTGCTTGTGTGAGTGCTTTGTGCCTAGCAGCTCTGAGGAATTTGTGTTTTTGCAATATCAGCCCTAATCTTGCCAATTCTTGAGTCGGGCCTGCCTCTTGCTGACAAGTTTGCTTAATATCAGCAAGGTTTTGATTACTTTATCCCAGGCCTCAGGCCTCACACCAGGCCTCTGACACATGGGCTTATGTTTCAGGCCCTCTTCCTACTACATCCCCCAGCCCCCATATTAGCCAGTCCCCTCTGCCTGAGGCTGGGTCAGAACCAGCCCCCCAGCAGGCCGGGGGGCAGAATCAGGCCTCTCCAGTTCCCCGGTCAGGCACCCCCATCTCCTCCAGGAAATAAATACCAGCAGGTGGTAGGAATGTGTCATTCCTGCACCAGCTGCCATCTCCTTTGCTGGCTGCTCACAGAGTGTCACTCCTCATATCAGTCTATTCTCTTATCTTCAGCAATGGCCAACGCCTGCTGCTTCAGAAGACAATGCAGAAAACCCATCAGTGGGCAGTGGAGGGAAGTTCTGCCCCCAGGGGAAGTTTGTTCCTAACCCCTGTTGGTCACTTTGTGGCTGACTCATGCTTTGAAGAAAGACATTTTATGTTCCTTCTACCATCTCTCCTGTCACTCTGGGTGCAGGGCTGGCGCTTCCATTTAGGCGGCCTAGGCAATCACTTAGGGTGCCAGGATTATTAGGGGGCGGCCTTTTGCTGGCGGGGGGTGGCAGGCGGCTCCGGTGAACCTGCCGCAGTCATGCCTGCGGAGGGTCCCCTGGTCCCATGGCTCCAGTGGACCTCCTGCAGGCACGGCAGCTCCACCAGAGCCGCGGACCAGCGCACGGGGCGGCGAAATGGCCGTGCGCCTAGGGCACTAAAAACACTAGCGCCAGTCCTGTCTGGGTGGTCTCATTCTGCTGATAAATCTCCAGTCCCTATTTTACAAATCCTTCTCAGAGCTTGTCCTCAGTGATGTCTTGTGTCAGTGAGTCCCACAAGACAATTCTTTGGTGTGTATGTTTAGAAACTTTTGATTGGTTTTAAATCTCTCCCCTTTCAGGCTCACTGAATGCCTCCTTCTTCTTGTAATATAAGTGTGAGTGAATCTATGTTCCCCATGCACTTCACAGTTGGCCAGATAAGAGGCCTCCAATATAGGAGGACATGGAGTGCACTTGTACAGCCATATAGTGGGGAAACTTTTGTTTAGTTCAGGGATTGGCAACCTTTGGCATGCGGCCTGTCCAGGGAAATCGGCTGGTGGGCTGGGCTGGTTTGTTTACCTACAATGTCCGCAGGTTTGGCCAATCGCAGGTTTAGTTCTTTAATGTTGTTTATTCATTCTTCCTGCATCTTGTCCTGAATTATTCTTCATAAGATATTATTCTTGACAACCAGCCAATCAAGCACACTCTTTGCTTTCTATTTTCCTCGGAGAGAGACAGGTGCAATGACTAGAAGGCAAGTAGTAGTCACTAGTAGAAAGATTTCTTACCTAGTGAGGTCATGTGTCAGATTAATAATTTTCTGACCTATATTGATTCCATCCACCTCAGACATAAACATCAGAATGGTGACATGAAATTGCAACAGGTTTGAGCCTGCAGTGAAAACATTTCCAGCAGCAATAATTGGATTTTTGTATCTATAGAGATGCCCTTTCAGTTTCATTTTTGCTCTTTCGTATCATAATGGAGTGTCTTAACTGTATACACACATATACTTCACTAAGTTGATAGACTTTGCTCATGTGCTATCTGGGAAGCTTGTTTATCTTTACACACACTGAATGGTCAAAGTTTCCTTCTCCAGACTTCCTGCCCAAACCGTCTGAATCAGCTGCCTCTCAGAAGCAGCGTACCAGTCTCCAGCACCATGAACACCCAGGCTGGAATGCAAGACAGCCTTGAGACTTACTTCGAGAGGAGTGTGGAAATTGAGATAACCAACGAATCACGGGATGTGACCCTCCATTCCCCCAGGTAAACACCCCCTGTGGCACCTCCCTCAGAGCACCCACGGGCTCTCTGCGTACTATTTATCCTGCTTCTTCCAGATACTGAGTCCCCAAGTTCAGCATTGTCCCCAAAAGATTCGTACCCCACTCCATGTTCCTCCTATGCTCTCTAATTCATTAAAATCTCCCATAGTTTGGAAAGTTTGATGCAGAAATGAATGCAACAGGAGAAGGATTTTGAATGCAGGAAAGGTGAGAAATCAAAAGCTAAGGAGACAGCTTCAGTTTTCATTTACAAAAATGTAAATCTGGTGTCACTACAGTGCACTCACTGGGCAGACTCTGGGGGAACAGATCAGAATCTGGCCCTGACCCCGTTGCAGACAGTGAGTGACTCTAGATTTACCACCTGGGAACTAAGATCAGAATCTGGCCCTGACCCCATGGCAATCAGTGCTTGACTCCAGATTTACCCAAGGGAAGCTGAGCTCAGAAGCTGAAATCCCCTGACAGCATTATTATCCAGCCAATTCTTACTCACAGTGAAGGGACTCAGAACAAGCAGTATCAGCTCATGAGCAGGGCAAAGGGCTAATAATAGTCCATGTGATTCTTTATTTATAAGGAGCAATTCAACACACTCCACTCTGTCTATATCTTTATGAAGCTGTAAACTCAATTTTGCCAATGCATCCTATTACCTTCTCTATGGTCCCTTTCCCTCCATGTTGGGCTGAGATTCAAAGGCTGGTGGCAAATGATTAACACAACAGAGTTTCTAAAGAGAGTCTCTGAAACCTGACCTGTGAGGAAAAGTTAAAAAAAAGTGGGCAGGTTTAGTGCTGAGAAAAGAAGACTGGGGGGACCTGATAACAATCTGCAAATATCTTAAGGGCTGTTATAAAGAGGATAGTGATCAATTGTTCTCCATGTCTGTTTGAAATAGGGCAAGAAGCAATCAGCTTAATGTGCAGCAAAGAAGGTTTGGGTTAGATATTAGGAAAACTTTCTGATGATAATGGTAGTTAAGTTCTGGAATGGGCTTTCAATGGAAGTTGTGGAATCCGAGTCATTGGAGGTTTTTTAGAACAGGTTGCACAAACTCCCATTAGGGATGGTCTAGCACAAGGGACTGGACTTGATGACTTCCCAAGATCCCTTCTAGCCCCACATTTCTATGATTATATAAGAAGTGGAGCAGGAAATCATCTGACAAAGAGAGCAGAGTTTATAAAAAAGGGCATGGACTGGAAGAAGACAATCTAGGGAAGATGGCTCCGTGAGCGTGAAGCAACCCAGAAAGTAGACATTCGGTGGGCAGGGTCCTAAAGCTGAGTGCTAAGGTATTTGACAACAGCCCTTGGGGGTTTGAGACTTGCTTGATCTCCCCCCACCAATTCACCCAGCTGTGAAATAGGTACCTAATCCATTGGGTTAAGGTGATCAAAGATGGTCAGATGTGATACTGGCTGCATCACTCCTTTGTGTTCCACTGGCTATGAAACTCATATGCTGTAACTACATCAGCCTGATCAGCTAATGCCTCAGGGTCACTTTGACCCTGCCTGCCTCCCTGAGTCCAGATGGCATCCAGGGAAGGGTGATCTAGCCAGGGGCATTGTGGTCAGGAAGTTTATTGTGTTCTCTATGATCTGCACTCCCAGTTGCTTTCCCTTTTAAGTATAAAAGAGCAATGGTAGAATCCTGTGTAAAGTGTCTGCGGGTACGTCTACGCTGCAAGCAGCGAGTCTCAGAGTCCAGGTCACCAGACTTGGGCTCATGGGGCTTGCGCTATGGCTCTAAAAATAGATGTGTAGGGAGCTCTTTGAACTTGTGGCTGGGGCTGGAGGTCTGAGACCCACCGTCCTACTAGGGCTTCAGAGCCTGGGCTTCAAACCAAGCCAGAATGTTTACAAGGCTATTTTTAGCACAATAGCATGAACCCTGCAAGCCCAAGTCTGTTGGCCTGTGCTCTGCCTTGGGTGTTTGTCTGCAGCTAGACACACCCTCAGTGTGTTCTCTGCTTTGCAATTACTGCCTGCCTCCTGAGAGAATTAGACTGTCGCCAGAAGGCTCTCACTTCTAAATGGAGTTCTGGGAGATGGTGTGCTAAGCAACAGGGGCGTCTGAAGGATCAGCACTGAGACCTAGGGCTAGGCACGTGGACAGTTCTCAAGAGGGGGTGCTAGATAGAGAGACTACACCCTAGGTGTGTGCCCTTGGGATCCCAAGACAGACCAGTGTCTGGACTCCTTTCAGGTTCCAGAGGCTTAAAACACTCAATATCCAGGGGCCAGGATTCCCTTCTCAGCTGTCTAGTGAATGGCTGAGTGGAGGCACTCAGCTCGGATCTGTGACACCAGTAACACCGGGTTTAAGCAGGCACATCTCCATTAGAGTCAACAGATTTTTGTTTGGTTGCCTCAATTCTAAAATATTTGCAAATGCAGCACACAAACCTCTTGTAACCCTTCCCTGTTTGTTTTCCACCACCCCCGTACTGTCCCCAAGTAGCTAGCACTGCACCGTGGAAGTCAGACTATGCTCATCTCAATCCCTCTCTTCCCACAGGAGTTACTGCTTCAGTGGCCACAGCCTCCTACCTCCTTCCCCCCGAATCCCGCCAGGATCCAAGGAGAGCTGTCTGTTCACAAAGGGACGGTACAGCTTTCGTGGGAGCGTGGGGCTGCTGGTGTACAACTCAGACGCCTTCACCCTTGCCATCATGTTCTCCAACCCCTTTGACTACAACCTCTACTGTGTTGAGTTTGGCCTCGAGATCTGCCCAGGCAAAGAGCACCTTGGTGACATGGAGGAAGTCTATGCAAGGATGTACAATTATACGCCTGCCAACAGCTGCACAACGTTCAAGAAAGCCAAGCTGGGCCAATGCCAGGAAACGCTTGTGGTCACCTCAGGGAATATCCGTGTCATGGCCACCATGTCCAATGCTGCCAAAGCAGTCATTAAAGTGCTTGTGGAGGAAAAAGGGAACCCACCTCCCTACTCAAAGAACCCGATTTACTACAAGACACACTCCTAGAGTAAGGGCCGCTGCTGACACTGACATCCAGCCTAAGACATGAAATGACTCTGCATGGGCCTTATCTACAGGAAGAAATAACCCACTACTGTGTAGACGCCAGCTAGTGCAGGAACCTGCCTAGGGACGGAATTGGCCCCCACTTATCATAGTGCTTGGAAAGAGCATAGACACTGCAAGAGGTGTATAAGGCCAGAAGGGACCATTGTGATCATTTAGTCATATATCTTGTATAATACAGTCCAGAAAACTCCCCCCAGATAGTTCCTCTTGAACTAGAGCATCTCTGATAAAATAAATAATGTCTCAAAGACAATCTTGTGACCCCGGGTTTGAATTGGCTCCATGTTTTTCACATTGTGTTAGCCGCAGGTGGGAAAGTGAATTCATAACAGGCATAAATAATGTCTGATTCTTTCCTCATCTATTGCCCTTTTAGAATGTTGTAAACCCATTGCAGGCAGTAGGTGACTCTGAATTGACCCCCTGGGAACTGAGATCAGAATCTGGCCCTAACCCCATTTCAGGCAGTGGGTGACTCCAGATTTACCCCGTGGGAACTGAGATCTGAATATGGCCCAGTACGGAATCAATAACATTTTCATTCTAAGTTCCATTTATTTCAGACTAAGGAAAAAATATAAAGAATAAATATAAAATCCCGTGTGAGAACTGGATCAAAGTGACTCTGTGTAACATGCTCCCTCTTGAGCTACCCACTCTATGGCTGGAGATGTCTCCCAGCAGTGCTCTGTAGGGAGGCAACCAGATGTCTAAAGAAGCAGGACACAGAAAAGAGCATGACAATGTCTTCTTCCAGTTACACAGCAAGATGCATTACAGAGATTCATTAGAATGTAAAAACCTGCAAGCAATGAAGGGAGCTCGCCAGTTACAAGAAGAAACACGCTCCTGTGGCTTTGTAGAGCAGCATGGCTAGAGTTCCAGAGAAATGTGCCTTGAGACCAGAATATAGAGTGGGGTGGGCAGACTTTTGGCCCGAGGGTCACATTGGGGTTGCAAAACTGTATGGAGGGTTGGGTAGGGAAGGCTGTGCCTCCTCAAATAGCCTGGCCCCTGCCCCATCTGACTCCTCCCACTTCCCACCCTCTGACTGCCCCCCTCACAACTCCCCACCCATCCAACCCCCCTGCTCCTTGTCCACTGACTACCCTCTCTTGGAACCCCCATCCCCATCCAACCCCCCCTTCTCCCTGTCCCCTGACTGCCCTGACCTCTATCCACACCCCCACCCCCTGACAGGCCCCCCGGGACTCCCACGTCTATCCAACCTCCCCTGTTCCCCATCCCCAGAACATCCACCCCATCCAACCACCCTCTGACAGCGCCCTCAGGACTCCCACACCTATCCAACTGCCCCTTGCTCCCCATCCCCTGACTGCTCCCCAGAACTCCCGGCCCCCTTACCATGCCACTCAAGAGTAGCATGTCTGGCAGTCACGCTACCCAACTGGAGCCAGACATGCTGCCGTGCTGCCTTGCAGGAGCGCGCAGCCCCACTGCCCAGAGTACTGCCCACAAGGTGGCATGGCTGCGAGGGAAGAGGGACAGCAGGAGAAGGGCCGGGGGCTAGCCTCCCCAGCAGGGAGTTCAAGGGCCAGGCAAGACAGTCCTGCAGGCCGTAGTTTGCCCACCTCTGGTATAGAGTATTATGGAGGAGCAGGAGCAACTTCCATCATTTTATTTAAGATCCAGTTTTCAAAATGCTATAAAATCTCTAAGCACATTCTTACTGTTTTGAAAATTGCTGTGTCAGTTTAGGGTCCAGATTAGAGTTTGGGTTACAAATGTGGGGTTATTTGGGCAAAGAGTTTCTGAGACAGCCTCTCAAAACAGCATTATTTTAAAATTTGCTGGTTCTTATCATTTTCACCCCTTCTAGAGCTAGGGAAAATACTACAGGCTGTATCCCCATAAAGCTCATATCACTGTACAGCCCCTAAGCTGTCCTAGTGTCTGGCACTGAGATCCGATTAAAAATCTAATTATTCAAAAGTTCTTAGACCTTCATTTTGGTTCCATAAGGTAGCCCACATGTTGATCCAAGCTATAAATACTAGCACACATGCAGCATGAGCAAAATTTCTGTATCAATGCAAAATTTCAAAGTGCTCTATAATTGAGAAGAAGAGTCAGACTGGCCTGAAAGTTGGTGTGCCCAAGCAGCAGCTGGAGTAGATCTTGTGGTGCTAATTTGGGGTCCTTTCATCTATAGGTTCCCAAGAAACCTCTTCCCCCAAATTACCTTTTAATTTCCAAAGTGTTCAAAAATCAATATGCATAGGGCAATTGTCTTGACAACAGGTATGCCACAGCAAGGCCTGGGGTAGGGTTTGTGGTTCAAATTTGGGGGCACTTGGTTGATGTTTTTTTGAGGTACAGACCCTTCCCACATGAGCTGCTTTTAAATTTTTCAGATTCCCATATTTTTTTTTATATAGAGTGGCTCTGAGCCTCATTTAGTGATGAGGATGATTTAGTTGGGGATTGGTCCTGCTTTGAGCAGGGGGTTGGACTAGATGACTTCCTGAGGTCCATTCCAACCCTGATGTTCTGTGATTCTGTGATTCTCATGAAACTGCTGTCAACTGGACAGTTCTGAGCTCTGCTATTCAAGGGGGCCAAGGTCTGGTTCAGAAACCCAATCCTTCAAGAGTTATTGCAAATACTTTATCACCTCAGCTTTCAGACTGTTCACACCGCTGTGAACTGTGGTTTCCTCAGAGACTCCTTGGTGAGTGATCCACTGAAGTACCACACTCAGGAGCTCAGGCAACCTGCATGGGCCCTTGAGCCCAAAGCACATGAGTGTGAATCCTCTTCATGGGAGATTTGCATATCGTGAACTTTATTGCTCCCAGCCTGCTTTTTTCTTGGTCCCTGCCCCAGATAATTTCCCCTCCATTCCTGTTCTTGGTTCATTTTAAATGAGTCACTTTTTATTGCAGTCACTCTGCTTTGCCCCATTTGGTTTATACTCTAAGAGATAAAGGCCCCTACGGGACTGGTCCTCCCTTGGTGTGATGGTGCAGGAATGATCACACAGTGCGTGGCACTGTGCAGCGTTAGATGATCATGCAACAAAACACCCTGCTATAACATTTAGGCCGGAGAAGATGGACTTCTGGCTACTGTGGGCTCCCTAGCTCTGAATTCACCAAGGGAGGTTGTAATTTCTCAGCCTCAGTGCTGCGCCGACACCTGTTTTATTCTAATATATGCCCCAGACTTTGCCCTAAGTAAAGGAGAACAGATAACGAGGGTGCCCTGCCCTATACAGCTGCTGGAGAATGGCCCGAGGCACCAGCCTGCAGCTTGTGTCTGCCTCTTGTTTTACTTCCATTGTAAACTCTTTTGGGGGCAGGGACTGGCTCTTTGTTCTATCTTTATACAGCACCTAGCACAATGGGCCCCTGGCCTCTGGTTGCTTCAGAGACAGAAATAAATAACCCCTTAGACAATCTTTGCATGCGGTAAAACCACTCCTATGTGCAAGGACTGCATGGCCACAGCCCCTGTCTGGGGGCACACAGCCCCACACCCTTTTCTGCAGGAATGCCAGGGTAGCAGCCACAACCTCCTGGTCCTGAATCACAAAGACAACATGTGCCTAGAGACAGCAGGCACTTGACACTCCAGAGAGGGCTGTGTGAGGAGAGATTCCACCCTTTCTGGGTGAGTTTTTCCTCCTTATTATGTTGTACCTGAGCTTATGTGAGTATTGCTGTTTTGCACAAATACTGTGTGTGCCTCAGTTTCCCTGTGTATTGCAACAATGTGTAAGTGAAGGGAATAAGGGTGTGTGACTTTTGCTGAGATCCTCAGGGCAGGTGAGGCGGCTCCAGCTGCCTGCACTTATGCAATGGCCGATACCCTTTGTAACCTGAGACCCAGGAGGGGGATGTGATCAGGTGACACTTTGCCAAGGAAGCGAGACAAAGACCAGGAGGAGGGGCAACTGGCATGTCAGAGGTTGGGTTGGGAAGCTGGGCAGTCTGCTATTGGGGACTCAGAGAGGGAGGAGTCCAGGGTGTCCAGCCCAGGGTCCGCTCAAGATGGACTTTGCTGAAAGTCATCGATTTCTGTGTTAACAAGCTCTGTTCTATGCTGTGTTCCTGTCAACTAATAAGCCTTCTGTTTTACAAGCTGGCTAAGAGTAATGGCTGACATAATCCAAACTATACATATAAAATGATGGGGTATAAATTAGCTGTTACCACTCAAGAAAGAGATCTTGGAGTCATTGTGGATACTTCTCTGAAAACATCCACTCAATGTGCAGTGACAGTCAAAAAAGCAAACAGAATTTTGGGGATCATTAAGAAAGGGATAGATAATAAGACAGAAAATATCATATTGCATCTATACAAATCCATGGTATGCCCACACCTTGAATACTGTGTGCAGATGTGGTCACGTCATCACAGAAAAGATATATTGGACTTAGTTCAGAAAAGGGCACAAAATGATTAGGGGTATAGAACAGCTTCCATAAGAGGAAAGATTAATAAGACTGAGACTTTTCAGCTTGGAAAAGTGACAGCTAAGGGGGATATGATATTTTATGCTATAAAATAATGACTGGTGTGGAGAAAATAAATAAGGAAGTGTTGTTTATTCCTTCTCATAACACAAGAACTAGGGGTACTATGAGGGAAGATTGAAAGAACTGGGTTTATTTAGTTTGGAGAAGAGAAGACTGAGAGGGGATATGATAACAGTTTTCAAGTACATAAAAGGTTGTTACAAAGAGGAAGAAGGTAAATTGTTCTCCTTAACCTCTGAGGATAGGACAAGAAGAAAATGGGCTTAACTGTCACGGTGGTTAAGCACCGGAATAAACTGCCTAGGGAGGTTATGGAATCTCCATCATTGGAGATTTTTAAGAGCAGGTTGGACAAACACCTGTCAGGGATGGTCTAGATTAGTGGTTCTCAACCGGGGACTGCGGCCCCATGGGGGTCCTTGAGACCTTTCAGGGGGACCATAGAGCCCTGTGGCTGAAGCTGGCACCCCTCCTGCTGGGAGCAGCACAGGGCTTAAAGCCAGTGCCCCTGCCTCCAAGCTGGGAGTGATGTGGGGCTGAACCCAGCAAACATCCCCCCATCCCCAAGCCAGGAGCAATGGGGGGCTGGAGCCAGGAGCCGCAGTGCCCCCTGCCACTGAAGCTGGAAGCCGCATTGGAAGCCCTCTCCCTGCCCATACACAGCCCCTAGATACCCCCTGCCTGTACCCTGAGTTACTCCCCGTCCACACACAATTTCAGCCTGTGCACATCTGCGGAAGCACTCTATGTAGAGGTCCAGTTTATTTGGGTCCAGGCCCAAATAAATCTGTTAGTCTTTAAGGTGCCACCTGACTCCTTGTTGATTTTTTGGTTGTGTCCCCACACAGCCCAGACAGGCTGGGTGGCCTCCTGAGTGAGTCAGGGGGTGGAGGTGGTGCTCCCTCCCTGGATCCTGCTGTGCGGGGTTGGCTCGAGCTCCCCCCAGCCCTTGCTCTCCCAAAATATAAGTACAACTATGCCTATGCCCAAGGGTTGCCCCCGGCCTGTAGCCCCCTGTTCCCCTGCCCCTGCCGGGCTCTGGCATTTTTATAGCATGTTGAGGGCAGCCTTAGCAAGAAAAAGGTTGAGAACCCATGGTCTAGATAATACTTCATCCTGCCTTGAGTGCAGGGGACTGGACTAGATGACCTCTCAAGGTTCCTTCCAGTCCTACGATTCTATGATTCTGTGATCCAGGTGAAAATAAAGAGACCAGAGTAGCGGGGATGATTGAGTTTGGAAGAGCAGATGCACTAATTGCCCTGCCTTTGCCCCCTGTCAGTATCTCCAACAATGAAGTCTGCACATCTAAGGTGTGATTCACCCCAGACATGTTCCCCCTGCAGAGCACCCATCCCTGGCTCCCTGCTCTGGCAGTTCACCCCCATGTCTGAATTGTCTATCCCCCCTCTTTACCACTGGGGCCCAACTCACCTGCAGAAGGGGAAGGAAGGCATCTCAGAAATGCTCTTTTCTTCCTCATGCATTGCAGTAAACATGATGGGTCTGCTTCTGCTCTCAGTTCCTCCGACAAAGCCCCAGTGAAATGAAAAGCATGGCACAGATATAAGTGAAACCCTGGTCCAGCATGTGCTGCTGGACTTAATTCCAGTTTCCATTTCAAACCTAGCTCCAAATAGAACAAAACCGCCACAGAGAAATGAACTGGCAGATGTGGGAAGAAACGTTAAGTGAGGGGATGAAAGTGTTCCACCATCTCTAATGAGAAATTGCTATAGAACATCTGGTTTGTATTTACAATGCCAACTGGGCATTCACGTGCCTGCAGAGATAACGCATACACCAGACACACACACACACACTCAGGCCTTGTCTAGGCAGGGGGCTATTTCACGCTGAGATTTTGGGCACTAACGGTTATGGATTAACATGTTTGTTTCTCATCGTCTTCACCAGCTGCTCCACGTTAAGCAGCAGGCAAAGATCAGCCATGAAGTTATTCAGAGCTGAACCCACCAACTGCCTCCCTCAGCACTGGTTCAGTTTTGGTGTCTCTCTTAGTATGGACGTATTATTAGGATGGAAGACCAATGAATTATGAAATGTATTTACCAAGGAATGCTGCTACACAGCCGGAAATCAAGTGATTGCCAGAAGCTTCAGTGGAGTGATAAGGTTGACTATGATGCACATTGACTAAACCATATTAAGGACCTAGCTAGAGACTGATCCTTGTGGCGCTCAATCTAAGAACACAAGAACAGCCATACTGGGTGAGACCAAAGGTGCATTTAGTCCAGTATCCTGTCTTCCAACAGTGGCCAGTGCCAGGTGCCCCAGAGGCAATGAACAAAACAGGTAATCATCAAGCGATCCATCCCCTGTCACTCATTCCCAGCTTCTGGCAAACAGAGGCTAGGGACACCATTGCTACCGATCTTCTCTAATCACCATTGATGGACCTATTCTCCATTAATTTATCTAGTTCTTTTTTGAACCCTGTTATGGTCTTGGCCTTCACAACATCCTTTGGTAAGGAGTTCCACACATTGACTATGCGTTATGTGAAGAAACACTTCCTTTCATTTGTTTTAAAGCTGCTGCCTATTAATTTCATCTCGTGTTATGAGAAGTAGTAAACAACACTTCCTTATCTACTTTCTCTACACTAGTCATGATTTTATAGACCTCAATCTTATCTCCCCTTAGCCGTCTCTCTTCCAAGCTGAAGAGTCCCAGTCTTATTAATCTCTCCCCATACGGAAGCTGTTCCGTACCCCTAATCATTTTTGTTGCCCTTTTCTGAATCTTGTCCAATTCCAGCATATCTTTTCTGTGATGATGTGACCACATCTGCACACAGTATTCAAGGTGTGGGCGTACCATGGATTTATATAGATGCAATATGATATTTTCTGTCTTATTATCTATCCCTTTCTTAATGATCCCCAAAATTCTGTTTGCTTTTTTGACTGTCGCTGCACATTGAGTGGATGTTTTCAGAGAAGTATCCACAATGACTCCATGATCTCTTTCTTGATTTGTAACAGCTAATTTAGACCTCATCATTTTATATCTCTAGCTGGGATTATGCTTTTCAGTGTGCATTACTTTGCATTTATCAACATTAAAATTCATCTGGCATTTTGTTCCCCCGTAACAGAGTTTTGAGAGAGCCTTTTGTAGCTCTTCACAGTCTGCCTGGTCTTAACTATCTTTAGTAATTTTGTATCATCTGCAAATTTTGCCACCTCACTGTTTACCCCTTTTTCCAGATCATTTATTAATATGTTGAATCAGGATGGAAGATAACTTTAAAGGGTAAATAAAAAGATTTAAAACCCAGAGGATTCCCCTCTGATTCAATCCTTCTACCAGCAGATGCTTAGGCATCTGCTTATATAACCCCTGACAGGATTTTGCCTCAGCATGGATGAGGGCATGTCATAGTGCACCTGGAATTTCCAGAGGAGATTGCTGGGGTAAAACAAGAGGTGGACACTGCTGCCTTAATATGCCCTGACCCTAATAGGGTCTTTGATGTGTCCGTGCTAATAGGGACCAACTCCAGCCTCTTTAAGGTACTTGTGGATTACTGCAGACAGCAAACTGGGGATCCAATACCAGACACAAGTGATTATTTGGGCAAGCAATCCCATCATGCTGAGCACCTAGGCAGGGTGGGTGTGTCCATGCAAACGAGATCAGCTTCTGAAATCTTTTTCCACAGGTCACCACTAGATGTCAGGGGAGAGCTCATTCAGACTCTGCTTACACTTACAACATCCTGCTAATACATCCCAGAATGATGTCTGGTTTATTTTGCAACAGTGTTTGGCAGGGTTCCCTCCCCACTCTGAACTCCAAGTATACAGATGTGGGGACCTGCATGAAAGACCCCCATAGCTTATATTCCACCAGGTTAAGTTAAAAACTTCACCAAGGTACAAATTCCTTTTCTTGTTCTTGGTCGTTATTGCTGCCACTACCAAGTGATTTAAACAAACATTCAGGAAGAGGCCACTTGGAGTCCTATCCTCCTCAAAATATCCCCCCAAGCCCCTTCACCCCCTTTCCTGGGAAGGCTTGAGAATCATATACCAACCAATAGGTTAACAAAGTGAGCACAGACCAAATCCCTGATTTTTAGGACATTGAAAATCAATCAGGTTCTTAAAAGAAGAATTTTATTAAAAAAAATGTAAAAGAATCACACCTGCAAAATCAGGATGGAAAATAACTTTACAGGGTAAAGAAAAAGATTTAAAACCGAGAGGATTCCCCTCTGATTCAATCCTTCTACCAGGATTGTGCCACTCCTCCAGCCGACCTGTGAGCCGCTCCACTCCACTCACTGTTCCATGGGCTGTTACAAAACAGGAATAAAATTACCTGTTAGCACAGGGAAAATTCACAAGATAAAACAAAAGATAATCTAATGCATTTCCTAGCTATTACTTACAATTTCTGTAATTTTAGATGTATCATTCAGGATCTTGTTAGGAGCTGGTTCACCTGCTTTGTCTTTCTCTTTGTCCCAAGAGGGAACCAACAAAGAAAGCACAGACAAAACCTTCTCCCCAGCCCCAGATTTGAAAGTATCTTCTTTCCCCATTGGTCCTTCTGGTCCAGTGACAACCAGGTTAATTGAACTGATTAACCCTTACAGGTAAGTGATTCTGTACCTCTGGACAGAAGGGATTTAGGTTACTGCAGACATAAAGGTTGTTACCCTTCCCTTTATTTTTATGACTGTGTTAAACTCTTGACTCATGTTTAGCTTGTAATCCAATGTGACCGTCAGGTCCTTTTCCGCAGTCAGATGCTAAGATTGTAGCTCTTTGGGGCGAGGACTATCTTCTGAGTTCATGCTTGTAGAGCACTGAGCACAATGAGGCTGTCTCAGAAATTATAAATGATATGGTATAAATTGCAATAAAGGAGCTGGCCAGGACAATTCTTATATTTAAAGTGTATTTATGGACAGAAACGTGTCAATTGCTAACATTCATTTCTCTTCCATGACACGCTGAGTACACTTTGTTTCCTTTATGTCTCATGCATTGTCAGCACCATTGCAATTAAGTCACTCTTTATTTTTATTGTTGCAAACACTCTGTCAGGCAAATAAAAAAACACAGCTCAGTTTTCAGACAGCAGGACAGGTTTGATTTTTAACCTGATCAGATTCCACCCAGGTGATACTTCCTCCTCCCCCCATCCCCCATTGGTGGGGAATGAACATGGAAGATCAAGGGCAGGGCCAGATTAACTTTTTGTGGGCCCAGTGCCAAACATATTTGTGGGCCCCATTGGGGAAATAGGGCACGTGATGGGGTGCGGACCACAGAGTGAGGGGCTGGTTGGGGGCAATGAGGCACAGTAGGAGTGGCCCCATGCAGCCCAGCACAAGGGCACTGTTTACAAACCCCAGACTGCTAGAATCACACTAGCCCGCGCAGCCCTGCGCTGACAGCTTGCCCCTTTCACACTGCCCCCCTGCCCAGTGCCCTGCCCTTATGCCAGTGCCCCCTCACCCAGAGACTTCTCCACAGATCCCTATGCCCAGCACCCCCTGCCTAGAGACCCCTCCTGCTGACATCCCACCACAACTACACAGCACCCTGCACACCATATCCTCTGCCCAGCTCCCCCACCCACGGATCCCCTACTGTCCAGCACCCCCTTCACAGTCCCACCATCACAGTGTACAGTGCCCCATATTCCTGAGGGAATTCTGCATCAAATTCTGTGCATAATATTTTAAAATTCTGATTTTTTTTTTTATAATAAATAAATGTGGAAGTTCCACCATGGAAGTGGGGAGCACAGGCCACTGGCTGCATGGAGGTGAGAGAATACTCTGCAGCCTCCCCCACCCCCCTAGGTCAGGGACTTGGCAGTGAGACTGAACCTGACCCTGACACAGCACAGGGGCCAGGCCTGCCACAGAAACACCCTGGGGCCCTGCTCCTTTTGTGCCAGGCACACCAGATGTGGGCAGGGAGGATCAGCCTGGCAGCAGGATCTAAGTGCAGAGGGATTTAGTATGGGGATATCCAGATGAGGGGTAAAAGGGTTCTGTGTGGGGAGTAGGAGGCTTCTGTGGGGGGAAATCTGGGTGCAGGCAGCTCAGTGGGTGATCTGGATGCATAGGGAGGTGCCAGGTGCAGGGGCAATGAGAGTCTGCAGGGGGATCAAGTGAAAGTGGTTGGAGCTCAGCGGGGGGGGGGAGTCTGGGTGCAGGGGAGGTGGGGTTGTTGTACTTAAAGTACTGCACAGGATCTTTTCAGGGGGAATAAGGCAAACATCACATTCATTGGTGTAACCCTTCTGCCCCTCTGAGTTGGCAGCAACAAGGGCCGGGTTCAATATCTGGGGGTTCCATTTCAATAATGCAAATGCAAAACCGGCTCGAGCCCCCACCCAGTGACCTGGGATAATTACATACCACCCCCTGGGCACCTCTAGGAGGCAATATTTCCCCTCTCGCAAACACAGAGTCTGAGTGTAGCAAAATCCTTTTAATAAATGAGGGAAACAATGTGGCATCATATTGGGGAAACACCAGAAACTGGATTCATAACGTAAACCATGAGCAAAAGACCCACCAAGTAAGTTTTGGCAATGTCCTTTTCCCCTTAGGGTCTTAAGTCCAATCACCCCAAAGTCCAACAACCCAAAAGTCTCTGTCTCTGGTCAGTGCCACCCCAGAGTTCAAAAGTTTATCTGCAGAGTTTTACCCCCTCAGCCTGGGTGAAAATTGGGTGGGGGACACACAGAGGGTGTTAAGGGGCACCTTACGTGGGCCAGGGCTGACAGCTCCACCTCTTCGTAGAGTTCTGGTACAGCCTTCACCACAACTGGCTCTACTCTACCAGCTGTGCCACTCCTCCAGTCGACCCGTGAGCCGCTCCACTCCACTCAGTGTTCCATGGGGTGCTCCAACGTGCTGCAAACTGCTCTGCCAGACACTTAGTGATAGATCTTCAGGCTCCCCCACTAGTTAACATAGCACTCAGCAATCTCAGCTCTTTTAGTGATTTCAGATTGTAGTAGGGGAGCCCCACTACTGGTGCACCATTGGCCCAAATTGAATTCAGCTCAGCAGCCTCTAGATGGACTCCTAATAGAATAAAAATTAGCTCTGCTCTTCAATAGTGGATAGAAAAGGATGTGCAATTGGTGTTCTAGGCTCTCAAAAGGAGCACCAGCCAACACATGCATACCAGGCCCCAACCTCTCTCAAGTCACTGGGTTTTGGCACTCATGTCCCTTGTCTAGTGAGTGCTACATAATTGATGGTGTGACTCTCTGTCATAAAGCAGTCTGATAGTTCCTCATTCACATAATCAGGGTGACAATACTTTATTTCCCCTGCCCCAATAACAAAGAAATTGGGGATCCCAGAGCTGTCAAAATAACCATCCCAGGCTGCCGCAGGCTATGCTAGGTGAGGTGGGTGTGCCAGTGCAAATACCTGAAATTCCTTTCCACACTCCCCATAATTCACCAACAGATGTCAGGGTAGAGCTCATCCTGACTCTGCTTACATTGGTAATACATACATCAATCGACTCTGTATCATATGATATCATATGATCTATATTATACTCATCCACTGCATACACACACACAAACCCACTCCGTCTTGTTGTTGTTACCAACTAGTTGCTCCTCTTAACTTCACTGGCCAGGTGACTTAGATAGGGGAGGGGTGGAGCCAGGCTTCTGCGGATCTGGATCAATGCTTCCATGTTGACAAGACCCAGGGTCCTCTGCAAGACACCTCATATTTATAGCAGCTTCCCTCTCATGCAAATCTGTACCAGATTCAAAATCTGTGTCCGTTGGTCCTTTGTGCTGCTTCCTTCTGGCTGTTGCCCCAATACTGTTCAAAGAGGTTGTTTCTAAAAGAAGGTGCTGTTCAAAGATGGTGTTTTCAAAAGAAGGTGCTTGATTCCCCTCCCCCCCACCGAGGCCATCAATATGTCTGCTCTTCTTTAGTGAGCCCACTTGACAAGTTTGATTGTCCTGGGTCTGGCTTCCATCCCCTCTCCAACCGGCCATGATTTGCCACTCCAGGCCAATGGGGGCTGCAAGAAGCTGCAGCCAACACATCCTTCATCCTGCAGCCCCCCATTTGCCTGGAGCTGCGATCGGCCGAACCTGCGGATGCGGCAGGTAAACAAACTGGCCCGGCCCACCAGGGGTCTTACTCTGGCATGCCGCGTGCCGAAGGTTGCCCATCTCTGCTCTATCCCCTTCTCTTCCCCATCCCATGCCCCTTCCTCACTACTCCATCTCCTCCCCATCCCACCCCCTTCCTTCTCCACTGCCTCTGCCCCCCTGCCCTACCTGCCCCACCATGGGCACTAACTGTTGTATAAGATGAAGGATGGCTCCCAGCACACAGAAGGGAGCTCAACCAGCACTAGGACCCAGAAGGTGGTGTCCAGCTGCAAAGTCCCGGGAGCTGAGCAGCACCTTCTTTTCTCAGCCTGGCTGTGCTGCTCTGCAGTCAGCATAGATCTGCTCATTCCACCCCCCACCCACTAAAACCCTACCCCCGCCTCCTCTCTGCCTCCTCTCCCCCAGTGAGCATGCTGCAGCTGTGCTCCTCCCGCACCCTTCTGCCAGCAAACAGCTGATTGGAAAACAGCTGATCAGCGGCAGGGAGGGGGAAGGCAGGATGGGAGCAAGCTGTGAGAAGAGGCAGGGGAGGGGGAGCTTGGCTGCCCTACTGCAGCAGGATCCTCAGTACCAGGAGCACCAAGCTTCTGCCCCCTGCAGGAGAGAGCGGGGGGCGGAGAAGAGTGGGCCTGGTAGGGGCCCTCCTGGAGTGTGGGCCTGGTTCCATGGCGCCAGTGGCTCCATGGTAAATCCGCTACTAATCAAGGGACTGTCTTTTAATAATTATCCATATTCCAGCCTGGTGGAATTGGCAAAGGCAAATACCTCAATTCATTAGCAGCCTGCAGTGGGTGATCAGGAATCATTGCCTATAGAGGTGGTGCGTGTTTATGTTATATAGAAATGTGTTGAAATGTAAATAGTAAGTAATAGAAAAATCCATTTCCTAAAAACAGGCTTGACAATAGTCAAGTGAGGCCTGATAAAATATGAATGAAGTAAACTGAGAAAGTTCAGAGACGTAAGTTAGGACATAACCCCAGGTTATGTTGTAAACAGTTTTGGTTTTAACTGGTTTTTACAAGTGTTTCAGATAAAATGTGAATGCTTTGATGTTAATCTATCTGTGTTGATAGCTATTGGTGTTGCATTTACGCAGATGTTAATTAACATGCTGCTTAATATTAAATGCCCAACAAGAAAGTAGAAAATATTTAATGATGGTAAAAAGGTGGATTTAATGCTAATTAACTAAGGGGTGTCACTGTAAGTGGTTATAAAAAGAGTACACACCCGTCCACCATCAAGTATGGTTGGAGAAAGGACAATAAACCCACTTCTCCCATCCAAGGACTGGTCACCCTGGATGCACCCCTGCATCTCAGAACATAAGTATCAATGCAGTGGATGCTCAAATTGTAATGCCTGTTTGCTTTAACTACTTTATTTGATCTTTCGCTGTGTCATTCACTGAATTGAATTGCCTGTAACTGCCCTGCAGGCTTGAACCTTACGGAAATCTGTTTCGTTTTATTCCTTATCTTTAAACTACTAGCTGGGAACTCATAAAGCAAAGGTGACAGAATGGCATTGGCCATGGGGGATAGGTGGCTGTGTCTCTACACACGGCTGCCTCAGTTCTGATCTCAGCTGTGTCCGTGTGAATCTGGAGTAGTTCCATTTATTTAATTGGAGCAGCAGAGAATTTATTTAATTGGAGTTACTCTGGATTTATCCCGAATCTGGCCAGAGATCAGCCGCTGACTCTGAATTAGGTCAGAGGCCAGAGGGAACCCAGGATAGGGACTTGCCATTGTGCTGAACTTAACCCCTTTGCTGCTGCTTTTTCAGACAGACACTCGGCCTGTGAATACCAAGGATGAAAGAGAAGTCACTTCTCAGCATCTGCCCATGTCATGAGCTCCAAGCAGGGGCAGCCTGGTGCCATGTGGAAGTCTGCTGCATTGAGGGGGGCTTCACATGGGAGCAGGGTCACTTCCACAGAGCTCAGTGCTAGGTCTGGGTCTCCCAGCTATGTAAGGGACACTGCCACAATGACCCCATTGTACCTGGTTTGTTTAGAAAGGGGACAATTGTAAAAATCCTGTCCCCCAGTCTTTCCTTCTCTTCCCCCTCCTGCTTCTGAGATGCATGGTGTCCTGCTGCCAGGAAATATAAAGCTTGGGCTCAGATGCAGGGCTCAATTTCCTACATCTAACACCAAGCACACGGGTTAAGAGGGCTTTCCAGGACCCCAGGCTCCAGGATACTGACTCTGAGGCCTTATTCAATTCTCTCTCTCGATGGGAGCTTCTCCAACAAGATCTTCGGAGGGACTGGTCTTCTGTGGCCAGGCAGCTGCTGCTTAACCTGTAGTAAGCAAGAGCAAAATGCATCAGTGCAGCTGGGCGTCTCGCTGTGTTTATGGAGCACACTGCTTTTGGGCAGTGAGTGACACATGGGGGAGCTGTTGCTGAGGCTGACACCAAAGAAAACTCAGGGCAATATTCCAGAGGATACTCAGGGGATCTACCACACAGTGGCCCTGCCATTCACCAGGGGAAATCCCTGTGTGGCTGGGAACTCAGTTTCCTGCCTGCCCAGCACCCTGCATCACACAGTGTCCAGAATCCCAGAGACCTAGGGTAAGGAATTGTTTCTTCTTACCTTTGACATCTCTGGTTAGATGCAACTACAACAAAAAGGAAGAAAAATGTTATTGGAAACCCTTCCCCCGGTCCATGCCAGGCCCAAAGCTGGCTGGCTGGCCCAGTGGTTAGGGCATCCGCCTAAGCCTTGAGACCTCTGCTTTCACAGTCCTTCAGGGGCAGCAGGTTTGTATAATTTTTCATGGTGTCCAGAACGGGTCCAAGTCCCGCCCTCCCTGCACTCACAGCTGCCTTTTAAGCAGATATATATATAAACAGATAGCTGAGGTGGCTGACATTGGGAAATCCTACCAGTGGCTGGAAAGGGCTGGACTAAAAGACAGCACTGAGCATCATAGCATAGCAGCACAGGAACAGGCACTGAGCATCAGATCCATTGAAGCAGGGGTCTACCACACTAGAAAGGACCCAAGGTGCAGACTGTGCAGAGAGGCCTCAGAGACAGTCCAACACATAGTGGCAGGATGTAAGATGCAGGCAGGAACAGCATACACTGAACGGCACAACCAAGTGGTTGGCATTGTGTACAGGAACATCTGCACAGCGTATGGGCTAGACCCTCCCAAGACCAGATGGGAGATTCCACAGAAGGTTGTGGAGAATGGCAGGGCTAAGATTCTGTGGGACTTCCAGATCCAGACGGACAGGCAGGTACTGGCCAATCAACCAGACATCGTGGTAATAGACAAGGACCAGAAGACAGCAGTGGTGATAGATATAGCAGTGCCAAGTGACAGCAACATCAGGAAGAAGGAATATGAGAAGCTGGAGAAGTACCAGGGCCTGAAAGAGGAACTAGAGAGGATGTGGAAAGTGAAGGCCAAAGTGGTCCCAGTGGTGGTAGGAGCACTCGGGGCTGTGACTCCTAAGCTGGGTGAGTGGCTCCAACAGATCCCAGGAACAACATCAGAGCTCTCTGTCCAGAAGAGTGAGTGCTAGGAACAGCTAAGATACTGTGCAGAACCCTCAAACTCCCAGGCCTCTGGTAGAGGACCCGAGGTTGAGGAAGACACACACCACCCATAGGGGTGAGAGGGGAATTTTTTTTTATATATATTTTAAAAAATGTAAAATTGGACTGGAAACAGTAAACATTTAACAGTTTCACTATATTACACAATGTGGAGGTGTGGGGTGGATGACGGATTTGGCTGGAGGTGTGGGCTCTAGGGTGGGGCTGGGAATGATGGGTTTGGGGTGTGGAGGGGCTCAGGCAGAGGGTTGGGGTACAGGGGTGAGGATTGTGGGGTGGTGCTGGGGATAAGGGGTTTGGGGCATGAGAGGGGCTCCGGGCTAGGGCAGAGGGTTGGAGTACGTGGGGATGAGGGCTCTGGCTGGGGATGGGGATGAGGGGTTCACAGTTCAGGAGGGGGCTCAGGG
The DNA here is from genome assembly GCA_026122505.1 of Aldabrachelys gigantea. Taxonomy (NCBI): domain Eukaryota; kingdom Metazoa; phylum Chordata; order Testudines; family Testudinidae; genus Aldabrachelys; species Aldabrachelys gigantea. Next base: position 14,558,692 of record CM047489.1, on the reverse strand, counting down.
CTAGGGCAGAGGGTTGGGGTATGGAGGTGAGGGCTGTGGGGTGGGGTCGGGGATGGGGGATTCACAGTGCAGGAGGGGGCTCAAGGTGAGGCAGAGGGTTGGAGTGCAGGGGAGTGAGGTCTCTGGCTGGGGGTGCGGGCTCTGGGTTGGGGCAGGGCTGGGGATGAGAAATTGGAGGTGTGGGAAGGGGGCTCAGGGCTAGGGCAGAGGGTTGGGGTATGGGGGGATGAGGGCTCTGGCTGGAGATGGAGATGAGGGGTTTGGGGTGTGGGGAGGGGGCTCAGGGTGGGGCAGAGGGTTGGGATGTGGGGGGATGAGGGCTCTGGCTGGGGATGGGGATGAGGGGTTTGGGGTGCAGGAGGGTGCTCAGGGTGAGGCAGAGAGTTGGGGTCATGGGGGAGAGGTCTCTGGCTGGGAGTGTGGGCTCTGGGATGGGGTGGGGCCGGGGATGAGGAGTTTGGGGCATTGACAGGCTGCCCGGGGGCTGGGATCAGAGAGGAGGACTGCACAGTCCCCTGAGCCCTCTGTCCGTCAGCAGCACACTCACCTGGCTCCGTCACTGCATGTGCTCCTAGAGGCCGGGCCCCTCTCGCCTCCCTGTGGTGGGTGCTGGGGGTGGGGGAGAGGTCTGCCATCACATGTGTCCTCCTCCCCTGCTGCCCCTCACCATAGCCTCATGGGGGATGGGGCTGTCCCTTGCCCAGGGTGGGGCAGGAGTGGTGGCTGCAGGTGGTGGGGGGGTGGGGGGTGGCACAGGTCACATGATCGGACACTCATGCAAGCCCCAGCAGCTGCTCAGGTGAGGTCCAGACTCAGTCTCCCGGAAACCCCCCTGGAGTCACCTCTCAGTGGGTGTCATGGGATGGGAGGGCTGCCAATCCTGTGTGCACCACTTCCCCTCCTCCCTCTGCAGATGCAGCAGCTGCTTCAGCCTGCCACCGGCTCCACTTCTGTGTTGTAGGCAGTGGCTGGCGGTGGCAAGGGACTGCAGTGCAGAGCAGCTGGGCAGCTGCCTGCTTGAGCCAGGGATGCTCCTGGGCCAGGGGGAGGCACACGGGAGGATGGGGGTGGCGGTGGGGACCAGGACATGCTCTGGGGGAGGTGCATGGGGGTGGCAGACAGGGCCGGGGGAGAGACCTGGCTCCAAACATTGGTGGAGCTGGGCCCCCGGGCCCTGAATATTCCTGAAGCTTGGGCACCAGGGGCCCATACAACTTGCCGCCCCTGCCTTCCTCTGCTACAAGCTTCCTGTGAAAGCTGGGGCCAGTCACTCAGCCCATGTGCGTATGTCTGCGCTGCAATAAAAGGGCACCAGCTGGCTCTGGCTTGCGGGGTTGAAAAGAGCAATGTAGATGCTCAGGCTCTGAGATCCCAGAAAGGGTCTCGCAGCGTCTACATTGCTAATTTTAGCCCTGCAAGCCTGAGTCAGCTGACCCAAGCTTTGAGGCTTGGTGTTTGTGAGGCTTTTATCATGGTGTGGATGTCTCCTTTATGCCTTAGTTTTCCCCCTGCACAATGGGAACAACTGCCCTGCCCTGCATGGCTGCCGGGAGGGTAAATGTCTTAACAATAGTGAATTGCTCAGCTTACTGCAATGATGGGGGCCAGATAAGCCAGAGATTCCAGGGCCAGATGGGACCACCAGCTTATTTAGCCTGGTCTTCTGCTTGTCATAAGCCATCAACAACTGAAATTAGACCAGGTGTTATACAGCCAAAGTATCATGGAGGCTTGGCAGAATTTGATTTGTATTTTTGAGGTTTATTTTTAAGCATTTTTACATTTTTTTATCTGTTTAAATGCTCACCGTTGTGGGAGGTTACCTGTGTGGGGAGTCAGCTGAGGGGAGTGTCTCAAACAACAACTATTTAGTGACAATACATGCTGAGATTCAAAAAGTTAAAGCTTTAGCCCTGTTAAAACACCAGCTGTCAATGTCGCATGTCAAAACATACATACATGTGTTCCTTTGAGAGTCCTTGTGCTCCTAAATTCTTAAGGTGCTTTCAGATCTCCCTCCCCCCACCCACAGGCATTTTGTCTCTCACTGACCAACATACTCACCCGAGGGCTCAGAAATACAGATCGACTTCGCTATGCCTTACGCAACTTCACCAGAAGCTAAGTCACTGGAAGCAGAATCGGGACGCAAAGAGCTGTGAATATGCACACCCGTCCGAGTTCCAGTCCTTGGCAAAACAGATCAGAATGAAGCGCGGGGCTGGTTTTGCATTGGTTCCAACTGACATTTTCATTTTGGTTTTTGAAAAATCAAAACATTTTGAAATTTTGATTCTCCCTCTTTTCTCATTCTTTTTGCCCTGGCTGCATTACAGTGAATGATGTTGAGGGCTTTTACTCGCCTTTTCTTTTTTTGTGTGTTTTCATTTTTCCTTTTGCCGCCTGGTAATTTCCCCAAAGATGGGGAAGCCTTGCAGAGCGACAGAGCAGAAAAAAGGAAAAACATGGGAACGAAACATCAAAAATTTTTACTTTGGAAAAAACAAAAATTTCAATGTGACTGGTAATGAACATTCTGATACAAATCAAAGGCAAAATGGGAATTTCAGCTTGTTTCATTTCAGAATTTCTCCCTTGACAATCGCAACATCATTACTGGAACACTGTAAAGGAAAATTTTTCATTCAAAAATTTCCAAGTGTCCAATTATCCCCATCTTTTCTAGTGACATGGGGTAAAAATTCCCAAAGCATTTAAGTCCCATGAAACTTATTATAAGTTACGTAGGCACTTTTGAAAATGTTACCCCTAAAAGTTCAAGATCTGCCCTTGAATTCAAAATGTCACGCCTTCAGGACTTTATAAATCTTTGTGCAGCTGAATGGCAGGAGAAAAGGACACTCATCCCAAGCCGGGTGAGCAGTGCTTTGTTCCCAGCCCCTGGGAGCCCTCTCCAGAGCCCTCTCTGTGAGCTGCATGGCCCCCCAGTGAGGAGAGCTAGGTGGTAAAGGAGAAGTGAGCGACCAGCCTGAGGTTCATCCAACCTGTGGGTTTCACTGCACAGCTTGGCTTCCTGTGTGAGACGCCACAGACCAGACCGCAGGCAGAGGAACGGGCGAGAGGAGGTGACTGTGCAGAGCCCCGGGGGAGGGCTCTTTAATTTCACAGAGAGAGACAGACTGAGAGTCGAGGGCTAGAAGCTGCAACTATTCAGATCCACACTAGCCTAAAGGTGCAAACGTTTAACGGGGAGGGGAGGTAACCAACAGAATGACTGGCCCAGTGATGTGGTGGATTCTCCATCCCTTGGGGCCCTTAAATCCAGCCCAGGTGTCTCTTCCTCAGGGCCGGCGCTATCATTTAGGCAGCCTAGGCAATTGCCTAGGGTGCCAGGATTATTCGGGGGGCGGCATTTTGCCGGGGGGGGGCGGCAGGCGGCTCTGGTTGACCTGCCACAGGCATGCCTGCAGACGGTTGGCTGCTCGCGCGTCTCCGGTGGACTGCCCGCTGGCATGCCTGTGGCAGCTCTACCGGAGCCATGGATCAACGGACCCTCCGCAGAATGACTGCAGCAGCTCCACCGGAGCCGCAGGATCAGCGCTGGGGGGGGGGGGGGGGGGCGGCAAAATGGCCGTGCACCTAGGGCGCGAGAAAACCTAGCGCTGGTCCTGCTCTTTCTATAAGATTCCTCTAGCTCCGACAGAAATTACCGAGTTAGTGAGTGAAATTCTGTGGCCTGGCTTAGGCAGGTCTAACCAGGTCCTTTTGGGGTTTAAAACCTATGAATCCATGAACTCTGCCCTTGTTGTAGGACTGTGACCTCAGATCCCAGCTTTTAAATAATGCTTCTTTCCCTGAGGAATGCCGAAGTGGCCATGGAAATGCAACCTGAGTATAACCTCAATGCAACATTGTCTGCATGAGTCTGCAGAAAGCCTGAAACAATAGCTCTGAGGGGTGGGAACTGTCCCCTTTATCTCAGTCAGGGGCCATTGGACTCCTCAGTTCCCAGGTGGCATTTTTCCAAGGTGCAATGGACTTTGCCATTTTGCTGCAGCTAGGTACATGACAGGTCTTTTTTTATCCATCTCCCTGCTCTGTGAGGACCTCCCTACAGCTGCCTAGTGCCCTGCCCCTTTTCCCACCAAAGGAGTTCATTGGATTCCAGTGCATGCTCCCTGTGCTGCTCCATGGAGCTTGGCATCTGGGATTGGGCAGCTAGAGGCAGGGCTGGTGTTAAACTTGCTGGGGCCCAGGGCAAAAACTAAGCAGTGGGCCCTCACCCTCTCTCCTGAAGCCAAAACCCAAGCCCTGCTACCCAAGGGCCAAGGCTGAAGCCTGAGCCACGTTGTGATGCTGCTCATCCCCCTCGAGCACTCCTCCCCCAGTTTGAAAGCCTCTGTTTTGTGTGATTTGTTTCCACTTGTAGAGATTAAATTACTGTAATGCTCGCATTATATTTACCCAGAGTGACTCCGTAGATAGGATGTAGCTTAGCTTTGCTGGGTCGCGTGGGGAGTGGGGCCCTTAACACTGGCCCTGGTCCGAGTGCTACCATTCTCTGTAATTCTCGTTTCTTTTGGGGGGGGTGAGGAGCCCCCACATTTCCAGCCAGGGTCAGCTCTAGGCACCAGCGCTCCAAGCTTGTGCTTGGGGCAGCACTTTCCAAGGGGCGGCACTCCAGCTCCTTTTTTTCTTTTTTTTAATGCTTGGGGAGCAAAAAGCCGGGAGCCGGCCCTGAGCGGAGGTGAGCTGCGATGGTGGGGGGCACGGGCAGAGCCGCAGGAAGTAACCCTGGGGGGGCGCAAAGGAACTGCCCCCCACCACCGCAGCTCACTTCTGCTCCACCTGCTCCCCTGAGCGCTGCCGCCGCTCTGCTTCTCCCCCTCCCTCCCAGGCTTGCTGCAAAACAGCTGATTTGTATGGCAAGTCTGGGAGGGAGGGGGGAGAAGCAGAGCGGCGGTGGCGCGCTCAGGGGAGCAGGTGGAGTGGAGGTGAGCTGTGGCGTGGGGATGTGGGGAGGGCCGCAGTAAGTAACCCTGGGGTGGCAGAGGAACTGCTCTCCCCTCAGCTCACCTCCACCTCCTCCCCCAAGCGCGCTGGTACCCCATTTCTCCCCCCTCCCTCCCAGGCTTGCCTGGGAGGGAGGGGTAGGAAAGGAAATGTGGCATGCCCAGGGGAGGAGGTGGGGCCGTGGATTTGTGGAAGGGGTTGGAATGGGGTAGGGAAGGGGCGGAGTTAGGGTGGGGCTGGGGGGGGTCACGGGACAAGTTTTTTGCTTGGGGCATCAAAAAACTTGGAGCCAGCCTTGATCCCAGCAACAGCAATCCTAAAGTGAAAGCCAGATGCTTTTAGAGAATGATGATTATCTACATCACAAAGGTGCTCCCATCACTGAAGTGCAGCCACCTCTGAGGTGGAATGTGGCAGCTGTTTAACAGCTCATAACAACACTACAAACAATTTAGAGGATATGAAGAAAAATCCCAGATTGAACTGAAGCTGTAGAACATAATTTAAGTTGGCTGAATTTGGCCAGAGTCCTACAGGTAATTCCCCATATCTTGCAAAAGGTTTTATGAGATCTTTACTAACTTGATGATCAAAAGTGACCCAGGCCCCAGTTTTACATCTTATCTAGTGCTCTGTAGTGCTGCTGAAAGCCTGGCGTTGTTGTTCCTGCATACGTCACCATTTAAAACTGCCATGGCCTGCCAGATAACATCTGAGTGATGCCGTCTGAATGGGAAAGGATGCCATTTGAGTTGTATAGGCCAGATGGGTTGAAAATACTGACAGCAGCAGGAAAAACAAAACCCAGCCCATCTCTTTGCTGGTCAAATGCCTGAACCTGCAGCTTTTATGCAGAAAAGTCTCCCTTTGAAGTTGCTGTAAGTTTTGCTTGTGAAGGGACGTCAGGCTGGAACCCGGAGGCAGGTCATCAAAGCAGCAAGTGGGATCAAGTTCATTTTGATAAAGTGCCATTTTTCCTCCTCTTGATTGTTTTAGATGGGAACCTCAAATGCAAGTCCTATATTAAAATCCCTGCCTCCATAGATCATAGAATCATAGAATATCAGGGTTGGAAGGGACTTCAGGAGGTCATCTAGTCCAACCCCGTGCTCAAAGCAGGACCAATTCCCAACTAAATCATCCCAGCCAGGGCTTTGTCAAGCCTGACCTTCAAAATGTCTAATAAAGGAGATTCCACCACCTCCCTAGGTAACCCGTTCCAGTGCTTCGCCGCCCTCCTAGTGAATAAGTTTTTTGTAATATCCAACCTAAACCTCCCCAGCTGCAACTTGAGACCATTTCTCCTTGTTCTGTCATCTGCTACCACCGAGAACAGTCTAGATCCATCCTCTTTGGAACCCCCTTTTCAGGTAGGTGAAAGCAGCTATCAAATCCCCCCTCATACTTCTCTTCTGCAGATTAAATAATCCCAGTTCCCTCAGCTTCTCCTCATAAGTCATGCGCTCCAGACCCCTAATAATTTTTTTTTCCCTCTGCTGGACTCTTCCCAATTTTTCCACATCCTTCTTGCAGCGTGGGGCCCAAAACTGGATACAGTACTTCAGATGAGGTCTCACCAATGCCGAATAGAGGGGAATGATCACATCCCTCGATCTGCTGGCCCCTACTTATACAGCCCAAATTGCTGTTAGCCTTCTTGGCAACAAGGACACACTATTGATTCATATCCAGCTTCTCATCCACTGTAACCCCTAGGTCCTTTTCTGCAGAACTGCTGCCTAGCTGCTCGGTCCCTAGTCTGTAGCAGTGCATGGGATTCTTCTGTCCTAAGTGCAGGACTCTGTACTTGTCCTTGTTGAACCTTGTAGTGAGGCGGCCTGGCTCCCAGCTGTGCCTGAGAGGGCCGAGCCAGAACAAACGCCGAAGTGGGTGGAGCCACAGCAGCCTGTTCCCGACCCCGGAAGTCAAGGGGCGAGACAGGAAGTATAAAGGCCCAGCCCCAGCGCTTACTTGGCCGCTGGCCGCTGGAGAGGACAGACGCTGGTACCGTAGTCCCCGCCGAGCTGAGCCTGCCCTGTGCTTGCTACCCTGAGGAGCACTGGCCAAGCCTGCCCTGTGCTCACTACCTGGAGGAAGATTGGCCGAGCCTGCCTCGTGCTCACTACCCTGAGGAGGACCTGCCGGGCCTGCCCCGTGCTCACTACCCGGAGAAAGATTGGCTGAGCCTGCCCCGTGCTCGCTACCCTGAGGAGCACTGGCCGAGCCTGCCCCATGCTCAGTACCCGGAGGAAGATTGGCCGAGCCTGCCCCATGCTCGCTACCCTGAGGAGGACCTGCCGGGCCTACCCTCCGCCCGGTGCCCTGAGGAGCCGCCTGAACGTCCCAGCGCCCGGTATCCCGAGGACCAGTCCCGCTTACCCAGCGCCCAGTATCCTGAGGATCCCATGGTGTGGGACACTGCGGAAGATGCGGGTGATACACAGGTACCAACAGGGGGGGAGATTGGAAGTGGCCCGGGGGTAGCCGACCCTAGTCAGGCTCCAGGAGACCCCGAACCAATGTCCGTGTGTTGCGGCCAGGATCCCCACTGACACAGCAGCAGACTGTCTGCCACCGTCAGGGCCCCGGGCTGGGACGCAGTGGAGTGGGAGGGCCTGCGTCCCCCCTGCCACCCTTCCAGGGGTGACAGACTCCCCCTCTTGCTGGCCTGAGAAGGGCCTGAGCCCTGAACTGCTTGTTGCCCCACCCTGCTCAAGGGCCCGGGCTAATATACTGTTTGTTTGTTCAGTCCCTGCCTAAGGGCCTGAGCCCTGAACTGCTTGTTGCCCCGCCCTGCCCAAGGGCTTGGGCTAATAGACTGTGTTTGTTTGCTCAGTCCCTGTCTAAAGGTCTGAGCCCTGAACTGCTTGTTGCTCCGCCCTGCTCAAGGGTCTGGGGTAATAGATTCTTTGTTTGCTCAGTCCCTGCCTAAAGGCCTGAGCCCTGAACTGCTTGTTGCCCTGCCCTGCCCAAGGGCCTGGGCTTCTATCCTGTTTGTTCGCTCAGCCCTGGCCTGAGGGCCTGAGTTCCTGACTGTTTCCTGCTTCACCAGGCTAAGGCGACAGCTCACCCAACTCATGGAGTGAGGCGGCCTGGCTCCCAGCCGCGCCTGAGAGGGCCGAGCCCCCACACCGGACCCTTACACGTGATGCCTTCTCTGAGGAGTTCTGCCCAGGATGTGGGCCCGAGCTCTCGACGCTGGTGAAAAGGGGCCTGAGGGAGAGAGACCTCCCTCCCGAGAGATGGATCTGTCACAACTCTTCGCTCTTGTGACGGAGAACTAGGAGCGACAGCAGGCGGCCCAGTCACAGCAGCAACAGGAGCAGCAGGCCGCCCAGCTCCAACAGCAACAGCAGCTCATTGAGCAGCTAGGAACCCAACAGCACCAGCTGCTTCAGGACCTGGTCACCCAGCACCAGGATTTACAGCGGCAATGTATCCAGCAGCTCACGGCGGCGCTGGCCCGACCTGGGGAACCCCAGCCGGGAGGCACGGCTGAGGCCCCCCAGCCCACCCCCCCAATCCGGCTGATGGAGATGGGCCCCGGCGACGACCCCGAAGCCTTTCTCGTCACATTCGTGCAGGTGGCCATTGTCGCGGGGTGGGCCCCAGACCAATGGGCCTCCATCCTGGCCCTGTATTTGACAGGGACTGCTCAAACCGTCTATCGAGGCCTGTCTGCGGAGGCAGCCCAGGACTACAGCCAGGTAAAGGCCGCAATTCTGGATGCCCTGGAGGTGAGTCCAGAGACTTTCCGATAGCGGTTTAGAAACCTGGCCTACCCCTCCCGGGGCCCGACCTCGGATGGTGGCCCAGGAGCTCTGAGAAACCTGCAAGCGGTGGTTGCAGCCTGAACGCTGAACGTCGGAGGAGCTAATGGAGCAGATGTACTGGAACAGTTCACCTATGTCCTTCCGCCGCGAGGAAGCGCCTATGTCCTCCGCCATAGGCCCGCGACACTGGCCACCACTGTCACATTGATGGAGGACTTCCTCATGGCCGAACTGCTGGTGGGCGGCCAGTTGAGCTGCCCCACCAGGGATGGCGTGCCCTAACCCCGAAAGGAAGGGGGCGCCCACCCAGACTGACTTGTGAGTTTCCTCCCGGGGGACGGAGGCCCGGACTTGGACCACGATGGCACCTGGGTGACCCACTCAGGCCCCGGCTCCGGCGGTGTGCGGGGGCTACTGGAGCCCTCCTGGGGACACCTCCGGGATGTGGCCACCGACGAGATGGGCAGACCTCGGGCCCTGTTTCTCCTGCGGGGAGTATGGCCATCTGCAGCGGGACTGCCCGAGACTGGAGTGCACCTTTGGCCAGGTCTGCTCAGGGGAAGCTCGTGCCCGCCGCTCACAAACAGCCAAGATCACCGTGCCCGTGGCTATCGAGGGGTACCCGACGGTGGCCCTCCTCGATTCGGGCTGCGGGCAGAAGCTGGTCCGCCAACACCTAGGTCCCCCGGCTGATGTCCACCTGGGGAAAATCCAGTTGCAGTGTATCCACGGGGACATACGACCCTACCCCAGTACCTGGGCCAAACTGACCGTTGATGGAGTCACTCAGCCGATGGTAGTGGGACTCGCTCTGCGACTGGCATAACTGGTGATCCTGGGGCGGGACTGACCCGAGTTCCCAGCAGTCTTACGCCGCCACACTGGAGGCAGCCCACGGGTCATGCCAGCCTTGGAAGGGGAAGCCCCTGGGACCGAGGAAGACTAGGGGGAAGCCCCCGAGACCGAGGAAGATGAGAGGGAGGTCCCCGACCCCACCAACCTTGCAGGAGAACCACAGGACGCTTCCCCGGGGGAGTTGGAGGATCCGTCGGCCCCCATGGACTTTTGCCGAGGTTAAAAGGCCGACCCCACACTTAAGTGGGCATACGAACAGCTGGGCGCTGTTGATGGGACCGTCCTCGATCCACATTGGGCAGCACAGTGGCCACACTTTGAGCTGCGGCAGGACTGCCTGTATCAGGTTGAGAGGGACCTCCACACGGGGGAGTCCTGGACCCAACTTCTCGTGCCCCAGTGTCATCAGTGGGCGGTTATGAAGCTGGCACATGACGTCCTGGCAGCCGGACACCTGGGTCATGAAAAGACTTTATCCTGGATACTGAGGCGCTTCGTCTGGCCGGGGATACACCAGGAGGTAAAGAACTATTGCAACTCCTGCCCAGACTGCCAGTTGGCCTCCCCGGCACAAACTCCCAAGGCGCCCCTGGTCCCCATGCCATTAATCTAGACCCCCTTCGAGCGCGTGGCCATGGACCTGGTGGGGCCCCTCCCCAAGAGTACTGTGGGGTTTCAGTATATCCTAGTGATGCTGGACTATGCTACCCGGTTCCCCGAGGCAATCTCCCTCCGGAACATCACAGCCTGCACCATCGCAGGTGAGCTGGTGAAAGTATTTGCCCACGTCGGCCTGCCCCAGGAGATCCTCACGGACCAGGGGACCAATTTTACCTCACGGCTGTTACAGCAGGTGTGGACTCCTGGGGATCAAGCAACTGTGGACATCAGTCTATCATCCCCAGATCGATGGGTTGGTCGAAAGCTTCAACTGGACCCTGAAGGACATGCTGTGGAGGTTCCCCCAGGAAGACCTCTGCCGATGGGACCAGCTACTTCCACCCTTGCTCTTGGTGGTACGGGAGTTCGCCAAGTTCTCGCCGTTTCAACTGCTGTACGGCCTCCGGCCCCGGGGCCAATTAGATCTGATAAGGGAAACGTGGGAGCAAACCCCATCACCCGCCCAGGGCGTCCTAAAATATGTGCTCCAGCTCCAGGAGCGTCTTAAACAGGCTGGAACCCTGGTGCGAGAGAACTTGAAAGCCGCTCAAGAAACGCAGGCCCAGACCTACAACTGGGATGCACAGACACGCGACTTTCAACCCGGAGATCAGGTCTTACTCCTCCTTCCCTCCAGTGAATCAAAGATCCTGGCTCAGTGGCAAGGGCCGTATGAGGTTGTTCGAAAGGTGGGCCTGGTTACATATGAGACCCATCAGCCTGACCAGTGAAAGAAGAGATAGCGGTACCACATCAACCTTCTCAAACCCTGGCGGGAATGAGAGAGTCTTTTGATCAACCCCTACTCACCTGAACCCGAGCTCGGACCCCAGGTAACCCCTACCGAGGACCCGGGGGGACCCCAGCTTGGGGAGACGCTGATGGAGGAACAACTCAGACAGACCCAGTGCCTCCTTCAAGTGTTCTCCCGCACTTTTACGGCCCAACCGGGATACACCTCCATGGTCTATCATAGGATTCAGACTGAGCCTGGGGTTGTGATTCGGGGCATGACCAGACCCTTGCCGTATCACAGGAGACCGGTCGTTGATGAGGAGGTATGGGCTATGCTAGACTTGGGAGTGATTGAACCCTCACAAAGCAAGTGGCGTAGCCCAGTAATCCTGGTACCGAAGCCCGATGGCTTACAATGGTTTTGCATCAACTTCAGACACGTTAATGCCATCTCTAAGTTCGATGCATATCCCATTCCCCGAATAGATGAACTGTTGGCCCGATTAGGAGAGGCCCGGTATATCACCACCCTTGACCTAAGCAAGGGGTACTGGCAGATCCCCCTCGAACCAGCCTCCAGGGAGAAGACCGCGTTCGCCACTCCTACGGGCCTATACCAATTTACCCGAATGCCGTTTGGCCTCCACGGGGCCCCCGCCACATTTCAGCGCCTGATGGACCACCTCCTCCAACCCCATCAGGACTACGTGGCGGCCTATCTGGATGACGTGGTCATTTACAGTCGCTAGTGGGAGAACCACCTAGAGTGGGTCGCCGCCGTCCTGAGGTCCTTGCGGGCAGTCAGGTTAACGGCCATCCCTAAGAAGTGCCGTATCGGATGGCAAGAAACCACCTACCTGGGATACACTATCGGAAATGGACAGGTAAAACCCCTCGTGGGCAAGGTCCAGGCCATCGCAACCTGCCTGCCGCCCGCCACAAAATGCCAGATACGCCAGTTTCTGGGGCTGGTGGGATATTACCGATGGTTCATTCCCCAATTCGCAGCAATTGCCTCCCCTTTGACTGGGCTCCTAACTAAGGACAGCCTGCGGCAGTCCAGATGGACCCGAGAGTGTGACGAGGCTTTCCAAATGCTCAAAGCAAGCCTCTGCCGTGAACCAGTCTTGTATAGCCCCAATTTCAACCAGGCTTTTTATCCTGCAGACGGACGCCTCGGAGGTGGGGCTCGGGGCTGTCCTCTCCCAAGAGGTAGATGGGGAAGAGCATCCGGTCCTCTACATCAGCCGGAAGCTGTTCCCCCAAGAGAAAAATTATGCAGTGGTTGAGAAGGAAGCCCTCGCAGCAAAGTGAGCTTGCGACGCCCTGCGGTACTATCTCCTTGGGGTCCTGTTCACCTTGGTCACCAACCACGCCGCACTCCAGTGGTTAGCCCACATGAAGGACCATAATATGCTGCTGCAGTGGTGGTAACTGGCACTGCAGCCGTATGCCTTCACCGTTCACCATAGGGCTGGGAAGGAACTCGCAAACGCAGACTTCCTTTCCCGCCTGGGGGGTATGGAAGGGTCTGGCCCCACTGCACGGGAGCCAGCCTTGAGGGAAGGGACGTGTAGCGAGACGGCCTGGCTCCCAGCCGCGCCTGAGAGGGCCGAATCAGAACAAATGCTGAAGTGGGCGGAGCCACCGCTGCCTGTTCCCGTCCCCCGGAAGTCAAGGGGCGGGACAGGAAGTATAAAGGCCCGGCCCCAGCGCTCAGTTGGGCACTGGCCGCCGGAGAGGAAAGATGCTGGTGTTGTAGACCCCGCCAAGCCAAGCCTGCCCCACACTCACTACGCTGAGGAGCACTGGCTGAGCCTGCCCCGCACTCGCTACCCTGAGGAGGACCGGCCGGGCCTACCCCTCTCCTGGTGCCCCGAGGAGCTGCCTGAACGTCCCAGCGCCCGGTATCCCAAGGACCAGTCCTGCTTACCCAGCGCTCAGTATCCTGAGGAGCCCATGGTGTGGGACACTGCGGAAGACGCGGGTGATCCACAGGTACCAACGGGGGCGAGACTGGAAGTGGCCCGGGGGTAGCCAACCAATGTCCGTGTGTTGCGGCCAGGATCCCCACTGACACAGCAGCAGACTGTCTGCCACCGTCAGGGCTCCGGGCTGGGACGCAGTGGAGTGGGAGGGCCTGCGTCCCCCCTGACATTCTTCCAGGGGTGACAGACTCCCCCTCTTGCTGGCCTGAGAAGGGCCTGAGCCCTGAACTGCTTGTTGCCCCACCCTGCTCAAGGGCCCGGGCTAATATACTGTTTGTTTGTTCAGTCCCTGCCTAAGGGCCTGAGCCCTGAACTGCTTGTTGCCCCACCCTGCCCAAGGGCTTGGGCTAATAGACTATTTTTTTGTCAGTCCCTGCCTAAAGGACTGAGCCCTGAACTGCTTGTTGCCCTGCCCTGCCCAAGGGCCTGGGCTTCTATCTTGTTTGTTCGCTCAGCCCTGGCCTGAGGGCCTGAGCTCCTGACTGTTTCCTGCTTCACCAAGCTAAGGTGACAGCTTGCCCAACTCGTAGAGTGAGGCGGCCTGGCACCCAGACGCGCCTGAGAGGGCCGAGCCCTCACACTGGACCTTTACAAACCTCATCAGATTTCTTTTGGCCCAATTCTCTAATTTGTCTAGGTCCCTCTGTATCCTATCCCTACCCTCCAGCATATCTACCACTCCTCCCAGTTTAGTGTCATCTGCAAACTTGCTGAGAGTGCTGTCCACACCATCCTCCAGATCATCAATGAAGATATTGAACAAAACCAGCCCCAGGACTGACCCTTGGGGCACTCTGCTTGAAAGCAGTTGCCAACTAGACATGGAGCCGTTGATCACTACTCGTTGAGCACGACAATCTAGCCCGCTTTCTAGCCACCTTAGAGTCCATCCATTCACCCCATACTTCTTTAACTTGCCGGCAAGAATTCTGTGGGAGACCATATCAAAAGCTTTGCTAAAGTCAAGGAATAACACATCCACTGCTTTCCCCTCATCCACAGAGCCAGTTATCTCCTCATAGAAGGCAATTAGGTTAGTCAGGCATGACTTGCCCTTGGTGAATCCACACTGACTGTTCCTGATCACTTTCCTCTCCTCTAAGTGCTTCAAAATGGTTTCCTTGATGATCTGCTCCATGATTTTTCCAGAGACTGAGGTGAGACTGACTGGTCTGTAGTTCCCCGGATCCTTCTTCTTCTCTTTTTTAATGATAGGCACTATACTAGCCTTTTTCCAGTCATCCGGGAACCTCCCCTGATCACCACGAGTTTTCAAAGATAATGGCCAATAGCTCTGCAATTAAATGGGACAAAACCTGTGTTTTAGCCAGCTCTCTGGTGCTTCGCAGAGTATGGGAACCTGGGCAAGGGACTGTGTTTTGTTCATTTAGGAGAGAGTTAATCATACTGTCTAGTTTTGCTCTTTATTTCACCTCTCCCTCCCATTTGTGTCTCCTCCACCCTCTACCCGGATGCTTGCTCCCCTTTTCCTCTTCTACCTCTGTGCAGGTTTCCAGACACTTTGTTCCCTGTGGCCCAGAGCATTGTGTGGCCCAGGATTGGCCCTGGCTAGGCATCAGGACCAAGGGGTTTGGTGATCACACCCACCTCTGCCAGCTGCCTGATTTGTGAATGGGAAATATTCTCCCTTTTGGTTGACGGCTGGTCACTTGCCCTTGGAGCACATGTAAATGTGGGTGTCATGCATGTGCAAACAGACGTGCCTCAGACTTTGCAGCTGCACTTTCGGAAGCCCTTTGGAAATGTGGCTCCCCATTTCTCATCTAGCACTAATGGGAGAAATCAAATTGCTGGTGTCTTTGGCCTCCAGCAGTTGTAGTATAATTTGAAAGCATTTTCTGTGGCACAGCCCTGCAGTTCGCTCAAGGCTTTTAGAAAAAAAATAAAGTGAGGAGCTAGTTTTCAATGTAAAAAATGGTCTCAGGTTCAATTCCTTCCCAGTGGGGATTGGTCGAGGGATGAGCTCAGCTGCTCGAAGCCATCTGTCGGCTCAAGATGCCCAGCCCTGCTTCCCATTAGATGCTGCAGTGAGGAGCACGCGCTGCAGCTTAAAAATAGGTCAGACCAGCGTGGACACACTGTGTGCTTGTGAGCCCTGAATTCATCTCAGCCAATGAAACAGAAGGTTCCTGATGCTTTGTACAACCTGGGGCACTCCAAAGGCAAAGGATTTGATTGTCATGCATGTTTTTGAGGCTGATTGAGCAACACCCAGACAAGATGGGTAATGCCATCAGAGGCAGGGAAATCACCCCAACCTTCCTCAAGCCCTCTCTGGCTATTTATACTGTATCACCTCCTGCTTTTCTCCCATGCCAAATGCTTTGATCTCCCTCTTCCTTTGCCAGGGACTGGACTGTCCGTGCAACAGGGTAACATCAGCGGTTTCCACTCTGTCCTGGGGAAAACTCTGTCACACCTGCTGGAATATTGGTCAGCAGTTGGTGGTTCTCCAAGAGCAGAATGGACTTGGGGAGGCTTGGGGGGTATTTAAGTCCAGTAGGAATTCCAGGGAGGAGGAATTGACTAAATGTGCACCAAGTGGCATGAGCTTTAGAAGTTTAACTCCTGGCAGCAGAGGGTGGGGCAGATTCCTGACCCCCTACTAAAGGCAAATTCTTTGCCTCTCTGTCTGCCATTGCTAGAGTCTTGAAGAGTTTACTAACAGTAATAATAACACTACTATACTGTCACTGTGCCCAACATCCCCCACCCCTGCAGTTTCAAAGGGATATGGTGTCTGTGACGAAGTGGGGTTTTTTTCTTGGGGTTTTCTGTCTTTTCCAGGGTTTGCATGCACAGGAGGTGGGACTCAATGTCCCTGGGTGTTACTGGTTTAACGAGGTGAGGGGAGAGGGAGTTTGTTGTTACAGAGGACCGGAGAGGGACTTGGGACCCCAGCCCAGGAGACACAACCGGTTCTGGCCAGTGGGAGGACAATGGGCTGCAGAGAGAGGACTCCGGTGACCTGACCAGCCGGTTTCAGCCAGAGGAAAGCTGCGAGGAGAGGGGACTCAGGCCTTCCTGTTTACGACCCTGTTTACCTGGAGAGAAGACAACGGACTGAGGCGGGGCTTGAGGCCGGGGATATCAGAGACCCAGCTGGGAGGCAGGGGGGCTCGGGCTGGCGAGGGGAAGCAGGCAGAGCACACCTGGATGCAGGGAGACTGGGATGTGCTGTTATTGTGAGAGGCCAGGCCTGAGGCCCTGAGAGTTTCCTGTGCTGTGTTCAACTCTCAATAAACCCTCCTGTTTTATGCTGGCTGAGAGTCACTCTGGTCTAGAGAACAGGGTTGCATCAGCCCCTTCGGGGGTGAAGAGGCCCAGGGGGTCCAGAGTGCATTGACTCGCAGAGGGGGCCCACGGCAGAGACAGACATGCTAAGGCTCAGAGAGGTGCGGCTCCAGGAGGTGGAGGGGCCTGACCTGGAGAGAGAGTGAACCCCCGAGAAGGGCTGTCTCACTAAAAGGGGCACCCCCCACGGACCACACAGGGCCAAGAGTGGGCACGATCTGTGAGTCCGTGACAACGTGGTGCAGAGGATGGTTCGTGGATGCACCCTGTAGACATTTGGCTGCGCGCGCAGGCGCTTTGCAGTGAGTGGCTGCCAGTGATAGAACGAGAGTATTGAACGGAACCAGCCTGGAAATGGCCTATAACCGGCTCCGTAAGAGCGACCTGGCACGTATGTGCAGGGAGAGGGGGCTGAGTGTGGGGAGGCTCCCTAAGGAGCGGCTGATTGCTCAGCTTGTAGAGAATGACCAGTCTGAGGAACAGGCTCCAGACCCCAGGGGGGCTCCCGGGGTGCCCGGTGAGCCGGGGAGTAGCCATGGGGGCAGTCTGTGTAGCGACCAGGAGGGTGTCAGACCCGACTCCCCAGTCAGCACAGGGAGACCCCAGTCAAGTTCCTCCCTTGAGGAGCTGCGGAAACTAGAGCTGGAGCTGAAAGCAAAGGAGCTGGCGCTGGAGGAACGAAGGTTGGTGGACAGAGAGAGAGAACGAGAGCACCGTGTAGAACAGAGAAAACACGAGTTGGCGATGGAGGAGCGGCGGGCCAAGAAGGCCTGTGGGGGGGTAAGTGGGGAAGGGCCCTGAGACACCAGTGGTGTGGGGACTCAGGACACCAAACTGCTGCCCCAGTTCAAGGAGGGGGGGGATATTGATGCCTATCTCACAGCCTTTGAAAGGCTTGTGATCTGAACCAGATTGACCCCACAGACAGGCTGCGCTGTCTGACCGCCCTGCTGGGTCCCAAGGCCATAGAGGCATTCAGCCAAATGGATGGTGTTGAGACGGGGGACTATGACCTGTTCAAACAGGCTTTGCTGCTGAAGTTTGAATTGACTCCCGAGGCATACCGGAAACGATTCCGGGGTGTACGCAAGACCTCAGGTGTCACTTACAAGGATGTTGCCAACCTGCTGGGGGAATATCTCCGCAAGTGGGGGAAGGGCGCAGGGGCCACCACCACAGAAGACGTGTATAACTTGGTGAGGTTGGAGCAGCTGTATGACATCTGCCCTCCAGACCTTAAAATGTGGCTGGTGGACCGGAAGCCCAAGGATTTGCGCAGTGCAGGGGCACTGGCAGATGAGTTTGTGGACAGCAGATCAGGGGCAGGAGGAAGGCCCACATCGGGGGCTCAGAAGGGGAGTCACCCAGAGACCTCTCAAAGGTGGGACTCCAGGAAGCCCAACTCAGGGGTGGCCGGGAATGACAGGGCGGGCCGACCCCCTGTATAGGACTTGAGGGACCTGAAATGTAATTACTATGGCCAAAAGGGGCACAAGGTGGCCCAGTGCCTGAAGATGAAGGAAATGGCAGCCAAGCAGCACCCGAGGGGTGTTAACTGGGTGGAAGCCCACCAAGAGGGGGCACTGCCGGGCCAGAGGGCCGCAGTCGAGAGGGGTGCGCCAGGGGGAGGGGACCGCCAGACCAGGCCAGCAGGGGAAGGCGGGGCGCCAGGTCCAGAGCGGCCGTACTCCATCCGTCGGGTGAGCATGGGACAGGCCCCAGGGGACAATCGCCACATCATCCCCATTGAGGTGGGGGGAAGGAGTGTCCAGGGGTTCTGGGACAAGGGCGCTGAGGTGACGCTGTCGCGGTCCGAGGTGGTGGACCCAGACCAGCTAGTGCCCGATGCCTACATGACCCTGAGGGGAGTGTTTGGGCCCCCCATCAAGGTGCCTGTAGTGAGGCTGCACCTGAAATGGGGGGCAAAGGAGGGACCCAAAGAGGTCGGGGTGCACGATCAATTGCCTACCGAGGTGCTAATGGGTAATGACTTGGAGAACTGGCCGGATGGCACTCAGAGCGCCCTGGTCCTTACCCGGAGCCAGAGCCAGCGAGGGTCAAGGGGCCTCCTGAGGAGGGGGCCCGAAGGGCCGAGAGTAGGGCTCGATAGGGCTGGGTCAGTGCCTCCGTCCCAGGATGGGGAAACTGAGGCACCACCAGCCAGGGCTGTATCCTCAAACCCGACTGCTGAATTCCAAATGGAGCTGCAGGTGGATCCCTCCTTGGAGAAATTGAGGGCCCTGGCAGGCCACGGCGGGGCAGGGTCCCAGGGGGAGGACCGCTGGGAGTGATTCCTATGGGAGAAGGGATTCCTGTACAGGGAATGGGCTGGTTCAGGGCACACTGAACCTTGGACAGGTGGGAGGCAGTTGGTGGTTCCCCAGAGGTACCGCTGCAGACTGTTGTACTTGGCCCATGATATTCCCCTGTTAGGGCATCAGGCGCACCAGGCAAAGGCTGCTGCAGCACTTTTATTGGCCTGGGGTCTTTGACACTGTCTGACAGTATTGAAGGTCCTGTGACTCCTGCCAGAGGGTGGGGAAGGCCTGGGACAAAGGTAAAGCACCACTGAGACCTTTGCCCATCATAAAGGAGCCTTTCCAGAAGGTGGCCGTGGACATAATGGGGCCCCTCAGCAGGGTGACTTGGGCAGGGAAGAAATACATCCTGGTGGTAGTGGATTTCGCTACACGCTACCCCGAGGCGGTGGCCTTGTCGTCTATCGAGGCAGACACCGTGGCAGATGCACTGCTGACCATCTTCAGCAGAGTGGGGTTCCCCAAGGAGGTCCTTACAGACCAGGGGTCTAACTTCATGTCAACTCTGCTCCAGTGCTTGTGAGAGAAGTGTGGGGTCCGACACACTTGGGCCTTAGCCTACCACCCTCAGTCCAACGGGCTGGTGGAGAGATTCAATGGGACCCTAAAGAGGATGCTGAAAACCTTTATGGACCAGCATCCGCAGGACTGGGACAAGTATTTACCCCACCTGCTGTTTGCATATAGGGAAGTGCCCCAGGAATCCACAGGGTTCTCCCCGTTCGAGTTGCTGTACGGGAGGAAAATGAGGGGACCCCTGGACTTGATGAGGGCCGAGTGGGAGGGGAAGGCCTCTCCCGACGGGGAATCAGTGGTGGAGTATGTACTGGCTTTCCGGGAAAAGCTCGTGGAGCTCATGGGCTTGGCCAGGGGAAACCTAGCAAGGGTCCAGAGGAAGCAGAAAGTCTGGTACGACTGCTCAGCATGGGCCCGCTCCTATGCTACCGGAGACCAGGTGATGCTCCTCATCCCCGTGAGGAAGAACAAGCTGCAAGCTGCCTGGGACGGCCCCTTCAAGGTCATCAGACAGGTAAACGAGGTGAACTATGTGGTGGAACTGTCCAACAGGGCACACAGCCACCGAGTGTATCATGTCAACATGATGAAACCGTACTGGGACAGGGAGAAGTTGGTGCTGGCTCTGTGTGGGCAGTGGGAGGAGAAGGGAGAGGACCCCCTGGTGGGACTCCTCCCTGAGGCAGAGGCTAACCCCCCTCTGAAAGCAATTCCCCTCTCTGACCAGCTAACCCCTCCCCAGCAGGCAGAGATCAGAGAGGTGCTGCATTCATACCGGCAGCTGTTTTCCAACCGGCCTGGGCTCACTAACCTGGCTGTCCACCGGGTGGAGACGGGAACCAACCCTCCCATCAGGTGTTCCCCATTCAGGGTCACTGGGAAAACAGCCCAGGATCTGGAGAGAGAGGTCGGGGATATGCTGGCTTTAGGGGTGATCCAGCCATCCACCAGCCCCTGGGCCTAGCCGGTGGTGCTGGTCCCCAAGAAGGATGGGTCAATCCGGTTCTGTGTGGACTATCGGAAGCTCAATGCCATCACAGTGTCCGATGCCTACCCCATGCCTAGGACCGATGAGATCCTAGACAAGTTGGGGGGCGCCCGGTACCTCACTACCATGGATCTTACCAAAGGCTACTGGCAGGTGCCTTTGGACCCGGAGGCCCGGGTGAAGTCTGCCTTCACCACCCCAATAGGGCTCTTCAAGTTCCTGGTCCTGCCTTTTGGTCTCAAGGGGGCACCTGCCACCTTCCAGCACCTGGTGGATCAGTTGCTAAGGGGGATGGAGGACTTTGCTTTGGCATACATTGACGATATCTGTGTCTTTAGCCAGACCTGGGAAGACCATGTGTCCCAGGTGAAGAGGGTGCTGGGTTGCCTCCAGGATGCAGGACTGACTATAAAAGCTGAAAAGTGCAAGGTGGGGATGGCCGAGGTGTCATACCTGGGCCACAAGGTGGGGGGCGGCCACCTGAAGCCAGAGCCAGCCAAAGTGGAGGCGATCCAGGACTGGCCCGCTCCCCAGACTAAGAAGCAGGTCCAGGCTTTCATTGGGATGGCGGGGTACTACCAGAGGTTTGTGCCCCACTTTAGCTCCCTGGCGGCTCCCCTCACGGAGCTGTGTAGGAAGGGAAAGCCAGACAAGGTGGTCTGGACCGAGCAGTGCCAGAGGGCTCTCTGTGCCCTGAAGGGGGCACTTGTCCAGGGCCTGGTGCTGGTAAACCCGGATTTTAATAAACCCTTCCTGGTGTTCACCGACGCCTCGGACACAGGGCTGGGGGCAGTGCTGATGCAAACTGATACTAGGGGGGAGAGACACCCCATTGTGTACCTGAGCAAGAAGCTGCTGCCCCGGGAGCAGCACTATGCGGCCATGGAGAAGGAATGCCTAGCCATGGTGTGGGCCCTCCAAAAATTGCAGCCATATCTATTTGGGCGGCGCTTCACCGTGTACACGGAGCATTCGCCCCTGACGTGGCTACATCAAATGAAAGGGGCTAATGCCAAGCTGCTGAGATGGAGCCTGCTCCTCCAGGGGTACGACATGGAGGTGGTTCATGTGAGGGGGAGTGCCAATGTTATAGCTGATGCTTTATCACGGGGCGGGGGCCCTGAACTTCCCTAGGTCACTGGCTAAGTGACCCTGCTCCATTCAGCTACGAAGGGGGGAGAGATGTGACGAAGTGGGGTTTTTTTCTTGGGGTTTTCTGTCTTTTCCAGGGTTTGGATGCACAGGGGGTGGGACTCAATGTACCTGGGTGTTACTGGTTTAACGAGGTGAGGCGGGAGGGAGTTTGTTGTTGCAGAGGACCGGAGAGGAACTCGGGACCCCAGCCCAGGAGACACAACTGGTTCTGGCCAGTGGGAGGACAATGGGCTGCGGAGAGAGGACCCCGGTGACCTGACCAGCCGGTTTCAGCCAGAGGAAAGCTGTGAGGAGAGGGGACTCAGGCCTTCCTGTTTACGACCCTGTTTACCTGGAGAGAAGACAATGGACTCAGGCGGGGCTTGAGGCCGGGGATATCAGAGACCCAGCTGGGAAGCAGGGGGGCTCGGGCTGGCGAGGGGAAGCAGGCAGAGCACACCTGGATGCAGGGAGACTGGGATGTGCTGTTATTGTGAGAGGCCAGGCCTAAGGCCCTGAGAGTTTCCTGTGCTGTGTTCAACTCTCAATAAACCCTCCTGTTTTATGCTGGCTGAGAGTCACTCTGGTCTAGAGAACAGGGTTGCATCAGCCCCTTCGGGGGTGAAGAGGCCCAGGGGGTCCAGAGTGCATTGACTCGTGGAGGGGGCTCACGGCAGAGACAGACGTGCTAAGGCTCAGAGAGGTGCGGCTCCAGGAGGTGGAGGGGCCTGACCTGGAGAGAGAGTGGACCCCCGAGAAGGGCTGTCTCACTAAAAGGGGCACCCCCCACGGACCGCACAGGGCCAAGAGTGGGCACAATCTGTGAGTCCGTGACAGTGTCTTCCTTCTCTTCCTGTCCTACAGCACTGTGCATCGTTACCGTGGACTGCTAAACCCTCAGTGGTGGTGTGATCTGTAGATGTAGTAGAAGGCCTGATCCTGCAGTCCTTATATACAACTTCTTGGGAAGTCAATGGAAGGTTTTGCATATAGACTTTAGGATTTGGGCCTTACAGACCCAGTCTGATGAGTCCTCCCCCTGGGGAACTCTTACCAAAGTCAAAGGGAGTTCCATGCACTGGAAGCACGCAGGATTGAGGCCACAGTTTGTTGAGCATTTTGGAGCTCTTTGAGGTGGAAGATGCTGCATAGATGGAAGAAGGAACATGTGGCTGCTTCTCAGTTTCTCAGAGGGCGTCTCAAAGAGCAAGAAATAAAACCAACTGCATCTGAAAACAAATTACATTCTTCTTTATTTCTTACATGTAAGGAAAGTTACACAATGGGCTGATAAATGATGACAATAAAGCAACAACGATAGTGTGGAAGTGAAGTATATTACAACACAACGTCAAACCAGCTTTATGGACCAAACTCTGCTCTCAATCTGGAGAGGCAGCACAGTTCAGAGGCTAGTGCACACAGCTGAAAAGCAGATTGGTGTCCTAGTCCTAGCTCTGCTATTGAGCTCTTGTGTATCTTTGGACAAGTCGATACAAATCACTGTGTGCCTCAGTTTCCCCACCTGAGATACAAAGACATTTCTACTTACAAACCTTTGTAAAGCACTTTGAGGTCTTGTGCGGAAGGGCTCCTTGATATTAATTAATATTATTACTATAGGGTTGCAGAGCTGTAACAGAAAAATTTAGCCCCATATGTAATTTAGGAAGCATTTTCAATTGTACATATTACTCTCATTTTATTAACAGATTTTCTGGCTGATGTACCCATGTCTAACGTCAAATAAATAAAACTGGGAGGGCTGCATATTAGAAATAAAAAAAGAAATGTTCCAAATGCACCTCAGAAAAAGCTAAATGCAGCACCAGGCCCCCAGCAGAGGATTCATAGATTTTAAGGCCAGAGGGGACTGTTATGATCATCCAATCTGACCTCCTGTGTAACACAAGCTAGAGAACCTCACCCACTCATTTCTGCATCAAGTCCAGAATTTCTGGCTGACCTGGAGCGTATCTTTTAGCAAGCATCCCCTTTTGATTTGAAGACTTTAGGTGACAGAGACTCCACCACGTCTATCAGCAAGGTGTTCCTATGGTTAATTACCCAGTGTAGTCCTCAAACCAGAAGCCCGGTCTGCCACTACTAACACCTTCTGGTTTTTAGATTCAATACTTAAAGACACTTCTCTATGTTGCAATGACTACTAGTTCATCAAGGAGTTTTTTAAAATAAAAAATCCTAAATGGTATAAAATAAGCCAATAAAAACAAACTTTACAGCTTTTCCTGTGCGCGCCATGAGTTTTCTTTCCACAGGCAAAATCTCTTGTAGCATGTTTTGTGGGACAAATCATCAGACAAACCAAAATTATTCTTATTTCCTTGAACAAACTCTTTGTGGGTCAGACCATTAGCTGATGTAAACTGGTGCAGCCACCAGAGCTTACTGATTTACACCAGCTGACAGGGTCGGGTCTAGGCACCAGTGCGCAAAGCATGTGCTTAGGTCGGCACTTTCCAAGGGGCGGTACTCCAGCTCCTCTTTTTTTTTTTTGCTTGGGGTGTGAAAAGCCAGAAGCCAGCCCTGAGTGGAGGTGAGCTGCGAGAGTGGGAGGTGCAGGAAGGGCCGCAGGAAGTAACCCTGGGGGGGCAGAGGAACAACCCCCCACCACCGCAGCTCACTTCTGCTCCCCTGAGCGCGCTGCTGCCACTCCGCTTCCCGCCTCCCTCCCAGGTTTGCCACAAAACAGCTGATTTGTGCGGCAAGCCTGGGAGGGAGTGGGAGAAGCGGAGCAGCGGTGGCACGCTCAGAGGAGCAGACGGAGCGGCGGTGAGCTGCGGCTGTGGGGGGGGCATGGGGAGGGCCACAGGAAGTAATCCTGCGGGGGGCAGAGGAACCACTCCTCCTTCCAGCTCACCTCCACTTCCTCCCCTGAGTGCACTGCCGCCCTGCTTCTCCCCCCTTCCTCCCAGGCAAGCCTGGGAGGGAGGGGTAGAACAGGAAATGCAGCATGCCTGGGGGAGGAGGCGGGTCTGGGGATTTGGGGAAGGGGATGGAATGGGGCAGGAAAGGGGCGGTGTTAGGGCAGGGCCAGGGGGGCACAGGAAAATTTTTTTGCCTGGGGTGGCAAAAAACTTGGAGCAGGCCCTGTTTCCAGTGCCCCTGGGTTTGGGCTGGGGTGTTTCCATTCTGCTTTGGCAGGGCACCAGGAGCACAGGCTCCTGCAACATGACACAATGTCTTGTCTCAGTGCAGTGGTTGGGTTCTGCCTCAGCACTTTGCCTCATCACTGAATACACTGACTGTCTGACCAGATCGGAGCGTGCAGGAGAGGGGGAAGGGCATTCACAGTCACACACTGATTTTCTGATCTAGGAAAACCATCATTCAAGGGCTTGGCAGAGCAACTCGAATGTTCTTTTAATGCCGTGTGTAGGTTTGTAATTTCCTAGGTGTTTGGGATTTTAAAGAAAACTGAAACCACAAATCCCAGGTTGTGGACCTGCACTGACCCTCACCTGGGTCACTTCTCCACCAAGGATGGAACTGATGTATCCACAGCAGAGCCCTCTGCCACTTGCATCTGGCAGAAACCGTGATAGGATGGTCATGCCTAGTGGTCGGAGCTGTAGCAGTTGGGCCTAGTGGTCAGAGCTGGGGGCTGCAGTCAGGATCAGGAGTCCACAGCAGGGTTGGGGCAAGGCCGGAGTGAGAGCAAGGCTAGAGCAGGATTAGGAACAGGGTTGGAGCAGGGGACACAGGGAAGTCACCAGGACAGTTCCTGGCTTGTGGATTGGCTGGCATCTAGCACAGGAGCGACCTTCACCTTACGGTAGCTGGTAGCAGTAGTAGGCTGTTCTCCTCCAAGCGAAACAGCCACCAGAGGGACACAGCCCCACCCAGCTAGCTCCTCCTCTCACAGTCTCCTGTTCCCTTCTGTTCCCTTTTCTCCTCACACCTGGTCTGCACTATGGAAAGGACCACTTGCTGACCATGGTGCTGGATTAACTGCCAATGCAGCCCAGGATAGGTCCAGCAGCATTGCAGGAACTGGGACACAAACCTGCTGGTAGAAACATATCTTCATCTTCTTGCAGCTCACGGTCTCCCTGCCCCTGCCATCACATTCCCTGCTCCCTCGCTGACCCTCCATTGCCCCCCTTCCACCACTACCATAGCCCTGCCTCTCCCTGCAAAGGCCCTGAACATCAGGGAACTGTTAGGGACAAAGAGCACCAATAGATTTGTCTTGGACTAACATTGCAGAGCGCCTCTGGCTGAAGTCTATGATTCTGTTACCGAGCATTAGCTGTCTCCATGCCAAGCGGCAGGCGGGTTGTCACTCTGGGTGCTAACTGCAGGATCCACCTTGGAAGGATAGTTCCCCCAGGGTGCTGTCTTTATGGGCCAGCAGATGAAATGTCAGGAATGACTTGGGTCAGATTCTCAGTTACAGGAAATTTTAACAGTCTGGGAAACATTTTACTCTGCTTTGGATGATTGTTTGGGTTACTTGTTTAAATGTTTTCTGCTGCAAAAGGGAGCACCCAGACCTCACTGAAATGGCCAGCAATCATTGTGCCTCAGGATTAGGATAACACAGCTTGCCACAGCGCTCTGCACTTTGTCTGGATATTTTGTGTTCAACATTCGAAGCAAAAATACTTTAAGGAGTTGGATGATTCCCAAAAATCGTATGATGGATCTTTCAGCTTAAAGTCAGTAAGGTGGGCACAAGCTGTTCCCAGTGCCATAAATCACACATTTGGGGACAGATCAGCGTTACAGAGACTCTGAAATGTATTGGTAACCTAGGGAAACCCCCTGGTTTTCTTCCTTCTCCGATACAAAAGCTTCCTTAAGAATCAACATACTAGGTTACTTTCTCTGGAGCTGCAGAACTGAGAAGCAAATGCTGCCCTCTAGTGCCCATTACACAGCATAGCCTCTCCCAGCTGTCACCCTCTGCTGCCCCCAGTGCCCGTTACACAGCATAGCCGCCCCTTCCTCCCCCATCCCCCCTGCTCCCCTAGTGCCCATTACACAGCATAGCCTCTCCCAGCTGTCACCCTCTGCTCCCCCAGTGCCCATTACACAGTACAGCCGCCCCTTCCTCCCCCCTCCCCCCTGCTCCCCTAGTGCCCATTACACAGTATAGCCGCCCCTTCCCCACCCCTCCCCCTCTGCTCCCCCAGTGCCCATTATACTGCATAGCCGCCCCTTCCTCACCCCTCCCCCTCTGCTCCCCTAGTGCCCATTATACAGCATAGCCGCCCCTTCCCCACCCCTCCCCCTCTGCTCCCCTAGTGCCCATTATACTGCATAGCCGCCCCTTCCTCACCCCTCCCCCTCTGCTCCCCTAGTGCCCATTACACAGTATAGCTGCCCCTTCCTCACTCCTCCCCCTCTGCTCCCCCAGTGCCCATTACACAGCATAGCCGCCCCTTCCTCACCCCTCCCCCTCTGCTCCCCTAGTGCCCATTATACTGCATAGCCGCCCCTTCCTCACCCCTCCTCCTCCGCTCCCCCAGTGCCCATTACACAGCATAACCGCCCCTTCCCCACCCCTCCCCCTCTGCTCCCCTAGTGCCCATTACACAGCATAGCCTCCCAGCTGTCACCCTCTGCTGCCCCCAGTGCCCATTACACAGTATAGCCGCCCCTTCCCCACCCCTCCCCCTCTGCTCCTCCAGTGCCCATTATACTGCATAGCCGCCCCTTCCCCACCCCTCCCCCTCTGCTCCCCTAGTGCCCATTATACAGCATAGCCGCCCCTTCCTCACCCCTCCCCCTCTCCTCCCCTAGTGCCCATTATACAGCATAGCTGCCCCTTCCTCACCCCTCCTCCTCTGCTCCCCTAGTGCCCATTATACAGCATAGCCGCCCCTTCCCCACCCCTCCCCCTCTGCTCCCCTAGTGCCCATTATACTGCATAGCCGCCCCTTCCTCACCCCTCCCCCTCTGCTCCCCTAGTGCCCATTATACTGCATAGCCGCCCCTTCCTCACCCCTCCCCCTCTGCTCCCCTAGTGCCCATTATACAGCATAGCCGCCCCTTCCCCACCCCTCCCCCTCTGCTCCCCTAGTGCCCATTATACAGCATAGCCGCCCCTTCCCCACCCCTCCCCCTCTGCTCCCCTAGTGCCCATTACACAGCATAGCCGCCCCTTCCCCACCCCTCCCCCTCTGCTCCCCCCAGTGTCCGTTATACAAGATAGGTGCCCCTTCCCCATCCCCACCCTCTGCTACCCCAGTGCCCATACAGTATAGCTCCCTTCTTCCCAGGCCCCTGGCCCCAGGAGTGGGACGCTCACTGATAAATATGGTAGGTGCTCTTCAAACCCACGGCTGGAGCACCCCAGTCACCACAGCACCACTCCAGGTTTGTTTAATAAGCAATTAGTTTATTATTGCATGTAACTAGGCTGACCAGAAAGCAAGTGTGAAAAATCAGAATGGGGATCTGGGGTAATAGGAGCATATATAAGAAAAAGCCCCAAACATTGGGACTGTCCCTATAAAATTGGGACATATGGTGACTCTACATGTAACCCCAGGAGTTTACTCAGTTAGTGCTCATCTAGAGGTGCCCTCTGTACCCTCTCAAACACAGGAAAGTCTCACTGCAGATCCCAGGGCAGACGTCCTTCTCAGAAGTTTCTGTCTCCTCTGTCCTCGGAATTTGGTCTCAGTGCTGCCTTCCCAGTTGCCTGGCCCATACAGCTTCCCATGGGCTAGTCCAGGAGTAGGCATCCTATGGCACATGTGCCGAAGGCGGCACGTGAGCTGATTTTCCGTGGCACTCACACTGCCTGGGTCCTGGCCACCCATCCGGGGGGCTCTGCGTATTAATTTAATTTTAAATGAAGCTTCTTAAACATTTTAAAAACCTTATTTACTTTACATACAACAATAGTTTAGTTATATATTATAGATTTATAGAAAGAGACCTTCTGAAAACATTAAAATGTATTACTGGCACGCAAAACCTTAAATCAGAGTGAATAAATTAGTACTCGGCACAGCACTTCTGAAAGGTTGCTGACCCCTGGGCTAGTCTCTGGTGTCTTGAGCACCCATTCCTGGCACTTTTAGCCAGGCCCCAGGAAAATCACACCTCTGGCCATCAACCCTCAGTTCCTTCTTTCCACTGTCCTCCCCCGCCTGCTGGAACTGGCATGAATATGCCATGTCAGCTCCTAGCAACCCAATGGGCCTTTCCAGAATCCTCACATGTTAAATCACCATCTCGTGCCCCAAACCAGTTTTATTTCCCCCAGCCCCAGACCTCCAGTAACATGAATTCACCACATTATTTGCCTGTAGGGAGCTACAGGTGCCCAGCAATAGCTCCTGCCCTGCCAGAGTGTCAAGCCCAGCACAGCTCAGATTGTGAACCCTGGGAAAGGCAGAGTTAAGGTTAACAGTCACGCACCTCACCTCTGCTCCCTGGAAGCTGGCAACAGTCACTGGGAACAATGGGCCTGCACTACGGCTGTGTTCCCTGAGCTAGGTGAATGGTTCAGGGGTTTGTCTGTGAAGAGTGGCAGGGCTGTGATGGGCTCTGAGGTGATTGGGAAGGGGTGGTGAGTGAAGGCCCAAGAGGCGTTTGTACTTGAGGGATTCAATTTGCTCTGTGCAGTGCTGCATTGTGCAGGTTGTGCCAGTCACAGGGCCAGGGGGTGTTTTCGGAATAGAGACTGTCAGCAGGGAGGTAGGGGTGGGGGCAGGGCTACTCTGTGGGTTTGCTGATGTATGAGGAAAAGTCGAGCATTAAATGATGTTGTGCGCGTAGGAAAGAGGAGCTGGGGAAAGGGGTGTAAATGTAGCAGAGGCAGTTCCTAGGGTGGGGCAGGCTCAGCCTGTGAGAGGAGGATGGGTGCTACAGGGCGAAGGCAGAGCCTGGGCATATGGGGCAGCGATCAACGAGGGCAGAGTTAAGGTTGTGTGGGCCTGTCCCTTCCCTCCGTTTCCTGGTTTTAGGAAGCCTGAGCATGAAATACCTCAATTCTGAATGTTCTGGTTTTCAGATGTGTGAGTTTGGCTGGTCTCAGTGTTCTGGGTGGGTGTGAGATACCCCGGGACAGCCTCAACTCTGTGTTAATGAAACTGTGTGTGTGTGTGTGTGTGTGACAGACAGAGAAGGATCAGGGCTTAAAGAATTTTCTTACATCCCTGTCCCCCTCGATCTGTGATGTTCATGACTCTCTGCATCTGAGTGTCTCTGTGGCCCCCGGGGAGGTGAGAAAACGCTGCTTGAACCAAACCTGTGTCACTGCCAAGTCTCCCCAGGTCCAGAGTGGACTTTAGGGAGGTAATTGCTCCTTGCGTGTCTCACCATAACACCTGGCACCAAGTGACGCTTAGCAACGTTCGCAGGAGGCAGGTTGGGCAGAGAGATGGCAAAGCACTTTATTCACTGCACAGGAGTCAGCTCAGACCCAGCCTGCCGGAGACCTCTTGGGCCAGTATTTAAAGGAGCTCAGGCACCTAATCCTCACTGACATCCACGGGAGTTAGGCACTTCAATACTTTAAAAAAACTGCCCTCTTGTTCACCCTGCACATGCTCAGAGGCTCAACTCACACCCCAGCACATCCCCAAGGCTGCCCAGAGGATTCAGGGGGCCTGTGGCAAACCAATTTCGGGGGCCCCTTCCATAAAAAAAAGTTGCAGTACTATAGAATATTATATTCTCGTGGGGGCTCCTGCAGGGCCCGGGGCAAATTGCCCCTCTTGCCCCCCCCATCTGGGTGGCCCTGCACATCCCCCAATAGCAGCATTACAGCGGGTCGCTGGCACAGCTATGCCCACACAGGTATCCCTGCGCTGCCTCTCGCCCCACCCCCACTGTGAGGCTGGCACCAGAGAGATATGGCTCAGCATCTGCATCCTGGATATTCAGTAAATGCAGGAACCATTGAGGGCCACATTCGGAACTCATTTGGGACCCTGCATTTGCATTTACCATGACCAGGTGTGCACGTCAGGCAGCTGCCTGTGGAAATGGCTTGTGGCTGCTTGTTGCTCTGCCTGTCCCTGTGCATTCACAATCACCGAGGGGATTTTATGGGCAGGCTTCCGGGATGGGAACTTTAGTCAGGAAGGTTCTGCTGTAACTATAACAATGGGCTGTGATGTGAAGCCCGGCCTCAGCCACACCCGGCTTCCGCTGCCCATGAAGTGTCTGAGCATCCCCTGAGTGACCCAAATGCTGCTTCTCTCTGGCTGGGTTAACAGACTCCATCACCATCTCCTTCCCAAGGCTCCACTCAGGCTGGCAGCAAGTGTGGGGCTCACAAAAGCTTGTGGGGGACTGGGAATCCTGTGGGGAAGTAACTGGGAATCCCAGTGACCATCTCACATGCTCCTTCCCCCCACCCCTTCCCAAGGTGACAGCGCTGAGTGCCCTAGGTTGGGGAAGGGCAGCGACTCAGGCTGTAGGCAAGTGAGCCATGGGGCCTGCCAGAGGGGTGCTAGTGAGGGGTCCCAGCACAGATCGCACCCTTGGTATCAAGTGGGGGAGATGGAGGCTCTGAGGTGGCAGGGAGGTTGGGTTGGATCCTTACCCCAGTGACCAGTCCCTGCGGGGCTTTGTGGGGAGAACAGCCCCCATCCCACATGCGCCCATTCACAGACCGTCACCCTTACCCAGAGCTATGGAGTCGTCCGAGCATCCTGCACTCGAGAGCCGCCCTGTCCCACCAGTGCGTACGTCACTGCTACGTTCCTATCCACTTTGCGCTGCTGGGACATCAATACAACACGAACGGGGTGAGAGCCCTGGTGAGCTGACTGGGAAACTGCCCAACACACAGACAGGCCAGCTGGGAATCCTAAGTTCATGGATTCCAAGGGTAGAATGGACAATTGTGATCCCCTTGTCTGACCCCATTTGACTTTGGCTGGAGATGTCCCCCTCAATCTGTTAGACGCACGTCCAGTCCTGAGATATACATTGTCAGGGATGGAGAATCCCCCACAGCTCCTGGGGAATAGTCCCAGTGGTTAATCGCTCTCTCCGTTAAACATTTACACCCTATTTTCAGTCTGAATTAGTCTCCTGGGGAGCACAAGGGCGGGAGGAGAGGGGGAGGAACGAACTCTCCTAAGAGCTGGGGCAGAGGAGTGCCATGCACAGGAAGGTGCTGGAGCACAGGTCTTAACTTTAACCACATGCTCCAGTCCTATTGGAATCAATGGGATGGACACAGGTGCTTGGAGTCCCCCATACAATCAAGGACTCCCCTCAGCTGGGGCTTCCGGAGGTGAGACAATCCATGGGTCAGTCAGGGAAACTCCCACAGCTGAGTCAGACATGATCACAGACAAACCTTTTATTTTCTTCTATTGGATTTCTAGGGCCAGAATTCCAGCTGGTGTAAATCAGTGTTGCTCCATTGCAGTCACAGGAGCGAGGCTGATTTACACCCACTGGTGATTTGGTTCAATGGCTTGAATGGAGCTTCAGCTGATTTACAGCAACTGGGGATCTGGCCCATTGACACCAATAGAGTGACACCAATTTATATCAGTGGGGGATCTGGCCCCATTGATTCCAGTGGCGCTAGAGTGACATGAAACTGGCTGGAAAATTAAGTCCAGACTCTTAAATTCTTTCTTTCACGAAGGGCAAGTCATGCCTGACCAACCTGATTGCCTTCTATGATGAGTTAATTGGCTCTGGGATATGAGGAAAGCAGTGGACGTGATTTATCTTGACTTTAGCAAAGCTTTTAATATGGTCCTGGGGCTGGTTTTGTTCAACATCTTCATTAATGATCTGGATGATGGGATTGATTGCACCCTCAGCAACTTCACGGGTGATTCTAATCTGAGGGGAGAGGCAGATATGATGGAGGGTAGAGATAGCGTCCAGAGTGAGCTAGAGAAATTGGAGAATTGGGCCAAAAGAAATCTGATGAGGTTCAACAAGGACAGATGCAGAGTCTTGCACTTAGGATGGAAGAACCTTATGCACTGCTACAGGTTGGGGACCAACTGGCTAAGCAGCAGTGCTGAAGAAAAGGACCTGGGGATTACAGTGGATGAGAAGCTGGATATGAGTCAACAGTGTGTCCTTGTTGCCAAGAAGGTTAACAGCATATTGGGCTGTATTAGTAAGAGCACTGCCAGCAGATCAAGTGAAGTGATTATTCCCCTTTATTCGGCACTGGTGAGGTCACATCTGGAGTACTGCATCCAATTTAGGGCCCCCCACTACAGAAAGGATGTGGACAAATTGGAGAGAGTCCAGCAGAGGGCAACAGAAATAATTAGGGGGCTGGGGCACATTATTTATGAGGAAAGGTTGACGGAACTGGGGTTATTTAGTCTGCAGAAGAGAAGAGTGAGGGGGGATTTAATAGCAGCTTTCAACTACCTGAAAGGAGGTTCCAAAGAGGATGGAGCTTGGCTGTTGTCAGTGGCGGCAGATGGCAGAGCAAGGAGCAATGGTCTCAAGTTGCAGTCTGGGAGGTCTAGGTTGGATATTAGGAAAAACTATTTCACTAGCAGGGTGATGAAGCACTGGAATGGGTTACCTAGGGAGGTGGTGGAATCTCCATCCTTAGAGGTTTCTAAGGCCCAGCTTGACAAAGCCCTGACTGGGATGATTTAGTTGAGAATTCATCCTGCTTTGAGCAGGGGATTGGACCAGATGACCTCCTGAGGTCTCTTCCAACCCTAATCTATGATTGTATGATTCTCCCTTCATGCCAGGATGGTCATTATTTATCCCCCAGGGCTGGGATCACCCGTTGGTGAACCTCACTCCTGGCTAGGCCAGAGGCGCTGGCACTGGGATCAGTCCAGGGGGTTTCCTGTGGTTTAGCTATATTTCCTGGTGCCTGTTTGCATGGGAAGTTTCTGCCCAAACCTGGCTCCCTGGGCCATGTCTGACCTGCGGCACCGGCACAGCGACTCACCTGGACAGTTCCGACTCTGGTGACCTCTGCATCTGGGGGAGAGAACCCAGGTCAGTGCATCCTCACCAGGCTCCCCACACCCTGGAGAGACCCCAACCCACATCCCTGAGGGACACAGACCCATCCCTGACCCCAGCTGTGTCCACTGGAGAGCGACAGCCAGGTGCACTTCCTGGTCAGTGTGAACCACCATGGAGGGTGGCTGCCCACTGATAAGGGGCAATACTCTGGTTGTTTCTGGTGTGTGTCTCCTTTCTCCCCATACAGCGAGGTGTCTGCCCAGGCCCCTGCACCCACCCTGCAGTTTGCAGCAGGAGCTGCCAAGGCTCCTCCCAGTCCTGCCCCTGCTCATGGCCAGGGGCTCCCATCATCCCATCATTGGTCTGGGCAGAAGCTCGGGCAGCAGGGAGAACAGTCTCCATCAGGGCAGGACTCTCTGGCCTGCCTACCCAAGGCCCCTTCTGGCCCCAACACCCAGGACTCCTCACGCCAGCCAACAGATGGACAAATGGCTGAGTTCTCCCCCGCGGTGGTACCAGAACAACAGCTTCTTACACTGGATCTGATCTTCAGCGGCTGGGCTGCTCCGGTCTGAGCCGGGATCCCTGTGTGGAATGAGAGCTGTGTCAGTCTCACGTGAAGCAGCTAGCACCAGAGGCAGGGCCGTGTTGTCATTAGCCATGGGGGCAGGAGGACAGAAGCACCATCGCCATTACTATGGCGGGGGGAGACGAAGCTCCCAGACAAGAGTCAGACCCCTCAAAACCCCAGGAGCATTTGCATTGTGGGTAGCGGGGGGGTATGGCCCAGGTCAGCTCCAGGGCAGACTCCCAGGCAGGGCAGCAATGAGCCCCCTTCCCAGACCTAAGCATCACCTGGGGAGCAGCCCCTGAAGGGAGCTGGGGGTCAGGGTGAAGTTCCCTCCTACCTGTGAGTCCTGCAGCGTGACACAACTACTGAGAGAAAGAAAATCGTGTTAGGGAATCTCAGTGCACGTTACAGCCTGGGGTAACAGCCAAGCCAGAGCCAGCCTGGCAATCTGCACCTGTGCCCCGATGTGCTGCACCTCCCCACTGGTCTGTGGTGTCTACCTACCCACAGAGCCCTGCAGCTGCAGATCCATGGAGGAAGCACAGGGCAGTGGTTAGTGCAGGGGACAGATGCCCAGAGACCTCAGTGCTGGGCAATCTCAGACCAGTCAATTCTGCTCTCCATGCATCAGCACGGTTACAAACAGCAAACGTGCCATTCACTGTCATTGGACTGGGATTTAAATTAGGTGTTACCTCTCAAGAAAAAGATCTTGGAGTCATCATGGATAGTTCTCTGAAAATATCTGCCCAGTGTGCAGCAGCAGTGAAAAAAGGGAACAGAATGTTGGGAACCATTAGGAAAGGGATAGATAACAAGATACAAAATAGTATAATGCCACTATATAAATCCATGGCACACCCACACCTGGAATACTGTGTGCAGTTCTGGTTGCCCTAGGTCAAAAAAGATATATTAGAATTGGAAAAGGTACGGAGAAGAGCAATAAAAATGATGAAGGGTGTGGAATAGCTTGTGTACAAGGAAAAATTTTAAAGTTTGGGACTTTTCAGCTTGGAAAAGAGACAACTAATAACGGATATGATAGAGGTCTATGAAATCGTAACTGATGTGGAGAAAGTGAACAAGGAAGTGTTAGTTACTTCTTCACACAACACAAGATCCAGGGGGCACCCAATGAAATTAAATAGGCAGCAGCTTTATAACAAAAAAAACTTCACTCAATGCACAGTCAGCCAGTGGAACTCATTGCCAGCGGATGTTGTGAAGGCAAAAGGTATAATGGGGTTTAGAAAGAAGTGGCTAAATTCATGGAGGAAAGGTCCATCAATGGGTATTAGCCATGGAGGCCGGGGACAAATCCCATGCTCTGGGTGTCCCTAGTCTCTGACTCTCTGAAACTGGGACTGGACAACAGGGGATGGATCACTCACTAATTGCCTGAAGAAAGGATGTTGGGCTAGATGGACTATTGGTCTGACCCAGCATGGCCGTTCTGATAACCTTTATGATTTAAAGTGTCAGAGCAATGCCCTGGAACAGCCTCCCATCCCAGTTCATGCTCCACCCCACCGGCACCTACCTGTCTTCATCAGAAAACACCCCAGCAAGCCCAGAGCCAGGCCGGCTGTGAAGGCGAGTCCCACAATGAGTCGCAGTCCTAGAAAACCCATTGGCACAGCCGGGAACAGAGAGAAAAGCAGGGGATTAGGCCAGAGCCCACGGACAGACGCTGGTGGGACTGGGAGCATCCAGAACACAGAGGGGGAACGCAAAAGGGATCTAGAATGGGGGTGAGCCACAGAGACCAGGGACCCAGGATTGGGGGTGAGCCCCAGGGGACATGGATTCAGGACAGGGAAGCCTCCATACATCATCTTACATCCCACCAAAACCTGGTGCACACTGTGAGAAATTGGGGGTGTCTGTAACACAATAGCTGACATGAGATGCCTTGCTCAGTTAAACCTGCTGCTTGCCTTGAAGCCCAGGCAACTGTCTCAGTTCACCCTCTTGTGGCCCAATGTGGCCCTGCAGGTGTCTTGCTCACAGCCTTCCTTCTCCAAGGTACACATGAAACAAGACTGCCCCTTTGAGAAGTCTCCTTTATTAGATCTCTTGCAGTGCATCAGATTAGTCCATCCCGGGTTCTCCTTTCATTCAGGGTTCCAACAGACCTGGGGCCTGCGGATACTGCCTGTACCTTCCCCCCTTAGGAGAGGAATATCACACTCTCCTTCTGGACTCTGAGCGGACATCTCAGGGGGGTTCCCCTCCTGGAGTCAGGAGTCCCACAGCCCTCCTTCCCGGGGCTAAGTGGGATAAATGAGGCCAACTTCAGCCCTCCCTCAGCTTCTTTGCATGGGCCCCTTTTAACCCAGGCCAGACATCTAGGGTGACCAAACAGCATGTGTGAAAAATCAAGACACTTTTTTTTTCAGGCGGGTGGTGGGGGGTGGGGTGGGGAATAGTTACCTCTATATCCAGATGGTTCAGACAAGATTGGGGTGTCTGGTCACCCCACATCCATCCTTCCATACACCCTGGATGCTTCTGTCTTATCACGAAGCCTGGACAAACTTAGTCACATGGCTGAGCTGCCACAGGGCTGTGCTAATGTTCCCTGCCAGGGAACAGCGTAGAGTGGGGCTGCCCTTGTCACTTTGTAATGGGGCCAGTCGCCCTGGGACACCTTGGCTACTATCACCTTTCACAGTGAGGTAACGAGTTGGCTTTAGCCATCTCGTTGTGAAACACCCCATTGCCACTCGTAGATTCTTACCCTACAGCCCCTGCCCATGCAGGTGCAGGGTAACGGTCTCGCCACTGAGAGTGCAGGGTGCTCTCCTCTAATCTCAGACCAGGGCCCCCCATCCCATACAGGGAAGTTCCCCTGCACTGAGTAAATCTGTTTACCTGGGGGCGATGGCTCTGCTCCGGAGCTGTCACTCCCATAAGAGCTGGGACCACCTATGAGGCAGACACACAGTGATTACAGATCCCCAACATGAAATGGCAGCGACTGCCAGTGAAATACCTGTGGGTGTCTCTTGGAGCATCCCATAATGACATGGGAACATTTGATTTGCAAAGCAAGAAGCTGCTCAAGGGAGGCAGTATTGCCTTGTGGCTAGAGCACTGGGTGTGAACTCAGGAGCCGTGGATCCTAATCCCACCTCTGTGTCTGGGAGACCTTAGTAAATCATTGTCTCTCTGTGTGCCTCAGTTTCCCTGTAAAGTGTTCTGATTAGTACCCATGTGTCAGCAGGTGCTGAATGAGCTCTCCCTGAATGACTATTGATGAACTAAGGGAAAAGGCCTCAGCTGCAGGCTGTATTTTCACGTTCAGATCTGCTTTGCCTAGGAGGTCAGCAAAGGAACCTTCTTTGCCAATGGCATCAGTTTTGGGTTAAAATTCACTTTAATCTTGAATGCAGGGCAATGAAATGTTATAATCGTTATTGTGTGAGTTAAGGGCAGCAGAACTTTACTGAGCATGCCACGATCGAGGGGGTCATCCTCCTATAATCTTGCCCGATAAGAAGGGGATATTGATGCCAAATCCAAACAGAAGTCAGAT
The DNA here is from genome assembly GCA_026122505.1 of Aldabrachelys gigantea. Lineage (NCBI taxonomy): Eukaryota > Metazoa > Chordata > Testudines > Testudinidae > Aldabrachelys > Aldabrachelys gigantea. The sequence continues at coordinate 14,521,414 of CM047489.1, read as the reverse complement.
GGGTGGGTGGGGGTGGGTATTTTCTCTCTGCCAGGGTGGATTCTGTAGGGAGCAGCACATTACAAAACCTGAATTACGTCTGTGTGATACTGCGGAGAGAAATACACACATGGCTGGCTCTGCTCTGGCTGAAATCAGTGGAAACCTTTTTACTGAATTCAAAGCAATTAGGATTCGGCTGGGCCTGGTACTACAATATTTTACTCTGTCTCATAAATAGATTCACAGATACTGAAACCCAGAAAGGATTGTTCTGATCATATGGTCTAACTTCTGCATAACAGGACCAATCCCGTATCTCCAGCCCATAACATCCCTGACACAAGAGCCTTGAAGTCAGAAAGAGACATCCAGTCTCACTCTAGAGATATCAAGTGATGGAGAATCCACCATATCTGAAATGAGTCCCCCTGGGTGCCTGTCCCTGTACCATGCTGTCTGTAGGGAAATCAGTCCGAGAACATGAGTGGAAGAGAAAGTCTGGGGCTGCTGCATTGAGTCCAAATTGGAACTTCCCCTTTTCTAGCACCAAGCAAACATGGCAGAGTTTTTAAACCCAGCGATTCGATCAGTCTCACTAGACAGGGTCGAACTGCAAAATCTGGATGTGGATAATGTGTATCCAAAACTTAGATATGCAGCCACAAGTAGTTTCTAATTTGCAACATTCCCTGATGTGCATGCACCCAGGAGGATTTTCAAATCGTCACAACTGCATTAATTTACCCCCATCTGTTCTAAATTTCAAGCAAAGCCGGTGTAGACATTAATGACAATGCACCTGCCAAATTTCACATTTAAGGATTTGCCCATGTTTTGAACAGGTCAGTCCTGTTCTTCACCTTCATAACACTGCAGGAGGGCAGATGGAATCTAGCTCAACTAACGAGCATTGAGCTGCGGTTCAGGCACGGAGAGTTCAGCACAAGAGATGGAAGTTTAGAAACTTTTACTCTAGTTGTCACTCGCTTCTCCCACCGCACCCCCACTGCCTGCCCCCTGTGTGCTAAGCAGCCCTCTGTTCGTTCAGCGTGTTACCTGGTGCACTCAGGTACCGGCGGGTACTGGAGAGAGAAGTCTTCTCCTGGTTCCTGTCATCCTTGTGCTGGTAGCGGCAGGAATACTCCCCTGCGCTCTCTGAAGACACTGGCTGGGCTGACTCAACAATGAATTTGTTTCTGTCCTTGGGCAGCATTAAAATTTCCTTTCCATCCTTACAGAAGATGATGCGTGTCACTGAGGTGTCCATAGGAACGAAGCACATCAGTATGATGGTGTCCCCTTGGGGAGTAGGGCCCTTGTCCAGGATTAGTGTTGGGGCAGGGAGGTCACCTAAGTGGGGAGGAAACATTATTTTGTGAAACGGCTCCTCTCTCATGGAGCTGATGTTTGAATTATGGCAGAGACTAGCCAAGCCCTTGTGTGTTACTTTATGCAATGGGGAACAAGGGACTCCCTCTCACCAGCTGGATTTGTAAATGCAAACCTATTTGTCCTATGTGGGTCAGGGGGAGCTGCCCCCTCCTGCTTTACACCCTGTCAGCTCCCACCAGCTCCTCTGCTTTTATCCCTCTTGGGCCAGCGTCTCAGTGGGGATAACTCAGTGAAGCACGGGCTCTTTGCACAGAGTCTCAGGCTGTCGTGTCCTCACCACTATTATTTGAATTAGCTCAGGTGTGTCTACGTGCTCCAGTCACAAACTGGTGCAAATTCCGCTGCTTTGCCACTTACAACCTCTTACCAGTTTCCCAATGAACTTATCCCCACTCCCGTGTAAACTGGGCCGCCATTTACACTTCCATTGGATTTGGGCCCCTTGCACTCATCCTGTGGGTCTGACTCTGCTCCTACTGAAGTCAGACTGAGTCTGGCCCAGTGAAACAGCACCAGGCTTTTTATACAGCCAATAGCGGTATCCAAAATGTCCCCCATAAGACCTGATCCTCAGGCCTCTGCTCCCCCCGCTAGGCACACAGGGCCTGATTCTCATTTACACTAAAGCCCCATCCACTGGTAAAGTGAGTGTGAATTTATACCCTCTGTTAGCTTCCTTACACTGCCCAAGTGCTATCAACAGCCCCCTCTGGTCTATAATTAACATTTTACACGGCACCAGCACTCACCAGGAGAGCTGCAGATTTCCTGGCTTGCAGCCAGCGCCCCTGTGCAATAAAATATAAATTCCCATCGTTAGTGCAGCCAGGTCAGCTGGGAGCTTGTCAGAACTACAAAAATTAAAAATACATGGAGCTTTTGGGGTGACAGTGAGCTGATACGGTCCAGTACTGCATAACGGTAAGAACCTGCACCGGCCCATACCCAGCACTTTAATGTCCCTGCCCCTTTTGTCTCCCCTGTCGACAGCCATGCCAGTAGGGTCTGTACTGCTGTGCCTTGTCTCCACTAGGACTGTTCAGGGCAGTAGCTTTCTTGATGTACAAAGAAATTCCTTTTTGCAATGAAAATGTAGCTTTAGTCTAAAATGAAGGGAATTCTGGCTGGCAGGGTACTTTTTGTGGATAAAAACCAAAGATTGTTCACATTAATTTTTTTCTTCTTTTGGCATTTTATGTGATATTAGATCTTAAAATTACAGCTCTGTGACTCATAGACGAGTTAACTTTAGACACATTTTAGGATGTTTGAAAATGTCTTGGTTGGGATTTACATTTACTTGAAACTTGTTCTTGGCAGTTTCTCTGCTCCTGACATTACAGAAAGGGTGATTTGGAGTGATATGTGCATGAAAGGTTATTGAAGGAAGTAATATTCAAAGAATGATCAAAAGTAGAAATTCATTTGGCAGTAAATTTGTCATTGAGTGCATTCTCAGATTTTCTAGGATAGTCCAGTACAGACCCATGCACAGAAGTGAAAAACAATATATAAAAACTTAATATAAAAATGTAACTCCTGCATAAATCCTGCTGTCTTGCTGGGTCAGTGTTGAAGCTCAGTTTCATGTATTACTCTGCTGCAAACAGAACATATTTCGCGCATTTGCCTCTGAATTCCAACATGCAGCAGAAAGGAGAGTTGGAATAAAGAGCTGAAAGCATTTTACAGTTGCTAACCATGATGGCAATACAAGGCTGTGCCCTGTGGGACAGCGCTTAGAGGCTACCGAACACCCGCCTTTGCTGGGGCTGACATGGATGCACACGGTTCCTAGATTCACAGAGTCCAAGACCAAAGGGACCATTGTGATCATCTAGAACTTCCCCACAGTAGTCCTGGTTGAACAGAGCAGATCTGCTAGAAAACCACCCAATGTTGATTTAAAAACTGCCAGTGATGGAGAATCCATCACAACCCTTGTGAAATTGTTCCACTGTAATTAGTGGAGCTGCGGATGCCAAGAAAGCAGACCCTGAACATACCTCTTAGGAGGGGCTCAGCACATCCTACAGGATTAAGTGACTCATTAGCTGTTCTCAGTCTCTCTCAAAGCCAAACTAAACCCAGGCACTTGTGTCCATACTCACAGAGCAGGCAGAGGGCCAGTGGCAGGATCATTGGGAGAAGTGGTGAGAATCGCAGCAGTCTCTCAGGGATTTGGCAGTAGGGAAGGCCTGTCTGTCTCTGCTCCTCAGTGTGTCAGGGAGAGATATCTCTGTGGCTGTCTCATCTGATCTCTCCCCTTCTGGTCTGCAGGGAGAAGGGAACAGAGAAGCCGCAGGCTTTCTCTGATCTGCCACGTGCTCCCCGAGGTTAGAGAGAAGAAAAGCCACAGCCCCTGTGAGAGACTGGGCCATGTGTGCTACTGGCCTCATGACTGGGGGGCTCTCGCTCCCTGGCGGGAGGGGAACGCTGCTCTCCCAGCTTGTCTGTGACAGGCTTTATGCTGAACATTGTGATTACTGAGATAATATCTGTTCCAATGCTGAAAAGTCCCTCTAACATCTGCCAGACGAGAATTGTCAAAAACTGGAGACTTGGGAGGGTCTGTGCTGGTGAGAATTTCCACTGACATCCATGGCCAAGCTCTCACTGGCAGCTGTCAGATCAGGACCTTTCTTTGTAACTTAGTGGAATCGTTCAATGCGCTGATTGTCCCTTCACCTTCAGTAGAGCCTCACTCAATGGTGCAAGTAGAATTCATTCCTTACCAGTACGCTGCCTGCACGGGAGGGACACAAAGGTGGGGCACAAGCTAAAGGGGGCCATGTGACTTCCTCATGTGGCATCTCCCCATCTTGCCCCCAGCCAGGGGGCCCCACATTCCACCCCATCCCTCTCCATAATCCATCCCACGTTAACTGGGGGAGGGGGCTCTATCCTCTTCCCACTGCAGGGAAAGAAGCAGAATCTGGGGCCACTGGGTGGCCCCATGCTGGCAGCTCCTCCAGAATGGCTGTACCGCCCCCAGCCCTGCCCTCTGGCGGGGCTGCTATACAGACCCCAGACAGGACTCAGCAGACGCAGCTGCATGAAGGGATGGGGGCATTATAGCCACGCCAGAGGAGCTGCTGGCTGTTCTGCTCCTCCTGTGTCTTTGTCTCTTGAGCTTGTCAGTTCTATGGCTGAGCTGAGGCAGGCCCAGGATCGCCTGGGTTGTCCAACTGAGTCTGCTTTTCTTTCTGGTATGAGGAGACAGCATTCTGTCTTGGCCGTGTCTAGCTAGGTGCCATCACCACTGTAGCATCTCAACTCCTGCCAATAATACCTGGTTTTCACCCTCCTAACAGCCCTCAGAGGCAGGGGAGAATTATTCCCATTTCATCAAGCACAAGGATTTGAAGCCACTTGCCCAGTTCCCCCAGTCAGTAGCTGACGGAAGCAGGAATTCTCCTCCACGACAGGGTGTCTGCAGAGAAGCTGTTTTAGTGGCACAGAACTGGGGAGGACAGACTTGAGAGAACTGCTTTCACTGTAGTCATGGACAATACCCTTTGGTAAAGCAAAGTTCAGGTGCCAGGTGATAGCTCCTGCACTGCCAGAGTGTCAAGTCCTGCAAAGTTCAGATTGTGAACCACAGGAAATGCAGAGTTAAGGTTAACGCCCACGCCCTTCACTTCTGCTCCCTGGGAGCTGGCGACAGCCACTGGGAACCATGGGCCTGCACTCTGGCTGCGTTCCCTGTGCCAGGTGCAGCTGTGTGAAAGGTGGAGGGGTTTGTCGGAGAAGCGCAGCAGGGCTGTGGTGGGCTCCGAGGCCATGGGGGAGGGGTGGTGAGTGAAGGCCCAAGAGGTGTTTGTACTTGAGAGACCCACTTTGCCCTATGCAGCACTGCATTGTGCAGGCTGTGCCAGTCACATGGGTCAGGGGTATTCTTAGCACGGGGACTGTCAGCAGGTAAGTGGGTCTGCTCTGTGAGTTTGCTGATGTGTGATGGAAAGTCAAGCATTAAATGGAGGAGCATGTAGGAGCAAGGAGCTGGGGAAGCAGGTAAATGTAGCACAGGCAGTTCTTAGGGTGGAGCAGGCTGAGTCTGTGAGCAGGGGATGGGTGCATGTCGCTCCTGTTTGCTTCAGTGCGAAGGCAGAGCCTGGGCTTATGAGGCAGTGCTCAACAAGGGCAGAGTTAAGGTTGCACGGCCCTGGCTCTTCCCTTGGTTTCCTGGTTTTAGGAAGCCTGAATGTGAAATACCTGAACTCCCAAATGTTCTGGTTTTCAAACGTGTGAGTTTGGCTGGTCTCAGCATTCTGGGCGGGCACAAGATACCGTGGGGCAGCCTCATCTCTGTGCTAATGAAACTGTAGTCAGTGTGTGTGTGTGTGTGTGTGTGTGAGAGAGAGAGAGAAAGAGAGAGAGAGAGATCTATCAGGGCATAAATGATTTATTCTCAGACCCTGTCCCCCTTGATCTGTGATGTTCATGACTGCATCTGGGTGTCTCTGCAGCCCCTGGTGGCATGAGAAAATGCTGCTCTGCTAATAACCTCCAAATAATGTGAGCACCATGCAAGCCACAAACTATCTTATTTATAGTCCTGCGTCTGACGAAGTGGGTATTCACCCACGAAAGCTCACGCTCCAAAACGTCTGTTAGTCTATAAGGTGCCACAGGATTCTCTGCTGCTTTTACAGATCCAGACTAACACGGCTACCCCTCTGATACTATCTTATTTATACAGATAAAAGGGCGCAAACTTAACAAGATAGCAAAGGAAGCAGAATCTGGTAAGTTTACCTGGGCTAGACACGCATAGCTTATTGCCTTACTAACTTTTACCAATCTCCGGTTAATGTTTCACCATTAGCTTATGTGGGCTCATTGTTTATGTTTTAATGTTTCGTTTCCTGACACTTGTATTTCAACATTTATTTCTGCATAAAGGTACATACATCATTTCTTTAATCCATTCTTATTTTTACAATATAATTCATTCTACTTTCACAAGTCTTTGGGCAACATGAAATTTTTCGCTTGCTGTGGCCCATGCAGTACAAGGAAGTCCCCCAGGTTACTGCTCAAGAGGGTCCACAGTCCTGGATCATCTAGACTTAAGGAACTAAAATCAGCAGCAGCTGTTTCTTGCACCTCCACCACACTCTTCTCTGATCTACACTTTTCTTCAGGAATGTGCATGGTTACATTCATTTGAGATGGCGATATGGATGCTGCAGTAGCTGCCAGGTCACCTGCACTCTGATTAACTGGAAGATCAAGCATCTCCTCACCACTCACATGCTCACTGGGGCCGGAAGGCTCACTGTGAACATTTGTGTCTATGTATCTCAGGAGAGCTCCTTCCTGCTTAGATAGAAAAGCTTCCTTTGCTTTCTTTCTTCTTCCAAATGCTGCCCCAGTGGGCAGGACCGGGGCCAGGGTTTCTCGCGTCCTAGGCGCATGGCCATTTTGCCGCCCCCCGCGCTGATCCCAGGTATGACTGTGGCAGCTCCACCGGAGCTGCCTGTCGCCCCCTCCGGCAAAATGCCGCCCACCAATAATCCTGGCGCCCTAGGCGATTGCCTAGGCTGCCTAAATGGTAGCGCCGGCCCTGGCAGTGGGGCGTTTTCTTCTTTCACTTGACTGTTCTGTGTCAGCTATAGTTGCTCTCAACACTCAATTGAAGGGGAAAAGTAAGCAGGCTGGTAGCAGGGCCTGAGTGAGGGAGGATATAAGCATCTTAAGGGCCTAACTGGCTCCTACTACAGTTGACTGCCTGTTCGCCTCAAGTGGGTTCAGGGAAGTAGCAGGAACTAGGAAGTTCCCTGAGAAGCTGGTGTTAATCGGTCCAGGCTCCTGAGAGTGCAAGAGAGGTACATAAAAGGCTCCTCCTGTTTTCTCTCCCTGCAGCTCCTGCTGCTTTCTGTTATTTCCTCTCACCTTTTCTCCTGCCTGCCTGTTATGTTGCCCTCCTTCCTCCAGCACAGCACTCCACCATCTCTGTGTATCTAGAGCAGAGAGAATACATCTGTTCCAGCAGCAGACACAATTTTCTACACTCTGGGTCCTAGTGGTGCCCCTCCTGCCCAGTCTGGGACCTGAGGTGGCTGCCTCAGTTTGCCTCATGGTAAGGCAGCCCTGCCAGAGGCTCAACACAGACCCCAGCACATCCCCCCATAGCAGCATTATAGCGTGTCATTGACACAGTTACGCCCATGCCTGAATCCCTGTGCTGCCCAGTGGCACCATTTAGGGGTGGCAGAGGGAGCTCTTGCCCCCCTCCCAAGTTTCATCCCGGAGCTTTACTCACAGCACATGGCCTAGCCCCAGATGGAGCTCTTAATGGAACACTGCTCAAGTGTGATATGTGATGAGTTCTTTGCTGTTCCCAGCTTCTGCTCTTGGGACAGGGAGGTTTTTTTTAAACAGAGGCAGGGTGATTAAGATAACAAAAGGCTTGTCATTAAATTAATTTAAGGATGATTAGATGATCCTGAAAGCATTGCAAGTTAAAAGATAGGAAACAAAAAAGGTAGGAATACATGGTCAGTTTTCAGAATGGAGAGAGGTAAATCGTGGTGTCCCCCAGGGGTCTGTACTGGGACCAGTCCTATTCAACGTATTAATAAATGATGTAGAAAAACGGATGAATAGGGAGGTGGTAAAATTTGCAGATCATACAAAATTACTCAAGATAGTTAAGTCCAAAGCAGACTGTGAAATGTTACAAACGAATCGCGCAAAACCAGGTGATTAGGCAACACAATGGCAGATGAAATTCAGTGTTGATAAATGCAAAGTAATGCACATTGGCAGAATATAATCTCAATTATACATACAAAATGTTGAAGTCTAAATTATCTGTTACCCATCAAGAATGAGACTGCGGAGTCATTGTGGATAGTTCTCTGAAAACATCTGCTCACTGTGCAACGACAGACAAAAAAGACCAACAGAATTTTGAAAATCATTAGGAAAGGGATAGATAGATAGATAGATTAGATAGATAATTGCTTCTATATAAATCGATCGTATGCCCACATATTGAATACTGTGTGAAGATCTGGTCACCCCAGGTCAAAAAGGACATACTGGACTTGGAAAAGGTACAGAGAAGGACAACAGAAATGATTAGGGGTTATAGAACAGCTTCCATATGAAGTGAGATCAAAAAGACTTGGATTTTTCAGCTTGGAAAAGAGATGACTAAGGGGGGATATGGTAGAGGTCTATAAAAATCGTGAATGGTGTGAAAAAATTGAATAAGGAAGTGTTATTTACTCCTTTTCATAACACAAGATCTAGGGATCACCCAATGAAATTAACAGGGAGCAGATTTAAACCAAACAAAAGAAAGTATTTCTTTATAGTCAACCTGTGGAACTCTTTGCCAGGGGATGTTGTGAAGGCCAAAACTATAACAGGGTTCAAAAAAGAGCTAGATAAGTTCATGGAGGAAAGGTCCATCAATGACTATTAGCCAACATGGGCAGGGATGCAACACCATATTCTTCATGTCCCTAGCCTTTGTCTGCTAAAAGCTGGGAATGGGTGACAGATGAATCACTTGATGGTTACCTGTTCTGTTCATTCCCTCTGGGGAACCTGGCATTGGCCGCTGTCAGAAGACAGGATACTGGGCTAGACGGACCATTGGTCTGACCAGTACGGCCATTCTGATGTTTTTATATAGAACCCAGATGTATCTGCCCCCTGCTGTAACTCACTAGATCCCAACTCCCCTCCCAGAGCGGAGATAGAACCTAGGAGTCCTGACAGGGTCTTTCTCTCCACAGAGTTAGAAACAAAGTAAGAATATACATTAAAATTTTAAACTCACCCAGTATCCCTTAAGTGACTTGCCACAAGAAATCAGAACATCTTAGTATTAGAGCCGAATGGGTCAAAGATTTGTTTATTTTTCTTTCTTTTATATAGGAATTACATACAGTGCTTCTGTCAGCTAATTGCTAAGTTATCTGACAACAAACTCAAGTTTTCAAGTGCCTAAGTAGCCCCTGGAATCACGGTTAAAGTTGCCCCCCCCCAAATTTGAAACGGTGCCCCTCGCTGCCCCTCTCCCCACCCCCACCATGAGGCTGGCACCAGGCAGATTTGGCTTAGTGTCTGCTTCATGGAAACTCAGTAAATGCAGTGACCTTTTTGACCCAAATTTTGAACCAGTTTGGAACTCTGAATTTGCATGTCCCATGACTGGGGGTGCATGTGAGGCAGTTGCCTGTGCAAATGGCTTGTAGCTGCTTTTCCCTCTGAATGTGGATTTTATGTGCAGGCCTCAGAGGTGGAAATGTTGGCCATGAAGGTTCTGCCATAAATAGGACAACCGGCTGTGACGCGAAGCCCGGCCTTGGCCACACCTGGCTCCCACTGCCTGAGAAATATGTGAACTTCTCTTGTTTCATTGATTGACCCACATGCTGCTTCTCGCTGGCTGGTTAACAGGCTCCATGGCCGTCTCCTTCCCCAGGGCTCTGCTCAGGCTGGCAGGGAGTGTGGGGCTCACACAAGCTTGTGGGGCACTGAGAATCCTGTGGGAGAGAGACAGGGAATCCCAGTGACCATTTCGCATGCATCTGCCCCCCACCTCCTCCAGTATTTCCCTGAGTGCTGGGCAGGGGCTCGTTCCCCAGCAATGAGCTGGTGACAGCCCTGGGTGTCCTGTGTTATTAGGCTGTCCCCATATCTGCAAGGAGAGCTGGGGAAGTTCCTTGCTCTTGAGGCCCCGCTCCCAGATGCTTCTAACCTTGAAGCCCTAAATGCTGGTCCTTGGGGTTATAAAATGCTGGGGAAGGGCAGCAACTCAGTCTCTAGGCAAGTGAGGCCTGGGGCTTGGTAGGGGGATACTGGTGAGGGGTCCCAGCAGAGACCACACCCTTGGTAGCAGGTGGGGGAAATGGAAGCTCTGAGATGGCAGGGAAATGCCTCCAGGTGAGCTGGATGTCATCAGGGACCCGCTGACAAACCTTCTTCTTTCTTCTATTGCATTTATGGGGCGAGATCCCCAGTTGGTGTAAATTGGTGTCGCTTAATTGTGATCAAAGGAGTGAGGCCAATTTACACCCGCTGGTGATTTGTTTCATTGGCTTCAATGGAGCTACAGCTGATTTACACCAACTGGGCATATGGCCAATTGACACCATTGGAGTCACACCAGTTTACACCCATGGTGAATCTGGCCCCACTGACTCCAGTAAAGCTACAGTGACATGAAACTGACTGGATAATTAAGCCCAGAGTCTCCAAGTCTTTCTCCCTTCATGCCAAGATGGTCACTGTTTATTCCCCGGGGCTGGGGTCACCTCGCAGTGACCCTCATTCCTGGCGAGACTTGAGGTGGCAGCGCTGGGATCAGCCCAGGAATTTCTCAGGGTTTAGCCATATCTCCTGGTGCCCATTTCCATGGGAACATTTTGCCAAACCCGGCCCCCTAGGTACTGTCTGCCCTGCGGGCACTGGCACAGCAACTCACCTGGTCAGGGCCAGATCTGGTGACCTCGGCACCTTGGGAAGAGAACTAAGGTCAGGACATCCTCACCAGCCTCCCCACACCCTGAAGAGACCCCAACACATGTCTGTCAGGGACACAGACCCATCCCTGACCCCAGCTGGGCCCACTGGGGAAAGACAGTGCCAGGCACTGCCTGGCCATTGTGAGCCCTAATGGGCTGGCTGGGTCTATAATGCTGGGTGCCCAGCTTGGTGCCCATGTCTGGAGGGGGGGTGTAGAACTGGGACAGGCCTCATGGGCACTGGCTGCCCACTGATAACGGGGTGATGCTCTGGCTGTTCCTGGCCTGTGTCTCTTTTCTCTCCATACAAGGATGTGTGCCCAGGCCCCTGCACCCACCCTGCAGTTTGCAGCAGGAGCTGCTAGGGATCTTGCCAGTCCCTTCCCTGCCCAGGCCTGGGGGCTCCCGTCACCTTGTCATTGGACTGGACAGAGGCTGAGGTGACACAGAGAACAGTCCTCATCAGGGCAGGACTTTCTGGCCTGGCTACCCAGGGCCCCCCTTGTGGCCCCAACACCCTGGACTCTGTCATCAGCCAACAGATGGACAAATGGCTGAGCACCCCCAGGGCAGTGCCAGAACACAGGACTCTTACTTTGGATTTGTTCTTCAGTGGCCAGGCTGCTCTGGTCTGGGATGGGATCCCTGTGTGGAATGAGAGCTGTGAGTCCCACATGCAGCATCTGGTGCCGGGGCTGGGGCCTGCTGCCATTAGCAATAGGGGCAGGAGGGCAGCAGCACCATCGCCATCACCGGGGTGGTGAGGGAAGGAGGGTCAAAGACTATGGTCAGGCCCCCACAGAACCCCAGGAACATTTGTATGGTGGGTAGCTGGGGGGTGTGGCCCAGGTCAGCTCCAGGGCAGAGTCCCAGGCAGGGCAGCTATGAGCCTCCCTCCCAGACCTGGGCATCACCTGGGAAGCAGCCCCTGAAGGGAGCTGGGGGTCAGGGCAAGGTTCCCTCCTACCTGTGAGTCCTGCAGTGTGACACAGCTACAGAGAGAAAGAAAATCGTGTTAGGGAAGCTCAGCGCACATCACGGCCTGGGGTGACTGCCAGGCCAGAGCCAGCCTGGCTGTCTGCACCTCTGCCCCCAGTGTGCTGCACCTCCCCACTGGTCTGTGGGGTCTAGCTACCCACAGAGCCCTGCAGCCACAGATCCACGGAGGCAGCACAGGGCAGTGGTTAGTGCAGGGGACAGAAGCCCAGAGATCTCAGGCTATGGATACACTACAGTGCTTACACCTTGCCCCTGTAGCGCTGCTAGTGCGAACTCCAAAAGCTGACGGGAAGCGCTCTCCCAGTAATGCACTAACTCCAGCCCCCAGCAGTGGCAGTAGTTATGTTGGCAGGAGAAGCCCTGAGCGACATAACTTATACCAACGTAAGCTGTAGTGTGTAGTGCTGGGTTCAGCTCCCCGTGCCTTAGCTGGGATACAGCCTTTGCTGCCCTTGAAGTGGAGTTAAAGGTTTCAGAGCGATGCTCTGGAACAGCCGTCCCCACCCAGCTCATCCTCCACCGCACCAGCACGTACCTGTCTTCATCAGAAAGCATCCCAGCAGCGCCAGAGCCAGGCCGGCCGTGACTGCGAGTCCCACAATGAGTCCTAGTGCTAGAATACCTTCAGAGCACCCAGGAACAGACAGGAAAGCAGGGAATTAGGCAGAGCACAGAAGCTCAGGGAATGTCACATGTAGGTCTGGGAACATCCAGAACACACGGGGGAAGAGAAAAGGGACACAGGATGGGGGATGAGCACTTTGGCCTGGGAGCCAGGATGCAGGGTCAGCTCGAGGGGACATGGATCCAGACTGGGATGGAAACCCCAGGAGTCAGGGAGCCCCAGGGTTGAGGGATCCAGGTGAGGGAGCAAGCCCCAGGGTTCAGGGATTCAGGATGAGGTGTGCCTGCAGCACTGAGCTAACTCATTTACCTTGGGGCCAAGCCTGTCCTGTAGAGCCGCCATTCCCAGAACAGCTGGATCCATCTGTGGGGCAGACACACACCAATCACAGCTCACCTCAAACAGCTGGAAGCCCGACATGACATGGTAACAACTGCCAGTAAAATACATGTGGCAGTTTGTGTGCATAGCTATGGTACCAAGGGGCTGCTGGAGCACCTAACCTCACTTAGGGTGACCAGATAGCAAGTGTGAAAAATCGGGACGGGGTGGGAGGTAATAGGACTCTATATAAGAAAAAGACCCAAAGATCGGGACTGTCCCTATAAAATTGGGACATCTGATCACCCTACCCTCACTGATGGCAATGGGAGATAGGCACCTCAATACCTTTACGCCATTTCATATCACACCACAATCTGGCGCATGCCAGAAAAAACAGATCATGGCTATAATATATCAGCAAACGCAAGTCACCTCAACCAGTTAAACCTGCCTATAGCCCTGGGGGATTTTCTCAGGGTGCCCCCTTGTGTCACAATGTGGTCCTGAAGGTGCCATGCCCACAGCCCCCTCTTGGGTCTAACAAGACCTTTCTCCAAGGTTGAGACACTTTGGTGAAAATATTTTTCAGGTGAAATATTTCCAGCAGCTCTAGTCAGACCCAGATTAGTTACAGCTTTGTTTTCTGAACTGTAGCCAAGCACCTGAATCACAGCCAAACTGACAAGGTCACATGTGCTGCAGCCACACGGCTGATTCAGTGATTCCTCCATTTTCATGCTATGCAGCCGAAAACCATTCACCCTGGGACAGAGGCAAGCATGGAAAAAGTCAGCACAAGAGATGGAAGTTTCCCGAGTGAGGAGTGACTGAAGACAGGAGGTTATAACTAGGGCCTTGCCAAATTCCTGGTCCATTTTGGTCAGTTTCACAGTCATAGGATTTAAAAATAATAAATTTCATGATTTCAGCTATTTAAATCTGAAATTTCACGGAGTTATAATTGTAGGGATCCTGAGCCAAAAAGGAGTCGTGAGGGGTGTTGCAAGGTTATTGCAGTGGGGTTGTGGTACTGCTACCCTTATTCTTCACTGCTGCTGATGGCAGCGCTGCCTTCAGAGCTGGGCAGCTGGACAGTGGCGGCTGCAGACAGGGAGCCCAGCTCTGAAGGAAGAGCTGCCACCAGCCGCAGCACAGAATTAAGGATGGCATGGTGTGGTGTTACCACCCTGACTTCTGTGCTTCTGCCTGCAGAGCTGGGCCCTCAGTCAGCAGCTGCCACTCTCCAGCTGCCCAGCTGTGAAGACAGCACAGAAGTAAGGGTGGCAATACAACGACCCCCATAAAATAACCTTTTGACCTTGTCGTAGCTTCCTACTCAGATTTGAACCTTAGCGTTCATAAACTGAGAAGCTAGCATGAAACCTCCAAGCTTAATTACCAGCTTGGATCTTATCTCTCTGCCACCAATCAGGATTCTGAGTACCTGATAAACTCTCTGGTCTCCCCAACCCTTTCCCTGGGGGACCCCCAAGACTCAGAAGCTCTGAGTCTTACCAGCAAGGGAAATACTCCACTCCCCTTCCCCCTCCCTCTCCCACCCAGACTTTCCTCTCTGGGCTAACCTGAGAGCATGGATGCAATCTCTTTACATCACAATACCAAGAAGCCTGTCCCCTCTCTTCCACAAAGAGACAAACCTCAAACACAAGGAAACAGAGATGATTTTATCTATCTTTCCCCCTCCCACCAATTCCCTGGTGCTGCCGAGCTACCCTCCGTAGATCTAACACAAAGAGAATTCCCTCCCCTTGTTCCTTAACCTACCCAGAGAGAAAACTCAAACAAGTCTTACAAAGAAAACTTTATATAAAAAAAAAGAAAGAAAAAAGACATAAGAATATAAACTCTGCATCAAGATGACAAATACAGGGCTATTGCTTATAAGAAAATATGAATAAACAGTCTGATTCAAAAAGATATCCAATTTGAAACATTCCAGCAAGTTACACACATGTAAATGCACCCAAAACAACATAAAAGCCTATATTGTTTTTCAACCTGTACTTACAAGTTGGAAACAGAAGATAAGATGAAGAAAGAACCTTCTCATAGCTGAGAGACAAAACAAAAGACTCAGAGTCCAAAACTTCCCTCCCTGACTTTGAAAAATCCAGTTTCCTGATTGGTCCTCTGGTCAGGTGTTTGGTTCCCTTTGTTAACCCTTTACAGGTAAAAGAAACATTAACCCTTAGCTATCTATTTATGACAGACCTCCCCTGCAACTCCATTTTGGGTCAGGGCCCTCAATTTGAGAAACACTGGTTTCCCCCATGAAATCTGTATAGTACAGGGTAAATGCACACAAAAGACCATAGACTTTAAGGTCAGAAGGGACCATTATGATCATCTAGTCTGACCTCCTGCACAATGCAGGCCACAGAATCTCATCCACCCACTCCTGTAACAAACCTCTAACCTATGTCTGAGTTATCGAAGTCCTCAGATTATGGTTTGAAGACCTCCAGTTGCAGAGAATCCTCCAGCGAGTGACCCGTGCCCCATGCTGCAGAGGAAGACAAAAAACCTCCAGGGCCTCTGCCAATCTGCCCTGGAGGAAAATTCTTTCCCAACCCCAAATTTCACGGGTGAGGGAGATCAGATTTCACAGTCTGTGATGGGTTTTTCAAGGCCATGAATTTGGTAGGGCCCTAGTTATAATAGAAAGTGATTTCCCTGATTCATCCTTGTGTGACACCACCTTGACACTGGTGTGACACCACTGATTGCAATAGCTGATTGCAATGGAGTGACACCGACTGCAATCCACAGGAGCACAGAGGTGCACTGGGCCCCTCACCTATAGCTGGAGCCTCATTAACGGCCAGTATCCGAATCCTTGTCACTTGGACTGAGAGTCTGTGTGGGGGTCAGCACAGGGCACCAGCTCAGTCCCTCTTTGCCCCTCTGCCCAGCAGGGTCTTCACCCTTTGATAACACTAGCTGAGAGCATTACCGCCCACGTGCAGGTGCCAGGAGTCACTGGGGAGAGAATTGTTCTCCTGGTTATTGTCATTCTTGAGCTGGTACCGGCAGGAAAAGGCCCCTGCACTCTCCCTGGACACTGGGTAGGATGAGTCATAGACGAGTTTGTTTCCTTCCTTAGGCTGGACAGAAATCTCCTTCCCATCTTTGCAGAAGACAATGCGGGTCATGGGGGTGTCCACAGGGACTAAACACGACAGCAAGGCCATGTCCCCTTGGCAGGCAGACAGCCTGTTCAGGAACAGCCGTGGGGCAGGGAGAGTGCCTGGGGAGCAAACACACCAGTGTTAAACACCTGGGGCCAGACACCCCCCACCCCGGTGCCAATCAGCAAAGCTGCATTCACTGCAATGGAGAGGGACTGATTTACACCAGCTAGGGATCTGGCCCCTTGTTTGTGTCACTCCCTGAGCTTGCGGTGTCTGGAGGGTACACTGGGAATGCGCAGAGTTTTCAGCCTTTGCTTGTCGCTGTTTGGCGCCTGAGGTCCCTGTGCATGGTGCCCTTCCATGCCAGTGCAGTTCTATGGATTACAAGGCTTCAGGTGTCAGATAGCCAGGAGACAGGCAGAGAGATGGAGATGTGCGATTTGCCCCCATTTGTGATCTGATGCATCAGTGTGTCCCAGCGGCTTTGTGCTGCCACGTGAACCCATGTCAATGGGCCATTTCCAGTGGGATGGCAGATGTTGGGGGTCATTGGAGTAGCGCATAGTGGCCAGAGCATCCCAGGGAGCCCATCCCATTGGGGATGCATAGGGTGTAGTGGGATGGGAGGTGTGAGTGCTGCAGGAGAAGCATCTCCTGCCTGTGAGCAAGGAAATGCAGCCACCCCGACCTGAACAGCCTGTCTCTTCTCCCACACTGGTGTAAATCAGGAATAACTCCCCTCAAGCCAGTAGAGTCCCACCAGAGAGAGGGGAGTCAGGCTCCAAGACACTTTCATTGATGCTGCACTGATCTCGGTATTCCTTGAGGTCAAACACAGCCCTGGTGTAGGCAGGACATGCACCCACTTATGCCAGTGGCTGAATTAATTCCCCACTGAATCCCAAACAGGTGATTTCCACTGCTCGGCAAGGTCTGATCTATAACCGCTTACTGGCCCCCTCATGCCCCTCCTGTGTCACAGTGCTGTCTACATGGTCACTGGATTTGGCCCTCAGAGGTGTAAATTAGGTGCTGAGACTTTATGGGACAAATGTCAACTGGTGTAAAGGGATGCAAATCCTTTGACTTCAGTGGAGATGCACCTGTTTACATTAGCAGAGAATTTGTTCCAAACTGGGTCTGATCTTGCTCCTAGTGAAGTTATAAGGAATTCTCCCACAGGAAGCAGGTTTGGGCTTTGTATGCCGAGGTTAAAAATGGAACCCAGGAGTCCTGACCTCCTCACAGCTCTGCTCTAACTCACTTGAGCCCATTCCTCTTCCTGGGCTTGGAACAGAACTCAGGAGTCCTGACTCTTACAATGCTCTGCTCTGACCCTTTAGACCCTGTGATGTTGCACTCCATATGATTTTATGAAAATATGCTATTGAGTGTGAATATAATGTAGCTGGAATATGCTTCATGTAAAGGGTCTCTTGTAAGGTATCATTACAAATTTTATAATCTACTGAGTGTGGTCATCCTATTTGTATGTATGTATCATTCTTGTATCTGAAACTAGAAATATGAAATATAACTCTGAGGGCCTATTGTAATTATCCAAAGTGTGGGTCATTAATAGTGGTTTGGAGTCTTCATGGCTCCCATTAACCAGGACAATTGACTGTAGATGGATCTGTTTCCTTGCAAACCTTCCTGTGAGTCAGGCCAGGAAGAACGAAGGCTGGGGGTCTCACAGGACATGTGACCATGTCACCTGGTACTGGAATCCATCTTAAACTGTTTGCTTTTCCATTTAGAAGGAGAGGTGGGGACCCAGAAAGACAAAAGATTCCTGCCTTGTGCCAAAGCTGTATAAGGGGGTGGAACGGAACAAAGGAGGTTGCAGTCATGTGGAATCCCCTGCTTTTCACCTAAGATGCCTGCTGGAATTAACAAGAACTGTACCAGGGAAAGGATTGGGCCCAGACTAGGAAAGAAGCTTATTGGAACATCTCCGAAGGTGGGATTTATCTGTAATCAGTTTCTTAATGTATTAGGCTTAGACTTGAGTGATTAGTTTTATTTTGCTTGGTAACTTACTTTGTTCTGTCTGCTGTTACTTGCAAGAACTTAAATCCTACTTTTTATATTTAACAAAATCACTTTTGCTTATTAATTAACCCAGAGTAAGTAATTAATACCTGAGAGAGCAAACAGCTGTGCATATCAGTGTTATAGAGGGCAGACAATTTATGAGTTTGCCCTGTATAAGCTTTATACACAGCAAAACGGATTCATTTGGGGTTTGGATCCCATTGGGAGCTGGGTGTCTGGGTGCTAGAAACAGGAACACTCGCTAAGCCATTTTCAGTTAAGTCTGCAGCTTTGGGGGATGTGGTTCAGACCTGTCTATGTTTGCAGCAGGCTAGCGTGTCTGGCTCAACAAAGCAGGATTCTGAAGTCCCAAGCAGGCAGGGAATCAGGTTTAGAGGTAGTCTCAGCACATCAGGTGACAGGCCCAAGAGGATCTCTGTGACCAGATCTGTCACAGACTCCACTACCCTCCCAGAACTGGTGCTAGAAACCGGGATATCAGACTTCCAGCCCCACCACCCTCATTATTAGACACGTTCTTTTCTCCTAATGTAGCTAACACTCACCTGGAGAGCTACAAATTTCCTGGCTTGCAGCAAGTGAACCTTTTAAATAAAATACAAATTCCTGTTAGTAGTGCAGCCAGACATGCTGTAGAACATTTCTGTCAGTTTAAAATCAATGGACATTATCCCAGCAAAGCAGCATACAGACACAGGCTGGTGACAGCTGTGGAATCCCCTCCTTTAATTCCCTCCTGTGCGATAAACTGCATTTGCTAATCGCACTCTTCCAACTAATCCCCCCGCCCCTTGGGATGACTCCTCACCCACTGAGTTGCCCTGCTGAGTAAAGGGGTCCCTAGATTCAGTTTTTAAGTCCATAAGGGACCATTCTGATCATCTGCTCTGACCTCCTGCATGAGACCGTCCAGAGAACCTCACATGGTGATTCCTGCCTGTAGCCAAGAACCTGGGTTTGAGACAGACGGCATCTCTTAGAGACACATCCACTCATCATTTAATGACTCCAAGTGACAGAGAATCAAACTGCTTCTCTTGTTAATTTGCTCCACTATTAAATAAATCACCCTCCCTATGTGGGCCTTATTCCAGTACGAACTAGTCTGACTTCATTTTTCAGCCATTGGGTCTTATTTAGCCTTTGTCTGCTCGATTAAAGAAATCTACCTCTGCTCTCAGAAATCTTCTCCCTGCAGAGGGGCTTCTATGCCATGATCAAGTCAGCTTTTAACCTTCTCTCCCATCGGCTGACAGATTGAGCTCCATCAGCCTTTCACTGTCAGGTAGCTGTTCCAGACCTCACATCATTCCTATAGTTCTTCCCCAAACTCCTGCCTTTCACACACATGTGAATTAGGTGAATGAATGATTTAAAATGGTCCTGGCGATATTCAGTGCTGGGTCCATGCTAGGGCTAAGGCCTGAGATCACACAGACATTGCAGCTGTTAAAATATGTGGATTTTGCCTAAAGGGCTGAAAGTGTTTTAAATCCCCTGTTATAGAAAACAGCAAGCAGGGAAAAGTAACAGTGTTTGGCAGTGCTAGAGAGATACCGTAGACCAGATGTGTGTGTGTGGCAGGGGGTTGAGGGAGCTGGCACAGGCCTGCCTGGGGACTGGGGCAATGGTGCCAGTCTAACAGCCCACCTGGAACATGCCCCTCAGAACTTATTAAGCAAACTAGTCTCATCTCAGCCTTCTCAACCCGTCCCATTGTGCCCATACTCACAGAAAAGCCATAGGCCCACAGGCAGGATCCTAGGGACAACCCATGATAACCCCACAGTCTGGCAATGCCACAGCAGCATCTGTCTCTCGGGGATCCGGGCGCCGTCTCTCAGGCTCTGCTCCTTAGTATCTTAGTGAGAGAAATGCCGTGGCTCTCTGATCTGGCCTCTCTCCTTCTGACCTGCAGGAAGCAGAAAAGCTGCAGGTGCTTTCTGATCTGCCACGTGCTCCTCAAGGTTCAGACAGAAGGAAAGCCACAGCCTCTGTGAAAGACGGGGCCGTATCTGCTACCAGCCTTGCAATGGCCGAGGACCTCCCTCCCTGGTGAAAGGGGGAGGCTGCTTGCACAGCTCTTCTCTCACGGGTTGGCCAGATTCTCTGTTGTTCCCAAATGCTGAGGACTGGGGTGTTGATAGTGAATCAGACCAACCCATCTGAAGCCAACTCCCCACCTTTGGGGTTTGATACTGGATCAGACCAGCCCCTCTGAACCCAACTCCCAGGTTAGCCCACACTGAGAATTACAGAGCATTAGTGGCTTCTCCACAGTTATAGTGGCAACAAAGTTTCAGTTTAAAGCAGAAATGTAAAGTCTGTTTAAAATCCACAGGACAAGTCAAATCCACCTGAAAAGTGGCCGCCTGGGTCAGTGGCGTAGGTAGAGTGTTTGAGGGAAATTTGAATCCATTTGAACACAAGGGTTCCAAATAGAGCCCTTAAAAACGTGGCTGTTTCCAAAATAGCAAAATTCATGTAGGGTTAGGTGTTGAAAAGGCCCCAACAGGAGTCAGGCTCACCTCATGGCTTTCATGGCAGTTAGAACCTCAGATGCTCAAGCACCTTTGGAAATTCCTCCCCTTATGTTCTGCTGTTGGAAATGACAGCCATCTTTACTAAGGGCAGCCTCCCTTTCATCTCCCAAGGGTATAACAACATAGCATCTGTCTCTCTAGAGGGAAGCCTATGACTATAAATAAAGCCTGAAGCTATCCATGGGGAAGATGGTTGCCATGAGACTACAGCCTTGAAATGTGAAAGGAAAGTTGTCTCTGATAAAGATGGCTCTCATGTCCCATTGTTCCCAATAAGATTGAAGTTAGAGGCTGCCTTCAGGGAAAATGTCTACTATGTCATTAAATACTGTGACTGGGAAAGGGAGATTACCCTCAGTAAAGATGGCTGCCATTTCCCATTGTTTCCGCGGATTGAAGTTTCAGGCTGCCCTCTTGGTAATGGTTATTATTTCCCTAAAGCCTTGGGAGGCTGCCCATGGCATGGATGTCCAATTTCCCCCTTGTTTCAAATGGAAGTGAAGCAAAAGGCTTCCCACAGAGAAGATGGCCACCTTGTGCCTGATGGGGCAGAGATGTTGCCCCAGGTAAAAATGGCCACTCTTTCTTATCATGGCCAGCAGGATTGAAGCCAGAGGCTTCCTGCTGGGAAATGTTTGCTTTTCCTGAAGGGCAGACTATGGCTTCATTCTCCTTGGACACAATGGGAAATGGTGGCCATCTTTACTAAGAGCATTTTCCCTGCCACACCCCAAGGCATCACTGACATGGCAGCATCAAGTGCATTGAAACAATGGGAAGTGATGGCCATTGTTATGAGGATGGCCTCCATTTCCCCACATACATGAGTGCCATATATCTCCCTCCCATCCCCAATAATTCATCCAATTCCCCAGTTTGTTCCATTTCCCCAGCAGGGCTCTTCTAGGCTCTTCATACAGAAGCAACCAGCCCCCTCCTCCCCACCACCAGCCAATCTCTTTGTCCTTCTTCTAGCCACGTGAGGGTGTTGCTGTGCCCCTCCCCACACTACCCTTTGGGAGAGGCCCCTATTGAGTATTGTGGCTCCATCTCGTTTCCAGGATGCTGGATCCGCAGCACCACAAATCCCATCCCTCTCTCTGTGCAGCCCATGCCGTGCCCGGCTGCCCATGGGATCATCCAGAGAGGGGACCAGGACCCTGCCCGAGCGAGCAACGCAGGGAAATTTTCAAATCCCCTCCCCCATCCTCTGCAGACTGGGACTGGCTTCAAGGTGCTGATAGAGATTTCTCTGTCCCCAACAGGCTGCACAGCTGGAGGGTGGGGGCACCCGGGCTGTGGCCTAACTGCTTTTTGGGCTGGCCAAGCCCAAGTGGTGCTTCAACCCAACATGCCAGGTCACCACACCACTCACTCAAGTTTGGCCCAGCCGCCCCTCTGCCAGGCCAAATTGGAGTGAGTGATGTTGTGATGCAGAGCTGCTCACTTAGATTTGGAGGGAGTGGGAATATGGGCTCATAGGCAGGCAATCAGACTGCTGGGGGAGGGGCTGCCTGACAGGGGAAGAGGAGGATCTGCTGGGCGAACCTATGGCTCCCACACTGTAAGTGGCACTCTGCAGCCCCTGCTGTCCCTACACTGCACTCCTCTCCCTTCCCAGAATTTCAGGCTGTAGCAATCAGCAGAGGGAGAACTGGGTCCTTTCATTGCAGCTCTTTATCAGAGTTTGCACATTCACAAGACACTCCATTCACTAGGTGTTCTGTTCCAGGTGGGCCTTGAGGGGGCCTGACTGTTATAAAAAAGCAGTCAGCAGTGAACCAACTGAGCGGTGAACAGCAGAGGCTAACAGAGGGAGTTTGCCTGGGATGTGTCCGAGAGGAGGTACACTAAGTGCTGCATTATGGGGGCTGTGTTGGTGAGTATCTGAGTGTCTGTTGCGGAGACAGATTGTCAGTTTGACTATGTGCTTGATTGTTTGTTGGAAAAGTGTGAATTGGAAGTGCTTTGTTCCAGGTGGGACTTGAGGGGGCCTGACTGTTATAAAAAGGCAGTCAGCAGTGAACCAGCTGAGCAGAGAACAAAGAAGGCTAACAGAGGGAGTTTGCCTGGGGAGAGCCTCCTGAAGCTTTCATCTTGCGGGCTTCTGTGAGTAGTTACTGCAACAGCTGAGGAAGCTCTTAGAAGGAAGAAATTATGGAAGGTGAGCATTCAGCTATCGTAACCTGCACAGGTTGTGCCTTGTTTGTCTTTCTTCCACAAGACAGAAGCAACTTTATCTGTACAATGTGCAAACTGGTCTCCATATTGGAAGAGAAGGTTTGAGGTCTGGAGAAACAAGTATTGACCCTGCATTGCATAAGAGAAAATTAAGATTTCCTGGACAGACGTCAGGATATGCTTCTACGGGCACAATGTTCTGAAGAATCGGAGCAGACAGCGTGGAGGGGACAGAGGGACAGTGAAGAAATTTGGCAGCATGTGACCTCCAGAAGAAGAAAGAGGAGTGTCCATGTACCAGCAATGGAGATAGAGGTGAGCAACCGTTTTCATGTTCTCTCCACAGGTACTAATGTGGAGCGTGGACTAGATGATACATCTGAAGGAAGGCAGCAGAAGGAGACTCCACCGATTGGAAGGCATGAGATGCACTGTCCTAGGGATGCGGGTTCCACGACCATCACTCCCAAGAGAAGGAGGCAGGTGGTGATGGTTGGGGACTTCCTATTCAGGGGAACTGAGTCATCTACCTGCCGCCCCAACCAAGAAAACTGAGAGGTCTGCTGCTTGCCAGGAGTTAGGATTCACAATGTGATGGAGAGACTGCCGAGACTCATCAAGCCCTCAGATCGCTACCCCTTCCTGCTTCTCCACGTGGACACCAATGATACTGCCAAAAATGACCTTGAGTGGATCACTGCAGACTACATGGCTCTGGGAAGAAGGATAAAGGAGTATGAGGCGCAAGTGGTGTTCTCGTCCATCCTCTCTGTGCAGGAAAAAGGCCTGGGTAGGGATCGTCGAATTGTGGAAGTCAACGAATGGCTACGCAGGTGGTGTGGGAGAGAAGGCTTTGGATTCTTCAACCATGGGATGGTGTTCCAAGAAGAAGGAGTGCTAGCCAGAGATGGGCTCCACCTAACGAAGAGAGGGAAGAGCATCTTCGCAAGCAGGCAGGCTAACCTAGTGAGGAGGGCTTTAAACTAGGTTCACCGGGGAAAGGAGACCAAAGCCTTGAGGTAAGCAGGGAAATGAGATACCAGAAGGAAGCACGAGCAATAGAGTGCAAGAGAGGAGGACTTCTGTCTCAGACTGAGAAAGCGGAACAATCAGCAAGGTATCTTAAGTGCCTATACTCAAATGCAAGAAGCCTGGGAAACAAGGAGGGAGAACTCGAAGTCCTGGCAAAGTCAAGTAACTATGATGTGATCGGAATAACAGAGACTTGGTGTGATAACTCACATGACTGGAGTACTGTCAAGGATGGATATAAACTGTTCAAGAAGGACTGGCAGGGCAGAAAAGGTGGGGGAGTTGCATTGTATGTAAGAGAGCAGTATGACTGCTCAGAGCTCTGGTATGAAACTACAGAAAAACCTGAGAGTCTCTGGATTAAGTTTAGAAGTGTGAGCAACAAGGGTGATGTCATGGTGGGAGTCAGCTATAGACCAGCAGACCAGGGGGATGAGGTGAACGAGGCTTTCTTCTGGCAACTAGCAGAAGTTACTATCACAGGCCCTGGTTCTCATGGGAGATTTTAATCACCTTGATATCTACTGGGAGAGCAATACAGTGGTGCACAAACAATCCAGGAAGTTTTTGGGAAGTGTGGGGGACAATTCCCTGGTGCAAATGCTGGAGAAACCAACAAGGGGCAGAGCTCTTCTTGACCTGCTGCTCACAAACCGGGAAGAATTAGTAGGGGAAGCAAAAATGGATGGGAACCTGGGAGGCAGTGACCATGAGATGGTCGAGTTCAGGATCCTGACACAAGGAAGAAAGGAGAGCAGCAGAATACAGACCCTGGACTTCAGAAAAGCAGACTTTGACTCCCTCAGGAAACTGATGGGCAGGATCCCCTGGGAGAATAATATGAGGGGGAAATGAGTCCAGGAGAGTTGGCTGTATTTTAAAGAATCCTTACTGAGGTTGCAGGAAAAAAAACATCCCAATGTGTAGAAAGAATAATAAATATGGCAGGCAACCAGCTTGGCTTAACAGTGAAATCCTTGTTGATTTTAAATGCAAAAAAGAAACTTACAAGACGTGGAAGATTGGACAAATGACCAGGAAGGAGTATAAAAATATTGCTCAGGCATGTAGGAGTGAAATCAGGAAGGCCAAATCACACTTGGAGTTGCAGCTAGCCATAGATGTTAAGAGTAACAAGAAGGGTTTCTTCAGGTATGTTAGCAACAAGAAGAAAGTCAAGGAAAGTGTGGACCCCTTACTGAATGAGGAGGCAACCTAGTGACAGCGGATGTGGAAAAAGCTAATGTACTCAATGATTGTTTTGCCTCTGTCTTCACAAACAAGGTCAGCTCCCAAACAGTTGCACTGGGCAGCACAGTATGGGGAGGAGGTGACCAGCCCTCTATGAAGAAAGAAGTGGTCTGGGACTATTTAGAAAAACTGGATGAGCACAATTTCATGGGGCCGGATGCACTGCATCCAAGGGTGCTCAAGGAGCTGGCGGATGTGATTGCAGAGCCATTGGCCATTATTTTTGAAAACTCATGGCAATCGAGGAAGCTCTCAGATGACTGGAAAAAGGCTAATGTAGTGCACATCTTTTAAAAAGGGAATAAAGAGGATCCAGGGAACTACAGGCCAGTCAGTCTTACCTCAGTCCCTGGAAAAATCATGGAACAGGTCCTCAAGGAATCAATTCTGAAGCACTTAGAGGAGAGGAAAGTGATTAGGAACAGTCAGTGTGGATTCACCAAGGGCAAGTCATGCCTGACTAACCTAATTGCCTTCTATGAGGAGATAACTGGGTCTGTGGATGAGGGGAAAGCAGGAGATGTGTTATTCCTTGACTTTAGCAAAGCTTTTGATATGGTCTCCCACAATATTTTTGCTGACAAGTTAAAGTATGGGCTGGATGAATGGACTCTAAGGTGGCTAGAAAGCTGGCTAGATTGTCGGGCTTAACCAGTAGTGATCAATGGCTCCATGTCTAGTTGGCAGCCTGTAACAAACAGAGTGCCCTAAGGGTTGGTCTTGGGGCCAGTTTTGTTCAATATCTTCTGGAGGGTGGTGTGGACTGCAGATGACACTAAGTTTGCAGATGACACTAAACTGGGAGGAGTGGTAGTTACGCTAGAGAGTAGGGCTAGGATACAGAAGGACCTAGACAAATTAGAGGATTGAGCCAAAAGAAACCTGATGAGGTTCAACAAGGACAAGTGCAGAGTCCTGCACTTAGGATGGAAGAATCCCATTCACTGTTACAGACTAGGGACCGAATGGCTAGGCAGCAGTTCTGCAGAAAAGGACCTAGGGTTACAGTGGACGAGAAGCTGGATATGAGTCAACAGTGTGCCCTTGTTGCCAAGAAGGCTAACGGCATTTTGGGCTGTATAAATAGGGACATTACCAGCAAACTGAGGGATGAGATCATTCCCATCTATTTGACATTTGTGAGCCCTTGTCTGGAGTACTGTGTCCCATTTTGGGCCTCACACTACAAGAAGGATGTGGAAAAATTGGAAATAGTCCAGCAGAGGACAACAAAAATTATTAGGGGGCTGGAGCACATGACTTATGAGGAAAGGTGAGGGAACTGGGATTGTTTAGTCTTCAGAAGAGAAGAATGAGGGGGGATTTGATAGCTGCTTTCAGCTGCCTGAAAGGGGCTTCCAAAGAGGATGGCTTTAGACTGTTCTCAGTGGTAGCAGATGACAGAACAAGGAGAAATGGTCTCAAGTTGCAGTGGCAGAGGTTTAAGTTGGATATTAGGAAAACCTTTTTCACTAGGAGGGTGGTGAAGCACTGGAATGGGTTACCTAGGGAGGTGGTGAAATCTCCTTCCTTAGAGGAAGGTCAGGCTTGAGAAAACCCTGGCTGGGATGATTTAGTTGGGGATTCATCCTGCTTTGAGCAGGGGGGTGGACTAGATGACCTCCTGAGGTCTCTTCCAATCCTGATATTCTATGATTCTATTCTAATCTTAGCCTTTCTCTGCACCTTGGCAGAGAGATGGAGATCAGCCCTCAGCAGGGGTTCTCCAGCCACTAGGCTGAACTGAGAGCAGGGAACACAAGTGCAGGGAAGCACAGGAGCAGGCACAGCTCAGTCTGGGGGTGCTGAGACATCACTTAAGGTGTGTGGCGGAGTCACATGGTTGACCCCGTAACATCTGCTGTGTGTGGATGATGACAATCCCAGGTGACTACCGCAGGTCCCATCCCTGGGTTATAAGTAGACTTGGCAGAATTACATTTTTACTTTTTATAGTTTCAATTGATCATACCAATGTTTATTTTAAAGATTTTTTTAAAATCAATTAATATTTTCCCAGTGGAGGAAATTACTGGGAGGAGGGGGGATATCAGACAATATTTAATGACAGTAGATGTTGAGATTCAAAAAGTTAAAGCTTTATAACCATGAAAACACAAAATTTTCATCATATGTCAAAATATACACAGTAAATATCCTTAAATCAGCCTCTTCTAATGTCTTGAGTAGCATTTCTCTTACTTCTCTTAGCTGCAAATTTCTATTATGATTGATGGAAATATTTTGTTGTACGTTTGGGTGCATGCAGGGAAATTGATGTTTACTGATATTTACTAATAACAAGCGAATCTGTTCAAGCCTGGTTCTAAACAAAGCCCTGCGCGTCCTGTGAGGTGAGCAGAGAGACTGGGCCGTGGTTACTGGCTGTGGTCGCTGTTCCGAGTGCAGGAGTCTCTCCCCCTCAAACCTGTCCCCACAGCTCGGCAGTATTTATAGACACACAGTCCCAGAGCGATGCTGCGCTTGTGATGCAATGACCTCCCTATCACTCATCTGCCGTGCTCATTTCTATCTTGGGGATTGTCGCTGTGCTGCAGCTGAGGGGCTGGAAGAACAACCCCCAGTCCAGCCCCTGGTAGAGCAGGTGGCAGTGCATATTGTTCCAGGCCTGGCCTGACACAGAGTAAAACACCAGACTGCAACTTATTTTCTGTAGCCTCTTTGAACCACTTCATGTTTAGAAACTAAATGTTTTAAACTCTTTACAGCACAAACTTTTAGCACAGGCCTGTAATGCAAAGCGAAGAGGGAAAAGAGCTCCTACTAAAATGTCTGCCCCTATGCCACAACAACCAGCAAGGGTAGTGAGTGTCTAGAAATTACAACCTCCGGGGAACAATGTGGGAGATGGGAGTGTCCAAAGAGTTCAGCCATTGTGAATATTCCTGTTTTCACTGTGAGCTCACAGCGCTTCCTTTTGTGTGTGACGTACAGGAGCAGGGCCCACAGCTCTGGCCCGCTGGATCCAGCTCCCTCGCCCTGAACGCAGCCTAGCAGGAGTGAAAATTAAACCCTTATTAAGCAAATATGTCTCTGCTCACACGCAGGGGATGGATCCTGCCCTGAGCACACAAGTGTGGTCCCGGAGTAATGCTGCTGACACATACACACACACACACATGTGTGTGCACGCACACACACTCGCGCGCACACACACACTGGTGTGACTGAAGGGCAGGGCAGGGTGAGGAGATGGGCCGTGCTCACCACAGCCACCCCAGGATACAGGCACAGAGAGCAGGAGCTGGCCTAAGCACCAGCCAGGGAAGAGGGGGAAATGGGTGGGTCTGGAGTTAAATTAACACTCATACCCCATGACAGGGGAATTTACAGGAGCTGCTTGGTGTCCCATGTTTATCAGGGACGCCCATACACACACCTGATCAATGAATTACTCCCCTCAAGCCCCATGGACACGTTTCTCCACAATGGCATAACCCACAGACCTCTCTGTAATCCCAGCCAACCCTCCAACCTGCCCCAGGCAGCGGGGCCCCCCAGAGCCCATGGAAACCACTCCTTACTCTTCCTCCCTGCCATTCCTCCCCAACGCCTTCTGAATGGGCTGAGCGATGGCTCTTTTCCTCAGGATGCAGGTGATGATCTGAGCAGACAGCAGGAGGAGCAGGACCAGGGTGGAGCGGAGGATCCAGACCCAGAGCGTAATATCAAGCCCTGGGACAGTGGATGGAGCAGGGTGAGTGGTCTGAAGATGGAGATGAAAATGCAGCATGAATCCCCTCATAGCTCTGCGAAATGCTGGCCCCTTCACCCAGGGGACTTTGCATCTGGCAATGCCTCGGGGGAGCCTGTGAGTGTCCCATGAGCCCAGCTGTTTAGAGGCCTCATGCCCAGCTCCTAACCCTGCAGGGATCTCTCTCAGCACTGGTTCTTTGCCGCCCTGTACCCAGCACCAAGGCGGGGGCAGCTGTGGTTGGCCCCTCACTTGTGCCATGGAGCCCTTTCCAAGGGGCAGCACTGACACCACGGTCTGCTGCTGACTGGCCCGGGGCAGGATCGCAATCCAGCAGCCACTGATTCCCTGGCCAGATGTTTGTGCTTGATGCTGCATCACAAATCCAGAGCCCACATGGACCCTGCCATTGCTGGGATCTTCCCCAGGCCTCTGCAGAGGGACACATGTCCAAGCCATCATTTGGGGCTCTGTGATAGGAGAACTGGTTAGTTTGTTTATCTCCCAGCTCCACTGCCTGAGAAATCTGAACCCCTGCATTGGGTAAGAGACCAGCTCCCTCCGCACCACCAGTCACAGCATAGGAACATGGCAGCCCCCAGCCTCCTGGGGAGCAGATGGTGGCATGTGGAGCTGCCAGGACATTTTACATTCCTCAGATGGAGGTGAGCCCCTGTGGCCGCCTGCTCACCCAGGCACCTGCAGTGGGGTAAAGTCTCCCCCTTGAGACTGGCATGTGCTCCCCCCATAATCCCAGCCCTTCCCCTTCCTACAGGGAAATCCCACACCAGGGAGCAAAACCATTTACCTTGGAACAATGTCCCCTCTCCAGAGCCGTCACCATCTGTGGGGCAGATACACAGCGATTACGCATCACTTCAAATGCCAAAAGCCTCATACCAGTGAGATGCAGCCATCACCAATGAGATACACAAAGACATGTCTAGAGCAGGGCTAAATCTTTTGACCAAAACATTTTTTCAACAAAAAAATGTAAATTGGGTGATGCTGAAATAATCAGTGTATTCCTTTGGTTCTGCTGAATTGTTTAGTTCAACCAAAAAAAGCATTAAAATTTTTTTTTTAAAAAAATCGTAACTTCTTCCCCCATTCCTCCCCTTCCCTGTTCCTTTCCCCCCCAGCCATGATTGTAGGGGTGTTAACAGGCTTCTGCAGCTTGAATGGGTCCTTGAAATATGTGTTTACTACTTATGCTAAAAAATCTGGTCCACCTTGCATTTAGCTGTGACACTCTGAGTACATGTCCAGACCTGAAAAGGAACTCTGTGTAACCTCAAAAGTTTGTCTCCCACCAACAGAGGTAGGTCGAATGAAAGATATTACCTCATCCACCTTGTCTGTCTAATGTTTCATTTTGACATTTTCAAAACGGAGCTAAACCTGGTTTCATTGAAGTTCATGGAAGGTTTGTCAGAGAGTTCAATGGGATAAGATTTCAATTTGCACTAGGAGAATATTTCAATTCCATGAGAAATAAATTCCCTCCATGGGCTGTCCCTTACCTATTGAGTTCTTGAACAAACAAGCTGTCTAATCTGCAGGAGAGAGACGGGAGAGAGCCAATATATATTGAGAACCAAATCTGGAATGTTCTCTCTTGGTATTTGGGGTTTCCAGTGGGATCAGGTTAGAATCAAGGAAGAGCTGCATGCAACCTGCAGATGGGCACATGTGACATCAGATAACTTAGCAGCGTCACTGCCTGGGCAGGTTTTCAAATGGTCATAATCTTGTCACTTCACACTACATATGGGAGAAATTTCCAGCTATTTTATTTCCTACAGAAATGCAGATTTGGTGTTACCAAAACATTTTCCAAATATGTGTCAATTTGGCTGAATTATTCATCACAGAAAAACTAAACAAACAAACCCAGTCCTAACCCCCAAACTGTTTCAAAAAAGGCAAAACCAAGCATTTCAATTTTTCTATTCAAAATGACTTATTTTGCAATTTCCTTCCATTTTATTTTTAAAATAACCCCTCCCATAATAATCTGTTTAAAATGAAAAGTTTTGTTTAACGGAAAAACGATATGTTTTTCAACTTTGTGATTCACTGAAAATTGTGAAAAACATTCTTTTTGGGTCAGCCTGAAACAATACACCACCCTCCCCCCCCAAGATGTTTTGGAATTGCCAGGAAACTGAAAAAAAGTTATTCTTGTAGCTCTGTTCCACCCTGTGTTTCCTGATGGTTTTAGTAAAGTAAAGCAGACCATTATGACAAGACACCTAGTAAATTTCAATGTGACGGTTTGTCTATTTTCACACTTCGCCCCACAGAGAATATCACAATATTTTTTTTCTTTTAATTAGTGGGAAAAACCTGCACTGCTTCATCATGAAACTCAGTAATGGCTAAAAGGATGGTGCTTAGTCACTAAAAACAAGTAAATGTTCCCCTAGGGACAGAGTTCTCAACCTGGAAAATGTCAGGGAAGGAGGTGGAAGTTTTACGTCTTTAAATCTAGATATCACAGTGTGTCCCCAGCCTGTCCGAGCTCCCTGACCCCTCTGCACCAAGCCCACCATTAGCGCAGTGCATTACCAGCCACATGCAGGTGCCAGGAGTCACTGGGGAGAGAATTGTTCTTCTGGTCATTGTCATTCATGAGCTGGTAGCGGCAGGAAAAGGCCCCTGCGCTCTCCCTGGACACTGGGTAGGATGAGTCGTAGACGAGTTTGTTTCCTTCCTTAGGCTGGACAGAAATCTCCTTCCCATCTTTGCAGAAGACAATGCGGGTCATGGGGACGTCCAAAGGGAGTAAACATGACAGCAAGTCTGTGTCCCCTTGGCGGGCAGACAGCCTGTCCAGGAACAGCCGTGGGGCAGGGAGAGTGCCTGGAGAGCAAACACACCAGTTTTAAACACCTGGGGCCAGATCCCCCACTGGTGTCAATCAGCAAAGCTCCACTCTCTGTCATGGAGCAGGGCCGATTTACACCAGTGGGGGATCTGACCCTTTGACTCCAGTGGAGCGTGGTTCAACACGAGCCCTCCAATCCCTGCTACGCTCACAGGACCAGTCACTCACCGGGAGAGCTGCAGATTTCCTGGCTCGTAAAAAGGGAGCCTGTGAAATAAACACAAAGGGGTCTCAATGCAGGAGGGAATGTGGAACAGGGAATTAAAGTGACTGGAGCTGGAAATACAATGGCATCATCTAAAGGAAAGTGAGTGTCTCTGGCCTTCGTGGGCCCAGGCAAATCTAGCTCCAGCCAGTGGAGAGAAATTCAGTCCCAGATTAACGATGGG
Source organism: Aldabrachelys gigantea (assembly GCA_026122505.1). Taxonomy (NCBI): domain Eukaryota; kingdom Metazoa; phylum Chordata; order Testudines; family Testudinidae; genus Aldabrachelys; species Aldabrachelys gigantea. Next base: position 14,489,393 of record CM047489.1, on the reverse strand, counting down.
TCACGTTCTTCCTCTAGCTTTATCCCCTCACCAGAGTCGGAATGAATTTTGCTAGTAAGCTCCTTGGAGCCAATTTCCTCTTAGCAGGGGGGATTTTCACAGGCACAAACTGTAGCTCGGTGTCTAGCTCCCAGCGTGAATCGACACCCGAGGATCCCAGCTATGGATCTGTTCCTGTTGGAGCAATGGAGTCAGGTGCATTTACACCAGCCAGGGGACTAACTCACAGTCCATAACTTGTTATTTGCCCAGGGAGAAGTCCAGGGTTAGCTCGTGCATTTCAGTCTGAGTGTGGATAAGAAACGGCTCCCTGTACCAGCATGTAGAGCTCGCTGGACCCCTTCAGTGATCCCACACACCCCCAGGAAGGAGGGCTGTGGGACTCTTGACTCCAGGAGGTGAACCAGACCAATCGCTGAAGGCTGGTGTGAGTGTGCAAGAGACCCGCTAGAGATGGGTTAGGCCAACATCGGACCCTGATCCCATGCAGTGTTATGGGCCAGATCCTGCACTATTGGGGTCACTGAGAGCTCTCCCATTCATTGCAGTGGGAGCAGGGTCAGGGCTGACATGTCCATGGCTCTGATGCTGCAGGCCGATGATCCGTCCCTTCCACTTGCATGGGCATCCCTTGACTTGAATGTGCTCTGGGCAGGCATAACGGCCTCTACCAGCAAAGCAATGTGCAGGATTGGGCCCACGAACATGTCCACACTGGGGAAATGTAGCTAGGAGAGTTGGTGGGAGGCTGAACGCAGGTTTGTCTCCCGATCCTCAGATCTTTAGCTTGGTGTATTTTGCACTCACCATAAATATCAGCCAAGAGCCAGGAGCAATTCACAGAATCCCCGTGCAATAGGCAGGGCTGGTATCATAGAATATCAGGGTTGGAAGGGACCTCAGAAGGTCATCTAGTCCAACGCCCTGCTCAAAGCAGGACCAATCCCCAACTAAATCATCCCAGCCAGGGCTTTCTCAAGCCTGACCTTAAAAACCTCTAAGGAAGGAGATTCCACCACCTCCCTAGGTAACCCATTCCAGTGCTTCACCAATCTCCGAGTGAAAAAGTTTTTCCTAATATCCAACCTAAACCTCCCCCACTGCAACTTGAGACCATTGCTCCTTGTTCTGTCATCTGGTACCACTGAAAACAGTCTAGATCCATCTTCTTTGGTGGGGAACTGAGGCATGGAGCAGCTAATTGGCTGGCCCAACCTCACCCAGAAAATTTGTGGCAGAGCAGGGAATTCATCCCTGGTCTCTAAAGTCCTAACCATATACCAGCCTTCAGTACTGTTAATGATCACAGTAATTAATGGATTGAAGCTGGGCTTTTCAAATCCCAGGGAAATTCCATTGTTACCTCATAAAAACTAATCACATTTGGCTGTGTAAGCAGCATTTCTGCTGTTTGCGCCCATGTGCGCGATGAACATGTAGCATTTTCTATCCTTGGATGTCATCTCCAGTTAAGGTTTCTTCAAACAAAATGTCTATAATCATGAACTGGTGATTATGCACATGCAAATATTTACACCTGAATCTGAGTGTGCAAAACAGCATCCCAGTGTGCAAATGGGCATCCACTTCTGTGTCCAGCCCATCACAGTTTGCCCCTTTATGTCATTTTACATCCCACCAACACCTGGTGCACACTATGAAAAATTCGGGGTGGCTATAACATGATAGCTGACTTGAGACACCTCGCCCAGTTAAACCTGCCTCTTGCCCTGTGTGGGGAAGGTAAAATGTGGTACAATGTGGCCCTGCAGGTGCCTCACCCACAGCCCTCTCTTGGGTCTCACAAGACCTTTCTCCAAGGCCAGGACACTTGTACCAAGGCTCCCCCTTTATGAAGTCTCATTTATTAGATATCTTAGCCCATCCCTGGTTCTCCTTTCATTCAGGGTTCCTACAGACCCTCCATCTGGGGCTTGCGGATACTGCCCGTAACTTCCCTCCTTAGAGAGGAATATCACACTCTCCTTCTGGGCTCTGCGCTGACATCTCAGGAAGGTTCCCCTCCTGGAATCAGGATCCCACAGCCCTCCTTCCTGGGGCTGTATGGGATCACTGAAGACAACTTCAGCCCTTGCTCAGCTTCTCTGCGCTGCTTCTTTTAACTCAGACCAACCCTCCATCCCCCTTTGGCTCCCTGGGGGATTCTTTTCTACCACAAAGCCTGGACTTACTTATCCACATGGCCTACCTGGCTCATGGCTGTGATAATGTTCCCCACCGGGGGAGGAGTGCGGAGTGGGGCTGAACTCATGACCCGGGAATGGAGGGGAAAAGAAATTGCAAAAAAAACATGGCCAACTTCAGACCTCATTCAGCATCTTTGCATGGGCCCCTTTTAGCCCAGGCTGGCCATCTAGTATGAAAAACTGGGATTTTTTTTTTTTTGTACAGTTATAGTTGCTGCTATAAGCAAATCCCCATATATCTGGATAGTCTTGATAATAATGGGATGTCTGGTCACCCCACATCCATCCACCCTCCTTTGGCTACCTAGAGGCTTTTATTTTATCATGAGGCCTAAGCTGACTCAGCCACATGGCCTACCTGGCACCGGGCTGTGATAATGTTCCTCACCAGGGGAGAAGTGAGGTGTGGGGCAGGACCTCCCACCTCTTCATGGGGTCAGTGATCCTGGGACACTTTGGCTGCCATCACCTTTCACAGTGAGGTAACGAGTTGGCTTTATCCATCTCCTTGTGAAACACCCCATTGTCCCTCGTGGATTCTTACCCCCAGCCCCTGCCCATCCAGGTGTCTATGGCAGGGTCACAGTCTCGCCACTGAGAGTGGTTAGCTCTTTCCTCTAATCTCAGACCAGGCCCCCAAGTCCTCTACAGGGAAATTCCCCCTCACTGAGTGAATCTGTTTACCTGGAGGCGATGGCTCTGCTCCGGAGGTGTTATTCTCAGAAGGGCTGGGACCACTTATGGGGCAGACACACAGTGATCACAGATCCCCTCAAACAGCCAGAACCATGACGTGAAATGGCAGCGACTGCCAGTGAAATACATGTGAGTGTCTCTGGGAGCGTCCCATTGTGACATGGGAACATTTGATTAGCAAAGCAACACGCTCCTCGAGGGAGGCAGTATTGCCTTGTGACTAGAGCACTGGGTGTGAACTCAGGAGATGTGGGTCCTAATCCCATCTCTGGGTCTGGGCGACCTTAGGTAAATCATCTTCTCGCTGTGTGCCTCAGTTTCCCCTTCGATACAACAGGGATAATGATGCTGAACTCCTTTGTAAAGTGAGTTCTTTACAACTCCTTTACAAATCCTTTGAGTTCTACTTATGCATAAGCAGGTGCTGAATGAGCTCTTCCCTGATGTCTGTTGATGAACTGGGGGAATAAAGCTGAGGAACAGGCTGTCTTTATATACGCACACTTGCTTTACCAAAGGGATCAGTTTGGGGCTAAAATTCACTTTAGTCTTGAATGCAGAGCAATGACATGTCATTATCCTTATTGCGTGAGTAAAGGGCAGCAAAACTTTGCTGAGCATGCCCAAATGGAGGGGGTCACCCTCCTGTAACTTCGCCTGCTATGCAGCGGATATTGATGCCAAATCCAAGCAAAAGTCAGAGATGGGTGGGGGTGGTGGTTCTCTCTCTGGCAGGGTGGATTCTGTAGGGAGCGGCACATTACAAAACCTAAATTACTTCTATGTAGTAAAGGGGAGAGAAATACACACAGGGCTGTCTATGCTGTCTCTGAACTCTGTGGAAACCTTTTATCGAACTCAAAGCAATTGGGGTCTAGCAGCTAGTCCTGGGACTCAGATATGGTCTTTGGGGCAGGAGACCAGAATTCAGAAAGAGACATCTGGTCTTGCTCTAGAGATTTCATGAGATGGAGAATAAACCACCCGAATGCCTGTTCCTTTACCATGCTGTCTGTAAGGAAATCGGCCCGAGAACATGAATGAGAGACATGGGCCAGAGCTACAACCTTCAGGGTCAGATTTTGAACTTCCCCTTTGCTCGTGCCAAGCAAAAGTGGAAGGTTTTTCAAAGCCAGCATTTTGATCAGTCTCACTAGACAGGGTAATGGTCTGGATGTGGACAACGTGTACCCAGAACTTAGATCGGCAGCCACAAGTAGTTTCTAATTTAGCACTGTTCCCTGCTGTGCAGGCACCCAGGAGGATTTTCAAATGGCCACAACCTGAACCCAGTTAGTTTACCCCCATTGGTTCTGAACTTCAAGCAAAGCCAGTGTAGACATTAATGATCATGCACTTGCCAAATTCCATATTTAAGGATTTGCCCATATTTTGAACTGGTCTGTCCTGTCCTTCACCTTCATAACACTCTGAAAGGGCTGGTAGAATCTTGTTCAACTAAACTAAACTAACGGACATTGAGCTGGAGTTCAGGCCTGGAGAGTTCAGCACAAGAGATGGAAGTTTAGAAACTTTTACTCTAGCTGCCACTGGCTGCTCCCACCTTGTCCCCACAGCCTCCCTCTGTCTGCTAAGCAGCCCTCGCTTTGTTCAGCATGTTACCTGGAGCACTCAGGTATCGGCGGGTACTGGGGAAAGAAGTCTTCTCCTGGTTCTTGTCATCCTTGTGCTGGTAGCGGCAGGAATACTCTCCTGCGCTCTCTGCAGAGACTGGCTGGGCTGACTCAAAGATGAATTTGTTTCCGTCCTTGGGCAGCATTAAAATTTCCTTTCCATCCTTACAGAAGATAACATGAGTCACTGAGGTGTCCATAGGGATGAAACACAGCAGTATGACATTATCCCCTGAGTGGGAAGAGCTCTTGTCCAGGAACAGTGTTGGGGCAGGGAGGTCACCTAGGTGGAGAGGAAACATCATTTGGTGAAACGGCTCCTCTCTCATGGAGCTGACATTTGAATTACAACAGAGACTAGCCATGCCCTTGTGCGGCACCCTGGATTGGGCTCACCTCAGCCGGGGACTTTATGTGACAGGGAACAAGGGTCTCCCTCTCACCAGCTGGATTTGTAAATTCAAACCCATTTGACCCACGTGGGTCGGGGGAGCTGCCCTCTCCTGGTTTACACGCTGTCACCCTGCCCAAGTGCTATCAACAGCCTTAGTGTGCCCGAGGATCAGGCCCCTCTGGTCTATAATTAACATTGTTACATGGCACCAACACTCACCGGGAGAGCTGCAGATTTCCTGGCTTGCAGCCAGCGCTCCTGTGCAATAAAATATAAATTCCCATCGTTAGTGCAGCCAGGTCAGCTGGGAGCTTATCAGAGCTACACAAATTTAAAATAAATGGAGCTTTTGCCGCAGCTGCTGGGCGCCTCTGGGGGGAATCTCGTCCCCAGGCTGGTTTCCTCCACTACTCATTTGTTCTGTCCTCCATCAGTTCTGCCATCTTCCTAGTCAAGCATCTGCACCTCCCCCCTCGGATCAATAGCCACGCCAGCAACCCCAGCCCTTTATTCACCCTCCTCAGACTTCCCCACTTGTCTGTGAGCTCTCTAGGGTAGGGATAGTCTGTTTGTTCTGGGTTTGTACAGCACCTCAAGCAATGGGGTGCTGGGCCATGACTGGGGCTCCTAGGGGCTATTGTAATACACCTGATAAATCAGCTTAGTCAACATCCTAACCAGAGAATAAATTCCTACAATTCTGCCACCATGCAATAAATTCATTTGGTTTTTATTAGTTGCTCTCTGCCCCCAGTACCTCCCCCTCAGGCTGCTTGTACCGTTCCAGGCAACCCCTCTCCTCCTTCTCCTAAAATGAGGGTCAAGCATTTAAAGTGACCCTGGCATAACTCAGTCCCAGATCAGAGACTGGGCTAAGGCTGGTATCACAAAGATAATTGAGGTGAGCAATTCAGCATGTCCCATTGCAGCTCTTCTGGATGGTTGTTGCCGTGTAACTGCAGAGTTTGTTTGCTGCATTCTGCAGTTCTAAATTCCTTAGGTCTGCTCTGCTCTTGCCTACTCTGAGGAAACAGAGAAAAAAATCTGACTGGTACCAGCTCCAGTTCAGCTGAATAGATGTTAGCACTAGTATGGACATGGGTGCTATGACTGGGGCCATATCGATCATCACTTTATGGAAGCTAACTTCATTTAACTAAAACAGCAATAAAAACAGTTCCTGCCACAGAAGTCTGATCTATATTAGGGTTCATATGGCCTTAATGCACTTGTACGACTTCTAGATTAAATTTCCTAGTGTATACAGAGTTACCATGTACAGTTCAGACACAGCCCACAGTAAAAACACACACACACACACACATATTGTGCACCCTCCTGGATATTATACTTTAATTCTTTCTTGCTTTGCTGTCTTTCTCTTAGGCCATGTCTTCACTGAAAACAGTGTACTTTGACATGAAGATAGCTAAATGGGCATAAAATCCTGGTGGACACAAGACACTGGGATTGTTTACCGCAGTGGAGCTCTGCAAGGTCAACCCTAGCTGGCGGGATTAGAGTTTACATTGTCTTGCTACATTGAAGTAACAACTAGCTGTGCCTTGTCTCCACTAGGACTGTACAGGGAGGTTGCCTTCTTGATGTACAAACAAACCTCTTTTTGCAGTGAAAATTTAGTTTTAGTCTAAAATGAAGGGAATTCTGTCTGGCAATATATGATTGGTGGACAAATAACAAAGATTGCTCACAGTACAATAATTTTTCTTCTTTTGGAACTTTATGTGATATAAGATCTTAAAATTACAGCTCTGTGACTCATAGATGAGTTAATGTTAGATACATTCTAGGATGTCTGAAAATGTCTTGGTTGAAATTTTCTTTTCCCTGCGCTTGTACTTGACAGCTTAACTGATCCTGACATTACAGAAAGGGTGATTTGGGGTGATACGTGCATGGAAGGTTATTGAAGGAAGTAACATTCAAACAACGGTCAAAAGTAGAAATTTAGTTAGCAGCAAATTTGTCATTGAGCTGCATTCTCAGATTTCCTAGGACAGTCCAGTACAGATTCATGCACAGAATGAAAAACTCTTAAGTTAATATAAAAATGTAAATCCTGCATAAATCCTGCTGTCTTGCTGGGTCGCTGTGAAGCTCAGCTTCTTGGATTACCCTGATGCGAACGGAACATATTTCACAGCATTTGCCTCTGAATTCAAATGTGTAGCAGAAATGAGAGCTGGAATAAAAAGTTGAAAGCATTTTACAGTTGCTAACCGTTATGGCAATACAAGGCTGTGCTCTATGGTACAGCGCTTAGAGGCTACTGAACCCTGTGCCTTTTCAGGGGCTGGCATGGATGCACATGGTTCCTAGATTCACAGAGCCCAAGACCAAAGGGACCATTGTGATTGTTTAGAACTTCCCCACAACAGCCTGGTTGAACGGAGCAGACCTGCTAGAAAACCACCCGATGTTGATTTAAAAACTGCCGGTGATGGAGAATCCATTACAACCCTTGTGAAATTGTTCCAGTGTAATTGGTGGAGCTGCAGATGCCAAAAAGTAGACCCGGAACATACTTCTTAGGAGGGGCTCAGCACATCCTATAGGATTAGACCTAATTAAGTGACTCATTAGCTGTTCTCAGTCTCCCTCAAAGCCAAACTAGACCCAGGCAATTGTGTCCATACTCACAGAGCAGACAGAGACCCAGCGGCAGGACCATTGGGAGAAGTGGTGAGAATCGCAGTAGTCCCTCAGGGATTTGTCAGCAGGGAAGGCCTGTCTGTCTCTGCTCCTCAGTGTGTCAGGGAGAGATGTCTCTGTGGCTGTCTGATCTGACTTCTCCTCTTCTGATCTGCAGGGAGAAGGGAACAGAGAAGCCACAGGATCTCTCTGATCTGCCACGTGCTCCCTGAGGTTAGAGAGAAGAAAAGCCACAGACCCTGTAAGAGATGGGGCAGTGTCTGATACTGGCCTCAAGACCGGGGAGACTTCACTCCCTGACAGGAGAGGGATGCTGCTCTCCCAGCTGGTCTGTGACAGGCCTTATGCGGCCTTATGACTGAACATTGTGGTTACTGAGATAATGTCCATTCCAACATTGCAAAGTCCCTCTACATCTGCTAGACAAGAATTGTCTAAACCCGAAGACTAGGGAGGGTCTGTGCTGGTGAGAACTTCCACTGATGTCGATGGCCAAGCTCTCACTGGCAGCTGTCAGATCAGGCCTTTTCTTTGTAACTCAGTGGAATCGTTCAATGCGCTGATTGTCCCTTCACCTTCAGTAGAGTCTCATTCAGTGGTGCAAGTAGAATTCATTCCTTACCAGTACGCTGCCCTCATGGGAGGGACACAAAGGTGGGGCACAAGCTAAGGGAGGCCACCTGGCCTCCTCAAGTGGCATCTCCCCACCTTGCCCCTAGCCTTGGGCCACCATGCTCTCCCCGTCCCCTCCCTACAATCCAGCCCACATTACCTGGGAGGTCTCTTTTCTCCTCCTGCTGCAGGGAAAGAAGCAGAATGGGGGGCTGCTGGGTGGCCCTATGCTGGCAGTTCCTCCAGAGTGGCTGTACCGCCCCCAGCCCTGTCTTCCAACAGAGCTGCTGTACAGACCCTGGACAGGACTTAGCAGATGTGGCTGCATGGATGGGCTGGGGGCAGGGCTGGGGGCAGTACAGTCACCAGGAGGAGCTGCCGGCCTTTCTGCTCCTCCTGTGTCTTTCCATATGGAGAACCGGCTATAAATATCTCACTGGTACAAGGTGTCTCTACTGGCACCACTGCTCTCACTTGTGGTTAAATACCAGGCCCTGGGCAGCATTTCTTATTGGCGTAGCACCGGGGATTTCTCCATGCACCCTTGTGTTTAGAAGTCCTCTCCAGAGGCTTGTGTACAGGTTTAAAGCTCTTATGTGAAATGAACTGAGTGGCCTAGGAAGAAGAGAGCTCCCAGATCTCTTCCCTGAACAATATGCAGTTATGACAACACAGGTCAGGGAAAATGCACTTGTATTCCCCCTATCATTGGCCACAGAGGGCATCTGCTCTAGGTTCCCATCTCCCAGGTGTCACCTTTCTTGGGCAGAGACCTGTGTGTCTCTGTCGCCTGACTGGGTTTTTTCCAGGCTGCACAGTTCCCTGCCTTACACTGTGATATCCTCAGAAAACCAGACTGAGGCTAAAAGGCCAGTGTCTGCACTTTGCTTTCTCTCTGTGGGCTGTGACCAGTGTATTGGCAGCAGTTACCACACACCCCTTCTAAGCCTGCACATTTATTCTGAACGTGAAAGTGTTACAGAGAAAACTTATTAAAACAATACGGAACCTACATGCAGGCTCAATAGTTTAAATAAATCTACCTCTGGCTCCAACCATGGGCTGCGGTAGGTTTCAGTTCTTCAAAACCCAGCACTGGGTTTTCCCTGAGGTTACCAGTTTGTAACGGTCTGAGAACCAGAACCCAGACTGTGTAGATCAGCTTGTTCCTTTTTAGAGCTCAGGCCTTTGATCTTCAACCTCCAGGAGGAGGGAATCCCCTCTTCTCATGGCCTAGCTGCTCCTTTCCCATCCCTCACCTTCTGGTGGTCCCAGTGCCTATTGTACTGTACAGCCACCGGTCATAACCTCTGGTTTCCTAGGCCTGGGGCTTACATAAATCCTGCCACTACTGAGCTTCATGCTGGGAAATTTTACTTGTGTCTCCCCTCACTCTGCTTCCTTATTCCCAGGCCACTGGCTCACAATAAACACAGTAGGTGGTTTTCGAAGGCCACAGCAGGAACAAATAGTCACCACAGCTCCCCTCCAGGCTTGTTTAATGAACTCTTACTTTATTACTTGTACATAAAGCCAGGAGTGAACTCAGTGACAGTCCATCTAGAGGTGTCCCCTTTACCCTCTCAAGTCAGAAAATTCTCACTGCAGCTCCCAGGCCAGACATTCTTCTCAGAGGCTCCTGGGACTTATATCCTCCGAACTTGGTCTCAGTGCCACCATATAGCTCACCATGGACTAGTCTCTGGTGTCTTGATTATCCATTCCTGGCACCTTTACCCAGGCTCCAGGAAAACCCCACCTCGAGCCATCAACCCTCAGCTCTCTCTTCCCACTGTCCTCCCCACCTGCTGGAACTGCCATGAATGTGCCATGTCATCTTCTAGCAACCCAATAGACCTTTCCAGAGTCCTCACATGTTAAATCGCCATCTTGTGCCGAAATCCAGGTTTAACTTCCCACATCTCCAGCCCCAGTAACATGAATTCACCACATTATTTATCTGTAGACCGCGTCAGTTCTATGGCTGAGCTACAGCAGGCCCTGGCTTGCCCTGCTTGCCCGACTGAGGCTGCTTTTCTCTCTGGGATGAAGAGACAGCATTCTGTCTTGGCCGTGTTTAGCTAGGTGCCATAACCACTGTAGCATCTCAACTCCTGCCAATCATACCTGGATTTCACCCTCCTGGCACCCTTGGCAGACAGGGGAGAATTATTCCCATTTCACCAGGCACAAGGACATGAAGCCACTTGCCCCAGTTCTCCCAGTCAGTAGCTGACTGTAGCAGGAATTCTTCCCCATGATAGGGGAACACAACACCTGCTCTGGGGCTGTCTGCAGAGAAACTGCTTTAGCAGCACAAAACAGGGGAGGACACACTCGTGATCACTGCTTCTGGATTTGGTAACACAGAGTTCAGGTGCCCAGTGATAGCTCCTGCCCTGCCAGGGCATTGAGTCCAGCAAAGCTCAGATTGTGAACCCCAGGAAATGCAGAGTTAAGGTAAACACCCACGCACCTCACCTCTGCTCCCCGAGGGCCGGCGGCAGCCACTGGGAATCATCGGCCTGTATTCCATCTGCATTCCCTGTGCCAGGTGCGGCTGTGTGAATGGTGGAGGGGCTTGTCTGAGAAGTGTGGCAGGGCTGTGATGGGCTCCAAGTCCTGGGGGAGGGGTGGTGAGCTAAGGCCTAAGAAGTGTTTGTACTTGAGAGACCCAGTTTGCCCTGTGCAGTGCTGCCTTGTGCAGGCTGTGCCAGTCACAGGGCTCGGGGGTGTTCTCAGCACGAGGACTGTCAGCAGGAAGGTGGGGGCGGGGATGCTCTGTGGGTTTGCTGAAGGGCGAGGGAAAGTTGCAAATTAAATGGCATTGTATGTGTAGAAGCAAGTACCTGGGGGAAAGGGTGTAAATGTAGCTGAGGCAGAGTTCTTAGAGTGGCACAGGCTCAGTCTGTGAGCAGAAAGTAGGTGCCCATAGCTCCTGTTTGCTACAGTGCAAAGGCAGAGCCTGGGCATACTGGGGCATCAATCAACAAGAGCAGAGTAAAGGTTGCACGGGCCTGTCCTGGGTTTAGAAAGCCTGAATGTGAATTACCTGAACTCGGAATGTTCTGGTTTTCAGATGTGTGAGTTTGGCTGATCTCAGCGTTCTGGATGGATGTGAGATACCCCGGGGCAGCCTCAACTCTGCGCTAATTAAACTGTTTGTCTGTGTGTGTGTGTGTGAGAGAGAGAGAGAGAGAGGGAGATCAAGGCTTAAAGAATTTATTTTACATCCCTGTCCCGCTCAATCTGTGATGTTCATGACTCTCTGCATCTGGGTATCTCTGTGGCCCCCGTGGGGGTGAGAAAACGCTGCTTGAACTGAACCTGTGTCACTACAAAGTTTCCCCAGGTCACCAGTGAACCCAGAGAAGTAATTGTTCCATGTATGTTTCACCATAACACCTGGCACTAGTTAACGCTTAACAACGCTCTCAGGAGGCAGGTTGGGCAGAGAAAAGGAAAAGTACTTTATTAGCTGCACAGGAGCCAACTGAGACCGAGCCTGCCAGACACCTTGGGAGAGATGTTTAAGGAAACTTAGGCACCTCACTCTCATTGACATCCATGAGAGTTAGGTACTTCAATACCTTAAAAAATCTACCCCCTTGTTCACCCTGCACATGTCAGAGGCTCAGTGCAGACCCTAGCACATCCCCCCATTGCAGCATAACAGCAAGTCGCTGGCACAGCTACTCCTACGCAGGCATCCCCGCGCTGCCCCTCTCACTATCCCCACTGTGAGGACAGCACCAGAGAGATTTGGCTCAGCATCTGTGTCCTGGATATTCAATAAATGCAGAAGCCATTTCGGGCCACATTCTGAACTCATTTGGGATCCTGCATTTGCATTTTCCACAACCACGTGTGCACGTCAGGCAGCTGCCTGTGGAAATGGCTTGTGGCTGCCTGTCGCTCTGCATGCATAGTCATCGAGGAGATTTTATGTGCAGGCATCCGGGGTGGGATCTTTGGCCAGAAAGGTTCTGCCATAACTATAACAACAGGCTGTGATGTGAAGCTCGGCCTTGGCCACACCCGGCTTCCACTGCCCACGTAGTGTTTGAGCTTCCCCTGTGCCACTGACTGACCCAAACGCTGTTTCTTGCTGGCTGGTTAACAGGCTTCATCACCATCTCCTTCCCAGGGCTCCACTCAGGCTGGCAGGCAGTGTGGGGCTCATGCAGACTTGTGGGGCACTGGGAATCCTATGGGGAAGTAACAAGGAATCACATTGACCGGCTCTCATGCAGCTGCCCCTCACCCCCTGCCAGGGTGACAGCGCTGCCTGCCATAGGTTATCAGTCTCTCTCTCTCTCTCTCTCCCTTTCTCCCCCCCACCCACAGGGATAACTGGGTGGTTGGGGAAGGGCAGCGACTAGGCTGTAGGTGAGTGAGCCATGGGGCCTGGCAGGGAGGTGCTGGTGAGGGGTCCCAGCACAGATCGCACCCTTGGTATCAAGTGGGGGAGATGGAGGCTCTGAGGTGGCAGGGAGGGTGGGTTGGATCCTTTCCCCACTGACCAGTCCCTACACTGGCTTTGTCGGGAGAACAACCCCCATCCCACATGGGCCCATTCACAGAGCGTTGCACTTACCCAGAGCTATGGAGTTGTCCGGGCGTCCTGCACTCGAGAGCTGCCCTGTTCCACCACCGCGTACATCACTTCCACGTTCCTGTCCACCCTGGGCTGCTGGGACATCAATACAACATGGACAGAGTAAGAGTCCTGGTGAGCTGGCTGGGAAACAGCCCCACACAGACAAGTCATCCGGGACTACTGGATTCATGTATTCCAAGCACAGAAGGGACCATTGTGATCTCCTCGTCTGACACCGTGTGTGACGCCGGCAGGAGACGTCCCCAGAATAACTCCTCAATCTGTTAGACACAGGTTCAATCCTGAGGTATAAACTGTCAGGGATGGAGAATCCCCCACAGCACCTGGGGAATGGTCCCAGTGGTTAATCGTTCTCCCTGTTAAAGGTTTTCACCCTATTCACAATCTGAATTAGTCTATCGGGGAGCACCAGGGTGGGATCCCTGACCAGGGCCCCCGGACGTGGTGAGAGGGGAAAGGGAGGAACGGCCTCTCCTTAATCATAGAATATCAGGGTTGGAAGGGACCTCAGGAGGTCATCTAGTCCAACCCCCTGATCAAAGCAGGACCAATTCCCAACTAAATCATCCCAGCCAGGGCTTTGTCAAGCCTGACCTTAAAAACCTCTAAGAAAGGAGATTCCACCACCTCCCTAGGTAAGACATTCCAGTGCTTCACCACCCTCCTAGTGAAAAAGTTTTTCCTAACATCCAACCTAAACCTTGGAGCCAGGGCAGGGGAGTGCCATGCTCAGGAGGGTGCTGGAGTACAGGCCTTAACCTTAACCATGTGCTCCAGTCCTATTGGAATCAATGGGATGGCGCAGGCACTTGGAGTCCCCCATACAATCAAGGGCTCCCCTCAGCTGTGGCCTCCCGGGATGAGACAATCCATGGGTAAGTCAGGGAAACTCTCCAAGCTGACTGGATGTGATCACAGACCCACAGACAAACCTTTTCCTTTCTTCTATTGCATTTGTGGGGTCAGATTCCCAGCTGGTGTAAATCAGTGTTGCTCCATTGAGGTCACAGGAGTGAGGCCAATTTATACATGCTGGTGATTTGGTTCATTGGCTTGAATCGAGCTTCAGCTGATTTACACCAACAGGAGATCTGGCCCATTTACACCAATAGAGTGACACCAATTTACATCAGTGGGGGATCTGGCCTCATTGACTCCAGTGGAGACTCAGTGACATGAAACTGGCTGGAGAATTAAGTCCAGACTCTTAAATTCTTTCTTTCACCAAGGGCAAGTCATGCCCAACCAACCTGATTGACTTCTATGAAGAGATAACTGGCTCTGGGGATATGAGGGAAGCAGTGGACATGAGCTATCTTGACTTTAGTAAAGCTTTTGATAGGGTCTCCCACAGTATTCTTGACAGCAAGTTAAAAAAGTACAGATTGGATGAATGGACTATGAGTTGAATAGAAACCTGTCTAGATCGTCAGCCTCAATGGCCTGATGTCTAGTTGGCAGTTGGTATAATGCAGAGTGACCCAGGGGTCTGTCCTAGTGTTGATTTTGTTCAACATCTTCATTAATGATCTGGATGATGGGATGAATTGCACTTTCAGCAAGTTCGTGGCTGACACTAATCTGGCAGGAGAGGCAGATATGCTGGAGGGTAGAGATAGCATCCAGTGTGAGCTAGAGAAATTGGAGGATTGGGCCAAAAGAAATCTGATGAGGTTCAACAAGGACACATGCAGAATGCTGCATTTAGGATGGAAGAATCCCATGCATTGCTACAGACTGGGGACAGACTGGCTAAGCAGCAGTTCTGTAGATAAGAACCTGGGGATTACAGTGGATGAGAAGCTGGATAAGAGTCAGCAGTGTGCCCTTGTTGCCCAGAAGACTAACTACATATTGGGCTGCATTAGTAGGAGCATGACCAGAATGTCAAGGGAAGTGATTATTCCCCTTTATTCGGCACTGGTGAGGCCATATCTGGAGTATTATGTCCAGTTTAGGGCCCTCCACTACAGAAAGGATGTGGGATGTAAGCAGAGTCAGGATGACCTCTCCCCTGACATCTGGTGGTGAATTATGGTGAGTGTGGAAAAGAATTTCAGGGGCTGATCTTGTTTGCATAGGCACACCCACCCTGCTTAACACAAGTCCACGGCAGCCTGAAATGGTCATTTTGACAGCTGTGGGATCCCCAATTTCTCTGTTATTGGGGCAGAAGGAATAATGCGTTGTTACCCTGATTATGTGAATGAAGGACTATGAAACTGTTTTATGACAGAGGGTCTCACCATCAATGATGGAGCACTTGCTAGACAAGGGACATGGGTTCCAACTCCCAGTGAATAGAGAGAGGTTGGGTGCTGGTATGTATTTTTGGTGGTATAGCCCCCTCCCTGTTTTTTCAGGGCCTGGAACACCAATTGCACCCTTTCCTCTTTCTACTGTTGAAGAGCAGAGCTAATTTTGATTCTATTAGGAGTCCATCTAGAGGCTGCTGAGTTGAATTCACTTTTGGCCAATAGTGCACCAGCATTGGGGCTCCCCTACTGCAAGATGAAATCACTAAGTAAGCTAAACTTATTGAGCTGAGTGCTGTGTTAACTAGGGGGGGAGCCTGAAGATCTATTGCTAAGCAGCTGGCAGAGTGGAGCAGTTTGCATCATGGGTGGAGCTGCCCATGGAACAGTGAGTGGAGCAGAGCTGAGCAGTTTGTGGGATGGTTAGAGCGGAACAGCGAGCGGAGCAGCGTGGTTTGTGGGTTGGCTGGAGGAGTGGCACAGCTGGTGGAGTGGAGCTGGTCACGGTGAAGGCTGCAGCAGAACTCCATGGAGAGGCGTGGCAGTCGGCCCCGGCCCACGTAAGGTGCCCCTTAACACCCTGTGTGCCCCCTCCCATTTCCACCCATGCTGGAAGGGGTGGTAAAACTCTGCAGATAAACTTTTGAACTCTGGGGTGGCACTTACCAGGGACAGAGACTTTGGGTTGTTGGAGTTTGGGGTGTTTGGACTTAAGACCCCTAAGGGGAAAAGGACATTGCCAAAACTTACTTGGTGGGTCTTTTGCTCATGGTTTATGTTATGAATCCTGTTTGTGATGTTTCCCCAACGTAATGCTGCATTTTTCTCTCCTTTATTAAAAGGATTTTGCTACACTCAGACTCTGTGCTTACGAGAGGGGAAGTATTGCCTCCTAGAAGTGCCCGGAGGGTGGTGGTATGTAATTGTCCCAAGTCACTGGGTGGGGGCTCGAGCTGGTTTTGCACTGTGTTATTGAAACAGAACCCCTGGATACTGAACTCAACCCTTTTTGCTGCCAACTCAGAGGGGCAGAAGGGTTACAGGAAAAATTGGAAAGAGTCCAGTGGAGGGCAATGGCAATGATTAGTGGGCTGGAGCACATGATTTATGAGGAGAGACTGAGGGAACTGGGATTATTTAATCTGCAGCAGAGCAGTATGTGGCAGGGTTTGATAGGGATAGCTCAGTGGTTTGAGCATTGGCCTACTAAATCCAGAGTTGTGAGTTCAATTCTTAAGGGGGCTACTTAGGTATCCAGGGCAAAAAATCAGTACTTGGCGCTAGTGAAGGCAGGGGACTGGACCCAATGACTCTTTGGGGTCCCTTCCACCTCTATGAGATAGGTATATCTCCATGTTTTTAACTACCTGAAGTGGGGCTGGGTCCAAAGAGGATGGAGCTTGGCTGTTCTCAGTAGTGGCAGATGACAGAACAAGGAGCAATAGTCTCAAGTTGCAGTCTGGGAGGTCTAGGCTGGATATTAGGAAAAACTATTTCACTAGGAGGGTGGTGAAGCACTGGAATGGATTATCTGGGGAGGTGGTGGAATCTCCATCCTTAGAGGTTTCTAAGGCCCAGCTTGACAAGCTCTGGCTGGGATGATTTAGTTGGAGTTGGTCTTGCATAGAGCAGGGGATTGGACTATATGACCTCCTGAGGTCTCTTCCAACACTAATCTTCTAACATAAGAACGGCCATACCGAGTCAGACTAAAGGTCCATCTAGCCCAGTATCTGTCTACCGACAGTGACCAATGCCAGGTGCCCCAGAGGGAGTGAACCTAACAGGCAATGATCAAGTGAGCTCTCTCCTGCCATCCATTTCCATCCTCTGACAGATAGAGGCTAGGGACACCATTCTTTCCCCATCCTGACTAATAGTCATTTATGGACTTAACCACTGTGAATTTATCCAGTTCTCTTTTAAACACTGTAATAGTCCTAGTCTTCACAACCTCCTCAGGTAAGGAGTTCCACAAGCTGACTGTGCACTCCGTGAAGAAGAACTTCCTTGTATTTGTTTTAAACCTGCTGCCTATTAATTTCATTTGGTGACCCCTAGTTCTTGTATAATGGGAATAAGTAAATAACTTTTCCTTATCCACTTTCTCAACATCACTCATGATTTTATATACCTCTATCATATCCCCCCTTAGTCTCCTCTTTTCCAGGCTGAAGAGTCCTAGCCTCTTTAATCTTTTCTCATACGGGACCCTCTCCAAACCCCTAATCATTTTAGTTGCCCTTTTCTGAACCTTTTCTAGTGCTAGAATATCTTTTTTGGGGTGAGGAGACCACATCTGTACACAGTATTCGAGATGTGGGTGTACCATGGATTTATGTAAGGGAAATAATATATTCTCAGTCTGATTCTCTATCCCCTTTTTAATGATTCCTAACATCCTGTTTGCTTTTTTGACCACCTCTGCACACTGTGTAGATATCTTCAGGGAACTATCCACGATGACTATCCAAGATCTTTTTCCTGACTCGTTGTAGCTAAATTAGCCCCCATCATATTGTATGTATAGTTGGAGTTATTTTTTCCAATGTTTATTACTTTACATTTATTCACATTAAATTTCATTTTCCATTTTGTTGCCCAATCACTTAGTTTTGTGAGACCTTTTTGAAGTTCTTCACAATCTGCTTTGGTCTTAACTATCTTGAGTAGTTTAGTATCATCTGCAAACTTTGCCACCTCACTGTTTACTCCTTTCTCCAGATTGCCACCTCACTGTTTACCCCTTTCTCTATGATTGTATGATTCTCTCTTCATGCCAGGATGGTCACTATTTATCCACTAGGGCTGGGATCACCCCTTGTTGAACCTCACTCCTGGCTAGGCCAGAGGCGCTGGCACTGGATCAGCCCAAGGGTTTTCCCGGGTTTAGCCATATTTCCTGGTGCCTGTTTGCATGGGAACTTTCTGCCCAAACCTGGCTCCCTGGGCCATGTCTGACCTGCAGGCACCAGCACAGCAACTCACCTGGACAGTTCCGACTCTGGTGACCTCTGCATCTGGGGGAGAGAACCCAGGTCAGTGCATCCTCACCAGGCTCCCCACACCCTGGATAGACCCCAACCCACATCCCTGAGGGACACAGACCCATCCCTGACCCCAGCTGGGTCCACTGGAGAGAGACAGCGCCGGACACTGCCTGGCCAGTGTGAACCCTAATGGGCTGGCTGGCCCCATGGACAGTGGCTGTCCACTGATAAGGGGCAATACTCTGGTTGTTCCTGGTGTCTATCTCCTTTCTCCCCATACACCGAGGTGTTTGTCCAGACCCCTGCCCCCACCTGAAGCTTCCAGCAGGAGCTGCCAGGGATCCCACCAGTCCTGCCCCTGTTCATGGCCAGGGGTTCCCATCACCCTGTCATTGGTCTGGACAGAAGCTGGGGCAGCAGGGAGAACAGTCCCCATCAGGGCAGGACTATCTAGCCTTGCTACCCAGGGCCCCTTCTGGCCCCAACACCCAGGAGTCTGACGCCAGCCAACAGATGGACAAATGGCTGAGTTCTCCCCTGCGGTGGTACCAGAACAACAGGCTCTTACACTGGATCTGATCTTCAGCCGCCTGGCTGCTCTGGTCTGGGCCGGGATCCCTGTGTGGAACAAGAGCTGTGTCAGTCTCACGTGAAGCAGCTAGCACCAGAGGCAGGGCCGTGTTGTCATTAGCCATGGGGGCAGGAGGACAGAAGCACCATCGCCATCACTGCGGCGGGGGGGACACGAAGTTCCCAGACAAGAGTCAGACCCCTCAAAACCCTAGGAGCATTTGCATTGTGGGTAGCCGGGGGGTATGGCCCAGGTCAGCTCCCCAGGGCAGAGACCCAGGCAGGACAGCAATGATCCTCCTTCCCAGACCTGGGCATCACATGGGGAGCAGCCCCTGAAGGGAGCTGGGGATCAGGGCAAGGTTCCCTCCTACCTGTGAGTCCTGCAGCGAGACACAACTGCCGAGAGAAAGAAAATCATGTTAGGGAAGCTCAGCGCACGTCACAGCCTGGGGTGACTGCCAAGTCAGAGCCAGCCTGGAGGTGTGTACCTCTGCCCCCCATGTGTTGCATCTCCCCACTGGTCTGTGGTGTCTAGCTAGCCACAGATCCATGCACAGATCAGTGATTAGTGCAGAGGACAGATGCCCAGAGACCTCAGTGATGGGTAATCTCAGACCAGTCAATTCTGCTCCCCATGCATCGGCAGGGTTACAAACAGGAAATGTGCCATTCACTGCCATTAGACTGGGTTTTAAATTAGCTGTTACCGCTCATGAAAAAGATCTTGGAGTCTTCATGGATAGTTCTCTGAAAACATCTGCTCAGTGTGCAGCAGCAGTGAAAAAAGGGAACAGAATGTTGGGAACCATTAGGAAAGGGATAGATAACAAGACACAAAATAGTATAATGCCACTATATTAATCCATGGCACACCCACACCTGGAATATTGTGTACAGTTCTGGTTGCTCTATGTCACAAAAAATATATTAGAATTGGAAAAGGAACGGAGAAGGGCAATAAAAATGATTAAAGGTGCAAAATAGCTTTTGTACAAGGAAAGATTAAAAAGTTTGGGACTTTTCAGCTTGGAAAAGAGACGACTAATAAGAGATATGATAGCGGTCAATGAAATCATAACTGATGTAGAGAAAGTGAACAAGGAAGTGTTAGTTACTTCTTCACACAACACAAGAACCAGGGGACCCAACGAAATTAAATAGGCAGCAGCTTTAAAACAAACAAAACTTTAGCTGACACAGTCAGCCTGTGGAACTTGTCGCAAGCAGATGTTATGAAGGCAAAATGTATAATGCGGTTCAGAAAGACCCAGATAAGTTCATAGCGGACAGGTTCATCGATGGCTTTAGCTGATGTGGTCAGGGACAAACCCTATGCTCTGGGTGTCCCTAGTCTCTGACTGCCTGAAGCTAGGACTGGACGACAGGGGATGGATCACTAATTGCCTGAAGAAAGGATGTTGGGCTAGATGGACCATTGGTCTGACCCAGCATGGCCATTATTATAACCTTTATGATTTAAGGTGTCAGAGCAACACCTCGGAACAGCCACCCATCCCAGGTAATCCTCTACCCCACTGGCACTTACCTGTCTTCATCAGACAACACCCCAGCAGCCCCAGTGCCAGGCCAGCTGTGACGGCGAGTCCCACAATGAGTCCCAGTCCTAGAAAACCATCGGTGCAGCCAGGAACTGAGAGAAAAGAAGACGATCAGTCCAGGGCACAGGGACGAACACAGGTGGGGGTGGGAGCATCCAGAACACAGAGGGAGAACAAAAAGGGATCCAGGATGGGGGTGAGCCCCAGGGGACATGGGTCCAGGACAGGGAAGCCCCCGTACATCATCTTACATCCCACCAAAACCTTGTGCACACCTGGTGGCTATAACATAATAGCTGACATGAGATGCCTCACTCTGTTAAACCTGCCTCTTGCCTTGCGGCACAGGAAACTGTCCCAGTTTGCCCTTTTGTGGCACAATGTGGCACAATGTGGCCCTGCAAGTGCCTTGCTCACAGCCTCCTCTTGCATCTTACAAGACCTTTCTCCAAGGTCAGGACACATGAAACAAGACTGCCCCTTTGGGGAGGTCTCATTTATTAGATCTCTTGCACTGCATCAGATTAGTCCATCCCGGGTTCTCCTTTCATTCAGGGTTCCAACAGACCTGGGGCCTGCGGATACTGCCTGTACCTTCCCCCCTTAGGAGAGGAATATCACACTCTCCCTCTGGGCTCTGAGCTGACATCTCAGGGGGGTTCCCCTCCTGGAGTCAGGAGTCCCACAGCCCTCCTTTCCGGGGCTAAGTGGGATAAATGAGGCCAACTTCAGCCCTCCCTCAGCTTCTTTGCATGGGCCCCTTTTAACCCAGGCCAGACATCTAGGGTGACCAAACAGCATGTGTGAAAAATCAAGACACCTTTTTTTTTCAGGCCGAGGGGAAAGTATAGTTGCCTGTATATCCGGATGGCTCAGATAAGATTGGGGTGTCTGGTCACCCCACATCCATCCATCCACCCTTCTTTGTCTCCCTGGATGCTTCTCTCTTATCACAAAGCCTGGACTAATTTAGCCACATGGCTGACCTGGCCCAGGGCTGTGCTAATGTTCCCTGCCAGGGAATAGCACAGAGTGGGGCTGCCTCTGTTATCTTGTCATGGGGCCAGTCACCCTGGGACACCTGGGCTGCCATCACATTTCACAGAAAGGTAACGAGTTGGCTTTAGCCATCTACTTGTGAAACACCCCATTGTCCATCGTGGATTCTTACTATGCAGCCCCTGCCCATGCAGAGCAGCCTATGGCAGAGTAACAGTCTTACCACTGAGAGTGCTTGGTGCTCTCCTCTAATCTCAGACCATGGTCCCCCATCCCCTACAGGGGATCCCGCACTGAGCGAATCCATTTACCTGGGAGTAATGGCTCTCCTCCGGAGGTGTTATTCCAAGAAGGGCTGGAACTATCTGTGGGGCAGACACACAGTGATCACAGATCCTTTCAAACAGCCAGAATGATGATGTGACATGGCAGCAACTTTCAGGGAAATATGTGTGAGTGTCTCTGGGAGCATCCCATAGCAACATGGGAATATTTGATTAGCAAAGCAGCAAGCTGCTCCAGGGAGGCAGTATTGCCTTGTGGCTAGAGCACTAGGTCTGAACTCAGGAAATGTGGGTCTTAATCCCACTTCTACGTCTGGGAGTCCTTAGGTAAATCATCATCTCTCTGTGTGCCTCAATTTCCCTATAAAGTATTTTTATTTCTACCCATGTGTCAGCAGGTGCTGAATGAGCTCTCCCTTGACGGCTATTTATGAACTCGGGGAAGGCCTCAGCAGCAGGCTATATTTTCGCATACGGACCTGCTTTGCCTAAGAGGTCAGCAGAGGGACCTTCTTTGCCAAACAGGTCAGTTTTGGGTTAAAATTCACTTTAATCTTGAATGCAGGGCAATGAAATGTTATTATCCTTGTGTGAGTAAATGGCAGCAGAACTGTACTGAACATGCGACGATTGAGGGGGACACCCTCCTGTAATCTCACCAAATAAGCAGAGGATATTGATGCCAAATCCAAGCAAAAGTCAAAGGTGGGTAGGGGTGGGGGTTCTCTCTCTGGCAGGGTGGATTCTGTAGGGATCGGCACATTACAAAGCCTCAATTACTTCTGTTTCATACTGGGGAGAGAAATACACACAGGGCTGACTCTGCTCTCCCTGAAATCAATGGAAAGCTTTCTACTGAATTCAAAACAATCTGGCTGATCCTGGTACTATAATATTTTGCTGCATCTCATAAACAGATTCACAGCCATTGAAACCCAGAAAGGATTGTTCTGATCATCTGGTCTGACCTTTGTGTAACAGGAACCAGTCCCGTATCTCCAGTCCATAACATCTGTGGCCAAAAAGCCCAGAATTCAGACAGGGCCTCGTTCTAAAGACTTCATGTGATGGATAATCCACCCCCTCTGAAATGAGTCCCCCTGAGTGCCTGTCCCTTTACCATGTCGCCTGTAAGGAAATCAGCCTGAGAAAATAAATGAGCGAGATGATCTGGGGCGGCCGCATTCAGAGTCAGATTTGGAACTTCCTCTTTTCTAGCAGCAAGCAAACATGGCAGGGTTTTTAATACCAGTTTTTTGATCAGGCTCATTAGAGGAGAACTGCAAGATCTGGATATGGATAATGTGTATCCAGAACTTAGATAAGCAGCCACAAATAGTTTCTAATTTTCAACATTCCCTGCTGTGCATGTGCCCAGGAAGATTTTCAAATGATCACAGCTACATTAGTTTACCCCTGTCTGTTCTGAACGTCAAGCAAAGCCTGTGTAGACATTAATGACAATGAACCTGCCAAATTTCACATATAAGGATTTGCCCATGTTTTGAACAGGTCAGTCCTGTTCTTCACCTTCATAAAACTTCAAAAGGGCTGGTGCAATCTTGTTCAACTCAACTAAACTAATGGGTGTTGAGCTGGAGTTGAGCACAGAGAGTTCAGCACAAGAGGTGAAAATTTAGAAACTTTTACTCTAGCTGCCACTGGCTGCTCCCACCGTGCCCCATGCATGCTAAGCATCCCTTGCTTCATTCAGTGAGTTACCTGGCACACTCACGTGCCGTTGGGTACTGGGGAGAGAATTCTTCTCCTGGTTCTTGTCATCCTTGTGCTGGTAGCGGCAGGAATACTCCCCTGCGCTCTCTGTAGAAACTGGCTGGGCTGACTCAAAGATGTATATAAATTTGTTTCCATCCTTGGGCAGCATTGAAATTTCCTTGCTGTCCTTACAGAAGATGATGCGTGTCAGCGAGGTGTCTGTAGGGACTAGGCACAGCAGTATGATGGTGTCCCCATGGCGGACAGAGCCCTTGTCCAGGATCAGTGTCGGGGCAGGGAGGTCACCTAGATGGGAAGGAAATATTATTTTGTGAAACGGCTCCTCTCTCATGGAGCTGATGTTTGAATTAGGGCAGAGACTAGCCAGGCCTTGTGTGTCACCCAGGATCAGGCTCACCTCAGCCGGGGACTTTATGCGACGGGGAACAAGGGCCTCTCTCTCACCCAGGGCCAGAGCAACCATTTAGATGACCTAGACGGTCGCCTAGGGTGCTGGGATTTGGGGGGCGCCATTTTCTTTGGCAGAGACCACTGCAGCCGGATCTTCAGTCGTGCCAGTAGCAGCCGGCATTTAGGCGTGGGGAGCTGGGGCAGGGAAGCGCAGGAAGGGTCGCCTGCAGCAAGTAAGGGGGGGTGGGGCAGCATGCAAGGGAACTCGCTGCTCCAGCTCACCCCTGCTCTGCCTCCTCCCCGAGCATGCCGTGGCTGCTTCACTTCTCCCACCTCCCAGGCTTGCGGGGCCTAAGCTGATAGGCGCCGCAAGCCTGGGAGACGGGAGAAGTGAAGCAGCCACGGCATGCTCAGAGAGGAGGCAGGGCAGGGGTGAGCTGGGGTGGGGGGGTGCATCAGGGCAGAGGGTGGGGGTTGAGGAGCTGCTGCAAGGGGTGCACCTCAGGTCAGAGGGGGAGAGCTGCTATGGGGGAGACACCTCAGGGCAGAGAGGGTAGCTGTCACATGGGGGCGGCTCAGGGCGGGGGAAGGGGGAGGTCGCAAGGTGGAAGTTTCACCTAGGGTGCAAAACATCCTTTCACCGGCCCTGCTCTCACCGTCCAGATTTGTAAATTCAGTCACATTTGATCCACATGGGTCAGGGAAGCTGCCCCCTCCTGCTTTACCCCTGGTCAATTTCCACTGGCTCCTCTGGGGGTAAATCCATCTTGGGCCCGCTCTTTTTATCCTCTTTTTATCTCTCTGGGCCCCGCTCCTCAGTGGGGGTAAATCAGCAAAGCACTAGCTCTTTGCAGAGGGTCTCAGGCTGTTGCATCTTCACTGCTGTTGTTATTTGAATTAGCTCAGGTGTGTCTATGTGCTCCAGTCACAAACTGGTGCAAATTCCACTGCTTTGCCACTTACAACCTCTTACCCGTTTCCTGATCAATTTACCCCCACTCCAGTGTAAACTGGGCCACCATTTACACTCCCATTGGATTTGGGCCCCTTGCACTCATCCTGTGGGTCTGACTCTGGTCCTACTGAAGTCAGACTGAGTCTAGCCCAGTGAAACAGCACCAGGCTTTTTATACAGCCAATAGCGGTATCCAAAATGTCCTCCATAAGACCTGATCCTCAGGCCTCTGCTCCCCCTGCTGGACACACAGGGTCAAATTCTTATTTACGCTAAAGCCCCATCCACTGGAAAAATGAGTGTGAATTTACACCCTCTGTTGGCCTCCTTACACTGCCCAAGTGCTATCAACAGCCTTAGAGTGCCCGAGGATCAGGCCACCTGGTCTATAATTAACATTGTTACATGACACCAACACTCACCGGGAGAGCTGCAGATTTCCTGGCTTGCAGCCAGCGCCCCTGTGCAATAAAATATAAATTCCCGATGTTAGTGCAGCCAGGTCAGTTGGGAGCTCATCAGAACTACAAAAATTTAAAATAAATGGAGTTTTTGTCATCATGGCAATGAGCACACACATCGTCTCTGGGAGGAATCCCATCCCCAGGCTGGTTTCCTCTACTACCCATTTATTCCGTCCTCCATCAGTTCTGCCATCCTGCTAGTCAAGCACCTGTACCTCTCCCCTCGGATCAATAGCCACACCAGCAACCTCAGCCCTTTATTCATCCTCCTCAGACTTCCCCACTTGTCTGTGAGCTCTCGGGTAGGGAGAGTCTGTATGTCCTGGGTCTGTACAGTGCCTTGCGCAGTGGGGTGCCGGGCCATGACTGGGGCTCCTAGGGGCTATTGTAATACACCTGATAAATCATCTCAGCCATCATCCTAACCACAGAATAAAGTCCTACAATTCTACCACTGTGCACTGAACTAATTTGGTTTTTATTAGCTGCCCTCTGCCCACAATACCTCCCCTCAGACTGCTTGTAATATTTCCTCCTTTTCCTGAAATGGGGATCAGGTTAATCAGACATTTAAAGTGACTCTGGCAATATTCAGCCCTAGCTAAGGCTGGTGTCACAAAGATCACTTTGTGGAGGCTAACTTGGTTTAACTAAAACAGTGATAAAAATGGTTCCTGCCATAGAAGTCTTATCTATACTAGGGTTCGTATGGTGTTAATGCACTTATAGAACTTTTGGGTTAAATTTCCCAGTGTAAACAGGGTTACCGTGTACAGTTCAGACACAGCCCACAGTAAATACACACACACACATTGTGCACCCTGCTACATATTATAGTTTAGTTCTTCCTTGTTTTGCTGCCTTTCCATTAGGCTGTGACTTAGAATCATAGAATCATAGAATTTGGGGGTTGGAAGGGACCTCAGGAGGTCATCTAGTCCAACCTCCTGCTCAATGCAGGACCAATTCCCAATGTATTTTGACGAGAAGATAGCTAAGTTGTCATAAAATCCTGGTGGAGACAAGACTCTGGGAGTTTTTACCGCAGTGCAGCTCTGCAAAGTCAGCCCCAGCTGGGAGAGTTTACACTGACTTGCAATTATGAGGTGTGGGAGAAAAACAAGTCCTCACTCTGAGTTTGAATCAACAAGCCAGAGGCAGTTTATTTTCCTGATACTTGCAAGGGGGAGAGTACTCATGGGCAGGGGTTCCCCTCCCAAGACAGGTCTCTGTTAGATAAACAATTAAGGCAAACATTTATACCTTTCGCTACATACAGTAATGATCAACAACTGCATTTTGTTTATACATATTCCTTTCTGATATCTTACTTTTCATAGCAATTTTCTGCTACAGTTTGTGTTCCATTCTTACCTAACACAAGGTCAAAATAATCTCTCACAGTTTTTCCCTGCATTAAAGTCTCACGTTATTAAACAGAAGAGTTAGCCTGACTCTTGCTCTTCCTGGAAGACTAAGATGTCTGTGCTTTTCCCAGCTTCCACAGAGGTAACAAATAGCTGTACCGTGTCTCCACTAGGACTGTACAGGGAGGTTTGCCTTCTTGATGTACAACCAAACCTCTTTTTGCAATGAAATTGTAGCTTTAGTCTAAAATGAAGGGAATTTTGGCTGGCAGTGTATGATTTGTGGACAAATAAAATTGTTCACATTACAATAATTTTTCTTCTTTTGGAACTTTATGTGATATAAGATCTTAAAATTACAGCTCTGTGATTCATAGACAAGTTAATGTTAGATACATTCTAGGATGTCTGAAAATGTCTTGGCTGGAATTTTACTTGAGGCTTGTACTTGGCAGCTTAGCTGATCCTGACATTACAGAAAGGGGGTCAGTGTTGAATCTCGGCTTCATGAATTACCCTGCTGCAAACAGAACATATTTCACAGCATTTGCCTCTGAATTCAAACGTGCAGCAAAAATGAGAGTTGGAATAAAGAGTTGAAAGCATTTTACAGTTGCTAACCGTGATGGCAATACAAGGCTGTGCTCTATGGGACAGCACTTAGAGGTTACTGAACCCTGCGCCTTTGCTGGGGCTGGCCTGGATGCACACGGTTCCTAGATTCACAGAGTCCAAGACCAAAGGGACCATTGTGATCCTTTAGAACTTCCCCACAACAGCCTGGTTGAACGGAGCAGACCTGCTAGAAAACCACCCGATGTTGATTTAAAAACTACCAGTGATGGGGAATCCACCACAACCCTTGTGAAATTGTTCCAGTGTAATTGGTGGAGCTGCAGATACCAAAAAGTAGACCCGGAACATATTCTTAGGAGGGGCTCAGCACATCCTACAGTATTAGACCTAATTAAGTGACTCATTAGCTGTTCTCAGTCTCCCTCAAAGCCAAACTAGACCCAGGCAATTGTGTCCTTACTCACAGAGCAGGCAGAGACCCAGCAGCAGGACCATTGGGAGAAGTGGTGAGAATCGCAGTAGTCCCTCAGGGATTTGTCAGCAGGGAAGGCCTGTCTGTCCCTGCTCCTCAGTGTGTCAGGGAGAGATGTCTCTGTGGCTGTCTGATCTGACTTCCCCTCTTCTGATCTGCAGGGAGAAGGGAACAGAGAAGCCGCAGGCTCTCTCTGATCTGCCACGTGCTCCCCGAGGTTAGAGAGAAGAAAAGCCACAGACCCTGTAAGAGATGGGGCAGTGTCTGCTACTGGCCTCATGACCGAGGGGACCTTGCTCCCTGGTGGGAGGGGGATGCTGATCTCTCAGCTGTTCTGTCACAGGCCTTACGCTGAACATTATGGTTTTAATATTGCAATCAGACCCGAGCCAGGGTCACATAGGAGGGGAATGGCATCTGAGCTGTTGCCTCTCCAGAGTTCAAGTTGCAGATGTGTCCCTGCTTAAAGTTAAATTTGACTCCCTTTTTAAACCCCTGTGAAAAGTCAGAGTGGCCTGAAAATCGGTTAATCAGGTCAGGGACGGGGGTAGAGTTTGTGATGGAAATTGGAAGTTAGTTTAACAAGACACTACGGAAATAACGTCCATTCCAATATTACAAAGTCATTCTGGCATCTGCTAGACAAGAATTGTGAAAACCTGGAGACTCGGGATGGTCTGTGCTGGTGAGAACTTCCGCTGATGTCGATGGCCAAGCTCTCACTGGCAGCTGTCGGATCAGGCCCTTTCTTTGTAACTCAGTGGAATCTTTCAATGCGCTGATTGTCCCTTCACCTTCAGTAGAGCCTCACTCAATGGTGCAAGTAGAATTCATTCCTTACCATACGCTGCCCTCATGGGAGGGACACAAAGAGGGGGCACAAGCTAAAGGGGGGCATGTGGGAATGTGACACCTCCCCTCCCTGATCTCAGGGACTGGTGCTCAAACCACTGTGCTAGTCCTCCCCTCACTGCACTTGCATTCCCCACATCATGGCCCACAAAGGGCATGTGCCTTCGGTTCCCATCTCAGCTGTCACCTTTCTTGGTCAGAGACCTGTGTGTATTTCCCACCTGACTGGGGATTTTCCAGGCTGCACAGTTCCCTGCCTTACACTGTGATATCCTCAGCAAGCCAGACTGGGGCTAAAAGGCCAGTGTCTGCACTTTGCTTTCTCTCTGCGGGCTGTGACCAGTGTATTGCCAGCAATTACCACACAGCCCCCTTCTAAGCCTGCACATTTATTCTGAAGGTGAAAGTATTACAGAGATGTAACCCTTCTGCCCCTCTGAATTGGCAGCAACAGGGGCCAGGTTCAGTATCCAGGGGTTCGGTTTCAATAACACAATGCATAACCGGCTCGAGCCCCCACCCAGTGACCTGGGACACTTACATACCACCCCCCGGGCGCCTCTAGGAAGCAATACTTCCCCTCTCACAAGCACAGAATCTGAGTGTAGCAAAATCCTTTTAATAAAGGAAGGAAACAATGCGGCATCACATTGGAGAAAAACCACAAACAGGATTATAACACAAACCATAAGCAAAAAACCCACCTCCAAGTATGTTTGGCAGTGTCCTTTTCCCCTTAGGGTCTTAAGTCCAATCACCCCAAAGTCCAAGAACCCAAAAGTCTCTGGTCAGTGCCACCCCAGAGTTCAAAATTTTATCTGCAGAGTTTTATCCCCCCAGCCTGCGTGGAAATGCCCCCCACACACAGGGTGTTAAGGGGCACCTCACATGGACCAGGGCCAACTGCTCTGCCTCTCCGTGGAGTTCTGCTGCAGCCTTCACCACGACCATCTTCACTACACCAGCTGTGTCACCACTCCACTCACTGTTCCATGGGCTGCTCCAACATGCTGCAAACTGCTCCACTCTGCCAGCTGCTTAGCGATAGGTCTTCAGGCTCCCCCACTAGTTAAGATAGCACTCAGAGATCTCAGCTCAGGTCTCTTAGTGATTTTGGCTTGCAGTAGGGGAGCCCTGGAGCTGGTGCACCATTGGCCCAATGTGAATTCAGCTCAGCAGCCTCTTGATGGATGCCTAATGGAATCAAAATTAGCTCTACTCTTTAACAGTGGAGAGAGAAGGCTGTGCAATCAGTGTTCCAGGCCCTCAAAAGAGGGGCAGGGGGAGACAGGCCAGTCCCCAACCTCTCTCAGTTCACTGGGTTTTGGAAGCTATGTCCCTTGTCTAGCAGGTACTACGTAATTGAAGTTGAGTCATTTCTGTCATAAAGCAGTCTCATAGTTCCTCATTTACATAATCAAAGTGACAGCACTTTGTTCCTCCTGCCCCAATAACAAAGAAATTGGGGATCCCAGAGCTGTCAAAATAACCATCCCAGGCTGCCGTGGGCTATGCTAGGTGGGGTGGGTGTGCCAATGCAAATACCTGAAATTCCTTTCCACACTCTCCATAATTCACCACCAGATGTCAGGGTAGAGCTCATCCTGACTCTGCTTACAGAGAAAACATACTAAAACAATACAAAACCTACATGCAGACTCAATAGTTTAAATAGATCAACCCCCAGCTCCAGCCATGGGCTGTGGTAGGGGTTTCAGTCCTTCAAAACCCACCACCAGGACTGACGACGGGGGAGGACACACACGCCGGTACAAATTACCGGGGCCCGGTGGTCCAGAAGAGGGTTTGGGGTCCGGCTTCCCCCCTCTCATCGGGCCTGTTTAGCCAGTCCGCGCTTACTGGGGGATCCGAATTTTTTTTTTTTTTTCACTGGGGCCTGAACCTGCTGTCGGTGGCCCTGCCCATCACTGGCTTTTCCCTGAAGTTACCAGTTTGTAACTGTCTGAGAACCAGAACCGAGATGGGGCAGATGAGCCTGTTCCTTTATAGAGCTCAGGCCTTTGATCTTCAACCTCCAGGAAGAGGGAATCACCTCATTTCATGGCCTAGCTACTTCTTTCCCATCCCTCACCCTCTGGTGGTCCCAGTGCCCATTGCATAGCACAGCCACCGGTCATAACCTCTGGTTTCCTAGGCCTTGGGCTTACATAAATCCTGCTACTACTGATCTTCATGCTGGGAAATTTTAGTTGTGTCTCCCCTCACTCTGCTTCCTTATTCACAGGCTCCTGGCCCCAGGAGTGGGACGCTCGCAATAAACACGGTAGGTGGCTTTCAAAGGCCATGGCAGGAACAAATAGTCACCACAGCTCCCCTCCAGGCTTGTTTAACAAACTTTTACTTTATTACTTGCATGTAAAGCCAGGAGTGAACTCAGTGACTGTCCATCTAGAGGTGTCCTCTTTACCCTTTCAAATCAGGAAAGTCTTGCAGATCCCAAACCAGACATTCTTCTCAGAAGCTCCTGGGTCTTACATCCTCCAAACTTGGTCTCAGTGCCAGCTTCCCAGTTACCTGGACTACACAGCCCACCATGGACTAGTCTCTGGTGTCTCGTGACAGCTGACAGGATGAGCTGAGAGCAGGGAACACAAGTGCAGGGGAGCTCAGGCTGGGGGTGCTGGGACTTCACTCGAGGTGTGTGGCTGAGTCACATGACTGACCCTGTAACATCTGTTGTGTCTGTTTCTGGCTGATGACACTCCCAGGTGACTCCTGCAGGTCCCATCCCTGGGTTATAAATAGACTTGGCAGAATTCCATTTTTAATTTTTATAATTTTGATGGATCATATCAATGTTTATTTTAAATATTTTTTTTTATTTTCATCAATTTAAATTTCCCCATTGGAGGAAATTACTGGGGAGAGGGGGTCAGATGATATTTAATGACAGTAGCTGTTGAGATTCAAAAAGTTAAAGCTTTATAACCATTAATACACAAATTATCATCATCACATGTCAAAATATACACAGGAAATGTCCTTAAATCAGCTTCTAATAATGTCTTAAGCAGCATTTCTCTTACTTTGCTTAGCTGCAAATTTCTATTATGATTGATGGAAATATTTTGTTGTGGGTTTGGGTGCATGCAGGGAAATTGATGTTTACTGACATTTACTAATGATAATCAAATCCACCCAAGCCCAGTTCTAAACAGACCCCCATGCTGCCTGTGAGGTGAGCAGAGAGATGGGGCCGTGGTTACTGGCTGTGGTTCCCAGCGCAGGAGTCTCTCCCCCCAGACCCTGTCCCGACTGCCCGGCAGTATTTATAGACACACAGTCCCAGAGCGATGATGCGCTTGTGATGCAATGACCTCCCCGTTGCTCGTCTGCCATGCTCATTTTTGTCTTGAGGATGATTGCTCTGCTGCAGCCGAGGGGCTGGAAGAATAACCCCCAGTCCAGCCCCTGATAGAGCACGTGACAGTACGTCTTGTTCAAGGCCTGACCTGACAGAGTAAAACACCAAACTGCAACTTATTTTCTGTAACCACTTTGAATCACTTCATATTTAGACACTAAATGTTTTAAACTCTTTACAGCACAAACGTTTAGTACAGGCCTCTAATGCAGAGCAGAGAGGGACTCGGGGCTGTATGGAAAAGGGCTCCTACTAAAATGTCTGCCCCTATGCCACAACAACTGGCAAGGGTAGTGAGTGTCTAGAAGTCACAATCTCCCAGGAACACAGTATGGGGGCAGGGGTGTCCAAAGAGTTCAGCCATTGTGAAAATTGCAGTTATCACTGTGAGCTCACAGCACTTCCTTCTCTGTGTGTGCCATACAGGAGCAGATCCCAGAGCTCTGGCCTGCAGGATTCGGCTACCTTGCTCTGAACCTTATTAAGCAAATATGTCTCTGCTCACACACAGGGGATGGATCCTTCCTGGGGCTCTGATCGTGGCCCCAGAGTAAAGCTGCTGCAGGCCATGGGGTTCTTCTGGATTTATACTCATCCCCCCAGCCACCCCAGTGTGACTGAAGGGCAGGGCAGGGTGAGGAGATGGGCCATGCTCACCACAGCTGCCCCAGGATACAGGCACAGAGAGCAGGAGCTGGCCTAGGCATGGGCCCAGGAAGAGGGGGAAATGGGTGGGTCTGGAGTTAAGATAATGCTCATATCTCATGGCAGGGGAATTTACAGAGGCAACTTGGTGCCCCACATTTATCAGGGACCCTCCACACACGCACACACATCTGATCAATGAGTTACTCCTTTCGAATTCAATGGATACATTTCTGCACAATGGTATAACCTACAGACCTCTCAGTAATCCCAGCCAACCCTCCAACCTGCAGCGGGACCCGCCAGAGCCATTGGCCACCAAGGACATGTCGAATGGAAAACCTGCCTTATGAAAGGAGACTCAAAGAGCTTGGCTTGTTTAGCCTGGCCAAAAGAAGGCTCCGGGGGGATATGCTTGTTCTATATAAATATATCAGGGGGATTAACGTTAGGGAGGGAGAGGAATTATTTAAGCTTAGTACTAATGTAGGCACAAGAACAAATGGGTACAAACTGGATATTAGGAAGTTTAGACTTGAAATTAGGCGAAGGTTTCTAACCATTAGGGGAGTGAAGTTCTGGAACAGCCTTCCGAGGGAAGTGGTGGGGGCAAAAGACTTATCTGGCTTTAAGACTATGATAAGTATATGGAGGGGATGATATGATGGGATCGTTTAATTTGGGCAATTGATCTTGGATTATCAGCAGATAAGTCCGCTCAATGGTCTGTGAGGGGATGTTGGATGGGATGGGAACTGAGTTACTGCAGAGAATTCTTTCCTGGGTGCTGGCTGGTGAGTCTTGCCCACAAGCTCAGGGTTTAGCTGATCGCCATATTTGGGGTCGGGAAGGAATTTTCCTCCAGGGCGGATTGGCAGAGGCCCTGGAGGTTTTTCGCCTTCCTCTGCAGCGTGGGGCATGGGTCGGTTGCTGGTGGATTCTCTGCAGCTTGAGGTCTTCAAACCACAATTTTGAGGACTTCAATAACTCAGTCATGGGTTAGGGGTTGTTATAAAAGTGGATGGGTAGGGTTCTGTGGCCTGCCTTGTGCAGGAGGTCAGACTAGATGATCATATTGGTCCCTTCTGACCTATGAGTCTATGAGTCTATGAGAGCAGGGCTAAATCTTTTGACTAAAACATTTTTTCAACAACAAATGTAAATTGGGTGATGCTGAAACAATCAGTGTATTCCTTTGATTCTGCTGAATTGTTTTGTTCAACCAAAAAAGCATTAAAAAAATAAAAAAAAATAAAAACTTTTTCCCCCATTCCTCCCCTTCTCTGTTCCTTTCCCCTCCGCTGTGACTGAAGGGGTGTTAATAGGCTCCTGCAGCTTGAATGGGCCCTTGAAATATGTGTTTACTACTTATGCTAAAAAATCTGGTCCACCTTGCATTTAGCTGTGACACTCTGAGGACATGTCCAGACCTGCAAAGGAACTCTGTGTAACCTCAAAAGTTTGTCTCCCACCAACAGAGGTAGGTCGAATGAAAGATATTACCTCATCCACCCTGTCTGTCTAATGTTTCATTTTGACATTTTCAAAACAGAGCTAAACCTAGTTTCATTGAAGTTCATGAAAGGTTTGTCAGAGAGTTCAATGGGATAAGATTTCAATTTGCACTAGGAGAATATTTCAATTCCATGAGAAATAAATTCCCTCCATGGACTGTCCCTTACCTATTGAGTTCTTGAACAAACAAGCTGTCTAATCTGCAGGAGAGAGACGGGAGAGAGCCAATATATATTGAGAACCAAATCTGGAATGTTCTCTCTTGGTATTTGGGGTTTCCAGTGGGATCAGGTTAGAATCAGGGAAGAGCTGCTATACAACCTGCAAATGGGCACATGTGACATCAGATAACTTAGCAGTGTCACTGCCTGGGCAGGTTTTCAAATGGTCATAACCTTGTCACTTCACACTACATATGGGAGAAATTTCCAGCTATTTTGTTTCCTACAGAAATGCAGATTTGGTGGCACCAAAACATTTTCCCAATTTGTGTCAGTTTGGCTGAATTATTCACTGCAGAAAAACAAAACAGGCAAACTCAGTCCTAACCTCCAAACTGTTTCAAAAAGCTCAAAATGTCAATACCTTTAAAACCAAGCATTTCAATTTTTCTATTCAAAATGACTTCTTGTTTTCCAATTTCTTTCAATTTTATTTTAAAAAATAACCCCTCCCATAACAATCTGTTCAAAATGAAAAGTTTTGTTCAGCTAAAAAAAAATATTTTTTTCAGCTTTGTGATTAATTTAAAATTTTGAAAAAAATTCTTTTTAGTTCAACTTGAAACATTTTTCCCCCCAAGATGTTTTGGAATTGCCAGGAAACTGAAAAACAGTTATTCTTGTAGCTCTGTTCCACCCCTGTGTTTCCTGATGGTTTTAGTAAAGTAAAGCAGACCATGATGACAAGAAACCTGGTGAATTTCAGTGTAAAGGTGTGTCTATTTTCATACTTTGTCCCACAGAGAATATCACAATATTTTTTTCTTGTGGGAAAAACCTGTGCCGCTTCATCATGAAACTCAGCAATGGCTAAGAGGATGGTGCTTAGTCACTAAGAACATGTAAACATTCCCCCAGGGACCGTTTTCTCACCTGGGAAATGTCAAGGAAGGAGACAGAAGTTTTACATCTTAACTCTAGATATCACAGGGTGACCCCAGCCTGTTCCAGCTCCCTGACTCCTCTGCACCAAGCCCACCATTAGTGCAGTGCACTACTGGCCATGTGCAGGTATCGGGTGTTACTGGAGAGAGAATTGTTCCCCTGGTTATTGTCATCCTGAGCTGGTAGCATCAGGAAAAGGCCCCTGCGCTCTCCCTGGACACTGGGTAGGATGAGTCATAGACGAGTTTGCTTCCTTCCTTCGGCTGGACAGAAATCTTCTTCCCATCTTTGCAGAAGACAATGCAGGTCATAGGGGTGTCCAAAGGAACTAAACATGACAGCATGGCCATGTCCCGCTGGCGGGCAGACAACCTGTCCAGAAACAGCCGTGGGGCAGGAAGAGTGCTTGGGAAGCAAACACACCAATGTTAAACACCTGGGGCCAGACTTCCTGCTGGTGTCAATCAGGAAAGCTCCATTCACTCCATTGGAGCGGGAACAATTTACACCAGCTGTGGATTTGACCCACGAGCCCTCCAATCCCTACTGCGCTTAGAAGGACTAGTCACTCACCAGAAGAGCTGCAGATTTCTTGGCTCCTGATAAGGGAACCTGTGAGATAAACACAAAGGGGTCTCAGTGCAGGAGGGGAGGTGGAACAGGGAATTATAGTGACTGGAGCTGGAAATACAGTCACATCCTCTAAAGGAAAGTGAGTGTCTCAGGCAAATCTAGCTCCTCGGCTTTTTCTTCCTGTCCTTTTAGAAAATGGCTAGTAAAGAGAAATTGAGTCCCAGAAAAACGATGGGCCATGTTCTGCCCCTGGGTTTATTCCCTCACCAGGATCGGAATGAATTTACTGTTGAGCTCCCTGGAGCCAATTTCCTCTCAGCAGAACGGGGAGATTTTCATAGGCACAAAGTGCTGCTCGATGTCCTGCTCCCAGTGTGAATCACCCTTGGAGGATCCCAGCTAGGAATCTGCTCCTGTTGGAGCAATGGAGCCAGGTGCATTTACACCAGCCAGGGATTTGGCCCACAGTTATTTTCCTGGGGAGAAGTCCGGGGTTAGCTGGTGTGTTTCAGTCTGAGTGTGGATAAGGAATGGCTCCCTGTACCAGCATGTAGAGCTTGCTGGACATCGGACCCATGGCTGAAGGCTGGTGTGAGCATGCCAGAGACCTGCTGGAGATGGATTAGGAAAACAGCCAACCCTGACCCCATGTCATGTTATGGGACAGATCCTGCACTATTGGGGTCACTGAGAGTTCTTCCATTCATTGCATGGGAGAAGGGCCAGGGCTAATCCTGCAGGCCAATGAGCCGTCCCTTCCACTCACATGGGCATCCCTTGACTTGGATGGGCTCTGGGCAGGTGTCAGGGCCTGTACCAGCAAAGCCATATGCAGGATTGGGCCCATGAGCACCTACACTCTGGGGAAATGCAGCTAGGAGAGTCAGTGAGAAACTGAACATAGGTTTGTCTCCTGATCCTCAGATCTTTAGCTCGGCATATTTTGCACTCACCATAAATATCAGCCAAGAGCCAGGAGCAATTCACAGAACCCCCCGTGCAGTAGGCAGGGCTGGTATCCCCATCATACAGGTGGGGAACTGAGGCACAGAGTGGCTAGTGACTGCCCCAAGGTCACCCAATAAGTATGTGGCAGAGCAGGGAATTCATCCCTGGTCTCTGAAGTTCCAACCATGGACCAGCCTTCGGTACTGTCAATGACTGCAGTCATTAATGATTAACTGCTATTTTAATTAATTTAAGTTTGACTTTTCAAAGGAATCTAAGATAGTTCAGCACCCAAATCCCAGGAACATTCCATCGTTACCCCATAAAAACTAATCACTTTGGGCCATGTATATATTTCTACTGTTTGCACCCATGTGCGAGGTGAACATGTAGCATTTTCCCTCCCTGGGTGTTATCTCCAGTTTAGGTTTCATCAAACAAAATGTCTATAATCCTGAACGAGTGATTTTGTGCATGTCAATATTTACACGTGAATCTGAGTTTGCAAAACAGCATCCCACTGTGCAAATGGGGATCCACTTCTGTGTCCAGCCCAGCCAGTTTGCATGGGCTAGTGCCTTTCATGTGTGCAGCGAGTGGGATGGTGTAAACTATGAGGGTTCGGTGGCAGGAATGGGAGCCCCAGTGTTGTGCCACAGACATCTATACCGCCCTGTGACGCACCGTAGGGGGCAATCACTCCTGCTCAGCACCAGGGTGCAGCCCTTGGAAAACAACAGAGCATTTCGGGGTGACACAATGACCTTGTTGCTGAGATTCAATGCAGGGATCTAATCAGTAATTTTCCTGAGTCAGGTGGTGCTAATTAAACATGCTATTGTTACTATTAAATCGCTTAGAAGCCTTGAGGTGAGGTGTCAGGCTCTGATCCCGTGCCGTGGTGGCACCTTCAGGTCCACACAGCACATCACTGGAGGGCTCAGCACATCACAGGATCGGCCACTAATTAAGCAAATGATTCTCTGCCCAGTGATCTCACCCTTCCAGCTAAACCCAGCCAGCGCTGGCCATACTCACAGAGAAGTCAGAGGCCCAGTGGTGAGATGCTCTGGGGATGCGGTGATAACTGCATGGTCTCGCAGTGCTGCAGGGAAGGCTTGTCTCTCTTTGCTCCTCAGAGTCTCAGCGAGAGGTGGGTCTCTGATCTGACCTTTCCCCTTCTGATCTGCAGGAAGCTGAGAGCAGAGAAGCAGCAGGCGCTTTCTAGTCTGTCTCCTGGCCCTAGGGTTAAGGTACAAAAATCCACAGACTCTCTGATCAGGTGGGGCTGTGTCTGCTATGGGCCTTGCTGTAGCCAGGGGGACACTCGCTCCCTTGTGCGTGTGGATGTCCCTCTCCCAGCTCTTCTCTCACGAGTGATGGGCAGGCTCTCTGCTGTCTCCAAGCTCTGAGCATTGGGGGTTTGGGTACTGGGTCAGACCAGACCAGCTCCCAGTCTTTGGGTCTGATGCTAGATCAGACCAGCCCCTCTGAGCTGAGCTCTCAGGATGTCAATTTTCATACAGACTACTTTTTCTGTATCAGACCCCAGAGCCTTGAAGTTGGGCGCAGCGAGGCTGGACTGATCCAATATTAGACCCCTGTAGTGATAACCATTTACCCTAATTGTGAACCAAACTGTGGGATAGTAGATAAAGATGTATAAAGTGCCATATTTCAGAGGGGTAGCTGTCTTAGTCTGGATCTGTAAAAAGCAACAAAGTATCCTGTGGCACCTTATAGACTAATAGATGTATTGGAGCATGAGCTTTCATGGGTGAATACTCACTTCGTCAGGCGCATGTGCAAAGTGCCATAGTAACCTACAACAAGCCGTGTTGATGGGAGAAGCTGCAAAAGGGAGACAGAAATATTGAATTAGTCCAAATAAAAAAGCCTAGTCTTATAACTCAAGGACTGAATTGAGATAATGCTTGATAAACAGTGTGGGAATGGAAACTAACTAACCAAAATTGGTGTGTCAGAAATCAGGCCTGTTTGATAGAGATTTACTTACTCAGCAGAAGGGTCTGGGAGATCTTTATCAAGGCAAAACAGTCAGTGAGCAGTGATTAATTACTTCCAAATAGGAAGCTCATCAGGACAATTTCATCATAGTAGCCTCCACCACTGGAGATTACAGCTTTAGCATTCCTTTGTGACATAGACTTATTTATAACATTTTTATATATCTATATTGGGGGGGGAGGGTTATGTTAAGTTTCCTTGTCTGTTAGTACAGGTTTAGTGTTCATTTCAACCAGATTTTTCTAGCTTTATAGATAGTTTTATTTTTTGGTTTTTTGTTTTCACAAACCTGATTACGCTGCAATTTCTTACACCTGTGGAGTTTTACACATGCTGACGCTGTGAAACAATATTAGCACAGATTTTTAAATTTACGACAGGCTTCTATCAGGCCTAAACATGGCTTTGCTTCCAAAGAGGCTTAACTGGTGAACAAAATAATGAGGCTATACTGATAATCATACCCCTTTGGGGTCCTTAAAAATAACAGATTTGGCAGCAGGAGGGAATCAAGCTGTCCATCAGCTGCAATGCTGTCTGACTGAATGACGGAAGAACTGGAAGACGCAAACTTCACCATTATGGCTTCTCACCCAAGGGTGCCAAAAATGGTGTGTTAGTTTCGGTGGAACCTGGGCCCAAAGAGTTAACATGTTGATGTGACCATGTCACATTTAATATTGGAGAGTGACAGGGCCATGTTAACACCTTTCACTCTTTGGGCCCCTGTGTGGGATCAAACCAGCCCCTCTGAACCCAACTCCCAGGCTGTGATATTGGGTCCCGCTAGCTCCTCTGGGCTGAGTTATGAGATCTGATACTGGAGTGATGAGTATTTCTAGACCAAAGTGCAACTGAAAGGCCATTTGTGGCCAGTCCCTGCAATGAGCTCCATTAAGGTGCCTCACTGGGAGCTGAGTGCTGTGGAAACTTGGCCCTGTGTCTATGGGGTGGCCCAAAGAATGATAGTGAGAATTGTTTGATAATGGGGGAATGTGCATTTTTCCATTTTCCTTCTGCTCAAAAGCAGATCAGCTGTGGTTGCTCAAACTTCTCCAAAAAATGCATCTCTGGGCAGCGACCAAGCCTGGTAATTTTCACCCCCACAGGCGAACTCTGAGCAAAACTACAAACACCTGAAAACAAGTTTTATGACAAAGCTGTTTTGGAAGCTACTCCTGCAGCAGGTTCTGACTGCATCGCGTCACACCTGATTGTGCAGCGTGGGAAAGGCATTGCCAGCTTGTCACAACCAGGGCAGCTGAAGTTACAGTATGCTGGCAGCGCTGCAGACGTGCCCCTTCTTTGTGGCAAAGCAATCTGATAGGGATTCATTGCTGGAGATGCAGCACCTGACCCACATGGATGTCTGTGGAAAGAGTGAGGGGGGTGAGTAGGGAGACCAGATGTCCTGTTTTTAAAGGGACAGTCTCATTTTTGGGGACTTTTTCTTATACAGGCACCTATTACCACCTCTTGTCCTGTTTTTTTTCACAGTTGCTATCTGGTCACCCTAGGGGTGAGGGGAGAGATAGCAGGACATTTTGATGTCTTTAAGAGAACATACACATGCAACAGATGCTACCCCTTAGAAATGCATCTAACGCACTGCCATCTGCTGGCAAAGACAGAGTGACTGAGCTGGCATTGTATCAAAGACAGGGACTCTCAGAAGTATGACATTTACTTTAGCTGTGTGCGATTTATGGCCACTCTGTTCCAGGACGGGTGCATAGAGTGTAACTAAACAAGCTGCACTAAGGCTCTACCCAAAGCCGATGTCTCTGATTTCTCCTCCAATGAGAAACCGATCTGCATGGCACCAAGACCAGCTATTGCTCTCCAAAGGGCCAGACAACGATGAAGCCTCAGAGGCCAGCTGAGAACAGTGTCCCAAAGATGGAGCAATCACAGATGGGTCACACTTGGGCCAAATCCAGATCCCATTGAAGTCAAGGGCAAAACTCCTGTTGATGTTAGTGGGGTCAAGATTCACTTCCTAGCCTAGGAGCTAGTGATAGTGCTGACTAATAGTAATGCTTTCACCAGAACCCCTCCCTTAGTTGTTAGCACGTTTTGTCAGCTGCAGATTTAGGGAAACTGGGGGGTCGCTGGAATCACTTGAGAGGCCTCTGAACCAGCAGGACTTGGAGTTCAGGTTTTGTTTTAAAAAACAGGGCCCTTGACTGTGAATTTTCAGGTCCCACTCATCATGTTAAACATTGAAAGACGCACACAGGGGACACTGCATTTTACACACGTTGATTGCCAGGACAAAATTACACGCCAGCAGTAACAGCTGCACTGCCAAGTGTGTTTCATTCCAAGACTGAGGGTGTCCAGTGGAGGAGGCCTGAGAATGTGAAGCCAGAATCCAAGGGGCACTGGCAAAGCTGTGGGTGGGTGGGTTGGTGGGAGCCCAGGACGTTGAGTGTCAGGATTGAGAAGACAAAATATAACAGAAGAAATAGAATTGCAGGAAGAAAGAGCAAAGCCACAAGCCACCTATAAATAAGTCCAGCCTGAGCTGTGGTCAGGAAGTGAGCTCGTGCGACTCTAGAGACACATGCTGCTGGTGCAATGCAGAAACACTGAGACCCGGCCGCAGGCCGCGTTGGACTGTGGTCACTGTATTACTAGAAGCATCTCCAGTACAGAAGCTCTTCACCCCGCGCCTGTGGGTCCAGCTTCGCTAGCAGCTTGTAGCCTTTTGTACCATGGTGCTGAGGAGCATTTTTAACAACACAGGCCCGGAGTGAGGCTGCTCCAGAGACAGACAGAGATAGCTTCCCATCACCCATCTGCTGCAACTTCTTCTACTCAGAGACTCAGCACAGCTGGGTGGCTGGGAAAGCAGCACTTCCATCCCCTGCATCATGTCCCAGCCAATGCTGGTGCCCTGGGGCCATGGCACAGAGCCACTAGGCTAGACTCCCCCCTATGGGGGGTTCTTTGCCCTGCACCTGCCAACCCTAGAGTGACCCTAAAGCGAGTGCAGCTAGTCCCCGTAGGGTCTCCCCAGCGCAGGGATTCTGTGCAAAGAGCTGCTCTGCCTGCTCCTTCACCTGCCCCATCCCAGTTGCTGGGATAGGGGGCGTGGGCTGATGTAAGGAGGTGTGGCCAGGACTTTCCTGAGCCCAGCCAATCCCTTACTGCTATGTCAGTCCCAGCCTATGGGATGGTTGGTGTGAGTTAGTGCTCAGCTGGGTATGGGGGGTGGGGCACAGTCTGTAAGGGGCAGATCAGCCTCTGGCTAACCAGGCACAGGACAGAGCTCCCAGCCCCTGGCTACTCTGCCAAACTATGACCCCTGGGCCTCTCAGCCTGGGCTGGAGCTGCCGTCGCCTGATCTATTGGTTAAATATCGATCAGATTATTAATATGGATTCCCTCACTAGCACTCTGTGATTTGGTAGGTTCTTGCTCCAAGACCAGGCCCCATATTATTAGAGTCACTGCTTTAGGGGCCCCGTGGGGCACGAGAATGACGCTCACACTCAGGGTAGACCCTCTGTAACTAGAAAAGTTTTATCACTACAATGATTAGTCCAATATGCAAAACAACCCAAACATGTCAAGGGATGTAATATAGCCCCGTAAGGACCGCCCGCCCCATTGTACTCGCTCTGTCCTTGGGGAGAGCTCTGAGGTGGAGACAGATCCTGGTCTGACTCTGACATGCCGAAGAAGAAATCCAAGGACTATACCTGCGAGCAGATGTTTTCATAGGCTGTGATGGTCCTCGTGCAGCTGTGTGCATAGCTCTTCCCTCATTTACCACATCTTCACTTCCTCCCTTTCATCATATCGTGGTGCCCTTATCCTATAGGTTACTATGTTAATTAGGTTATACTCAATAACATATGCATAAATTGGATTACTAGGGGTACCTGCGGTTGAGCATCTGCTCATATACCCCTCTAAAATTACCCTAAACGGGCACAAGCAGCCTTCTTGCAGTTACCTATGGGCAGTGTGCAGCACTTTTGGTTTTTACAAAACAATAAACACAGTCTCATGCCATCTTTTGTCTTAAACTCACTATTATTTACTTACTTATGCTACTTTATTGAGCAACTCCTCCTGTGCAGGGTACAAGGCCTTATACTTATGCTAACTGCTTGAGCTATTCTTATAGGACTAGGCCTTTAGGTCTCCTTCGTTCCTGTGGTCAGTTTCTTACTCCCTTTTCTTCTTACTATGTATTGCACTGGTACACCACCCTCCCCTGGGCTGGCCCTTACACATGCAGTCATGGGCCTGCTCAGTGCCCAGCAGGTTGAATGGGGCCCCCACAATCGACTCTGCCCAGTGCAAACATCTCATGTCAAGTGCTGGTGCAAAGAGCAGC
Source organism: Aldabrachelys gigantea (assembly GCA_026122505.1). NCBI lineage: Eukaryota > Metazoa > Chordata > Testudines > Testudinidae > Aldabrachelys > Aldabrachelys gigantea. The sequence continues at coordinate 14,446,532 of CM047489.1, read as the reverse complement.
CAGAGGAAGCCACCGGTAGCCTCCACAGCAAGTGTGGTTGGTCACCCAGCAGCCAGACACTACACCAGCACCCCTGAGAGCCACTTATCTATTAACTGGCTATTGATGTAGACACAAGGCTAGAGCACTGCTGTAACATTGAATATGGCTCACACCAGCAGCCAGTGATGGCAACCTCTCTCTCCCCCATATGCCGGCTCAGCTATGCTGGGAGGTGCATTAGCAGGGGGAACTGAGACAAGCTAGTCAGTTCTTATGGTGTTTGGGACAACACGGATTCATAGATTCCAAGGCCAGAGGGGATCTTTGTGACCCTCTGATCTGACCCCATGTGTAGCACAGGTCTGAGAACTGCCCCAAAATAATTCCTAGAGCAGAGTTTTTAGAAAAACTTCCCATCTTGATTTTAAAATTGTCATTGATGGAGAATCCACCACAACCCTTGGTTAATTGTTCCAGTGGTTAATTGCTCTCACTGTAAAAAATGTACCTTATTTGCAGTCTGAATTTGTCGAGCTTCAACTTAGAGCATAGCGTTGTGTCAGACCTTTCTCTGCAAGACTGAAGAACCCATGTTCAATTATATGTTCCCCATGTAGGTACTTACAAACTGTGACCAAGTCACCCCTTAACCTTCTCTTTGCTAAAATGAATAGATTGAGCTCCTGGAGTTTAGCTCAATAAGGCAGGTTTTCCAATCCTATAATCATTCCTGTGGCCACTGAATGCATCATGATCCTCCATGATGTTCTGTCCTGAACCAGATCTGATGCCTTGACAGAAATGTATGTTGACACCAGCCAGCTATCATGTTTTGTGTCTTCCCAGGGGTCATTTCCCTTCAGCTTTCTTTGGGTTTTCATTGGGTTGAGACAAGGCCCTGCCCATTCCTGCATCAGGGTGGGTCAGGCCCATTACTCCAGCAAGCCTGGTGGCCTGTGCTGGGGGTTCTTTCCTACTTCCTCCCCCGGGCAGGTGCACAGCCCAGCTGATTCCAAACCAGAACTAATTAACCTCTTAGCTGCTGGAGGAAATGTTCTGCAAAGCTTGTCTCAAGTGACACTGCTGAGGATATTTTTGTTTGGGGAGACTCTCCATGCCCAGCCTATCCATCCAGGCCACTCTGCACTGAGCTGTGACGGGGAAGGGCTGGGAGGGCACAAACTGACCCCAGTGGGCTCTGGTGGATGGGGAGATGAGACAGTTCTTGGTTACCCAGGACTGAGTCACCTTCTTACCACCCCTTCTCTCCCCCCGCTCGCTCGCTTCCAGCATGCAGAGTCTGGCTTGTGTCCAGCTCTCTGAGATCACCAGCCTGTGGGCCTCTCAGGCCATCTTCTCTGGGTAACACTAGCCCTGGCTCTGCAGGGAACCCCACAGGAAGGCTGAGGGCACTCAATATGGCAAGTGACCCACCTGGACACAGCGTGTGTGCATGGAGGGGTGCAGTCTAGGTGTGCCCGTAGGGATGATCTGTGAGAAAATCAGTTTGAGATGCAGGCTATTACACTTGCCAGATCCTGGAGAGACACTAGTCACCTGTCATACCTAGGGTTCCTTGTCCCTGTACTAACCAGGAGACCCGCCTCTGGTAGCTAGGGGAGACCCTGCCCCTGTCACAACTCAGGGACCCTGAGCCTGTCATACAGGGGAGGGCTATCTCTGGGGAAGCAGCATGTCTGACTGTCCCAGACGCAAACCATCCTGGGGCCCACAAAAGAAGTGGCTTGAGAGATGTTTCCATTCTTCTCTCAGTGCGGGGGAGGGGGGGGGCCCTCTGGCAACAGACGCATGTCAGAGCTGCTCCCAGATATGCTATAGCCCGCTGCACATCCAGTTCCTCTGCTGCCACCCTCTTGGCAGGAATGAAAGGACTGGAGGCACAGAGCCACAGGGTCTTCACAGAATCACAGGAAGCCATCTAGTCCAACCCCCTGCTCAAAGCAGGACCAATAACCAGACAGATTTTTGCCCTAGATCCCTAAATGGCCCCTTCAAGGATTGAATTCACAACCCTGGGTTTACAGGCCAATGCTCAAACCACTGAGTCAACTCTTTCCCCCTTTTCCTTGGAAGCCCAGATGCTGCTGCAGGGTCCCTGGCTCAGTTCCCAGCTCCCACTCCCCATGATCCTGCTGTGGCTGCTCTGTGAGTTTGGGGAGATCTCCATGCCCATGGACTGGAAGAAGGGTCTCTGGGATGTGGGGAGCAGGGGAAGAGGCAGGCTCATGGCTATGCCTGGGCTGGGGGGACCTGGAGACTGGGCTGGGGGAGAGTAACCATCACAAAATGGGAATAGTAGGGTTGTGGGGATGGGTCACTGGGAGCCACATGGTGCAGGAGGAGTGAGGAGCTGGATATAAATTCCTTGCACAAGTTTCCTGAGGCCAGTAGGACAGAATATTTAACCCTCAGGAGATGTTTGTAACAATCCTCTGTTCTGCAGTACAGATAATGCCCACCCCCTGGATGTGTAAATTGTTTATAATTATGCTAATATAAAATAATCTCTATGGCTGAAATTTTCAAAGCTCCTCAAGGGATTTGAACACACAACTCTCACAATACACCTGGATGGCTTTGGAAACAGGAGCCTACCTGTACACATAATATTGCCGACAAAGGAAGTAGTAAGCAATGGTCTTGAAGTTGACGGTGTCTATATTGCAAAAAAAGACCCATGGCAACGAGTCTCAGAGCCTTGGTCCACAGACATGGGCTTGCAGGGCTTGAGCTACAGGGCTGACAATAGCAGTATAGATGTTCCCGCTCAGGCAGGAGTGTGAGCTGTGAAACCTGGCAAGGGACTCTGCACTGCTGCTTTCAGCTCCATGGGATAGGCATCAAAACTGGTTTTCTGTTGTCACCTGGTTCTTAATCTCTTTCTGGAGCATTCACAGCCATCCATGATAATGTGTCTACCATGACCTAGTGATTTATGACTCTCTTGATGTGTCATAGGGATTGTATTGCACAATGAGCCAGTCCCCAGCTGGTGGAAATCCGTGCAGGCCCCCTAATGTCGGTGTGGTGTGGCATTTACACCAGTTGAGGTTCAGGTCTTATATTGTTATATTTGTATTGACATTGGCCTCATTTGTGCAACAGTACCTACATGGCTGTGTGGGGTCCAATTGCAGGGTTAGGGCCAACTAAGTGACTAATATTTTAATCAATCCACATGGATCCTATTGTGGGATCGGGACTTACGACTTTTGCCATATCCTTAACTTGGGATTAACTGTCAGAGTTAACATTGCCCCAGCATAGCCGTATGTATTGTCAGAGCTGCTGTGTCTGCCACTCACCCCTCTTTTGCTGTCTAGTGCAGGTGCTGGGGTCACAGGCCGGGAGCCCTGCAGCTCCCCAGGTGAGTGAGGGCACAAGCAACGTGGAAGAAGGGGAGACAGAAAGGAGTGAAACCCCAGACAATGGCAATGGGAGATGTAGGAGGGGGATGCATGGGGAATGCCTCTTGAATGATTCCTGCCTAAAATCCTCTTAATCAAACAGTAACGGAACTTCTCACAGTGCCAGACCATAAACCTTAATGAAAATTAAAGACACTTGGATCAGATCCTCTGCAAGTGTAAGCAGAGTCAGGATGAGCTCTACCCTGACATCTGGTAGTGAATTGTGGAGAGTTTTGGAAAAGAACTTCAGGGCTGATCTTGTTTGCATAGGCACACTCACTTCAGCTAGCATGTTCATTTTGGTTGCTGTGGGATCCCCAGTTTCTCTGTTATTGGGGCAGGATGAATAAAATGTTGATACCCTGATTATGTGAATCAAGGGCAGTGGAACTGTTTTATAACAGAGGGACTCACCATCAACTAATTAGTACTCGCTAGACAAGGGCCATGGGTTCCAAAACCCAGTGACTTGAGAGAGGCTGGGGATAGGCATCTGTACCTGGTGGTATAGGTCCTTTTTGAGAGCTTGAGCTAATTTTGATTCTATTAGGAGTCTAGTTACAGGCTGCTGAGCTGAATTCACTTTAGGCCAATGGTGCACCAGCACTAGGGCTCCTCTACTACAAGCTGAAATCACTAAAAAGCTAAAATTGCTGAGTGCAGTGGGAGGGCCCTGAAGATATATTGCTGAGTGACTGGTGGAGGAGAGCTTGTTTGTGGAATGGCTGGAGCAGCTCATGGGATGGCTGGTGGAGTGGAGCGGCTCATGGTGAAGGCTGCAGCAGAACTCCATGGAGAGGCGGGGCTGGGGCTGGATTACCTAATAAGCAGATTAAGCACATGTTTAGGGCACCAGCAAAGTAGGGGACAAAAAAATAAGAGAGATTTTTTTGGGGGGGGGAATTGATATTTAATATTTCAAAAAGAGGATTGAAGTAGTCATCATGGGAAAAATCAGAACTTTGTTAGACTTCCTTACACTCCACTACACACTCTTCCGCTGTTTTTCTGTTCTCTTTTTATTACTTATCCCCACCTAACCAGAGAGGGCGTCCTACTAAAGTAGATTGAAATTATGCAAGGAAATCAGATCCTGTCATGTATTGCAATAAATTTATGTTTTATTATTGGTATATTCTTCTGAGTTATACGTACTTGATTCATTTTTTCTTTCTTATATATATATATTATATATATACATAAAAATAGTGTACGTTGTGTAATTTGTTGGAGTTTTTTTTAGTTCAGATAACTGAGATAAGGGGCAGGATGAAACATAATCAACTGAGTGGAGCACAGAAACATAAACTGGTGGAAGAAAAGAAATAAAAAACTAGTGATATTTTCCAAAATCTTCCAAAGCTGACATCATTTTTCAAAGAAAATCCATTAGAAATGACATCTTCTCTCAGTAGCACAGACATCATTCCAAAACCTGTAGCTGTTTTAGAGACTGACCCTTCTTCTATTGGTGAAACAAACACCATTCCAGAACATGTGTCAGACACTGTAACTGATCATCCTACTCCTGGTGGTCAACAGACATTGTTCTAGAAGGGGTGGATGTGTCAGAGACTGAACCTGCCCCTGCTGTAAATAATAGGAGAAAAGATCCCGGTATGTGGGTTGATTTCAGTACCGATAATATAGCTTACTGGATAGATTGTGGACCAAATGACTGTCAACACCACACTGGGCCATTTGAGAAAACACGTCAGACTTTTACCAATGGCAAACAAACAAGATATTGTCCACAAAAAATATTTTTCAGCATGAAAGTGAATGATGAGAAGTATGCTCGAGAATGGCTACTGTATTCACCATCAACAGGGTCTGTGTACTGTTTTGTTTGCAAACGTTTTGCATATAAACCTTCAACATCCCAATTTGCTGCAGCTGGATTTAGTGACTGGCAGAATACTGTTTTAATTGAACAACATGAAAATAGTGCTACTCACAGAGATTCAATGTTGACATATTTAAATAAAAGACAGGGCTTTGGATTAACACAAAAATTGGAAGAACAAATTAAAGGGGAATGTGAATCCTGGCAACATGTCTTGCACTGTGTTATAGCTGTTATTCAAACATTCACTGAACATGATCTGCCTTTCCAGGGATCAAATGACACATTTGGATCACAGCAGAATGGAAATTTCTTGGGATTGTTGGAGCTTGTGGCTCAGTTTGACCCATTTTTGCAGGCCATATCTCAAAATGTGGGAATGCTGGCAAAGGTAACCCATCATTCTTATCCAAGACAATATGTGATGAACTCATTGGTCTAACGAGTGACAAAGTTCATTCAGCTATTGTGGATGAAATAAGTACTGTTGGGTACTTCAGTTTATCTGTCGACTCTACACCTGATCTTTCACATATTGATCAACTGAATGTTGTATTAAGATATGCATTTCCCACAGATGGAAAACCAGTTGAACGATTTATAATATTCCTCAATTTGAAAAGCCACACTGGTGAAGAAATGGCAAATCAAGTACTGCGTTATCTGTGCCAAGTTTGCAAAATAGATTCCTCAAAGTGCAGAGGTCAATCTTATGACAACACTGTCAACATGTCAGGGTGTTATCAAGGAATGCAGAAGAAGCTTTTAGAACAGAACAAATATGCCATATTCATACCATGTGCCATACACTCTCTCAATCTTGTTAACTGCAGTGCTGTTGATTGTTGTCTGGTGGCAGTAAAGTTTTTCTCAACTGTCCAGTTACTTTATACATTTTTCTCTGCCTCAGCACACCAATGGGTAGTTCTTAAAACATATTTGGACAATGGTCGAGTATTGAAATCTCTTTCTAATATTCACTGGGACGCACATGCAGAGGCAACAAGTGCAATTCTGGAGTCCTACTCAAAGATTGTGGATACATTAGAAAGTATAGCTGAAGACCAATCACAAAGGGGAGAAACTACATGAGAGGCAGAAAACATTGCAAACAAGATGCAAGAACTAGAGTTTGCATTCATGTTGACCATGTGGAATGAAATTTTACAACACTTTTAGCACACAAGTAAAGCTCTCCAAGAAAAAGAATTGGATTTGAAAACGTGCAGACCTCTGTCAATTGTTAGCAGACTACTTACACACTTTGAGGAATAATTTTGAAAGATTTGAAGACATATAAAAAGGTATCTTGCCTGATACTAACTACAAAGAAGCCCAGTCCTGCAAGCGAACCAGAAAAAAACAAGCAAATGATAACAGTGCAATAGAAACAGCATTGAATCCTAGAGACAAATTTCATGTATCTACTTATTACGCTATAATTGATACACTTGAAGCTCATAGATTGATAGACTCTAGGACTGGAAGGGACCTCGAGAGGTCATCGAGTCCAGACCCCTGCTCTCATGGCAGGACCAAATACTGTCTAGACCATCCCTGATAGACATTTATCTAACCTACTCTTCAATATCTCCAGAGATGGAGGTTCCACAACCTCCCGAGGCAATTTATTCCAGTGTCCAACCACCCTGACAGTTAGGAACTTTTTCCTAATGTCCAACCTAAATATCCCTTCCTGCAGTTTAAGCCCGTTGTGTTTTGTTCTATCATTAGAGGCTAAGGTGAACAAGTTTTCTCCCTCCTCCTGATGACACCCTTCTAGATACCTGAAAACTGCTATCATGTCCCCTCTCAGTCTTCTCTTTTCCAAACTAAATAAACCCAATTCTTTCAGCCTCCCTTCATAGGTCATGTTCTCAAGACCTTTAATCATTCTTGCTGCTCTTCTCTGGACCATCTCCAGTTTCTCCACATCTTCCTTGAAATGCGGTGCCCAGAACTGGACACAATACTCCAGTTGAGGCCTAACCAGCACAGAGTAGAGCGGAAGAATGATTTCTCGTGTCCTGTTTACAGCACACCTGTTAATGCATCCCAGAATCACGTTTGCTTTTTTGCAACAGTATCACACTCCTAGATCTCTTTCTGCCATACTCCTTCCTAGACAGTCTCTTCCCATTCTGTATGTGTGAAACTGATTTTTCCTTCCTAAGTGGAGCACTTTGCATTTGTCTTTATTGAACTTCATCCGGTTTACCTCAGATCATTTCACTAATTTGTCCAGATCATTTGAATTTTGACCCTGTCCTCCAAAGCTGTTGCAATCCCTTCCAGTTTGGTATCGTCCGCAAACTTAATAAGCGTACTTTCTATGCCAATATCTAAGTCGTTGATGAAGATATTGAACAGAGCTGGTCCCAAAACAGACCCCTGCGGAATCCCACTTGTTATACCTTTCCAGCCGGATTGGGAGCCATTAATAACTACTCTCTGAGTACAGTTATCCAGCCAGTTATGCACCCACCTTATAGTAGCCCCATCTAAATTGTATTTGCCTCGTTCATCGTTAAGGATATCATGCGAGACCGTATCAAATGCCTTACTAAAGCCTAGGTACACCACATCCACCACTTCTCCCTTATCCACAAGGCTCGTTATCCTATCAAAGAAAGCGATCAGATTGGTTTGACACCATTTGTTCTTTACAAATCCACGCTGGTTATTCCCTATCACCTTACCACCTTCCAAGTGTTTGCAGATAATTTCTTTAATTACTTGCTCCATTATCTTCCCTGGCACAGAAGTTAAACTAACTGGTCTGTAATTTCCTGGGTTGTTTTTATTTCCCTTTTTATAGATGGGCACTATATTTGCCCTTTTCCAGTCTTCTGGAATCTCTCTCCTCTCCCATGACTTTCCAAAGATAATAGCTAGAGGCTCAGATACCTCCTCTATTAACTCTTTGAGTATTCTAGGATGCATTTCATCAGGCCCCGGTGACTTGCAGGCATCTAACTTTTCTAAGTGATTTTTAACTTGCTCTTTTTTTATTTTATCTTCTAAACCTACCCCCTTCCCATAAGCATTCACTTTGTTAGACATTCCTTCAGACTTCTCAGTGAAGACCGAAACAAAGAAGTCATTAAGCATCTCTGCCATTTCCAAGTTTCCTGTTACTGTTTCTCCTTCCTCACTGAGCAGTGGGCCTACCCTGTCCTTGGTCTTTCTCTTGCTTCTAATGTATTAATAAAAAGTCTTCTTGTTTCCCTTTATTCCCATAGCTTGTTTGAGCTCATTTTGTTCCTTTGTCTTTCTAATCTTGCCCCTGCATTCCTGTGTTATTTGCCTATATTCATCCTTTGTAATCTGACCTAGTTTCCATTTTTATATGACTCCTTTTTATTTTGTAGGTCATGCAAGATCTCGTGGTTAAGCCAAGGTGGTCTTTTGCCACATTTTCTATCTTTCCTACCCATCGGAATAGCTTGCTTTTGGGCCCTTAATAGTGTCCCTTTGAAAAACTGCCAACTCTCCTCAGTTGTTTTTCCCCTCAGTCTTGATTCCTATGAGACCTTACCTATCAGCTCTCTGAGCTTACCAAAATCCGCCTTCCTGAAATCCAAAGTCTCTATTTTGCTGTATGAAGCTCATATGAAGAGGAGAGGTGAAGTGTACAAAGAAGTATCAAGTAGATTTTCTTTTCTAAACAATATGGACTTATCTGATGAGCAATATTCAAAAGGTTCCCAAAAGCTAGTTGACTCATACCCTGTCGAATTGAACATGAATCTCTGTGGAGAAGTATGGCAGTTTCACTGTTATATGTGTTCAAAGTTTAATGAAACAGGAAAAATGAAATTCAGTCATATTGATCCTCTTGACACAATATTGAAAGATGGACTGCAATGTGTATTTCCAAATGTAGAGATCGCACTAAGTATTTTTCTAACATTGATGATTACTATTTGCTCTGCAGAATGCTCTTTTTCTCAGCTGAAAAGAATAAAAAACCCTCAGAGAACAACATGTCAGGACAGACTTGATTCACTTTCCCTATTGTGTATGGAAGCGGACATGCTTCGTCAAGTCAGCTTCAATGAGCTTATCCAGAATTTTGCAATCAGAAAATCTAGAAAGAAGCTATTTTAATTTCAACATACATGTAAGTTTTGTGTCATTTCAGAAAATAAAATGTTATTTTATGGTATAGTATTTTTTTTATTTTGAATTACATATGGGAGGCACCATAATCTTTTCAGTGCTTAGGGCCTCTAAAGGTCTTAATACGGCCCTGGGCAGGGCAGTCATTTTCACCGCAATTAAGTTATCATACTCCAGGGATTCCTCTCGAGTTAGCTGAGCTTGCATGAGAACAGCCATGCCACTGTGCCCACACTGGCTCAGCACTGATTTGCGTGTAGGGCTACGGCTTCTGGGGGCACATCCCATGGCTCTGAGAGTTGAATAGTGGGAGAACTCAAGTCGCACATGTCTGGATCCACACCACAGAGGGGTTGTGTTTACAATTGATGAGCTGTTCTCACTTGAGTTTTAGCCTATGCCACCTCTTGGGCTGGTCAGCTCTAGTTAACAGCACCATTGCACCAGGAGTTGTATTGGGGGTGGGACTTGAGCTAGGGGTAACATCTGAGTTATAACTCAAGTTAATGCTTCAGTGAAGACAAGCCCTTATTCTCCTCTCAGAGATGTGTTTTAAACATTTCCTTTTTGTTGCAGGTGACTTCCCTTCTCCTGAATTGTCCCTGAGCACCTCTTCAGCTCAGGTGGGGTATCCCGTTTCTGTTCAGTGTACACTTCGTCCCAACATTTTAGCTGATGCAGGTATTTTCTGTCAGGATGGTAAGGAAATCTCAAGCCAGTTGGTCATGCCAGGCCAGTCACTGTATCAATATAACATCTCTGTGTGGCACTCAGGCCGGTTTAGATGTACGTACCAGTACAGGATCAACCAGAACAAGGTGAACAATTCTCATCTGAGTCTCTCCCGGACCTTGACTGTAACAGGTGAGTTGCTGGACTCCAACACAATGTGAGGAGGGGGAAGAGAACAGCTGGCTGGTGTCAGGCATTTTAAAACTATGTGGCCTTCAGCCATGGGAACCTGGTAATGATGAGGCAGCTAGTGGGCAGTGATTGCTGCTGAACTTGTGGAAGATTGTGCACATCAGATAAACTCTGAGGAACTGTCCCAGATTGAGATGTCAATAGAAGAGATTCTGGAACAAATTGATAAGTTAAAACAGTAATAAGTCACCAGCAGCAGATGGTATTCACCCAAGAGTTCTGAAGAAATTCAAATAAGAAATTGCAGAACTAATAACTATAGTATGTAATCTATTATTTTAAATCGGACACTGTACCAGATGAGTGAAGGATAGTGAATGTGACACCAATTTTTTAAAAGAAAGCCTCCAGAGGCAATCCTGGCAATTACAGACCTGCAAGCCTAATGTCAGTGTCAGGTAAATTGGTTTAAACTATAGTAAATAACAGATTTATCAGACACATGGATGAATAGAATATATTCGGGGAGAGTCAATGTGCTTTTGTAGAGGGAAATCATGCCACACTAATCTATCAGAATTCTTGGAGGGGTCAGCAAGCATATGGACAAGGGTGATCCTGTCTATATAGTGTAGTTGGACTTTAAGAAAGCCTTTGACAAGCTCCCCCACCGAAGACTCTTAAGTAAAGTAAGCAGTCATGGGATAAGAAAGAAAGTCCTCTCATGGATCAGTATCTGGTTAAAACATAGGAAACAAAGGATAGGAATAAATTGTCAGTTTTCAGAATGGAAAAAGGTAAATACTGGTGTCCCCCAGAGATCTGTACTGGTACCAGTGCTGTTTCACATATTCACAAATGAGCTGGAAAAAGGAGTAAAAAAGACAATGAGGTAGCAAAGTTTGCAGATGAGACAAAATTACTCAACATAGTTAGTACAAAGTTGACTGCGAAGGGTTACAAAGGAATCTCACTATACTGGGTGACCGAGCAACGCAATGGTAGATTAAATTCAATGTTCATAGATGCGAAGTGGTGCATATTGGAAAATATGATTCCAACTTTTCATACAAAATAATGGGGATCAAATAAGCTGATACTATAAGAGAAAGAGATCTTGGATAGTTTTCTCAAAACATCTGCTCAATGTGCAGCAACAGTCAAAAAATGAACAGAATGTTAGGAACCGTTAGGAAAGAGATAGAAATGAGACAGCAAATATCATAATGCCACTATATAAATCATGGTACGCTCATGCCTTGAATACTATGTGCAGTTCTGTTTACTCCATCTCAAAAAAAGATCTTATACTAGAATTGGAAAATGTACAAAATAGGGCAACAAAAATTATTAGGAGTACGGAACCACGATTGGCTGAACCTGTGGACGCAGCAGGTAAATATACCGGCCCGGCCTACCAAGGGCTTTCCCTGAACAAGCAGCAGACTGGCTTTGAGAACCACTGGTTTAGGCAACAGCGGATGGATTTTCCTCTAATTGTCCTGTTCTGTTCATTCCCTCTGAAACATCTGGCATTGGCCGTTGTTGGAAGACAGGATACTGGACTATATGGTCTATTGGTCTGATGCAGTATGGCCACTCTTATTAGATATGTAACCCTATTTTCACCACATTAACACCAATGAAGCTATGGCTGATTTACACCAACTGGGGATCGGGACCCATGGACTTCAGTGGAGCAGGGCTGATCTACACCAGCTGGGATCTAACCCAGTGTGTTTGAAGCTCCTCTGGAGAGACATGATATAGGGATTCATAGCAGATCTGTCTCTGGGATGATCTCTGTTTGGTCGGACACTGAGCTGCTGAATGTCCCTGATATTGTCTGTGTTTACTGCCCAGGCCGGAAGCTGATCCCAAACACCATCCCTAGCCCTGAGGATCCAACATCTCAGGAAGGTAAGAGACTGTGTTCAGGCATAAATCCCACAATGCTCAGCATAGAATCATAGAATCATAGAATATCAGGGCTGGAAAGGAACTCAGGAGGTCATCTAGTCCAACCCCCTGCTCAAAGCAGGAACAATCCCCAACTAAATCATCCCACCCATGGCTTTGTCAAGCCTGACCTTCAAAACCTCGAAGGAAGGAAATTCCACCACCTCCCTAGGTAACCCATTCCAGTGCTTCACAACTCTCTGAGTGAAAAAGTTTTTCCTAATATCCAACTGAAAACCCCGCCCACTGCAACTTGAGACCATTACTCCTTGTTCTGTCATCTGCTACCACTGAGAACAGTCTAGATCCATCCTCTTTGGAACCCCCTTTCAGGTAGCTGAAAGCAGCTATCAAATTCCCCCTCATTCTTCTCGTCTGCAGACTAAACAATCCCAGTTCTCTCAGCCTCTCCTCATATGTCATGTGCTCCAGCCCCCTAATCATTTTTGTTGCCTTCCACTGGACTCTTTCCAATTTTTCCACCTCCTTCTTGTAGTATGGGGCCCAAAACTGGATACAGTATTCCAGATGTGGCCTCACTAAAGTCGAATAGAGGGGAATGATCACGTCCCTCAATCTGCTGGCAATGCCCCTACTTATACAGCCCAAGATGCCCTTAGCCTTCTTGGCAACAAGGGCACACTGTTGACTCATATTCAGCTTCTTATCCACTGTAACCTCTAGGTCTTTTTCTTATGTTCTTATATTACCCTCCTTTAATTCTAGCCACTCCATCAGACTGACAGGGCTATAATTATGTGAGTCATCTGTTTACACTTTTTAAATATTGGCACAACATTAGCTTTCTGATGCTAAGGTCCTGTGACCAGCCAATCCCTGGCCTTTGTATGACCCCCAGCCAAAGGGAGTACTGTACAGAGACCATGTCCTGGTGTTACTGGCGTAATCCCCATATTCTGCGTCAGGCCAGTGTCCCAGGTCCCCTTCACTTGAACACCTGGGTCATGCTGGGTTTTCATTCCTTCCCTCTCCGTGTCTGGTTTTTCTACAGCTACAGCATCTGCCTGAGCCATATGCCTGGGCCGAGCAAGCCTGGGTCAGTGTGACAGGGTCACAGAGCCCCAGAAGGCATGGGCTGAGTGTGCAAAGTGAAGTGGCCAGTGGAGTGAGAGCTGACATTACCAGAGCAGGCTGGGAGCTCAGAACACATGTTAATGACCCTTGTGCATCATTTTGTGATAAATTCACCCCCAACACACAACTCCCGCCCAGGCAGTGATGCATGTGGCAGGCTGTGGAGGGTGGAGATGCCAAGACAGACACTAGCTCATGTCAAGAACATTCCCTTTTGTCTCCTGTCTCAGGGGAGACCAGCAGCTGGAGCTAGTGGGAAAATGGTGGAAATTGTCATAAGGAATTTGCCCTTTTCCTGTGAATGGTTTAGAAATTCACTAGTTTTGGCTCAGCAGGACTGAGTCTGTCACAGGGAGGTTTCTGTGGGAAACCAGGGAGTCCAGCTCTCCCTGATGTAGAGACCGAATGTGGGGGTGGTGGTGATGAATAATGTTTCCATTCTCATCTCATGCGGGGAGGGTCCATCTGGCCACAGACACATCAGGGGCTCTCTCAGACACACTACAAGAGCCCAGAGCCTTTCTGGGCTGGAAGAAAGAGGGGAAAAGGAGGGACCTGGGGCACAGAGTCCTGGTGGCTGCTCATTAGAGACGTAGACTAGATGCTGCTGTGGGATATTCAGGCTGAGTCCCCGGCTCTCAATCCCCTCATGATCCTGCTTTGGCTGCTCTGTGAGTGTGCAGTGAGCTCTTTGCCTATGGGCTTGGGGAGTGGCAGGTTTATGGCTCTGTCTGGGCTCTGGGGAATCTGGGGACCAGCCTAGGGGGAGGGGGAATTTATGGTAAAAATGGTTTAAACAAACAGCTGCACGTGGATATTATACTGAGCTCTAACAAGTTATTTCATGTTGGGTTTAAAAAGCTGGTTTGAAATTTGTGGGCCAAAGTTTCTTACCAATTTCTGACTTTGTTATGATAACTAGCTATTCTACTTTATATATAATGTCCCTGTGCATGTGTATTGTACTCACAGATATACTATATCCTGTGGCTGAGATTTTTAAAGCTGCCTAAGGGATTTGGACACCATGTTCAAATTCATGGCAACTGAGCATACATAATCACCTACAGAGCTTTGAAAGTCTGAGCCAGTGAGCAGATCTTTAATACTACATAGAATGGACCTGCATTAAAAGGATGATGTTGAGGGTACAAATCAGGAAATGACTGGGTTAGGGCTGGCTGTGTGGAGCTCATTTCAGGGACAAGGAGAAAGAGTCAAAGCTGATTAGGAAAATAGAGACAGTGAAAAAAATGTTGTGAAGATCATTAATGTTTGTGTTCTGTGTTTTCAGCAGGTTACATAGGTGAGGAGTGTTTTACGATTAGAACAAATTTCTTAAACTTTAATGAAGACTTTAATCCTGCCTTGCAAATATCCAAACTTTGTAAGATTCCCAACTGAGGCCTTCCATCGATAGCCATGGTGAGGCCCAGGGCATATAGACAGTGTCCCTGATGTAACCAGATATTTCAGAAAGCTTAATCAAGTCAGGGAAAAACATAGGACTGAGAGCTGCTCAAAATTTCCAGGAAATTTCAAAATTTACAAATAAAATCAGGATAATTTTCCCACTGAATTTCCCCACACTCCCGTTTTTTGATCAATTACGTAACTGGTTGAAATGTTTCAGTTTTCCTAATTCTGAAGTAAAAAAAATGAGGCTAATGATGAGCTAGGCAAGGAGGCTGATTTATTGATTTTACTTGCTTCAGCATTTCTCTTAGTAGCGTCCACTGCAATCCAGGCAATAATGCAGATGACATGGGCTGGCAATGTATGCTGGTTTTGGTGTCATGGGATACAATGGGCCAGATCCTCAGCTGGTATAAAGCAGCTCCACTGATGCTGATGGAGAATTCCAATGTATGCCTGCTAAGGATCAGGCTCTATATTGTTACTGAGGTAGCCTGAGCCCTGCAGCTGGATCTGCCTGGGCACCAGGAGTTCAGCTGCAGGACTAGAGCCAATGGCACTTATTCATGGCAGGTTTATTAACCCATTATAACCCTCAGGACACTTGGTTTTGTCTTTGTCTTTAAAGTTCTAGACAATTCGTATTATTTGCTTGGTTGGGATATTAAAAGCCTCAATTTAGACTCCAGATGTGTTTGAAATAATAATAAATACTTTAGACACATACATTTCTCACCGAGGAACTTACATTAGAATCTGTTACAACAAATAATGCAAATACTGGGTGAACTTTAGAACATCAGACTTGGCATGTAGCTTAAGCCCATATGGAGCAGCAGTTCTGTTAGTTTGGAAAAGAAACACCAAGAAATACTAAAGCTTTTTGCTGGCATAAAGTCCTATAAATCAAGTGAATTTAATGGAGCTATACCAATTTACACCAGCTCTGGCTATTCCCCTAAAATCCCAGCCTTGTACATGCACAACTTTGCTCAGGTGAGCTGAAACATTGAAGTCAACAGCACTAGTCTCACAAATACAGTTGTGTGTGTGTTTAATTGTTTACAAGATCAGGATCTAAGGTTATACATTATTAAACACTCAATTTTGATCATGTAGAATACTGACATTGCTATAAATTCCAGTTCAAACTCCTCCTTATGTAAGCCATGTTCCTTTCAATAGTGCAGACATTGCACAATATGTCCCCACTCCATCCCATCACAGACAGAGCGTAATTCTGAGAACAGCAACATTTTATTATCTAATACAATATTTTTGTCAGGAATATCAAGTTAGCATGGACTAAGTAGCTGTGGGTGGATTTTCAAAACCGCCTGAGTGATGTAGGAGCAGAAAGGCCATTGAAAGTTCCTGGGGTTTATGTTCCAAAATAGAGCCGTATAAAAACACGGAAAAGCACTGTTATGACACATTATTAAATTTCAGAGTTGTTGCCATTTCATGGGGTTCCAAATGAAAGGAATGTTTGCTTTTGTTAAAAAAAAAGGAATATTTTTGGAAGCTTTTGAAATTTTGAAATTATTTTTTTTTAATTTTCATTTAACCCAGTTTCCCTTTTTTCTTCCCCCTGAATGCAACAAATGAACAATGTCCTATTTATTATGTGCAACCCTGGTCACCCCACCTAGGTATGGTGTGTAGCCCCCCTTTGCCCCACCTGGGCACCACAGGCAACCCTGGTCACCCCATCTGCAACAGAAGAAAGAGTGGCCAGATTTTCCCCTCTTTTCTCATTTTTATATTTTTTATGTTTCCTTTGGCCACTCTGTAATTTTTCTGAGCTTCCTCAACATTGAGGATTAAATAACCAGGGCAGCACATGGTACCCCGGTGAGGTGACCAGGACTGCACGTGGCATCCAGGTGGGGTGACTCAGGCTACGCAGTGACCAGGTGGGTGACCGGGGCTATACACGATACCCAGATGAAGCCTCACCATTGTTACCAAAACTTTTCATTTTCTAAAAAAGACTTTTTAAAAAAATAATAAAAATTGAACACTTTTTTTTTTCCAATTCTGTCTCTTAGGCACTTACAAAAGTCCTGCCAGGCATTGCCACAGACATGCCCTGGGCAGTGCTCAGATTGTGCATTGCACCTTAGCCCCACATGCTCTGGGTCCAGGGTGACTGTGCAAGCTCCCGGGGGAAGGGGAATGAACCCCGGCATTTAGGATCTTTAGAACACCTTGGGCTGAAAGTAGAGGCTGGTTTTGTGACTAAGGTGCTGGAATTGGTCTCAAAGGGCCTTAGCCCCAGTCCCAGTTCTGACTTACAGAGGGAAACCACTCAGTCTGTGCCTCGCTTCCCCACCTGGGAAATGGGGATAATAACCCTCCCCTGCCCTCTGAGAGCTCTGGAAGGCTAAATTCATGGCTGTGTGGGACGTGCTCAGGTACCCCAGTAACGGGAATCTTACAAGGACCTATAGGATGATAAGAAGCACTAGAAAATATTCTGTGTTGATGTGTCAGAGAGATGGGCTGATCTAATAGGGGATGTCTTGTAACTTCTGGGATTAGCATGGCACTTTGTAAATTGCACAGTAACTGATGGGTAGAGTGAAGGGTCTTGATCTTGGGCTTGAATCTACACAGATCCAATTGAGGGATCGGAGCCTAGGGCTCTTGCATTACCCCTAACATGGGATTTCCTGGCTTGCTTTGGCTTAATTATCACCCTGATGTAGCTGTGTGTATAGTTAGGGCTGCTGTGTCTGCCACTCACCCCTCTTGCTGTCTGGTGCAGGTGCTGGTGTCACAGGCCAGGAGCCCTGCAGCTCCCCAGGTGAGTAGAGCACAAGGAACATGGATGAAGGGGAGACACAGAAAGGAGTGAAACCCCCAGACAATGGCAACGGGAAGGTGGATGGGGAGGTGTAGGAGGCAGTTGGGTGGGGAATGCCTCTTGCATGATACCTGCCTGAAATCCTAGTAATGACACTGTAAATGGAATTTCTCACAGTGACAGACCATAAACATTAATGAAAATTAAAGACACTTGGACAACATCCTCAGCAAGTATAAATCAGCTTAGCTCTGCTGACTCTAATGGAGCAGGGCTGATTTACACGAGCTGGGGATCTGACTCAGTGTCTCTGAGATAGATGTTTAACAAACTTTCCATGTATGAATCTTGGCAGACTTGGTGCTAATATAGGAGTGTGTTAATGAGACCCGGGCACTGCACTAGAATGAATTTGTCTTAAATCTCCTGCATTGCACCGTATTTAGTTTTATTCCAACGTGAAGACGGATGGCTCATTCCATCAGCCAAGTGTATTTCTCATTAATTCACCACTAATGCTTAGTTCCCTGCCTGAGTCTGCCTTCACTGCAGAACTAAGTTGAGTATCTGCACTTCAGTGACTCGTCTTAAGTTAGTCAAGCTCATGTGAGAACAGCCATGCTGGCACTGCTGTGTCCATGCTGGTTCTGCGCTCCCCCAAGTGTGGGACTAGGGCTTCTGGGGGCCTGTCCCATGGCTCTGAGAGATGAATAGTGGGAGAACTTGTCTGTCCTTTCTGAGCACACTAGGGGAACTGTGGGAAGGCACTGGAGGACTATTGGTACTTGAGTGGTGCTAGCCTGTGTCCACACTACAGTGATTGTGGTAACAGCTGAAGTTTTGTCCTCACTCATATTTTAGCATATATCCCCCCTGGGCTGGCCAGCTTCTGATAAGAGCATCATCTCACTTGAGTTAAGGGATTTGTACATGGACGGGACTCAAGTTAGGAGCAACCTTTGAGTCATAACTTGAGTTTAACGCTGCAGTGAAGAGAGGCTTTTAGTTTCCTCTGAGGCATGTTTTTAGAGCACATCTACACTGCAAAAACTCCCACAACAGTGAGTCTCAGAGCCCAGCTCAATTGGTTCAGGCTTGTGGGGCTTGAGCTACGGGGCTAAAAATATCAGTGTAGATGTTCCCTCTTTGGCTGGAGCCCAGGCTCTGAGGCCCTCCCTGCTTGCTGGGTCTCTGAGCCTGAGGTCCAGCCTAAGCAGAAATGTCTGCACTGCAATTTTTAGCCCCCTAGCTTGTCCTCACGATTCAGAGCCAGTTGACCTAGTCTCTGAGACTTGCTGCTGTGTCAGGGTTGTGTGGTGTAGTCATACCCTTAGTCTCTCTTTCTTGTTGCAGGTGACTTCCCTTCTCCTACAT
The DNA here is from genome assembly GCA_026122505.1 of Aldabrachelys gigantea. Taxonomy (NCBI): domain Eukaryota; kingdom Metazoa; phylum Chordata; order Testudines; family Testudinidae; genus Aldabrachelys; species Aldabrachelys gigantea. The sequence goes on along the minus strand of CM047489.1, from coordinate 14,427,634 downwards.
TGTCCCTGAGCACCTCTTCAGCTCAGATCAGGGACTCCGTTTCGGCTCAGTGTTCCCTTCGTCCCAACAGTTTAGCTGCTCTAGTTATTTTCTGTCAGGATGGCAAAGAAATCTCCAGCCAATTGACCACACCAGGCCGGTCACTGTATCAATATAAAATCTCTGTGCGGAGCTCAGGCCAGTTTAGATGTATGTACCAGTACAGGATCAACCAGAACCAGGTGAACAATTCTCGTCTGAGTCTCCCCCGGACCTTGATTGTAACAGGTGAGATGCTGGACTCCAACACAATGCAAGGAGGGTGAAGGGAACAGCTGGCTGGTGTCAGGCATTTTAAAATGTTGTGGGTTTCAGCCATGGGAACCAGGTAATGATGAGGCAGGAGTGAACAATGATCACTGTTGAAGCGGCTCAGGATTGTGCACAGCCCATTAGGTTCATTACCCCATTTTCCAATCCCATCCCTTGGCCCCTTTGTCTGTCTGATCCACCGTGATGTTTTGAATTTGGAGCACGGACTGACATTTATCATGTCTGTAAAGCTCCCAACACAATGAGACCTAGTGCATTCTAATTGATTGTTATTATTATTACACCAGCTGGAATCTGGCCTATTGACTCCAGGGGAATGACATTGATTTACACCAGACGGGGATCAGGCCCATTGACACAAGCGCAGTGATGCTGACTTACACCAGCTCATTGATGTTAAAGTTCCACCAGACCCAGAGTGATCAGCTCTGGGAGTTATCGCATACCTGATGCACTGTGTCTGCAGACTTGGCTAAAAGGGGTTAACATGTTGTGACTCTTTATGCGTTTATTTCCCAGATAGGAGTGTTCACTCTGGTGGTGCTGATTACAGCAGTAGTGGCAGCTCTGAGAAAAAATCAATTCCTGATGGTAAATAATTTGTATTCACTAATGGCCAGATTCCCAACTCACGGGAGGGAATGGGGAGATTTCCACTGAGTGCTTTGGGCTATGCATGAGGCACTAATTCAGTGTCTCTCCAATATGCTAAGCTAGAAAGGGGCATCCTTGAGGAGTCCCAGCTGAGTGTCTTCCTCCAACCTACCCCACTTCAGAGAGTTTGGGGGAGTCCAGGGCAAAGACAGGTGGCCAGGGGTACAGGAGATTATCAGTTTGTCTCCCCACAGTTCATCCTGCCTCTCACCCTGCAGCTCCCTGCTGGCATCATCTCCCAGGGCTGGCGTAAGGGCTGGGCTGCACAGGAGAGCTATAAGGAATTCTGTCAGCACTTTTTTCCAATGAAAAATTGAGGCTTTGATTAAATGAAGAGTTCTGTGGCAAAATTCAACTTTCCGTTGAAATTTTCCATTTTTATTTTTGGTCAGTAAATTGAAAAGTGAAAATATTTCAGTCTTTGGTTGACAATTTGTTGTTTTTCGGTGATTTTCTGATTCCTGAAAACAAAACAAAAATGTTTTTGGTGTTTGGTGAAAAGTTGAAATTTTTCCACCAAAAATGTTGACAAAACCAAACTTTTTTTTCATTTCTTCACAATTTTCTGCAGAGAACAAAAATAAATAAATAACACTAAAATAATTCTAACCAGCTTTGGAGCCAAAGTTTTCAGGCCTGTTCCTACCCAGCTGATGTTACCACCAGCCAGGGCAGCTCTGGAGCACGGCCCCCCTAAAAACCTCTCACTATGGGGATATAGCAATGCGAGCTGGGTTAAGAGATGCATCAAGAGCTGCTCCAGCCCAGTCCCTCCTCCTACTAGCCACAGAAGCCTCTATTGGGAATGTAATAACAGAGTCATAGAAATATGGGGCTGGAAGGGACCTTGAGAGGTCACCTTGTTCAGCCCCCAGCACTGAAGCAGGACTTAAACCATCCCTGACAGGGGTTTGTCTGATCAGTTCTTAATAACTTCCCATGAAGGAGATTCCACAACCTGCCTTGGAAGCCTGTTCCAGAGCTGAACTAGCCTTAGAGTGAGCAAGGAGGATCTGCCAACCCTGCCTGAGGAGCCATGATCCAAGGCCCAGAGTACGCAACACTGGCCAGGGAAATGGGTCTGTCTGTATTGTCCAGACTCACATTCAGCATTCCTGCTCCCATATCCTCACACTCCCCTGCCCCCAGGGAGTAGTTCCTAGCTCCTTCCCATCTCTCCTCACACTGTCCTTCCTGGAGAACAGCCAAGGGGCGCTGGTCCTGGGAACGACAGGCCCTGCTGTGTAGTTCTGTAGGTTCCCATCCCAGTGCATTAGTGTCCCAGTCTGCTGTCTGCTGAACGTGCCCCATGTCTCTGACAGACCCTAGCTATCTCTGGGTATGGTTACTCCCAGGTCTCCATCACTCACTGGTTATCTCTTGTGATGGTTTTGCTGTCAGGAGTTGGCCTGGGCAGGAGCAGGGAGCACAGACAGCAGGATTGTTCACATTCATTTGGTTTTCCCAGGAAAGCGACTGGGACTGGAGGCCATCTGGGGAATCACAGGGCTCTCTGTCCTCTGTCTGGCTCCACTGATTTATCTGCTGGTGAAGAAAGGTAGGTGACAGGGATCTCAGCCTGAGGCTGTAGGCTGACCAGATGTCCTGATTTTATAGGGACAGTTCCGATTTTTGGGTCTTTTTCTTATATAGGCTCCTATTACCCCCCACACCCATCCCGATTTTTCACATTTTCTGTCTGGTCAACCTACAAGGCTGTGAGCGGACAGTGGCCATGTCAGAGAGAGAACATGGGGAGCATTTTTCAGCGATCCTATGTAACAAAGGCAGCTACATTCCTTGGCTTTTGATGGGACTTAAGCAGCCTGGTCACTCTGGTGCTTTCAGAAATGCTGCCCCAGATGCCTACGGGGCCATTTCAGAAGCTGCCAAGGAAAGTAGGAGCTGAACTGCCATGGCCTTACAGTGGGGTGTGAGCTCCCTAATCGCATAGGCACTTTGGCAAATACCACCCCTAGTCCATCCTAGTACCCAGTGGAGGGATGGATACATCATACAGGATGCAGATGCTGGCTACTCTCCTGGCTGAGCCAGAAGCCTGCTTGGCTCCAGGGGGCTATTCAGATGAGCCACATTAAGGCTGAGATTGCCAAAACTGACCAGGAGATTTGGTTACACTAACTTGGCAACTGGGCCTCTGAATCCCTTGGGCAGCTCTGAAAAGCCCACTGTAACCATGGCACAGAGTCCAGTCCTGACCAGAGCATCGTGGAGCCCATCTCTTGGTCGGTAGGGAGCAACGGGTGCCTGGGAACCTGCCAGCAAGAACTGTCTTCCTTTTTCTTTCCATTGCAGCTAAACAGAGATGTCCAAGGTAGGAAGAAGGATTCCTTCGCCTGGGGTTGTGATTCTGGTAGTGTCCCCAGGGTGTGATGCAGAGAGGTGTAGGGGATGGGGAACTGAGTTCTCAGCCACCTTGGAATGTTCCCTGGTGAGTGGGACAGGGACTGAATGTGGGTAGATCCCCTAAGGATCCATTGGGATTGCCCGGCCTCTCTCTCTGTATCAGTTCTAATGCACTATTTCAGTGACAGCGTGTGCACCACATACACAGAGCAATACCCGGCCACACTGACATGTTCCACACTTGCTTTCGACAGGGAACAGCTCCCAAACAGCAGCACGGAAAACACACCCACGGAGGAGCAGATCCAGTGTAAGGACCTATTCTTCCCCCTTACTACTTGTGTGTGGGTAAGGCCTGGTGCCCTGCATGCCTGGGGAATGGTGCCCCAGGTGCTGAACAGACACAGAGTCAAAAGACAGCCCCTGGCTCAACTCTCAGAGTTTATTTAGGGTCCTAACTTTAGTTCAGTGTAAATTCAAACCCTCAATACCTTTGAGGATCTGGACCTAAGGGTTTGATCACTGAACACAGATGGAAAAACAAGCTGAAGGAGGAAGGGGTGTGTCAAGCAGCAGACACACAAACTGACTCCTGCTGACGTCCCAAAAGCTGCGTCGCTGAGCTGTGACTCACCTCAACATACTCCCCCTACGCAGTGCCCACACCAGGCTCTCTGCTCCAGCCCATGTATGACCTGGTTGTGATTCCACTGGCCCCAATTCACTTCCGAAGGTCTGACGAACGGGGAGGGCTACACATCTGAAAAGAGAGAACAGAGGATTATAGAGTTGGATGGCTGGAAGGGGCCTCAAGGGGTTGTTGAGTCCAGTTCCCTGCACTGAGGGAGGGTTAAAACTACCCCTGTGCTATAATTCATACCTCCTAAGGCCTGTGATTATCTAGTCTGATCTCGTGCACAGCACAGGCCAGAGACTTTCCTGTGTCTTACACCAACCTCCAGCACCTGGCACCTGGGCACCCGACCTGTTGTGATCTATAGGAGCTACCCCCATAGACACGTTAAATAATAATAACAATAACTGGCATCCACATCACTGCTCTCACTCACACCCTTGCAGCTGCAATGACACAATTAGAGCTGACACTTCAGTGAAACCCTGATGTGGTCCCCCAGCCCCAGCCTGTGCTTATTTTGGGCTGTCTCAGGCTCCTGGTGCTGCCGCTGTGTTTATTTCACAGCAGTTTCCATTTCACACCCAGCCCCAGATAGACCAAACCGCCCCAGTGAAATGTGTCCATTTAAAGAACCGGTCGGGTCTAGGAGGGGAATTTCTCACGTTCATCAGGAGAGCAGGTGCTGTGACCATGAGCCAGCGCTGCTCTGGTTGCTGCTGGGGGAGTGAACAGACCCCATGGTGTATAGTCTAAAGCTGTGACCGGACATTGGGGTCAGTGCTAGGCTGTGTTATTATTGAACACCTAGATCAAGCAATAGATAAATCTCTGTGGGGGGCTCTCCCAGGGAGCAGCACTTACCCTTCTCTCTGCTAACTCTCTCCCCAGATGCTGCCATCAGAGAGTTCGGAGCAGCCAGGGTGAGTCTCATTGTCGAATGAATCCTGATCATGAATTTCAGGCTCAGGATCTGGGATGTCCCAGCGAGAATATGCACCATGAGATACTGTCAAGTGGTAGAGTACAGCAGGGGTGACCTCAGTGCTGGGGGTGTGAGCCAAGACTTGACTTCCTTTCTCTGCCCTGCTAGGTGTAGGGAGCAGCCTCAGATATTGTAATGGACCCCTGTGATGGTCTAGTCTGTGCTCCTGCAGAGTCTTACCCAGCGATTCCTGCATCCTGCCCAGAACTTCAGCCACTGCAATTATTGCTTTTAATTACCCATAAAAAAGACAAGATTTCTTTCTCTTTTTGCCCAGTTTTCTATCTCCATCTGCTCCTGCCTCTGTACTTGAGCTGATAGAAAATTTTTGAACAAAAAGATTTTTTGCAGAAAAATGAGCTTTTTTTCTAAAATGAAAATTTTTACAAAAACCTGCAGCATCTTTTGAAATTTTCTATTCTGTTTGTAAAAATTTGATGAACATTTATATCAAAGTGGTTGCTAAAAGTGTTTACTGAGAACTGGGCTTTCAGTAAATAAATAAAAGTATTAATGATTTTGATGACATTTGTTGAGAATTCTGATAAAAAATGGCAAATTGTACAAAAATAAAAAAATGGACTCCATCTTGAACTAATCAGATGCAAAAAAATACATGTATTTTTTGCAAAATTGTTTCTCCGTATTCTGACCAGCTGCCTGTAGGTCCCTTTAAGGGCTATTCTGCTGCGGTGTCATTTTCTGGGTCTTGGGGTTTGGGAGTTAGCAGAGAAATAGCAGGATTTTATTTTTGTTTTAAAGCTTCCTCGAGTGCAGGCAAACAAGACTTCAATATACGCCATCATAGAGAAAGTCCATGGCAAGCCTAGATAACTCTCCGGTTTCTGAAACAAAGCACAGCCTTCACCTGCTGCCTGCATTGACTCTGAAATGGTGGGCGGAGGCCAGTGGCTCCTAATGGGCTAGTCACCGAGTAGCCATAGAACTTTGTCAAGTTTTAGGGAAAATCTTTCTACTCCGTATCTCTGTCTTCAGATTCTTCTGTGTCTTACCCGCTCCCCAACATGTCGGTGCTGTCTGAGTGCATTTCTTTTAGCCTCCCCAATTCCTGGTCCCCTTCGTTCTTTGAAATTTTCTGGACACTAGGACAGATGTCAGAGTGTTTATTCCCATTGTAATAAACCTGCAGCGTGAATTTGTGCAATGCCAATTCCATCTTGGATGCTCAGGAACTCGACTCCCCTCGAGAACAATGGAGTTCTGCCAAGCCATGGACCCCGCGCTCCCCACCGGCCTGGGCCAGCCAGGTGGGGGCTGGGTGCAGCGCACAGGGGGGAGATGAATTTATCTAAACACCTCCTGATCCTCATCGTGTGAAACTCAAATACATGGGCCCTAGCGTTTAGTACCCCCCGCAGTACTGCCCGGCCAGCTGGCACATGTACAGCAGGGGCCTAATCTCAGAGATCTCATGCTCCCAACTGGAATCTTCCTCGTGGGACCCAGAGTAGAGCCATCCTGGACTGAAATCTGGCTAGGAGCAAGGCCCCATAGGCAGGGATGCTGCACAAGCCAGCAGCCTGGCAATAAGAAAGAGCAGCAGCCTCTCCCCTCTCAGTCTCTCTCTCCCTGACCCCCAGCTGGGGCATCCCTAGGGCCTCCGTGCTGCAGCTGGGGTCAATTCCCCCTTCTTGGGCCCAGGCAGTCCCTCATCACTTCCTTGCCCTCCATAAGCCAGGGCTGCAGCTCCCCTATCCCTGACCTGCCTCAGTGGGGTGTGTGTGCAGCAGGGGGAGTCGCTGATCCCCTGCCCAGGCCCAGGCTGTGAGTTTTCTGGGGAACCTCCCAGGACATTTCTGGGGTTAGGGCCGTTGGCTCCCAACTGGGCTTCCCTCTCCCCTCTAGATGGTGCCAGAGCCCCACTGCTCTCCTACTGGCTGTTTGTTCTGACTGTCTCCTTACCCCTCTGGGTTCTCTGTCAGGGCTTGTCTGAATGTGTTGTGTGTAGGGTTGCCATATGTCTGTATTTTCCTGGACATGTCCAGCTTTTTAATCACTATCTGGGAGGAATTTTTAAATATCTAAAAATGTCTGGGATTTTGCCAATATTATTTTTACCCAAAGAAGAGTTGATCATTCAAGAAAAAGAGTGAATGTTGATCACTCAGGAGAGTGTCTGCTTTTCCCCCCTAGCTCCCAGTGCTTGTGCCACAAAACTGCTCTTTCGCGTCACTGGGAAGGAGGGGGGAGGAGACGAGGCCAGGGCGGGGATTTGGGGAAGGGGTCCAATGGGGGAGGGAGGGAGCGGAGTTGGGGCGGGGACTTTGGCGAAGGGGTTAAAATGAGGATGGGGAAGCGGCAGAATTTGGCGGGGCTGGGGAGGCGTGAGCAAATCCCCCTCATGGAGTGTCCTCTTTTTTGATTGTTCAAATATGGTAACCCTAGTTGTGTCTGTAATCAGAGTCAGGATGAGCTCTACCCTGACATCTGGTGGTGAATTATGGCGAGTGCGGAAAAGAATTTCAGGGGCTGATCTTGTTTGCATAGGCACACCCACCCCGCTTAGCATAGCCCATGGCAACCTAAAATTTGACAGCTGTGGGATTCTCAATTTCTCTGTTATTGGGGCAGGAGGAATAAAGAGTTGTTACCCTGATTATGTGAATGAGGGACTATGAACCTGTTTTATGACAGAGGATCTCACTGTCAACTAAGTAACACTTGCTAGACAAGGGACACAGTTCCAAAACCTAGTGAATTGAGAAAGGTTGGGGACTGGTGTGTGCACCTGGTGGTATGGGCCCTCTTTGAGGTCCTGCAACACCAGTTGCACCTTCTTCTCTCTCCACTGTTGAAGAGCAGAGCTAATTTTGATTCCATTGGGAATCCATCTAGAGACTGCTGAGCTAAATTTTACTTTGGGCCAATGGTGGACCAGCACTGGGGCTCCCCTACTACAAGCTGAAATTACTAAAAGAGCTAGACTTACTGAGCTGAGTGCTGTATTAAATAGTGGGGGAGCCTCAAGATCTATTGCTAAGCAGCTAGCAGAGCGGAGCGGTTTGCAGCATGGTTGGAGCAGCCCATGGAATGTGGAGTGGAGCTGAGCAGTTTGTGGGACAGTTGGAGTGGCCCACAGAACAGTGAGTGAGCAGAGTGAAGTGTTTGTGAGGATGGCTGGAGTGACTCATGGGTTGGCTGGAGGAACTGATGGAGTGGAGCCAGTTGTGGTGAAGGCTGCAGCAGAGCTCCACAAAGAGATGGGGCTGTTGGCCCTGACCCACATAAGGTGCCCCTTAACACACTGTGCCCTCCCATTTCCACCCAGGCTGCGGGGGGGGGGGGGGTAAAAACTCTGCAGATAAACTTTTGAGCCCAAGGACAGAGACTTTTGGGTTGTTGGACTTTGGGGTGATTGGACTTAAGACCCTAAGGAGAAAAGGACATTGTCAAAACTTATTTGGTGGGTCTTTTGCTCATGGTTTATGTTATAAATCCTGTTTCTGGTGTTTCCTCAATGTGATGCCACATTGCTTCCCTCTTTTATTAAAAGGATTTTGCTACACTCAGACTCTGTGCTTGCAAGAGGGAAAGTATTGCCTCCGAGAGGCACCTGAGGGGTGGTAGGTAATTGTCCCAGGTTACTGGGTGGAGGCTTGAGCCAGTTTTGCATTGCGTTATTGAAAAGGACCCCCTGGATACTGAACCTGGCTGTTGTTGCTGCCAACTCAAAGGGGCAGAAAAGTTACATGTCATTTGTCCATTTTCCCTCCCTTTGTATCATGAGATGATTCTCTGCCTGGACAGGCACCTCTCAACCCTGGCTAGAGATCTTAGCTCTGAGCTTTCACCCCAGGCCCATAGACTCCACTCCCTTCCCAGAGCTGGGAGTAGAACCTAGGGGTCCTGACTCCCAGCCCCCCACTCTAACCACCAGACCCCCACTTACCTGCAAGTCCCAGAACTAGAGTTAGGGGCTGTCCATAAATTACATAACATATTTTTTGGTGATTTTCAAGGTTCAAAAAGCTAACAGTGTTAGGAACCATTAGGAAAGGGATAAATAATAAGACAGAAAATATAATATTATCTGTATATAACTACATGGCATGTCACGCTCTGAATACTTTGTGCAGTTCTGGTTACCCTATGTTAAAAAAAAAAAAAGGAGAGATATTAGAACTGAATAGAGAAGAGCAACAAAAATATCCAGAGTCCAAGCTTTAATCTTTTTTGAGAAAAAGCTGAAATTTTCTGCTAAAACTGTTGATAGATAAGAATTTGTGTGTATGTGTGTGAAAGCTCCATAGACAAGGGGAACATTTTCTGAAAGCTTTAATGGTGAATAACTTTCTTCTTCAGAGAACTGCAACTTTTCAAAATGGCCATCAGCTCTCATCATTGCCAACTGGAATGAGGCTAAAGCTACCTTTAAGCAAAGATGTCCTCTTTCTATATGACCACCACCTGCCATTATTTCCAACAGCAGTAAAGTCAAGCTGCCCTCACAGAAGCTGGTGGCCCATGTCCCCAGCACAGAGAGCCATTATCTTTCAAAGGTTCATATGCACCGTGCCGTCCTTGAGAACAATAGAAGATGCAAGCTGTTTTGAATGAGGGCAGTTCCTCTTGGTATCTTCTGAAGAAGAACTTTTACCTTGGAAATATTTTGATTCACTTTGGTGGCTAGGAACAGGGCATCTTTTGAGGAAAGTGAGTCACCAAGTTTGCAAATCACTTCTGCTTTGGTCCACAATCCTTTGGATGTGTTAACATTCTGGGAATGCTATCAAGCATATCTTCTTTCCCAGGTTAGATTTGGGATCATGTGTGGATGGGCTGTTGCCTGCTTGAAGGTTACTTTTGTAGTTACAAATGACAATTCTCTAACCTAGAATTTGTCTTTCAGAGCTTCAGTTTTTATGTGTGTGTTTCAAATTAAGAAAACCACCTATAGCCTGTGTTCCCGGGGGGGGGAGAGAATGGAGAAATCTAATTGGAAAGTTAACATGTAGAGTTGGTTAACAAAAAATGACTAAACTATTTTCTGTTGAAAAATGCCAGTCAGTTGGCTTTGATATGTCCCGTTTCATTACACTTATAGCATCTTCCAGATAACGGGTCACTGGGTTGAGGTAAGTTACTGAAGACTGGTGAGGTGGAAGGATAGGGTGTCTGTGGCTTCCCTTGGGTTGTAGGTGGGGTTTTGGGTTGCCCTCAGTTGTAGGGTTTATTGTAGGGTTTATTGTCGGTGTGGCCCCTGGGGTTTTCACTCCCCTTTACAGTAGCTTTCTTGCTTTCTGCCACCTCCATCCATTTGGCTCCAATCTCCCCCGCCTCGATGAGAGTTTTGGGTTTTCCATCTAGGATGTACCGTGTTATGTCCTCAGGAACACCATCCAAGAACTGCTCCATTTGCATGAGGAGTTGCAGGTCTTCAAGGGATTTAACTTGGGTTCCTGACATCCAGGCGTCATAATGCTTCCCAACGTAGTAAGCGTGGTCGGGAAATGACCCCTCTGGTTTCCACTTTTGGTTTCTGAACCGCCGACGGGCATGATCCGTGGTTATCCCCATTCTGTATCTGGCCTTGGTTTGAAACAGTTTATAATCGTTCATTTGTTCTCTTGGCATTTTAGCCGCCACGTCTGCTAAAGGTCCACTAAGGTGTGGCCTCAGCTCTAGCATGTACTGGTTTTCAGGGATCCTGTACCCAATACAGATCCTTTCAAAATTTTCTAAGAAGGTCTCCGGGTCATCACCTGCCTTGTAGTTGGGGAATTTCCTGTGTGTTTGTACAGCAACTGGCGCCAGAAGATTAGGATTTGCTGGGTTCTGATGCTTAGCCTGTTCTAATGCCAAGGCCTGTTTGTGGGCCTCTCTCTGTTGTTCCATCTCTCGGTTGAAGGCTGCTTCTTTGGCTGCTTGTTCTCTTTTGTAAGCTTCCTGTTGGGCTGCTTGTTCTCTTTTGTAAGCTTCCTGTTGGGCTGCTTGTTCTCTTTTGTAAGCAGCGTCTTTTTCTTTTTCTGTCAGCTCCATCTCTTGGATTCTTTTTTCCATGTCTCGTTTGTGTGCGGCTGCTTTTATTTGTTCCTCTGCCTCTAGTCTCACGAGTTCCTGCTTTAGGTCACGTTTGGTAGACATGATTCCTGGTTCCTTGTGTTGTGGTGCCCTCTGGTGTTTGTTGCCTGAATGGCTGGCTTTCTGTCTCTTGAGATCTGCCTAGCAACTCCTTTCTTGCTACCTTTTTTGATATGTAAATTAACCAAAAAAAACCCCCCACTGTATTTACCTGTGTGTGTTTGCTGGAATTCCACTCTCAAAGGGAGTGCTTATTGTTTAACCAACGACCCGTAATGGTCCTCTTAATGACTCTGTTTTAAAAATGCAACCTGCCAAAACCAGGCAGGAGAAAAGTTTTTCTGTCTAGCACTTTAAAACCAACCCCTTTCTCACTGCTAATCCCTAGCAGGAAAAAAGAAAAATATATCTCTACTGGCTTCTGGATTCTTATATCCCACCACTGCTCACCATGTGGTAAATGTCTGTCTCAAATCTGGACCTTAGCATTCAAAATCTGAGTGTTTACTGTGAACCTCCCCCAAGCTTATACCCAGCTTGGATCTGATATTACTGCCACCAACCAGGATTTTTAGGGCTCCTGGTCACCCTGAGTCACCCCAATCTTTCCCTGGAGGACCCCCCCAAGACCCAGAACCCCTGGATCTCCCCATCTCATCCCCAGCTTTCCCCCCCCTTTTCCCTGGGTGATCCTGGGCAATGCTATACTTAACTCCTTGAATGCAAAACCAAGAGAGCTATTTACCTCCCTTGAGGCTATGCATTCAAACCTAGTCAAAGCTAACACACCAGGAGATTTTCCCCTCCCTTTGTCTCGTAGCAGTAACTAGAGAAAAACCTCAAACACAGGAGAACAGAGTTGATTTTCCCTCTTTTCCCTATAACTTTTTTCCCCGTAGCTTGTTCCCACCCTGGGACAATAGGAAAATAAACCATAGAGCATGGGCTTCCCTCCCCCTAGCCTGTCACACAGAGGTAGACAGAGCTCCGGGCACAGAAATTCCTCTCCCCTTTGCCTCACTAGGAAAAAGAAACTCCCACAAGTTTTAAAAAGAAAACTTTATATAAAAAAGAAAGAAAATATAGAACAATAATACTGCATTAAGAGATCAATACAGGCTCTTGCTTATAAGAAAATATGAATAAACAGTCTGATTTAAAAGATAGCCCAATTAAACCAGTCCAGCAAAATCAACACACATGTAATTACAAACCAAAGTACATTACATCCTATTACTTTGTTTCCTTTGTACTCACACTTGATAGTAGAATATTTGAAAGAAGATGGAGTTAGAAGAAAAGCTTGTTTACTCACAGCCGAGGAAACAAAAAAGACCCTGAGTTCCTTTCCCTCCCAGACTTTAAAAAAAATCCAGTTCTCTGATTGGTCCTCTGGTCAGGTGCTTGGTTCACCCTTTGTTCACCCTTTACAGGTAAAAGAAAATTAACCCTTACCTATCTACTTATGACAGGCCCCGACCCTGGAGTCAGATCGAGTGTGAGGAACCTGCACCAGCATGGATCTCACTGCAGTGTGGGGGCTTCTGATTGCTTGGATTTTCTGACTGTTATTTGTTTGAATATCACAGTTAGCATTTCCCCAATGCAGGCTAGTTATTGTTACAGACGCCCTGTCTGCTACTCACCATCTCTGCTGTTTGGTGCAGGTGCTGGGGTCACAGGCCAGGAGTTCTGCAGCTCCCCAGGTGAGTGAGAGCACAAGAAACAAGCAAGGAAGGAAAGGAACGTCAGAGCAAGGAATACAATGCCCAGGCCCTTGCAATGGGGGGAGATGGGAGGATAGAAACCTTCTGTGCAATCCCTGCCTGAAATCCTGTTACTGACACAGTTAATTAAACAATTAATTCTCACAGCGGTTGGCCATACACATTAATGAAAAGGAAATGTGTTTGGGACAGATTCTCAGATGGTGTAACCTGGAGTAGCTTTGTTGACTCATATGGAGTGGGGCCAATTTACACCAGCTGGGTATTTTCCCCATTGACTCCAGTGGAGCTAAGGCTGAGTTACACAGGCTGTGGCTCCGGCCCTATTGACTCTAATGGAGACATGGCTGATTTACACCAGCTGGGATCTGGCCCATTGACTCCAGTGGAACAATGCCAGTTTATAGCAGTCGGGGATCTGGCCCAGTGTAGCCAGATTCACACCCATCAAAAATAAAACAGGCTAAATAAGCAAGTGTCTTGATGTATGAAAGTGAATTCCCAGGTGAACAGACCCTTCTCTTTTCACCAGTCACTGCATTTCTCATCTCAGTGATCGCTAACGCTCAGCTCCCTGTCATTCCCCTCTCAGGCACACGAGTCCGTGTCTCTTTGTTGTTCCAGGAGATCTCCCCGCGCCTCAGTTGTTCCTGAATACGACATCAACTCTGGAGGGGGTCCCAGTTTTAGCCCGATGTGCAGATCTTCCAAACTCTCTTGTTACCAAAGTTATTTTCTGCAAAGATGGGGTGGAGCTTTCCAGTAAAAAATTCAAACAAGGACAAGTTGGTTATACCTTGCTCCTTAACACCTCCATGATGAGCGCAGGGCGTTTTTCCTGTGGGTATCAGCACAAGGATAAGAAAAACCAGGTGGCCAATTCTGATCTCAGTGCCCCCTTGCAACTGAAGATCACAGGTGAGCAGCTGCAAGCTACACAGTGTGAGCAGGGGAAAGGGCTCAGGTGGCAGGTGTCAGGCATTTAGTAAGTTATTCTCTGCTACCGCTGCCCCACCCGGCCATCTTAGATATCTTTGTATCATTTTCTGCTCCAGGGACTGTTCATTCAACAGGAAAACAGCCGTGTCCTCCACTAGAACTAACAAATGAAGTAAAACTGTAGTGAAGACAGGGCAGTTTCTAGATTTCACATGTGTTTAAAGGTCGAACTTTGGCTACAGGGGAGCCAGGAGCCAGACATGTAAAGGTTTTCAGACATGGTAAGATGCAGACCCCTCTTGAATTCATTTCCAGATCAGACACTGTGATATTTCCTGTGTTTATTGCCCAGACAGAAAGCACCCCCCTGATGACAGCCCAGTGACTGGCCAGCCTGAGAAAACTCCACCTCCGGAAGGTGAGTGATTGTATTCACCACGGGCCTGATTTCCACAGCATTCAGCATGCTGAGAGCACTTTGGATTCAGAGCTCTTCAAAATCTCCCCTTCAGTGTCCAAGCCACAGTGGGCTGTGAGTCAGGTCCGAATGCCGGGTGCCTCCCATGTTCAGAAATGGGAGGGGAGTGTCCTGTTGTAGGCGTGGCCTTGAGCAGCCCCCATCCAATCTGCCCCACGGCAGGGAGCATGGGGGAAGGAGCACACTGAGGAGTAGCCAGGGCTGAGAGAGATTCTAACTGTATGTCTCCCCAGAGCTGCTCCCCCCAGCACAGCTGGCAGCATCTCCCAGGGCTTGTGTGAGGGGCGGGGCACATTTTAGAGGCTACTGCCAGTTAGGGCATCTTCAGCCCCTTTACGGGCCTCCTGCACTGCTGGAATAGCAGCATTCGCTTTTCCCGTTTTGCTGGTCCCCTCCTAACTAAACCCACCAAAAAACAAAACTGAAAAACCCCACCCTGGCACCAACAGGCTGTTTGCTGCCATCACACAGCTCATTCTGCAGGTGCGCCCTACTCTTTCCTCCACCCTGGGTCTGTCTGAAGTGTGGGGCAGGGGCCATCTATTTCTCTGTTTCTACCACACCTAGCACAGTGGGACCCAATTTTGGTTGGCCCAAGGGATGCTCTGTCACCCCCAGCAGGGGTCTGGCTAGCCCCTTCCATCTGTGGGGGTCAGTGGCCCAGGTTCTCCAAATGCCCAGCACTGTTCTGGGTGTGTCTAGGACAGGGAAATGGGGATGTAATGTGGGGAGAAAAACTGTGGATCATCTAGTAACATTCAGTATCCTCTGTGCCTCAGGCCCCTTGTGTAATATTTTCATCCCACGATGATTCCTCCCCCACTACATACTTCCCCCCGTGAACTGCAGATGCTGGTTTTGGTCTTTCTAGGGATCTATTCCCATTACTTAGATTTTTCTTAAGGGTCCTGCATGTGCTGTGTGGCTCTGAAATGCCCCAGCTCTTCTACGTATTTGTTCTCAGGGTCCTTCCATCCTTGTCCAGCTCTTTCTGTGGTTTTGCTGATGTGGGATATGGAAAACGATGTTAAAATTGTAAGCTTTCATGTTGAACTTCAGGGGGGTTACCTGGTCCTGCTTGCAGGCTGGGAGCTCTGTAGGAAAGCATGAAATCTGGGTCAGTCCACCAAGAGCCAATGGGGAGCAAAGTGGGGTGAGTTGAGCCCCTTTGTCTTAGGGAGCAGCCTGCTTTCTCTCTCTCTGTTTTTGTTTCTTGTAATTTAAAGTTCTGGATTCTAAGAAAAAAAAGTAGTGTGTTTTTTTTTATCTAACTTATCTGGATGTTTTGAAACACAACAGCTGCCTCATTTGTGGGTCAATGGTGGCAGGGAGAGAGAGCACAAACATACGGTTACAGCATTTGTATGCACTGTCCAGTAATAACTCAAAAGACTCCCTCAGGCAGTAAGACCTATAGTATTAGTTGTCTGCCAGAACAGGACTCTTCATGTTGATTTCTTTTCCCCAGGACTGCAACTAGAGATTATATTGGGCATTGCAGTTGGTATTGCAGTGGGTTTCTGTCTGATTCTGGGTCCAGTTACTTATCTTCTGATGAAAAAAGGTAGGTGATGTTCTGACCTTGAGCTCTGATTCCTGACTCTGCATCTTCCTCAACCCTGGGCTCTGGCATCTCCCACTCCAGTTCTGCCCCTCATTCCACTCACTAAGCCTGATTCCTGCTCCTACCCCTAGGCCAGACTGCCCACCACCCAGGCTCCTGACAGTCAGGTAGCCCTGTCAGCCAATGGGAGATGAACAGGAACATTCTCCAAAGAACCCAAGTCCCAGTGAAAGCTTTGGGGGACAAGTTTCAAGTGATAGTTTCAATGGGGTCTGGTGAGTTGCTATCTCTTGTGATTTTACCTTGAGTGGTGCTGGGCACATTTTTTTTTTAAATAGCAATTTTCCCCAAAATGCATTTTGAGAGTACAGATATTATTTATAAAACTGGTTCAAATTCAGTAAAAACTTTCAACAGGAAAACAAATTTTTAATTTTTTTTTAAATTGAAGCAGTTTGTTTTGACTGCTTCAAAATGAAACATTTCAATGTTTCCCTCTGAAATAGTTTAATGTAGAAATTTAGCTAAATTTAAAAAAAGGAAGAAAAAGATCCCAAAATGACCAGAAATAAAAATTAAAATAAAAAAACCCCTGCTTGTTTGGGGTTGAATTAAATGTTTTGTTCAGTTCAAACATTTTCCCCCCCGTTTTGGCAAGAAAAACTGAAATAGTTCATTTGATTTTTTGGAGGAGGGGCAGGGGGTAGATTTTTTCACTTTGGCCCCTGCACTGAATAATCAACTATTCACTCACCTCTAATTGTGATTCTCATAGTACTTGGTGTTTTCCTAACAGTCCCAGCTGATGGAATCAACAGATTGTGCGAGAATCTCACCTTTTTTCTGTTTAAAGCAAGTTTCTATCTCTTATAGTTGCAGAGAAAACCTTGAAAGTGTGACCTAAATTCAATTAAGGCTGAGAAACCAAAGAATAATTTTAAATTTTTTTTTTTAAATCTCTTGTGATTTTTGGAGCCTGAGACATGATTTTTGAACATCTGGGATTGGTGACACAACTTAGCCTCCTAATTGATTTATATGCTTTGGTATATTTTATGCAAAATGCCTAGTCACTGCTGGATTCCAAAGGCAATAAGGAAGAATGGAGAGAGTAGTGATCAGCTGTTGATAGACTGGTTAAAATCCTGTTCTCTGCTCTCCTTTCTGGCTGAGAAGTGCTACCATAATATAAATACTAATATTAATAATAACAAAGTGGGTAAAGTGAGCTGTGTTTGGCCATTGAAGGTAGACATGCAGATACATTCATGCTGCAATTTGTCAAACGTGCTTTGGGGTTTTGGACTCTTTAATTTGGGAACTGGGCCTCCAGATCCCTTCGGCGCCTTTGAAAAGCCCACACTGACCATGGTGCAAAGTCCCACCTTGGTTACAACATCGCTGATTCCATCTCTTCGCCAGGTGGGGAGTGAGGGGAGACTTTTCAATAATCTTTTTTTTTCATTTTTATTTTAGTTGCACCTAAACAGCACCGTGAAAGGTAGGAAGCAATAATTCCTTAAGGTGTGATGAAAAGAGATGGGAGTGGATGGGGCAGGGAAGGAAACTGAGGGCTCAGCTGCCCTGGAATTTCCCTGATGAATGTCATGGCAGTTACTCCCAGTCTTCACTAATAAAAAGTAATCATGGCCTGATGCTTAATACAATTAATATTAACAATAACGGGGATGGAACACAAGCCAGAATAGGGACAGAGCAAGTTAAAGAATCTGTAGAGAAATTAGATGTATTAAAGTTGACAGGGCCTGATGAAATTCGTCCTAGGGTACTTAAGGAACTGGCTGGAGCCATTTCAGAACCTCTAGCATTTATTCTTGAGCACTCCTGGAGCACAGGTGGGGTCCCAGAGCACTAAAGAACGGCAACTGTAGCGCCTGTCTTTTAAAAGGGGGGCAAAGAGAATCCAGGGAAATATAGACCAGCCCGCCTGACTTTGGTATGTGCAAAGATACTGGAACAAATTACTTAACAATGAATGGTTTCAGTGTAGCAGCCGTGTTAGTCTGTATCCGCACAAAGAACAAGGAGTACTTGTGCACCTTAGAGACTAACAAATTTATTTGTTATTATGCTCAAATAAATTTGTTAGTCTCTAAGGCGCCACAAGTACTCCTCATTCTTCTTTGAACAATCAATAGGTAAGCTTATTGAGGATAACAAGTTACAAGAAGTAGCCAATATGGATTTGTCAAGAACAAATCATGCCAAACCAGCCTAATTTCCCTCTTTGACAGGGTTTCTAGCCTAATAGATGGAGAAAGTAGTAGACATGAAATAGCTTGAGTTTGGTAAACCTTTTAACACAGTCCCACATGACATTCTCCTATATAAACTAGGGAAATGTGGTTTAGATGTAATTACTGTAAAATATATGCCCAGCTGGTTTAGAACCCTTAGTCAATGAGTAGTTATCAATGGTTCACTGTCAAACAGGGAGGGTATATTTAGTAGCTTCCCACAGGGGTCTGTCCTGTGTCCAGTACTATTCTCTATCATCACTAATGACTTGTATGATGGAGTGGAGAGTATGCTTACACATTTTGGGGATGACACTAAGCTGGACGGGGTTGCAAGCACCTTGGAGACAGAATGAAAATTCAAAATGACCTTGATTAAAGGGACAGATGATCTGAAAGTAACAAGATGAAATTCAATAAAGACTACACTGAGCAGGGAAAAATCAAATGAACAACTACGCAATGGGGATGAACCGGTGGTAGCACTGCAGAAGGAGATCTAGGAGTTATAGTGGATCACAAATTGAATATAAGTGAACAATGTGATGCAGTTGTGAAAAGGGCTAATATCATGCTGGGGCATAGTAGCAGCGAGAGACATATATAAGACATGGGGGTGAGGAGGACCTGTCCTGTTCTAACCAACACTGGTCTGACTTCAGCTGGTGTGTCCAGTTTTGGGCAATACACGTTAGGAAAGATGTGGACAAACTGGAGAAAGTGCAGAGGACAGCAACAACAATGGAAAAAGAAATGTTTAGAAAATCTGATCTATGAGGAAAGGTTAAAAATTGGGCATGCTATAAAGAGGATGGTGATCATTGCTCTTCATGTCCATCAAGGGTAGGAGAAGAAGTAATTAGTTTAATCTGTAATAAGTGAAAATTAGCTATTAGGAAGTTTTCCAACTCTAACAGGTTAGACAAACACTTGTTAGGGAGGGTCTAGGGATGCTTAATGCTGCTTCAGTGGGGAGGGGAGGGGCTAGATGATCTCTTGAGGTCCCTCCCAGCCCTGCATTTCTATGATTCCTATGCTGAATTGGAATTGCCCTGCTTTTCTCTTGGTGTCAAGTGTAACTGGGTTCAAAAGAGAATTAGAAAAGGTCATGGAGGACAGGTCCATAGAATTGTAGGACTGAAAGGGACCTTGAGAAGTCATCAAGTCCAGTCTCCTGCACTCATGGCAGGACCAGTATCATTTAGACCCAGGCCTGGTGCAACCATTTAGGTGACCTAGGCAGTCTCCTAGGGCGCTAGGATTGGGCGGCTGCCATTTTTTTCGGCAGCGACCGGGGTGGTCGGATCTTCAACTGCTCCGGTCGTCGCCAGCATTTAGGCAGAGGGAGCTGGGGCGAGGGAGTGCGGGAAGGGCCACCTGCAGCAAGTAAGAAGGGGGGTGGCATGCAGGGGAACTCCCCACCCCAGCTCACCCCTTCCCCGCCTCCTCCCTGAGTACACTGTGGCTGCTTTACTTCTCCCGCCTCCCAGGCTTGCGGCACCAGTCAGCTTAGGTGCCGCAAGCCTAGGAGGCGGGAGAAGTGAAGCAGCCACAGCATGCTCAGGGAGGAGGCAGAGCAGGAGTGAGCTGGGGCGGGGGGGTGTCTCAGGGAGGAAGGTGGGGGTGGGGAGCTGCCCAAGGGGGGCACCTCAGGGTGGGGGCGGGGGGAGGGGCGCAAGGTGGAAGTTTCACCTAGAGCGCGAAACATCCTTTCATTGGCCCTGTTTAGACCATCCCTGCCAGGTGTTTGTCTAACCTGCTTTTAAAAATCTCCAATGATGGAGATTCCACAACCTCCCTAGACAATTTATTCCAGTGCTTAACCACCCTGACAGGAAGTTTTTCCTAATGTCCAACCTAAACGTTCCTTGCTGTAATTTAAGCCCATTGCTTTGTGTCCTATCCTCAGAGGTTAAGGAGAATAATTTTTCTCCCTCCTCCTTGTAACAACCTTTTATATATTTGAAAACTGTTATGATGGCCCCTCTCAGTCTTCTCTTCTCCAGATTAAACAAACCCAGTTCTTTCAATCTTCCCTCATATATCATGTTTTCTAGGCCTTTAATCATTTTTGATTGCTCTTCTCTGGACTCTCTCCAATTTGTCCATAATTAGCCAGGATGGCTAAGCCTCTGACTGTCATATGGTGGGACTGGACAGGAGGAGATGGATCACTGGATAATTGACCTGTTCTGTTCCCTCTGAAGCACCTGGCATTGGACGCTCCCAGAAGACAGGATACGGGGCTAGATGGACTGTTGGTCTGACTGAGTATGTCTGTTCTTATGTTCTTATATCAGTGCCAGTTGTGGTGGCCAAACTCCAGTCTGAGAAACAGCTACCCAGGGAGAGTGACCCTGAAGGCAGGTGTGCGTCATAAACACAGGGAAATTCCCAGCTACACTGATGTGTTTCGCTCTTGCTCTGCACAGGGAACAAGATCTAAGCAATAGCACCGAGAACATGGGCAGAGATGATCTGATTCTGTGTAAGAACCTTCCTTTTTCCTTTTTCAGTTCTGGATGTGTAAGGCCCAGTGCCCTCCCCAGTGCATGGAGTGTGGATCATCATACAGGTGGTCATATGGGTGGTCAGCATGCTAGTTAACCACATTGCCTTGCCAGCAGCTTGCAGTACAAGAAGTATCTTTAGAACCAGATGAGGAGAGTTCAGTGAGTTCTAGGGGCCGGCAGCTGTGAAGTCTAAGAGCTACTGATTTCCTGTAGTCAGTGTTGTCCCTGGTCATTCCTTGCTGGCTGTCGGTGGTTCATGTTATTTGCCAGGGGCTAGAGTTACGAGAACTGTCAGATGGCACCTTGATCTCTAAACTTTTATTCCCTATGTCATGGTACAATTCCCCACTCTGAACCTTAGCGTCCAAGAGATGGGGTACCAGCATGAATTCCTCTAAGCTCGAATACCAGCTTAGAACCTGTAGCGCTGCCACCAACCAGGAATTCCAGTGCCTGGTACACTTTGGTCCCCCCAAAACCTTGCCCGGGGAACCCCAAGACCCAGACCCTCTGGATCTTAACACAAGGAAAGAAAATCCTTTCCCCCACTGTTGCCTCTCCCAGGCTTCCCCTCCCTGGGTTACCCTGGAAGATTACTGTAATTCAAACTCCTTGAATCACAAAACAGAGAGGACAATTCACCTTCCCCCCCCTTCTCTCTTCCCCTCCCAGACTCTCCCTGAGAGAGAAAGTAATCCTGACACAGAGACAAATTAGCCTTTCTCTCCCCCTTCCCTCCTTTCTCCCCACCAATTCTCTGGCGAATCTAGACCCAGTCCCTTGGGGTCTCACACCAGAATACAAAAACAATCAGGTTCTTAAACAAGAAAAACTTTTAATTAAAGAGAAAAACAGTAAAAATTATCTTTGTAAATTTAAAATGGAATAGGTACAGGGTTTTTTAGCTATAGGCACTGGGAATACCCTCCCAGCCTAAGTATTCAAGTACAAATTAAAATCCTTTCACCAAAATACAAATTTGAACTCCTTCCAGCCAAATGCACATTTGCAAATAAAGAAAACAAACATAAGCCTAACTCGCCATCTACCTAGTACTTACTATTTGGAATCTATAAGAACCTGTATCAGGGAGATTGGAGAGAAACCTGGTTGCACATCTGGTCCCTCTGAGCCCCCAGAGTGAACAACAACCAAAAACTAACAGCACACACAGAAACTTCCCTCCCTCAAGATTTGAAAGTATCCTGTCTCCTGATTGGTCCTCTGGTCAGGTGACAGCCAGGCTTACTGAACTTGTTAACCCTTTACAAAAGAGATATAAAGTACTTCTATTCTATTAACTCCTACTATCTGTTAATGACACCCCATTATTGGCATCTGGGTTGAATCCCATCTAGCTAAAAATCAAAATAATTGCTGAACTTCAGTCACATCCTGGTATTTCAGAACTGATTTGGTCAGAATTTTTTTTTTCATGGGAAATTTTATGACGAAAATTTGCATTTGGGGGGAAAAATAAAAACTAGAACTATTTTGGCCCCAATGTGGTGCATTATGGGAGTTATACTTCATGTATCTCATGCTGAGACACCCACAAAGCCCAGCGTGGTACTGAGCTGCACACAGGCACCTGGGGCAGCTGGGCCCACCTGAGAATCACAGCAGCTCCTCAGACCCCTTTGCTGAAGTGGGAATGGCCCATCCCCCTGCCCTAGGCCTTGGACGTGCTGGAGAGACACAGAGCAAGTTATCCCCAGCCAGGATAGCCTCTCTCCTGCCCCTCCAGCCCTAGATCCTGCATGGCACCGTCTGTGTGGGGATGGGAGAGGCTGGGAGGCTGGGTGAGTGTTCCCAGGGGGTGCTGCGTGCCTGGGGGAGGGACTGTGGGGAACTCTCCAGGGAGCAGCACTTACCCCCCTGCTCTTTGCTAACTCTCTCCAAAGATGCCACCATTGGCGAGTTTGGCACAGCCAGGGTGAGTAGCAGTGTTGGTTGAATCCTGATTGTGAATTTCAGGCTCAGGGTCTGGGGTATCCCAGCAGGAATTTGTGCCATGAGACATTGTCCAATGCTGGAGCGCAGCAGGGCTGACCCCAGTGCTGGAGTGTGAGACAGGATTAGCATCTCTCTCTCTGCCCTGCTTCATGTAGGGAGCTGCCTCAGAGATTGTCATGCAGAAGGGACTCCAGCTCTGCACTCCTGCAGGGTCTCACCCAGTGATTCCTGCATCCCGCCCAGAACTTCTACCACTGCAATTATTGCTTTTAACTACTCATGAAAAAGACAAGATTTCTCTCTTCTTCTGCACAGTTTTCTAGCTCTACCTGCTCCTGCCTCTGTATTTGAGCTGATTGAAATTTTTCAAACAAAATCATTTTTTGTAGAAAAGTGACCTTTTTTTAAAATAAAAATGTTCAAAAAAATTGCAAAACTCTTTTTAAATTTTCTCTTCTGTATGCAAAAATCTGGTGCACATACATATCAAAGTGGTCACTAAAATTGTTTGTTTACTGAGAATTGGGTTTTCAGTAAACAAAAACAATTATAATGATGTTGATAACACTTGTTGAGAATTCTGATAAAAAAATTAATGGCAAATTGTGCAAAAAGAAAAACCAGCTCATCTGGAACCAGTGCGCTGCAAACAAATCTGCATATTTTTTGCAAAATTGTTTCTCCATATTCTGACCAGCTGCTTTGTCCAAAGCTCCCTTCAAAGGGCTATTCTGCTGTGGTGTCATTCTCTAGCTGTTGGGGTTTGGGGTTATCACATGAATAATAGGATTTTATTTTTGTTTTCAAGATTACTCAGGTGCTGGAAAATGAGACTGCAACATACGCTGCCATAGGAAAAGACTGTGGCAGGCCCACATAATGCTCTGGCTTCTAAAACACATGGCCCAGCCTACATTGACTCTGAAATGGTGGGAGCTGAAGAGGCTAGTGGCTCCTGTATGGGCTAATCGCTGAGTAGCCTTAAAACTTTGCAAAGTTTTAAGGAAATTCTTTCTGCTCACTTCAGATCTCTCCCTGCTCTTACCCATTCTCCAACATCACAGCACTCTCTGTGTGCATATCTCTTAGCTTCCCCCATCCCTGCTCCCCTCCATTGTCTGGAGTTTTATAGACACCAGGGCAGATGTCAGAGTGTTTATTCCCATTGCAATAAACCTTCAGTGTGAATTTGTGCAATGCCAATTCCTTCTTTGATTCTCAGGAGTTCGACTCCCCTCGAGAACAATGGAGTTGTGACAAGCCATGGACCTCATGCTCCCTACAGGCCTGGGCCAGCCAGGCGGGGGCTAGGTACAGAGCACAGGGGGGAGATGCAGGTCTCCAAACACCTCCTGATCCTCAGTGTGTGACACTCAAACATACAGACCCTAGTGTTTGCCCCCTGCAGTACTGCCTGGCCAGCCGCACATGGACAGCAGGGGCCTAATCTCAGGCCACGTCTACACTACGGGATAATAGCGAATTAGCTAAAATCGGTTTTATAAAACTGATATTATAAATTCGATTTCATGCGGCCACACTAGGCACAGTAATTCGGCGTTGTGCGTCCATGGTCCGAGGCTAACATCGATTTCTGAAGCGTTGCATTGTGGGTAGCTCTTCTGTAGCTATCCCATAGTTCCCGCAGTCTCCCCCGCCCCTTGGAATTCTAGGTTGAATCATTATTGTTGCGGGTGGTTCTGGGTAAATGTCGTCAGTCATTCCTTCCTCCGGGAAAACATCAGCTGACAATCCTTTCACGCCGTTTTCCCCTGGATTGCCCTGGCAGACGCCATAGCACGGCAACCATGGAGCCCGTTCAGCTTTTTTTTTTCCGGCACCGTATGTATACTGGATGCCACGGAGAGAGAGGCGATACTCCAGCGCTACACAGCAGCATTCACTTGCTTTTGCAATGATAGCAGAGATGGTTACTGGTTGTTCTGTACCATCTACTGCCGGAGAAAACTGGCAATGAGATGACGGTTATCTCTCCTCCTCTGTACTGTCCGCTGCTATCATGAGTGCCCCTGGCTGAAATTGGCCGGGGGCGCAATGCAAAAGCAAAATTGGGATTGACTCACTTGAGACTGAGTCAATCCCTCCCTTATGGTTTCTAAAAATAGAGTCATTCCTGCCTAGAATAAGAGGCAAGTGTATTAGAGGACCAGTGTATCAGAGCACAGCTGCTCTGTGTCAGTATTTACAGGGGGTGCTCCTGCAACAACCCCACCTGTTGCTTCCCTCCTCCCCCAACCTTCCTGGGCTACCGTGGCAGTGTCTCCCCCCCATTTGTGTCATGAAGTTATAAAGAATGCAGGAATAAGAAACAGATACTTGTTAGTGAGATAAAATGAGGGGGAGGCAGCATCCCAGGGTTATGACAGTCCAGGCAGTACAGAATCTTTTCTTTACACAGGAAAGGGAGAGGGCTGATGAAGCTCAGCCCCCAGTTGCTATGATGAAGACAGTTACCAGCCTTTCTGTACCATCTACTGGGAGTAACTAGGAATCATTCCCATTTTTACCCAGGCGCCCCCGGCCAGCCTCACCTAAGGCCAGCCAGGAGCACTCATGGGCTGATGGTGACGATGGATATCAGTCATATTGTACCATCTACCACCAGGGAGGGGGAGAGGAGCGGATACTGCTCTTCACTGCTGCAGCATCGCGTCTACCAGCAGCATTCAGTATACATAGGGTGACATTGAAAGAAATCAAGAAATGATTTCTTTCCCTTTTCTCTCACGTGGTGGTGGTGGGGGAAAACGGAGGAGCTATTCCCTGAACCATGCCAGACACTGTGTTTGAACCTACAGACATTGGGAGCTCAGCCGAGAATGCAAATACTTTCCAGAGACTGCTGTGGACTGTAGGATAGTTGGAGTCCTCAGTACCCCCTCCATCCATGAGCGTCCATTTGAGTCTCTGGCTTCCCGTTACGCTTGTCACGCAGCGCTGTGTATCCTGGAGATTTTTTTTCAAACACTTTGGCATTTCGTGTTCTGTAACAGAGCTCTGATACAACAGATTTGTCTCCCCATACAGCGATCAGATCTAGTATCTCCCGTACGGTCCATGCTGGAGCTCTTTTTGGATTTGAGACTGCATCGCCACCTGTGCTGATCAGAGCTCCATGCTGGGCAAACAGGAAATGTAATTCAAAAGTTTGCGGGGCTTTTCCTGTTTACCTGCCCGCTGCATCCGAGTTCAGATTGCTGTCCAGAGCGGTCAGTGGTGCACTGTGGGATACCGCCCGGAGGCCAATAAAGTCGATTTCCGTCCACACTAACCGTAATCCGATATGTTAATATCGAATTTAGCGCTACTCCTCTCGTCAGGGTGGAGTACAGAAATCGATTTAAAGAGCCATTTATATCGATATAAAGGGCGTTGTAGTATGGACGGATACAGCGTTAAATCGATTTAACGCTCTTTAAATCAATTTAAACGCGTAGTGTAGGCCAGGCCTCAGAGCTCTCATCCGCCCAACCAGAAATTTCCTTGTGGTTCCCAGAGCAGATCCAGCCTGGACTGAAGTCTGGCCAAAAGCAGGCCCTATATGCAGGGATGTGCCACAGCCCAGCACCCTCTCCCCTCTCATTCTCTCTTCCTGCTCCCCAGCTGTGAAACGTACAGGTCCCATTGAGGGTAGGTCTATGCTTAAACCCTGCAGATTCTCTTACGGGGGTGGAATTTTCTCGTGAGCTGCAGCTCACCCATCTTGGTCTCCTTCTCAGAGAGCAAAATCCTGCCCACCCCCTGTCCTCAGGTATTTAGGCACCTTGTGGGGCCCTTGTGGGAGTTTGAAAAGCACCTGTGCGTCTAACTCCCATTGGAATTTACTTGGATTAGGCACCTAGAAGCTTAGCAAATCCCGCTAAGTATCCATCTATCCACCCCAAGTGACTGGCCCAAGGACACACAGGATGTCTGTGTCAGAGCTGGGATTTAAATCCAGATCTTCTGGGTCCCAAACGAATGTTTTCACCACAAAGATCATCCCAATAATAAATACTAATGATAAATAGCATGATTCAGCGTGGGGGATTGTTGTGTTTCCTTTGTGGCTACACACTAGACACAAGACAAAAGCAGGCTGTAGATCGAGGGGTAAAGTAACATTTATTTGAAGAACAACGTTTAAATTTCATCTCAACAATGTACATTTGTGAAATTCCAGAATTCGCAGCTCTGCCAATACCTGGGGTGGCTCACATACATGCCGGACAGCAACACTGCCTCATAAATCAATGGGCCATAGCTGTGAATGGGGAAAGGGAAAGAGAACAGGCAAAATGTCTGCAGTGTAACCGGTGGAGACATTTCTCCAGCATCATACAGTGCATGGCAGTTTGTAATGTGTAGCATCACATGTATATTGGCCCAAAGAGAGCAGCCTCCTTCAAAGAAGGAAAGTGGCCAAATAATCAACTCTGGAGTATATACGAAGGGAAATGAAAGCACATGTTTGCAAACTACAGTGTACTGGAGAGAGAGACTACAGACTGGATGTTTCAGCCTTTGTTTACCTGGAATGAAATTCATGCCTTTGCACAAGGCTTATGCACTGTTTATGTGCCTCTCACCCCCTGTTTAAGTGATAGATAGGTCTTAAGTGGCAGAGGAGTGAATGTCACCCATTTCATCGCATCTTATTCCAAGAAGTCCCATTGATTTCAAGGCAACCACTCATGGAGTAGGGTATTACTCGTTAGTAGTGAGGCTTGCAGCATCTGGGCATCAGGAGTAAAAATAGTTGGCTTGTATCTAGTGCTTTCCCTCTCTAGATCTCCTAGTGCTTTTCAAAGGAGGTTGATGTCATTTCCCACAACTTATAGATGGGGAAACTGAGTCACGGAGTGGGGCTGTGATTTGTCCAAGGTCACCCAGCCAGCACAGTCAGGATAAAAGCCCAGCTTTCAGTCCAGGCCATGCTGTATAAATAGTTTGATATAATGTTAAAGATGAAACATGGAACTTCTTATCTATCTTAAATTCTGTATTTTTCATGTGCCACTTGCTCCACAAAGGCAGAGCTATTGGCTGACTGATAGGAGGGAGGGGATGCTAGGGAGCAGATATCTGTTCTTTGGGGACCTGAGCTGCTGTTCTTCTAAAGCAGATCAGTCACTCAGGGCTGTAATATGTTTCCACAGGGGGAAAAAAAATCTGATGCACAAAAAGGAAAACAAATCCAAAGCATTTGCAAGACCTGAGCCTTGTGCTCTCAGAGAAGCCACATTAGAGACCAAAACCTGCAAAAGATGTGAGAAAGAAACATCATAAAAATGAACATTCACAGCAACTCAACTGCCCCACCTGAACTCCATTGGGAATATGGCTGTTAATGTAACCTTCTGGGTGTGGTGTTCTGTCCCATTTAGTGACTCTGAGATCACTTAGAGAAAGATTAATGAGTCTCCTCTATTACCTGAGCTAACAGGGATATGGCTTGTGGCTCATGCTGTAGAGGCTCATGCACTAAGATTCCAGGTTTGATCCCTCCTGCTGATGACTCTGTTAACTCAAACCCTTGTTTATTGCAGACTCATGGTAACAACAGACTGGATGGGCCAAGACTGAATGTTTTGTAAAAGCTCTGCTCTAGGAATTATTTGGGGGAAGTTCTTTGGCCTGTGTTGTACAGGAGATCAGACTAGATTATCACAATGGTCCCTTCTGGTCTTTCAATTGCAGAGTCTATAAATTAGAACCAGAGATCCTGACTCTGAATGGAAGTGCATACAGATATTTCCAAATACATGGGACAGACGGACAGATGCACATTAATATATGGGTGGGATTAATTTTGCTCCCGGAACTTATCTGCTTCTAAACCTGAGGTTTTGAGGGGCACTTGGCCTGCTAAACCCAGGGTTATGAGTTCAGTCCTTGAGGGGGCCATTTAGGGATATGGGGCAAAAAATTTATCTGAGATAGTACTTGGTCCTGCTGTGAAGGCAGGGGACTGGACTCGATGACCTTTCAAGGTCCCTTCCAGTTCTATGAGATAGGTATAGCTCCATATTATAGTATATTATATAAGGCACTCAGATACTACCGCAGGGAGACTCGGATAAGAACCGACATAGACTAGAACATCATCTCTAGAATGGGACCAGACCAGAATAGGAAATATGAACTCCTCCAAACTTTGGGGAAGCTCAGGGCAGATTTATCTCCCACTCCAAACTCTGTGACTTGGGTCCCTCCCCAAAGGTTTCATATAGGAGAGGCCAGTGGGGTTCATACTTGACAGATGTGCTCACCAATGCCATAAGGATGTAAGTCATCTTCTGTTTCCCCAGCTGGTGAATGACCTGCTGTCTGTGCTGTGCAATGACCTACAGTTGTGTAGGTCACCGCCGAGTCTCTGCTGGGCTGTGAGCACTGTGGAAAATGTCCATATACATTAGTAGTGTGTAAACGAGCCTGTTAAGGCTGCAGAACAAATATCTGAGCAAAGGGGGGATGAAAAGCAGGTGTAATCCCTTAGGGAATTGTCGGCAATGGGGATTGTCTATGGGACTTCTGGATCTAAAACTGGGAGTCTCTGTGGCCTCAGCTAAAGGCTGAAGCAGGTTTATTAACCCAGATGGGTGATGTAACCCACAGACCTCTTGCAGCCAACTGGCAGAGGGCACGAGGGGCATAATGGTTACAGGGATCCCACAGGCCTGGTGTTTATTTTCTAGTTCACCAAAGGTGTCATGTGAAGGTTCTACTGAAAGCCTGTGTCACACTGGTCCTTATAACCTCTGCTAAGTGTATGTGCGGGTAATATGGAAGGAGACAGCTATGTATTGATAACTGGGTTCTTAAGGCCTTGTAGTTAATGGCAGGTCATCCAGAGGTATTATCCTTGTGACAGTTTCTACCAGGCAGGAAGTGGGAGATACTTAATACCCTAGCTGACCATTGTGTGTATTGTGTGTCTTACAATAGAAGTCTATTAGCATACTGAGTCACATGGGGACAGAGGGGGAATTATCAGGAAGAGATAAAAAGCGGGGTTGGAGTGGTTGCTTTACAGGTGAAGAACAAAGGACTGGTCTGAGATATCTAGGGGTGCAGAACTACCTCTTGTATCTTTCACCTGGGGGAACAAGCTGCCAGCATCTCAAGAAAGGAGGGTTGCAGCCATCTGGGTTAAAAAATGTGGTGAGAAGGCTTTTGGGTGAGCAGTGCCTCGTTACCTGAGTCTAGACTCTACATTGTGTATTATGATTTTAATTTATATGCAACCCTTTGTTTCCAGGACTTCTGTTGGCTATCATTGAATCGCTCTTCTTTGTTAAATAAACTTATACATGCTTTTTCCATAAACTAAGTGCTGTGTGCTACATGGAGCTGTGTTCTAAGGTGTATTTAATATGCTGTGGAGTACTGTGCCTCTGGCAACAGAAGGTCTGGTCATTCTGTGAGTGGTGAAGGGGCTGGACACCACAGGGGGCCGCTCAGAGTTCTCCGAGGTTGGAGTTTGCCTAGTGCTTGCCAGCCTGAGAGACACTGGAGCCCACGTGGGTTGCCTGTGGCTAGTGGCGTCAGGCAGTTAATCCTAGCAGGTACAGAGAAGATTCCTCAAGTTAACAGCAAGCGTTAGTGAGGTGCCTCGGAACTCTGGGTACCCCGAGGATCATCACAGGTCGTCTATTGACCCCTAGAGGGGGACTGAGTGCAGTAATGACCCGCTGTGGGTGACAAGGCAATGAAGTAGGGGAAATAAAGACTTTTATACGTTTATCAAGAGGAAAATACAGTAGGTCTCTTAACAAATACAGAAAGACAAAATTAATGCTTAATCAAAATGGCTGAGGTACTGAATAACTTGTGTTAACTAAGAATAAAATAATAGTTACGGGGGAAAATTAGTTACTAAAACCAAGATTAGGATTTAAAAAACATCTCTGAGATTTAGGACTATTATGCTGCAATCTTTTTTAGGCACTTTGTAAAGACAGTAGAATCATAAGCAATAAGCAGGACAAGTTTAAAAAGAATGTATTGTTGGACAATGAGAGTGCTTTTTTAATACTGATAATGTGAAAGAAAGTTGAAAATAACTTGTAATGAAAAGAAAATTTTCCTATAGAGAGACTTAGCAAAACTGTAAAAGTGTCTAGGGCACATGGTGTGGCACTGTGCATCAGTGGAGTGTGAATTCTAAAGCTCACCAATGTGTTGCACACTAACTGGCTTGTGCAGACCCTGGTGGCATGCACTGAAAGTTCCCTAGTGCAGATTCATATAGTGCTGTTTTGAATAGTCAGCACTATGTTAAAATGCATTAGGAAACTTTTAATGCATGCCACCAGGGTGTACATGGGCCACTTAGTGCAGACGAACGGCCATACTGGGTCAAATCAATGGTCCATCTAGCTCGGTATCCTGTCCTCTGACAGTGGCCAATGCCAGGTGTTTCAGAGGGAACGAACAGAACAGGCAATCATTGAGTGATCCATCCCGTCATCCAGTCCCAACGTCTCACAATCAGAGGCTAAATGCACTCAGAGCATGGGGTTACGTCCCTGACCACGCTGACTATAGCCACTGATGGACCTATTCTCCATGAACTTATCTATTTATTTTTTGAACCCTGTTATAGTCTTGGCCTTCATAACATCCCCTGGCAAGGAGTTCCAAAGGTTGACTGTGCATTGTGTGAAGAAATGTTTCCTTTTGTTTGTTTTAAACATTCTGACTATTAATTTCATTGGGCTACCCCTTGTTTGTGTGTTAGACGAAGGAATAAATAATACTTTCTTATTCATGTCATGATTTTATATCCCCCCGTGCTCATCTCTTTTCCAAGATGAAAAGTTCCAGTCTTATTAATTTCTCCTCATATGGAAGCTGTTCCATACCCCTAATCATTTTTGTTGCCCTTCTCTATACCTTTTCCTATTCTAATATATCTGTTTTGAGATGAGGCGTCCAGAACTACTCTCAGTATTCTGGGTGTAAGCTTACCATGGATTTATATAGTGGCATTATGATATTTTCTGTCATATTATTTATCCCTTTCTTAATGATTCCCAACAGTCTGTTAGCTTATTTGGCTGCTGCTTCATATTGAATGGAGTTTTCAGAGAACTATCCACAATGACTTCAAGATCTCTTTCTCGAGTGGCAATATCTAATTTATACCCCATCATTTTGTATGTATAGTTGGGATTATGTTTTCCAGTGTGCACTGCTTTGTATTTATCAACATTGAATTTCATCTGGCATTTTGTTGCTCAGTCATCCAGTTTTGAGAGATCCCTTTGTAGTTCTTCGCAGACTGCTTTGGACTTAACTATCTTGAGTAATATGTTGGTGTGCTTTAGAATTCACTCCACTCTGGTGTGCATTGCCATGCTGTGTAGACAAGCCCTAAGTGACTAGGAGCATAAATTTCACTGGATTTGAATAGGATGTAGCCACCTATTGAAAATTTTACTCACTATCCATCAATTACCTCTGTGATATTGAAGCCAGCTTCTCCTTTTAAGTCCAGTTTTAGCCTCCACCCCAACCCTTCACACCTCTCACTTCAGCAATATCAAACCAACTCATCTGATGTTGTCTAGGCTGCATCTCCCCCAAGGGAGTGAGACATTTTTTTGGAAAGTTTGATTCAAATTGGATGAGGGTTTTTGGAGATCTAGAGGTTTCCATTTTTGGCTGACATCCAAAGCAGCGTGGCTTTTAGACACCAAATTTATTTTGTTTTGTTGGCCTGGATATGGAGAGGCCTTCTAGTCTTTGATCTGGGGAAGAAGGAGGCTGGTGGGAGAATGAGAATTACAATTATTTTCCTAGGAAACAATAGTAAAACTGCCAATGGCACAAGTGTTCTGATGCATTGAGCCAGACCCCACTCAGACCAACTGTTAGGGTTTGAAGTGTTTCAAATTTTAACATTTTCTAGTCAATAGATCAGGTACAAAAGGCAGATTCAGAAGCAGACTGAACAGTGCAGTTTCCTGGCACTATAGAAATGTCAATAAATAATTAATAACTTTCAGGCTTTCACTTACTGTAGCACTGGCCCTGCCAAATCCAACAATTGTAGCATCTGAGGAAAGACATTGAATACATCGGTATCACCTTCCACTGTAATGCCAGAGAACTGCTGTAAACCCTAGAGCTGGTTCAAATGATGCTGCTGAAACTTTTTAAAAAATATATATTTAAAAATGACTGTTTGACCAATATGAAAATGTTTGCAGGAAATTTTAATTTTGGTCAAAATTTTTCCATTTTTTGGATGAAAAGGTTTTTTTAAACTGAATATGGATTCGAAAACATTTTTCCCATTCCTCCCCACCACACACACACAGTCTCTTTTTGTTGAAAAAACAGATTTTTTTTTTTGAGGAAATTTCAGGGGAGAAATGAACATTTTTCACCCCCGTCCCCATCCCGCTAATAATTGGAATTTAACAACATGCTCTAATTCAGTGCTTCTCAAAGTCAGGCCGCTTGTTCAGGGAAAGCCCCTGGCAGGCCGGGCCAGTTTGTTTACCTGCTGCGTCCGGAGGTTCGGCCGATCATAGCTCCAACTGGCTGCGATTCGCCACTCCAGGCCAATGGGTACTGCAGGAAGCGCGGCCAGCACATCCCTCGGCCCACGTCACTTCCTGCAGCCCCCATTGTCCTGGAGTGGCAATCAGCTGAACCTGCTGACACGGCAGGTAAGGAAACCAGCCCAGTCCGCCAGAGGCTTTCCCGGCTTTCCCAGCTTTCCCAAACGGCGACCCGACTTTGAGAAGCACTGCTCTAATTAACCTTTATTTCAGCTCCTGCTTCTAATCTGGCATAAAGTAGAGTCCCATTGGGAAGTCCCTGTAGGCCTGCCCGTCACCCTGCTTTGACTCTTCTGTCTCCCACCCTTTCACCCAAACACCAATCTAAGCACTGAGGGAAGCAGCATCTTACACTCAAGCTGGTCTCCAGGGCTCTTGGCACTCTCCTCACTTGGACTCTGTTCCCTGTGGAAAAATGTGAGCACAACATAGCCAGGGAAGTCAGCGGCTGCCCCTGTTTTTGGTGCTCCCCCTGGGAAATGGGAAGGCAGGTCACATCTCTGCTCTACCCAATGTGGATCAGAGACTTAAGCTGGGTGACAGCCTGACAACTGAGCTATGGGGCATTCTGACATGGGCCACCCTCAGTCTTGTCTGTTGGAAGCTTTGTCACTGTGTATAACTGATTGAAGAGTCACTGGGCCAGAGAGAGAAACTGGCTCCATAACGTGCGTTAGGGCACAGCCTTATTCAGGACTTGAACTTGAGTCTCCCACAGACTAGGGAAATGGCCTCACCATGAGGGTATTTGACATTGTAGGATGGAGCTGTCTCCAACCCGCAATTCCATCCTGGAACCTTCCTGAGAAAAGTGTCTTTGAAACATACATTTCAGCAAAAAATTAGGTTTCCGTTAATCAACATTTTTTGACAAAATTGTTAAAAATGTTCCGACCAGCTCTGAGTTGTGCTAATCATTGACCGCAGAGCCAGGGGCACCCAGGCCACAGCCCAACCACTTTTTGTCCAGCCACAGCCCAGATCATGGCAGGTGATCTGGCAGTGCCAGGGCCAGGAAGGGGACAGGCTGGCTGTTATAGTGCTTTGTCTGGAGAGAACTTTGCCTGCACTCAGTGATGAGAGCCAACAGGCCAGAGTGGAGATCCGGGCCAGCCCTATGGGACAGCAGATGCTGAGGGTTGGGCTTAATCTCTAACTCCTGGCTAACTCCTCAGATCCCCGCAACCCAGGGGCAGAACCAAACCTCACTCCTTGTGCTCCGCCCCACATATGGTGTTCTGTAGCCCTGGTGCTAATGATGTGGATGGGAGGAAACTACAGTTTGAAGTGATTCAGCTAGGAAGGTGAACTCTCACCCCACGAGTCCCAGGGCAGGGAGGTATTGTCATGGCAGGTGGTGGTTTGAGCGCTACCATTCTGGCTGGGATTCTCGATAGAGCCTAAGGGAATTAGACACTCAGCTCCCATCAAATTGGGATTTAGAACGCTTTGCTACCTTAGGCTCTTTTGAAAAGCCGGCCTCCATGACGTGTTTGTGTGGGCCACATATCAGCTAGACATATTAGCCAAGAAGTGATCGCAACCTACCTCGTATCTCTCCATTTCAGTAGAACTGAAAAATAAAGAGAAAATGTTATTTAAAGTTTGAACACCTCACCATGAACTAAACGACACCCACAAGCACACACAATCTGTGATTAACCTTCCGTGTGGCTCCTCACGGCTATCTTGCTTTCGCTTCCTTCAAAGTAAACGGCGTGGTTTCCATGAGAACAGGACAAGGCTAGGTATGCATGTAGAAGCAATATATATTGTTCATTGCTGTTGATCTAAATACTGAATTTATCCATGCATCCTCATTAGTACACAGGATTCTTACACTCTAAAGTGTTCCATGAAAAACTATTTTATTCCACTCCACTCCACTGCACACACACCTCTCCCTTGGCAGAGGACGAGAGATCATATATGTGACAGCAGGGGTGGCTCTATGTTTTCTGTCACCCCAAGCACGACAGTCAGGCAGCCGTCGGTGGCATGCCTGCAGGTGATCTGCCGGACCTGCGCCTTCGGCATACCCGCCGCCAAATTGCTACTGAAGCCACGGGACCAGTGGACCTCCCGCAGGCATGCCACCGAAGGCTGCCTGACTGCCACCTTCATGCGCCCCTCTGTGGCTTGCCGCCCCAGGCACACGCTTGCTGCTCTGGTGCCTGGAGCCTCCCCTGTCTGACAGATGTGCAGTCACATCGCTCAGTGCGTGACTGGAAGGCGCTCAGATACTACAGTTATGAGTGCAGAATCAGAACCTAGATAGAAAAGAAGTGTAAATAGTTTCGGGAAAAAAACCCTTCTTTCAATATTACTTAGTTCTATTGCTAGGCTAGAAAAGCCAAAATGATTTGGTAGAGCAGCTATGTTTAGCAGATTCTCCACTTTAGATAGTCAATGCATTCACTAAACCTGGTGAAACTTTTAATTACAAATAATGGATAGACAAAGTGGATGAGGTAATATCTTTTATTGAACCAGATGTCTGTTGGGAAGAGAGACAAGGTTTTTAGCTCTTCTTTGGGTCTTGGAAAGAATGTCACAGCTAAATACAAGATCAAATAGATAGCTTAGCATAAGTAGTTAGCACATATTCAAAGGGGCCATTCAAGGTA
The DNA here is from genome assembly GCA_026122505.1 of Aldabrachelys gigantea. Classification (NCBI taxonomy): domain Eukaryota; kingdom Metazoa; phylum Chordata; order Testudines; family Testudinidae; genus Aldabrachelys; species Aldabrachelys gigantea. Next base: position 14,392,004 of record CM047489.1, on the reverse strand, counting down.
ATATGGCTCATTTACACCCTTGTAGTCATGGGACAAAAAGGAGAATTAGCGGGTTATAGATTGTTGCAATAAGCCATGAATGCAAGTATCTCTGCTCAGTCCATTATTTTTATTGTCTAGCAAAGTTATGAATTTAAGGTCCCAGACTTATCTTTTGAAAGTGCTATGCAGGTTTCCTTTGAGGCTGAGGACTAAGAGGTCAGATATGGGGTGACCGCATTGTGAAAAGTGTTTACTCACAGATGATAGGGTATTTTTATCTTTTATCGTTTTCCTGTGTGAGCTCATTTAAAAGTGTAGTGAATTATCTGGTTTCACCCACATAGTTGTTATAGGGGTATTTAGTGCCCTGGATAAGATTATAATATAACAGCTCATTGAAGTGTGACACATGGCCAGGAAAGGGTTAAGCAAAATCCCAGGGCAAATGGCCCAGAATCAACCTGTAGAGGCATGTGAGAGCAGTATGCAAATAATAATTAGGACCTTTCAATGCTAGTTACGATAGAACTCTGAAGTGCAAACCTGCATTGTCAGAAATCAGAGGTAACGCTAATTATATGTGTTTACTTATATCTTACAGATACTCACCATGTGAACAGACAATTCCTGTCTATTACCATAGCTATTGTTGCAGAGATCAAAAGGGAAGGCTAACTTTTAGATGAACCTTGAAATAGTGGGGGAGATATGGTTGCAGGTTTTGCATCTGTTGTTCTGGCAGGGCGTGGTACAGCTTTGAGTTAGTGTGCCCTGGTTTGGATGTGATATTTGTTAAGGATTTTACTGCACTTGTTAGGATGCTCAGAGATTGATCCTGCTGCAAGCAGACAGCGTGGGCTGGGGCTCTGAGCATCGTCTCTCTGAGGTGCTTGGCTAGCTGGTTCTTGATCACTTGCTCAGGGTCTAACTGATCCCCAAGTGTGTGGTCATTGGACTGTGTTAGCCCTTTCTCTACTAGATTGAAAAGCTCATTATTAAATATTTGTTCTCCATGTAGGTGCTGATAGACTGTAACCAAGTCACCCCTTAATCTTTTCTTTGTTAAGATAAATAGATTGAGCTTCCAACTCACTATAAGGCAGGTTTTCTAAGCGTTTAATCATTCTCATGGCACTTCTTTGAACCCTGTCCAACTGAGGAAACTAAATCTCATTGAAGTAAACAGGAACTGCGGGGGGTGGGGGTGGGGTAAACCCCATTAATCTCTCTGGACAATTCTGCCTTAGACAAATACGTTGTGCCACCTTCATCTGTGTGTGTACATGTTAAGTCACATTTGTGAATGACTTGGGGATGCTTTGTCATACTTTGCAGATACTGCATGCTGACCTGGTTATTGGGAGGCTTACTATATGGCTATCCTGGGCTAAATCAACAGGGCTATTGGGAAACATGTAGGAAAGCAACTATTTGAGATAAGACATTATGCAAACATAAGCAACACTTGAAGGTTGTTACAGCACAATGGCACAGCAGTGGGCCTGGGGAGACAGACTGCTGGGCTTTGGATTAGCAGGGCCCAAAAGCCCAGAACTGGAGAAGACAATGGAATTCTGGATGAATAAAAGTGACTTTCTTACTAGGAAAGGTGGGAACATTGGGTAACTGGTCAGACTGACACAGGCACTGGCTGGGGATGTCTGAAGAGGCTAGACCTGCCTGGGCCACCATCACAAGGGGACATGCTTTAGGTAAGCCAGACAGGTGTGTAGACTTTTGGTTTAAAATCCTGCTCCTCTGATGTTATGCTTTGTGCCTATGGTTAAAATTAAATAACACTTGTCTTAAGAAGGCTGGTGATTTTGAGTCATTCTATTCCCCATTGGTCACAGACTCCCGAAGGAAGAACTGCCAGTTCTGAACCCAGTCTGACATTCTGGGTCAGCAGAGTAGATACATGAGATAATATTGAAGGAGAAAGTAGTAAAGTACATTGAGGTCAATGGTAATTGGGACAAATTACAACATGGTTTTACTAGAGGTAGATCATGCCAAACCAACCTGATCTCCTTCTTCGAGAAGGTGACAGATTATTTAGACAAAGGAAATGCAGTAGATCTAATTTACCTCGATTTCAGTAAGGCATTTGACATGGTTCCACACGGGGAATTGTTAGTTAAATTGGAAAAGATGGGGATGAATATGAAAATTGAAAGGTGGATTAGGAACTGGTTAAAGGGGTCATACTGAAGGGTGAACTGTCAGGCTGGAAGGAGGTTACTAGTGGAATTCCTCAAGGATCGGTTTTGGGACCAATCTTATTTAATCTTTTTATTACTTACCTTGGCACAAAGAGCGGGAATGTGCTAATAAAGTTTGCCGATGATACAAAGCTGGGGGGTATTGCTAACACAGAGAAGGACCGGGATACCATACAGGAAGATCTGGATAACCTTGTAAACTGGAGTAAAAGTAATAGAATGAAATTTAATAGTGAAAAGTGCAGGTCATGCACTTAGGGATTAATAATAAGAAATTTAGATATACATTGGGGACCCATCAATTGGAAACAACAGAGGAGGAGAGGGACCTTGGGGTATTGGTTGATCGCAGGATGACTATGAGCCGCCAATGCGATATGGCCGTTAAAAAAGCAAATGCAGTTTTAGGATGCATCAGGCAAGGTATTTCCAGCAAAGATAAGAAGGTGTTAGTACCGTTGTATAAGGCGCTGGTGAGACCTCACCTGGAATACTGTGTGCAGTTCTGGTCTCCCATGTTTAAGAAGGATGAATTCAAACTGGAACAGGTTCAGAGAAGGGCTACTAGGATGATCCGAGGAATGGAAAACCTGCCTTATGAAAGGAGACTCAAAGAGCTTGGCTTGTTTAGCCTAGCCAAAAGAAGACTCTGGGGGGATATGCTTGCTCTATATAAATATATCAGGGGGATTAACATTAGGGAGGGAGAGGAATTATTTAAGCTTAGTACTAATGTAGACACAAGGTCAAATGGGTACAAACTGGACACTAGGAAGTTCAGACTTGAAATTAGATGGAGGTTTCTAACCATTAGAGGAGTGAAGTTCTGGAACAGCCTTCCAAGGGGAGTAGTGGGGGCAAAAGACATATCTGGCTTTAAGACTAAGCTTGATAAGTTTATGGAAGGGATGATATGATAGGATAGTTTAATTTTGGCAATTGTTCTTGGATTATCAGCAGATAGGTCTGCTCAATGGTCTGCGATGGGATGTTGGATGGGATGGGATCAGAGTTACTGCAGAGAATTCTTTCGTGACTGCTGGCTGGGGAGCCTTGCCCACATGCTCAGGGTTTAGCTGATCTCCATATTTGGGGTCGGGAAGGAATTTTCCTCCAGGGCAGATTGGCAGAGGCTCTGGAGGTTTTTCGCCTTCTCCTGCAGCGTGGGGCATGGGTCTCTTGCTGGTGGATTCTCTGCTTGAGGTCTTCAAACCACAATTTGAAGACTTCAATAACTCGGACATAGGTTAGGGGTTTTTATAGAAGTGGATGGGTAGGGTTCTGTGGCCTGCTTTGTGCAGGAGGTCAGACTAGATGATCATATTGGTCCCTTCTGACCTATGAGTCTATGAGATCCTGTAGCCCTCGGCCCAGTGTGAGAACAGGACAACTGCATCATTCTACTGCAAGAGAGGAAAAGACACAAGGTCTGGAACCTGAGGGGATGGACTCAGAGAAAGGGAACAGAGATGAACTGGCTCTGTCACCATGACAATGCCGCCATCACCAGTTTTTGAGCATGACATTACATAAATTACAATCACTTACATTAATTATTGACAGATACATTATTTACCACATACATTATTTACCACAGAAAAATTATTTTTTACTGGTGCTTGCTATTGGTTAGTTGAGCTGCTGCATTGTTCTGCCAGCAGTTGACTTTTGCAGGATTTCAGTATTGAAGGGTTGCAAAGCCTTACACCAATTTTACAACTGTTTTTCAACATCTGCCTGGGACGTTGTGGGCAGTGATAAACAACAAGACTCTTACCTTTTCTTGCCAAAAGGGAACATACCACTACTAGGACCAGGAGAGAAGGAATGATAATTCTCAGTATTAACTTAGAGGGCATTCCTAGGAAAGAAAGGGTACATTGTCAGCAGAAAGGAGACACTGGGAGGGAGGGGAATAAGAAATTAGCGGAGAAATAAAAGTAGAAATGGCGTGTGATAGTGTATGAATTTCTGTCATTAATATTATTTACTCTCTTTCTGTGGGGTTGTCTTAGTTCTAGTCTATTCTATATAGGTTTGTAAGCAGCACTCATCACTGTAGTATCCAGTAGCGAATTAAGGGACATGACTACACGTCTGTTACACATTGTTTGTTCTCTCGTCCTCACCCTAGGAGGAGAAGTGTGTGCAATGAAGAGAATTATTTTGTAGGACTTTTTAAGATATACATATTTCTTTGAATTTATGTTGGAGAAGGCAAGTGGAAGAGATGTACCTGGCGCTTGGAGCGGAAGGTGTGGAGGTTTGTGATGGTCCTTAGTTCCTGGAGAAGTTTACCACACAGCCTGGGACTGCCCCCCAAGCAAGTTCTGTCTCCCGCAGAGACGAGCTTTACTCTTACTGTAGAAAGTTACACTGGGCCAGAGGAGCCAAGCTGAGGATTGAGGAGGGATGTGAATGTAAGAAGCAGAATGCACAGGGTATTCCATACACAGGGGACAGCCTTGGAGAAGGCATGGAATTGGAAGCAGCATACAGAGACATATGAAGCATCCAAGTAGATGAGGTATCTGACATAGAACTAGAGCTGGTCAGAACATTTCTATCCAGATGTTTATGAAAATTTGATTTCTGGCAAACTGAAAATTTCCATGTGAAACTGTAGATTTTGTTGATTCTTTAAAATTTTCCGTTTGGGAAAATTAAAATAAAATGTTTCATTTCAGTTCAGTTCCGGGTTAGTCTGCTTGAGTTACTGTGGTGCCTCATGGGAACGGTAGTTTGCAGGTGTCATGTCTCCATTCTCCTTTATGGGCCTGCCTCATGGACAGACTACATCTCCCATTATGACCTGTGGTCAAGGGACTCCCATGATGCCATGTGGCAACTGAAATGGACACAAAGATCAATGCAGAAAAACTGAAATGAAATGTTTTGATTCAGTAATGTCACAGTGATTTATTTTGAGAGAAAATACCTAAATGTTCCATTTTTCACATTTCCAAATAAAAAACATGCAGATTTTTTTTGCCATTTTTGTCAAAAACAAATGCTGAATGACCAGGCTGTCCCACAGAACAGAAATTCTGTGTTTAACTTGCCCGATCTTACACATCATTCCTGAGCTTGGCTGGACGCGTTAGCTGGTGGGAGAACTGAATGTGTCTTGTGGGTGGGTAGCTGTATAGATCTTGTGGGATATGGTTGGTCCATTTTTTAGGGGGAATCAGCTTCAGTGTTGCTCATCTCCTTCCAGCCAAAATTCAAATTGGAGGCTGGCTGCCCCAGTAGAGAAACTGCCAAACAACAAAGGAAGGGTCAGAATAGTTGCTTCAGGTCTATTCATTCTTCATGATTTTTCTCAGGATATTATTTGCCCAAGCAATGCTAGAGCAATGCCATGCCTTAGACACAATTAAATAAATTCATACCTAGACCAGCACAAGGTCTCTGCATTTACATTTCCAAAGCCTTGTGCTGCATTTCAGCACAGGGGTGAATTTCACCTCAAGTCCCTAACTTCAACACTCTCTCTCAGTTCCCCAACACTCTGGTAGATTGAAGATGGTGGATCTGCATTCAGGATCTGTTTGACCCAATCTTAGCTACAATTACCCATATCTTAAAAAAAACAGCTTTATGTTGTCTGCAAGCCACCTACGATCATAGCTAACTTCATTTAGCATTAGAAAGCGGCTGAACCCCAGGTACAGTCCTGTTGAAAGAGGGCGTTGCATCTGTGGAGTGGATGCAGAGCTGGTCATGCATAAATTACTTCATTAATCTGAAATCCTTGCAAAAATCTGCTTTAAAGTTACAATAATGCTTGAAGATGAAATACTCATTGCTTGTGATTGATACAATGAAAGGAATATAAACTTCTGGGTCAATATGTTTAGTCAGAGAATTTAAGTGGTTTCTACTATAGCTGTTGGAAAGACACATTTTTCTTTCCTGGGAAATTTTGACATTTCAAAATCACTTTCCATTCTCAACTAGAAAGAAGAATCGAAATATCAAGTGTTCACTAAATAGAACACTCTGAAAAGTTTCAAAATGGGAATGTCAAAATGAAAATACTTCAGCGGCTCAGAACAAAATGGCTTGATTCAACATTTTCATTTCAATTCTACTGAGCAGGGAAAAAAAATAAAAATCAACAATTGCTATGGAAAATTTCAAGTATAACAAAACCAAAATGAGACTTTCTAGTGGATCTATTTTATGATAGGCTTTGAATTGACATTCTCAAATGGGACAGTTGTCTCTTAGCTGTGGTAATTTGGGTCCTCAGTCTCCTAAAAGTATAGAGGAATATAGCAGCATCTCATCCATTACATCATGAACAGAGCCAAAATGTCCCAGGACTCTGGTGAGTAAGGCTGGGCCCTATTTAACTCTATTTAGGCCAGTAGTCATTTTCTGTGGCCTAATAATTGAGTTAAATATTGTGGGGCTAATTCATTGCTGCTCTGTTGTCCATTCACTCCAGTTTGGCTGATGCAAAGGGGCCAGAGAGTAGAAATAGGGTCCCCTTTGATCTCACTGGCTGTCCATTATATCAAATGGAATACCCTTAGTGCAAAGGGCACCTGTGTCTGGGAGCAGAGACTGCTCCATTAGATGTGGACCATGTACTCAGGCGCCAGGAGTGTGTGTGTATTGGGGTCTCATGGTAGGCTCAGGAGAAGGCAAACTTATACTCTTGCATGACTACAGGATTGAACCTGGCTCTCAGGATTGAACCTGTTCCTCTTGACTCCATAGGAAGGGGCCTGTATAGGGAATTTGGCAGTCCTACTATCTTGCCTGAGATTGTGATAGTCAGTGCAGGGTGCTTGACTGTGTATGAGTATGCTCCAAAATACATAAAAGTGACACACATTCCTGAATCCCCTGGCAGAGACATTTCCATGCCAATCCATGTCCTGAAAAATTAGGGTCCTTCTGGGCTACACCTAATATTGGAGAATAGTTGTATAAATAGGATGAGTTTAGTGTCTTACCTGTTACACCCAGGTTCTGGGTGGCACTTAGAAGTGAATTCTTTTCCTGATTCTGAGGATCCTTCTGCTGATACAAACAGGTAAATCTCCCTGCGCTCTTTGACCTCACTTTATAGTCGTAGGCGAATTTGCTTTCCTGCATTGGCCAACTTGCAAGATCCTTCCCATCATTACAGAAAATAACGTGGAAAAATGAAGAGAGGGGAGGTACTTTACACTTCAGCACCACGGTGTCCCCTTCCTCACTGGATGCCTTGTCTAGAAGTAGCTGAGGAGCAGGGAGGTTACCTAAGTAGACAAACATTATGCTAAATACAATGTGTCTAGTTCCCTGATGGTGTAACCTTGCAATGCTCAGAGGATTTTAGCAGAGATTAATTATAAATTAAATAATAAATTAGGCAACCAGCTTGATTTTGAGGTTTTTATAAAATCCTGACAGGAACATTGGCCCAAACAGCTCATGGAGGGAAAGGGGCACATGGTCAGCCTCCTACTTATGGAGATAGGAGGCTGGGTTTGGGTAGTCCCTGAGGAGTCTCCTAGTGTGGAAGGTGGTTGGTAGGGTGCGAGCAAGGCTGACACATCAGGCTTTTCACAGGGCTGAGGCAATTTCCCAGCTGGAGCCCTGCCCCAGTGATTTTGCTACTGTCTGTAGAAGTGGGGTTCTCCTCAGACATGGGCGAGTCAAAAGTCTATTGAAGTCAGTGGAAAGATTCCCATTGACTGGTGGGTTGTGAACCTCAAGGGATCCACCAGAATAAAGGTGGAATAATGGGCTGTCTCCCACCGTTCCTTTGTTCTACTCATGGTCCATAGCCTGCAGATCTCATTAATCTAAGAAGGGTTCCCCTCTTTTGCATGAGTCTCACTAATTACATAGGGCAGCCCCGCCATCCTTTCCTGCTGAGATCTTGGTCCCCATAAATTCATCAAGAACCCTAATCTCTCTATTTCAAGCCCCCTGCCTTCCCAGTTCCTATGTTAGGAATTTTTGCTTTTTCAATAAAGGCACCTTCCAGACAAAAACTTTGTGAAAGCGAAGTTAAGGTTAAAAGTAGACATCAGTAATATATGGGTAAAAATCCATGTAGACATTTATAATTAGTAAGAGAAAAGATATTATAAAGGCAGGAAGTTCAGAACTGAGGGGAAACTTATAAGAAAATCAAACATTTGAAATTACTGAAAATTGATATTTAAGAAACCTAAACAACTGGAACTCTACCCTCATAGCAATGCCCTGAGAAAGTCAAATACTCAGAATAACTTACCTATCTGTAACAAGCTATTGCAATTTATCAGTGGCCACAAAAGCTAGGATTCCTTAATTTTAAATGTACAGAGGTTGTTCCAATTCCTAAAGTCATAGATGGTCCTGAGCTACAAATTCCTGATTAGGCAGGCAGTGGATTGCAAGCTATTGGTCCCTACTCCTGATTACATGCCAGATCTTTCCTTCCCAAACCTCCAAATGACACTCACTTATCCTTCCATCACTGAAGGCTTGGGGAGGAAAGTTTGAGCTATTTTTGATACAGGTGCCATCAAAGACAAGCAAAATAGTATACCTGTGCTGTCGCTGCAGTAGCTTGAGTTTGCTGAACTGCTGCATTATGATACCTGCTGTCTCCAGATAGGTTTGAAAGGATTGTGCAAAAGTCTGCTATATCCCAGCTCCTGGTAGTGGCTGCCAGACCAGTGCAAGGAGTGCAGAGCACGTGTGGAAAACCACATGGACCTGGATCCAGAACAGAAGCCTGAGGCCTTAGCTTGGGGAAAGATTCCCATTGAATCATCCTTTTCATTATTATTTGTTATTTTTATTCCTGTCTAGCCCAGGGATTATCTTTTAATTTTACCACCATCTTTTTTTAGCTATTGGAACCCAGGAGCATTTGCCTGATTACGAGCAATTCACATGCGTTGCTACTACTGGTCGACCAACCATCAGTCAATGTGCTGTTTGATCAATTACACCATTGCTATCAAATTAATTATCTGCCAAAGAAATTTTGCACAGTGATCTTCCAGCTTTGTAGCTGTTCCAGTGCAATTTGAAGTAAATAAATAATTCGTGCAATGTAGAGGAGTTCATCTAATAAACAATTAACAGTTTTTAACCAAATCCACATAACCCCAGAGAATTCTTCACAATTTCTATCCCAAGAATTAATTGCCAGTCTTTCAGAAACTGCAGGTTTTCTCTGCTGTGTGGTTGCATTTCTGCTCTAGGTATGTGGAGCAAATACTCACCTGGAGAACTGCAGATTTCTTGATTTGTGAAATGAATACCTTTAAAATAAATATACAAGTTTAGTTTTTGGTAAAGGCAGAGGCTCAGATTTTGTCCTCTGTTTGTGTTGGGTAAATCTGGAGTTGAGCCATGGCTGTAATGGAGTGAGGGCAGATTCTGATCTCTGTTCCCTGAAGATACCACCTTTATCTGCATATTATTGTCTCTTATGAGACATAAAGGAAATGTAATACAGTGGTGGTTTTCAACCTATAGTCCAGGGACCCCCAGGGGCCAGCAGACTATGTCTAAAGGATCTGCAAAAGGTTGTTTTTACCATAGAACAGTGGTTTTCAACCTGTGAAAGTTTTGGCATTTGCAAAACATTAAATGACTAAAAAGATCTCTTTAATTTTAATTTAAAGGTTATTAATCTTCCAAAACTCCATTCCATAGTGATTGAGCCTAAACAGAGATATGTTTATTAAACGAGTGGTATTTATTTAGAGTCAGATTCTGCTCTACAGTTACACAGATCAAAATCAAAAGTAACTCCGTTGAGGTAAAGTGGAGTTACTCTGGATTTACAAAGGTATCATTAAAGATAGAATTTTAAATATTCTATATATGTGAGTATTTGTATATAAAATTAAGGCAGAGATTTTAAAAGCTGCCTAAAGGATCCAGACTCCCAATTCCTTTTAAGATGAATGAGAGTTGTGTGTCCTAATCCCCTAGGTGGCTTGGCAAACCTAGCCTAAATTTCTAATTTAGACCAGTCATTAAAATGTTCCTGTTTAATTAATGGGACAAAGCTCAAATATTTTCTCTTCAGTCTCACCTAAAAATAAAGTGTAGAATATCCACAAACTACTTACAGCAAAGCCAGAGAACCATCCGCAGGATCATCAGGAGATTTGGTGAGAACTTCAAATTTTTGCTGTGGGCTTCAATTGAGAGAGACACCAGTTAGGAGAGAACCTAGGGTCTCTGTTCTGACTTTGCTCTTGTTCACTGGGATTCACAGAAGATCAGACACAGTCCCTCTAATCTGAGTTGCTTCTGGTTGCAGGTCCAGGAGAAGCTGCTGTTACTCAGCTCTGCATCTCCTTTTGCTCCTTAGGGTTCAGACAGCAGACAGGATGGTTTTGTTATCTCTTGTGGATTGTGTTGCTGCTCTCTGTATGCGACAAGTGTTCATGTCATTCTACTCTGCACCATCCTTCAGCCCTGACTTCCTGCACGATACCTGAAAAACTAAGGAGATAACCTTGATCTGAACCACAGACAATGGTAACGGGTGGACCAGCATCAGTTGCAGCTGCTAAATATCCAAATAAACAGGAAAAGAGGCATTTCAGCAAACTCACATATTTAACAAACCTTCCTTTCAGTGGGTGTATAGGGGGTGTTTTAAGATCACTCCTGTTATACAGTAAGAAAGCCTTTAACTGTGGTTAAAGAAATCAACCTAAATTCACTCTCTTATACCAGTGTAGTGCCCCCTCTCCACCTGGTTACCTTCTTTAATGCCAATCTGCTTACAGGTTTTGATGGACAGGTCTGGGTTCTTCTGAATCCTGCCACCCATCAGCAGCATGTATCTTTTTTATTTTTTCCTGTGAATTTGTTTGGTGGTGCCTCCACCCCCCTCATGCCTTCCTGGCAGGGTCACTAGGGCAGTTTGGGATGAAATTCTAACCACAAGGTAACCCCCACTTACTTGCCAGATAGTTGGAGACTTCCAAGAAATAACACAAACACATACAATATATTCAACACAATAATTATATTAAACAGGATACAAATATGACATAACAGGGTGAAACGCTATTCTTAGGGTCACCGGTGCCCACGCTGATAATACCTGTGACTTTCCCAAGTCACGTGACCTAATGTAGCAAATATAAGATTAATGTCCCATTGGTACACGTACTTTGTTGGGGTCCTTGATGACCTATGACAATGATATCTTCTCTGTGGTGGTTTAGCAGTGTGACTGACTGGGTTTAGTACAGCCCAAAGGACTCACAAGTGGGAGGAGGTGCTAAATCCCTCCACAGGTTTAATATGAAGCAGGTTATAAAATCCCCAAACCCTCACTCCCTGGCTTGAGGACACAGTTCAGGGAGTAGAGGATCCCAAAAACAAATTCCCTGACTGACTAACTAAAAGATGGTGCGCTCACAAACTCCATGAATGATCCTCAGGTTCAAAGATGACTCTGGACTCCTCGGTCACTGCAGAGGGGTTGATCTCTGGTAGCATGGATCCTCTTCAAGCAGGAATCGGGCTGCTTCGGTCCCAGGATTTCCCCTCACCAAATAGGGGTGCAGGGTCAAAGTGCAGGTTACATAACTACACTAACATCCAAACTGTCGTCTCCTAGCCCAGCATCCAGACACACACACAGCAGGCAGCAGCCAGAGCAGAGCTGATCATGTGGTGACTGGTCTCACCTAGGGAAATAGGGGGTGAACCCAGCCTGGCTGGGGAAGTTTCCCAGCAAAACTTTACGAACTGGGAATCATCAGTGGAGAGGGAAAAGCCTGACTGAGGGGATCTTGCTTTCAGGTCACTAGAGGCCAGTTCTCAGGGGGAACCCTGCAGGCTGGCCTGGGACTCCCCAGCTCCCTACACAGCCAGTCCTGCCCTTGCCCTGGCTGACTCCAGACTGGCTCAGAAATGGTGTCTCCCCTTTCCTGAGCTCCCTGGGAGGGCCTGTCACTCTCTATTGGTTGCTGGGCACACTCTGAGTTTGCCTTGGCTCCCCCTCCCCACTGGGGGCAGTGTGCCTCTCCCTGAGCTGCCAGCAGACAGAGCCCCAGGAATCTAGTGTAAATTCAAGTAGCTCTGCTGACGACTAATTGAGGTGAAAAGAGGGTAAACATCAGGGAGCTCAGTAGGGATACTCAGGATTTACACTAGCATGTGGGAGAGTAGAATTTGGCCTAGAATGTTTGTCCATGGTGTTTCTCAACTGGGGGGTTGCAAATAGAACTGTATGAATTTTCAGATTCACTGAGAGAACAGAAAAAGTTGAAAACAAACATTTTGGATAAAATAAAACATTTTATTTCATTTTAAAGGTGTTTTTTTAAATAAAATTGAAGTAAAATTTGAAACAGAAAGAGATCTTGAATCAAAAAGTCAAAATGTTTTGTTCAATAAATGTTGAAATGAAAAGTTTTGACATTTTTGGAATTTTTTTTCAATTGAAACAATTTGACACATATTCACAAAATTGTCTGGTCAATCAGAATCTGCATTTTTTGGCCAAAAAAAGCCAAATGTTTTGTCTGAAAAATGTTGAGGCCCCTATGTGGGTCCTGGAAGGCAATCAAGGTGATTTAAAACTTTATTACAATCGACACAAAGAAAATCTTGCCTCTTCACACCCTACACAGCCTTATGCTGAAAGATCAAGTATCCTCTGTCAACCTCTCAAAATTCCCACACAGATAAATTCTGTAAGTTTATCCTTGTTAACATCGATACACTTTTTACTCTTGCTTTTCTAGTAAATGTACGTGGCTGATGAAATTGTGTGAATAACTAGAAAGACGAGTATAGTACATAACAAATTCAGCAGATGAGAATAAGAACTGAAGAGACTGATTCGGCGTCAGAGAATATTCATATTTTGTGTGTCAGATTTTCATAGAATCGTAGAATCATAGGACTGGAAGGAACCTCGAGAGGCCATCAAGTCCAGTCCCCTGCACTTATGGCAGGACTAAGCACCATCTAGACCATCCCTTACAGGCATTTGTGTAACCTGCTTTTAAAAATCTTCAATGATGAAGATTCCACAACCTCCCTGGGCAATGTATTCCAGTGGCTAACTACCCGGACAATTAGGAAGTTTTTCCTAATGTCCAACCTAAACCTCTCAGGCTGCAATTTAAGCCCATTGCTTTCTTGCCCTATCATCAGAGGTTAAGGAGAATAATTTTTCTCCTTGTAAGAACCTTTTAGGTATTTGAAAACTGTTATCATGTCCCCTCTCAGTCTTCTCTTTTCCAGACTAAACAAACCCAGTTCTTTCAAACTTTCCTCATAGGTCATGTGTTCTAGATCTTTAATCATTTTTGTCATGAACTTCAGTTCAGTCACTCATTTATGGGCATATCAGGGAGGCGATGCTTTCCTGATTCTAATAGATTTTGATCAATCAAGAAAGATGTTGATACATGGGAGAAGATTCAGAGAAGGACCATGAGAATAATTAAAGGATTGCAAAACCTACCTTACAGTGATAGACTGAAATACCTCTGTCTATTTAGCTTAACAAAGAGATAGTCAAGTGGTGACTTGATCCCAGTCTGTTAGTACCTATATGGGGAGCAAATATTTGATAATGGGATCTTCATCAGGAAGATGTAAAAACCTATTTCATTTTGAATTGACATTTCAATGTGAAATTTTCCAGTTTGAATTGATACTTAGAAGTGAATTTTTCTGTTGCATGATCCACAAAAGAAGCAGCAGAACCCAGAAGTGCTACTGTGCAATTGACCAACTCTCTGGACAACTCTCTGCATTCCAGTGCTGAGACTCCATTACAGAGATGGGGCTTTTCTTTGTGTTTTTCACAGAAGTAACTGAAAGTTCCCTTGCTGAGTCAGCAGTTTTTCTAGGGAGCTCTCAAGGAACCATATTTTGGATTTTAATTAAGAAACGCTCTATGCAGGTTTCTGCTTTGGCCTAAAAACTTCAAAAGTATAAATTTAGCCAATTGCCCCGGATGTTTTAAACAAGTTATAATCATAAGAACAGCTGCACTGGATTACACCCATTGTTCATCTAGCCCACTTCCAACGGGACAAACAAACAGGGTAATTGTTGAATGATCCACCCCTTGTCATCCACTACCAACTTCTGAATGGCAGAGGTGTAGGGACACCCAGAGCACGGGGTTGCACCCGTAACCCTCTCGGCTTATGGCCACTGATGGCCACTAATGGCCTCCATGAACATCTGCAATTCTTTTTTTAACCCAATTATACATTTGGGATTCACAACACCCCCTGGCAATGATTTTCACATGTTGACTATGTGTTGTATGAAGATCTTCTTTTTTTTTTTTTGTTTTAAACCTGCTGCCTATTAATTTCATTGGGTGACTCCTAGTCCTTGTGTTATATGAAAGGATAAATAATATTTCCCTGTTCACTTTCTCCACAAATGGATGCTGATCTCAGGTGGGGATATCTAGGCTGGTCTGAAATATACAGAATAACTATCATATGAATGGTCCAGAGTGGTTACAATTCTACATTTCTTCCAAGACAAATTAAAATCTCAAAACAACCAGAAGAAGAAGAAGAAAAAGGTCTTTAAAGTACAAATAAACATGGATCTTCTTAACTTGGAGAACTGCCAATCTAATGGCCAGATTCTGTCATTCTGATGCTGAGAGTTATTGCAAGTAAAACCTGGCCCACGGTTAAAAGGGGGAGAAAAAAAGAGGAGGCAACAAGGTAGGTAGGAGTAGGATGGAGGATGGGGCACTGTGATTCTGTGATAGCTAAATTTCTTTTTTACTTTTGCTACGGTTCCAAGCTATGATCTGTCCATTGGCTTTTAGGGCATGTTATGCAACTCATGGTTCCTAGGACAGACATTAACCATGTGAACAGACTGTCTGTTACTATGTCCTATTGATTGAGAGATCAAAAATGGGATATTAGCATTTAGATGGAACTTCGGTGTAATAATAACATGGTCTATATTTCTCTTAGAAGTTTGTAGTAAACACCTTATGCTGATAAAAGCTACTGTTACTAGCGTATACAAAGAACATGTGAGGTTTTACTTCAAAGCTGCAATGCTTCACCCAAGGAATATTTGCTATCAAGCAGCAATCACTAGCTTGACAGACATCTAGAAAAGAATGCCAGGGCTCTGATCCTGTATCTCAGATCAGCTTAAGCTTCATCAGGGGAAGAACTGGAAGAACTCTTTGCAGCTCTAAAGCTCACCGTCTCTACTATGAAACTGACCTAAGAATTTTATTCATGTCTTTATGTATAATGATCTTTTAACCTATATTCTCTCTCCTTTCCTTTTAAATAAATTTTAGTTTAGTTAATGAGAATTGACTGTAAGTGTGTATGTATGTGAGATCTGAAATATGTATTGACCTGGTGGATGATGTGTCCGATCCTTTGGCATTGGTAGAACTTTATATATGATTAACAAGATTTTCAGTCATCCTCATCATATTTGACTTGGCTGTCTGGGTGGGAGCTCAAGGTTGGATTGCTTTAAGGGAACTATATTTCTGGCTTCTTGGTAACCGGTAAGGTGTTGTAGAAGCTGTTTTGTTGTTGGCTTGGCGAATCTATTAGAAATAACCATCAGCTTTAGGGATCATTCTTTTCAGTTTGCCCTGATTAAGCAATCTTAGATTGGACAGCCTGCTCAGTAGCAAACTCTAAGTTTTCAGCAAAGGCTAAGAACAGCTTCCCGCCCCCCACACTATGTGACATCACAGCACTTATCCTTGCAGGGTTTGGCTAAGCTTCAGAAATGCCTGCTCCTGGGGGACAGTTTGCAGCTGACAGCTTTGTGCCTCATATGTAAACCCAGAGCATGGTTTGCAGAAACACTTCCTTCAGGTCAGGGGCAGGAAAGTGTTGGGGATGTGAAAGAATTCTCTCCCCCAATCCTCTTCCTCCCAGCCTCTCCATTTGTTTTCTGTCCACTCCCCTGTTCATTCATTGCTCACTGACTTTCTCTCCACCATACAACTCTCAGTCCCATCCTGTGCTCCCTTCAGTCTGTACCTCCTTATTCTCCACTCGTCCTAGACCCATCTCCTCATTTGTCCAGTTTTAAGCCAATACTCCTGTTTTTCTCACAGATATAAAACCAGACGTGGGTTTGTCCAGTATCACACATGGGATGGAGGATGCACATTTGAAGACCATGCCACTCTGCCCACACTGGTGTGACCTCTCACTGGCGCCTTCTGTGCAGCATGCCTTTCTATGCAGCATAAATGCAAGATCACACCAGTGGGGGCAAGGCAAGGCAGGTGAGGGTGGACCCATGTTGTTCCCAGACGTACTGGAGTATATGATATTCTAGAGATGCACCAGTGGTCACCTTACTTTTCTCCTTCTTTTTCATGTGGTGATGACAATGGAAAATGGTGTCAAAAGCAAGCTCTGGCAGCATGCCGACTAAGGGGATTGTGGGGTGGGTGCAGCCAGATTTGCCCCTTCTAACTGTTCTCAAGGTATGTCTTCACTTCGCGCTGGAAGGTATAAATTCTAACTTGAGGAGATATTCCTGCGCTAGCTCCAATTGTGCTAATGTGCTGTAATAGAGTGTAGCTGGTGGCGATGCAAGGCGTATGTACCCTCATGAGACATGAGGCATAGTCTTGAGGCAGCTAGTTAGTACTGTTGCAGCAGCTATGCACTATTTTTAGCACTCTGGCTCCTCAGAGTTACCTTCGGTATGTCTCCTTTAGCTGGTAATCACAGCCCCAGCATGACATTTAGACATGCCCTCAGAGATCAGGTTTTTTCCTTCTTTCCCAGCTCCCTCTGGGGACAGAGGGCAGGGAAGGATTGAGTTCAGCTGAGGCCATGTCTTAAGGCTTGTTCAGTAGAACTTGTTGGGAAGTTCCTGACGATACTTTCTTCTGACGAAAAATGCCATTTCGTCCAAACCAAACTGTTTCAGGGAAATAAGTGTATTTTGATTAAAATTTCCTTGGGTTTCTCAGGAATTTCTAGTCAAAACATGAGTGAGTGAAATTGTGGTCTATAGCCTGTAAAATAAGGAATAGTCCAATGTTTAGAGTGTGCACCTATGGTCTGAGAGACGCTATCTGGTTTTGACCAGAGACTGAGCATAAGTTTACCATGCTTAGCTGGACTATTGAATACTCCAGGGTAGAGATTTCTCTTTCATATTTTTACATCTTGAAAAATGTAGGAAAGTCTCATATCTGGTTCCATATAGGAATATAAACAAATGTCCACAGCCTGCAATTTCTTTTATGAAAAGGAATTGCTGTTTCCCAGTCAGACCTATTGTTAAGACACAGGCTAAGATGTTTGAAGTCATGGGAACACAGGCATTGCCAGACAAGTTTAGACTTGAGTTCATCTAGCTCAGTATCCTGTCTCTGACAGTAGCCATCTTCAGATGCTTGAGAACAACCTCACCATGGTGGTGGGGGATAACATAACCCCTCCCCCACAAAGATCACAACCTAACTGCTATGAGTTGGAGATCAGTTTAAGTCCTGAAGCAGGAGGTTTAATGTCCCTTCCAAAAATCTGTAACTATTGTAACTGGATATCCTTGTTATCCAAATAAATGTCCAATCTCTTTTTGCAACTTGCTAAATTCTGAGCTTCAGTGACTTCCTGTGGCAGTGAGTTCCACCTTCTAATTACCTGCTGTGTGTGGAGAAGTGTTTCCTTTAATCAGTTTGGAATTTCTCACCTTTCAATTCCATTGAATGGTCCCCTCCATGCTATGAGGCAGGGAGAAGGGAAGCATTCTAGCCGGCTGTATTGCAGCCTGGTGGGTTGTCTAGGCTTCAATGTGTCCAGCTAACTCACCTTTAAATGTGGTAGCCGGCATCTTAACAAGCATGAAGAGGGCTTCTCCGTGGAGTTAGACTAAGTCAATTTAGCTAACGTGATTGAAAGCCAGGCCTTTTCTGAGCTCATAACCTGGCCACAGAGTTCATCAGGTCTTAGCTAACTGTGCACAGCTCATTCTTTGTAAACCAGGCAGAAATGACTCTGCTTGATTGTTTCAGCAGAGGCAGCAGGTTGACTCTTATCTCTAGTCCAGCTAGCAGTAAACTGCTCAGGGCCCAGTTTGGGCCTGGCTCTACTCTGACCATGGCATGACTCCTTCAGCCAGCATGAGTAAATGCATCCAGAAACACTGGCCTTCATGGGAGCCAATCATTCTGCAGGGCAGAATGGCCGGAGCCTGCCTGCTGCAGCTTGTCAAGGCTCCATATAGATGAGATAACTATAAATAGATCTGAGCTGCACAGTGGTTTTGTAGAACTGATGTGACCCTGCCTCTGACTGCACAGTGACTCCTACTCAGAGACCCAGCCACAGAAGCCACAGGATATAGTTAGAGGAACACAAATATACCAAGTGAATAGACTTTATCCGGCCATGTCCTGCATCCATCTACCTCCCTCCGACTTCCTTATTTAGCAGCAGAGCAGTATTTTCATATACTGTACTGACTTTATTGTACGTTCCGTGTTCTTTTCATTCTCAAGAGAAATCAGGTCTCTCTTTTCCTTCAAGTGGCTCTTTAACACTCCAAGTCTCTTCCAGGAAGCCAGTAGAATGTCCAGCCCATCTCAGGAGTCAATAGGAAATATAGATTTCAAAATAAAAATTACGGCTCAAGCCACACTTCCTGGATCCATCACTTTGATCTTGTTAAAGCCTTCTTGGCAAAAGGTACCTTAAATCAGTGGACAGTGGGTGTAATATGCTACCAAGTGACTGGTGTGACAAGGCACACAATGGTGGGGACTCCGGCCCATTGACTTTATACTCATGCTGTCCCTCACATCAGTCTTATTATATTTTGAGGTATTTCTTCAAGCCCCAGCCACTGGAGTCATGCGATTATTACAGGAGTAGTTCAGACTTCATTTATTTTTAAAAAGTAAGTTTCTATCTTTTGTGATTGTGCAAAAAATCCTGAAGATGGTTGAAATCGCAGAAGGACAATTTAACAATCACCCTCAGGTTTGTTATCTTTACAGTCTCATGATTTTTAAGCCAGGCTCAAGATATTTTGGGACCTGATGCATGATTTTTGATTACGTTGGAGTGGCTATCCCATTGAATGTCTGCAAAGTGGCCACCACATGCACATTGATATTTAAATGTAAATGGACATATATACTATATTTAATTAGCAAATTAATCGCCATCGACCATTATTAAATATTATGTTCCATGAGCACACCAGATCTCTGCCACCTTTGATCATGTCCTCTGACCCAGTGCACAGTTCATGACTGCACTGTTTCAGTGGCGTCTAAATTAACTTGAGGTTTCAGCCAGAGAGCTCCAGTCCCAGGCAGTTATGTGTCAGTTCCACTAGCATATTTTAGTTGTAGTGAAGGACAGTTGTTTGTTTATGTTTCAGAAAGAAAGAAAACGTCAGTTCTTCCTCTCCCCAAGCCAAGAAACCAAGCACTAATAAGTAACTCCAAACTCAGGTGCACCAGAATTGCTCAGGCAGAATGCTGCAGACGTTGAAATATGATCCATGTCCTCCATTATCTGTGAAACAAATGCAGTGGAACATACTAAGGCCTCCACCCTGCAAACGCTGATGCCCATTAGTAGCCCATGGACATGTCAATAGCTCCAGTGAAGTCAGTGGAGCCAGGGAAATAGGACTGTTTGCAGTAGGAAGTGACACACATTAGCAAGATTGGGGCTTAACTGGTTAGAGGGCAGGAGGGCTGGTAGAATCTGTTCCGACGGAATTGTCTGAGTGGAAAATGCTAATTGGACAAAATCCAAACATTCTTTGAGGAGATGTCAATTGCCTGTCTCCCTGGTTTCCTCCCAGACAGCCACGCATCGCTGCCTGACACCCCAGCTATCCATCTGGCAGGCTGCCCTGCTCCCTGGCTGGCCGGCTTCCCATGATACCCAGTGTTAGGATATAGATATTCAGGCCTGTCTGCAAAGCCCTATACTTTAAAACTTATTACTAAGCTAGTTATAGAGGTATAAAAGAAAGAATCAAAAATCACTGTCTGTGTAGTGGCCTTCTCTTACTGTGACAGTGTGAGGTCTGGTTCTTTAGCAGCCATAACCTGGGAAATGTATGGTCATATCCTCACATTCCAAACTAGTCATATTAAAATAAGGTAATCTGGAACTGTTAGGAAGGTGATTCGATCTATCACCTCCAGAGAAAGGGAAGAGCCTAGAAGATGTAAAAGGAAACTTAGTTTGATCACATCCTGTCTGGCAAGAACTCACTTATCAATAGACACAGCTGGAAAACCTTTATGTCTGTATAGATGTAGTTGTGAAATCCTTACTTCTGTATTGTTTTGTATGTTTATTTGCATGGTCTCTGTCTGGTTCTGTGATTGTTTCTGTCTGCTGTATAATTAATTTTGCTAGGTGTAAACTAATGAAGGTGGTGGAATATAATTAGTTAGCTAATCATGTTACAATACGTTAGGTTTGGTTAGGTAAATTTTAGTAGAATGATTGGTTAAGGTATAGCTGAAAATATTATTACATAAATTAGGGGCAAACAGGAAGTAAATTGGGATTCGAAAATAAGGAAAAGGAACTTGAATTTAAGCTTGCTGGAAGTTCACCCCAATAAACATCGAATTGTTTGCACCTTCGGACTGCGGGTATTGTTGCTCTCTGTTCATGTGAGAGGGACCAGGGAAGGGTAAGAGTGAAGGAATAAGCTCTCTAACACTCAGATCACCAGGTGGCCAGATCCCTGGTCTGCCTGGCTTGCCAGCTGCCCAGCTAGCTTGTTGGGCAACCAGCCGGCTGGCTGGGAAACTAGGCAGCTTTCCCACCCTCCACAAAGCCAGGCAATCCAGGTAGCAGGAATGTTTTGGTGTTTCAGAAGTGAATTCCTGCAGAATTACAGTCTTGTGACAAATTTCTAGATTTTGACTTTTCGTCCCAAGTCAGGATAATGCCCCTCCCTCCAAAAAAAAAATTAGATTTTTTTTTTTTGGAGGATCAAAATTCCATTACCTGGACAGCTCCGAACAGCTCCATTGTACTCCAAGTGCATCTGCTGTGTGTGACATGCTCTGATACTGTGTAATGTAACCTCTGTCTCCTTCGCCCACATCATCATCTGCAAGTCTGGATCTGCTCCAGCCCAGCCCTCCAGCCCCTTCTGCCTATTGCTTTCTCCACCCTTACTGAAATCGTGGCGTCCCTCCCCTCTCCCCCATTTCCCCCAAGTGAGAGCCCCTGCTAACCGGCCTCCCCACCTAATAACACTAACAGGCTAAATCCTAATGAACAGATCCATGCAAATCCATGACTTTCTGATCAGATGGAAATTCACTTTGGTGCCAGAGGCCGCCATGTCCTGTGATCAAATGTGTTTACGTCAGTGCTTGCTGCAGTGCCACCCGCCCAGTCCGTGAAGAGTTAAGCAGAAATAGTTTTGTTATTGTTACCTCCTTTTGGCTCAAGTTCCTAGCCCAGTGGTCCCCAAACTTTTCAAGGTCATATCCCCTTTACTTCTGTCCACCCCCCCCCATGGGGCCACAGCTCAGGGGGTGGGGCTTGGTAAGGAAGCTAAAGCTGGAGCCGCAGCTGGGAGCATGGCTGGGGCTGGGGCCAGGCACAGGAGCGGAGCTGGGGGTGGAGCAGGGCTGGGTGGTGCTCCCCACCCCGTGAGGGGGTGAGCCAGGGGCCCACCACGTCCCCCAGTTATTCCTCCGTGTCTCCCTAGAGGTGCACACCCCACAGTATGGGGACCTCTAGGCTAGTCAAAGATCAGGGGCCTGGGGATAGTCCAGCTGCGAGGATGAATTGATGATGGAAGCTGGTACTCTCTGGGGTTCCATCTTGTTTAGATACAAGGAATGTACAAAGTCCTGCTTCTGCAAAAGGAGAAGGAACCAAAACCAGGGAGTAGCTTCTTTGCTCCCAGTTCCAAGCCTCTTTAGTCATCACCAAACCTAATACCTTCCCCCGCCCTGGACTTCAGGGTCGCACACTGTGTTTGTCTAGGCTGCCCATCTACCTGCCCCAGGCTGTCGTGTTCCAGTTTGCCATGTGTTTCTCTGTCTGCTGCACACTCACCCACAGACACATGCAGCCTTTTCACCAGTCAAAGCTCTCACTTCTCTATTCAATTCCCCGCCTCCAAACCACATGATTCAGGTTCTACTCTGTGTTCCCACGTGCCTGGGTTGTGGGGTGAGACTCCCATTGTTACAGCCACCTGGTTACAACAGCTTCTTGGCATCGAATCTGAATGGCCGGGGGGAGAGGGAGGGAAACTGACACTGGAACAGTTTAAAGAGTGAGGGTGCTGAAAGCCAGCCTCCTTACCCCTGTCCACCCCACCTGAGGCCAGGAGCAAAGCCCTGGGTGCAGGGCCAACAGCAAAGTCCCAGGCATGTGGGGCAGCAGCCGGGACCCCAGGTGCTGGTCTGGGAGCCCAGGGGTGCTGCAGCACCTCCTACTCCCTTAGCCCTCGTGCCTATGGATGGGGGCCACAAACTTTAGCCGGACCCATAACAGTATTGTACAAATAGAGGAGAGCTTTGTCATCGCTCCTGTTGCTGGGAGTGGGTGGGTAGGAGGATATTACCGCCAGGGGCAATTTAGACCTTATTCGCCCTTTTTTGCAACTGCCTCTGAAGCAGCTGGCACTGGAGAGGACACTGGGCTAGACCGAGCCCTGGTCTAATCTGCTGTGGCAGTTTCCATACTTGTCAGAGGAAAGACGTTCTTGTGGTTAAAGCTCCAGACCTGCAATTAGAACTGACAAATCTAAATTCAGTTTGTGGTTCTGCTGCTGGTTGTAGCTCTGCACAGCCATTTGGAACTCAGGCTGAAGGTAAGCTCTTCTAGGCACTGGAGGAGCACTGAACACCTCCCTGAACTCCTCACAAGTGACCATGATCAAGTCACCTAATCTCTCTGTGCCTCATGTCCCCCATTGTTACATGGGGGCAATCATCCTTGTGTTGTCTAGCCAAACTGTGCACTCACTCTGGGTCTGTACAACACCTAGCCATGCTGGGGCTGCTAGGGCACAGTGCATTAAAAGTAATGCATATATTCACGTTACAGACAGCAGTTATTTTAGAACATAAGAAAGGCCATGCTGGGTCAGACCAAAGGTCCATTTAGCCCAGTTTCCTGTCTTCTGACAGTGGCCGGACTCAGGTGCCCAGAGGGAACGAACAGAACAGGTAATCATCAAGTGATCCGTTCCTTGTTGCTCATTCCCAGCTTCTGGCAAACAGAGGCTAGGGACACCATTCCTGCCCATCCTGGCTAATAGCCATTGATGGACCTATCCTCCATGAATTTATCTAGTTCTTTTTTGAGCCCTGTTATGGTCTTGGCCTTCACAACATCCTCTGGAAAGGAGTTCCACAGGTTGACTGTGAGTTGTGTGAATAAATACTTGCATATACTTTGCATACTGGAGTCACGAACTAAATAGGAAATGGAACTTTCATATGTTCTGTGCACAGCGGATTTTAATTTACAATGATATTATTGATGTACATCACACAGACACAGACACAGACACACACATACCTTGTCTTCCACCTGATCTGAAATTGACACAAACCCTCCTTGTGCTTTAAGAATTTGGACAACGTAAAAGTGTCCCTTCAAAAAGTATTTGTTTGTGGGGTTTCAAGCATATTTTATCCCTCCCCCACTTAGAATCATAGAATATCAGATTTGGAAGGGATCTCAGGAGGTCCTCTAGACCTACCCCCTGCTCAAAGCAGGACCAATTCCCAACTAAATCATCCCAGCCATTACTTTTTCAAGCCTGACTTTAAAAACCTCTAAGGAAGGAGAGTCCACCAACTCCCTAGGTAACCCATTCCAGTGCTTCACCACCCCCCGAGTAAAAAAGATTTTCCTAATATCCAACCTAAACCTCCTCCACTGCAACTTGAGACCATTACTCTTTGTTCTGTCATCTGCTACCAATGAAAACAGTCTAGATCCATCCTCTTTGGAACCCCCTCTCAGGTAGTTGAAAGCAGCTATCAAATCCCTCCTCATTCTTCTCTTCTACAGACTAAACAATCAGAGGTCACTCAGCCTCTCCTCATAAGTCATGTGCTCCAGCCCCCTGATCATTTTTGCTGCCCTCCGCTGGACTCTTTCCAATTTTTCCACATCCTTCTTGTTGTGTGGGGCCCAAAACTGGACACAGTACTCAGATGAGGTCTCACCAATGTCGAATAGAGGGGAATGATCAAGTCCCTCAATCTGCTGGCAATACCCCTACTTATACAGCCCAAAATGCCATTATCCTTCTTGGCAAGAAGGGCACACTGTTGGCTCATATCCAACTTCTTGTCTACTGTAACCCCTAGGTCCTTTTCTGCAGAACTTCTGCCTAGTCATTCGGTCCCTAGTCTGTAATAGTGAATGAGATTCTTCCATCCTAAGTGCAGGACTCTGCTCTTGGTCTTGTTGAACCTCATCAGATTTCTTTTGGCCCAGTCCTCTAATTTCTCTAGGTCCCTCTGTATCCTATCCCTACCCTCCAGCATATCTACCACTCCTCCCAGTTTAGTGTCATCTGCAAACTTGCTGAGAGTGCAGTCCACGCCATCCTCCAGATCATTAATGAAGATATTGAACAAAAATGGTTCCAGGACCGACGCTTGGGGCACTCTGCTTGAAACCGGCTGCCAACTAGACATGGAGTCGTTGATCACTACCCGTTGAGCCTGACGATCTAGTCAGTTTTCTATCCACCTTATAGTCCATTCATCCAGCCCATACTTCTTTAACTTGCTGGCAAGAATACTGTGGGAGACCGTTATCAAAAGCTTTGCTAAAGTCAAGTAATAACACATCCACTGCTTTCCCCACATCCACAGACCCAGTTATGTCTTCATAGAAGGCAATTAGGTTGGTCAGGCATGACTTGCCCTTGGTGAATCCATGCTGACTGTTCCTGATCACTTTCCTCTCCTCTAAGTGCTTCAGAATTGATTCCTTGAGGATCTGCTCCATGATTTTTCCAGGGACTGAGGTGAGGCTGACTGGCCTGTAGTTCCCCAGATCCTCTTTCTTCTCTTTTTTAAAGATGGGCACTACCTTAACCTTTTTCCAGTCATCTGGGACCTCCCCCGTTCGCCATGAGTTTTCAAAAATAATGGCCAATGGCTCTGCAATCACATCTGTCAAGTCCTTTAGCACCCTCGGATGCAGCGCATCTGGCCCCATGGACTTGTGCTCATCCCGTTTTTCTAAATAGTCCCAAACCACTTCTGGTCACCTTCTCCCCATACTGTGCTGCCCAGCAGTCTGGGAGCTGACCTTGTTTGTGAAGGCAAGAGGCAAAAAAAGCACTGAGTACATTAGCTTTTTCCACATCCTCTGTCACTAGGTTGCCTCCCTCATTCAGTAAGGGGCTCACACTTTCTTTGACTATCTTCTTATTGCTAACATACCTGAAGAAACCCTTCTTGTTACTCTTAACATCTATGGCTAGCTGCAACTCCAAGTGTGATTTGGCCTTCCTGATTTCACTCCTGCTTGCCTGAGCAATATTTTTATCCTCCTCCCTGGTCATTTGTCCAGTCTTCCACTTCTTGTAAGCTTCTTTTTTGGATTTAAGATCAGGAAGGATTTCACTGTTAAGCCAAGCTGGTCGCCTGCCATATTTATTATTCTTCCTACACATTGGGATGGTTTTTTCTTGCAATCTCAATAAGAATTCTTTAAAATACAGCGAGCTCTCCTGGACTCCTTTCCCCCTCGTTATTTTCCCGGGAGATCTTGCCCATCAGTTCCCTGAGGGAGTTAAAGTCTGCTTTTCTGAAGTCCAGGGTCCGTATTCTGCTGCTCTCCTTTCTTCCTTGGGTCAGGATCCTGAACTCGACCATCTCCTGGTCTTTGCCTCTCAGGTTCCCATCCACTTTTGCTTCCCCTACTAACTCTTCTCTGTTTTTGAGCAGCAGATCAAGAAGAGCTCTGCCCTTTGTTGGTTCCTCCAGCACTTGCACCAGGAAATTGTCCCCTACACTTTCCAAAAACTTCCTGGATTGTCTGTGCACCACTGTATTGCTCTCCCAGCAGATATCAGAGGGATTAAAGTCTCCCATAAGAACCAGAACCTGTGATCTAGTAACTTCTGCTAGTTGCCGGAAGAAAGCCTCATCCACCTCATCTGCCTGGTCTGGTGGTCTATAGCAGACTCCCACCAAAACATCACCCTTGTTGCTCACACTTCTAAACTTAATCCAGACACTCTCAGGTTTTTCTGCAGTTTCATACCGGAGCTCTGAGTAGTCTTACTCCTCTCTTACATACAATGCAACTCCCCCACCTTTTCTGCCCTGCCTGTCCTTCCTGAACATTTTTATATCCATCCATGACAGCACTCCAGTCATGTGAGTTTTCCCACCAAGTCTCTGTTATTTCAATCACATCATAGTTCCATCATAGTCCACATGTCATCTCTCAATCTTTACATGGTGGCCAATGACCACAATCTGTGTGACAAATGACTGACTTGCAGTACACCTGAGTTTTGTTGCACATTGTCCTATTACTGGCAGCTTGTACATTTTCTTTAACTACAAATCCTGCTTCTAAGCATGTCTCCTGATGGTGTGATTTACATGAACACATTTTGCCACTGTAAAGTTTTTGGTGCTGTACAGGTTGTTTGGGGGCTGGCTGGTTCAAGCAGAGGATCCATGCCCTGCCTGGACTCTCCTAGGCACTGGAGGGCAGGGGACTAGGAAGGAGGGGTGTTCCCTACCCCGACTATCCACAGACAATTTGTTTATGCAGCCCCTGCAAAGGCTGTTGGTTTACTATTCCCACTGTTCCCCTCCTCCACTACAGTTGATTCAGGCAGGCCCCAACTTTCTACTGGACCTTCTGAGAAGCAGGGAGAGGGAGCCCAGATAGCCAGGAGGGGATGGGGAAGGTTGGAAGATCAGGCCAGGATACTTCTCAGAGAAGAAATAAGGGAAGAGAGCATGTAGTGTCCAATACATAAGGAGTCCAAAAGCTCAGGGCTGCTCCCCTTCCACCTCCTTTCCAGAGAAAAGTCACAAAGCAGGCTCATCACTTCCTCTATCTGAAAACTCAACAGCTCCTGACCTCTCTGCCTCCCTGTGCTGTTGGGAAGAGGGAAGCTCCGAGCTGTCGGAAATATTCCTTTTATGATCGTTACAAGAGTGCGCTACAGGAGAGAGGTCTGTAGTTAGGTAGACAGTAGTGCTGTGGAGGAACTGGATTTTCATTTTTGCAGGAAAAGGCATGGTTTTGAAATTTGCATCAGGGCCAGCTAAATATTTAGTCCTGATTTCACATTTTTGTAGTAGAAAGAAAGAGACTGAGCCATGAGGCCTTGTATGAGGGACCTGGTGTAAAGCCTAAGGCCCAAACTTAAATCAGGCCCTGCTGATATAAAGCAAATTACCAAGAGTCAGGCTATGAGCAAAAGTCATGGCCTGTTACAGAACAGATGCCTGCTTGCAGGCTCATGATCTGATCTGAAACATGAACTGGGCAAGAACAGGGCTGGCTTTGCAAAAACAAGCACTGCTAGGCACTTAGTATTCACATAAACACATTCCAGAAGGTTGATACCAGAACACCCTGTTACCAGGTTATGGTGTAAATACAATCCCTGAAGATGGTACTGAGACACACTGAGCCCTCCTAAAGATAAGATCAGAATGACAGGGTGATGGATAGAGATGTTTTGATTGAACCTGTAAGTGCAACGTAAAGAATGATAACTAACCATGTCAGAGGGGCAATACACATGTTTGTATCCATGTATAAAAGAGGGGTCACAGGGGTGTCTTTGTCAAGCCTGGGGTGGGAGGAAAAGAAAGTCCTGCTGCTCACTGCATCCATTGTCATGGGGATACATGTACTGAGTGTAACTGTAGCATGCACAGGGGATTAATACAGTATTTTACTGACAATAAACCTGGCCGAGCGACTTCACTACTGAATCATCCTCTTGGGCAGTTCGATCAAGGTCTGCTGTATGGGCTATCTGGCCAGAGCCAGTGCAGCACGCAGAGAGAACACACATGCAGCCAACAACTGACAGCAGTTTTATATTCTGCTATGTAGCATTTTAAAAGTGAGACAAAAAGTCATTTTAAAAGGAAAAATTGAAATGTTCCCTCTTCACGTCACGACAACACCCCTTTTCCATTTTTTTTTACCTGAAATTTTGTTAAAATTGACACTTTTCTTTTGGATCTGCATTTTCCAATGGAAAAGCATTCCACTGGAAAAATTCCAGCCAGCTCTAGTCAATATATAGATCATAGCGGTGTGCCGAGTCTTCATTTATTGGCACACAAGAATATGTAGCATTTAATGGCACACAAGAATATGTAGCATTGCTCATGGGTGTTCTAGGAGCAATAAAACGGCATTGTTGTTGTGTACTGCAAGAAGCTTTCTGTGTGCAGGATTTTTCTGTGTCTTTTTAAGCTCTTAGCACCTGTCCCTAACCCCAGACAGCTGCTAATTCATCCATGTGGGGCATTGACTGAGAACACAGAACACAGAGACTGCCCAAGTTTTATTGCTGGATGTGATGCTCCTTCCGGGATAGGTGAGAGGGCTGCTCTGTGGCTGTTTGATCCTCTGGCCTCAGCTGCTCACAAAGTCTCCTGCCTCTTCATATAATGACACGTTAGGTTCTATGGGGAGAGGGGAAGGAATTGGATACATGTCAGCCCGCTGTATTTAGCACCTCGGAGAGCTGCCTGTATGAATCAGTGGAACAATTTGCTTAGGGACACTGTGTATTCTCCATCACTTGCAGTTTTAAATCAAGACTAAATATCCTTCTCAAAGACCTGCTCTGGCTGAATCAGAAGTTATTAGGCTTAATGCGGGACTTGCTGGGTAGGGTGCTCTGTGATGCTGGAGGGCAGACCAGACGGTTATAACTGTGCCACCTGGCGTTACAGTCTATGAATCTCAATGCAGCCCCTCCAGGGAAGGAGACTACTCTTGTCTATATAAACTGGCCAAAGAGTGTTAGAGTTGGAGGTCATCGTCATTTCCACCTCTCATCACACCCCAGCCCAACTATTGCTCAACGTCCCATGGAAAGGCTAGTTAGTCAAGATGTGTACAGGGGCAAGCAGATTTCACCCTGTTTCTTCATGGGAGGAAGCCCTGCCCTCAATATTTTTAAAAAGGGGAACAAATGGGACTCAGGGAATTATAGACTAAGTTCGATACCTGGAAAGATACTGGAACAAATTATCAGTCAATCAATTCGTAGGCACCTAGAGGATAACAGAGTGATAAATAATAGCCAATATGGATTTGTCAAAAACAAATCAGACCAGATCAACTTATTTTCCTTCTATGACATGTTACTGGCCTGCTGGATGGGGGAGAAGCAGTATATATAATATAGCTTGATTTTAGCAAGGCTTTTGACATTGTCCCACATGACATTATCATAAGCAAACTAGGGAAATGTGATCTAAATGAAATTACTATAAGGTGGGTGCACAACTGCTTGAAAAATTGTACTCAGAGAGTAGTAATCAATGGTTCACTGACAAACTGGGATCCCCAAGGGGTTGTTCTGGGTCTGGTACTACTCAATATTTTCATTAATGACATGGATAGTAGAGTGGATAGAATGCTTATACAATTTGTAGGTGACACCAAAGTGGGAGGACAGGATTAAAATTCAAAATTACCTTGACAAATTGGAGAATTGGGCTGAAATCCACAAGATGAAATTCAAAATACAAGTGCAAAATACTTCATTTAGCAAGGAAAAGTCAACTCCAAAATGGGGAATAACCGGCTAGGTAGTGGTACTGCTGAAATGTTTTGGGGATGGAGGGTAGTGTATAGTGGATCACAAATTGATTTGGAAAACCTAACCCAGGGGTCGGCAACCTTTCAGAAGCAGTGTGCCGAGTCTTCATTTATTCACTAGTGTAAGGGTCCGGTGCTGGGGCTTGTCCCTCTCAGGCGCGGCAGGGAGCCAGGGCGCTTCGCTACACAGCAGCAATCTGTCCAGGGCTCAAACCCTTCAGCGGAGACTGAGCAAATACAGAGTCTATCAGCCTGGCCCTGGAGCAGGGCAGGGCAACAAGCAGTTCAGGCTCAGGAGCCTTTCAGCAGAGCTGAGCAAATACCGAGTGTATAAGCCCGGCTCTGGAGCAGGGCGGGGCAACAAACAGTTCAGGCTCAGGCCTGTCAGCAGCGCTGAGCAAACACAGGTAAGGGTCAGACCCTCCGGCAGGGGCTGAGCAGCGAGTTAAACAGTATAAGGAGGCCTCCTCAGGCCAGGAGGGAGGGGGAGTCTGCCACCCGTGGCAGGGTGGCAGGGGGAACGCAGGCCCTCCCACTGCACTGCATTCCAGCCTGGGGCCCTAGCAGCGGCAAAGATTCGCTGCAGTCAGTGGGGATCCTGGCCACAACACATTGACATCGGTTCGGGGTCCCCTGGAGCCGGACTGGAGTCAGCTACCCCCAGACCACTTCCAATATCCCCCTCTCTATGTACCTGTCTCTCGCCAGCATCGTCGGGTGGGTCCCAGACCATGGGCTTCTCAGGGTACTAGGCATAGGGAAGCTCAGGCAACTCCTCTGGGTACCAGGCGTAGGGAAGCTCAGGCTGCTCCTCTGGGTACCGGGCATAGGGAAACTCAGGCCGCTCCTCTGAGTACCAGGCACGGGGCAGGCTCGGCCAATGCTCCTCAGGGTAGCGAGCACGGGGCAGGCTGGGCCCGGCGGGAGATCGAGTACCAGCGTCCGTCCTCTCCGGCAGCCTGCCCTAACTGAGCACTGGGGCCGGGCCTTTGTACTTCCTGTCCCGCCCCTGGACTTCCAGGGGGCGGGGACAGGCGGTGGTGGCTCTACCCACTCCGGCATCAGTTCTAGTCCATTCTTCTCGGGCGTGGCTGGGAGCCAGGGCACATCGTTACAACCAGTAATACATTTTAATGTTTTTAGAAGGTCTCTTTCTATAAGTCTATAATATATAACTAAACTATTGTTGCATGTAAAGTAAATAAGGTTTTAAAATGTTTAAGAAACTTCATTTAAAATTAAATTAAAATGCAAAGCTCCCCCTGACTGTTGGCCAGAAGCCAGGCAGTGTGAGTGCCACTGAAAATCAGCTTGCGTGCCACCTTTGGCACCTGTGCCATAGGTTGCCTACCCCGACCTAACCCATGAGGAAAGGTTAACAAAACTGGGCATGTTTAGTCTTGAGAAAAGAAGCCTGAGGGAAGAACCTGATAATAGTCTTCAAATATGTTCAGGGCTGTTGTAAAGAGGATGGGGATCAATTGTTCTCAGTGCCCATTGAAGGTAGGATAAGAACTAATGGAGTTAATCTGAAATAAGCGTGATTTAGGTTACATGTTAGGAAAATCTTTCTAACGATAAGGGTAGTTAAACTCTGGAATAAGCTTCCAAGTCAGGCTGTGAAATATCAATAACTGGAGGTTGTAAAGAACAGATTGGACAAATGTCTGTCAGGAATGGTCCAGGTTGACTTAGTCCTGCCTCAGAGCAAGGGGCTGGACTTGATTGCTTCTCAAGTTCCCTTCCAGCCTGATATTTCTCTGATTCTAAAAATACAAAGTCCAGAAGGGAATGAATTACTTATGGTGCTCAGTGGTCGGTGAGGCAGGGGCATACCTCACAGGAAGTGTGGAGTAAGGTGTATTCTCCATAGTGATGGCATTCAATCTTTCATATGATCCATCAATAGTTTTGTTACCTTGTGGTGCCTTCTAAAAACAAAAGCAAAACACACACCTCCACCAGACTTGTGGACACTAACATGTGGGAAGGGGCTACCTTCTGCCTGAGAAAGTGTTTGAAAGTCAAGACTAAAAGAGAAGCCAGCTAGCCTCTCAGAGATCGCCTTACTCCAAGAGTGATCCCTTCAGGCCAGGTTACCAACTCACAGTGAGCAACGCCACAAACATCAGTGGAATTCTCTCTATGAGTAAAAGACTCATCAGAGTGAGTGAAGGATTCAGGGTCTGGCCCCTGGATTCAGTGCAGTTCATCATGGAGTAGAGTGATGACTCCCTCTGACTGGTGGTATCAGAATCTGATCCCTGTACACATTGTATTCCAGTGCAAAGGGGCTTCCTGGTCAGTAGTGCTGGTCACAAAGATTTCATTTAAAAAAAAATCATGGGAAAAAGAGCTTTTTGAGAAAAATGGATGTTTTAAGAGAAAATTTCCTTTTTTATACAAATTAAAAATAATTTTTTTTAAAAAAATTCAGTTTTCATCAAAAAACTGAAAACTCAAAAACCAATTTCCTCCTACTGAATTTTTGGTGACCAAAACCTTTATTTTTTAAATACAATAATTTAAAACCATTGTTCTTCAGTGAACAATCTGAAAAAAACCTAAGCGAGATATTTCAATGAAAGTGAAACATTTTCAATTCCTTCTAAAACCATCCTAGAAAATGAAGTACAATTTTTGACCAACTTAGCTGGTAAATCTGGTGAGAACCAAGGGCTGGATTCTGACTTGGACTAAGCACCCAGGCAGGGGAATCAAATAAGCCACTGTATAACTCTCCACAGGCTGCCTGTGCTCTACATCCATGAGTGTAGGTGTAACCAGAGCCACTTAACCGCTCCTTCCTTACTGCCCACCTGGAGCAGACGGGAGGCAACTTGGTGGGTGGGAAATGAGGGGTGACCTGGCTGTTTCTCCTTGATGGCCAGAGTAGCTGAGCCAGCACAGTGTTACAGGACATCAGTAAATGAGTAGCTGCCAGGCTCACAGAGGAAGACAGTTAGGGGCAGGGGTCCCAGGAGGGGGTAGTCAGTGGACAAGGAGTGGGGGGGTTGGGAGTTCTGAGGGGGGCAGTCACCCAGCCCTCTGCCCTGAGTCCTGACCCCGCCTCACACACACACACCCAGCCCTCTGCCCTGAGCCCTGCATCCCGCCACACACCCAGGACTGGTGCTAGGGGTTTGAATGCCTTAGGCAGACGGCAATTTCACCACCTCGTGTGCTGGTCCCGCAGCTCCGGTGGAGCTGCCGCAGTGGTGACTGCGGGCGGTCCACTGGAGCTGCGCGAGCAGCCGAGTGTCCGCAGGCACGACTGCGGCAGCTCCACCGGAGCCGCCTGCCGCCTTCTCCGCCAAAATGCCGCCCACCAAAAATTCTGGCAGCCTAGACAATTGCCTAGGCTGCCTAAATGGTAGTGCCAGCCCTGCACACACCCTAGGCCCTTGTCCTGAGCCCTGTACCTCTCTCATACACACCCAGCCCTCTGTTGACTCCGTCACCGCCTCCCCCATGACCCCAGCCCTGACTCTGGCACCCCCACACATACACAGCCCCCCCTGCCCTGATACCTGCACCCCCCTCACATGCCCCCAGCCCTCTACCCTGATTCTTGCACCCCCTCACATCCCGAGCCCCCCGACATCCCATGCACCCCCGACATCCCCACCCCCACTCTGAGCACCAAATAGGATCTCCTGCTCCCTCCCACATTCCCACCTGCACCCCTCACACCAAATGGGAGCTGCCCAGGTAAGTGCTCCTACACCCAAACCTCCTGCCCCAACCCTGAGCCCCCTGTCTTATTCTAGCTCCTGGTCAGACCCTTCACGCACAGCCCTGTGCTCAGTGCACTCCCACCCTCAGCTCAGTGCAGAGAGAGGAAGAGAATGGGCCAGAACCAGGTAGAAGGTAGGTATTCACTGTGTGTGGGCAGGGCCAGGACCCCAGACGGGCAGCGGGGTGAGCAGGTCCAGCAGCCAGGATCCCAGCTGGCAGGAGCCGGCAGATGGAACCCCTGAGCAGCAGTGGGCTGAGCTGCTCAGCTCACTGCCGGTCTAAGGTCCTGGCCACCAGCCCCACACCACCTGCTGCTGGTCTGGGGTTCTGGCTGCCAGACCCTTCCCAGCTGGGGTCCCGGCTGAAGGCCCCACTCAGCCCACTGCCAGCTTAGGTGAACAGAACCCCAGACCAGCAGTAGGCTGAGTGGGCCGGCAGAGTAAGATCAACATTTTAATTTAATTTTAAATGAGGCTTCTTAAGCATTTTGAAAACCTAGTTTATTTTACAATACAACACTAGTTTAGTTACATAATATATAGACTTGTAGAGAGAGACATTTTAAACAGCATTAAAATGTATTACTGGCACGCGAAACCTTAAATTAGAGTGAATAAATGAAGACTCGGCACACCACTTCTGAAAGGCTGCCAACTCCTGCTATAGAATTTAATATAATCAAAAGTTTTGGGGCTTTCATAAAACATTTTGATTTTTTTAATTTAATTTTTGCTTTGTAAAATGTTGTTTTTCAAGTTTTTGATTCATTTTTCATAGAAACATTCCACATTTTCTCTTACTTTTTAGAAAGCCAAATAGTAAACCCAGTTACACTTTTTAAATGTTTCTTTTTCAGTGGGAAAAATGAAATATTCTGATTGTGATCTGAACTGAAACTTTTCATTTTATTTTTCCAGTTGAAAATAAATTTTTGGGGGGCAAAACCATATTTTTTTGCAGATAACTTAGATTTTTCAGAAAACTGTATTTTCAGTAGGAAAACCAATCTCTTGAAAATTTCCTGACCAGCTGTAGTGCTTAATGTTCCTATTGTGTGGAATGCCTTTGAAGTTGTCTGTTACAGCTATCCCCCTATTCCATTTTGTTTCTTACAGCTGTCCCCATACTCCATTTTGTTTTTGTTCTCCTCCTGTGGCCACCGCTCCCTGGCTGTTAAGTTGTTTACCAGGGCCACTGCCCTTCTCAAAGGGAGGGCCCCTTAAGTTGTTTACCAAGAGCCATTGCCCTTCTCAAAGGGATGGCCACATGTGCTGCGTGCTAAGTGGGACCACTGCCCTGTTCAAAGGGTTAGCCCTGTTATCACCTTGTTAAACCTGGTCTTGGTGTAGGGTAGGCAATGTCCAGAGCTGCAAGACCTAATGTGTTTTTAAGATCCTGGACATGAGTCAAAGGCCTCATGTGCTTTTGAGTCCTGAGGTGTGAACTCACACCTATTTCACAGGACTGTGCCCAGGCGCGTCTCTGTGCTCACCTGCAGTTTTTCCCTGTGCCTCCTCCCCTGTGACAGAGGGAGCCTATCAGGATTACTGGCGGGAAACTGCCTGAGTTTGCCTTTAAAAACAGACTTTTTTGAAACAAACATCGGAAAGGTTCCTGCATTGCTGCCTGGTCTGATCAGCCAGGCGTTCTGGGGGGTCCTTTCTCCACTCTCGTTTTATTTTTGAGCATACCCCCATTTTTTGAACCCCCCCCCCACGAAGAACAAATTGCTGCCTGAGAGATCTCCTGATTATCAAGACCGTACCGAGCTCTCCTTGCTTCTTCTGATGTTCTTGCTGCTTTTGCCTTTGCTGCTACCTTGGGGACTGGCAAGAATCCCTCTGTGAAACTTTCTATACTTTTATTTATTATTTTAGCTGCTGGCTCTGTTTCCCCAGCACACAGACTCAAGCTAAAGCTTGGTCTGTGTCTTAAAACCTCTCTTAAACTCCGCGATGTTTTGCCGCTAAAAATAAGTTTGTGCTGCTGCTAAACTCTGGTCCTGTGGGCTTTGCCTTGGGGCTCACTGCTTTCAGCCGTATCCACTGCTGCAGCCACCATCCCTTGGCTTCCTTGGGGGCTGCCTTGGGAGCTGTATCCTGGGCACGTACCACTCTGCCCTCTGTAACTTCCCCATAGCATAAGGTGCACCATAGGTTTTGTTTTTTAGTTTAAAAGTCATAGTTTGCTAAGATTGTAGCGCTTGTAAGTTTCATCTGCCTTGCTATAGTTTGCTGTTTTGTTGCTCCGTATAGTTGCTTGTTATAGTTTTGCTTAGAATTGTGATATTTGTTGTTTTCCCTAGTCGTTGGTTAAGATAGTTTTAAAAAACCATTGCCTGGTTGTATTCTGTACCTGTTTTGTTACTTTGTATAAGCTGCTTGTCATTTTATATGTTTGATTAAGTTAGACGATAGATAAGGTTTTTTGCTGTTTGAATTTATCTTCCCACTGTCCCGATCTCTCCCTGAACTTTCCCGTGTCTGTTTTTCCCCCGCTCCAATCTCCCCCTCTGTGTACTTCTCCGTGTCTCCCTGTTACAACTCTTTGCTGCCCCCCCGCCCGCGTCTGCATCGCCCTCCGAACTTCCCAAAACCCTTGCTCCTTCTCTCCCTGTATAACTTCCCAAACCCTTTGCTGCTTTCCCCCCCGTATCTGCACTTTCCCCGAACTTCCCAACTCCTTGCTGCTTCCCCTCCCCACGTCTGCATCACTCTCCAAACTTCCCAAACCCCTTGCTGCTTCTTTCCTTTGTTTTTGGTGTCCGCTTGTTGCTTAAACCTCCCTCTAACCCTTCTTTACACTTCTCCGCTGCCCCTGCCCTACCGAAGATCACCATCACACTGCTCCATTTGTCCTTACCTTGCAGGGCTTCAGAGTCTCTCGCTGCTTGCAGCTGCACTCTCCTCTCATCAGTTGCCACTAATCATTCACTCCCCTTCCCCCTCCTGTTTCTTGATCCAGCCTTTAGGTACACTCTTGCAGATTATCTGCTATCATAGCCTCACAAATTAAGTCATTAATTTTATTTTATACTGTTATATTGCATAATTTCACTTATCACCCATATTGTATCATTGCACTGTGATTCACATTTTACTTGTGGTTATAACACCCCATTGGTTGCCTCCACTTTTCTGATATACTTTGTATTTGCATTGATGCCATCGTGTTGCATTGTGTATAAGGCTTCTAACCACTTAATACATTCTATCTAAGATTGTTGACCATTTTATATAGAAGCTACCATTTTATTTTGCATTTCTTTTTGGTACATTTTGCATTCCACACTGTATCTAGAGTTGTTCCTATATAAAGTTGAGTTGCTTATTGACTGTACTGTATCCCATTGTGCTGAACCCCACTTACTGTACCCCACTGTTAGAACTCCCTACACTGCTCAATAAGAACCCCCCCATCATTGTCTATTGTAAACACCCTATACACCCCATCCCATCATATTTTATTGTTAAATTCCCACCACTTCCTTTTTCCTTTAATAAAGAAATTAATTGGCACTCCACCTGTGTGGTAATTGCTCCCCAAATTCCCATATACCTGTAGTCAGGGACAGAAGTTAACAGGCTTACTCTCAGGAATAAATTTAAGCCCATGCACATGTGTTTGCAGGAGCAGGATGTGGTGGGGGCAGAGTTTGAAAGCTGCTAAAGGGAATTGGATTTACAATTCCTGTTGATTTCTGTGACAGATATGGCAATTTCCTGCAGTATCCTTGAAAAACCTTACTGAATTAAGTTTAAAAAGCTTTGGAGTCCATTTTATTAAAAATTCAAAGAGTGTGTATTATTGAATGTATGTAACTTCTACAGGGGAAGATGGTACCACTGTCAATGTTATGAACTGGGAAGAGTTATGAACTTCATAGGGTCATTTAAAACAATGTGTGAGACAAGAATGAAGTTTTTGGACAAAGTTAAGTGGGTTTCCTAAGAATGTCAATTCAGCTCCCTTAAATTATACAAAAACTCAGCCTTTTGAAGCTACACCCTGAGGAAAGGACCTTTGTTTTCTGATCACTAGTTACATGAGGATAAAAGGCCCAAGTTGAACTGTTCATGGATGGTCTCGTTCTGAGCTAAAGTTTTTATAAACTCATAACCACAGAAAAGACGCTGTGTGTAGTTTGAAGAACTAATCACCTACTAGAGCTCTTGCTGGAATTTATCAGCATATTTTTAGGTTCTCTTATTGTTTTAATATGTTTTTTTTTCCTGTAATGCTTTTACCTTAAGAATAAAAGTACTTGCTTAGAAAGATCTGTGTGGTAATTGTGGACAATTACAGTTGTTCATGGCCCCTGGAGAGATAGCAATGTGCAGACGCTGACTATTTAGGCAGTCTTGCTAGCTGGAGAGATCACAGTGTAGGCAGGGAATTGTGCAGCCTAGAAAAACCTCAGCTCAGTAGAGGTGCATCACAGGTCCCCATTTAAGAGAGGTGACACCTGAGGAACCAGAAACCTATATGTAGGTTCTCTTGCTGGATTATGGAGGGGAATACACGTACAGTTGCACGGAACTATGAGAATTTCTAAATAGAACTGGACATCCAAATCCTTTAAGTGACTTTGAAAAGACACTTGAAATTATTTCAAAAACTTGATACAAATAAATAAAAATACAAAAATATGATATGACTTTTTGGGCATTATCTCCTCTTTCCTCTCTTTTGCTTATCTTGGTAAATAAATGAAAATCTAAAGTGATCAGGGTAAAAATTGATTAATAAATGCTTTCTTACAGTATGGCTGATATCCAGTGCTCCTGCTTTTGTGACTCTGACTTTTATTTTCTGCAGAATACAAAGCATAGTAACCACAGTGAGGACTGGCAGCTGTACTTGTTTGTGGTTCTCCTCCAGATATCAATAACCAACATGGAAATCTGGGAGAAGAGATTGGTATTGCTGAAAGGAGCTTAGAGAGCTGATTGTCTGAGGCAAGCCAATGTCAACCTGTGCCTGGAAGATGTGCAGCTCAGTGTGTAAGTTTAGAGCGGATCAAAAAAAGAATAATTGTGTGGGGAAAAAATGGACATTTAATAAAGTTTCCACGTTTCAGAGTTTGAAGCAGACCAGTTTTTCATTTATTCAGAATTTCTTGTGACATATTCCCCCCCCCCAAATTTTGAAATGTATTTTTTTCTAATTTGTTCTCTCCCCCCACCCCTTTTGTTCCTGTTTGCCCACTGAGAGAAATAAAGTAAATGAAGCCCAGGGTTCACATCCATTTTTCTTTTTGCAACTCTGTAATTTTTCAAAAAATTTCCAACTTTTAAACCCATTTCTTTTGGTAACTTTTCCAAAGTTAAGGAAGTTTTGAAAAGTTACAATGTAGAAAAACAAAACAAAACAAAAAGAACAACCAACCCATCCATTAAAACACCTACAATTGAAAAAGTGGGGGATGGAGAGTGGGGAGAAGATAACGGGAAAAAAACCCTAGACTTCATTCACTCAATTGTATTCAGTGGAAAGAAGGAGGTGAAAGGAGGAGCCCCAAAATTCAAATTTTAAACATGATAAAAATGTTTAAATCTTGAAATATTCTGATTTAATGAATATAAATAACATTAAAAAGCAACTGAGCACCTTCACCCCAACACACACACATACACACAAACAGTAAAAATTTCAAAAGTATCTGACAGCCAGATTTTCAAAGGTATTTAAATGCCTAATGATGCAGATAGGTGCTTAGAGGGATTTTCAAAAGCTCATATGTGCCTAACACCTATTGAAATAAATGGGAATTAGGCTCCTAAAGACCTATGAAGATCTGGGCTGAAAAGCCTAAATGTCTTTTGAAAAATGGAACATGGGCTTCTAGCTCACTTAGGCACTAGTGAAAATTTTGCCCCAAAGATTTTTGTGAAAGGTTTCAGATTTTATTTTAAAAGGTCCCCTTTTTGATTGGGGGAAAAAAAGTTTCAAATAAAAAAAAATGTCCCTCAGGTTTCTAGAGAGTGACGAATGCTTCCCATGAATTCATGTGTGTATGACTGGTCCATGGAGACACACACACCTATTTTCTCCTTGCAGCTTTCTCAGTTGTTCCCTGATGTGTGTTAAAATTGTGTCTCTGACAAAGGACAGCACAATCCCTTTCAAGCCTACTAGGTCATTTCAGGTCAGAGTGGACAAAATGACATCTGGCCCTTATTGGTAGATTAGAAGCATCATACTCATACATGAATGGTGCAGATAGGTAGAAAAAGGTCTCCAGCTGCTACGGAGATGGGGATAGACTTTCTGGCCATTCATGTAAGATTAGAGAGTGCAGGACCTGTATCCAATGTGGCTTGGGAGACCAAGTGGGCATGGGAGGTGCCTCAAAAGGTGGTATCATCTTGAATGAGATTTTACTAGCTTTTCTGTACTTGCATTCTGAACTTTGACACAAAGGTTTGGCTGGTGGAATAATAGCCCAAATGAGCGTTGCCTACCTTGTATCTCTGCATTTAGATAGACCTAGAAAGAGAAATTATTGTCATGTAAAGTCTTTTGTTGGAACAGGACCTGTGTTTTCAATCAGTCTCTGAGCATGAGGTTTGGCTCCAAATTCTGCATTATGTGTGAATCCATTACCTGCCGGTGTTCTCTTTCAAATACTGGCACTTTGAGCTGTTATTTGCATACATATGTACTACTCATTCTGTTAAATAGCGATCATTTTAATATATAGAGAGAGCAGGTTGGATGGTTTATTATTTCATAGGAAATTTCAATTGTTGCTGTCAAGGTTTTTTCCCCACTTTGAACTTTAGGGTTCAAGAATTGGGGACCTGCATGATCACTTTTAAGTTTAATTACTAGCTTAAATCTGGTATGCTGCCACCAGTCAGAAGTCTGTATCTGGCACTCTTCTGTTCCCCCAAAACCTTCCCTCGGGAATCCAAGACCCAAACCCCTTGGGTCTTAAAACAAGGAGATATTAACCATCCCCCCACCTTTTCCCCCCAGACTCTCCCCTCCCTGGGTTGCCTTGAGAGGCTTACACAGATCCAAACTCCTTGAATCTTAAAACAAAGAGGAATTAACCATCCCCCCTCCTTTCCCCCCACCAATCCCTGGTGAGTTTAGACTCAATCCCTTGGATTTTAAAACAAAGAAAAATCAATCAGGTTCTTAAAAAGAAAGCTTTTAATTAAAGAAAGAAAAGGTAAAAATTATCTCTGTAAAATCAGGATGGAAAATGCTTTACAGGGTACTCAGATTCATATAGACTAGAGGGACTCCCTGCCCCAGCCTGAGATTCAAAGTTACAGCAAACAGAGGTAAAAATCCTCCCAGCAAAAAGACACATTTACAAGTTAAGAAAACAAACATAAGACTAATCCGCCTTGCCTGGCTATTACTTACTATTTTGAAACATGAGAGACTGATTCAGAAAGATTTGGAGAACCTGGAATGATGTCCCATTCCTCTCAGTCCCGAGAGCGAACAGCAAACCAAACAAAAAGCACAAACAAAAACTTCCCTGCACCAAAATTTGAAAGTATCTTGTCCCCCTATTGGTCCTCTGGTCAGGTGTCAGCGAGGTTCACTGAGCTTCTTAACCCTTTACAGGTAAAAGAGACATTAACTCTTAACCATCTGTTTATGGCAGTTGCCAAAACCAAAAACCAGCCTAGCTGAATATTTTTTGTTGTTTCCTGAAAACACAAACTGATCATTTTCAGATGAAAAACAAAATTGCTGACCTAAAGTTGAAATTATTGGACTGAAAACTACCAAAAAAAATAAAAACATAAAAAACTCTCATGAAGCAAACAATTTTTGTTTTCAGCTTTCCAATAAAATTTAAATTTTTTGAAGAAAGCATTCCTTTTTTCCCAAAATTTTCCTTTAGCTGAAAATCTGATTTTCAGCGCAAAAAAAGTTTCAAATGAAATTTTCAACCTGTACTATGAACTGAAGGATGGGTTTTGCCTCAAGTAGAAGATGCAATGTGGAATAGTTTTGACTATGCACAATTTAATTCATGAATTTCTATTTCAACAGTTGCAAGCAGTTGAAAATATTTATGTATTTGCATTAATTACTAAGCTATGTATGAGGTTCACAAAATCAGACACGACAGTTGCTGTTTGTTAGCAACCTGGAACTGTAAAATATTTTATTCTCTGCCAGAAATACTCTTCATTGGGTGGAATTTTGTATGTTTAATTATTTCAATATCTTACAGTCGTTTTCAAGCCTACTTTTGAACATCTTTCTGTGCAGTCTTGGATATTGATTTGGACAGTCTTGGTAACTGTTACCTACCTTTTTTCATCGGAGGAAACTGTCATAAATAGATAGCTAAGGGTTAATGTTTCTTTTACCTGTAAAGGGTTAACAAAGGGAACCAAACACCTGACCAGAGGACCAATCAGGAAACTGGATTTTTCAAAGTCAGGGAGGGAATTTTTGGACTCTGGGTCTTTTGTTTGTCTCTCAGCTATGAGAAGGTTCTTTCTATCGTCTTATCTTCTGTTTCCAACTTGTAAGTACAGATTGAAAAACAATATAGGCTTTTATGTTGTTTTGGGTGTATTTACATGTGTGTAACTTGCTGGAATGTTTCAAATTGGATATCTTTTTGAATCAGACTGTTTATTCATATTTTCTTATAAGCAATAGCCCTGTATTTGTCATCTTGATGCAGAGTTTATATTCTTATGTCTTTTTCTTTCTTTTTTTTTATATAACGCTTTCTTTTTAAAACTTGTTGGATTTTCTTTTCCTAGTTAAGGCAAGGGGATAGGAATCTCTGTGCCAGGAGTACTGTCTCTCTCAGGGAAAGACTGGGAGAGGGAAGAAGAAGGAGGGGAGAAGGTAAATCGTCCTCTCTGTTTTGTGTTTCAAGGGACTGAAGCAGGGAAATCTCCTAGTATCGCCAAGGCAGGAAAATCTGGGAGGAAGTAAAGAGCAGGAAGGGAAGTGGGGTATTTCCCTTTGTTGGAGGCTCAGGGCATCTGAGTCTTGGGGGTCCCCCAGGGAAAGGTTTGGGGAGACCAGAGAGTTTATCAGGTACTCAGAATCCTGACTGGTGGCAGCGAAATAAGATCCAAGCTGGTAATTAAGCTTGGAGGTTCATGCTAAGCACCCAGATTTTGGACACTAAGGTCCAGATT
The DNA here is from genome assembly GCA_026122505.1 of Aldabrachelys gigantea. Lineage (NCBI taxonomy): Eukaryota > Metazoa > Chordata > Testudines > Testudinidae > Aldabrachelys > Aldabrachelys gigantea. The sequence continues at coordinate 14,349,143 of CM047489.1, read as the reverse complement.
TGGGACAGAGGCTTATTACAGAAACACACCAAAATTATGAACAGGGAAGAAGGAATTGTAGATCCCAATATTAACCAATGGACCATTTCTAGAACAGAAACATCAATCAACTCAAGGTAAAAAATTAGTAATTATGAAAGTGAAACAGGGAACTTTGTAAAATTGGGGTTAATACCTTTGTTTCACTTCATGTGAAAAAGATGAATATATCTTGTAGGAAGGAGAGCTGCACATCTTTTAGAACAACTGAGATAATTTTTGCTCATCTCCTAATGGTGATGTGTATGTCCAATCATTAATACTAGAGTAATGCTGTTATTCACCATAATGTGGACATTTTTAAATCTAGTAGCTTGAAATTGGCACAGTTATTTTACCTTCCAGGGAAATTATGATGCTTTGTAAAAATCCAATCCCTGATACACACAAAACACACATTATTCCCAACTTTATGTGCCTACCAAGTAGCAAAACAGATCTCATCCTTTTCTGTAATGTAATATGTGGGCTAGATAGGTCCAAATAAAGGAGGGACATAGGCTTGCTAAATTTGAAAAATTTGGGTATTTTCAAGTCCTTATTTGAGCTCAGTGAATTTTTTAAACTAATTGCTGTTTTTTAATCAAAAAAATATTTTTGGTGTCCAAAACTATTTGCCAAATTTGAGTTAAAATTCAACAAATAGTATCAGTTTTGGGGGAAAAAATAGAGTCAAAACATCTAGTTTCGACTTTTTAGTTCAAAATGGTGTGTCCATTAGAGGATTGGGACAAAAGAAACCTTATGAGGCTCAACAAGGACAAGTGCAGAGTCCTGCACTTAGGACGGAAGCATCCCATTCACCGTTATAGACTAGGGACCAAATGGCTAGGCAGCAGTTCTGTAGAAAAGAACCTAACGGTTACAGTGGACAAGAAGCTGTATATGAGTCGACAGTGTGCCCTTGTTGCCAAGAAGGTTAATGGCATTTTGGGCTATATAAGCAAGAGTATTGCCAGCAGATTGAGGAATGTGATCATTCCCCTCTATTCGACATTGGTGAGACCTCATCTGGAGTACTGTGTCCAGTTTTGGGCCCCATACTACAAGAAGGATGTGGAAAAATTGGAAAGACTCCAGCAGAGGGCAACAAAAATTATTAGGGGGCTGGAGCACATGACTTATGAGGAGAGGCTGAGTGACCTGGGATTGTTTAGTCTGCAGAAGAGAAGAATGAAGGGGGATTTGATAGCTGCTTTCAACTACCTGAAAGGGGGTTCCAAAGAGGATGGATCTAGACTGTTCTCAGTGGTAGCAGATGACAGAACAAGGAGTAATGGTCTCAAGTTGCAGTGGAGGAGGTTTAGGTTGGATAGTAGGAAAAACTTTTTCATTAGGAGGGTGGTGAAGCACTGGAATGAGTTACTTAGGGAGGTGGTGGAATCTCCTTCCTTAGAGGTTTTTAAGGTTAGGCTTGACAGAGCCCTGGCTGGGATGATTTAGTTGGGGATCAGTCCTGCTTTGAGCAGGAGGTTGGACTAAATGACCTCCTGAGGTCCCTTCCAACCCTGATATTCTATTATTCTATGATTCTATGATCACTCAGGCCAGAGAATCTCACCCACTGACCCCTGCATCCCACCCATCCCTTGTGGTCAAGATAGAGTGTGTCTTTTAGGCACAACAATTTTGACTTACACACTCGAAGTATGCTACCTCCCATGTCATAAAATCATAAGCACCTAAAATCATCGCTGATAAAGTCTGCAGAGGATACAAAAAATCTGGGGTGCAGGTAAATAATGATTAGGTCAGATCACTGATTCAGAGCCACCTAGATCGATTGGTAAACTGGTGGCAAGCAAACAATATGTGTTTTAATGCAGCCAAGTGTAAGTATGTACAAGTAGGGACAGAGAATGTAGGGCTCCATTACAAGGTGGGGGACTCCATCCCTGCAGTGGAAGCAGGGACTCCGAAAAGATTTGGGATCATGGGGCATAATCAGCTGAACATCAGCTTCCAATGCAATGCTGTGGCCAAAAGGTCTAATGCAATCCCAGGACACATAAACAGGGGAATCCTGAGTAGGATTAGAGAGGTTATTTTATCTCTGTATTTGGATAGGTTATTTTATCTCTATATGTGACTTCTGCTGTGTCCAGCTCTAGTCCCCACAATTCAAGAAGGATGATGGTAAACTGAAAAGTGTTCAGAGAAGAGCCATAAGAATTATTAAAAATTAGAAAAGCTGCCTTATAGTGATAGACTTAAAGAGCTCAATTTATTTAACTTAAAATAGAGAAGTTTAAGGGATGATTGATTACAGTCTGTAGCTATCTACACAAGGAAGAAAATTTTTAATAATGGACTGTTCAGTCAAGCAGAGAAAGATATAACACCAACCAATGGCTGGAAGTGGAAACTAGACAATTTCAGACTGGAACTAATGTGTAAATGTCATGCTATATGGAATAAGCGAGAATATCAACCATGGGGCAAACTGTTAAGAAGGGAGGCAGGAACCCCAAACTGGGTTCTATATTTTGATTTCACCAACCCCAGTAAAACGTGCAAACTCCTCTGGCACTATACAGCCTTATTATGGAGTTGCAGACAGTGCCCTGGGGCATTCTGACCAATCCTGCCATGCAGAAAGCATGACTTAGTCACTTCACACCAAAGATCACAAAGATTCAGAATACTCTCAGTTGAAAAGCCCAATCACTTACCCAAGGTCCATTTGCACCTTACAACCCACACCAAAGACAGAGCTTGTAGCCAATCCTATAGTGAACTAATTTAAGGAATTATTAACTAAGACAGAAAAATAAGCAAGTTCTTTACAAGGGTAAACAGGTGAACATACGCACACAAATGTGTTGCAGTCTTAGGGTCCAGATGGCAATAATGCTGTTGAAATCAACCAATTCTGTAGATCCTTAGGGCTAACCCAAGTACATCATGGGGATCTCTTGCTTATATTTAGGAATCTTTACCCCTTAAAGTCAAAACCGCATCAAAAGACCCTAATTTCTTCTGGTCAGGGATGTTTATCCCTATTTCCCTAAAGTCCAAGCTGATGGGATGAGCCCATGCAAATCACTATTTCACACTGGGAGATGCTTCTTTGCTGACTGGATTTCAGTTTCAGAACAAACATTTTTGCAGTTGCAGACCAAACACTTAAGCAATACCTTATAGTGTGGCTTACAGATATTATAAGCAGGCAGCAATTTACAAGCATTTCATAAAGAGTAAACACATTGTTACAAGTCAAATACCAATTTTAACTCTACTAACACACTGGTGAGTCAGACTGTCATCCAGCTCTGCATTTCACAGTGTTCACTGGAGGCCTTGGGACCTTGGCATCAGCTGGCACCTGATTGGCTGGATCGACGGTTCTGGAGGTTTTGCTCCTCCTCCTCTGCACTCTGATCTGCCCACCTCCCCAGCTCACTAATACATGTTTCTATTTCTCTTTGCACCACAGAGGCTGTCGGTGGGAGTAATGCTGTGCCCTGGTGGGGCTGGGCACCCACACTCCTGCAGCTGGGTGAGCCCCATGCAGTTGGGCTGAATTTATCTGGGGACTCTGGGGGGCTGTGTGTGCTTTGAGACCTACAGCGGCAGAGACTTTTGGGTGGTGTGCTATAGCCTGACCACTGGGGCCCCATGTGTGAGCAGCTCCATCCCTTAATACACTGAGCTGACTGAGGAAATATCTGTCTATCAGTGATTATCTGTGAAAAGACATGGGAAGATAGGAGAGATTCCAGAGGGCTGGAAAAGGGCAAATCTAGTGCTCACCTATAAAAAGGAGAATAAAGACAGCCCCAGGAATTACAGACCACTCAGCTTAACTTCAGTACCCAGAAAGATAATGGAGCAAATAATTAAGCAATCAATCTGCAAACACCTAGAAGATAATAAGGCGATAAATAACATCATGGATTTTTCAGGAACAAATTATGTAAAATTTAAAACAAACCTGATAGCTTTCTTTGACCGAGTACAAACCTTGGAGATAGGGAAGAAGTGGTAGATGTGGTATATCTTGACTTTAGTAAGGCTTTTGATACTGTCTCGCTTGACATTCTCATAAACAAACTAGGTAAATAGAACCTAGATGGAGTTAGAATAAGGGCAGCATAACTGGTTAGAAAACTGTTCCCAGAGAGTAGTTATCAGTGGTTCAGAGTCAGGCTGGAAGGACATAATGAATGGGGTCCCACAGAGATCATTTCTGGGTCTGGGTCTGTTCAATATCACTTATAAAGTTTGTGGATGATACAAAGCTGGGAGGGCTTGCAAGTGGTTTGGAAGATAGGATTCAAATTCAAAATGATCTGGACAAACTGGAGAAATGGTCTGAAGTAAATAGGATGAAATTCAATAAGGACAAAAGCAAAGTACTCCACGTAGGAAGGAACAGTCAATTGCACACAACTAAATGGGAGATGACTGCCTAGGCAGGAGTGCTGCAGAAAGGGATCTCGAGGTCATACTGGATCACAAGCTAAATGTGAGTCAACAGTTTAACACTGTTGCAAAAAAAATCAAACATAATTCTGGGATATATGAGCAGGAGTGTTGTAAACAAGACATGAGAAGTAATTCCTTCACTCAACTCAATGCCAGTTGGGTCTCAGCTGGAGTATTTTGTCCAGTTCAGAAAAGATGTGGACAAATTGGAGAAAGTCCAGAGAAGTGCAATCAAACTGATTAAAGTCTAGAAAACATGATCTGCGAGGGAGGATTGAAATAATTGAGTTTGTTTAGTCTGGAGAAAAGAAGACTGAGAGGGGACTTGATAACAGTTTTCAACAGCATAAAAGGTTGTTACAAGGAGACGGGAGAAAAATTGTTCTTGTTAACATCTGAGGATAGGACAAGAAGCAATGGGCTTAAATTGCAGCAAGGGCAGTTTAGTTTGAACATTAAGAAAGCTGCAAGACACACAATACACAATGGTCAACTAGGGAGATAAGCACCTCCCACTTCCTGCCTGGTGGAAACTGTCTCAAGGCACACATCCTTTGGGTGACCTGGCTTTAACTACAAGGTGTTAAGAAAACAATTTCTAATATATACCTGTCTCCTTCTATATTATCTGTGCATACATTTAGCCAAGATTCTGAGGACCAGGCTTCCAGTAGAATCCTTATGACACTTTTTGGTGAACTAGAATGTGTTTTCTATAGGCCAAGTTGCCTGGCCAGCCCATTCTTCTATAATGTGTTGTGTGGTCTTGGTGCACGGCAGGATGCATCATGGGAGTTCTGTCATCAAGCCATCATCATCATTTCGTTTTGGCAAAAATGCAGCTTATTGCCGGCTCCACAACAAACCTTTCCCAGACTCTATTGGGCCTTTCCTAAAGCATCTCCTCTTTATGCCTTTACTCTCTGCAGGTAATTCCTACTAGGGCTTCCACTTGGCAGAGCCCAATCCCAAGTCCATCCCCCAACCCTTCCCTGACTGGACCAGCTCCTTCTTAAAGGAAATGCCACCACCATGCTGCCATCACCTGACAGGTACACCAGCCCCAAGCCTTGTAACAAGGCACTGGGCACATGCACTCCAGGGCCAGCATCCTTTTACACTCGTCCCCAGTTTTTAATGTGCTTCTGAGGCAGAGTTATTACATGTTATCTACTCTCAACTCCCCTTGGAGCAAAACAATTCTTCCTCCTCGAATTAAAGTCACTTGTGGGATAACTGAAGCAAATCACTAATGAAGGAAATAAGTCTGGGGTAATTACAAGTAGGCTTGCTAGATTTCAATTTTTCTTTTCATAATTCCTACAGATAACATTGATGTTTTCTTTATATTTATGTATTTACTTTTTCTCAGGTGTGGGAAATTATAGAGGCATCGGAAGATGTGGGAGGGGGGTTTAAGACAGTAACTGTTTAATGCCAGGGATAGTTCAGTGGTTTGAGCATTGGCCTGCTAAACCCAAAGTTGTAAGTTTAATCCCTTAAGGGAGCCATCTGGGGCAAAAATTGAGGATTAGTCCTGCTTTGAGAAAGGGATTGGACTCAATGGCCTCCTGAGGTCCCTTCCAAACCTATTCTGTGATATTGATGATCAAAAAGCTTTATAACTATTAAAACACAGCTTGTCAACATCAGATGTCAAAATAGACTTAAATCAAATAAGAATAAGCTCTCAATTTTCCTTCTTTGCTATTATTCTTCTTTTGCCCAGCTGCACATTTTGATTATCATCTATGATACTTTTTTGTCAGTTTGTGTGTGTGTGTATGGTGTAATCAACCTTTACCAACATTTACCAAGGAAACTCTAACACTTCTAAGCCTAATTACAACTCATGGGGAAATAGCATAGGCTGGTTTGACATGGTTCAAGAAGACTAAGAATAAAAAGGACTTGCAAATATATAAAGTAACCACTGTAATCTAGGAGAATTTACATGTGGTATTTACTGTGTGGTATTTCAGACTCTGGCTGAGCCTCTTGGGTACGATTATCTGCTGCTTCTGCCAGTTCAGGTTCACTGGTGCCCTCTGCCGTTGGAGTTGTCAACAGGGTTGCAAGCACTGTACTCAGTGCTGGCAATGGTTCTGGTGCTGGTTGCTTCACCAGGTCTGGTTCTTGGACTGGATCCACTACAGCTGTAACACTCATGGACAGAAGATCTGACTTCACCACCTCTGTCTGAGTCTCTGATAACACAGATGGGGCCCTGGTGGAAGGCTCAGGAACAGGGATAGGTATGAAAACTTGCTTAGTCTGGCTACGGGTGACCATTCCCACCCTCTTGGCTAGCTTCACATGATTGGCCAAGTCTTCCCCCAGCAGCATGGGGATGGGATAATTATTATAGACTACAAAAGTCCACACTCCTGACCAGCCCTTGTACTCGACCTGCAACTTGGCTGTAGGCAAGTTCAAAAAGTTTGACATGAAGGGCTGAATTGTCACTGGAGCCTCCAGGTTGATGAATTTGGGGTTCACTAGGGATTGGTGGATAGTTAACACTTGTGCTCCAGTGTCCCTGTATGTGATAACCTTCTTTCCATCCACTCTCAAGGTTTGCCTTCACTCTGAGGGTATTTGAGAGGCATCTGAGCCTGGGGACATTTGGTGTGACTGTGGTGTAATGAACTGTAATTGGTTGGGGTTTTTGGGGCAGTGGGCCTTTATATGTCCCAGTTCATTACATTTAAAACATTGCCCTGTTAAGGTATCACTGGGGCAAGGTGAGTTGCTGGAGACTGGTGCGGTGGGACGATAAGAGGTTTGGGGTTTACCTTGGGATGTAGGTGGAGCCTTGGGCTGCCCCCAGTGGTATGGTGTGGTATGAAGATTTCCCTTCTGATTTTCACTCGAACTGTGAACTGCAGCTTCCACCCATTTTGTGTCGATTATCCCTGCCTCACTGGTGGCCTAGGACTGTTCGTATTGATCAGTGTAAGAAGCAAGACTTTTGACTGAGTCTATTTTCTTATACTATAACCACTGTTTGATGTAATCCTTGGCCATTTTCAGGAATTGTTCCTGAGTCATCAAATCAATAATTCCTTCAAAGGTAGTTACACCCCTGCTGTCGGCCCATTTCTTTAATAGATCCTTTATTTGGTGTTCATAAGCCACATTACTTAGTCCAAGCCCTCTCTGAAGGATTCTAAATTTGACTCTATAAGTGTGAGGTGTAACTTGAAATTGTCTCAAAACCAAATCCTTAAATTTACCATAGTTAGAAGCCTCCCCAATAGGCATCTTGTTGAATACATCCAAAGCTCTTCCAGTCAATTTTTCTATCAAATGTGGTCATCTTTTGTTCTTCAGGAATGGTATGGAGGGTGCACAGTCTCTCAAAGGTGAGGAAATATTCAGCAGTATCACTCGATTCATCATACTGTGGACATAATCACTCCAATCCATGGAGTATTGCTAGGATTGTTTGGTGTATTCTGCTGAATCCTTGCTAACTCCAGTGCACGGTTCTGGGACTCTCCCTAGATCTCCATAGCCTTCTGGTGGTCAGCCTCTTTGGCTTTGTCTTCTCTTTCTTTCTCCTCCATCTCTTTGTCTTTCTCCTCCATAGCTTTCTTGTGGGCAGCCTTATCTCTGGCCATCTGTCTATCATGTTCCTTTTGGTTTTCCTCAGCCTGTAATCTGGTTAATTCTATTTCCTTTTCATAGTTTTTTTCCCCCTTGTCTGACATTTGTGCCCACCCCCCACCCCACCCCACCCCACCCCACCCCCGGTCTACCTTAGCTATCCCTGAGAGGTAGAAAAAAAACAGCTTGTAAATTTCCTTGTTACTGCAATTGGACTCCTCAGAGTAAGAAAGGAACAAGAAAAATTGGTTTTGTGATTTTTCTTTTGCAAAGTTAATTACCCTCCAGCTGTGCCCAGCTGTAAACCTATTCTAACAAAGCCCTGTTAGAAAAACTTAACTTCTCTCCCTCAGACCAAGAGAGATAAGATCTGTATCTTTCTTTGCAGCTCAGAGAAGAGAGAAAAAAAATCTACTGGCTTTTGGTTCCTTCAAATCCCATCTCGCTGCCTACCATGTCATACAAAAGCAGTTTCTCCTCCCTTGGTGTTCACACCTCAACTGCTAGAAGAGGGCCTCATACTCCCTGATTGAACTAAGCTCGTTATTTCTAGCCTGATTCTTGCTTACATATTTATACCTGCCTCTGGAAATTTCTACTACATGCATCTGACGAAGTGAGTATTCACCCACAAAAGCTCATGCTCCAATACGTCTGTTAATCTATAAGGTGCCATAGGACTCTTTGCTGCTTTTACTATGTCATAGATTTCACCCCCACTCTGAACTTTAGGGTACAGATGTGGGGATCTGCAAGAGAACCCCTAAACTTAATTACCAGCTTAGATCTGGTTGCTGCCACCACCCAAATTATTTAAAACAGCTGTTTATGAGTCATTTGGGAAACTCTGTCTTCTCCCCCAAAATCTCTCCCTCCCAAGTGCTGTAACCCGTCCCTGGGTAAACCTGAGAGACTTCTCCACCAATTTCCTGGTGAACACTGATCCAAACCCCTTGGATCTTCAAACAAGGAAAAAATCAATCAGGTTCTTAAAAAGAAGACTTTTAATTAAGAAAAAGAGGTAAAAGAAATACCTCTGAGAGATTAGCATGCAAGCTACTCTCACAGACAACAGATTCAAAACACAGAGGATGTTCCCCTGGGCAAAAAATTTAGTTACACAAAAGAAAATCCAATTTTATTATCCCTCTAATACAAAAAGACAAAGTCACAGAAGGAAATAAACATATGGTATTTCATTCCTTCTCTAATAGTCACTACTCTGGTTGATTCCTGGACCTTTTCACTCCAGCACAGAACTTAATTAATAGAACAAAGGAAGAACTTTCCTTCTTCCTCTTGAAACATCTTGTCCATCCATTGATTCCTCTGGTCAGGTGTCAGCTAGGCTAGTCTGTTTATGACAACTACAATACTAGAAGGCTGGTTCAGAGGCTTCACACACATTTGTGGGTGACCCTCATGCAAGCACAGAGGTTCCATGTGATTGGGATATCTTGATAAACATTTGTAAAGTTGCTCCAGCTAACTTCAGTTAATTGGCAATCAAGAGCTGCAACTGATCCCCAAGCTCAAGCCTAGACATAGTGAAATAGGACAATGCAGTCCCATGGTATAATGGTTAGTACTTTGACTCTGAATCCAGCAATAGGACATTTGGTCAGTATGCTACATCACTCAGGGAGGTGTGTGTGTGAAAAATCGACGCCCCTGAGCAATGCAGTTAAACCATCCTAACTCCCAGTATAGATAGCGTTATGTTCACTGGAGACAGATTAACACCACCAATGTAAAAGCCCTCAGCACAGCTGCATGGTTTTAAGCATAGCCCTGTCCTCACTTGGACCTCTTGTTTCATAACCTGATTTTATGGGCCCCTCAGTACTGTGTGGCTGAACGTCTCAGACTGGTTTTGAGGACGATGGAACAGCTGATTTTGATGACTGTGCAGCTGAATGTAGAGGGTGTCTCATTTTGCCCCAGGAAATTAAGCGTTCTAACACCTTATTAGGTTGAGTCTTGCTAATTAGTGTTTCATTGTTACTCATGCCTGGCCTTTTGGTTACATAATCAGAGCTATCTAGAGCACAGGGCGGGATTGTGTTCAGCTAATCGCTGGAGTCCCACATTTTCACAGAAAATGGTCAGTGTGGCAGCTAATTCAAAAGGGAAACAGAAAAAGTTGGGTCTGGGGTGAGATGGTAAGATTAGGCAGCAGGCTGGCTGGGCTCCATTCCTGGCTCTGGGAGGGGAGTGGGGTCTAATGGCTAGAGAGGATCAGGGATGGGAGCCAGGACTCCTGGGTTCTATCCCTGGCTCAAAAGGGGAGTGAGATCAAGTGAGTTAGAAGAGGGGACCTAGGAGTCAGGACTTCTGGGTTTCATGGGGCTGTTCCTAAATTACATAATGCTTTGTTGGGGGAGTCCTTCATTTTGCATGTTTGTTTCAGTTACAAAGTGTTGGGGGACTTGAAAAATAGGGTTGCCAACTTTCTAAATGCATAAAACCAAACACCCTAGCCCCGCCCCTTCCCTGAAGCCCCGACCCCCACTCAGCACATCCTCCTTCCCTTGGTGGCTCTCTCTCCCCCACCCTCACTCACTTTCACTGCGCTGAGGCAGGGGGTTGGAGTGCAGAAGGGAGTGAGGGCTCCGGCTGGGGTGTGGGTTCTGGGGTGGGACTGGGGATGAGGGGTTTGGAAGTGCAGGAGGGGGCTGCAGGCTGGGGGGTGAGGCCAAGGGATTCGGAATGTGAGAGTGGCCTCCAGGCTGAGGGAGGGAGTTGGGGTGTGGGAGGGGGTGAGGGCTCTGGCTAGGGGGTGGGGCTGAGAAGGCTCCATGCACTGCTGTCATCTGCAGATACTGCCCCTCGCCCAGATCCAGTTGGTTGGTTCCTGGCCAAAGGGAGTGCAGTGCTGGTGCTTGGGGCAGGGGCAGCACATGGAGCCTCATGCCCCCCACCCCCCAGGAGCCAGACCGGCAGCCCAGAGCCAGGACACGTAGGGGCTAGTCAGCCTTAGCACCGCAGCACCACTGACCAGACCTGTAACAGCCCAGGTAGCAGTGTTGACAGGAGTAGTCAGGGTCCCTTTTTGACCAGGCATTCCAGTCCAAAATCGGCCACCTGGTCACCCTATAAAAAAAAATCACCAAAACTTTGTTATGTAATTTATGGACAGCCCCTAACTCCACTTCTAGAGTAGGGGGCTGGGACTGAGGACTCCTGGGTTCTCCCTCCAGCTCTGGGACGGGAGTGAGCTTTGTGGGCCAGAAGTGAAAGCTCAGAGATAAGATCTCTGGCTGAGGGGTAAGAGGTACCTGTCCAGGCAGAATTCTGTGATACAAAGAGAAAAGCAGCCAGACCACACAGGAGATTCAGACAAGCCCTGACCATGAACTCAGAGGGGGAGGGGATGGTCAGAACAAACAGCTGTGGGGAGGGCAGTGGGGCTCTGACCCCATCTAGAGGGGAGAGGGAAGCCCAGCTGGGAGTGAGCATAGCTCTACTTCCAGCCCAGGGGCAGCTGAGCGAGGGTAGAAATGTCCTGGGAGGTTCCCCAGGAAACCCACAGCCTAGGCCTTGGCAGGGGATCGGTGACTCCCCATGCTGCATATGCATCCCGCAGAGGCAGGCCAGGGACCAGGGGAGATGCAGCCCTGGCTGAGGAGGCCAGTCAGTGACAAGGGGTACATGGGCCTAAGAAGGGGGGAACTGACCCCAACTGCAACGTGCAGGCTCTAGGGATCCCCCAGCTAAGGGGCAAGGAGAGAAACTGAGAGCGGAGAGGCTGCTGCTCCCTGTTATTGCCAAGCTGCTGGGATGTGCAGCATCCCTGTCTATGGGGCCTGCTCTTGGCCAGACTTCAGCCCAGGATGGCTCTGCTCTGGGGCTGGGATTAGGGTCCTATGAGGAAGTCTCCAGCTGAGTGGACGAGAGCTCTGAGATTAGGCCCCTGCTGTCAGGGCCGGCTCCAGCACCAGCTCAGCAAGCAGGTGCTTGGGGCGGCCAAAGGGAAGGGATGGCACATCAGGCTCTTCGGTGGCAATTCAGTGGCGGGTCCCTCAGTCCCTCTCGCAGGGCAGGACTGGCTTCCAAATTGCCTCCGAAGAAGAAAGTGGTGCAATGGAGAAGCCGCCGATCGCGATCCCAGCTTTTTTTTTTTTTTTTTTTGCCTCTTGGGGCAACAAAAACCCTGGAGCAGGTCCTGCTTGCTGTCCATGTGTCGGCTGGCAGGGCAGTACTGCGGGGGGGACAAACGCTAGGGCCTGTGTGTTTGAGTTTCACACAGTGAGGATCAGGATGTGTTTTGGAAAACTTCATTTCCCACCCTGTGCTCTGTACTCAGCCCACTTCTGGCCAACCCAGGCCTGTGGAGAGCGCTGGGTCCATGGCTTGGCAGAATTCCATTGTTCTTGAGGGGAGCCAAGCTCCTGAGCATCCAAGAAGAAATCAGCATTGCACAAATTCACACTGTAGATTTATTGTAATGGGAATAAACATCCTGACATCTGTCCTGGTGTCTATAAAACTGCAGACAGTGGAGGGGAGCAGGGATGAGGGAGGCTATGAGAAATGCACCCGGAGAGCGCTGAGATGTTGGAGAGCAAGTAAGAGCAGGGAGAGGTCTGAAGAAAGAGACATGGAGAAGAAAGACTTTCCCTAAAACTTTAGAAAGTTTAAAGGCAACTCAGTGATTAGCCCATTGGCCTCTTCGGTGTCCGCCATTTCAGAGTCAATGCAGGCAGCAGGTGTAGTCTGGGCAATGTGTTTTAGAAGTCGGAGCATTAGCTGGGCCTGCCATGGATGTTCCCTATGGCGGCGTATGTAGCAGTCTTGTTTTCCTGCTCCCAAGGAAGATTTAAAACAAAAATAAAATCCTGTTATTCATCTGCTAACCTCCAAACCACAACAGATAGAGATGGAGACCTCAGCAAAATAGCCCTTTGAAGGGATCTATGGGCAAAGCAGCAGGTCAGAATATGGAGAAACAATTTTGCAAAAAAACGTGGATATGTTTGCATCTCACTGGTTCAAGATGGATCCGTTTTTTATTTTTGCACAATTTGCCATTAAGTTTTTATCAGAATTTTCAACAAATGTTATGAAAATCATTAAACTTTTTTTCATTTACTGAAAGCCCAGTTCTCAGTAAACAATTTTAGCAACCACTTTGATTTAAATATGCTCCAATTTTTTGCAGACAGAATAGACAATTTCAAAAGATTCCTTCAAGTTTTTGTAAACATTTTCATTTTAGAAAAATAGCTCACTTTTCTACAAAAAAACTCTTCAAAAATTTTCAATCAGCTCAGACACAGTCATGAGCAGGTAGAGATAGAAAACTTGGCTGAAGGAGAGAGAAATATTGTGTTTTTCTTTGGTAGTTAAAAGCAATAATTGCAGTGGCAGATGTTCTGGGCAGGATGCAGGAATCGCTGGATGAGACTGTGCAGGAGCACAGACCAGACCATCACAGTGGTTCCTTCTGCGATACAATTTCTGAGGCTGCTCCATACATCAGAACAGCAGAGGAATGCAAATCCCAGCTCACACCCCACAGCACTTAGGTCAGCCCTGTTGCGCTCCAGCATTGGACAGTGTCTAATGGTGAAAATTCCTGCTGGGACGTCCCAGATCCCGAGCCTGAAATTCACGGTCAGGATTCAACTGACACCGTGACTCACCCTGGCTGCGCTGAACTCGCCTATGTTGGCATCTGGGGAGAGAGGTAGCAGAGAGCAGGAGAGTAAGTGCTGGTCTCTGAGAGAGCCCTCCACAGAGATTTATCTATAGCTTGATCTAGTTCAGAAGTAACATAGCCTAGCACTGACCGTGAGGTACAGTCACAGCTTTAGAGTTTACACCATGGGGTCTGTTCACACTGGATCCCCCAGCACAACCAGCACAGTGTTGGTTCATGGTGACAGCACCTGCTCTCCTCCCAGACCCAACTGGTTCTTTAAATGGACACAATTCACTGGGGTGGCTTGTTCTATTGGGGGCTGGATGTGAAATGGAAACTGCAGTGAAATGAACACAGCGGCAGCACCAGAAGACAGAGACAGCCCAAAATAAGCACAGGCTGGGGCTGAGGGACCACATCAGGGTTCACTCAGTGTCAACTCTAATTTTGTCATTGCAGATGCAAGGGTGTGACTGAGAGCTGAGATGTGGACACCAGTTATTGTTGTTATTATTTAACGTCTATGGGAGTAGCGCCTAAGGACCACAGCAGGTCAAGTCCCCTGGTGCCAGGCACTGGAGGTTAGTGTAAGGCCCAGGGGAAGTCGCTGGCCTGCGCTATACAGGGAGTCAGACTAGATAGGCCCCTGTTGGTCTGTGAATTACAGCGCTGAGGTAGTTTTAACCTCCCTCAGCACAGGGAGCTGCACTGTACAACCCCTTGATACCCTTTCCAGCCCTCCAGCTCTATAATCCTCTGATCTCGCTTTTCAGACGTGTAGCCCTCCCTGTTCCTCAGAGCCTGGGCAGTGATTTGGGGCCAGTGGAAACACAGCCAGATCAGAGATGGACTGGAGTAGGGAACCCAGTGTGGGCATTGTGCAGGGGGCCATGTCGGGGTGAGTCACAGCGCAGCCATGCAGCTTTTGGGATATCAGCAGAGGACAATGGCTGGGCAGTTTCTATGTCTGCTCCCTGTTACCAGCCATCCTCCCTCAACTTGTTTTTTTCCAGCTCTGTTCAGTCAGCAAACCCTTGGGCTCAGATCCTCAAAGGTACAGAGGTTCTAAACTCCCACTGACATAAAGTTAGGAACCTAAACATCCTCTGAGGATCTGGGCTTGGGGTCATAATCTCTTTGGGGCAGAGACTGTCTTCTGACTCTGTCTGTACAGCACCAGGCCTTACCCACCCACAAGTAGTAAGGGGAAAGAACAGGTACTTACAGAGGATCTGCTCATCTATGGGTGTGTTCTCAATGCTGCGGTTTGGGAGCTGTTTCCTGTCAAAAGAAAGTGTGAAACGTGTCAGTGTGGGTGGGTATTGCTCTGTGTTTGTGGTGAACACGCTGCCGCTGGCCAGTGAGTGATGCACAAGCCTCCCTTCCCAGTAGGAGTGTCTCAGACTTCATTAGACACTGATCCCATGAGAGATGCTGGGCAATTCCCACTGATCCTCAGGGGATCTAGTCATATTCAGTCCCTGTTCTGCTCACCAGAGAAAATACCAGGGCAGCTGAGAACTCAGTCCCCCATCCCACGCATTTCCCTGCAGCACGCCCTGGGGACACAACCAGAATCACAACCCCAGGCGAAGGTATCCTCCTTCTTACCTTGGACATCTCTGTTTAGCTGAAATTGAAAGAAAAAGGAAGACAGTTGCAGTTGGTAGGGTTCCAGCCACCCCTCGCTCCCTGCCAGACCAAGAGATGGGCTTCACGATCCTATGACCAAGGACTGGACTTTGTGCCATGGTTATGGTGGGCATTTCAGAGCTGCCCAAGGGATCTGGAGGCCCATTTGCCAAAATAGTGTATCCAAATCCCCTGGGCAGCTTTGGCAATCTCAGCCTTAACATAGCTCACCTGAACAGCCCCTGGAGCCAAGCAGGCTTCTGGCTCAGCCATGAGAGTAGCCAGCATCGGCCTCCTGTATGATGTATCCATCCCTCCACTGAGGCCTAGGATGGACTAGGGGTGGTATTTGACAAAGTGCCCATGAGATTAGGGAGCTCACACCCACTGTAAGGCCATGGAAGTTCAGCTCCTACTTTCCTTGGTAGTTTTTGAAATGGCCCCGTAGGCATTTGAGGCAGCATTTCTAAAAGCACCAGAGTGACCAGGCCGCTTAAGTCCCACTGAAAGCCGCTGAACGTCGCTCCTTTCGTTACACAGGCTCATTGGAAAATGCTCCTCTTAGTCTTTCCCTGACATGGCCACTCACAGCCTCAGGCTGAGGTCCCTGTCGCCTACCTTTCTTCACCAGCAGATAAATCAGTAGAGCCAGACACAGGACAGAGAGCCCTGCGATTCCCCCAATGGCCTCTGGTCCCAGTCGCCTTCCTGGGAAAACCAGACAAATGTGAACAATTCTGCAAGAGCCGGTGCTGAAGAGTTCATGCTGCAGGTCTTCCTGCACCAAGGGTCATGCTGGCTGTGTGTCACTCCTGGATTATGGCTAAGACAGTCTGTGCTCCCTGCTCCTGCCCAGGCCAACTCCTGACTGCAAAACCATCACAAGAGATAACCAGTGAGTGATGCAGACCTGGGAGTAACCATGCCTAGAGAGAGCTAGAGTCTGTCAGAGACACGAGGCACATTCAGCACAGAGCAGACAGGGAAACTAATGCACTGAGATGGGGACTTACAGAACTATGTACCAGGGGCTGTTGTTCCCAGGACCAGCGCCCCCTTGGCCATTCTCTGGAGGGGCAGAGTGAGGAGAGATGGGAAGGAGCTAGGAACTACTCCCTGGGGCAGGGGAGTGTGAGGATATGGGAGCAGGAATGCTGAATGTGAGTCTGGACAAAACAGACAGACCCATTTCCCTGGCCAGTGCTGAGTACTCTGGGCCTTGGATCCATGGCTCCTCAGGC
Source organism: Aldabrachelys gigantea (assembly GCA_026122505.1). NCBI lineage: Eukaryota > Metazoa > Chordata > Testudines > Testudinidae > Aldabrachelys > Aldabrachelys gigantea. The sequence continues at coordinate 14,332,550 of CM047489.1, read as the reverse complement.
AGGGTTGGTAGATCCTCCTTGCTCACTCTAAGGCTAGTTCAGCTCTGGAACAGGCTTCCAAGGCAGGTTGTGGAATCCCCCTCAGGGGAAGTTATTAAGAACAGGTCAGACAAATCCCTGTCAGGGATGGTTTAAGTCCTGCTTCAGCACTGGGGGCTGAACAAGGTGACCTCTCAAGGTCCCTTCCAGCCCCATATTTCTATGACTCTGCTATTACATTCCCGACAAAGGCTTCTGTGGCTAGTAGGGGGAGGGGCTGGGCTGGAGCCGCACTTGGTGCATCTCTTAGCCCAGCTCTCATTGTTATATCCCCAGAGTGAGGGGTGTTTAGAGGGAGCATGCTCCGGAGCTGCCCTGGCTGGTAGGAACATCAGCCAAGCAGGAACAGGCCTGAAAATGTAAGCTCTGAGCTGATTCAAAAATGGTTTGTTTTGTTTTCTGCAGAAAATTGTAATGGAAATGAATTAAAAATGGTTTGGTTTTCTCAACATTTTTGGTGGGAAAATTTCAACTTTTCACCAAACATCAGAAACATTTTTTTTCTGGGAGTCAGAAAATCACTGAAAAACAACATATTGTCAACCAAAGACTGAAATATTTTCACTTTTCAATTTACTGACCAAAAATAAACATGGAAAATTTCCAAGGAAAGCCAAATTTTGCCACAAAACTCTTCATTTGGTCAAAGCCTCAATTTAGTAAACCCAGAGTAAGTGATTAACACCTGCTGTGATCAGGGTCACTGAAGTGAACACTCCTGTCTGGGAAATAAACCCTCACAGAATCATAACATTTCAGCCCCTTTCAGGCAAATCTGCAGATACAGTGAATCAGATACGTGATAACTCCCACAGCTGATCACTCTGGGACAATTTTGACATCAATGACTTCGTGCAAATCAGCATCACTGTACTTGTCTCAAAGATCTCCATCTGATGTAAATCACTGTCACTCCACTGGAGTTACTGGGCCAGATTCCAGCTGGTAATAATAATAATAGCAATTCATAATAACACATTGGCACCTGAGGACCAAATCCAAGTCAGGTCTCATTTTGCTGAAAAGACCCCAACATCTTTTATTGGATCAGCTTCTTTTGGTGAGGGAGAGAAAAGCTTTGGAGCCACACAGAGCTCTTTTTCTGGTCTCTCTCCTCAAGAGAAGTTGGTCCAATAAAAGATATTACTTTGCCCACCTTGTCTACTAATATCGTGGGAACAACATGGCTACTACTGCACTGAATACTGACAGAAGTCATTCTTCAGCTGCTGTAGCTACACCACTTCCCTGAATGACAGGCTGACAGACGCACACTTTTGTTGGCATAGTTGCGTCTACACCAGGGTTTTGCAAGCATAACTGTGTGGACTGGGGTGTGTGAATTTTTCACTCTCCAAGCTGAGATGGCTGTGCAGGAAGACTTTTGTAGTGTAAACTAAGCCCCAGAATGGGCTGCAGCCTCTTAGCCCACAATAAACATTACTGACTGTGTCAGAGTAAATACAAATCAGTTACCTTGATAAGGCGGATTATTGGTTGGGCTGCTTCTGGAACTGGCACCTGCACAGATAGTGCAAAAGCAAAAAATAGTTAGCACAAGAACAAATGGGGATAAAGTGTCCAGGAACAAATTCAGGCTGGAAATGTGAAGAAGGTTTCTAAGCATCAGAGGAGGGAGCCTCCCAATGGGAAGAGTGAGAGGCAAACACGATCACTGGTTTGAAGACAGAGTTTGGTAAGTTTATGAAGGAGATGAAAAGAAGGGGTTACCTGCAATAGCAGGAGCTAGATTTGCTGTGGAAGGAGGCCCCTTCTAGTCCTGTGCCCCATGTTCCTGTGCATGACGCTCCTTGGAAATGCTGAGCCAGCCCCCTAATCTTCTCCTTATCTTAACGGGGGTGTTTCCAGATGAGGCAGAGGAATTTGAAAAATGTTTTGTAGCCTCAGGCCATATTAAATTTGTGCTGGATTTCCCACAGGGCTCAGGTAAACAAGGAGAACTGCCCCCTCAGCCCAGGAGAGTCAGGGTTTCAGGAATGGGCTAAATTTTCAAAATAATACAGCTACCATTTAGACCTGGGCAGGAACAGGCCTGAAAACGTAGGCCCCAGAGTTGGTTTGAAAATGATTTGTTTTGTTTTCTGCAAACAATTGTGATGAAAATGGAAAAAAATAAGTTTGGTTTTCTCAACATTTTTGGTGCGAAAATTTCAACTTTTCACCAAACATCAAAACATTTTTTTTCCAGGGAGTCAGACAATCACTGAAAAAACAACAAATTGTCAACCAAAGACTGAAATATTTTCATTTTTCAATTTACTGACCAAAAATAAAAATTTCCAAGGAAAGTCAAATTTTGCCACAAAACTCTTCATTTGGTCAAAGCCTCAATTTTTCATTAAAAAAAATGTAGATGGAATTCATAATAGTTCTCCAGTACAGCCCACCCCTCAAGCCAGCCCTGGGAGATGATGCCAGCTGGGAGCTGCAGGATGAGAAGCAGGAGGAGCTGTGGATAGACAAACCAATAGTCTCCCACAGCCCTGGCCACACCTGTTTGCCATGTACTCCCACAAACTCTGCAGCGTGGCTGGTTGGAGGGAGATGCTCAGCTAGGGATTTTGAAGGATGCCCCCTTTTATCTTGGCATGTTGGAGAGACACTGAATTAGTGCCTCATGCACACCCCAAATCGCTCAGTGGAAATCTCCCCACCAACTCCAGTGACTTGGGAAACTGGCAATTATTGAATACAAATTATTTACCATCAGAAATTGATTTTTTCTCAGAGCTGTTGCTACTGCTGTGATCAGTGTCACTGAGAGAACACTTCTGCCTCAGAAATAAACCCACACAAAATCACAACATTTCAGCACCTTTCAGGCAAATCTGCAGATACAATGAATCAGATATGCGATAACTCCCACAGCTGATCACTCTGGCGCAATTTTGACATCAATGAGCTTGTGCTCATCTGGTGTAAATCGGTGTCACTCCACTGGAGTTACTGGGCCAGATTCCAGCCGGTGTAATAATGATAATAACAATTAATAAAAACGCGTTAGCACCTGAGGACAAAATCCAGGTCAGGTCTCATTGTGCTGAAAAGACCCCAGTATCTTTTATTGGATCAGCTTCTTTTGGTGAGAGAGAAACAAACCTTTGAGCCACACAGAGCTCTTTTTCTGGTCTCTTTCCCCAAGAGAAGCTAGTCCAATAAAAGATATTTCTTCGCCCACCTTGTTTTTCTAATATTCTGGGAACAACATGGCTACAACTGCACTGAATGCTGATAGAAATTGTTCTTTGGCTGCTATAGCTACACCACTTCCCTGAATGACAGGCTGACAGAAGCACATTTTTTGTTGGCGTAGTTGCATCTACACCAGGGTTTTGCCAGAATAACTATGTCAACGGAGGTGTGTGAATTTTTCACTTTCCTAGCTGAGTTGGCTGTGCCGGAAGACCTTTGTAGTGTAGACTAAGCCCCAAAACGGGCTGCAGCTTCTTAGCCCACAATGAAAATTACCCACTGTATTAGAGTAAATACAAATCAGTTACCTTGATGAGGTGGATTCTCAGTCCTGGAACTGGCACCTGCGCAGATAGTGCAAAAGCAGAAAATAGTTGGCACAAGAACTAATGGCCAGGAACAAATTCAGGCTGGAAATGTGAAGAAGGTTTCTAAGCATCAGAGGAGGGAGCCTCCCAATGAGAAGAATGGGGGGCAAACACGATCACTAGTTTTAAGATAGAGGTTGGTAAGTTTATGAAGGAGATGATAAGATGGGGTTACCTGCAATAGCAGGAGCTAGATTTGCTGTGGAAGGAGGCCCCTTCTAGTCCTGTGCCCCATGTTCCTATGCATGACGCTCCTTGGAAATGCTGAGCCAGCCCCTTAATCCTCTCTTTGTCTTAATGGGGGTGTTTCCAGATGAGGCAGAGGAACTGAAGAAATGTTTTGTAGCCTCAGGCCATATTAACTTTGTTCTGGATTTCCCACAGGGCTCAGGTCAACAAGGGGAATTGCCCCCTCAGCTCAGGAGAGTCAGAGTTGCTGGAATGGGCTAGATTTTCAAAACAGCCCAGCTCTCATTTAGACATGGTAATAAGTGGCCTGTTTATCAAAATACTGAAGCTCATTGGGAGCAAAAGAGGTGCTCACCTGTCCACATGGTGTCAAAGTATGTCTCTAAATATCCACATTTACAACGTTAGAGCTGCTCTAATGTTTTTCCCTGAAAATGTTTTTCTTCACAAAAAATGCCTTTGCAACCAAAGTGAACAATTCAAATGTGAATTATTTCTTCCTTCTCCAATGAAAATTTCAGTAATCATGTTTGATTTTCTGTAAAAATGGACATTATTTTGTAAAAAACTGGCTTAACCCAAAAACTGTTACCCAGAAAATCTTTGGTTTCTGTTATTTCATGAAAGAAACTGGAAAAGTTTCACAGGAAATTTTGGAAAAATTGATAAGTATTCAAAACTGCCTGTAAAAAATAGTTCAGTTTTTCACCTCTAGGCATTTTAATTTCTGATAAACAAGTGCAATGTTTTATACCTTAAGTAATTGCCACTGTCTTACCTGTGACATTCAGATACTGAGCGACGCTTAGCATAGATTTTAACACCTGGTTTTTGTCATTTCTGTACACATATCCACAGGAAATATTGCCTGAGCTGCCAGCCATGCTGTAAGCTAAATCATAAGAGAATTTTCCTCTCCTGGCTTGCAGTCTTGAAATTTCCATCCCATCTTTACAAAAGAAAACAATGGAGACAAGGACTCCTGCAGGGATTAAACATCTGCTGCTAACACTTTCCCCCTCATTAGCAGAGATTGTCCCCAGGAACATCTCGGCAGCAGGAAGTGTGCCTGGAAAAATGAAAACTCAGTGACTCATTGTACTTGAGTGGTTCATTTTCACATAATCAAGGACCCATTGATATGAGTGAGTGTAGGATCAGACCCTGCTAGAATTACGAGGCTAATTGTCAGAGAGAAAAATTTTTAGACTCAGATTTTCAAAGTAGCCTGAAGGAGTTAAGCACTCTAATTGTCTTCAAATGGACTGGAAATTGAGGGGCCTAAACCCCCAAGGTCCCTTTAATGTTGTTTCCTATGATAGCAGGGAGATTGGATCCTCCATGACCCACGAGGATCTTTCCAGTCCTATGTTCAGTGTTACTAAATAACTTTGCAGATTGGGCCTTTTGGGAAAAGTAATATTCTATAGTTTTTTGTCCCGATCTTGCAATGAGCTGTGCAGGAGCAGCCTTCTGCACCCGTGTGGAGTCCACTGACATTAATAGGACCCCATGAACATAATAGAACATGCAGTATCTGGAGCTTGCCTGCCCCTTGGTCAAATTTTACTCTCACACTGGAGAAACCTCACTGAGGTTAACTGAGTTTCATTATCAGAGGGGTAGCCGTGTTAGTCTGGATCTGTAAAAGCAGCAGAGAATCCTGTGGCACCTTATAGACTAACAGACATTTTGGAGCATGAGCTTTCGTGGGTGAATACCCACTTTGTTGGATGCATTAGTTAGTGTTACTTCTGCAGCTGTTTTGAGCAAACACTCACCAGAAGTGCAACTGGAATCCTGCCATTGCTATGAGGCAAAGATCAAACCTTGGGAAAGAAAAGAAAATGTATTTTAGGGAAAAGAAATGAAACAAACATTTTCTTTTAGGGCTTGGCTATACTGAGTGCTTTAACTTCCAATGTGTCCACACTGGCAAGGCACATAGAGTACCTGGACTCTGCAGCTGGAATGCGCCTGGTAATCCACCTCCACAAGAAGCATAAAGCTTGCTGCGTTCTGGCTGAAACTCCTGGGCGTCATTGTGAATGAGATGTTGCATTACTGCTCTGTGATTGACCTCCAGAAACATCCCAAAATCCCTTGAAATCAAGTGTCCACTCTTGTCATTGTTTTGGAATTGGCTGTAGGAATAAGGCTATGCCCATTCAAAGCTCTGTTTCTGACAGCCGGCATGCTTATCTGCTCTGGGACAAAGCAACCATTAGTGTGGAATGCAGCTTGCTGTGAGTGTGTGAGAGAGAGAGGCGGGGGGAGGGGAGTCTTCTACTGTCTGAACTTACAAGACAACATGCTGACAGGCTCTCAGCCCCCCTCAAAACCCACGCTGTCTCCCCCCACATACACATAACACACTCCTTGTCACATTCCACCCCACCCCCCATATTTGAAAAGCATGTTGAAGCCACTTGCATGCTGGGCTAGCTACCACAATGCACTGCTCTTTCTGATGTTGCAAGAGTGGCTAATGTGGCCACGCCAGTGAGTTTGCAGCTGACAGCATAAACACACAGCAGCGTTTTCCCTGCTGCGGTTTCCGAAGACTGGTTTAACTCCCAGCACTCTACTTCTACAAGTGTAGCCATGTCCTTATTCTACAAGGTAGAACTTCCCTGAAGTACAAATGAAATGAAGTTTATGAGTGAAACTAAAAGATTCACTAAGATATTTCACCCCCATTGTCTGCTCTTTAGGTAGTGTAGCTATTAAACTACATCTAGAATTGATCACATTTTATACATGATCTTTTAAATTAAATGTTCAGTCTTGTTTTTTAGAAAGAGAAATGCAAAGTTTCTCCTCGTCCTTGTCCAGAGCAAAATTCTCGTTATAATGTCCAGTAAAGTTATCATATCATCAGTTAAACTGAAAAGACTTTAACTAAATAAAAAGAAAGATAAGAATGATACCACATCTGTGTAGGTACTTAGGTTGAAAAATTTCCATCAAAACTGTTCAGTGGAAAGTTGGAATTTTAGCTCAGTGGAATTTTCTGCAGAAAATGTGTTCTTCTGGTATACAATTTTGACTTTCATGAAAAACTCAAAAACCTGAAAGCTCAAACTCTTTCAGATAGACCTTTTTGGTGCCGGTGTTTAGTTTTTCAATGAAAAGGTGACATTTTACATGGAAACCTTTGACAAAATTTTTATGTATATAGTTTCATTTTGTGTGGAATTTCTCCGCCCCCCCCCGAAAAAAACGAAACAGCCCCCCGGCTCTTGTATTTCTAATCACCGTGATACTGAATTGCTTCATATTCACCAAAAGCACCCTTTTAAGGAAGGGAAGAACTGTTTTGTAGTCTCTGCTCTTTTTCCTTCCCTTGATCTAGGGAGCTCTCCTGGGACTATAAGATATTTTCTCCTTCATTTTGGTTATAATGGGAACATCTTTCAAAGAGGAGAGGCCCAAAGATGATCAGACTCTGTATTATTCTGATCTCATCCTACAGAGTCCCATCACCAGACAATGCCACAACTCCAGCTCTCCCACACTCTGCCCACGGCTAGTTGTCCCTGAAAGCATGACTCCCCTGAAGTGTGGTGAATGGAGAATCAGCCGAGGATGTAGCTAGGAGCTGCTCCATTAGTGGCTTTGAAGACAAGCCCATGGCAGGCACTGAATGCAGGTTGGGAGCCGGGGGGACTGGAATGGAGGTGATGTGCTCAGGACAGCCCATCCCACAAAGGAGGCAGATGCTCTATTCTGCCTAAGCTGGATCCTTTGCATTTGGCCTGAAGGTCAATGGAACAAATAGATTAAGCCAGGCTTATGTGAGCAGCTGCATCCAGCCTGTTCAAGCCTCATCTCCCCCTGTTTCTAACTGGTGACTTTTTAAATTCTGCATCGCAGAGTGTCCCAGTCCAGGGTATAGGGCCAGCCTCTCATTTACACTACGGCCCTCTGGCAGGGCCCAGGAGCCCCAGAGAGATGCACCTACTCCCACTTCACAGGCTCTTTGCACTCCAGAGCGGTGTAAAGGGGCATTAGTGTAAAGCAGAATCCAGGCTACGACAACCTGAAAAAGGGCCTGTGTCTGCTCTCACTCACAGCAGTTCTGCTCTAGTTTAATTCCACTGGGCCCAATCTTTCATCACCCTGCGCCTGGTGAGTTTCCTGTCCCGATTGGGTGTACATCATCTCACAAAGGGGAGAGGCAGCTGCTGCTCCTGGATATCAGTGGGGCGAAGGAGAGGGGAACTAGGCTGAAACTCACCATGCATCGTTTCTCAGATCTCCACATGCGCACAACACAGCCAAGTGTCTCGATACTCACAGAGAAGCCACAGACACGGTGAGAGAAGCCCTGTGAGATTTGCCATCAGCTGCCCAGCCTGAGAACTCTGGAGTGGTCTCTGTTCCCCACGGCAGGGTCTGTGTCCTGCTCCGGCTCTTCCAGAGCATCATGATGTGAAGAAACTGCTGCTGCTCTGAGCCCTGCTCTGACCCCCTCTGCTCTTCTGGTTGTGGGTGGATAAGGTGCACCTCAGCTCTCTGCTCTGCACCTCCCTCTTCTTCTGGAGGCTTGTGCAGCTCAGCCGCAGCCTCTTCGCCCTGCTCCCTGAGTAGGTGCAAGAAAACCCACAGTTTCTTTCCACACTGACCTGTCTCCTTCTCCTTGGCGTGAGGCAGCGGGGATGCTGTTGCAGGTGTGATCTCTGAGCCTGCTTTTGCTTGTAACAGTTTGGAAGGAGAATGTGCAGTCTCTCTCTCAATCCCTCTCTGTGCAGGATGGCTGTGGTGGTGAGCTATTACTATGGCTTTAAGTTGTAAAGAGAAAAAAGGCTTTAGCCCCTCTCTGCACAAGTGAGTTCAATTCTGCTGCCAGCCTATATTGTCTGTGGCCTACGTCCCCCATCCAGACGAAGAGTAGAAAGATGCTTACTGCCTTTCACTCCATGAGACGCACGTGGACTTTCTCACACCTGAACGCTTTACACATGCTGGGCTTGGGTCTCCTTTTGCTTGCCCTGACCAGGGCCATCCTTAGGATTTATGGTGCCCTAGGCAGGATTATTAAACTGATGCCCCTCTGCCTGTCTTGCTCTTAGCAACACAAACAGAAGCTTACACTACTAGAAAACTTGCCACATGCATGTTATTAAAACCAGTTTAACGTAGTTAAGCCACTGTAATGCTGGACTAGCACTAAAGAAGTAGCACTATAGAAAAAATTCTGATTTGACAGAATGATGCAAATAATATAATTTTTTTAATTTGTCAACATTTTATTGGAAATTTCTATGCAGAGGTATTGAAACAAGGATTTGGTTTTAATTAAAAGCAATCTTTCTGGCTTTTTTGGCTGCAAAATCAGTAATAATGTCATTGTATGACAAAGACAAAGTGATGTCTTGTTTGACTGCAAGACTAGCAAGACTAGTCAAGTGTTCCTGACTCCTTGTAGAGCGGAGATAGTTTTTAATGAGCTTTAGTTTCGATAAACTCCGTTCTCCTGATACTCCTGTTACAGGAATTGTCAGTAGAATATGAGTGGCAATGTACACATTAGCATATATGTCAATAAGTTTGCTGGCATGAATAAACTATACAATGTCCATCATCGATTTTGCATGTGGCAACATTGATGACAGTGTACTCAATTCTTCATACAGTTCAAGTCTATTTAAATCAAAATGATGGCCGTGCTTCAGGAGGGTCTCTAGGTCAGGGGTCCCAAAGCAGTGCCCATCCACTGCCACAGTCCTTCATCTGGCACCCACCAGATGTAAAAGGTTGAGGACCACTGCTCTAGGTTCTTGCACTTTGTCATTAGTTGCTCTTGTTTTCCTATTTCATTGAATTTAGTCCCACTCAGTCTGCCTACCAGCTGAGTGAATGGAATCCCAGGCCGACAGTGGATTGAGTGGCTCAGCCAGGGTATCAGCTACTGGCCTGCTCAGCCTGCTGCCAGCCTGGGGTTCCTTGGGGGACCCCAGGCCAGCAGTGGGTGCTGAGTTAGCAAGCATTTTTGGTAACAAATTTGTTAAATGACAGTCTAAATGGCAATACAGTACTGCTTTCATGCTCACCCCCCAGCCCACTGGTCCAATATCTGCAGTAAAAGAGGAGATAAGTGGAAAACTGCAGGACCCCAAATCCACCTCTTGGGGTGCAGAGTGCCAACAGCAGCAGAAAAACCTCAGGTCCGATCACATGCCAATGGGCACCAGTGCCAGCCCAGCGGACCATGGTGAAGTTAGCACAGCGTCTGATCTCAGAGATGGGGCACCCATGGAGCCACAGAAGCTCATCCTGCCCTGTGAAGCTCCCCCTGGATGTGATGGATCACTGCTAGCCTGGGGGAGAGACACGCTCCCCAGCTAGGGTGACCAGATCCAGATGTCCTGATTTTATAGGGCCAGTCCTGATATTTGGGGCTGTGTCTTATAGAGGCACCAATTACCCACACCTAGGGTGCCAGACAGCAAGTGTGAAAAATTAGGACAGAGGGTGGGGGGAATAGGAGCCTATATAAGAAGAAGACTCAAAAATTGGGACTGGTCCTATAAAATCAGGACATCTGGTCACCCTGCAAGTGAGTTCCTTCCCCCACCCCTTCCCAGAGACCCCAGCAGCCAATCCCCTCCCTCATACTGTGCTGCATTTGGCTCTCTCTAGGACCCTGCTCTTACATGCTCCACTGCTTCCCGTCTTTCCGGGCTCCCAGCAGAGCAGTGCCCCCAGACCTAATGGTGCCCTAGGCAGCTGCCTGTTCTGCCTATGGCTAAGGACGGCCCTGGCCCTGATGTAAATCAGGAGCAGCTTGAAATCAAGACTGGAGGTTTTGCTAACAGGTGCTCTAGTTCATATACAAATTAATTCAGGGAAGTTCCATGGCTTCTGTTATACAGGAGGCCAGACTAGATGACCGGACTCTATCCTGGGAAGCAGTGACTCTGAAAAAAATGAAGTGGAGAGAAAGAGGATGGATAATCCTCTGAATATGAGTTCCCAATGTGATACTATGTTCAAAAGAGCCAGTGTGTTCCTGGGAGCATAAAGAGAGGAATTCTGAATAGCAGTAGAAAGGTTATTTTACCTCTGTATTTGGCAATGGTGAGACTGCTGCTGTGTCCAGTTCTGGTGCCCATAATTCCAAGAAGGCTGTTGATAATTAGGAGAGGGTTCAGAGAAGAGCCAGGAGAATGAGTAAAGGATTAGAAAACCTGATGCACTCAAGGAGCTCAATCTATTTGGCATAACAAGGAGAAAATTAAGGGGTAACTATCCCAATCTGTATATGGGGAACAAATATTTAATAATGGGGTCTTCAGTCTAGCAGAGAAAGAGATAACATGATCTAATGGCTGGAAGCTGAAGCTAGACAAATTCAGACTGGAGACAAAGTGTAAATGTTTAAAGATGAAGGCAAGTTCCCCCTGGAACAATTTACCATTGGCAGTGATGGATTCTCCATGACTGACAATTTTTAAATTGAAATTGATGTTTTTCTAAAAGATCTGTTCTGGGAATTCAGGGAAATTCTCAAGCCTGCGTTATACATGAGGTCAGATGATTACACTGGTCCCTTCCGGCCTTAGAATCTATGAATCTAGGGTCACAATGTTCTCTTTGGACCTTACAGTCTATGCACTTCATTGCACCATTTACCTCAGTGGAAAGTGAGCTGAAAATGCTGCCAAATCACTCTGCATGCCTTATACATTGGGCTAAATGATAAGTAGGCTGGTCAAAACATTTCTAATGAAACATGTTTCCCAAGAGAAAATGTGATTTTTGGCAAAATCAAAAAATTCTGCAGTAAAAGATCGATATTGGTGGATTTTTTCTATCTTTAAGAGTGAAGTTGACATAAATCTCTGTGTCCATCTGAGCCACTACAATGCCTCATGGCAGTTCCAAGTCTTTCATGCCCCCTTTCTCTCCTAGGAGCCTTGCTCTGTGGGTGGCAGGCACCGCACCTCTGAAACCCAAGCCCTCATGGTTGCTGAGTGAGACCCTTAAGATCTGGCCATTCAATGCAGGGTCAGATGAGGGAAATGCAGCTAATGCCCCACTACCAGAGACTGCACCTGCTGACTCAGGCTATCATTTAATGACAGTAATGTTGGAGAAAAACTCAGTTCTTGCTTTTTATTTGGGTGCAGCAAAGTCAGATACCTTATTCTGTTTAGCAGCTACAGCAGGGAAAGAGTGCACTAGGACACAGCGTCTCCCCTTCCTAGACAGGTCTCTCAACAAGTGAACAATTACAGCAGCATTTATACTTTTGTTACAGACAATAATAAGCAAGAGCTGCATTTTGTTTATACATAGGTCATCCTAATATCTTATTTTTCTCACTTCTGAGAGACGCCAGTCTATCTACACATTATCTACACAAGGTCAAAACAACTTCTCACACAGTTCTTTTCCGCTCGCCTCACACAATCTTTGCTTCTACAAATCTCGCGTTATTAAGGTTACAGCTAGCCTAACTCTGGCTAACAGCTAGTCTGACTCTTGCTAACAGACTGTTATGCATTTAGATCCCCTACAAATCCCTGTCAGTTCTTTCTGTACTTCCACAGTTGATTCTGGATTCAAAAAGCAAAAAGCTTATAAAATACAAACTGTCAACAGCAGATAACAAAACTCTTTTTTTTTACTTTGCATCTCTGAATATTTAGCAGAGAAGGAAATATTTTTCATCAGTTTGTGTGCATACGGTGAAATAGACATTTATGGATAAAAATCTAAGTCTAGTTATTGCCCTGCTTTCTGCCCAACCCTTTTGGTTGACTTGTGCCTTTGTAAACAGTAGCAGCGAGAAGTTCCTGAGTGCAGGAAAAGCAATTGTATCTGGCCACTATTGTGTGAAGTGTGTGTGTGAGTGTGTGTAACAATCTTTCTGTTACTTTGGAATACTAACAATCAGTTATTTTAGACTTCTTATAACAATACTTTCTGGCATTGTAAATGTCCCATCTAAGCAGCAGTGTAACTGTGCTTTCATCCTGAAACACTGCTCTCTGCACTTTTCCATAGATTGAGGAGGGTGACTAGTGAGAATTTTAGCATTGTGTTCGTTGTGAAGCAGGGTCACTGAGACTTAACACACACCTGAGATCATGTGAAACAACAAGGGAGGTAGACAGGCTCCAGTACACAATGCTGCTAAATACCAAAGCAAAACAACACTAGTTACCTCTGGCAAAACATGTCTGTCAGTTTTGCAACTTTGAATAAAAGATTCAAATGGATTTTTAGTGGTGTTATTTTAAAAAAAACACAAACCAATCATCTTAAACCTACAAAACAATAATTTTATAAAGCAGGAGTGTTGATTTAGGTCCTTAAAACCTTACATATTTACACAATATATATTTACACACAAAGAGACACATACATATTCTTTTCCTTACCATACCTTGCATTGCTATGATTATGTTTTACACAGCAGTACCCCAATTACACTCCCATCTTGTACAATCAGAGACAGTCAAGTTAAATTCCAATAGAAACCCCTTACGTCCTTTAGTGATTTTGATTAACTCGTCCAATAGTCAAATAATATAGACCAGAGAATCTGGCTGCCTGCAGCAGCCTTTCACAGACCATTTCTGTGGAACAATGTTGCTCCCATTTTCTTTTTAATCTCATCCCAGGTTGACCCCACTTATCTGGCTGCCACTCACCTGTGCGACGTGATATAGCCGAGTCACGGCATCAAGATGTTGGAGGGCTGTCCCTTCACCCCCTCCCCTAGCTCTTGGCATGCAGACAGCAAGCAGCAAAAGACCAGAAGTCCGAAGCACAGACAATGCAATGTTTATGGGATTAGTATCCAAGCAAGCATATTCCGAAACCCTTCACACCAGTCAGGATTAGCTCTATAGCTGATAGAGTCTGTTCCCCAGTGTCCCCCTTCTCAGCTCTGAAGCCGCAGAGCATTTACCCTGCCTCCCTCTTCCCAGCTCTGATGCTGCGGAGCCTTGCCGGTTTCCCTACTCCCCATTCCCTGTTCCCATTCCTCCCTTAGCAAAAATGATTCCATGCTTTCAAACTAAGTTTTCTTTAACCATCTTAATAGTTTCTTTATCTGGTGGTGATGGGCACTATCAGGAGAGGATTGTCTTCCTAACAGCCCAATAACACTTTATTTCAATGTGACTGGTTTGGAATGTGAGAAGGTGACCATAGGCTTCCCAGCATATGGCTGCCCCTGCTACTTAGCCAAAGGCCTTAGCCTATGAACAAGGCCTCAGACTGTCACAGTGAGAGAAAGCCCATATATAGGCAGACTGTGATTTCGATTCTTTGTTTTATACCCCTGTAACTAGCTAAGTGATAAAAATACACCTAAGTTCATAAAGTCTAGGCCTTTACAGACAGACCTGAATATCTATATTCTAACATTTTCATTCCAAAATAAGAGTTGCTTTTTCTGAATTAACTTAATCCAGACATTTGGCTAATTTGGAAAAAGGCATTCATTCTGGAATAAGAGTGGCCACATATGTAGTAATTCTACAATAGTTACAGTCTCTGTATGGACAAGCCCTTTTTTCAATACTACAGAGAAAGCCAATTTTGTCTTCAAGTCCGATCTTGAACACACCTCTGCCAGAACCCTTTAAAATGTTGACCTCTCATCAAGAGCAGGTTGAATAAAATAGTCACCAGAGGACATAACCCTACCTCCCCTAGAGAAGGAAACTTCACTCTAAATTTCACTGCCCCATCATTCCAATATTGGTGCCAATCACCTATCCCTGAGCTATCACTTCTCCACGGGGGTCCAGATCTTCAGCTAGTGTAAATGACTACAGCTCCACTGAAGTCCATAAAGCTAACCTGGATTTACACCATCTAGGGAGCTGGCTCTGTCTGCTTAGTCTCCAGTCTGGCAAATGTGCTTAATTTTATCACTGTGAAGTTGATTTCAGTGGAAATATTTCTAGTAGTAAAGTTAAGCATGAACTTGTTAGGTGGTGTGTTTGCACGATCAGGGCCTTACATTGTCATCTCCTACAGGCAGGCACCTGGTCTAAATAGTGTGTATATGCGTAATTACCCAGAATCGTTTTGTTGTATATCATATAGGATGAGTCCTGTAAGTGCCTCACAACTCATTAATATTGTCCTGTCACTCAGAGTTTTATTTTGACTGAAATACTTTGCCAGTCTTTCAATGGCAAACTTTTTTTTTTCATTTACTTTTGAATTGAAGTTTCTTGTTTTTTACTTTTTGAAAGCTGAACAATTTTTGAAATTTCAGACATTTTTTCTTCTTCCTTTTTAGCAACTGAATAAACAGAATGAATGACATCGAGTTCCTCCCCCCTCACCTCCACATCCTGGGTTTTCCTTTCTTTCACAACTCCAACTTTTCAAAATTTCTCCAACTTTGGAAAAGTTAAGAAGTGGTAGAGTCATTGAGTTTCTTTTTATCTTTTGCTTCTGTAACTGTTCCAGAGTTGGAGATGTTTTGAAAACCTGAGAGTGGAAAAAGGAAAAAAATAGAAACAAGGGGAAAAAACAGAACCTTGGAAAGCTTTCATTTTATTGCATTTTGTTGGGTAAAATGGAGAAAGAGGAAAAAAACAAAAACAAGAACATCAAAATATTGAAAACTCCAAGGTTCGGAAACTGAAATGAAACTCTTGATTCAAAACAAATTATAAACTGATTTAAGACGAATTGAAACAAATGACTCTTTGACTTGAAATGAAAATTTTATTTTGTTTAATTTTGAAATTCTCCTATGAAATATTTCAAATGAAAAAATTCAAATGAACATTTTTGTTTGAAATTTTTGTAGAGGGAAACAACAGGTTTTTATACCATTTCTAATTCCTGGTCTGATCTGCTCTGGCAATTCCTATTAGTCTATCAAGCAAAGATATTTGTAACATTAACCTGCAGATTACATATTTTACATATTGAATTAACCTACTATTTCAAATGAACTGACAGTATTCTTTACATATGCTACAGTCCCTATATATGTGCCATATTTTTTTTTAAATTATATTATCTATGCTTATGAACCAACATTTTCTTTCCACATGGGTCTGGTATCTCACTGCCATTCAAGAATTAGGTTAAATCTTTATTTCTCCATTCAATAAACAAATGGACAAGTTCCGTTGTTCTATATATTTTCAAGTTTCTTAAACATTTCTCTGTCATTTCTGTGTCCTATTTCCCATAGTGCAGGGACCCACATATTTAACTCAGTCTTTGAAACACTTTTCTTCCAAATTCTTCATTTAAGGGCATGTTGCTCTGTGGGAAAATCAGAGAGAATCAGCCAACCCAATGCCAGCTGCATTTAGCATCTCATAATGAAGCCTACACAGATATCTCATGCAGTTTATTATTGGTGATGAGGCATCAACTTGTGGAGCACTGGCTAGACTTTCAGATCCCAGGCTGAGTTTGCAGGGTTGGAAGAGAGATTAAAACAAAGGAATGACCTGCTCACAGATTTCAGCTATTTGAAATTTCAGCGGTGTTGGTTCATGTTGATTGGACATGCAGGTCACATGGTATAATTTCTGTTACCTGACTGGGACTCCCATTCAGTAAAGCTCTTAAAGTTAAGCATGTGAGTAATCCTATTGACTTTAATGGGACTATCCATGTGCTTAAATCTAAGCACATGCTTAAGAACTTTGCCAATGCAAGGCCTAAATGAGTATGTTTTGAATCAAGTTTCTGGTTCAAATACTTGCACTGATTCCAAAATTTGTTTTCTGTGCCATTCCCTGACAGCAGCTGAAAATTCTTCAGTTTTGCAAACGGGAAATATGGGATTTTCAATTTTTCCTTAAAAAATTAAGTGCCCAAATCCCATTAAATTTCACTGCGGAACACCCCTGAAGTCCTTTGAATGTCCCACCCTAAATGCATTCTCTGGAACGTTAGCAAACAGTGAACCCTGATGGATTGTTATCACAATCAAGGGAATCCAGTGATACTTATTCTCTGCTCACACTAAGCTGTGCTTAGCATATGACCAGAGGGGAGTGCAAAGGTGGCTCTGAGATATCTTTAGGTTCCATGATCCTGGGGCCAACCCTGGCACTGTGACAGGGACAAAGATGGAGCATGAAATGGAGTCCGTAGCAGCTTGGTTGGCTGATGGCACTGCCTTGGCCAGGTGGACTATGTCTTCACCTTTCTTTCTCTATGCTATCATTAGAAATTTCAGTGCTGTGATCCAGATGAATAATACAGCCTGCTCTGTTTTGAAAAGGTGGCTGGATATCACTGCAAACACATGCTGGGGTGCATTAGTCCCTTAAAAGTGTACATGTCTCTGACCAGGAGTTTATCTCAGTTGGAGCTGCTGTGAAACAGGAGAGCTAGAGCGCAGTGAGACTGTGGGTCCTACCCTGACGGAAAAGAGGTACTGTTTGGAGGTCTGGAACACTGAAGGGATTCCTTCAAGGGACTGTTTAAAAGCTGGAGTGACACACAGACCCCGTGGATCCTTAACAGGCATAAATTAAAGTAGCCTGAGGGTTGCTCTAACTTACACTTCACCGTCACTTAGTACTGGCTGGGAAATGTTTTTTTTTTCCTCTGTGGAAAAATTTTGGTTTTAACCAAAAAACAGAAAACTGAAAAAAGACTCACTATTTTAACAATATCCCCAAAATTTGTCATAAAAAGAAGAAAAAAATTTCCAATCGTTTTTGACACAGCAAACATAAAAGGCAAGAAATATTTATAAAGAGGCTTTTTCAGTATTTAAATAGAAAGTTGACCAAATAACAGTTGAATCAATACTCACCCCCCTGTGCTGTAAATACAGTCAGGGCTTTTTAGAATCAGTTTGTACATCCAGCCTGATTTTTGCTAGATTCAGAATCATAAAGCTCAAATTTTCAAAGGCTTCCAAGTCAGTTAGGCACTTAAGTCCCACTCACTTGCAGTGGGAATTAACCTCTTAAATCACATAGGTGCTCTTTGAACAAGCAACTCTTTATCAGATTCTGAAATCAGCTGTGATCTATGGGCATTTTAAAGCCCTTGGGAAAAGGCCTTGATCCAAAACCAAAACATCTTACCAAATACGTGTGAAAGGAACAAACACAGGCAGGCTGGGGGCTGGTGAGTTAAGGTTGTTTGCATGCCTGGAGTGTGCATTTCCAAACTTCATATTTAAGTACCAGGCAGTGGACATGCTTCGCTCTCGTTTGCTCCAGGGTAAACACTGATTTCAATAACACTCCACTGGGTTACACTAGAGTAAATGAGACTGACTCGCTGATGAGACTCTCAACCCAACTCCAATGAAAACTCTCTGTGCCTGGCAATGTCGCTATCTTAGGGCTTGGCTACATTGGCACTTTACAGCGCTGCAACTTTCCCGCTCAGGGGTGTGAAAAAACACCCCCCTGAGCGCTGCAAGATGCAGCGCTGTAAAGTGTCAGTGTAATCAGGGCGGCAGCGCTGGAAGCGCGGCTCCCAGAGCTGCACTCTACACCCGTAAAGGATGTGGTTTATGTGCAGTGCTGGGAGAGCTCTCTCCCAGCGCTGTGGCTCTGACTACACTCACACTTCAAAGCGCTGCCGTGGCAGCGCTCCCACAACGCTGCTGGGGCAGCGCTTTGAAATTTCTAATGTAGCCAAGCCCTTAAGGTGGCTAAGTGAGGTGAGCTCAGCTTCTGCTACATCCCAAACACAGTGACATGGGCAGATTCTCTGTCCCTGCTGCTCTGACCCCTTTGTACTGCTTCAGCACATCAAAGCAGGCAGGATCTGGATGCAGGCGCCAAGCTGAGAATTCCCCAGGCACAGTTAATTTTCTGAGTAGAAGGGTAATTTCAGAAGAGACCGGAGCTACCGTGAGGAGGAGAACAAGTGCAGGAAGAAACACATATAAAAATAAAGACGGCTCTGCTGTGGTTTTGCCACAAACCCTGAGCACAAGGCACATTCTGCATTGTGGATTCCCCCTGTTCCAGGGTGGGGAAGTAATCTGTGGTTGCGGGGGCAAAGTACTTCCCCACATGTATTGGCTCAGCTGTGTTGGCCAGGGTGGGCATGTCTCCACCCACTCCTGGACTATGCCCTGCCCACTTCCCAAACATACTCTCCCCTCCAAGGGAGAGTAAGTAGTGGCTGCTCTCTCCTGGGGATGCTGGTAGAACACACCATGGAGTAAGGGCTGCTTTAGATCCTGTCGCTTCCTTGTCTGGGTGTGTCACTGAGCCCCCAGAGCTGCAATGTCACAGAACACCCCTGATAATTCCAGTGACGTAAGACGCGAAGCTGACGGAGGCGTATTGGATTGTGGTCCAGGGAAACAGGGCAGAGGTGGGAAAGTCTCTGCCAGACGGGATTTCAGAGATTACAGATAATGCAAAGTAAAGTTATAGGGCCCAATCCCCAGCTGGTGTAAATTGGCCCCACACCCCTGGAGTCAATGGCACTTTGCTGATTCACACTCTGACAATTTGTACCACAGTGTTCATGTGACAGGCAGAAATAGACATGATCCAGTGTCACTAGTGACTGGACAAGGTTAGCCAAGCTGGGAAATGAGGGTAAATGACCTGGCTGGAATTTGTAAAGAATCTTCAGGAGTTAGATCCCCTGTCAATGGAACTTCGACTCTTCAGGGCCTGGATCCCTTGTGAAGATGAGATGTAGGCTCTGAATCAGCTGGGCGCTGTGGCACTGAGCACAGCAATGCCTCAATAGCTTTAAACGTCTGGGCCTATGTCCCTTATGCTCCTTTGGAAATCCCAGCCTAGGATTTCAATGTAGAGGGCCACGGGTCACTTACTGAGCTGAGATGCAGTGACGGCCAGTTCACGCTTCTGTTGCAGATGAAGTGTAGAATAAGGAGAGATTTCCAGGGCTCTGATGTTCAGAGATTCATAGTTCTCCATATCCTTGTCTTGCCCCCGGGGTCCCTGGAAATAAAACACATGCAGATTAACATGAAGCAAAGGAGCTGACATCTTTCTGAGAAAGCTGAAATTTAATGGCAGAACCCAGCTGTTCTAAACACAGCAGGTGACTTTCCAAACTGCTCTAATAACTAACACACACACTGATTGTACAGTAGCGTGGGATAAATCGTATCTGCCCAGTGCATTTTTGGCTTTTCTTTCTGTGTTTAGCAGTGTGCTCACAAACTACTCTTGTCATTTACAAATTGACTCAATATTCTAAAACATTCAGGAGATTTTGCAGGTAAGCGAAGGGCAGTCTTTGGGGTGCTGGCAAGAGCCATCCAGAGTTGGGGTTTGACCTTCAAACTTCACAGCTGGTCACCCCACATCACTGCTAGGCTGAATGTACAAACTTCCTGTGTGACCTGGGTATGCCCTTGATGTCCCTAAACCTCTGACTGCCAGATGCTGGACTGGAGGACAGGGAATGAATGACTTTGGAAAATGCCCTGTTCCAGAGCCGCTCAGAGAATTCAGGGGGTCTAGGATCTTTGGTGGCAGGGGACCCCCGCTTCAGTGGTAATTTGGCAGTGGAGGGTCCTTCCGCTCCAGGACCCGCCGCCGAAGTGCCCCGAAGACGCGCAGCAGGGGCCCCCAGCCACCAAATTACTGCCAAAGCAGGACCCGCAGCCGAAGTGCCGGGTCTTCGGCAGTAATTCGGCGGCAGGGGGTCCTTCCGTTCTGGGGTGGAAGGGCCCCCCACCGCTGAAGACCCGGAGTGGAAGAAGCTCTGTGGGCCCCAGCCCCGCGAGAGTTTTCTGGGGTCCCCGGAGTAAGTGAAGGACTCTGCTCCAGGGGCCCCGAAAAACTCTCGTGGAGGCCCCTGGGGGCCTGGGACAAATTCCTCCACTTGCCTCCCGTTCTGGGTGGCCCTGCCCTGCTCTGTTCGTTCCCTCAGGAGCACCTGGCATTGGCCACTATTAGGAGAGGGCCGACTCCAGGCACCAGCAAAGGATGCAGGTGTCTGGGGCGGCCAATAGAAAGTGGCGGCATGTCCAGGTCTTCGGCAGCAATTCGGCGGTGGGTCTGTCAGTCCCACTCTTCCTCTTTGAGCTGCTGTCGATGTGCTGCCGAAGAGAACGAGAGGGAGCAAAGGACCCACCGCTGAATTGCCACAGAAGAATGAAGCGGCGCGATTGAGCTGGCATTGAAGTGCTGCCAATTGGCTTTATCTTATTGTTTTTTTGTTTTTTTCGCTTTACCATTTAGGGGAGCAAAAAAGCTGGAGCCAGCCCTGTGTCAGGAGACAGGATCCTGGGCCAGATGGACCTTTGGTCTGACCCAGTATGGCCGTTCTTATGTTCTTATGATCTTGCTCATGTTGTTTAGTGTGTCTTTGCTTCAGGTGCCCATCTGTACCATGGAGATAACAGCATTGTCTTATCTCACAGTGGGGTTTATCAGGACAAAAACATCAAAGACTGTGAAGTGCATTGAGAGCTACTGGAGAAAAGCACAATATAAGACCTGCAAATTGTTATTATTGTTATAATCCATTTTCAGCATCCAACATGAGTATTCAACACGGAACATGTGTATTTGTGACTTTATCCATAGTCTGATAGACTCGTGTAGGGCAGCATCAGAGCTGTGGGATTCAGGGATATGAAATAGCATGAACATTGTCAAAATGAACCAAACTCCTGACATGTTCATCTTTTTTTCCCCAGTATTTGCCCAGCTCTACTGTATATTGTAGTTTCTATCAGAGGATCTTACAGCACTATCGGAACCAGAATTAATTGAGTTCAAATATCCCTGAGGTCATTATCAGATGCTGTAGTATAGTATTATACACACTATAAAAATACGTGAACTGAGACATGGAAAGGTGACATGTTCCATATCATGCAGCAATTTAATAGCAAAGCCCCAAATGGGACACATACTCAATCCCTGTAGTAATTCCTAGACCACATTTCCATGTAGAATCCTGCTCCCATTGATCTAATCACCAGACCCCATGAATCCTGATTGCCTGGCCCTCCTGCTCTAACCCAGGAGTCCTGGTGCCGAGCCCCTTCTGCTCTAACCATTAGACCCCATTCCCCTCCCAGAGCTGGGAACAGATCCCAGGAGCAGAGCTAGGTGTATAATGGATTTTTCACTTCATTGGAAATTCTGAAAAATCAAAAAATAATTTAGTTTCAGGTTGAACCAAAAATGCTCTTTTTGCAAGGAATTTTTTGGCAAATGGAAAAGTTGAAAAAATTTCCAAGTCAAAGTATTTTCATCATGTCCACCCTGCTCTGACCACTCTCATCCCAGAGTTGGGAACAGAACCCAGGAGTTCTGTCTCTCTGTCTCAACCCCCGCTGTAGCCACTAGCCCCCGCTCCAGTGAATTTACGGCACAAGGACTTCCTGAACTCAAGTCAATGGTAGTCGTTCCATTGACTTCAATTGACTTTGGATCAGACCCTAAGTCAGAAATGATATAATAATGGGCCAATTTAAAGATTTTTATTTTACTAGCACTCAGGTATTGTAAGGGAGTGGGGTGTCCCCAAGTCTTTAATACGTGGGAACAGATATTGGAGGAGGACTTTTAATAAACAAAAATTTACTCAGTAACTTTCCCACCCAAATTTTCCTAAACACTGAATCTAAAACTCCTCTAAATTAGACATTAGCTTGACACAACATTTAGCTTACAGTCCTGCAACTCTGAAGCATGTTGGAGTTGACCATGCATTTCAAGGGGGGCAGGATTACTTTAGGCAGGTAAATGTCTGCAGTGTCCTTGTAGCCATATTAGTTCACCCACCTTGTCTCCCTTAGGCAGGTAAAGTCATTGAACTGTGAACGCACAGTTTGTATGGTGATCATGAGCCCGTGGCAGGAACAAACACTTGTGAGATCTCTCACATGAGTCTTTTTTTTTTTTTTTAAGTTTGTTTGTTTTGGTGTTATCCACTGACAAAATGAGCTCCAGAACCAGCCCCAAATTCTGAAAATTTTTACTAGAGACCAGAGGCTACTAGGGGAAAAGAACATAAGTACTGCTGTGCTGGGACAGACCAAAGGTCCATCTAGCCCAATAGCCTGTCTTGGATGGCGGCCAGTCCAGAGCTTCTGGGGGAGTGTACAGAACAGGACATTTTTGGAGAGAGGTTTAGGGTCAATCCAAATATGGGGTTCTATCATTGACCATCTTGACTATTGATGGGCTATACTCCATAAACTTATCTAATTCTATTTTGAACCCATTTCTATTTTTGGCCACCACAACATCCTATTGCAATGAGTTCCACAGGTTAGGTGTGTGCTATGTGAAAAAGTACTTCTACTTGTTTATATTAAACCTCCTGCTTATTCATTTCATTAAAATGGGTGATCTCTGGTTTTTGTATTGTGTGGAAGGGTGAATAATACTTCTTAATACTCTTTTCCCACACCATTCATGATTTTATAGATCTCTCTCCTATTCCCCCGCTTAGTTGTCTCTTTTTACTTTTTACTTACTGTGTAATGGGAATATCCAGCAGATGTCACATCTGAAAAATAAATACTGCATTTATAGCCATTTTTATTAGTAATTGTTAGGGTCAAATAGCATCTGAATTTTAAACATCTCTTCAATCCCTGTTATAGGTGTGAGTAGTGCTGAAGGATTCAGACATTATGGGGATGATATTTCTAAAAAACTGCTTTTTGGTACTTAAGCTCTGAGAGGAATAAATAGTAATTCAAACAATAAATCCAACATTTGAAGCACGTGTATGGGAGAAATGATTTGGGTTGACTTTGGGATCTTTATTAGGAGGGCATCCATTTCACGAAAAATGGAACCTGGGATTATGGATTTGGATTTTGGGTCATGGTGGATTCTCCATCACAGGCAATTTTAAAATCAAGATTAGAAGTTTTTTTTTTTTCCTAAATGATCCGCTCTAGCATTACTTCATGGCAGTTCTCTGCCCTGTGTTGTACAGGAGGTCAGACTACATGATCACAGTGGTCCCTTCTGGCCTTGGAATCTATGAATCTGTGACTCATTGTAATGGAACAGAATAGGCCTAGGTAATGAGCTATTGTGCCACCTGCTTTTCAGCAGACATCCCAGCCTCCAGCCACTGCTCCTACAGTTACATCATACTGTGACTCGCAGAATATATTCATCCTCTGATCAGTGGTTAGAAATGTGTTGATGATGAGAAAAACAGTTTATACTGCAGGCTGATATTACAGTGTCCTGGGCCTGTGAATTAATTAACAGACTGTACTCATTTTCTCAATGATTTGCCTTCAAAATCCAAATATACTAAATGAATCAGTAGATCACAGGAGTAAGGTAATAAAATGTTTGAACTTCATACCAATAAGCTTCCCTGCTGCAGTTTCATTTGTGCTTTCCTTCACATTTTGCTCCCTATAGAAAATGAGAGAAAACTTAAATGGATGAATGTGGAAAGTCACCTGTATTTACTGTATTCAAACAAGAGAGGCCTGAGCTAGCATCCCGCCACCAATGTGATACTCTGGCTTAGTGAATGTGATTGTGTCTACCTCTAATGGTTGCTCCCAGCAATTACAACAGCTTGCTACTTAAGATAATGGATTTTCCTTTAGCTCAAATGGAGAGGCTTTCTTCACTGACATTGCAGGGCGCAAAACCCACTGGTGACCACGGTATGCCCATGTGTCTACAGCAGGTTACACAAAATGTCTCTTACCTTTGGTGGATGATGAACCTGGAATCCATGTGGAAAAAAAAATAAGAAAGAAAATGATTTGGCCAAGTTAGTGGCCAGGTATAGAAATTCAAATGGAATCATCCCTTCTGGCAGCTGGATCGCGACACAGAATGTAAGAACATTTTCTCCTGCAATTGCCAATGGGACTGAAAAGGAACTACTTTGCACAATCAGTTTGGGGTCTCAAGTACCTTCCTGAAATCTGGAAATTTTAGAGCCATCTTCCCAAGCACCTAACATCTAATGCTTATAAAGCACTTTTCTTCAGTAGGTCTCAAAGTGCTTTACCAAGGATGTCAGCATCATTATCCTCATTGTATAGATTGGGAAACTAAGACACATAGAGGGGAAATGACTCACCCATGGTCACCCAGCAGCGGAGCCAGCTAGTGTGCTATCCATCAGGCCATAGTGCCTTTCACTATCACAGAACTATGTGAACAAAGACCACTATTTGTGAGGGTGCTGTAGCTGGGTAAGGACCTTCACAGAGGGATTCATATGTTATGGCCACCAGATTGACAGTGGGGCTAATCCCTGACTTGCTTCGTAACCTATTTACTTCGCTTTTCAGTCATAATCAGTTTTTGCTGAAACAACATCTTCATTAGGGCAGGGTAATTCTAAATCAAATACTGTATTCCTGTAGCTCCTAAGACATGATTTCCTCTTACCTTTGGTTTTTACATTGGAATGTAGCTGAAAAGACAGAAACTGTTAGAGAAATGGTCTAAATGACTCACCATAATATTAGTAAAGAAAAAAAGGAACATAATACAAACTAAGTATGGGGTGAGGAGGCAGGGTCTGGCATTGTGATCTGGATTAGGTTTAGGCTAGAACTGAGGGTGCAAGTTGCAAGTCACTCCAGATGTCAATGTGAGTTTGCAGTGCCAAAATTTCATCAGCTGTTCTCACAAGAATTTGGTCCAAAATGGCACAAATTTCACAAGAGCTACTGGATTTAAGAAATTTCTGATCTCTCAGGCCAAATCTCTAGCAGACCCCCCTTATGGATTAGATTTTTTCCTCAAATCAAAGATGTAGGGACAGGTTCCAAGCTGGAGATCTGTGAGCAAGTTTCTTCACCTCATGTTTCCAGTTCATGTAGATTGCAGCTGGCCAGAATGTAACCCCTTTCTGGCATTCAGCTTTGTTCATAAAGTAATAAACAAAATCCAGTCTAGGCCTCCTCCCTGAGCTTGTTTGCTCCCAGGGCTCCTCCATAAGGACCACAGCTCACATCCTAGGTCATCTATTTCTAGAGCTACTCCCATTTCTGTTCTATCTAGGTGGGGTAAAAAGTCCCTTGCAACATTGAATCGAAGAGATGCACTTAATGTTTTCTAGCAGAATCTTCACCTGTTAACAGGTGCAATTTTCAGGCAAACACTGCCAGAATGTTACAGGATTCAGGGCCAACCCCCCTGAATTTGGGATGGATTCACATTTGAAGTTCTTTGGCCTTTGTCTAAAAGAAACATGTGCTGCAAACATCTAACAGTAATTCTATTTAGGCTCCCTGCCCCTGTTTGAGAACGTTATAGAACCTGGAGATTTCTTCTGAGTTTGTCTTATCTAACTTTTAACAGCTTGTGTTGAATAGCTTGTGTAAAAGGAGAGATTGAAAAGTTTGGGACTTTTCATCTTGGAAACGAGATGACTAAGGGGTCTATGATAGATAGTCTATGAAACTGAGACTGATGTGGAGAAGGTGAATAAGGAAGTGTTATTTACTCCTTCACATAGCACAGGGTCCAAGGGCTATGAATAAAATTAAATAGGCAGCAGCTCTAAAGCAAACGAAAGGAAGAACTTCACTCAATGCACTGTCAGCTTGGGGAACTCATTGACAGAGGATGTTGTGGAGCCAAAATTATAACTAAGTTTAGAAAGACCCAGATAAGTTCATGGAGGATAGGTCCATTGCTGGCTATTAGCCAAGGTGGTCAGGGATGCAACCTCATGCTCTGGGTGTCCCTAGCCTTTGACTTCCAGAAGCTGGAACTGGACAACAGGGGATGGGTCACTCACTAATTGCCTGTTCTGTTCATTCCCTCTGAAGCACCTGGAATTGGCCACTGTTGGAAGTCAGCCTACTGATCTAGATAGATCATTGGTCTGACCCAGCATGGCCATTCTTATAATCTTGTGCTTTAAGGTGTCAGAGCGATGGCCCAGAATAGCCGCCCATCCCAGCTCATGCTCCAACCCATCAGCACCTACCTGTCTTCATCAGAAAACACCCCAGCAGCCCCAGAGCCAGGCCAGCAATGACGGCAAGTCCCACAATGAGTCCTAGTCCTAGAAAACGATCGGCAGAGCCAGGAATGGAGAGAAAAGAAGGGGATCAGGCCAGGGAACAGGGACCAATGCAGGTGGGGCTGGGAGCATCCAGAACACAGAGGGGGAACACAAAAGTGATCTAGGCTGTGGTGTGAGCCCCATGGGACATGGATCCATGATAGGGGCAAGCCTCAGGGGACACGGATCCAGGGTAGGGAGTGAGCCTCAGGGACATACACCCAGGGCTGGGACACTCCGGTACATCATTTTACATCCCACCAAAACCTGGTGCACATGATGAAAAACTGGGGGTGGCTACAACATAATACTAACATGAGACACCTCACCCAGTGACACCTGCCTCTTGCCCTGTGAGGGGCAGGCAACTGTATCAGGGTGCCCCTTGTGGCACAAGGTGGCCCTGCAGATGCCTCACCCGGAGAGCCCCCTCTTGGGTCTGAAAAGACCTTTCTTCAAGGTTGGAACACTTGAATCAAGGCTCCTCTTTTATGGAGTCTCATTTATTAGATCTCTTTCCATGCATCAATGTAGACCACCCCTTGATCCAGGGTTCCCACAGGCCTCTTCTGGAGCCTGTGGATATTGCTCATAACTTCCCCCACAGGAGATGAATATCTTCTGGGCTCTGAACTGACATCTCAGGGGGATTCCCCACAGCCCTTCTTCCTGAGGCTGTGTGGGCTCCTTGAGGCCAAATTCAGTCCTCAAACAGCTCTGCATTGGCCCCTTTTAACCCAGACCATCCATCCAGGGTGACCAGTGTGAAAAGACAGGACTCTTTTTTTCAGCTAGGTGGGTATACTTGCCTGTACAAGACAAAGCCCCTACAATCGGGATGGTCCCAATAATAGCGGGTTTCTAGTCACTTCACATCCATCCATCCACCCTCCTTTGGCTCCCTGGAGGATTTTCTTTTACCCTGAAGTCTAGACTGACTTAGCTTACCTGGCCCATAGCTGTGATAATGTTCCCCGCAAGGGGAGAAATGCAGATTGGGGCTGCGCCAGCCACGCCTTCATAGTTCCAATTGCATTGGCTGCCATCACATTTCATAGTGAGGTAACGAGGTAACGAGTTGGCTTTAGCTATCTCTTTGTGAAAACACCCCATTGCTCCTTGTGGATTCTTACCCCTTACTGAGCGATTCTGTTTACCTGGGGGCGATGGCTCTGCTCTGGAGCTGTCACTCCCAGAAGGGCTGCGACCATCTGTGGGGCAGAATCACAGTGATCACAGATCCCCTCAAACAGCCAGAACCCCGATGTGAAATGGCAGCGACTGCCAGGGAATTACCTGTGAGTGTCTCTGGGAGCGTTCCATAGTGACATGGGAACATTTGATTAGTAAAGCAACACGCTGCTCAAGGGAGGCAGCATTGCCTTGTCAGCAGGAGCTCTCCCTTGATGGCTATTGATGAACTCGGGGAAAAGGCCTCAGCAGCAGGCTGTATTTCTGCATACAGGCCTGCTTTGCCTAGGAGGTCAGCAGAGGGAGCTGCTTCCCCAAAGGGATAAGTTTTGGGTTACAATTCACTTTAATTTTGAATGCTGGGCAATGAAATGTTATTATACTTATCGTGTAAATAAAGGGCAGCAGAACTGTACTGAGCGTACCCTGATCGAGGGATCACCCTCCCGTAACCTCGCCCACTAAGCAGGGGATATTGATGCCAAATTCAAGCAGAAGTAAGAGCTGGGTGGGGATGGATATTCTCTCTCTGGTGGGGTGGATTCTGTAGGGAGCAGCACATTACAAAAACCTCAGTTACTTCTGTGTGATACCTGGGAAATACACACAGGGTCGGCTCTGCTCTATCTGAAATTAATGGAAACCTTTCTACTGAATGCAAAGCAATTAGGGTCTGGCTGGTTCTGGGACTACAATATTTTTGCTCTGTCTCATAAATAGATTCACAGACATTGAAACCCAGAATGGATTGTTCTGATCATCTGGTCTGACTTCCTGCATAACAGGAGCCAGTCCCATATCTCCAGCCCATGTCTGTGGCGCAGGAGACCAGAATTCAGAAAAAGACATCCGGTCTCACTCTAGCGAAATCGTGTGATGGATAATCCACCACCTCTGAAATGAATCGCCCTGAGTGCCTGTCCCTTTACCCAGTCGCCTGTAAGGAAATCAGCCCGAGACATGAATGAGAGAGATTCAGAGTCAGATTTGGAACTTCCCCTTTTCTAGCAGCACGAAAACACGGCAGGGTTTTTAAAACCAGCGTTTTGATCAGGCTCATTAGAAGAGAACTGCAAGATCTGGATGTGGATAATGTGTATCCAAAACTTAGATATGCAGCCACAAGTAGTTTCTAATTTGCAACATTCCCAGCTGTGCATGCACCCAGGAGGATTTTCAAATTGTCACAACTGCATTAGTTTACCCCTGTTTGTTCTGAACTTCAAGCAAAGTCTGAGTAGACATTAATGACAATGCACCTGCCAAATTTCACATTTAGGGATTTTCCCATGTTTTGAACAGGTCAGTCCTGTTTTCACCTTCTTAAAATCGCACAAGGGCAGATGGAATCTTGCTCAACTAAACTAAACAAACGGGCATTGAGCTTGAGTTTAGCATGGACAGTTCAACACAAGAGGTGAAAGTTAGGAAACTTTTATTCTAGCTGCCACTGGCTGCTCCCATCAAGTCCCTGCTACCTGACCTCAGTATGCTAAGCAGCCCTCACTTCGTTCAGCTAGTTACCTTGCACACTCACGTGTCGTTGGGTACTGGGGAGAGAATTCTTCTCCTGGTTCTTGTCATCCTTGTGCTGGTAGCGGCAGGAATACTCCTCTGCGCTCTCTGGAGACTCTGGCTGGGCTGACTCAAAGATGTAGATGAATTTGTTTCCATCCTTGGGCAGCACTGAAATTTCCTTGCCGGCCTTACAGAAGATGATACACGTCACCGAGATCTCCATAGGGATGAGGCATATCAGTATGATGGTGTCCCCATGGCGGGCAGAGCCCTTGTCCAGGATCAGTGTTGGGGCAGGGAGTTCACCTAGGTGGGGAGGAAATATTATTTGGTGAAATGGCTCCTCCCCTATGGAATTACACAAAGAGTAGCCAGGCCCTTGTGTGTCACCCTGGATCAGGCCCACCTCAGCCTGGGACTTTATGAGATGGGGAACAAGGGTCTCCCTCTCACCAGCCAGATTTGTAAATTCAAATCAGTTTGATCCACATGGATCAGGGGGAGCTACCCCCTCCTGCTTTTCAATCCATCAGCTCCAACTGGCTCCTCCGCTTTAATCCCTCTTGGGACAGCTTCTCAGTGGGGTAAATCAGCAAAGCATTGGCTCTTTGCACAAGGGCTCAGGCTGTTGTGTCTTCACTGCTGTTATTATTTGAATTAGCTCAGGTGTGTCTACATGCTCCAGTCACAAACTGGTGCAAATTCCACTGCTTTGCCACTTACAACTTCTTACCCGTTTCCCGATCAATTTACCCCCACTCCCATGTAAACTGGGCCACCATTTACACTCCCATTGAATTTGGGCCCCTTGCACTCATCCTGTGGGTCTGACTCCGGCCCAGTGAAACAGCACCAGGCTTTTTATACAGTCAGTGGCGGTATCCAAAATGTCCCCCATAAGACCTGATCCTCAGGCCTTTGCTCCCCCTGCTGGGCACACAAGGCCTGATTCTTACTTACACTAAAGTCCCATCCACTGGTAAAGTGAGTGTGAATTTACACGCTCTTTTAGCCTCCTTACACTGCCCAAGTGCTATCAACAGCCTTAGAGTGCCCAAGGATCAGGCCCTTCTGGTCTATAATTAAAACATTGTTACATGACACCAACACTCACCGGGAGAGCTGCAGATTTCCTGGCTTGCAGCTAGCGCCCCTGTGCAATAAAATATAAATACCCACTATTAGTGCAACCAGGGCAAATGGGAGCTCATCAGAACTACAAAAATTTAAAATAAATGGAGCTTCTGCGGTCATGGCAATAAGCACACAGGGCGTCCCCCGGTCTCACGCTGCTCAACACCTCTGGGAGGAATGCCGTCCCCAGGCTGGTTTCCTCCTCTACTCTTATTTGTTCTATCCTCCCTCAGTTCTGCCATCTTCCTAGTCAAGCACCTGCACCTCTCCCCTCGGATCAATAGCCACGCCAGCAACCCCAGCCCTTTATTCACCCTCATCAGACTTCCCCACTTGTCTGTGAGTTGTCTGGGGTAGGGAGAGTCTGTTTGTTCTGGGTCTGTACAGCGCCTTGCGCAGTGGGGTGCTGGGCCATGACTGGGGCTCCAAGGGGCTATTGTAGTACACTCGATAAATCATCTCAGTCAACATCCTAACCAGAGAATAAATTCCTACAATTCTGCCACCATGCAATGAACTAATTTGTTTTTTATTAGCTGCCTTCTGCCCACAGTAACTCCCTCTCGAGATGCTCAGAACGTTCCAGATAGCCCCTTTCCTCTGTCTCCTGAAATGGGGATCAGGTAAATCAGGCATTTAAAGTGACTCTGGCAAAATTCAGTACTGGGTTAAGGCTGGTACTGCGCTGACAATTGGGGCTAGCATTTCTGCTTGTCTCATTGCAGCTCTTTTGGATGGTTGTTGCCTTGTGACTGCAATTCGTTTGCTGTGTCCTGCAGCTCTAAATTCCTGAGGGTCTGCTCTGCTCTTGCCTACTCTGAGGAAACTGAGAAAAAAATCTGACTGGTACCAGCCCCAGTTCAGCTGAATGGATGTTAGCATTTTTGGAGGCTAACTTCATTAAACTAAAACAGTGATAAAAATGGTTAAAGCCACAGAAGTCTTATCTTCATGAGAATTCTTATAGTGTAAATGCACTAATGGGACTTTTGGGGTAAATTTCCCAGTGTACACAAGGTTACTGTGTACAGTTCAGAACCAGCCCATTACACAGGAGTCACACACACACACACATTATGCACCCTCTTGGAGATTTCAGTTTAGTTCTTTCTTGTTTTGCTGTCTTTCCCTTAGGCCGTGACTTCACTGAAAACAATGTATTTTGACATCATGATAGCTAAATTGGCAAAACATCCTGGTGGAGACAAGGGTTGTCTCAGCAATGCAGCTCTGCAAGGTCAGCCCTAGCTGTGGGGTTTATGATTGATACTGACTTGCCATGCTGAGGTAACAACTAGCTGTTCCTTGTCTTCATTAGGAGTGTACTGGGAGGTTACCTTCTTGATGTACAAACAAACCTCTTTTTTCAATGAAAATGTAGCTTAAGTCTAAATGAAAGTAATTCCAGCTGCCAGTGTATGATTTGTGGACAAACAAACAAAACAAAGATTGCATCTGACGAAGTGGGTATTCACCCACGAAAGCTCATGCTCCAAAACGTCTGTTAGTCTACAAGGTGCCACAGGACTCTTTGCTGCTTTTACAGATCCAGACTAACACAGCTACCCCTCTGATACAAAACAAAGATTGTTTACATGACAGTAATTTTTTTTTCCTTTGGCACTTTATGTGAAGTAGATCTTAAAATTACAGCTCTGTGACTCATAAACAAATTAACAGCAGATACATTAGCGAACGTTGGAAAATGTCTTGGTTGAAATCTTCTTTTACTTGAGTCTTGTACTTGCAGCTAAACTGATCCTGACTTTACAGAAAGGGTGATTTGGGGTGATATGTGCATGGATGGTTATTGAAGGAAGTAACATTCAAACAGCGATCAAAAGTTGCAAATTTGTGATTGAGCTGCATTCTCAGATTTCCTAGGAGAGTCCAGTACAGACACTAAGTGCAAGACTCTAAGTTAATATAAAAATGTAAATCCTGCATAAATCCTGCTGTCTTGCTGGATTAGTGTTAAAGCTCTTCTTCATGGATTACCCTGCTGCAAACAACATATTTCGTAATTTGCCTCTGAATTCAAATGTGCAGCAGAACTGAGAGTTGGAATAAAAAGTTGAAAGCATTTCACAGTTGCTAACCATGATGGCAATACAAGGTTGTGCTCTGTGGGACAGCGTTTAGAGGCTACTGAACCCCATGCCTTCCCTGGTGCTGGCATAGACGCACACGATTCCTAGATTCATACAGTCGAAGACCAAAGGGACCATTGTGATCGTCTAGAACTTCCACACAAAAATCCTGGTTGAACAGAGAAGATCTGCTAGAAAACCATCCAATGTTGATATAAAAAGTACCAATGATGAAGAATCCACCACAACCCTTGTGCAATTGTTCCAGTGGTAACTGGTAGAGCTGTGAATGCCAAGAAAGCAGCCCCTGAACATACCTCCTAGGAGGGGCTCAGCACACTCTACAGGATTAGTATTAATTAAGTGACTCATTAGCTGTTCTCAGTCTCCCTCAAAGCCAAACGAAACCCAGGCAGTTGTGTCCATACTCACAGAGCAGACAGAGGCCCAGCGGCAGGACCATTGGGAGCAGTGGTGAGAATCACAGCAGCCCCTCAGGGATTCGGCAGCAGGGAGCGACGACTCTGTGGCTATCTGATCTGACTTCTCCCCTTCTGATCTGCAGGGAGAAGGGAACAGAGAAGCTGCAGGCGCTCTCTGATCTGCCACGTGCTCCCCGAGGTTACAGAGAAGAAAAGCCACAGCCCCTGTGAGAGACGGGGCCGTGTCTGCTACTGGCCTCATGACCCAGGGGACCTCACTCCCTGGAGGGAGGGGGATGCTGCTTTCCCAGCTGGTCAGTCACAGGCCTTATACTAAACATTGTAGTTTCAGACCCAAGCCAGGGTCACACAGGAGAGGAATGGCAGCTGGGTGATTGCCTCGCCAGATATGTCCCTGCTTAAAGCTGAATTTGGTTCCCTCTTCAAACCCCTGTAGAAAGTCAGAGTGCCCTGAAAATTGGTAAATCAGATCAGGGACTGGGGTAGTTTGTGAGGGAAATTGGAAGATAATTTAACAAGACGTTACTGAAATAACATTCGTTCCAATGCTGCTAAGTCCTTCTGGCTTCTGCTGGACAAGGATTGTCAAAAGCTTGAGACTAGGGAGGGTCTGTGCTAGTGAGAACTTCCACTGACGTCCATGGACAAGCTCTCACTGGCAGCTGTCAGATCAGGCCCTTTCTTTGTAACTTAGCCAAAGCATCCAGTGGAAGGATTGTCCCTTCACCTTCAGTAGAGTCTCACATGTGCTTTAATACCACACCCAGGACAGCATTTCTTATTGGCATTGCTGTGTGGATTTCCCCGCCCATCTACGTGTTTAGAGGTGATTAAAGGCCTCTCCAGCGGCTTGCCTACAGATTTCAAGCTCTTATGTGAAATGAGCTGAGTGGTCTAAGAAAGAGAAAGCTCCCAAATATCTTTCCTTACAATTATGCTGTTACTGATGTCATCGTGGCCCACAGAGCGCACCTGCCGTCGGTTCCTGTGTCCTCAACTGTCACCTTTCTTGGGTGGAGACCTGTTTGTCTTTTCCGCCCGGCTGGGGGTTTTCCAAGCTGCACAGTTCCCTGCCTAACACTGTGATATCCTCATCAAGCTGAGGCTAAAAGGTCAGTGTCTGTGCTTTGCTTTCTGTCCAAGGGCTGTGACCTCATGTATTGTCAGCAGTTACCACACAGACCTTCTAAGCCTGCACATTTATTCTGTACGTGGAAACGTTACAGAGAAAACATATTAAAACACTAAAGACCCTGGGCTAAATAATCTACCAGAAATCAATCCCTAGCTCCAGCCATGGGCTGTGGTAGGTTTCAGTCCTTCAAAACCCACCATTGGGTTTTCCCTCAGGTTACCAATTTGTAACTGTCTCCTAACCAGAACCCAGACTGGACAGATCAACCAGTTCCTTTATTGAGCTCAGTCCTTTGATCTTCAACCTCCAGGAAGAGATAATCACCTTTTTTCATGACCTAGCTGCCCCTTCCCCATCTCTCACCCTGTGGTGGTCTGTAGCGGGGTGGACCCCCACTCCTGCCCAGAAAGGTTAAAAACAGCCCTGGGAGGAGGCTGTACCTGGAGAAAGCAGCTTTTAGGCTCAGCTGATTGGGAGAAGTGGCTGCCACTGGGGCCAAGCCCCAAACAGACTCATCTGGCCCTATAAAGGCAGAGAAGCCAGAGGCAGACAGGAGTTTCCCTCTGCCTGTATACGGAGAAGGGCCTGGCTGCAGGGAGTTAGAGACAAAGTACCTGAGTGGAGCAGGGCTGAGGACAGGCTGAGGAGCTGGGGCGCTTCAGCCTGGAAAGCCCCAGGCTGCAGCCTAGCATTGAGCTAAAAGATACTGGTGGTTGCAAAGGGCAGCTTAGGGGTAGGCCAAGGCAGCAGGTCCAAACCCAACCTTGCCAGTGATGATTAGGCTGATACTGCAGTCTGCCCCAGGGCGCAGGGGCCAGACAATGACTGGCAGTAGCCGTATACTGAGGTGAAGAGGAGATAGAGGGTGAGGGGTTCCCTGGGGAGGGGAGACCTTAAGAGAAAGGGGTTACTGCTAGGGGGCAGCACCCCATGTAAAAGGGCACCAGGTCCAGGAAGGGACACAGGGGCCAGAAGACAGGCAGATCACCGGCCTGCAGAGGGCGCTCCAGAGCTGGAACAAGCTAATTCCCAGGAGTCACCAGCAGGAGGCACTGCAGGGGTGAGTCTACATGGTCCCAATACCCACTGTACAGTACAGCCAGTGGTCATAATCTCTGGTTTCCTAGGCCTTAGAATAATAGAAGAATCATAGAAGATTAGGGTTGGAAGAGAACTCAGGATATCATCTAGTCCAAACCCCTGCTCAAAGCAGGACCAACACAAATTAAATCATCCCAGCCAGGACTTTGTCAAGCTGAGCCTCAAAAACTCTAAGGATGGAGATTCTACCACCTCCCTAGGTAACCCATTCCAGTGCTTCACCACCCTCACAGTGAAATAGTTTTCCCTAATATCCAACCTAGTCTTCCCCCACTGCAACTTGAGACCATTGCTCCTTGTTCTGTCATCTTCCACCACTGAGAACAGCTGAGCTCTATCCTCTTTGGAACCCTCCTCCAGGTAGCTGAAGGCTGCTATCAAATCCCCCCACACTTTTCTCTTCTACAGACTAAAAAAGCCCAGATCCCTCAGTCATGTGTTCCAGCCCCCTAATCATCTTTGTTGCCCTCCGCTGGACTCTCTCCAATTTTTCCACATTCTTTCTGTAGCAGGGGGCCCAAAACTGGACACAATATTCCAGATGTGGCCTCACCTGTGCTGAACAGAGGGGAATAATCACTTCCCTTGATCTACTGGCAACACTGCTACTAATGCATCCAAATATGCAATTAGCCTTCTTGGCAACAAGGGCACGCTGCTGACTCATATCCAGCTTCTTGTCTACTGTAATCCCCAGGTCCTTTTCTGCAGAACTGCTGCTTAGCCAGTCAGTCCCCAGCCTGTAGCAGTGCATGGGATTCTTCCATACTGAATTCTGAACTAGTCCTAGTTGAACCTCATCAGATTTCTTTTGGTCCAATCCTCCAATTAGTCTAGCACACTCAGGACTCTATCCCTACCTCTCCCCTCAGCCTTGTGTCATCCGCGAACTTGCTGAGAGTGCAATCTATCCCATCATCTAGATAATTAAGTGAAGATGTTGAACAAAACTGGCCCCAGGACTGAGTTCTGGGTCACATCTTGACACCAGCTGCCAAATAGACAATGAGCCGTTGATCACTGCCCGTTTTGCCTGACGATCTAGCCAGATTTCTAGCCACCTCATAGTCCATTCATCCAATCAGTACTTTTTGAACTTGCTAGCAAGAATACTGCGGGAGACCATATCAAAAGCTTTGCTAAAGTCAAGGTATATCATGTCCACTGCTTTTCCCATATCCCCGGAACTAGTTATCTCATCATAGAAGGCAATCAGTTTGGTGGCATGACTTGCCCTTGG
This sequence comes from Aldabrachelys gigantea, assembly GCA_026122505.1. Lineage (NCBI taxonomy): Eukaryota > Metazoa > Chordata > Testudines > Testudinidae > Aldabrachelys > Aldabrachelys gigantea. The sequence continues at coordinate 14,295,945 of CM047489.1, read as the reverse complement.
TGAATCCATGCTGACAGTTCCTGATCACCTTGCTCTCCTCCAAGTTCTTCAAAATGGATTCCTTGAGGACCTGCTCCATGATTTTTCCAGAGACTGAGGTAAGTCTGTAGATCCCCAGATTCTCCTCCTTCCCTTTTTTAAAGATGGGCACTATATTTGCCTTTTTCCAGTCATCCAGGACCTCTCACGATCACCATGAGTTTTCAAGTATAATGGGCAATGGCTCTGCAATCACATCAGCCAACTCCCTCAGCACCCTCGGATGCATTAGATCTGGACTCATTGATTGTGCATGTCCAGCTTTTCTAAATAGTCCTTAACCTGTTCTTTCACCACTGAGGTCTGCTCTCCTCCTTCCCATACTGTGCTGCCCAGTGCAGCAGTCTGAGAGCTGACCCTGTCTGTGACTGAGGCAAAAAAAAATCATTGAGTACTTCTGCTTTTTCCACATGATTTGTCACTAGGTTGCACTCCCCATTCAGTAAGGGTCCCACACTTTCCCTGACCACCTTCTTGTTACTAACGTATCTGTAGAAACCTGTCTTGTTATCCTTCACGTCCCTTGCTAGCTACAACTTCAGTTGTGATTTGGCCTTCCTAATTACACCCCTGCATGCTTGAGCAATATTTTTATACTCTTCCCTAGTAATCTGTCCACATTTTCATTTCTTCCATTTCCATTACAAAACATCAATTACTTCAGTGTGATACTGGGGAGAGAAATACACATAGGGCTGGCTCTGCTCTAGGCAGATCAGCCTGTTCCTTTATAGAGCTCAGGCCTTTGATTTTCAACCTCCAGGAAGAGGGAATCGCCTCTTCTCATGGCCCAGCTGTACCTTTCCTATCCCTCACCCTCTGGTGGTCCCAGTGCCCATTGCACAGCACAGCCGCCAGTCATAACCTCTGGTTTCGTAGGCCTTTTGCTTAAGTAAGTCCTGCCACTACTGAGCTTCATGCTGGGAAATTTTACTTGTCACCCCTCACTCTGCTCCTTTATTCCCAGAGCCCTAGCCCCAGGAGTGGGACGTTCCCTGATAAATATGGTAGGTGCTCTTCAAAGCCATGGCTGGTGTGGTCACCAGAACTCCACTCCAGGCTTATTTAACAAACTCTTACTTTATTACTTGTACATAAAGCCAGGAGTAAACTCAGTGACTGACCATTTAGGGGTGTCCTCTTTAACCTCTCAAGTCAGGAAATTCTCACTGCAGATCCCAGGCCAGACGTTCTTCTTAGAAGTTCCTGGGTCTTACATCCTCCAAAATTGGTCTCGGCGACGCCTTGCCAGTTGCCTGGACCATACAACCCCCCATGGACTAGTCTCTGATGTCTTGAGCATCCATTCCTGACATCTTCAGCCAGGCCCCAGAAAAACCCCATATCTAGCCATCAACCCTCAGTTCTCTCTTCCCACAGTCCTCGGCCACCTGCTGAAACTGGCATGAAAGTGGCATGTCATCTCCTAGCAACCCAATAGACCTTTCCAGAGTCCTCACATGTTAAATCACTGTCTTGTTCCCAAGCCCAGGTTTTACTTCACACAGCTCCAGCCCCAGTTACATGAATTCAACACATTATTTATCTGTCAGGCTTGTCAGTTCTATGGCTTAGCTACAGCAGGCCCTGGCTTGCCCAGGTTGCCCAGTTGAGGGCTGCTTTTCTCTCTGGGATAGGAAGACAGCATTCGGTCTTGGCCATGTCTAGCTAGGTGCCTTCACCAGTGTAGCATCTTAGCTTCTCCCATTCATGCTTGGATTTCACCCTTCCAACACCTTTGGGAGGCAGGGGAGAATTATTCCCATTTCACCAGGCACAAGGCCATGAAGCCACTTGCCCAAGATCCCCCAGTCAGTAGCTGACTGTAGCAGGAATTCTCCCGCATGACAGGGGAACACAACACCTGCTCTGGGGGTGTCTGCAGAGAAGCTGTTTTAGTGGCACAGACCTGGGGAAGGGACATTTGCGAGAGCTGCTTCTGGAAGTCACTGACAAAACTCACTGGTAATGCAGAGTTCAGATGCCTGGCGATAGTTTCTGCCCTGAAGAGCATCGAGTCTAGCAGAGTTCAGACTTTTAAATTCCAAGAAAGGCAAAGTTATGATTAAATGCCCATGTACCTCACCTCTGCTCTCCAAGAGCCGGTGACAGACGTGTGAGTTTGGCGGGTCTCAGTGTTCTGGACGGGCATGAGATACTCTGGGGCAGCTTCAAATCTGTGCTAATGAAATTTTGTGTGTGTGTGTGTGTGTGTGTGTGTGAATTTATTCTTACAGCCCTGTCCTCCTAGATCTGTGATGTTCATGACTCTCTGCATCTGGGTGTCTCTGAAGCCCCCGTGAGGATGAGAAAATGCTGCTTGAACCGACACTATTTCACTGCGAAGTTTTCCCCAGGACTCCATCAGACTTGGGGAGGTAATTGCTCCATATGTGTCTCACCGTAATGCCTGGGCCCAGGTGATGCTTAGCGATGCTCCCAGGTTGGGCAGAGAGAAGGCAAAGCACTTTATTCACTGCACAGGAGCCAGCTCAGACCCAGCCTGCCAGAGACCCCTTGCAGACAGGTTTTTAAATGGACTTATGCACCTAATTCTCATTTATATCCGTGGGAATTAGGCACTGCAATACCTTCAAAAAATCTACCCCCTTGTTCACCCTGTACGTGCTCAGAGGCTTTACACAGACCCCAGCACATCCCACCACAGCAGCATTACAGCATGTTGCTGGCACAGCTACACCCACACAGGCATCCCCATGCTGCCCCTCTCCCCACCCCCACCATGAGGTTGGCACCAGAGAGATTTGACTCAACATCTGTGTCCTGGACACTCAGTAAATACAAGAACCTTTTACTGCCACATTTAAACCCATTTGGGACCCTGAATTTGCATTCCCCATCACCGGGATGGCACTTCAGGCAGCCGCCTGTGCAAATGACTTGTGACTACCTGTCTTTGTGCATGCCTAGTCACCCAGGGGATTTTATGTGCAGACCTTCAGGGTGGGAACTTCAGCTAGGAAGGTTCTGGCATAACTAGAACAATGGCCTCGGCCACATGCAGCTCCTGCTGCCCACGAAGTGTCTGAGGGTACACCTACACTACGGGATTATTCCGATTTTACATAAACCGGTTTTGTAAAACAGATTGTATAAAGTCACGTGCACGCGGCCACACTAAGCATATTAATTCGGCGTTGTGCGTCCATGTACCGAGGCGAGCATCGATTTCCGGAGCGTTGCACTGTGGGTAGCTATCCCGTAGCTATCCCATAGTTCCTGGAGTCTCCCCTGCCCATTGGAATTCTGGGTTGAGATCCCAATGCATGATGGCGCAAAAACAGTGTCGCGGGTGATTCCTCCGTGAAAGCAACGGCAGACAATCATTTCGGCCCCTTTCTCCCTGGATTGCCCTGGCAGACGCCATAGCATGGCAACCATGGAGCCCGTTTTGCCTTTTGTCACTGTCACCATATGTGTACTGGATGCTGCTGACAGAGGCGGTACTGCAGTGCTACGCAGCAGCATTCATTTGCCATTGCAAGGTAGCAGAGATGGTTACCAGTTGTTCTGTACCGACTACTGTGCCATTGTAAATTGGCAATGAGATGACGATTATCAGTCGTTCTGTACCGTCTGCTGCTGTCATGGGTGCTCCTGGCTGGCCTTAGCTGAGATCAGCTGGGGGCGCAAAGACAAAAATGGGAATGACTCCCTGAGTCAATCCCTCCTTTATGGTTTATCTAAAAATAGTCAGTCCTGCCTAGAATATGGGGCAAGTGTACTAGAGAACCAGTGTATCAGAGAACCAGAGAGCACAGCTGCTCCGTATCAAATCCCACAGAAATGATGAGCTGCATGCCATTCATGGGGGGTGCCCCTTCAACGACCCCACCAGTTGATTCCCTTATCCCCCAACCTTTCTGGGCTACCATGGCAGTGTCCCCCATTTGTGTGATGAAATAATAAAGAATGCAGGAATAAGAAACACTGACTTTTTAGTGAAATAAAATGAGGGGGAGGCAGCCTCCAGCTGCTATGATAGTCCAGGCAGGACATTAAGCAGGGGATGGGGGGGAGAGAGAAGCCCAGCATCCTGCTGCTATGATAGTCCAGGCAGTACAGAATCTTTTCTTTAGACATGAAAGGGGATGGGGGGCTGAGGGAACTCAGCCCCCAGTTGCTATGATGAGGATGGTTACCAGCCCTCTGTACCATCTACTAGGAATGACTGGGAGTCATTCCTATTTTTACCCAGGTGCCCCCAGCCGACCTCACTTAAGGCCAGCCAGGAGCACTCACAGGCTGATGATAACAATGGATAGCAGTCATATTGTACCGTATGCCACTGGGGAGGGGAGGGGAGGGGAGGGGATGCTGCTATTCATTGCCGCAGCACCGCATCTACCAGCAGCATGCAGTAGACATAGGGTGACACATAAAGTCAAGAAACAATTTTTTTTCCTTTTCTTTCACGGGGGGGTAGGAGGGGTAAATTGACGAGCTATACCCTGAAACACCCTGGACAATGTGTTTGACCCTACAGGCATTGGGAGCTCAGCCAAGAATGCAAATACTTTTCAGAGACTGCGGGGACTGTGGGATAGCTGGAGTCCTCAGTCCCCCCACCCTCGCTCCATAAGCGTCCATTTGATTCTTTGGCTTTCCGTTACGCTTGTCACACAGCACTGTGCTGTGGCCTCTGTCTATCATAGCCTGGAGATTTTTTCAAATGCTTTCTCATTTCATCTTCTGTAACGGAGCTGTGATAGAAAAGATTTGTCTCCCGATATAGCAATCAGATCCAGTATCTCCCGTAAGGCCCATGCCGGAGCTCTTTTTGGATGTGGGACTGCATCGCCACCCGTGCTGATCAGAGCTCCACGCTGGGCAAACAGGAAATGAAATTCAAAAGTTCGTAGGGCTTTTCCTGTTTACCTGGCCAGTGCATCCGAGTTCAGACTGCTGTCCAGAGCAGTCACAATGGTGCACTGTGGGATACCGCCCAGAGGCCAACACCGTCGATTTGCAGCCACACTAACCCTAATCCAATATGGTAATACCGATTTCAGCACTACTCCTCTCGTCGGGGAGGAGTACAAAACCTGTTTAAAGAGCCCTTTATATTGATATAAATGGCCTCGTTGTGTGGATAGGTGCAGCTTTAAATCGGTTTAACACTGCTAAAATCAGTATAAACGCATAGTGTAGACCAGGCCTGAGCTTTCTGTGTACTGATCCAAACACTGCTTCTCGCTGGCTGGTTAGCAGACTCCATCACCATCTCCTTCCTGTGGCTCTGCTCAGGCTGGCACCAAGTGTGGGGCTTATGTAGGCTTGTGGGGTACTGGGAATCCTAAGGGGAAGTGACAGGGAATCCTAGTGTCCGGCTCTTGTGCAACTGCTTCCACCCCCTCCCAGGGTGACAGTGCTGAGTGCCCTAGGTTATCAGTCTGTTTCCCGACATACAGGGAGAGCTAGGCAGTTGGGGAAGGGCAGAGACTCAGGCTGTAGGTGAGTGAGCCCTGGGGCCTGGAACGGGGGGTGCCGGTGAGGGGTCCCAGCACAGACCACACCCTTGGTAGCAGGTGAAGGAGATGAAGGCTTTGAGTTGGCAGGGAGGTTGGGTTAGATCCTGCACCCCTGACCAGTCCCTGCACTGGCTTTGTGGGGAGAACAACCCCCATCCCACATGGGCCCATTCACAGAGCGTTGCCCTTAACCAGAGCTATGGAGTTGTCCGGGTGTCCCGCACTTGCAATCCACCCTTTCTCACTACAGCATATGTCACTGCCACGTCCCTATCCCTGGGCTGCTGGGACATCAATATAACATGGACTGGATGAGAGTCCTGATGAGCTGGCTGGGAAACACTCCCACACAGACAGGCCATCCAGGAATCCTGGGTTCATGTATTCCAAGGGCAGAAGGGACGATTGCAATCCCCTCATGTGACCCCCTGTGTGACACCGGCTGGAGACGTTCCCACAATAACTCCTCGATCTGTTAGACACACATCCAGTCCTGAGGTATAAATTGTCAGGGTTGGACAATCCCAGTGCTTTATCGCTCTCCCCGTTAAATGTTTACACCCTATTCCCAGTCTGAATTAGTCTCCTGGGGAGCACCAGGGCAGGAGACCTGACCAGGGCCCCAGGACGCAGCGAGGGGAGGGAGAGGAACGGCCTTTCCTTACAGTCAGGGCAGGGGAGGACCAGGTTCAGGAGCGTGCTGGAGCACATGGTCCAGTTGGGGGTGGGGAGGGGGATAGCTCAGTGGTTTGAGCATTAGTCTGCTAAACCCAGGCTTCAATCATTGAGGGGGCCACCTAGGTATCTGGGGCAAAATCAGTACTTGGTCCTGTTAGTGAAGGCACGGGGCTGGACTCAATGACCTTTCAGGGTCCCTTGCAGTTCTATGAGATAGATAGATCTCAATTTATTACTTTATTAGTCCTTTTGGAATCAATGGGATGGACACAGGCACTTAGAGTTACCCATAGGATCAAGGGCTCCCCTCAGCCAGGGCTTCCTGGGATGAGACAATTCATGGGTCAGTCAGAAAAACTCCCCTATCTGAGCCAGATGTCATCAGGGACCCACAGACAAACCTTCTCCTCTCTTCTATTGCATTTGGTGATCCACTGACACCCATGGAGTGACACCAATTTACATCAGTGGGGGATCTGGCCCCATTGACTGCAGTAGAGCTAAAGTGATATAAAAGCAGTAGTAGTGACTGGAGAATTAGAATTGGAGAGTCTGGACTTTTCTCCCTTCATGCCAGGATGGTCACTGTTTATCCCCCAGGTCTGGGGTCACCCTGCAGTGACCTTCACTCCTGGCCAGGCTAGAGGCATGTTCATAGATCAGCCCACGGGTTCCCCGGGTTTAGCTGTATCTCCTGGAGCTTGTTTCCATGGGAACATTTTGCCATACCCGGCTCCCTAGGCTCCGTCTGCCCTGCAGGCACCAGCACAGTGATTCACCTGGTCAGCGCCGGCTCTGGTGACCTCAGCATATGGGGGACAGAACTGAGGTCAGTACATCCTCACCAGGGCCAGCTCCAGATTTTCTGCCGCCCCAAGCAGCACAAAAATATAAAAGCTGTGGCAGCGCGATCGCACTGCTCCACTCTTTGGAGGCCATTCAGCAGCAGGTCCTTCACTCCGAGAGGGACTGAGGGACCTGCCATCAAATTGTCACCCAAGACCCAGATGTGCCTCCCCAATAGCAGGCAGAGTTCCACCCCTTGGTATTGGCTGCCCCAAGCACCTGCTTCTTTAGCTGGTGTATGGAGCTGGCCCTGATCGTCACCAGCCTCACCACACCCTGGAGAGAACCCGACCCACGGCCCCCAGAGACACAAACTCATCCCTGAACCCAGCCATGCTCACTGGGCAGACACAGCACCAGGAACCATCTGGCCAGTGTGAGACCTAATGAGCTGGTTGGGCCTATAATGCTGGGTTCCCTGTCTGCTGCTATGTTAGGTGGGGAATAGAACTGGGACAGGCCCCATGGACAAAGGCTGCCAATTGCTTAAGGGGGGATGCTCTGACTGTTCCTGGCATGTGTCTTTTTTCTCCCCATGCAGGGAGGTGTCTGCCCAGGCCCCTGTGCCCACCCTGCAGTTTCCAACAGGAGCTGCCAGGGCTCTCCCCTAGTCCTGTCCCTGCCCACAGCTGGGGGCTCCCATCACCCCATAATTGGGCTGGGTAGAGGCAGAAGAACGAGGGAGAACATTCCCCATTATGGCAGGACACCCTGTCCTGGCTACCCAGGGCCCCTTGTGCCTCCAACACCTTGAACTCTGATGCTGGCCAGACAGAAAAACAGCTGAACTCCCATGAGGGCAGTACCGGAACAACAGGCTCTTACAATGAATCTGATCTTCAGTGGACAGGCTGCTTTGGTCTGGGCCGGAATCCCTGTGTGGAACAAGAGCTGTGTCAGTCCCATGTGCAGCACCTGGCGCCGGGGCCAGGGCCCTGCTGCTTTTAGCCATGGGGGCAGGAAGACAGCAGAACCATCACCATCACTATGGCCAGGGGAGATGAGGCCCCCAGACTAGGGTCAGGCCCCCACAGAACCCAGGAGCATTTGTATTTTGGGTAGCTGGGGGCTATGGCCCAGGTTAGTTCCCCAGGGCAGAGTCCCACGTAGAGCAGCAATGACCCCCAGCTCCCAGACCTGGGCATCACCTGGGGAGCAGCCCCTGAAGGGAGCTGGGGGTCAGGGCAAGATTCCCTCCTACCTGTGAGTCCTGCAGTGCGACACAACTACCAAGAGAAAGAAAATTGTGTTAGGGAAGCTCAGTGCACGTCATGACCTGGGGTGACTGTCAGGCCAGAGCGAGCCTGGCAGTCTGCACCTCTGCCCCTGAAGTGCTGCACCTCTCCTCTGGTCTGTGGTGTCTAGCTACCCACACAGCCCTGCACCTGCAGATCCATGGAGGCAGCACAGGTCAGTGGTTGGTGCAGGGGACAGATGCCCAGCGACCTCAGTACTGGGCAATCTCAAACCAGTCAGCTCTCAGCAGGGTTACAACAGGCAAATATGCCTTTCGCTGCCATTGAACCGTGATTTAAATTAGTTGTTAACATTCAAGAAAGAGATCTGGGAGTCACAGTGGATAATTCACTGAAAATATCTGCTCAGTGTGCAGCAGCAGTCAAAAAAGCGAACAGAATGTTGGGAACCATTAGGAGAGAGAAAGATAAGAAGACATAAAATATCATAATGCCACTGTATAAATCCATGGCACAACCACACCTGGAATACTGTGTGCAGTTCTGGTTGCCCTAGGTCAAAAAAGATCAAAGAGGGGATATGATAGGGGTCTATGAACTCGTGACTGGTATGGAGAAAGAGAATGTCACCCTCACATAACCTCGCCCGCTAAGCAAGGGATATTGATTTCAAATCCAAGCGGAAGGAGACATGGGTTGGGGTGGGTGTTCTCTTTGGCAGGGTAGATTCTGTAGGGAGTGGCACATTACAAAAACCTCAATTGTTTCTGTGTGATACTGGGGAGAGAAATACACACAGGGCTGGCTCTGTTCTCCCTGAAATCATAGACTCTCAGGGTTTGAAGGGATCTCAGGAGGTCATCTAGTCCAACCCCTTCAAAACCTCGAAGGAAGGAGATTCCACCACCTCCCTAGGTAACCCATTCCAGCGCTTCACCACCCTCCTCGTGAAAAAGTTTTTTCCCAATATCCAACCTAAACCTCCCCCACTGCAACTTGAGACCATTACTCCTTGTGCTCTCATCTGCTACCACTGAGAACAGTCTAGATCCATCCTCTTTGGAGCCCCCTTTCAGGTAGTTCAAAGCAGCTATCAAATCTCCTCCTCCCCCATTCTTCTCTTCTGCAGTCTAAATAATCCCAGTTCCCTCAGTCTCTCCTCATAAATCATGTGCTCCAGCTCCCTAATCATTTTTGTTGCCCTCTGCTGGACTCTTTCCAATTTTTCCACATCCTTCTTGTAATGTGAGGCCCAAAACTGGACACAGTCTTCCAGATGCGGCCTCACCAATGTCAAATAGAGGGGAATGATCAGGTCCCTTGATCTGCTGATCTACTTATTGTTAGGGGGCTTATTCCTTCACCCTCTCACTTCCCTGGTCCTTCTTGCATGAACAGAGAGCAACAATACCCGAAGTCCAAAGGCGCAAACAATTCAGTGTTTATTGGGGTGAACTTCCAGCAAGCAATGATTCCAGTTTCCTTCCTTAGTGTCCCCCTTCCAGATTTGATACCACAGAGTGTTGCCTGTGTCCCTGTTACCATCCTCTGTTCCCATTTCGCTCCTTAGCAAAACATGATCCCAATTCCCCCACCCCCATCTCCAGTCCCTGTTCCCATCCCCTCCTCCCCCCACTTCCTGATTGACTGCAGACTATATAGTAAAACTTGAGTTCTGGTTAGCTATACCTTAACCAATCATTTTACTGAAATTTAACTAACCAGTCCTAACATATAGTAACATGGTTATTTAACCAATTGTATCCCACCACCTTAATTGGTTTACACTCAACGAAATTAATTATGCAGCAGACAGAAACAATCACAGAACCAGACAGAGATTGTACAGACAACAGGGAAATGGGAATTACAGTGATAGAACAATACAGAAATGAGTTCTTGCCAGACAGGATTCTCTCAAAGTAAGTTTCCTTTTACATTTTTTATGCTCTTCCCTTTCTCTGGAGGTGATAGGACTATCAGGACAGGATTGTATTCCTAACAGCCAATAGCACCTTATTCCAATGTGACTAGTTTGGAATGTGAGGATGTGACCATACATTTCCCAGTTTATGGTTGGCTTCTGCTGCTTAGCTGCAGAACCAGGCCTCAGACTGTCACAGTAAGAGAAGGCTATTACACAGACAGATAGTGATTTTTGATTCTTTCTTTTATACCTCTATAACTAGCTAAGTGATAAGAATGCACCTAAATTCTTAAAGTATAGGGCTTTGAAGATGGGCCTGAATATCTATAGCCTAACTCTTATACAGCCTCAAATGCCATTAGCCTTCTTGGCAACAAGGGCACACTGTTGACTTATATCCAGCTTCATGTCCACTGTAACCCCTAGGTCCTTTTCTGCATGACTGCTGCCTAGCCATTCCGTCCCTGGTCTATAAGCGTGCATGGGATACTTCCGTCCTACATGCAGGACTCTGCGCTTGTCCTTGTTGAACCTCATCAGATTTCTTTTGGCCCAATCCTCTAATTCGTCTAGGTCCCTCTGTATCCTATCCCTACCCTCCAGCCTATCTACTACTTCTCCCAGTTTAGTGTAATGGAAACCTTTCTACTGAATTCCAAGCACTCTGTCGCATGAATGGATTCACAGACATTTAAACCCAGAAAGGATTGTTCTGATCATCTGGTCTGACCCTGCTGCATAACAGGAGCCAGTCCTGTATCTCCAGCCCATAACATCTTTGGTGCACGAGCCCAGAATTCAGACAGAGACATCCGGTCTCGCTCTAGAGACTTGACATGCTAGAGAATCCACCAGCTCTGAAATGAGTCCCACTGAGTGCCTGTCCCTTTACCATGCTGTCTGTAAGGAAATCAGCCCAAGAACATGAATGAGAGACATGAGCCAGAGCTACAACTTTCAGGGTCAGATTTTGAACTTCCCATTTGCCCATGCCAAACAAAGGTGGAAGGTTTTTTTAAACCCAGCATTTTGATCAGTCTCACTAGACAGAGGAGAACTGCAAGATATGGATGTATATCCAGAACTTAGATAAGCAGCCACAAGAAGTTTCTAATTTGCAACATTCCCTGCTGTGCATTTGCCCAGGAGGATTTTCAAATGGTCACAACCTGATTAGTTTACCCCTCTCTGTTCTAAAGCATCAAAGAGTCATGTGGCACCTTATAGACTAACAGACTTATTAGAGCATAAGCTTTCGTGAGTCTGACAAAGTGGGTATTCACCCACCTAAGCTTAAGCTACAATACGTCTGTTAGTCTATAAGGATTCTTTGTTGTTTTTTACAGATCCAGACTAACAGGGCTACCCCTCTGATACTTGACACTTCTCTGTTCTGAACTTCAAGCAAAGCCTGTGTAGACATTAGTGACAATGCACCTGCCAAATTTCATATTTAAGGATTTGTCCATGTTTTGAACAGGTCAGTCCTGTTCTTCACCTTCATAACACTGCAAAAGGGTGGACGGAATCTTGCTAAACTAAATTAACTAACATCGAGTTGGAGTTCAACACAAGAGATGGAAGTTTAGAAACTTTTACTCCAGTTGTCACTGGTTACTCCCACCAAGCCCCCACTGCCTGCCCCCTGTGTGCTAAGCAGCTCTCCCTTCATTCAGAGTGTTACCTGGAGCACTCAGGTACCAGTGGGCACTGGGGAGGGAAGTATCCTCAAGGTTCCTTGTGCTGGTAGCAGCAGGAATATTCCCCTGTGCTTTCTGGAGAGATTGGCTGGATTGACTCAAAGATGAATCTGGTTCTGTCCTTGAGCAGTATTAAAATTTCCTTGCCATCCTTACAGAAGATGACGTGAGTCACCGAGGTGTCCATAGGGATGAAGCACAGCAGCATGACGTTATCCCCTTGGTGGGAGGAGCCTTTGTCTAGGGGCAGTGAGGGGCAGGGAGGTCACATAGATGGGGAGGAAACATTATTTGGCTAAACAGCTCACCTCTCATGGAGCTGATGTTTGAATTATAGCAGAAACTAGCCAGAGTCTTGTGTTTCACCCTGGATCGGCTCATCTCAGCTTGAGGCTTAATGCTACAGGGAACAAGGGCCTCGCTCTAACGAGCAGGATTTATAAATTCAAATCCAGATGCCCCACATAGGTCAGGAGGAGCTGCCCCCTCCTGCTTTACACCCTGTCTGCTCTCACCGGCTCCTCCGCTTTTATCCCTCTCAGCTCCTCAGCAGGGTAAATCAGCAAAGCTGCCCTGACTCCAGCAGGGCTACATCTGTTTACCACAGAGGCTTCACCTAGGGAATGGGGCTGGCAAGATGCACCCGGGGAAAGCAACTGGGTGGAGTGTCCAGTCTTTGCTTGATGATTTATCCCCAACTGCAATCATATCCTGGGGAGCTGGTTCCTTGCCTGGCACTTTGGGTGCATCCACACAGGAATCACAGGTGTGATTGCAGCACATGTAGACAGACCCAGGCTAGGTTTGATTACACTACTTTGAGTAACCAAGAAAGTGAAGCTGCGGCAGGATGGGGTAGCTGCTCGAGTGTGAACCCAGGGTCTCAGGCTGCCGTGTCTTCACTGCTGTTGTTATCTGAACTAGCCCAGGTGTGTCTACATGCTCCAGTCACAAACTGGTGCAAATTCCACTGCTTTGCCACTTGCAACCTCTTACCCCTTTCCCGATCAACTTGCCCCCATTCTCATGTAAACTGGACCACCATTTACACTCCCACTGGATTTGGACCCCTTGCACTCATCCTGTGGGTCTGACTCTGGTCCGACTGAAGTTAGAGTCTGGCCCAGTGAAACAGCACCAGGCATTTTATACAGTCAATGACAGTATCCAAAATGTCCCCCATAAGACCTGATCCTCAGGCCTCTGATCCCCCCGCTGGACACACAGGGCCAAATTCTTATTTACACTAAATCTCTATCCACTGGTAAAGTGAGTGATGCCAATACAAGGCTGTGCTCTGTGGGACAGTGCTTAGAGGCTACCGAACCCCGCGCCTTTGCTGGGGCTGGCATGGGTGCACACGGTTCCTAGATTCATAGAGTCCAAGACAAAAGGGACCATTGTGATCATCTGGATCTTCCCCACAATTATCCTGGTTGAACAGAGAAGATCTGCTAGAAAAACACCCACTGTTGATTTTAAAACTGCCAGTGATGGAGAATCCATCACAACCCTTGCGAAATTGGTCCAGTGTAATTGGTGGAGCTGCGGATGCCAAAAAAGTAGACCCTGAACATACCTCCTAGGACAGGCTCAGCACATCCTACAGGATTAGCACTAATTAAGTGAACATAAGAACATAAGAATGGCCATACCGGGTCAGACCCAAGGTCCATCTAGCCCAGTATCCTGTCAACTGACAGTGGCCAATGCCAGGTGCCCCAGAGAGAGTGAACCTAACAGACAATGATTAAGTGATCTCTCTCCTGCCATCCATCTCCATCCTCTGACAAACAGAGGCTAGAGACACCATTCCTTACCTGTCCTGGCTAATAGCCATTAACGGACTTAACCTCCGTGAATTTATCCAGTTCTCTTTTAAACCCTGTTATAGTCCTAGCCTTCACAACCTCCTCAGGCAAGGAATTCCACAGGTTGACTGTGTGCTGTGTGAAGAAGAACTTCCTTTTATTTGTTTTAAACCTGCTACCTATTAATTTCATTTGGTGACCCCCTAGTTCTTGTATTATGGAAATAAGTAAAACACTTTTCCTTATTGACTTTCTCCACATCACTCATAATTTTATATACCTCTATCATATTCCCTCTTAGTCTCCTCTTTTTCAAACTGAAGAGTCCTAGCCTCTTTAATCTCTCCTCATATGGGACCCGTTTCAAACCCCTAATCATTTTAGTTGCCCTTTTCTGAACCTTTTCTAGTCCCAGTATATCTTTTTTGAGATGAGGAGACCACATTTGTACGCAGTATTCGAGATGTGGGTGTACCATCAATTTATATAAAGGCATTAATATATTCTCAGTCTTATTCTCTAGCCTCTTTTTAATGACAGGTTTCAGAGTAGCAGCTGTGTTAGTCTGTATCCGCAAAAAGAACAGGAGTACTTGTGGCACCTTAGAGACTAACAAATTTATTTGAGCAAAAGCTTTTGTGTTCTACAGCCGAAGAAGTGGGCTTTAGCCCATGAAAGCTTATGCTCAAATAAATTTGTTAATCTCTAGTCTCTTTCTGAAATTCTTCACAGTCTTCTTTGATCTTAACTATCTTGAGTAGTTTAGTATCATCTGCAAACTTTGCCACCTCACTGTTTGCCCCCTTCTCCAGATCATTTATGAATAAGTTGAATAGGATTGGTCTGAGGACTGACCCTTGGGAACACCACTAGTTACCCCTCTCCATTTGGAGAATTTACCATTAATTCCTACCCTTTGTTCCCTGTCTTTTAACCAGTTCTCAATCCATGAAAGGACCTTCCCTTTTATCCCATGACAGCTTAATTTACATAAGAGCCTTTGGTGAGGGACCTTGTCAAAGGCTTTCTGGAAATCTAAGTACACTATGTCCACTGGATCCCCCTTGTCCACATGTTTGTTGACCCCTTCAAAGAACTCTAATAGATTAGTAAGACACGATTTCCCTTTACAGAAACCATGTTGACTATTGCTCAACAGTTTATGTTTTTCTATGTGTCTGACAATTTTATTCTTAAGTATTGTTTCGACTAATTTGCCCGGTACCAACGTTAGACTTACCGGTCTGTAATTGCTGGGATCACATCTAGAGCCCTTTTTAAATATTGGTATTAGATTAGCTAACTTCCAGCCATTGAGTACAGAAGCCGATTTAAAGTACAGGTTACAAACCTTAGTTAATAGTTCTGCAACTTCACATTTGAGTTCTTTCAGAACTCTTGGGTGAATGCCATCTGGTCCCGGTGACGTGTTAATGTTAAGTTTATCAATTAATTACAAAACCTTCTCTAGTGACACTTCAATCTATGACAGTTCCTCAGATTTGTCATCTACAAAAGCAGGCTCAGGTTTGCGAATCTCCCTAACATCCTCAACCGTGAAGACTGAAGTAAAGAATCCATTTAGTTTCTTCGCAATGACTTTATTGTCTTTAAGTGCTCCTTTTGTATCTCGATCATCAAGAGGCCCCACTGATTGTTTAGGAGGCTTCCTGCTTTTGATGTACTTAAAAACCATTTTGTTATTACCTTTGGAGTTTGGAGTTTTTGGCTAGCCGTTCTTCAAACTCCTTCAAACTGTGACTCATTAGCTGTTCTCAGTCTCTCTTAAAGCCAAGCTAAACCCAGCCAGTTGTGTCCATACTCACAGAGCAGGCAGAGGCCCAGCGGCAGGACCATTGGGAGAAGTGGTGAGAATGACAGCAGCCCTTCAGGGGGAGGAGACCTGCAGCAGGGAGAGATGTCTCTGTGAATGTCTGATCTGACTTCTCCCCTTCTGATCTGCAGGGAGAAGGGAACAGAGAAGCTGCATGTCCTCTCTGATCTGCCACATGCTCCCCAAGGTTAGAGAGAAAAAAAACCACAGCCCTTGTGAGAGACGGGGCCATGTCTGCTACCAGCCTCACAACCGGAGGACCTCGCTCCCTGGAGAAGGACACTGCTTTCCCAGCCATAAGCAGCAGGTTTGTATAATTTTTGGTGGTGCCCAAAATGGTGGCACCCGCCCCCGCCCCACTTCTGCCCTGTAAGCCAATATAAAATGAAGCTACAACATGTCGGCACCACAAGATTACAAGGGTCAATTAAAAGTGGAAAGTCAGAAGCAGCACTTCCCTGCTTCAATATACGGTATTATATTTTGTTGCACCTGTTGTGACAAAGTGGGAATGTTCTTAACATTTTCTCTGAATACTGTGTGGGTGCCTCAGTTTCCCCTGCAAGGTGCCAACTGAAGGTGTTGGGGACAAAGAGATCAGGTGGCCTCCTTGTCTAGAAGATACACAAAGGCTAGAGGAGGGAGTGTCAGTTTGGAGCTGGCTGGGGAAATGGGGAGAGGCCCAGAACTTGGGCCTAGGCTCTCCACCTTCCAAGATGGACCTGACTGAGGGTTCCTGTTTTCTGTACCTACAAGCTCTGTTTTAGACTGTGATCCTGTTGTCTAATAAACCTTTTGTTTTACCGGCTGGCTGAGAGTCACGTCTGACTGCAGAGTTGGGGTGCAGGGACCTCTGGTTGCCCCAGGACCTGCCTGGGCACACTCGCTGCAGAAAGCACACAGTGTGGAAGGGCATGCTGAATGCTCCGAGGTCAGACCCAGGAAGGTGTAAGCTTCTTGCCCTGGAGACAGTATGCTCAGAGAGAGGAGGCTCCCCCAGAGTCCTGACGGGCTTTGTATCCCAGCGTCCCCTTCCACATCATCTGCTTCCCGGAAGTCCGCACAGGCACTGACACTCTCTCCTCTGGCCTTTGTCTCTTTTCCAAGCATTAGGAGGCCACCTGATCTCTTTTTTCTCCAATACCTTCAGTTGGCACCTTGCAGGAGAGCGGCCCAGGCCATCAGTTGCCCGGAGACAGGGTTTCGGCCATTCTCTGTGCAGGCAGCATCACGCTGGCGCTCTAGGGCTCTACAACAATCACACACCCTTATCCCACCATCTAGATCCTTGAGAAATGCATAGGGGAAACTGAGGTACCCACACAGTATTCAGAGAAAACATTAAGAACATTCCCACTTTGTAACACCTGTATATGACTAGTTATATACTTCAAAGGGTGTAAAATAATCAAGTATTGTGCTAAACACAATGATACCCAAACTGACCACCAAATTTAAGTTGCACGTTTTCCCCCTCAAGTGAGGGCTCTGGCATAGGGCTGGGGATGAGGGGTTCACAGTGCAGGAGGGTGCTCAGGGTTGGGTTGCTGGGGGCGCAGGCTCTGGGGTAGGGCATGGCTGGGCATAAGGAACTTGGGATGCAGACAGGCTGCCCCAGGGCTAGGGCCAGAGAGGACTCTCCCTCCTCCTTACTGGCAGCAGCAAGCTCCAGGGGAGGGACCCCTCCTCCTCCCTGCAGCACACTCACTCTGCACTACAGTCACTGCACATGCTGCTAGGGACTCTCTCAGGTCCAGAAAGCCCACTCACCTCCCCTATGGTGGGTACCGGGGTGGGGGGTTGCTATCACGTGTGGCCTCCCCATCCCTGCTGCTGCCCAGGGGTGCCAGGGGGTGGGGGAGAGAGCTCCTAAGCAGGTGTGTGCCTTCTTCCCCCTCCTCTCTCCCTCTGCCCATCCCCTCGTTCTCCAAGAGGCTGCCTGCCCCTGATCTCTATAGCCTTAGGCAAAAGCAGCACAAACAAAGGAGAGGAGCACTGGCTGTTTTCTTTCAGGCAGGGAAGCTCCGAGGCGGGGGCAGGGGAGAAACCCAGCTCCAAATATTGGTGGAGCACAGCCCCTAGCCTTGAATATTCCTGGTGCTTGAGCACATTGAGCCCATATAAGCTGCCGCCCCTGCTCCCGGCTGTTCTGTCATAGGGTATGGCTATACTTGAAATTTCAAAGCGCTGCTGCAGCAGTGCTGCGGGAGCGCTGCCGTGGCAGTACTTTGAAGTGTGAGTGTGGTCGGAGTGCCAGCACTGGGAGAGAGCTCTCCCAGCACTGCATGTAAACCACATCCTCTATGGATGTAGCTTGCAGCGCTGGGAGCACTGAGGCTTTACAGCGCTGTATCTTGCAGCGCTCAGGGGGGTGTTTTTTCACACCCCTGAGCCCGAAAGTTGCAGCGCTGTAAAGTGCCAGTGTAGCCATACCCATAGGCTTTATGCTGAACATTATGGTTTTAATATTGCACTCAGACCTGAGCCAGGGTCACACAGGAAAGGAATGACAGCTGGGCGATCACCTCTCCAGATTTCAAGTTGCAGATGTGTTCCCGCTTAAAACTGAATTTGGCTCCCTCTTTAAACCCCTGTGAAAAGTCAAAGTTGTCTGAAAATCAGGTCAGGGACTGGGGTAGAGTTTGTGAGGGAAATTGGAAGTTAGTTTAACAAAACGTTACAGAGATAACATCCATTCCAAAGTTGCAAAGTCCTTCTAGCATCTGCTAAACAAGGATTGTCCAAAGCTGGAGACTAGAGAGGATCTGTGCTGGTGAGAACTTCCACTGACATCCATGGCCAAGCTCTCACTAGCAGCCATCGGATCAGGCCCTTTCTTTGTAACTTCTCTGAAGCATCCAATGGACTGATTGTCCCTTCACCTTCAGTAGAGTCTCACTTGTCACTGTGCAGCATTTCTTACTGCATTTTATTGTGGATTTCCCTACCCATCCGTGTGTTTAGCAGAGTGTTAAGTCTAGCAAAATGCAGGCTTGTGAATCCCAGGAAAGGCAGAGTTAAGGTAAACACCCTCACACATCACCCCTGCTCCCCGGGAGTTGGCGACAGCCACTGGAAACCTAGGTGTGGCTGTATGAATGGTGGAGGGGTTTGTCTGAGAAGCGTGACAGGGCTGTGATAGGCTTCAAAGTCATCAAGGAAGGTGGTGAGTGAAGGCCCAAGAGGTGTTTTTTTACTTGAGAGACCGAGTTTGTCCTCTGCAGTGCTATGTTGTGCAGCCTGCGCCAGTAGCGGGGCGGGAGGGGGTGTTCTCGGCACAGGAACTGTCAGCAGGGAAGTAGGAGTGGGGCTACTCTGTGGATTTGCTGAAGGGTGAGGGAAAGTCCAGCATGAAATGTTGTCATGGGCGTAGGAGCGAGAAGCTGGGGAAGGGGTGTAAATATAGTAGTGGCAACATTCTCAGGGTGGAGCAGGCTCAGCCTGTGAGCAGAGGGCGGGTGCTAGAATGCGAAGGCAGAGCCTGGGCATATTGGGGCATCGATCAACAAAGGCAGAGTTAAGGTTTCATGGGCCTCTCCCTTCCCTCCATTTCCTGGTTTTAGGAAGCCTGAGTGTGAAATACCTCAATTCCGAATGTTCTGGTTTTCAGACGTGTGAGTTTGGCTGGTCTCAGCATTCTGGGTGGGCGCAAGATACCCTGGGGCAGCCTAAACACTGTGCTAATAAAACTGTTTGTGTGTGTGAGAGAGAGAAAGAGAGAGAGAAAGAGAGAGAGGGAGATCAGGGCATATTCTCACATCCCTGGCCAGAAGTGACATGTGGATCTGGGTAGGGGAGCAGGGCCCTCCAGAGCATTTATGGGTGCCCCTGGTGCCCCTATGCCCAACAGCAGCCCAGGCTCACATGTGTATTTTAGATAAGAGTGGTCTTTTGAAGGATTTATTTAAAAAACTACATGTCTAAAGATCTAAGCATTTAAGGTTAAAAATGAATACTCAGATTGTGAATCTAAAAATCTATGCAACGATTTTTTAGAGATGTGATTTTATAATCTTCAGAAACACACTAATTAAATATTTTAAAAGCAAATTTTAAACTAAGATCCAATAGACTAACTTGTTCTTAGTAAATATTACAGTTATGCAGAACTGTTTTTGTCAGTACATTCAGAAACTGACAGTATATACCTGGGGGTCTGTAAATGCCTGTTAAATGGCATCATTACCACTTGAATGGCTCTTTAACAGTGTCAGTGTTGTGCTAATAGATCTGGCAGTCTGGAGGCTTTTTCACTTTTAAGTACTAAATCTCCTTTGGAGGAAGACTCATCAGGCTGCAGCAGCCAGCTCTGATGGGAGCCTGGAGTAACATCAGAACAGGGATAGGAAGAGGCAGGAGGATGGACTCTAAGAACCAGGGGTGCCCCAAATTTTCAGGTGCCCTACACAGCTGCATATGCCGCGTATGCCTAAAGAGAGCCTTGTGGGGGAGGTAAAATTTAAGGTTCTGGTGGTGGTATGTGACTGTGCCACACATTGTCCCTTGGCCCTTACCCACTCCCCATGCTTTCCCCACCCAATCCAAGCTGGCATCACCTTGCCCCCATTCTCCACACAGCTCCTCCCCACCTATCCCATCTCCTCCCTGCTGCAGGCTTGGTGTGGGCCAGCACAGGCTCCAGACACCTAATGCCGAGCATTGGTAACTGTGGCTGCAGGTGAAGAAGGGACAGGACTCAGCAGATTTCTCTGCGCCCCATCTGGTGAAGCTGTGCTCCAGACTCTTCCTTGCTCTGGGCACTTCCTAGTGTGGCTCACCAGGAGAACTCAGTGCCAGTGCCGGCATGTCCCACTCAGCCCGACTATCACCCTGTCATGCCCCCCCATGCGTATAGCCTCTGTCCCTAGCCAATTCAACCTGTGATTTTCATGACTCTCTGCATCTGAGTGTCCCATGGGGCTAAGAAAATGCTACTTGAACTGACTCTGTTTCACTGTGAACTTTCTGCAGGTCCTCAGCGGACTCGGAAGGCAGTGGCCACGTGTGTGGCTCACTGTAACACCTGGCACCGTTAGAGACGCCCCAATAGGCAGGTTGGGCAGAGTGAAGGAAAGCACTTTATTCATTGCACAGGAGCCAGCTCAGACCCAGCCTGCCAAAGACCCCTTGGGCCAGGTGTTTAAAGGGACTCAGGCAGCTAACTCTCAGTGACATCTATGGGAATTAAGCACTTCTGTCCCCTTGTTCACCCTGCATGTGCTCAGAGGCTCAGCACAGACCCCAGCACATCCCCCCATAGCAGCATTACAGTATGTCACTGGCACAGCTACACCGACACCTGTATCCCCCCGCTGCTCCTCTCCCCACCCCCAGCGTCTGTCCGGTACCAGAAAGATATGGTTCAGCATCTGCGTCCTGGACACTCAGTAAATGGAGGAGCCATTTGGGGCCACATTTTGAACCCATTTGAGACCCTGTATTTGCTTGTCCTGTGGCCTGGGCTTGCATGTCAGGTAGCTGCCTAGGCAAATGGCTTGTGGCTGCATGTCATTCTGCATGCACAGTCACCGAGGGGATTTTATGTACAGGCCTCTGAGATGGGAACTTTAGCCGGGAAGGTTCTGCCGTAACTATAACAATAGGCTGTGACATGAAGCCCTGCCTCAGCCACACCCGGCTTCCACTGCCCATGAAGTGTCTGAGCTTTGTACATTGGCCAAACAGAACAGTCTCTACGCAAAAGAATAAATGGACACAAATCAGACATCAAGAATTATAACATTCAAAAATGAGTTGGAGAACACTTCAATCTCCCTGGACACTCAATTTCAGACCCAAAAGTTGCAATTCTTCAACAAAAAAACTTCAAAAACAGACTCCAATGAGAAACTGCAGAACTGGAATTAATTTGCAAACCAGACACCATTAAATTAGGCTTGAATAAAGACTGGGAGTGGATGAGTCATTACACAAACTAAAAACTATTTCCCCATACTAAT
Organism: Aldabrachelys gigantea; assembly: GCA_026122505.1. Taxonomy (NCBI): domain Eukaryota; kingdom Metazoa; phylum Chordata; order Testudines; family Testudinidae; genus Aldabrachelys; species Aldabrachelys gigantea. The sequence goes on along the minus strand of CM047489.1, from coordinate 14,274,462 downwards.
TTTTCCCTTGTTACTCATACCTTCTTGTCAACTGTTTGAAATGGGCCATCATGATTATCACTACAAAACTTTTTTTTCCACCTGCTGATAATATCCCACCTTAATTGATTACTCTCATTAGAGTAGGTATGGCAACCCCATTTTTTCATGTTCTCTGTATATATATATATATCTCTCTTCCTACTGTATTTTCTACTGCATGCATCTGATGAAGTGGGTTTAGCCCATGAAAGCTTATGCCCAAATAAATTTGTTAGTCTCTAAGGTGCCACAAGTACTCCTCATTCTTTGAGCTTCTCCATCGACTGACCCAAATGCTTCTTCTTGCTGGCTAGTTAACAGGCTCCATTACCATCTCCTTCCCCGGGTCTCCACTCAGAATGGAAGCAAGTGTGGGGCTCACACAGGCTTGTGGGGCACTGGGAATCCTGTGGGGAAGTGACAGGGAATCCCAGTGACAGGCTCTCATGCAGTTGCCCCTCCATCCCTCTCAGGGTGACAGCACTGAGTGCCCTAGGTTATCAATCTGTCTCTGTCTTCCCCCCCACACCAAAAAAAAAACCTACAGGGAGAGGTGAGTAGATGGGGGAAGAGCAGTGACTCAGGCTGTAGGTGAGTGAGCCCTGGAGCCTGGCAGGGGGGTGCCAGTGAGGGGTCTCAGCACAGACCGCGCCCTTGGTAGCAAGTGGGTGAGATGGAGGCTCTGAGATATCGGGGAGTTTGGGTCAGATCCTTCCCCCGCTGACCAGTCCCTGCACTGGCTTTGTGGGGAGAACAACCACCATCCCACAAGGGCCCATTCACAGAGCATCACCCTTACCCAGAGTTACGGAGCCGGCTGGGTGTCCTGCACTCGAGAGCCGCCCTTTCCTACCACCGCGTACATCACTGCCACGTTCCTGTCCACCCTGGCCTGCTGGTACATCAATAGAACACGGACAGGGTGAGAGTCCTGGTGAGCTGGCTGGGAACTGTCTCCCACATCCACTCTCCACATGCAGACGGGTCAGCTGGGAATCCTGGATTCATGGATTCCAAGGGCAGAAGAAGGGACCATTGTGATCCCCTCTTCTGACCCTCTGTGTGACGCCGGCCAAAGACGTCACCACAATAACTCCTCAATCTGTTAGACGCACTTCCAATCCTGAGGTATAAATGATCAGGGATGGAGAATCCCCCACGCCCCCTGGGGAACAGTCCCAGTGGTTAATTGCTCTCCCCATTAAACACTTACACCTTATTTCCAGGCTGAATTTGTCGCCAGGGGAGCACCAGGGCAGGAGTCCTGACCAGGGCCCCAGGACATGGTGAAGGGGAGGGAGAGGAACAACCTCTTCTTAGAGCCAGGACAGGGGAAGGCTGTGCTCAGGAGGGTGCTGGAGCACAGGTTTTAGCTTTAACCACGTGCTCCAGTCTTATTGGCATCAATGGGACAGACGCAGGCACTTGGAGTCCCCCATACAATTGAGGGCTCCCCTCCGCTGGGCCTTCCAGGGACAAGACAATCCATGGGTCAGTCAGGGAAAGTCTCCCATTTGAGCCAGGACGTCATCAGGGACCCACAGAAAAACCCTTCTCCTTTTTACCTTTCCTTTTGTGGTGCCAGATCCTCAACTGGTGTAAATTAGTGTAGCTCAATAGTGGTCACTGGAGTGAGGCTGATTTTCACGCACTAGGGATTTGGTTCATTGGCTTGAATGGAGCTACAGCTGGCCCACTGACACCAACACAGTGACAGCAGTTTACACCAGTAGGGATCTGACACCACTGACTCCAGTGCAGCTACAGTGACATGAAACTGACTGGAGAATGAAGCCCAGACTCTCCAATTCTTTGTCCCTTCATGTCAGGTCAGCTACTCTTTATCCCCGGGGGTTGGGATCATGCCGTGTTGACCTTCACTCCTGGCCAGGCCAGGGGTGCCGGCAGTGGGATCAGCCTGGTGGGTTTCCCAGGGTTTAGCTGAATCTCCTGGTGCCCGTTTCATTGGGAACATTCTGCCCAAACCTGGCTCCCTGGACCTTGTCTGCACTGCGAGCATCAGCACAGCGACTCACCTGGTCAGCGCCAGCTCTGGTGACCTCAGCATCTGAGAGAGAGAACCAAGGTCAGGGCATTCTCACCAGATTCCCCAAACCCTGGAGAGACCCCAACCCACGTCCCCCAAGGACACAGACCTGTCCCTGACCCTAGCTGGGCCCACTGGGGAGAGATAGAGACAGGCACCACTGGCCACTGTGTGCCCTAATGGGCTGGCTGGGCCTGTAGCGCTGGGTGCCCAGCCTGAGTGGGGAGGGGGTGTTAGAACTAGGACAGGCCCCAAGGACACTGGCTGTCCACTGATAATGGGGCGATGCTCTGGCTATTCCTGGCAGAGGTGTCTGTCCAGGCTCCTGCCCCCACCCTGCAGTTTGCAACATAAGGAGCTGCCAGGGCTCCCGCCAGTCCGGCCCCTACCCATGGCCAGGGGCTCCCATCACCCCGTCATTGGTCTGGACAGAGACTGGGGCAGCAGGGAGAACAGTCCCCATCAGGGCAGAACTCTCTGGCCTGGCTACCCAGGGCCATATTAGACTTTGCCCTCCAGATTTCTGATGGCTGCCAACAGATGGAGAAAAGGTGGGAGCTGAACTCCTTACTGGGGCTGTGCCAGAACAACAGGCTCTTACACTGGATCTGATCTTCAGTGGCTGGGCTGCTCTGGTCTGGGCTGAGATCCCTGTGTGGTACGAGAGCTGTGTCAGTCCCGCGTGCAGCACCTGGCTCCGGGGACAAGGCCCTGCTGCCCTTAATATGGGCAGGAGGGCAGCAGCACCATCAACATCAGTAGGGTGGGGCGGGACAAGGCTTCCAGTCTAGGGTCAGTCTCCCACAGAACCCAGGAGCATTTGCATTGTGGGTAGCTGGGGGGTATGGCCCAGGTCAGCTCCCCAGGGTGGAGTCCCAGGCAGAGCAGCAATGAGCCCTCCCCCAGACCCGGGCATCACCTGGGAAGCAGCCCCTGAAGGGAGCTGGGGGTCAGGACAAGGTTCCCTCCTACCTGTGAGTCCTGCAGCGCGACACAACTACAGAGAGAAAGAAAATCATGTTAGGGAAGCTCAGCGCACATCACGGCCTGTGGTGACAGTCAGGCCAGAGCCAGCCTGGTGGTCTGCACCCCTGCCCCCAATGTGCTGCACCTCCCCGCTGGTCTGTGGGGTCTAGCTACCCACAGAGACCTGCAGCCACAGATCCACAGAGGCAGCACAGGGCAGTGGTTACTGCAGGGGACAGATGCCCAGAGATCCCAGGCTATGGCTACACTACAGAGCTTACAGCTGCGCCACTATAGCACTGCTAGTGCAGACTCCCGAAGCTGACGAGGAGAAACCTTGAGCGACACACCCCTGAATGACATAACTTATACTGACGTAAGCTATAGTGTGTAGCACTGGGTTCAGCTCCCCGTGACTCAGCCGGGTTACAGCCTGCAGATGTGCCCTTTGCTGCCCTTGAAGTGGGGTTAAAGGTTTCAGACCGATGCTCTTGAACAGCTGCCTCCCCGCAGCTCACGCTCCACCACATCAGCACGTACCTGTCTTCACCAGCATGCATCCCAGCAGTGCCAGAGCCAGGCCGGCTGTGACACCGAGCCCCACAAGGGGTCCTAGTCCTAGAAAACCATCGGAGCAGCCAAGAACAGAGAGAAAAGCAGTGGATTAGGCCAGGGCACAGAAGGCCAGGGAATGTCACGTGTCAGGCTGAGAACATCCAGGTCACACAAAGGAAAAAGAAAAGGGATCCAGGATGAGGGATGAGCCCTATGGCCTGGAATCCAGGATGTGGGGATCAGCCTTAGGGGACATGGATCCAGGATAGAAGGCAAACCCCAAGAGGCAGAAATCCAGGATGGGAGGCAAACCCCAGGGTTCAGGGATCCAGGATGTGGATCTGTATGTGTGTGTGTGTGAGTGATCCCCAAGGTTCAGGGATCCAAGACGGGATGTGCCTCTGCACTGGACTAAACCATTTGAGTCCAAGCCTCCCCTGCAGAGCCATCATTCCCAGAAGAGCTGGATACAGATCTGTGAGGCAGACAAAAGCAATCACAGCTCACCTCAAACAGCTGGAAGCCCCACATGACATGGCAATGACTGCCAGTGAAATACGTGTGGCAGTTTGTGTGCATAGCTATGGTGCCAGGAGGCTGCTGGGGGCACCTAACTTCCTCTAATGGCAATGGGAGTTAGGCATCTCAATACTTTGGAGAGTCTGGGCCCAACTCATATTTTCCCTTTGGCCCTTCAGTAACTTTTCTGAAGTTAGAGATGTTTTGAAAAGTTACAGAGCAGGGAAAGAGAGAGAGAGAGAGAGGGAGGGAGAGAGGGAGGGAAGGGGGGAGATAGATTAGAAAAACAGAAAAAGAAGCAAAAAACCCCCAAACTCTGGCCATGAGACTGAGACACCTGAGCCCTGTGAATGATGCTGGTGGTGCTGGGAGCACCCAGAACACACAGGGATCCAGGAGGAGGGTCAAGCCCCAGCAGCCATGGAACCAGGACTGGGGGGAAGCGAGCCCCAGAGACCAAGGATCCAGGATGCGAGGGGAGCCCCAGAAGCCAAGGAACCTGGATGGGGGAGTGAGCCCCAGGGATCCAGGATGGGGACACCCCCTTACATTATTTCATATCCCACCACAACCTGGCGCACACTAGAAAAAACAGACGGTGGCGATAATACATCAGCAAACGCGAGTCACCTCACCCAGTTAAACCTGCCTCCTGCGGGATGGCAACTGTCTCAGGGCACCCTCTTGTGGCACAATGTGACCTGCAGGTCCCTCACCCACAGCCCTTTCTTGGGTCTTGCAACACCTTTCCCCAAGGCCAGGACACTCGCACCAAGACTCCCCCTTTGCGGGGTCTCATTTATTAGAGCTCCTGAAGAGTATCAAATGAGTCCTTAGCTCCTCAAGTCCAACCGTGGATCCCCCTGGATTCAGGGTTCCCACAGGCCTCCTTCTGGGGCCTGGAGATACTGCCCATAACTTCCCCCCTCAGGAGAGGAATATCAATCACAACCATGTTTCTGGGTTCTGAGCTGACATCTCAGGGGGGTTCTCTTCTTGGGGTCAGGAGTCGCACAGCCCTCCTTCCCAGGGCTGCATGGGATCGTTGAGTCCAACTTCAGCCCTCACTCAGCTTCTCTGCGCTGGCCCTTTTTAACCCAGACTGGCCCTTCATCCTGCTTTGGTTCCCTGGAGGACTCTCTTCTATCACGAGGCCTGGACTAACTTAATCACATAGCCTCCCTGGCTCACGGCTGTGAGAATGTTCCCCACTGGGGGAGGAGCGCGGAGCGGGGCTGGACTCATCACCTGGAAATGGAGGGGGGAAATAAATTACAAAAAAACTTCTTTTGCTTTTTGGAAAAAATAATCACTGAGCAATGAAACATTTCTTGCCTATTTTTTAAAATTTCTCATTTCAAATAAAAAACTTTCAAAAATGGCATTTTCAAGTGAAAAACATTTTTTTTTATTGAATCCTAATTTTTGGTGAAAATATTTTTCAGTTGACATATTTCCAGCAGCTGTAATTAGACTCTCAGTTACTTTACTGCTTTGTTTTCTGAACTGTAGCCAAGCACGTGCATAAGCATCTGAATCACAGCCAAACTGACAAGGAGCACACATGCCACTAGCACCTGGGCAGCAGCCACACTGTGAGTTTGACAATTCCTCCCTTTTCATGCTACGCCCCCAAAAACCATTTACCCTGAGACAGAAGCAATCATGGAAAGAGTCAGCAAAAGAGACAGAGGTTTCCCAGAGTGACTGAAGACTGAGGTAATAACAGAAACTGATTTGCCAGATTCACTCTTGTGTGACACCAGCTTGACACTGGTGCAACACCACTGATTGCAATAGCTGATTGCGATGGAGGGTCCGCTGGTTCAGCGGCTTCGGTGGACTTCTGTAGGCGGGCCGCCGAATTCACAGGACTGGGGACCTCCCGCAGTCAAGCCGCCAAAGGCAGCCTGTCTGCCATGCTTGGGGCAGCAAAATACCTAGAGTCGCCCCTGGCTGGGCCCCTCGACTATAGCTGGGGCATCATTAATGGTCACTATCTGAATCCTTGTCACTTGGGCTAAGATTCTGTGCGGGAGTCAGCAGAGGGCACCAGCTAAGTCCCTCTTTGCCCTTCTGCCCAGCAAGGTCTTCTCTCCTTTTTAACACTAGCTGAGAGCATTACCGGCCACGTGCAAGTACCAGGAGTCACTGGAGAGAGAATTGTTCTCCTGGTTATTGTCATCCTTGAGCTGGTAGCGGCAGGAAAAGGCCCCTGCGCTCTCCCTGGACACTAGGTAGGGTGAGTCATAGACAAGTTTGTTTCCTTCCTTGAGCTGGACAGAAATCTCCTTCCCATCTTTGCAGAAGACAATGCAGGTCATGGTGGCATCCAAAAGGACTAAATATGACAGCAAGGCCGTATTCCCTTGGCGGGCAGACAGCCTGTCCAGGAACAGCCGCGGGGCCGGGAGACTGCCTGGGGAGCAAACACACCAGGGTTAAACACCTGGGGCCAGATCCTTCGCTGGTGTCAATTAGTAAATCTGCATTCACTGCAATGAAGCGATGCTGATTTACACATCTGTGGATCTGGCCCCTTGGCCTCCCTGAGGCTGCGCTGTCTGGAGCGAGGGACAGGATGCACTGGGAGTGCACAGAGTTTTTAGCCTTTGCTTGTCCCTGTTTGGGGCCCGAGGCCCATGTACAGTGCTATGGATTACAAGGCTGTGGGTGTCAGACACCAGGAGACAGGCAGAAGGGCAGAGATGTGAGATTTGCCCCCATTTGGGATTGGATGCCTGGTGTGTCCCAGCAGCTTTCTGCTGCCATGTGAACCCACAAAAACAGGCCATTTCCTGTGGGATGGCAGATGCCGGGGGTCAGTAGAGTAGCACACAGCAGCCAGAGCATCCCAGGGAACCCATCCCTTTGGGGATGCAAAGAGTGTAGTGGGATGGGAGGTGTGAGTGTCACAGGAAAAGCATCTCCCGGCTGTGTGCAAGGAAAAGCAGCCACCTCCTCCCCAACAGCCTGTCTCTCCTCCCATACTGGTGTAAATCAGCAGTAACTTCCCTCAAGCCAGTGGAATCCCACCAGAGAGAGGGGAGTCAGGCCCCAAGACACTTACACTGATGCTGCAGCAACCCAATACACCTCAGGGTCAAACCCAGTTCTGGTGTAAGCAGGACATGCACCCATTTATGCCAGTGGCTGAATTCAGTTTCCACTGAATACCAAATGAGTGTGATTTCCACTGCTCGGCTCGGTCTGATCTATTGCTGCTCACTGGCCACCTCACACCCCGCATGTGTCACAGTGCTGTCTACACGGTCACAGGATTTGGCTCTCAGTGGTTTAAATTAGGTAGTGAGACTTAATGGGACAAATTCTCAACTGGTGTAAAGGGATGCAGATCCATTGGTTTCGATGAAGATTCACCAGTTTACCCCAGAAGAGGATTTGTTCTGAACTGGGTCTGATCTTGCTCCCAATGCAGTTATAAGGAATTCTCCCATGGGAAGCAGGTTTGGGCTTTGTAAGCCAGAGTTAAAAATGGAACCCAGGAGTCCCACCCCCCACCCCCCAAAGCTCTGCTCTAACTCACTAGATTCCACTCCTCTCTCTATCTCTGACTCCCAACCCCACCACACTCTTTATTAGACACATTTTGTTCTCCTTCTAATGTAGCCAACACTCACCTGGAGAGCTACAAATTTCCTGGCTTGCAGCAAGCGAACCTTTTAAATAAAACACGTTCCTGTTAGTAGTGCAGCCAGATGTGCTGTAGAAGAGTTAATTCAGTTTAAAATCAATGGAGATTCTCCCAGCAAGGCAGCATACAGATGCAGACTGGTGACCGCTGTGGAATCCCCTCCTTTAATTCCCTCCTGAACGATAAACTGCATTTGTTAATCACACTCTTCCAACTAATCCCTCCCGCTTGGGACAGCTTCTCACCAACCGAGCTGCACTGCGGAGTAGAGGGGTCCCTAGACTAATAGATTCTCAGGCCAGAAGGGACCATTGTGATCATCTGCTCTGATCTCCTGCCTAAGGCAGTCCAGAGAACCTGACACGGTCTAGCCAAGAACCTGTGTTTGAGATAGACAGCATCCATTAGAGACACATCCACTCCTCGTTTAACCCTGATTGAATGACTCCAAGTAACATAGAATCTAACTGCTTCTCTTGTTAACCTGCTCCACTGGTAAATAAACTACCCTCCCCACATGGGCCTTATTCCAGTGTGAACTAGTCTGACTTCACTTTCCAGCCATTGGCTCTCATTCAGCCTTCATCTGCTCCATTAAAGAAATCTACCGCTGCTATCGGAAATCTTCTCCCTGCGGAGGGGCTTCTATGCTGTGATCAAGTCACCTTTTAACCTTCTCTCCCATCAGCTAACCAGACTGAGCGCCATCAGGCTCTCACTGTCAGGCAGCTGTTCCAGACCTCGCATCATTCCTGTAGCTCTTCCCCGAACTCTCACCTTTCCCCCATGTGTGGATCAGGTAAATGAGTGATTTACAATGGCCCTGGCAACATTCAGTGCTGGATATGTGCTAGGGCTAGGGCCTGAGATCGCACATACATTGAAGCTGTTAAAATATGTGGATTTTGCCTAGAGGGTTGAAAGTGTTTCAGAAAACAGTAAGCAGTAAAAAGTAACAGTGTTTGGCAGTGCTAGGAATGTACTGGGGACCAGGTGTGTGTATGTGTGTGGGAGGCTATTACAGGCCTGTGTGGGGTCTAGGGCAGCAGTGTCAGTCTAACAGCCCACCTGAAACATGCCTTTCAGGACTCATTAAGCAAACAATTCTTTGCCTGTCTCATCTCAGCCTTCTCCTAATGCTGAACCTGGCCCACTGTGCCCATACTCACAGAGAATCCATAGGCCCAGCAGCAGGATCATGGGGATAAACTGTGATAACCTCACAGTCTGGCAATGCTACGTCTGCATCTGCCTCTTGGGGATCCAGGCGTCGTCTCTCGGGCTCTGCTCCTCAGTGTCTCAGTGAGAGAAATGCCGTGGCTCTCTGATCTGTCCTCTCCCCTTCTGATCTGCAGGGAGCCGAGAAGCTGCAGGTGCTCTCTCATCTGTCGAGTGTTCCTCAAGGTTCAGAGAGAAGAAAAGCCACAGTCTCTGTGAGAGGCAGGGCCATGTCTACTACCAGCCTTGCAACGGCCAAGGACTTCCCTCCCTGGTGAGAGGAGGAGGTTGTTTGCACAGCTCCTCTCTCACGGGTTGGCCAGATTCTTTGTTGTTCCCAAATGCTGAGGATTGGGGGATTGACACTGGATCAGATCAGCCCCTCTGAGCCCAACTCCCCACCTTTGGGGTTTGACACTGGATCAGACCAACCCCTCTGAGCCCAGCTCCCCACCTTTGGGGTTTGACATTGGATCAGACCAGCCCCTCTAAGCCCAACTCCCAGGCTAGCCCAGATTGAGAATTACAGAACATTAGTGGCTTCTCCACAGTTATAGTGGCAACAAAGTTTCAATTTAAAGCAGAAGGTTAAACTTTGCTTAAAATCCACAGTACAAGTCAAATCCACCTGGAAAGTGAACACCTGGGTCAGTGGCTGAGGTAGAGCGTGTGAGGGAAATTTGAAGCCATTTGAACAAGAGGTTCCCAAATAGAGCCCCTAAAAATGGAGCTATTTCCAAAATAGCAAAATTCATGTAGGGTTAGGTGTTGAAAAGGCCCCAGTGGGATTCAGGCATGCCTCATTCTTGGGCTTTCATGACAGTCAGAGCCTCAGATGATCAAGCACCTTCGGAAATTTCTCCCCTTATGTTCTGCTGTTGGACATGGCAGCCATCTTTACTAAGGGCAGCCTCCCTTTTCACATCCCAAGGGTAGACCAACATAGAATCCATCTTTACTAAGGGCAGCTTCCCTTTCACATCCCAAGAGTATAGCAATATGGAAGCTATCTTTCTAGAGGGAAGCCTGTGACTTTAATGTCATTATAAATAAAGCCTGAAGCAATCCATGGGGCAGATGGTTGCCATGACACTATAGCCTTGGACTGTGAAAGGGAAGTCACCCCTAGTAAAGATGGTTCCCATGTCTCATTGTTCCCAATAAGACTGAAGTTACAGGCTGCCTTCAGGGAAAATGGCTACCACATCATTAAATACTGTGGATATGTCTACACTATGAAATTAGATCGATTTAATATAAGTCGATTTTTTAGAAATCCATTTGATACAGTTGATTGTGTGTGTCCCCACTTAAGACCATTAAGACTGTTGGTGTCACTAAGGATAATCCTAAGTAATTTTAAAAGGTAAAGGCTATAAGAATATGGAGTTTTCCCTTAGGCCTCTCATGAGCAAGAGTCCGTCCATGTTAAACTCTAATTGACCTAGCAGGCCAATAAATAAACAAAAGGCCAGGTGTCCGCAGCCTTATCTGCTGTAAGGCTGCTCAGACTGGTCTAAAGCAGAAATAATGAGGCCTGTGCACCTTTAGCAGAAGGGCAAGATAACTTGCAGAAGGAAAACTTACTAATGAGCCACCGCGGCCAAGATTACTTAATGCACCTGCGCTTACGTAACTGCTACAGGGGGAGGAAGGAGAAGAGGGAGGGGGAAGACAAAGAAGTGTGTGAGAAAATAATGCTGCGGCCGGACAGAAGAGGGAGGGGAAACGGGGGCTTGCTTGTCAGCGAGAAAAGTTCTCATGGATATAAAGGAACAGACTGCTTGTTTTAGGTGTGCTGGATTTGAGGCATGTCAAGTCTCCCAGCACCACCTTGAGATCTCAAATAAACTCTGCTTGCTTCTCCCCCTGGTGTGTTTATTGGCGCAAAGCACGCCGGGCACGGACTACCACTGTTGTTGCCTCAGCAGTCTATCTGCTCACAACAGTTTTGGCGTCCCTGGGTGGGCACTTGAGGCTAAAATCTGCCTTGCCCGGATCCCTCTTGGCGGCCGACAGACCGTGGCAACAACCGACGCCCAGTGCGCACCCATGATTTCATCGGGGGCCTCGGTAGAGATGCGGTTTGGTCGACCCCGGAGGGCACAACGGTGCAACGCGCTCTGATAGTGGAGAAGCAGCTGTGGGCGACGGTGCAGAACCGGACCCTTGAATAAGGGCGGGCGACGGTGCAGAACCGGTCCCTTGGATAAGGTAGGAACAGTCCAGTGGTCTGGACTTTTTGCCTGTTAGGACCTGGGGACACCCAGTGTCACCCTAGGATATGGGGCAGGAAGAGAGTACAGGCAGGGCATGGTGTACACTCTTAGAATGCATTCTAGTGAATTGGGAAGTGTTTGGATCAGATCCACTAACTAAAAGCAAACTAAAAAGTTCTGTACAGTAGACTGGCCTCATTATCAACTAGAGGACCAGAAAAGGTGGCCACCGTAAGGATCACTTAATTCTAACACGATCCTTCAACTACTCCTGTTTTGTCAGCGAACAGGTAGCTTCTGAAGCTGTTTGTATGGAGAGCTCTTGTAAAAATCCCCCACTGTGGCTCCTGTTCTTCCCCCTGTCTGGCGGAGTGCAAGGATTCAAAAGCAGGTTAGGGATAGTGCAGGGACAAAGGAGGGACCTATCTAGAAAGGGGAGACCCTGTGTCCTAGTGCACTCTCTCCCTGTTGTAGCTAAAAAGCAAGATCAGATGCAGAATGGTCTGGGAGCCAGTGTGAGTGACTGTTACCAGAAGACGCCCAGAGTACCCTGTGAAGCGAAAGCTCGTGACCAGGACTGCTCTAACGCAAGCCCGGTAACTAGTGGATCTTTAGGAGGTCCGACCCATGGTGGGCTGACTCGGCCTGGCATCGTCCGGTGAGGAAGCTACCTGGGTCTAGGAGTGTGTGTACCCATCTTCCCTCCCCTTTTCCTTTCCGTGTGGGCTACTGACAGTCTGATCATCTCACTGGATGCAATCAGAGTAAGCGGCGCTGTCTCCCAGAGACTAGCCGACGCTCTTTGCTGAAGGGAGGTGTAGGAGGGTCGTGGCCATCCTCGTTAGCCTCTCCTGTGTGAGTGCCCTGTAGGGAAAAATCCTTAGTTTATGAACCGCTAGCGCGGACAGGGCACCCTCCCCGTGTGTGTAAGTGGAAAATGGGTGGGGGACAGTCTAAACATTCCAGCTCACCCCCTAAGGGTACCCCAGCATTTTACATGTACGTACATTATGGTTCAACAACCTGCAGGTATTTAAAGAATTGGAATATTTACACACGTGCAAATCCATCTAAACAATGCCCACTAGAAGGTATTTCAAGCTAGATAAGATCATACATCTAAGAGGAGCGTTTAATCACCAAAAAAAGCCTCTGACAGTGTGAGCAATTTGTCTATTGAGGAAAGGAAAGGGTTAATTTGAAATTCAGCTTGGCCCAGAGATAAAAAGTTGCTCTGCGCTCAAGGTCAAGAATCAACGCAGACTATGCTAAGTACAAAGAAAAACTGCTTTCAGCCCCAGCTGGCTGTGGAAAAAGAAAAATTGACAGAGGTGAACCAAAGGCAATATAAGTTACAGAACTGAGATTACATTTGTAAAGCTTAACTGTCCAGTAAGATCCAACAGTGTGCCTTTGTGACCCCGGAGCCGGTGTGGCTTGGTGACATCAAAGAAGCCACAGGCAGCCGACCTGGACTGGAATCTCTGAAAGAAACGCCGCAGGAGATTCCAAGGTGTAAAAGAACAGCCCTCCCAAGAGTGGAAGCATTTTGGAAATTCTGGACAAGCTGTATACAGGATAATCTCCCGCCCACCTCTCCCCCTTCTCTGAACATTATACACAGAAGTGGCCAGTCTGGACGTACGTGTGTGAGTATGAAAGGGGCTTAGGTCTTGGGGCATCAAAGTTTTCCTGAGTGGTGTGGGAGCGTTCCCAACACTCTCCGTTGTTGTTCTGTTATTTTATTAATGAGGCTTTAAAATTCAGTGATATGGTGTGTTTTCTTTATCTTCCCCCAATGATCCTGTAGTGTCAGCCTGATCACCTGACATGAGGGACAGATTGGTAACAGAAATTTGTCACAGTTTGGTGAGCAATTAAGAAGGGGGGAGCCCTGCAGAAATTACACCATCTATTTGTTTTACCCTTGTTGTTTTATGTTTGCTTTGCTTGGTACTGTTGGTGTTATATGTTGAGAACTGCATGAGTAAAAGTGAGCCCTAATAGGATAAGGAAATGCTATCTGGTTCTGGTTCTGTTCTGTTTAACCGGTTACTGTTGTTTTTCTGCTCTGTTGGTTTGGGCGTTAGAAGTGTGGGCGGAACTGAACCTCTCGTTCATAATTCCTCAGAGTGGAAGCCATGCGTGTGAGGAAGCTCTGAGGTCGAACTGAGATCCTTCTGTCCCGTCACCTATAGCAGTCAGTGTATAGAAGCGGGAAAGCTTGGCTTAGACAGTAAGTTCCTCTGCTCTCTGTGTAATTCTCTTTTCTGTTTAAGTGTCAGCAGACAGATGGATGGGTCTCTGGGTAAACCCTCTAAAGGGGTTTGGATTATATGTTAAGTAAATGGTCTTTGCCCAATGGGCCATGTGTTTTTGTCCAGGTGACAAGCCTCACGAGGAAGGACTCGGGTAGTCTTGTGAGTAAGAATATTTAAGGCAAGAGACCAGGAGGGGTGGGGGCTAGTTAAGAAGCCCTCCCTCCTAGCTAAACTGGTAATGGAACAAGTTGGTGCCCATGGAAGGGACGGTTCAGCAACAAAAGCAGGATCGGGCCCAGGTGGGCAGGCAACAGACAGAGAGATTGGAAAACAGATTGGAAAACTTTGAGGGTGTAGTGAAAGGAAGAAGTCAGTAAGTGTAAGCATGGGGACTTATGTGAAATGGTGATTTGAGTTGATAGAAGTAGCTGTTGGGAGACAAGCAAGTGATTTAAGGGAGAGTGAGAAGTTAACTCTGTAGTTGCTGGAGGGAACAGCAGTTGAACTTTGAAAAATGCTGAAGAGGAAAGTTCTTGGTGTCTTTGAAATGTTTGTAAATAAATTACAAGAAAATATGGGATCAGCTGCCTGCATATCTCTGCCCACCTCAGCACCGCCTGCACCTGGTATTGGTGCCTCTCCCTGAGTCCAGCTGATCCTGGATGGCTACTCCCCTTTCCCCCACCAGGCCTCCTCCATGCTTCCATCTCCACTCCCTCACATCACCAAGCAGCCTCCTTCATTCGCATGCCCTCTCCACCCACCTCAGTACGTCCCTTTCCCCTTCTCCCAAACACGTCTAATGCCTCTTTCAGCCCAGCAAGCCAGCTGCTCGAGCATCTGACCCCAACCCCCCTGGCCTTCCTCCCACCAGGATAGGACTGCACCTCCCCCCAGGGTACTGTGAGAGACATTTCTGGGGTGTCCCTGGTGGGGTGGGCTCGCTTTCAGCCCCCTCTGTTTTGCCTGAAGTCAACAAGGGTATTTGTATATTTTAAGCGATGATTGTCTGCCCAGAAGGGGTAGATCTCTGTTTTTTTTTGTCTTTCAGATAATCAGAGAAAACTGATGCCAGCTGAACAGCATTCAACGTACCATGCATTTACTGGCGCAATAGGAATTATGTTTTGTGTTCTATGTTTTGTCTTGTGGTGTTTGTCTTGTGGCCAGAATTGTTGTGTTTAGTGTTTTCATGGATTGGTCTGGTTTGGAATCAGGCAGAAGGGTTGGATTGGAATGTAGATACTTGTCTTGTTCAACTTGGAATACAAAGTGTTTGGATAAATCAGGAGAATGTGATATACTAAAGTCTAATGCATTTCCTTAAGTAAAAAAGAAGAAACTTCATTGGCCAGATTGCTGATTGCAAAAATTGTTGTTAAAATTTGCATACCAACAGTCTTTGAAAGCAAAGACATGAAAAGTTAACCCACTCCCCATATTGTACATGGGATCCTTCTGGCTACCTCAGATTTCTAGCCAGAGGGCTGGGGATGGTGGAAAGCTATTGGACTGGAGGTTGAATTAAATGAACTCCTCAAAGTGGGTGTGCTTGTTCTAGCTTGTTGCTCCAAAGTTCTGTAATAAGGTTATTTTAGTAAAAGGGTATGTGTGATATATATTGAATAATAAGACTAATGTATTGTATAATGACAATGTTTATATGTTCATTTTTTTGGAAAAAAATGTATAAGTGAAGAGTGAAAGTTCCCTTTGCAGGTTAAAAGAAGTCAAAAAGGAAAAAAAAAAGACAAAGAACAAAATAAGTTAACTGGAAAAAAAGAAAAATTAACTGGCAGGCTTAGGCTATAGATAAGACACTGCTCACAGTCAAGACTTGGCTGACAACCAAGAAAAGGAGGGGGGGGCTTGAATTTGCCCACGCAGCTATGAGATCTGCAAAACACTGCCAGGCACTAATGAAATGTGTTAGGTTTCTTTTCTCACAGGTAAGGAAGTGCTACCCGAAGAGACTGGAGCCCTGCCACTCCTTGGAACCAGGAAACTGGACTGATGTAAAGGTCCACCAACGAAAGACTGCTTTGGCTCCATGCTGGAAAGGCCCAAGTCCTGCTGACTACCAACACTGCTGTGAAGTGCCAAAGACTGACTGCTTGGACCCAAGATTCTCACTGCAAAAAGACCCCTCCACCTCAGGAAAATTCTCCTGCTGATGACTAGCCTATTTCTCCTTCTGTGCCTTCTGGACAGCAGGGGAAAAGTACAAGGTGAAGTACTAGTAACCTCTCCCTTGTCCTTTGACAGATCTACTGTGCCTTTGAATTTTTCTAGAAAAAGCAAAACCATTACAGGGTGATGTGCTAGTAACCTCTCCCCTGGGGATGCTTCACCACGACTGTTTTGGGAAAGAAGAAGGAACACCCACTCCACTGAAATTGCCAAAGTCCAGGAATTCCTGACTAGAAAGAACATTAAGAACTGACCCTGGTGAAGAAACAAAGAATTATACACTGGCGAGAGGACATTTGTGGGATCCATGCTTGGAAATGTAATATTAATTGTACTTTGGGGTTTATTCTACAGGCTGTGCCCTGTGTCATGGAGAGACTAATAATGTAACCCCTTTCCTATGCTATTAATGTTGATGCCTTTTGAAAGTACCTGAGAATACTTAAATAACAGGTGTATTATAGTACTACTCCAAGAAAGATGGTATTGAATATCACTGAGGCTGGGAAGGTATTGCAATGGGATCTAGTATGTGTAGGAATTCAGGATTTCCTGAGTGACCAGCTGATGGCCATTCAGAGTGATCTTGAGTACAGGACTTGACCCACTGCCCTTACAGACGCATCAGGAATACCATCTGATCTGTGATCATGGAGACATACGTGGACACTTCCTGGGTGGAAGTGTGGCTTCCCAGGGCGGAGTGTGTGCCCTTATTGGAAGTAAATGCTGTACTTATGTCCCAGAAAATACACAGGATATTAACAAACACATCCTGTTGGCCGAACAGGCTTTTAAACAGTGGAAGGCCCAGGAAAGGGAACCCACTATTTCTGATTCCCTCTGGAGCTGGTTACCCAACCTGAGGGAACTAGGGGGAGGCATTGTTCGCCTCCTGCTCACTGGTGTGGTGTTGTGTATTGTTACTCTTTTCTCGCTTGCTTGCTGTAAAGCACTCCAGCTCCCTGGAGCTTAATCGCATGTTGTTCTTAAAATGTGAGAACACTCAGCCAAAAGTTTGTTGAGTATTCTCAAAGGAGGGAATTGTTGGTGTCACTAAGGATAATCCTAAGTAATTTTAAAAGGTAAAGGCTATAAGAATATGGAGTTTTCCCTTAGGCCTCTCATGAGCAAGAGTCCGTCCATGTTAAACTCTAATTGACCTAGCAGGCCAATAAATAAACAAAAGGCCAGGTGTCCGCAGCCTTATCTGCTGTAAGGCTGCTCAGACTGGTCTAAAGCAGAAATAATGAGGCCTGTGCACCTTTAGCAGAAGGGCAAGATAACTTGCAGAAGGAAAACTTACTAATGAGCCACCGCGGCCAAGATTACTTAATGCACCTGCGCTTATGTAACTGCTACAGGGGGAGGAAGGAGAAGAGGGAGGGGGAAGACAAAGAAGTGTGTGAGAAAATAATGCTGCGGCCGGACAGAAGAGGGAGGGGAAACGGGGGCTTGCTTGTCAGCGAGAAAAGTTCTCATGGATATAAAGGAACAGACTGCTTGTTTTAGGTGTGCTGGATTTGAGGCATGTCAAGTCTCCCAGCACCACTTTGAGATCTCAAATAAACTCTGCTTGCTTCTCCCCCTGGTGTGTTTATTGGCGCAAAGCACGCCGGGCACGGACTACCACTGTTGTTGCCTCAGCAGTCTATCTGCTCACAACAAGACCATTAAGTCGGTGGAGTGCATCCACAGTACTGAGGCTAGCATCGACTTTCAAGCATTGCACTATTCCTGCAGTCTCCACCCCCTATTGGAATTCTGGGTTGAGCTGATGGGTCAAAAACATTGGCGTGGGTGGTTCTGGGTATATGTCATCAGGCCCTCCTCCCTCTCTCCCTCCATGAAAACAATGGCAAAAAATCGTTTCTTGGCTTTTTTCCTGGGTTACCTGTGCAGACGACATACCACGGCAAGCACGGAGCCTGCTCAGCTCACTGTCACCGTACGTCTCCTGGGTGCTTCTGGCAGACAAGGGGTACTGCAGTGCTACAAAGCAGCAGCACCTTGCCTTTGCAAGTTAGCGAAGACGGTTAGAAGCCATACTGTGCTGTCTGCTGCTGTCTCCTGGTTCCTCTTGGCCAGCCTTGGTGAGGTCAGTCGGGGGCCCCTGGACAGACATGGGTGCTCCTGGCTGCCTCGGTGAGGTCAGTCGGGTGCTCCTGGATATAAATGGGAGTGACTCCAGGTCATTCCCTTCTTTAAGTTTCATCTAATGGAGATTCAGTCCTGGCTGGAATATCAGGCAAGCCTACCAAAGAACCAGAGAGGCAAATGGCCGCTCTGGGTCACAGCCCCAGACATGCCGCTTTTATGATGAGCTGCATGCCATTGCAGGGGGTGCCCCTACAACTACCCCACTCCTGTACTTCTCTCCTCCCCAACCCATCCCGGGCTAGAAGGGAAAGACAAGGCCAGACTGCACTTCAAAATTTATTTATTGAATGCCAGCTTTCTGTTGCTTGGGAAGTCCTCTGGGGTGGAGTGGTTGGGTGCCCGGAGGCCCCACCACCGCATTCTTGGGCGTCTGAGTGAGGAGGCTATGGAACTTAGGGTATGACACCCAAGGAGATTACATAGATTCCTGGGGCTCTGTCTGCTGGCAGTTCAGGGAGAGGCACACTGTCCCTTGTAGGGAGGGGGAGCCAAGGCAGACTCAAAACCCAAACCAGGCAGACTCAAAACCTGTAAGCAGCTTGGCATTAAAGAATGTAACCAGGTGGAAAGGGGCGCTACAGGGAGGAGGGTAGTTGGTTACACGGGGGCTGCAGCAGCAGTCTGTGCTCCTGCTGCCTTTCCTGCACTTCAACAGTATGCTGGAGAATATCAGTTTGATCCTCCAGTAGCTTGAGCATTGCTTCCTGCCTTCTTACATCACACTGACTCCATCTATCATCTTGATCTCATCACCTTTCCTCTTGCTCCTGCCACCTGTTCTCTCGCATGTCCCTCCTGTCCTTACATTCATTTAGTGCTTTCCTGCACTCTGACATTGTCTGCCTCCATGCATTCTGATGGGCTCTTTCAGTGTGGGAGGACTGAATGAGCTCAGAGAACATTTCATCACAAGTGTGTTGTTTTCGCCTTCTAATCTTTGCTAGCCTCAGGGATGGAGATGATATGGGGAGTGTTGAGACATTAGCAGCTGCGCGAGGGGAAAAAAGGGAGAGTAGTATTTAAAAAGACACATTTTAGAGAACAATGGGTAGACTCTTCATGGTGAACCAAGCTGTTAACATTACATAGCACATGTGCTTTCTTTGTAAGGTCACATTTTGACTCTTATATTGAGGGCCTGCCATTTTGGTGTGAGAGATCACTCACACAGGGCTGGTGGGCAACAGAATTCAGCCTGCAGGCAGCCATGGTAAGCTTGTCTTCTGGCTTCTTTAACCTTCATGACATGTGGGAATGGTTTCAAACAGCAGCGCCTTCACTTCCTATACCAAGCACCCATTGGGTTATCCATTTAAAAGGAGAGGCTGCAGTTTTCTGGTTAATGTATAGCACAAACCCAACTAAACTCTCCATCCCACCCTATTCTCTGGGATGATCACTTCATCCCTCCCCCCACTGCATGGCTCACAGCAGGGATGATTTCTGTTCAGCCATAGGCAAACAGCCCAGCAGGAACAGCCATCTCTGAATGTCCCCTTAATAAAATTCCCCTATTTCAACCAGGTGACCATGAATGATATCAATCTCCTGAGGATAACACAGGGAGATAAAGAACGGATGTTGCTTGAATGCCAGCAAACACTGGGACCATACGCTGCCAGGCTTTGTTATGCAATGATTTCAGACTACGTGCTACTGGTCTGGCGTGGTAATGGAGGACGGAATAAGGCTTCTCTCCTCAGTCTTCAGGGAAAATGAATCATTAAACATGCTTGCTTTTAAACCATGTATAATATTTACAAAGGTATATTGACCAGAGGTCCCTTCTCCTTCTTCTACGTCCGGAAGCCCGCCTTCGGTGGGATGGGAGGGTACTGGCTCCAGGGTGAAAAACAGTTCCTGGCTGTCAGGGAAAATGGTTTCTCTGCATGCTTGCTCTATGCTATCTTCAACCTCCTCCTCCTCATCTTCTTCCTTGTCTCCAAAATTCGCATCCCTGTTGCGTGAGAATCTATTGATGGAATCCACACACAGGGCTGGGGTAGTTGTAGGGACACCCCCTAAAATGGTATGTAGCTCATCATAGAAGCAGCATGTCTGGGGCTCTGTCCCAGAGTGGCCATTTGCCTCTCTGGTTGTTTAGTAGGCTTGCCTCAGCTCCTTAAGTTTCATGCGGCACTGCTGCAGGTCCCTGTTATAGCCTTTGTCCTTCATGCCCTTGGAGATTTTTTCAAATGTTTTGGTATTTCGTCTTTCAGAACGGAATTCCGATAGCACAGAGTCGTCTCCCCATACAGCCATCAGATTCATACTGGAGCTCTTTTGCGATTCTGGGACTGCATGGTCACCTGTGCTGATCAGCTCACCACAGTGGCCAAACAGGAAATGAAATTCAAAAGTTTTCGGGCTTTTCCTATCTACTTAGCCAGTGCATTTGAGTTGAGAATGCTGTCCAGAGTGGTCACAATGGAGCACTCTGGGATAGCTCCCGGAGGCCAATACTGTCGAATTGCATCCACACTCCCCCAAATTCGACTCAGCCAGGTCTATTTCAGCGCTAATCTCCTCATTGGGGAAGAGTACAGAAATCGATTTTAAGAGCCCTTTAAGTCGACAAAAATGGCTTCGTCGTGTGGATGGGTGCAGGGTTAAATCGATCTAACGCTGCTAAATTCGACCTAAACTAATAGTGTAGACTAGAGTTATGACTGGGAAAGGGAGATTACTCCCAGGAAAGATGGCTGCCATTTCCCTTTGTTTCTGCTAGGATTGAAGTTTCAGGTTGCCCTCTGGGTAATGGTTATTATTTCCCTAAAGCCTTGGCAGCTGCCCATGGCATGGATGTCTAATTTCAAATGGAAGTGAAGCCAAAGGCTGCCCATAGAGAAGATGGCCACCATGTGCCTGATGGGGCTGAGATGTTGCCCCAATTAAAAATGGCCACTCTCTCTTATTGTGGCCATCAGGACTGAAGCCAGAGGCCTCCTGCTGGGAAATGGTTGCTATTCCCAAAGGGCAGACTGTGGCTTCATTCTCTTTGGACACAATGGAAAATGGTGGCCATCTTTACTAGGGGCATTTTCCCTGCCGTACCCCAAGGTGTCACTGACATGGCAGCATCAGATCCATTGAAACAATGGGAAGCGGTGGCCTTTGTTATGAGGATGGCCTCCATTTCCCCACATGTGTGAGCACCATGTGCTCCCCATCCCCCAATAATTCATCTCATTCCCCAGTCTGTTCCATTTCCCCAGCAGGGCTCTCCAGGGCTCTTCATACATAAGCAACCAGACCCCTGCTCCCCACCACCAGACAATCCTTTTGTCCATCTTTTAACCAAGTGGGGATGTCACAGTGCCCCTCCCCACACTGCCCTGTGCCCTGAGAGAGGCCTCTACTGAGTGTTATGGCTCCACCTAGTTTCTAGGATGCTGGATTCACAGCACCACAAGTCCCATCCCTCTCTGTGTGCAGCCCATGCTGTGGCCGGCTACCCATGGAATCATCCAAAGAGGGGGCCAGGACCCTGCCTAAGCAGGCAATGTGGGGGAATTTTCAGATCCTCTCCCTGGCCCTCTGCAGACTGAGACTGGCTTCAAGGTGCTGATAGAGACTTTTCTGTGCCCAACAGGCTGCACAGCTGGGCGATGGGGGCACCCAGGCCATGGCCTAACTGCTTTTTGGCCAGGCCAAACCCCAGTGGTGCTTCAACCCCACATGCCAGGTCACCATGCCACTCACTCAAGTTTGGCCCAGTCACCCCTCTATCATGATGGAGGGGTGGCCAGGCCAAATTGGAGTTAGTGACATTGTGACACAAAGCCACTCACTCAGATTTGGAGGGGGTGGGAATATGGGCTCATGGGCAGACAATCAGACTGCTGGGGGAGGGGCTGCCTGACAGAGGAAGAGGAGGATCTGCTGGGGAAACCTATGCCCCCCGCCACTGTACGTGGCACTCTGCAGCCCCTGCTGTCCCCACACTGCACCACTCTCTCCTTCCAGAATTTCATGCTGTAGCAATCAGCAGAGGGAGAACTGGGCCTTTTCACTGCAGCTCTTTATTGGAGTTTGCGCATTCACAAGACGCTCCGTTCCCTAGGTGCAATCTCAGCAGCCCTCAGCAGTTTCCCCAGCTGCCAGGTTGAGCTGAGAGCAGGAAACACAAGTGCAGGGGAGCACAGGAGCAGACACTGGTCAGGCTGGGGTAGCTGGGACATCACTCGGGGTGCGTGGCTAAGTCACATGACTGACCCCGTAACATCTGCTGTGTCTGGATGACAGCGCACCCAGGTGTCCCCACTCTGTGTTATAAATAGACTTGGCAGAATTCCATTTTTACATTTTATAATTCCAATGGATTATATTGATGTTTATTTTAATTTTTTTTAATCAATTTAAATTTTCACAACGGAGAAAATTACTGGGGTCGGTATTCAGACAATATTTAATTACAGTAGACATTGAGATTAAAAAAGTTATAGCTTTATAACCATTAGAACACAAACTGTCAACATCACATGTCAAAATATACACAGTAAATATCCTCAAATCAGCCTCCAATAATGTCTCAAGCAGCATTTCTCTTACTTGCTTATCTACAAATTTCTATTATGATCAATGGAAATATTTTCTGGTGGGTTTGGGTGCATGCAGGGAAATTGATGTTTACTGATATTTACTAATAACAAGTGAATCTGTCCAAGCCTAGTTCTAAACAAAGCCCCACGCTGCCTGTGAGGTGAGCAGAGAGATGGGGCCGTGGTTACTGGCTGTGGTCGCTGTTCCCAGCACAGGAGTCACTCCCCCACCCTCCTGACCCTGTCCCCACGGCAGTATTTATAGATACACAGTCCCAGAGCGATGCTGCACTTGTGATGCAATGACCTCCCCGTCACTTGTCTGCAGTGCTTATTTCTGTCTCAGGGATGGCTGCTGTGCTGCATTCTCAGCATGGCTGAGGAGGTGGAAGAATAACCCCCAGTCCAGACCCTGGGAGAGCGGGTGACAGTACATATTGTTCCAGGCCTGTACACACAGAAGGGAGAGCTGTGAGCTCACAGTGAAAACAGGAATATTCAGAATGGCTGAACTCCGCCCCCACACACACAAACACTGTGTTCGCCGGAGATGGTGATTTCTAGACACTCACTATCCTTGCTGGTTGTTGTGTTATACTAATAAAATAATACCAACAGGATCTTATAAGAGGGATAAGGCAAAATGCCAGTTTTATTGTATGTATTCCACCTGCTGGATCTGGCTCCCTCGCCCTGAAGGGGACCCAGCAGGAGTTAAAATTAAACCCTGATTAAGTGAATATGTCTCTGCTCACACGCAGAGGTTTGGCTCCAGAGTAAAGCTGCAGCAGTCCGTGGGGTTCTTCGGATTTACATACACACACTTACCAGGGTCCCCTCCCCACGCATCTGATCAATGAGTCACTCCCTTCGAGCCCTATGGACAAGTTTCTGCACAATGGCATAAACTGCAGACCTGTCTGTAATCTTAGCTGACATTGCAACCTGTCCAGGACAGTGGCACCCCCCAGATACCTCGGCCACCTCTCCTTCCTCTTCGTCCCTGCCATTTCCCTGCAGGGCCTTTCAGATGAGCTGAGCAATGGCTCTTTTCCTCATGATGCAGATCAGGGGAGACACCAGGAGGATCAAGACCAGGATGGAGTGGAGAATCTAGACCCAAAGTGTAATATCAAGCCCTGGGACAGTGGATGGAGCAGGGTGAGTGGTCTGAAGGTGGAGACAAACTTGCAATATGAGTCCCCTCATAGCTCTGCAAAGCCCTGATCTCTCCACCCAGGGGATGCTGCACCTGGCAATGCCTTGGTGGAGCCTGTGAGTGTCCCATGAGCTGAGCTGTTTAGAGGCCTCGGGCCCAGCTCCTAACCCTGCAGGGATCTCACTCAGCACTGGTTCATTGCCGCCCTGTACCTAGGCCATCGCTAGGGGCTCTGCGATACGAGTATTGGTTAGTTCATTTATCTCCCAGCTTCGCAGCCTGCAGAATCCGAAACCCTGTCTCTGCTCCTGCCAGGCTCTGCACATCCATGGCCTCCATCGCCATTGGGTAAGAGCCCAGCTTCCTCCACACCGCCAGCCATGACATGGGGGACATGGCAGGTCCCAGCCTCCTGGGGAGCAGAAGGTGGCATGTGAGGCTGCCTGGACATTTTACATTCCTCAGATGGAGATGTGCCCCTGCAGCCACCTGCCTATCCAGGCACATGTGGTGGGGTAAAGTGTCCCCACTGAGATTGGCATGTGCTCCCCCCATAATCCCAGCCCAGCCCTCCTGCTTTCTACAGGGAAATCCCACAGCAGAGAGCAAAACAATTTACCTTGGAACAATGTCCCCTCTCCAGAGCCGTCACCATCTGTGGAGCAGATACACAGCGATTACACATCACCTCAAACGCCAAAAGCCTCATACCAGTGAGTGTAGAACGGCAGCGATCGCCAGTGAAATACATAGGAGTGTGTCTAGAGCTGGGTGCAATTTTTTGACTTAATTTTTTTTTGGTCAAAAAAATGTAAATTCAGCAGCACAGAAGTGATTAGTGAAGTTGTGTTGATTTTGCTAAATTGCTTCGCTTGGAAAAAAAAACAAACCCTGAGTGAAAATCAGAAAAAATCAAACTGGTTCGTTCTGACATATTCAAAATAAAACATTTTAATTTATCAGTTTGAAACAACTTTTTCTTTAGAACTTGCCTTTAATAATTCAAAGCTTAAAATATGAGTACAACATTTTGCTGTGAGTCCAACAAAATGTTTCATTCACCCTGAAATGATTTATTTTTTACTTTATGATTCACCAAAAATTTTCATTTTCAGTCCTGGCCAAAATAATTCTGTCCCCCCCTATTTTTTTAAAATTGCTGCTGATCTCAAAGCTATGTTATTTGTCCAGCTCTGATTGCATCTGCAGTTAACATACAGGAAGACATGAGAAAATCCACCAAGGAGAAAACCATATAAAAATGAATTATGACCATAATAGTATGAAGAGAATCACACAATGAGACCATGATGACAAGAAACCCAGTAAATTTCAGTGTGACAGTTAGTCTATTTTCACACTTTGCCCCACAGAGGATATCACAATATTTTTTCTTTTAATTAGTGGGAAAAACCTGTGCTCCTTCATCATGAAACTCAGCAATGGCTAAGAGGGTGCTGCTTAGTCACTAAAAACAAGTAAATGTTCCCCTAGGGACAGAGTTCTCACCTGGGAAATTTTGGGGAAGGAGGGGGAAGCTTTACATCTTTAACTCTAGATATCACAGGGTGTCCTCAGCCTGTCTGAGCTCCCTGACCCCTCTGCACCAAGTCCACCATTAGTGCAATGCATTACCAGCCACATGCAGGTACAGGGGGTCACTGGAGAATTGTTCTCCTGGTTATTGTCATCCTTGAGCTGGTAGCTGCAGGAAAAGGCCCCTGTGCTCTCCCTAGACACTAAGTAGGGTGAGTTGTAGACAAGTTTGTTTCCTTCCTTGGGCTGGGCAGAAATCTTCTTCCCATCTTTGCAGAAGACAATGCAGGTCATGGGCGTGTCCAAAAAGACTGAACACGACAGCATGGTCATGTCCTCTTGGCGGGCAGACAGCCTGTCCAGAAACAGCCGCAGGGAGCAAACACATCAGTGTTAAACACCTGGGGCCAGATCCCCCACTGGTGTCAATCAGCAAAGCTCCACTGTCTGCCATGGAGCGGGGCCGATTTACACCAGCTGGGGATCTGACCCTCGGACTCCAGTGGAGCGTGGTTCAACCCAAGCCCTCCAATCCCTACTGTGCTCACAGGACCAGTCACTCACAAGGAGAGCTGCAGATTTCCTGGCTCGTGACAAGGGAGCCTGTGAAATAAACACAAAGGGTCTCAGTGCAGGAGGGAAGGTGGAACAGGGAATTAAAGTGACTGGAGCTGGAAATACAGTGGCATCCTCTAAAGGAAAGTGAGTGCCATGGCAAAACAGTAATAGCAAAACCAGCAGTAATAGCTGCACTGCCAAGTGTGTTTTATTCCAAGATGGAGGGTCTCCAGTGGAGGAGGCTTGAGAATGTGAAGCCAGAATCCATGAGAAGAAATTGCAGGAAGAAAGAGCAAAGCCACAAGCCACCTATCAATAAGCCCAGGCTGAGCTGTGGTCAGGAAGTGAGTTTGTGCAACTCTAGAGACACGTGCTGCTGGTGCAATGCAGAAACACAGAGACCTGGCCACAGGCCGCCTCTGGGCTGGGGTCAATGTATTACCAGAGGCATCTCCAGTGCAGAAGATGGTCCCCCCGCCCCCGGAGCGAGGCTGCTCCCGAGACACAGAGACCTTCCCATCACCCATCTGCTGCAGCCTCTTCTACTTCAGGGACTCAGCACGACCAGGCAGCTGGGAGAGCGGCACCTGCATCTCCTGCACCGTGTCCCAGCCAATGCTGATGCCCTAGGGCCATGGCACAGAGTCACTAGCCAGACTGCCTCCAATGGGAGGTGCTTTGCTCGGCACCAGACAGCCCCAGAGTGACCCTAAAGTGGGTGCAACTGGTCCCAGCAGGAGCGACTGGGTGGGTTTGTTGGCATGTGATATGTAGGAGGTTGACTAGATGGCCTTGTGATCTGGTCTGACCTTAAACTCTGTATCTTTGACTCCTTTTTAAATCACTGTTTCCCTTGGGCCCCGATTCATTGCCCACCATCTGTGGAATGGAGAGGGCTACACGTCTGAAAGGTGAGATTCTCCTGCCCTAGGTCTCCATGGTGCATTGCACTAACGTACAGAGCCTGGCACAATGGGACCCAACCTAGTTGTGATCTTAACAGGCTAGTGCAACAGAAATGTCAACTAAAAACAATAATAAATAAAACCTACAACGGGTGAAATTTCAGCTCTCACTTGTACCTATGTAAACGTAGAGATGCAATTAAGGTTGCAGAGATGTCAGCAAAAGCCTGATCATCCCCAGCACTCACTTGTTTTGCCCAGCTCTAGGGCTGATGTTTTTAATTCACTGAAGTTTCCATTTCAAATCCAGCCCCAAATAGAACAAACGGCCCCTGTTAAATGTGTCCATTTAAAGAAGCTGTTGGGTCTGAGTGGAGAATTTCTGACGTTCAGCAGGAGAGCAGGTGCTGTGACCGCGAGCCAGCGCTATGCTGGTTATACTGAGGGAGTGAGATGTGAACAGACCCCACGGCATATAGTCTAAAGACACTGGGGTCAGTGCTAGGCTGTGTTATTTTTGAACACCTAGATCAAGCAATAGATAAACCTCTCCCCTTGCGAGGTCGACACTTCCCCTTGCTGGGCTGGTGCAGAGAGAGTGGTAAGTGTTAGGCGAGTGACAGCAGGACATGTAAAGAAGGCTGTGCTATGTGTTATCATGGGCCCATCCCACGGACTCCAGTGCAGCAGCTGTATGCCCCTGCCCAGCGGGGAACTGCATGTGCTGGGTCGGGGTGGGAGCTCTGGGCAGGCTTAGCCTAGGGGACATTCCCCAGGGGGTCCTGCCAAGCTGTAGCAGATCCCATTGATTTGTGGATACAAGTCCCCGGCAGAGGGGCCATCTGGTCTTGTGGTTGGGCCCTGGGACTTGGGAGATCTGGATTTAATTCCTGGCTCTGCCTCATGGTCCCTGGGTGACCTTGGGTAAGTCACTTAAGACCAGGTCATTCCACCCTTGCCCACGGTGAATAATACCTCACTCCGTGAGCTCTCCCCTGGCACTCAGTGGGGCAACTCTTAGAGCAAGGGCTGTTCAGCATGAATAAAGGGGGGGTATTCCAGTGCTTTAGTGCTCTCTGTGCCACCACTCCCCATGTGTAACCAAGGGCTAGTCCGACTGCACAGAGCGGGGTTGGGAGAATAACCCCATGAGCGTGGGCAGTGCTGAAGGCCATATAAGTAGGTGGAGAACTAGAACTTAGATCCCCAGGGGGACCCTGCTGCTGCAGAAGGGGATTGGGTCAGGAGGTGATGGCTCATCTGGGAGTGGGGTTGGTCCTGCATGCCCTCTGCCACCCTTTGTGTTAGTGCTTGGCAGGCTGCTGTGAGTTGGGGCATGGTCTGAGATACCAGAAAACACAGCATGGTACTGAGCTAAACACAGGTGCCTGGGTAGCTGGGCCCATGTGAGAATCCCAGCAGCTCCTCAGACCTCTTTGCTGAAGTGGAAATGGCCCACCCCCTTGCCCTAGGCCCTGCAGGAGCTAGAGAGACAGAGAACAAGTCATCCTCAGCCAGGATAGCCTCTCTCCTGCCCCTCCGGCCCTGGCCCCTCTGTGGCACTGGCTGTGTGGGGATGGGAGAGGATGAGGGGCTCTGTAAGTGTCCCTAGGGGGTGCTGGGTGCCAAGTAGGGGTGGGCTGCGGGGGGGGATGTCTCCTAAGGAGCAGCACTTACCCCCCTTGATTTCCCCAGATGCTGCCATAAACCAATTTGGTGCAGTCAGGTGAGTCGTGGTGTCGATTGAAGCCTGACTGTGAAAGGGGGGAAGGATAGCTCAGTGGTTTGAGCATTGCCCCTACTCCCCCAAACCTAGGGTTGTGAGTTCAACCCTTGAGGGGGCCATTTGGGGATTGGTCCTGTTTTGAACAGGGTGTTGGACTAGATGACCTCCTGAGGTCCCTTCCAACCCTGATAGTCTAATTTCAGTCTCAGGATCTGGGACATCCACGCAGGAATTTGCACTATGAGACAAGTATCAGAGGGGTACCCATGTTAGTCTGGATCTGTAAAAGCAGCAAAGAATCCTGTGGCACATTATAGACTAACAGACATTTTGGAGCATGAGCTTTCGTGGGTGAATACCCTCTTCGTCAGATACATGTAGTGGAAATTTCCAGGGGCAGGTATATATATGCAAGCAAGAAGCAAGCTAGAGATAACGAGGTTAGTTCAGTCAGGGAGGATGAGGCCCTGTTCTAGCAGTTGAGGTGTGAAAACCAAGGGAGGAGAAACTGGTTTTGTAGTTGGCAAGCCATTCACAGTCTTTTTTTAATCCTGAGCTGATGGTGTCAAATTTGCAGATGAACTGAAGCTCAGCAGTTTCTCTTTGAAGTCTGGTCCTGAAGTTTTTTTGCTGCAGTATGGCCACCTTAAGATCTGCTATTGTGTGGCCAGGGAGGCTGAAGTGTTCTTCTACAGGTTTATGTATATTGCCATTCCTAATATCTGATTTGTGTCCATTTACCCTTTTCCGTAGAGGCTGTCCAGTTTGGCCGATGTATATAGCAGAGGGGCATTGCTGGCATATGATGGCATATATTACATTGGTGGACGTACAGGTGAATGAACCGGTGATGGAGTGGCCGATCTGATTAGGTGCTGTGATGGTGTCCCTGGTGTAGATATGTGGGCAGAGTTGGCATCGAGGTTTGTTGCATGGATTGGTTCCTGAGCTAGAGTTACTATGGTGTGGTGTGCTGTTACTGGTGAGAATATGCTTCAGGTTGGCAGGTTGTCTGTGGGCGAGGACTGGCCTGCCACCCAAGGCCTGTGAAAGTGTGGGATCATTGTCCAGGATGGGTTGTAGATCCCTGTTGATGCGTTGGAGGGGTTTTAGCTAGGGACTGTATGTGATGGCCAGTGGAGTCCTGTTGGTTTCTTTCTTGGGTTTGTCTTGCAGTAGGAGGCTTCTGGGTACACGTCTGGCTCTGTTGATCTGTTTCCTTATTTCCTCGTGTGGGTATTGTAGTTTTGAGAATGCTCGGTGGAGATTTTGTAGGTGTTGGTCTCTGTCTAAGGGGTTAGAGCAGATGCGGTTGTAACTCAGCGCTTGGCTGTAGACAATGGATCGTGTGGTGTGCCTGAGATGGAAGCTGGAGGCATGAAGGTAGGCATAGCAGTTGGTAGGTTTTCGATATAGGGTGGTGTTAATGTGACCATCACTTATTTGCACCGTGGTGTCTAGAAAGTGGACCTCCCATGTAGATTGGGCCAGGCTGAGGTTGATGGTGGGGTGGAAGCTGTTGAAATCGTGGTGGAATTTTTCCAGAGTCTCCTTCCCATGAGTCCAGATGATGAAGATGTCATCAGTGTAGCATAGTTAGAGAAGGGGCGTGAGTGGACAAGAGTTGAGTAAGCATTGTTCCAGGTCAGCCATAAAAATATTGGCATATTGTGGGGCCATGTGGGTCCCCATAGCGATGCCACTGATCTGGAGATATATATTGTCATCAAATTTGAAATAGTTGTGTGTGAGGATAAAGGCACAGAGCTCAGCAACCAGTTTTGCTGTGGCATCATCAAGGATACTGTTCCTGACAGCTTGTATTCCATCTGTGTGTGAGATGTTTGTGTAGAGAGCCTCTACATCCATGGTGGCTAGGACAGCGTTTTCTGGAAGGTCACCAATGCATTGTAGTTTCGTCAGGAAAACAGTGGTGTCACGGAGATAGCTGGGAGTGCTGGTGGCATAGGGTCTGAGTAGAGAGTCCACATATCCAGACAGTCCTTCAGTGAGAGTGCCAATGCCCAAGATGATGTGGCATACAGGATTTCTGGGTTTGTGGATCTTGAGTAGTAGATAGAATAACCCTGGTCGGAGTTCTAAGGGTATGTTGATTTGTTCCGGTGTTAGTGTAGGGAGTGTCCTGAGTAGATGGTGCAGTTTCTTAGTGTATTCCTCAGTGGGATCTGAGGGAAGTGGCCTGTAAAATTTGGTATTGGAGAGTTGTCTGGCGGCCTTCTTTTGGTAGTCAGACCTGTTCATGATGACAACAGCACCTCCTTTATCAGCCTCTTTGATTATAATGTCATGGTGGTTTCTGAGGCTGTGGATGGCATTGTGTTCTGCACGACTTAGGTTATGAGGCAAGAGATGTTGTTTTTCCACAATTTCTGACTGTGCATGTCTGCGGAAGCATTCAATGTATAGATCCAGACTGTCATTTCGACCCTCAGGAGGAGTCCATGTGGAGTTCTTCTTCTTGTGCTGTTGGTGGGAGGGTAACTGTGTATCAGTGCGCTGTTCAGTGTTGTCCTGTAAGTATTCTTTGAGTCAGAGACAGCGAAAGTAGGCTTCCAGATTGCCGCAGAACTGTATCATGTTGGTGGGAGTGGCAGGGCGAAAAGAGAGTCCCCGAGATAGGACAGACTTTTCTTCTGGGCTGAGTGTGTGGTTGAATAGATTGACGGTATTGCTGGGTGGGTTAGGGGTACCACGGTTGTGGCCCCATGTGGCAGGTTGGAGTTTAGACAGCTTACAGTTCTTTTTCCTTTGTAGAGAGATGAAATGAGTAATGTAGATCTCCTGTCTTCTTTTAGTGAAGTCCATCTGTATGGAAGTTTGGTTATTAATGAGAGTCTCCAGGTTGGAGAGCTCTTCTTTGATGTTTTCCTGTTTGCTGTATAGGATGCTGATCAGGTGGTTCCTCAGTTTCTTTGATAGATCATGGCATAATCTCTCACTGTGGTCTGTGTAGTACGTAGATAGCAGTGGATTTTTTACCTTTAGTCCATGTGGTATGATGTCCATCCATTTGCATTTGGAAAGGAAGATGATATCTGTCTGTATCTGTGCAAGTTTCTTCGTGAGGTTGATGGATTTCCACTCCATACGGCAATATACAGAAATCTGTAGGAGAACACTTCAGCCTCTCTGGCCACACAATAGCAGCCATACTGCAGCAAAAAAAACTTCAGGACCAGACTTCAAAGAGAAACTGCTGAGCTTCAGTTCATCTGCAAATTTGACACCATCAGCTCAGGATTAAACAAAGCAATTATTGCTTTCATCTACCCACGAGAAAGACAAAATTTCTATCACTTTCTGCCCAGTTTTCTATCTCTACCTGCTCCTGCCTCTGTGTTGGAGCTGACTGAAAATTTTTTAACAAAAACATGTTTAGTAGAAAAACGAGGATTTTTTTTAAATCAAAATTTTTACAAAAATGCAGGATTCTTTCAAAATTTTCTATCCTGTTTGCAAAAATTTGGTGGACACATATCAAAGTGGTCGCTAAAATTGTCTGTTTACTGAGAACCAGGTTTTCAATAGACAAATAAATTTACTATTTTGACATTTGTTGAGAATTCTGATTAAAAAAATTAATGGCAAATTATGCAAAATTAAAAACCAAATTTATTTTGAACCAGTGAGATGCTAACAAATCCATGTATTTTGCAAAATTGTTTCTCCATATTCTGACCAACTATTCTGCTGCAGTGTCAATCTCTTTCTGTTGGGGTTTGGGGGTTAGCAGAGAAATAACAGGATTTTATTTTTGTTTTAAAGAGTCCTCAGGTGCAGGAAAATAAGTCTTCAACATATGCCGTCATAGGGAAAGTCTGCAGCAAACCCAGTCAATGCTCTGGCTTCTGAAACACAGCACAGCCTGCACTTCCCATCTGCACTGACTCTGAAATAGTGAGTGCTGAAGAAGCCTGTGGCTCCTATATGGGCTAGTTGCTGAGTAGCCTTAGAACTCTGCAAAGTTTTAGGGGAAGTCTTTCTGCTCCGCATCTCTGTCTTCAGACCCATCCATGCTCTTACCTGCTCTTCAACATATCAGTGCTGTCTCCCTGCATTTCTCTTAGCCCCTTCTACCCATTCGTGCTCCCCTCCGTTGTTTGGAATTTTCTAGACAACAGAGCAGATGTCAGCATGTTTATTCTCATAGCAATAAACCTGCAGAGTGAATTTGTGCAATGATGATTCCTTCTTGGAGTCTCAGGAGTTCAGCTCCCCTTGAGAACAATGGAGTTTTGCCAAGCCACGGACCCGCGCTCCCCACAGGCCTGGGCTGACCAGGATGGGGCTGGGTACAGCACACGGCAGGAGATGAAGGTCTCCAAGCATCTCTTCATCCTCAGTGTGTGAAATTCAAACACACGGGCCCTAGTGTTTGTCCCCCCGCAGTATTGCCTGGCCGGCCAGCACATGGACAGCAGGAGCCTGATCTCAGAGCTCTCATCTGCCAAACCGGAAACCTCCTCATGGAACCCAGAACAGCGCCATCCTGGACTGAAGTCTGGCCAGGAGCAGGCCCCATAGGCAGGGATGCTGCACAAGCCAGCAGCCTGGCAATAACAGGGAGCAGCAACTTCTCCCCTCTCAGTCTCTCTCCCTGCCCCCTTGCTGGGGCATCCCTAGGGCCTCCACACTGCAGCTGGGGTCAGTTCCTCCATTCCTGGGCCCAGGCAGCCCCTCATCACTACCTACCCCCCTCAGTCAGGGCTGCAGCTCCCCCAAATCCAGGCCTGACTCTACAGGGGACATGTGCAACAGGGGGGTCAGTGATCCCCTGCCTAGAGCCAGGCTGTGGATTTGGTGGGGAACCTCCCAGAACCTTGCTGAAGGCTGGGGGTAGGGTGACCAGATGTCAAAACTAAAATAATATCAGGACGCGGGGAGGGAGGGGTTAACGGCGGTAGAGCAAAAAAAAAAAAAAAACCCTGCCAGAGCACCCAACCCCATCCCATCTGGTGCAAGCCCGTGGGTGGCCCCGGAGTGTGGGCAGCAAGCCCAGCCCCCCTGTCCTACTCGGGTCCCACAGGGGAACGAACGGGGCTGCCGCTGCCTCCACCCTGGGGCCGCCCGTGGGATTGCACCAGCTGGGCAGCCAGCCCTGATGTGACTGGCTGGGGGCTGGGAGCAGCGTGCGCGCTGCCGGATCCCCACAGCAGGCCCGGGCTCGGGGGGGGGGGGTTCACGCCCCGGGCGTCAGAGCTGCAGCCACCGAGTGCCACTTGCTTGGCCAGAGGCCGCTTCCTCCTGCCGCGGCAGTGGGAGCTGCAGCAGCAGCTGCTCCCAAGTCCCACTGCCCAGGTGGGGAGAACAGCCGCCACCTGGCCCCGCGCGCCGCCTCCCTGCTCCTCCTCCAGGTACCGCCCTGCTCGAGTCCTGCCTGCACTCAGGGCCAGGCCGGACTCACACTCACCCTGACCCCCAGCTCCCCTGCATCTCCCAGGCCTCCCTCCAGTGCTGGGGAAGGATCCAATGGGGCAGTGAGGGGGCGGGGCTGGGGCTTTGGGGAGGTATCCAATGGGGAAAGAAGAAGATGGAGCTGGGGAGGGGGGGCGCGAGCCCTTCAGGGCTCCGCATGTGTGCGGGAGTGTTAGCTTGGTTGTCCAGTGTCGGCTGGGACGCCGGACAAACTAGCAAATATCGGGACAGTCCTGACAAAATTGGGATGTCTGGTCACCCTAGCTGGGGGTTAGGGCCCTGCTGGGGCCCCCTTGGCCTCCATCTCCGCTCTAGATGGTGTAAGAACCCCACTGCCCTCCTGCCAGCTGTTTCTTCTGACTGTCCCCTTCCCCCTCTGGGTTCCCTGTCAGGGCTTGTCTGAGCACTGGTCTACACTATGAGTTTAGATTGAATTTAGCTGCATTAGATCAATTTAATCCTGCACCCGTCCACATGACAAAGACTTTCTTTCTACTTAAAGGGCACTTAAAATTGATTTCTGTATTCCTCCCCTGACCAGGGGATTAGCGCTGAAATCGACCTTGCTGGGTCAAATTTAGGGTAGTTTGGATGCAATTCGACAGTGTTGGCCTACTGGAGCTATCTCAGAGTGCTCCACTGTGTCCACTCTGGACAGCGCTCTCAACTCAGATGCACTGGCCAGGTAGCAGCTTTGGCTCCAGGCACCAGCGATCCAAGCAAGTGCCTGGGGCGGCAAGTCACAAGGGGTGCTCTGCCAGTCCCTGCGAGGGCGGCAGTCATGCAACCTTCGGCAGCATGCCTGGTGGAGGTCTGACGATCCTGCAGCTTCAGCGGCAATTCAGCAGCACGTATGCCAAATCCACCGGACTGGGGACCTCCCACAGGCATCCCACCAAAGGCAGCCTAACTGCCATGCTTGGGGCAGCAAAAAAGCTAGAGCCGCTCCTGCCAGGTAGACAGGAAAAGCCCCCTGAACTTTTGAATTTCATTTTCTGTTTGCCAGAATGTCAAGCTGATCAGCACAGGTGACCATGCAGAGCTTATCAGCAGAGGTCACCACAGAGTCCCAGAATCACAAAAGACCTCCAGCATGGACCGAATGGGAGGTACGGGATCTGATCGATGTATGGGGAGACAAATCCATGCTATTGGAACTCCGTTCCAAAAGGCAAAATGCCAAAATATTTGAAAAAATCTCCAAGGACATGAAAGACAGAGGCTATAACAGTGACCCGCAGCAGTGCCATGTGAAATTTAAGGAGCTCAGGCAAGCCTACCAAAAAAACAAAGAGGGAAATGCCCACTCCGGGTCAGACCCCCAGACATGCCACTTCTATGATGAGCTGCATGCCGTTCTAGGAGGTGCAGCCACCACTACCGCAACCCTGTGGTTTGACTCCGTCAATGGAGAATCACACAACATGGAAGCAGGTTTGGGGACAAGGAAGATGATTATGAAGAGATTGAAGATAGCTCACAGCAAGGAAGAGGAGAAACCAGTTTCCCTGACAGCCAGGAACTGTTTCTCACCCTGGACCTGGAGCCAGTAACCCCCAAACCCACCCAAGACGTGTTCTCAGACCCTGAAGACAGAGAAGGGATATCTGGTGAGTGTACCTTTGTAAATATTATACATAGTTTAAAAGCAAGTGTGTTTAATGATTAATTTGGCATGGCATTCATGCCCACTACAGCTACTGGAAAAGTCTGTTAACGTGTCTGGGGATGGAGCGGAAATCCTCCAAGAACATCTCCATAAAGCTCTCCTGGATATACTCCCAAAGCCTTTGCAAAAGGTTTCTGGGGAGGGCAACCTTATTCTGTCCTCCATGGTAGGACACTTTACCATGCCAGGCCAGTAACACGTAGTCTGGAATCAATGCATAATACAGTGTATGGCCCCAGTGTTTGCTGCCATTCAAACAACATCCGTTCTTTATCTCTCTGTGTCATCCTCAGGAGAGTGATATCACCTGGTCACCTGGTTGAAATAGGGAAATTTTATTAAGGGGACATTCAGAGGTGCCCGTTCCTGCTGGGCTGTTTGCCTGTGGCTGAACAAAATGTTTCCCACTGTTAGCCATGCAATGGGGAGAGCGGTGAAGCACTCATCCCAGATAATTGGGGGGGGGATGGTTAGTTGGGTTTGTGCTGCAGGTTAATCTAAAAATCCCTCCTTTTAAATTGCCAACCCATTTTAAATAGCCAACTCAAAGGCTGCTGGTATGGGAAATGAGGGCATTGCTGCCTAAAACCATTCCCACATGTTATGAAGGTTAAAGAAGTTAAAAGACTGTGTCTTATCATGGCTGCCTGCAAGCCGAAATCTGTTACCCAGCCCTGCGTGAGTGATTTCTCACATCACATCAGCATACCCTCAATAAGAGGCAAAATGCAACCTTGTACTGAAAGCACATGTGCTATGTAATGTTAACAGCAAGGTTTACCGTGAAAGAGTCTACCCATTGTTCTCCAAAATGTATATTTTTAACTATCACTCTCCCTTTTTTTCGTCCACCAGCTGCAAATGTTTCAACGCTCACACTATCTTCTTCCCAGAGGCTAACGAAGATTAGAAGGTGAAAAAAATGCACTCGTGATGAAATGTTCTCTGAGCTCATGCAGTCCTCCTACACTGACAAAGCACAGCAGAATGCTTGGAGGCAGACAATGTCAGAGTCCAGGAAAGCAAATATAAACATGAGGACAGGTGGCAGGCTGAAGATGATAGGTGGCGTCAGCTTGCTGACAGAAGACAAGAAGCAATGCTGAGGCTACTGGAGGAACAAACTGATATGCTCTGGCATATAGTTGAGGTTCAGGAAAGGAAGCATGAGCACAGACCACTGCTACAGCCCCTGTGTCACCAACTGCCCTCCTCCCCAAGTTGCATAGCCTCCTCATCTAGATGCTCAAGAACGTGATGCAGTGGTGCTTCTGGGCACCCAACCACTCCACCCCAGAGGGCTGCCCAAGCAACAGAAAGCTGGCACTCGAAAAGTTTTAAAATGCAGTGTGGCCTTGTCCTTCCCTCCTCCCACACCCCACCCAGTGGTTCCCTCCTCCCACACCCCTCCAGGGCTACCTTGGCAGTTATCCCCCTATTTGTGTGATGACTTAATAAAGAATGCATGAATGTGAAGCAACAATGATTTTATTGCCTCTGAAAGTGGTGATCAAAGGGAGGAGGGGAGAGTGGTTAGCTTACAGGGAAGTAGAGTGAACCAAGGGGGGCAGGGGAGGGTTCATCAAGGAGAAACACTGTAGCCTGACCAGTCATGAAACTGGTTTTCAAAGGTTCTCTGATGTGTACCGCGCCCTCCTGTACTCTGCTAGCACCCTAGTCTCTGGCTTCACATAATCAGCGGCCAGATGATTTGCCTCAACCTCCCACCCCGCCATAAACCTCTTCCCCTTTTTCTCACAGATATTGTGGAGCGCACAGCAAGCAGTAATAGCAATGGGAATATTGATTTTGCTGAGGTCTATCCGAGTCCATAAACTGCACCAGGACATTTTTGAACGTCCAAATGCGCATTCTACCACCATTCTGCACTTGCTTAGCCTATAGTTGAACAGCTCCTGACTACTGTCCAGGCTGCCTGTGTATGGCTTCATGAGCCATGGCATTAAGGGGTAGGCTAGGTCCCCAAGGATAACTATAAGTATTTCAACATCCCCAATGGTTATTTTCTGATCTGGGAAGAAAGTCCCTTCCTGCAGCTTTTGAAACAGACCAGAGTTCCTGAACATGCGAGCATCATGTACCTTTCCTGGCCATCCCACACTGATGTTGGTGAAACATCCCTTGTGATCCACCAGTGCTTGCAGCACCACTGAAAAGTATCCCTTTCGGTTTATGTACTCGCTGGCTTGGTGCTTCGGTGCCAAGATAGGGATATGGGTTCTGTCTATCGCCTCACCACAGTTAGGGAATCCCATTGCAGCAAAGCCATCCACTATGACCTGCACATTTCCCAGAGTCACTAGCCTTGAAATCAGCAGCTCTTTGATTGTGTTGGCTGCTTGGATCACAGCAGCCCCCACAGTACATTTGCCCACTCCAAATTGATGCCCGACTAACCAGTAGCCGTCTGGCATTGCATGCTTCCACAGGGCTATTGCCACTCACTTCTCAACTATGAGGGCTGCTCTCATCTTGGTATTCTGGTTCTTCAGGGCAGGGGAAAGCATGTCACAAAGTTCCATGAAAGTGTCCTTATGCATACAGAAGTTTCGCAGCCACTGGGAATCGTCCCACACCTGCAATACTGTGCTTGTTTTCTGGGCCCAGAATTGGTGTTCCATGACATGAGTCCGCCCCATTGCCACTAGGGTGGAGAAATTGCCAGGGCCCGTACTTTGAGAGAAGTTTGTGTCCATGTCCTCATCACTCTCGTCACCAGGCTGCCGTCACCTCCTCACTCAGTTTTGCTTTCGCAGGTTCTGATTCTGCATATACTGCAGGATAATGCGCATGGTGTTTACAGTGCTCATAATTGCTGCAGTGATCTGAGCAGGCTCCATGCTTGCCATGCTTTGGCGTCTGTGCTGAAAAAAGGCGCAAAACAATTGTCTGCTGTTGCTCTGATGGAGGGAGGGGCAACTGATGACATGGCTTACAGGGTATTAAAATGAACAAAGGGGGTGGGTGTGCATCAAGGAGAAGCACACAACTATCACACAGAATGGCTCACTCAAGGATTGAACTCAAAACCCTGGGTTTAGCAGGCCAAAGCTCAAATCACTGAGTTACCCCTCCCTCCACTATTCCAAACGGGAATGAATCTCCATTAAACTTTTCAAGGTGCCTCTGACAGACCTCACCGAAACGATTGTCGGCCGTTGATTTCACGGAGGAAGAGGGGAGCAAATAAATACAAATGAATACAAAACAAATCTGGTCTCTTTCTTGTTTTGATCCACTCCATCTCTCTTATATACCTAAGGCTGGCAGCAGACGGTGCAGTAGAACTGCTAGTCATTGTTGTTTCCTGGGTGCTTGCCAGAAGACAGTGCAGTATGACTGCAGGCAGGACTGACTCCCCATGAGACAAAACTTAAAAAGAGAATGACCTGGAGTCGCTCCCATTCATTTTCAGGCGCCCTGACAGACCTCACCGAGGTATGCCAGGAGCACCCATCTCTGCCCAGGAGCCCTGACTCACCTCACCGAGGTTGTCTAAAAGAGCACCCAGGAGATGACGATGATGGCTACCAATTGTAATGCACCATCTGCTGCCAAAAGGCAATGAGCTGCTGCTGCGTAGCAATGCAGTACCACGTCTGCCAGCATCCAGGAGACATATGGTGATGGTTAGTTGGGCGGACTCCATGCTTGCCGAGGTATGGTGTCTGCATGGGTAACCCAGGAAAAAAGGTGAGAAATGATTGTTTGCTGTTGCTTTCATGGAGGGAGGGTGAGGGGCCTGACGACATGTACCCAGAACCACCCATGTCAATGTTTTGATCCTTCAGGCATTGGGATCTCAACCCGGAATTCTAGTGGGCAGCGGAGACTGCAGGAACTGTGGGATAGCTACCCATAGTGCAATGCTCCGGAAGTTGATGCTAACCTCGGTACTGTGAATGTACTCCGCCGAGTTAATGGTCTTAATGGTCTTAAGTGGGGACACACACAATCAACTGTATAAAATCAATTTCTAAAAAATCCACTTCTATAAATTCAACCTAATTTCGTAGTGTAGACGTACCCTGAATCTCTTGTGTGGTTTGCATGGCTTTTTGCCTCTCACCCCAAGGCCAAAGATCTTACCTCTGAGCTTTAACCTAGACCCCACTCCTCTCCCAGAGCTGGGGACAGGACCCTGACTTTCAGCACCCATTCTCTAACCCTCAGACCCCACTCCCAAGCAACTGCCAGATTTAGAGGGTTAGGGGATGTCCATAAAGCACATAACACATTGTTTGGTGATTTTCAAGACCCACCAAACGCTGAAACAAACATGCAAATTTAAGGACAATCCTTGCCCCTGCAAAGCATTGTGTAATTTACAAACTGTCCTCATGGAACCCAGGACTCCTGACTCCCAGGCCCCCTGTTCTAACCCACTGGGTCTCACTCCACCCCTCAAATAGACCCAGGAGTCCGGGCTTACGCACCTTCCCTATTTGACCATTAGACCCTACTCCCCTCCCAGAGCCAGCCTGCTGCCTAATCTTATCATC
The DNA here is from genome assembly GCA_026122505.1 of Aldabrachelys gigantea. NCBI lineage: Eukaryota > Metazoa > Chordata > Testudines > Testudinidae > Aldabrachelys > Aldabrachelys gigantea. Next base: position 14,234,598 of record CM047489.1, on the reverse strand, counting down.
TCACTCCTAGACCCTGCTTTTTCTGTTTCCCTTTTGAATTAGCTGCAGCAGTGATCATTTGTCATGCAAATGTGGGACTCAAGCAGTCAGCTGAGCACAGTTTAGCCCTGTGCTCTAGATAGCTCTGATAATGTAACCAAAAGGCCAGGCATGAATAAAAGTGAAACACTATTTAGCAGCAGTCAGTCTAATAAGGTGTTTGAACCCTTAATGTTCTGATGCAAAACCAGACAGCCATTCAGCTACACAGCCACTGAAACCCAGCCATTCCATTGCCCCTTGAAACCAGACTGAAACGTCCAGCCATACAGTGCTGAGGGACCAATAAAATCAGGCTGTGAAACACAGATGTTCCACTGAGGGCAGCTCTACACTTAAAACCCTGCAGCTGTGGTGTTGTAGTGCTTCAGTGAGGACACCACTACATCCATGGGAGGGCTTCTCCCATCAGTGTCGTTAACGTATCTCCTGTTGACTTATTGCTGTCTGCCCCAGGGATTAGATTGGTTTAACTGCATGGCTCAACGGTATGGATTTTGTACACCCCTCAGTGAGGTAGTCATACCAGCATAATTTCCTAGCGTATACCTGGCCTGAGATTTATACTCCAGTTGCTGGATTCAGAGCTGGAGTACTAAGCATTATACATGGGACTGCACTGTCTTTCACTGTGTTCAGGCTAGAGTTTGGAGACCTGTTGCAACTCTTGATTTCCAGTTAACTGGAGCTAGGTAAAACACCTTTGCAAATGTTCATCTATTCACCCCACAAACGGTTGCTTCAGACACATGGAGAATCTGTGGTTGCACTTGGGTCACCCACAAATGTGTGTGAAGTGTCTGAACTAGACTTCTAACTGTGGTAGTTAACTTGAATTAATTGGTAGCGAGTCAACTTGAGTTACCACAAGGCCACATGCTATAGTCTAGACAAACCCACCGGGAATAGCTAGATTGGATCCGAACTGACATCCATCTAGTGCCGTAGCCTGTCTCTGATTGCGCCCAGAATCAAATACTTCAGATGAAGGTGTAGAACTCCTGCAACAGACAGCGATGAGTGAACCTGATGGCAATAATTATTATAAAATCTGGATCTTGTTATCCATAAAAATGTCCAATCCCTTTTTAAATCTTGGTAAAGTGGGTCAGAATTTCCCTTTTCCCCTTGTAAAATGTTGACTTTTCATTAAAAAAAAAATTCCCCAAAACAAAATATTTTGTGCTACATTTTTTTTTAAATTTTGGCTAAAAATTAGTTTTTCAGGCTCTTGGTACTTCAAAAAAGAAATGAAAATGCTGGACAAAAGCTGAAACTTTTTTGCAAAACCCCTTGTTTAGTCCAAAATCCACTTTTCTGCCAAACAATAGTTTAGATAGAGAATTTGGAACTAGGCCTCCTAACTTCATAATTATCAGCCAAGAAAAGAAATCTTCTAGCCCATCGACTATTACCTTGCATCTCATTCTAATGCACAGCAGCTCTGCCCTCCAATTCCTGTCATCCCAGCCTCCACACAGAGACGCTCAGAGCTCAGGGTATACCACCCTTTGGCCCTCCATTTCCCTTATTACTGGGTGATTTTCCATACAGGGCAGCTCTCTGCTCACCAGGGATTCTCTCTACTCACCGTCTCCACAGGTGTCTGGATAATGAATTGAGCTGAAGCACCAAACCCCAGAGAGGCCGTTGCTGGACTCCGAACCCCTGCGGTAGGAAGATAAGGGCCCAGAGGCAGAGCAGTGATAAGGAGCCCCTGGCATCGCTGCCTCCAGCTGGGCCATAATGGGGAGGATTACAGGGGTGAGCCAGGAAAAACCTCTGCTAGGCGGCTGACGCTCCAGTGTGTGTCACTGTTGCAATTAGCCACTTACAGCTTCTCTTATGGGGGCGTAATTTTCTCATGAGCTGCAGCTTACCCGTCTTGGTCTCTTTCTTACAGAGCAAAATCCAAACCCCTACTGCCACCCCCCCATTCTCACGCCCAGCGCTTCAGGCCAGAGGAGTCACACCTGGGGCCAGAGTTTCACAGGGATATTTAGGCACTTAGAGATGCAGATGGGGACCTAGTCAGTCTAATTCTCATCAGAATCTACTGGAATTAGTTGCCTAGAAGCTTTTGTGAATTCTGGTAAGTGCCCTTCTGCAGGCAGGTCTATTACCTATTAGGTACCATATAGGTGTCTAAATACCTGTGAAAATCTGCCCACAAGTGACTGGCCCAAGAACACACAGGACCTCTGTGTCAGAGCTAAGAGTTGAACCCAGATCTTCTGGGTCCTAAATGAGTGTTTTCACCACAAAGATCATTCTAATAATAAATAATAAATATTTATGATAAATAGCATGATCTAGCAAGTGGGACTGTTGTGTTTCCCTTGTGGCTACACACGAGACACAAAACAGAAGTAGGCTAATGCAACATTTATTTGAAGGACAACATTTAAATGTTATCTCAACAATGTACATTTGTGAAATTCCAGAATTCACAGCTTTGTTAATAGCTCTATGCTATAAAGATTCAACCCAAAGAACCCCATAAAATGGGTTATATATTAAATGAGCTTGTTATAACCCTCATCACCTGTGCCTGTTGTAGTTTAGGGTGCTCACATACACTCTGGACAGCAATACTGCCTCATAAATCAATGGGTATAGCTGTGAATATGGAAAGGGAAAGAGAACAGGCAAAATGTCTGTAGTGTAACTGAGGGAGACATTTCTCCAGCATCACACAGTGCATGGCAGTTTGTAACATGTAGCATCACATGTGTATTAGCCCAAAGAGCAGCCTCCTTCAAAGAAGGAAAGTGGCCAAATCATCAGCTCTGGAGTATATATGAAGGGAAATGAAAGCACATGTTTGCAAACTACTGTGTACTGTAGAGAGAGACTACAGGGTGGATGCTTCAACCCTTATTTACATGTGATGAAATTCACACCTTCCCACAAGGCTTATGCACTGCTTATGTACCTCTTATATAGGCCTTGAGCTGCAGAGGAGTGAATGTCACCCATTTCATAGCATCTTATCTGAAGAAGTCCACTGATTTCAAGGCAACCACTCATTAGTAGTGAGGAGGCAGCACATGGCCATCAGTAGTAAAAATAGTTGGCTTGTACCTAGCCAGGGGTCGACAATCATTCAGAAGTGCTGTGCCGAGTCTTCATTTATTCACTCTAATTTAAGGTTCCACGTGCCAGTAATACATTTTAACATTTTAGAAGGTCTCTTTCTATAAGTCTATAATATATAACTAAACTATTATTGTATGTAAAATAAATAAGGTTTTTAAAATTTCATTTAAAATTAAATTAAAATGCAGAGCCCTCCGGACCGATGGCCAGGACCCCGGCAATGTGAGGGCCACTGAAAATCAGCTCAAGTGCCACATTCGGCACACATGCCATAGGTTGCCTACCCGTTTCCCTCTCTAGGTCTCCAAGCACTTTACAAAGGAGCTCCATGTCATTCTCCATAGCTTACAGATGGGAAAACTGAGTCACAGAGTGGGGCTTTGACTTGTCCAAGGTCACCCAGATTGCACAACCAGAATTAGAGCCCAGCTCCAAGTCCAGGCCACACTGTATTAAATAGTTTGATATAATGTTAAATATGAAATATGGACATTCTCATCTACCTTAAACTCTGTGTTTTCATGTTCCATTTGCTCAAAAAAAGTCATAGCTATTGGTTGACTGACATGAGTTACTAGATGCTAACGTACAGATTTCTGTTCTTTGGGGAGCTGAGCTGCTGTTCTTCTGAAGCAGATCAGTCACTCAGGGTTGGAATATGTTCCCAAAAGGAAAAAAAAAAATCTGATGCACCAAAAGGAAAACAAATCCAAAGAGTTTGCAAGACATGAGCCCTGTGCCAGTGTTCTCAGAGAAGCCACATTAGAGACCAAAACCTGCAAAGGGTGTGAGAGAAAAACATCATAAAAATGAACATTCACAGCAACTCAACTGCCCAATCTGAAATCCAGAAGGAATATGGACCGTTAACTCAAACCCTTGTTCATTTCAGACTGACAGCAACATCAGACTGGATGGGTCAAGACTGAATGTTCCTGAACTAGGAATTATTTCAGAGATGTTCTCTGGTCTGTGTTATACAGGAGGTCAGACTAGATGAACACAATGGTCCCTTCTGGCTTTGCAATCTAGGAGTCTGTAAGTTAGAACCAGAGATACTTACTCTGAATTGAAATGCATACACATCAAACAGACAGAGAGACACACATTTATGTTTATGTATGTGGGGGATACATTTTGCTTCAAGAACTTATCTGCTTCTAAACCTGAAGTTTTGAGGGGCACTTGGTGTGTGTGTGTTTTAGTGTCTTAATTAGAGCTAGGGAAAAATTAGCAAATTCAGAAAAAAAATTAGCAAATAGTTTCAGTAAAAAAAACCCTAATTTTGTTGGGGGAAATGTCAAAATATTTCATTTTGTCATTTTCTTTTGAATTGACGTTCACACATGAAGTCATGTATACATGTATTCAATCCAAACATTCAGCAAGACAAAACAACAAACAATCAGATTTGATTATGAACTAAACAATTTTCCCTGGTTACTAGAAGGCACTCAGACACTATTTTGGGGAGACTGGGATAAGAACCTACATAGACTAGAACAGCATCTCTAGAATGGACCAACCAGAATAGTAAATCTGAACTCCTCTGAGCGTTGGGGAAGCTCAGGGTAAGTTTTGTCTCCAGCACCAAACTGTGTGACTTGGGTCCCTCTCCAAAGATTTCACATATGAGAAGTCAAAGGGGTTCATACTTGCCTGATGTGCTCACCAATGCTATATGGGTGTATGTCATATTCTGTTTCCCCAGCTGGTGAATGACCTGCTGCCTGTGCTGTGCAATGACTTACGGTTGTGTGGGTCACCACCGTGTCTCTGCTGGGCTGCGGAAAATATGCACATGCATTAATAGTGTGTAAATGAGTCTGTTCAGGCTGCAGAGCACATATAAGGGCAAAGTGGGGATGAAAAGCAGGTGTAATCCCTTGAGGAATTGTCGGCAGTGGGGATTGTCTATGGGACTTCTGGATCTAAAACTGGGAGTATCTACAGCCTCAGCTAAAGGCCGAAGCAGGTTTATTAACCCACAGGGGCAACTCTAGGTATTTTGTCGCCCCAAGCACGGCAGGCAGGCTGCTTTCAGTCCTGAAGGCAACCTGCCTGCCACCCTCGTGGTGACAGGCAGAGCCCCCCCTGTGGCTTGCCGCCCCAGGCACACACTTGGCGTGCTGGTGCCTGGAGCCGCCCCTGTTAACCCAGATGGGTGGTGTAACCCACAGACCTCTTGCTGCCAAGTGGCAGATGGCACGGGGGCATAATGGTTACAGCAATCCCAAGGGGCAGGTGTTTACATTCTAGTTCACCAAAGAGTGTCATGTGAGGATTCTACTGAAAGCCTGTGTCGCACTGGTCCTTATAACTTGTACAAAGTGTATGTGCAGACAATATGGAAGGAGACGTGTATATATTGGAAATTATGTTCTCAAGGCCTTGTAGTTAAAGGCAGGTCACCCAGAGGTAGTGCGCCTTGAGACTGTTTCTACCAGGCAGGATGTGGGAGATGCTTATTTCCATACCTGACCATTGTGTTTTGTGTGTCTTACAATAGAAGTCTATTAGCTCACTGAGCCACATGCTAATGAAGAGATTGTGGGGACTTGAGAACAAAAAATAATCAGGAAGAGGTAAAAAGTGGGGATAGGGTGGCTGCTTTACAGGTGAAGAAATAAAGACTGGTCTGAGATAATACTTAGTCATGCCATGAGTGCAGGGGACTGGACTAGATGACTTCTGGAGATCCCTTCCAGTCCTATGATACTATTATATCTAGAGGTGCAGAAAGACCCCCTGGTATCCTTCACCTGGGGGTTCAAGCTGCCAGCAGGCTTGGTGTAATGAAAGGAGGGTCTCAGCCATCTGGGTTAAAAAATGCGGTGACAAGGACTTTGGGTGAGCAATGCCTTTGTTAGCTGACTCTAGGCTCTACAATGCGTATTATGATTTTGATTTATATGCAACCCTTTGTTTCCAGGATTTCTGGTGGCTATCATTGAATCACTCTTCTTAAATAAATTTATATGCGCTTTTTCATAATCTAAGTGCTGTGTGCTACATGGAGCTGTGTTTTAAGGTGTAACTAATAAGCTGTGGAGTACTGTGCCTTTGGGAACAGCAGGTCTGGTCATTCTGTGAGTGATGAACGGGCTGGACACCACAGGGGGCCGCTCAGAGTTCTCAGAGGTTGGAGTCTGCCTAGAGCTTGCCAGCCTATGGCTGGTGGCGTCAGGCAGTTAACCCCTAGCAGGTACAGAGAAGAGTCCTCAAGTTAACAGCAGGCGTTAGTGAGGTGCCTCGGAACTCTGGTACCCTGGGGATCATCACAGGTGGCCTATTGACCCCTAGAGGGGGACTGAGTGCAGTAATGACCCGGTGTGGGTGACATAGGCAAAGAAGTTAAGGGAAATAAAGGCTTTTATATGTTCATCGGGAGGAAAATGAAGTAGACCCCTTAATAAATAAACAAGAGGGACAAAATTAATGCTTAATCAAAAAGGCCGAGGTACTGAATAACTTGTGTTAGCAAAGAACAATAAAATAATATCTGTGAGGGAAAATTAGTTACTAAAATCAAGGTTTGGGTTTTAAAAACATCTCTGACATTCAGGAGTATTATGCTCCTAACCTCCTTAGGCACTTTTGTAAATTGTGCTACTCGAAGATAGTAGAAATATAAGCAATAAGCAGAATAGGTTTTTAAAAGTATATATTGTCAGACGATGAGAGTGATTTTTTTATACGGATAACGTGAAAGAAAGTTGAAAAGGACTTATAATGAAAAGGAAGATTTCCTATCGAGAGACTGAGTAAAAATTATAAAAGTGTCTAAGGGCTTGTCAACATGGCATTATGCACCAGCAGGGTGTATGAATTCTAAAGTGCACCAACATGGTTCACACTAACTGGCTTGTGCAGACTCTGGCACTATGCACTAAAAGCGCATTAATATAGTGCTTTTTGGAATAGTCAGCGCTATGTTAGCGTGCACTAGGAAACTTTTAATGCTTGCCACCAGAGTGTACTTGGGACAGTTGGTGCATAAGAACGGCCATGCTGGGTCCGACCAATGGTCCATCTAGCCCAGTATCCTGTCCTCTGATAGTGGCCAATGCCAGGTACTTCAGAGGGAATGAACAGAACAGGCCATTAGTGAGTGATCCATCCCCTGTCATCCACTCCCAGTTTCTCACAGTTAGAGGCTAAAGACACTCACAGCATGGAGTGACCATGCTGACTAATAGGCATTGATGGACCTATCCTCCATGAACATATCTATTTATTTTTTGAACCCTCTTATAGTCTTGGCCTTCACAACATCCCCTGGCAAGGAGTTCCAAAGGTTGACTGAGTGTTGTGTGAAGAACAACTTCCTTTTGTTTGTTTTAAACATGCTGACTATTAATTTAATTGGGTGACCCCGGTTTGTGTATTATGTGAAGGGGTAACTAACATGTCCTTATTAACTTTCTCCACACCAGTCATGATTTTATAGACCTCAATCATAAACCCCTTTAGTAGTGTCTTTTCCAAGATTAAAAGACCCAGTCTTTTTAATCTCTCCTCATATGGAAGCTGTTCCATACCCCTAATAATTTTTGTTGCCCTTTTCTACACCTTTTCCAATTTGAATATATTTGTTTTGAGATGGGGCATCCAGAACTACACACAGTATTCTAGGTGTGAGCTTACCATGGATTTATATAGCAGCATTTTGATATTTTCTGTCATATTATTCATCTCTTTCTTAATGATTCCCAACATTCTGTTAGTTTATTTGGCTGTCGCTTCACACTGAGTAGATGTTTTCAGAGAAGTATCCAAAATGACTGCAAGATCTCTTCTTGAGTGGTAACAACTAATTTAACCCCCCTAATTTTATAGATATATAGATAGATGTAGATATAGATATATAGATATAGATACATATAGATATGGATATAGATATAGATAGATAGATATAGTTTTCTGGTGTGCATTGCTTTGCATTTATCAACACTGAATTTCATCTGCCATTTTGTTGCCCAGTCACCCAGTTTTGTGAGATCCCTTTGTAGTTCTTTGCAGTCTGCTTTGGACTTAACTATCTTGAGTAATACATTGGTGTGCTTTAAAACTCCACTCTGGTGTGTATTGCCTTGCTGTGTAGACAAGCCCAAAGTGATTAGGAGCCTAAATTCTACTGTCTTTGAATAGGATGTAGCCATCTAAGTCACTTGGACACTTTTGAAAATTTTATCTACTATTAATCAATTTCCTCTGTGATATTAAAGCCAGCTTCTTGTTACAAGTCCAGTTGTAGCCTCCACCCCAAACCTTCTCATCTCTCACTTCAGCAATATCAAACCAACCCATCTGATCTTGTGTATGGCACATCTCCCCCAAGGGGGTGAGATAGTTTTTTTTTGAAAGCTTGGTTAAAATTGGATGAGGTCTTTTGAAGATCTGGAGGTTTCCATTTTTTGGCTGACATATCCAAAGCAGCGTGGCTTTCAGACAACAGATTTATTTTGTTTTGTCGGCCTTGCTGTGGAGAGGTCTTGTAGTGTTTCTTTTAATTTGATTTGGGGAAGAGGGATGTTGGTGGGGGAATGAGAATTACACTTATTTTCCTAGGAAACAATGGCAAAACTGCCAGCAGCACGAGTGTTCTGATGCATTGAACCAGACTCCAGTCAGACCAGCTCTTAGGGTTTGATGTGTTTCACATTTTAACACTTTCTGGTCAATAGATCAGCTACAAAAGGCTGACTCAGCAGCAAACTGAACTGTGCAGTTTCCTGGCACTACGGAAATGCCAATAAATAATTTAAAACTTTCAGGCTTTCACTTACTGTAGCACTGGCCCTGCCAAATCCAACAGTCATGGCATCTGAGGAAAGACATTGATTACATCTGTATCACCTTCCATTGAAATGCCAAAGAACTTGTTTTACCCCTAGAAACTGCTGAAACTTTTAAAAATATATATATTTTAAAATGGCTAATGTTTGCAGGAAATTTTCAGTTTGGTCCAAATTTTTCCTTTTTTTTGGATGATTTTTTTTAACTACACGATTTCAAAAACAATCTCCTGCCCCCCTTTTTTTCTTTTCTTTTTGTTGAAAAAACAAAAACTTTTTTTTAGGAAATTTTAGAGGGAAATGGACATTTTTCACTCCCCATCCCCTCATAATTGGCATTTAACAACAAGCTCTAGTTAACCTTTATTTCAGCTCCTGCTTCAAACCTGGCATCAAGTCTAGTCTTATTGGGAAGTCCCTGTAGCCCAGCTGTCACCCTGCTTTGACTTTTCTGCCCCCATCCTTTTACCCAAACACCAATCTAAGCAGCATCTTACACTCAAGCTGGTCCCCAGGGCTCTTGGCACTCTCCTCACTTGGACTCTGTTCCCTGTGGAAAAATGTGAGCACAATATAACAAAAGAAGGTTATCAGCTGCCCTTGCCTGTGGTGCTCCCCATGGGAAATGGGAGGCCCAGGTCACATCTCTGCTCTACCCAATGTGGATCAGAGACTTAGAATAGAATCATAGAATATCAGAGTTGGAAGGGACCTCAAGAGGTCATCTAGTCCAACCTCCTGCTCAAAGCAGCCCCAGCTAAATCATCCCAGCCAGGGCTTTGTCAAGCCTGACCTTAAAAACCTCTAAGGAAGGAGATTCCACCACCTCCCTAGGTAACACATTACAGTGCTTCACCACCTTCCTAGTGAAAAACAGTTTTCCTAATAGCCAACCTAAACCTCCCCCACTGCAACTTGCGACCATTACTCCTTGTTCCATGATCTGGTATCACTGAGAACAGTCTAGATCCATCCTCTTTGGAACCCTCTTTCAGGTAGTTGAAACTTAAACTGGGTGACAGCCTGACACCTGAGCTATGGGACATTCTGCCACAGGGTACCTCAGTGTCATCTGTTGAAGGTTGTCCACTGGGTATAATTGATTGAAGAGTCACTGGCGCAGAGGGATAAACTGGCTCTATAACCTCTGTTAGAGCAGACTTATTCAAAACTTGAACTTGGGTCTCCCACAGCCTAGGGGAATGGCCTAACCATGAGAGTATCGGACATTGTAGGACAGAACTGTCTTTAATCAACAATTCCATCCTGGAACCTAGGAAACCTTCCTGAGAAAAGTGTAACTGAAACTTATAGATTTCAGCAAAAACGCAGGTTTCCTTTCATCAACATTTGTTGGCAAAATTGTCAAATGTCCTGACCATCTCTGATTGGTGCTAGTCATCAGCTGCAGAGCCAGGGGCACCCAGGCCATGGCCCAACCACATTTTGGCCAACCACAGCCAAGATCGGGCAGGTGATCTGGCAGTGCCAGGGCCAGGAAGGGGACAGGCTGGCTGCTGTAGTGCTTTGCTAGGAGAGAACTTCAGCTGCACTCAGTGGGGAGAGCCAACAGGCCAGAGTGGGGAGCTGGACCAGCCCTATGGGACAGGAGATGCTGGGGATTGGACTTGATCTCCACTCTTGCCCCACCCCAGACCACCCCCAGGGGCAGAACCCAACCCCATATAGTGGTCTGTAGCCCCTGGTGCTAATGATGGGGATGGGAGGAAGCTGCAGTTTGAAATGATTGAACCAGGAAGGAGAACCCTCATCCCACGAGCCCCCCGGGGGGGAGGGGCATTGTCATGGTGTGTAGTGGTTTGAGCGCTCCCATTCTGGCTGGGATTCTGAATGGGGCCCAAGAGAATTAGGCACTCAGCTCCCATAAAATTGGGATTGAGAACCTTTTGCTGCCTTAGGCTCTTTTGAAAAGCCTGTGTCCATGACAGGTGTTTGTGTGGGCCACATATCAGCTAGACATGTTAGCCAAGGAGTGATTGGAACCTACCTTGTATCTCTCCACTTCGATAGAACTGAAAAATAAACAGAAAAAGTCTGTGCACATCACCCCATGAACTAAACAACAGCCACAAGCACACACAGTCTGTGGCTTCTCATGGCTATCTTGTGTTTGCTTTCCATGAGAATAGAACAAGGCTAGGTATGTATGTAGAAGCAATATATATTGTTTATCTCTGTTGATCTATATACTGAATTTATCCATCCATCCCTGTCAACCCCATTAGTACACAAGAATATTACACTCTGAAATGTTCCACGAAAAAACATTTTACTCCACTCCACTGCACTGCACACAGTTCTCTGCCTTGGGAGAAGATGAGAGACCATACGTGAGACAGATATGCAGTCACATTGCTCAATGCGAGACTGGAAGGTGCTCAGACACTACAGTGATGAGTGAAAAGTAAGAACCTAGATAGAACAGAAATGTAAATAGTTTTGAGGGAAAAAAAATTCTTTCAATTATCAGAGGGGTAGCCATGTTAGTCTGGATCTGTAAAAGCAGCAAAGAGTCCTGTGGCACCTTATAGACTAACAGACATATTGGAGCATGAGCTTTCATGAGTGAATACCCACTTTGTTGGATGCATGCACGCATCCAACGAAGTGGGTATTCACCCACGAAAGCTCATGCTCCAATACATCTGTTAGGCTATAAGGGGCCACAGGATTCTTTGCTCCTTCTTTCAATATTATTTAGTTCTATTGCTGGGCTAGAAAATCCAGAACGATCTGGTAGAGCAGCTGTGTTTAGCAGATTCTCCACTATACATAGTCAATTATTCACTAGACCTGGTGAAACTTTTAATTACAAATAATGGATAGACAAACTGGATGTGGTAATATCTTCTATTGAACCAGACTTCTGTTGGGGAGAGAGACAAGCTTTTTAGCTACACAGAACTCTTCTTCCCATCTTGGAAAGGTACTCAGAGTGTCACAGCTAAAGACAAGATCAAATAGATAGTTTACCAAAAGTAGTTAGCACATATTCTAAGGGACCTTTGAAGGTGATTTGGCTCATTTACACACACGTAGTCATAGGACAAAAAGGTGGGTTAGTGGGTTACAGACTGTTGTAATAAGTCATATTTCCAGTTTCTCTGCTCAGTCTATGATTTTTAATGTCTAGCAAAGTTATGAATTTAAGGTTCCAGACTCCCCACGTTTCCTTTGAGGCTGATGACTGAGAGGTCAGATGTGGAGTGATTGCTCTGTGAAAAGTGTTCACTCACAGATGATATGCTGGTTTTGTCTTTTATCATTTTCCTGTGTGAGTTCATTTAAAAGCAGCAGCAGCTCGAGTTTTTTTGCTGCCCCAAGCACGGCAGGCAGGCTGCCTTTGGCAGCGTGCCTGTGGGAGGTCCCTGATCCTGTGAATTCGGCGGCATGCCTGTGGGAGGTACACTGTTCCCGCAGCTTTGGCGTACCCGCCACTGAATTGCCGCCAAATCCACGGGACTGGCAGACCTCCTGCAGGCATGCCACCGAAAGCAGCCTGACTGCCACCCTTGCAGGCACTGGCAGGGCGCCCCTTGCAGCTTGCTGCCCCAGGCACATGCTTGGAGTGCTGGTACCTGGAGCCACCACTGTTTAAAAGTGTAGTGATTGTCTGATTTCACCCGCATAATTATTATTGGGACGTTTAGTGCCCTGGATGAGGTACACGACATGATATAATGGGCAGGTGTAGAACCCATGGATCATGAAAGGTATGTTGTGGGGGTGTTGATCATTATAGTAGGGGAGATATGTTTGCAGGTTTTGCACCTATTGTTCTGACAGGGTCTGGTACAGCTTTGAGTTGCTGTGTCCTGGTCTGGTTGGATGTGATATTTGTTAAGGATTTTACTGCACTTATTAGGATGCTTTGCTGTGGGCCCTGCTTCCTGACAGGGAAGGCTGGGGCTCTGAGGCGGCACAGAGCATCATCTCTCTGAGGTGCTTGGCTAGCTGATTCTTGCTCACTTATTCAAATTCTAAATGATTCCCATGCCATGTGTGAGGTCATTGGACTGAATGAGCCCTTCATCTACTAGATTAAAGAGCTCATTATTAAATATTTGTTCCCCATGTAGGTACTTACAGACTGTAACCTTCTCTTTTGTTAAAATAAATAGATTGAGTTCCTGACTTTATCACTATAAATCAGGCATCAGAGGGGTAGCCTTGTTAGTCTGGATCTGTAAAAGCAGCAAAGAGTCCTGTGGCACCTTATAGACTAACAGACGTATTGGAGCATGAGCTTTCCTGGGTGAATACCCACTTCATCAGATGCAAACCTCTAAATCAGGTTTTCTAACCCTTTAATCTTTGACTCTTCTTTGAGCCCTCTCCAATTGAGGAACTCAAATCCCACTGAAAGTAAATAGTAACTGGGGCCTAAACCCCTTAAGCTCTTTTGATAATCCTGCCTTAGAATGCACTGTGCCACCTTAATCTGTGTGCGTACATGCTAAGTCACATTTGTGAGTGACTTGGGGATGCTTTGTCATACTTTGTGGATACTGCATTGACCTGGTTATTGGGATTCTTATTATATGACTATACTGCACTATCTCAGCAGGACTATTAGGAAACATGCAGGAAAGCAAAACAATTGTTTGAGATAAGACATTATGAAAACATAAGCAAACATTTGAGCGCCATTACAGGACAATGGCAGAGCAGTAGCCCTGGGGAGATAGGCTGCTGGGCCCATCCAATTGGCTTTGGATTAGCAGGGCCCAAAAGCCCAGAACTGGAGAAAACAAAGGAATTCTGGATGGATAAAAGTGACTTTCTTACTAGTGGGAACACTGGGTAACTGGTCAGACAGACACAGACTCTGGCTGGGGAATATCTGAAGAGGCTAGACCTTCCTGCGCCACCAGGCTTTAGGTAAGCCAGACAGGTATGGAGGCTGTTGGTTCAAAGTCCTGCTCCTCTGATGTTATGCTTTGTGTCTATTGTTAAAATTAAATAACACGTGTCTGAATAAGGCTGATGATTTTGAGTCACTCTATTCCCCACTGGTCGCAGACTCCCGAAGGAAGAACTGCCAGGTCTGAACCCAGTCTGACCTTCTGGGTAATCAGAGTAAATACACGGGATGCTGTAGCCCTGAGCCCAGTTTGAGAGCAGGACAACTGCATCATTCTACTGCAAGAGAGGAAAAGACACAAGGTCTGGAACTTGAGGGGATGGACTCAGAGAAAAGAGACAGAGGTGAACTGGCTCTGTCACCATGACAATGGCCCCATCTCCAGCTTTCAGCATGACATTACATTAATTACGATTATTTACATTAATTATTGTCAGACAAATTATTCACCACATCTACACTGGTGCTTGCTATTGGTTAGCTGAGCCGCTGCATTGTCCTGCCAGCAGTTCTCCTTTGCAGGATTTTAGTACTGAAGTGTTGCAAAGCCTTACACCAATTTTACAACTATTTTTCAACATTTGTCTGTGGTGTTATGGGCAGTGATAAACATGAGTCTTACCTTTTTTCACCAAAAGGAAGTACAGCACTAATAGGAGCAGGAAAGAAGGAATGATAATTCCCAGTATTAATCCTAGGAAAGAAATGGTACAACGTCAGCACAAAGGAGACACCAGGGGGGGAAAATCAGAAATTAGCAGAGAAATAAAGGGAGACAGTGTATGAATGTAATAGTGTATGAATTTTTGTCATTAATATTATTGTCTCTCTTTTTGTGGGGGTTTCTTAATTCTATTCTGTTCTGTATAGGCTTTTATGTGGCACTCATCACTGTAGTATCTAAGTACTTTCCAGTAAGGAATTAAGTGACATGACTGCACATCTGTCACACATTGTTTGTTCTCTCATCCTTTCTCTAGGGGGAGAAGTGTGTGAAGAGTATTGTTTTGTAGGGCTTTTTAAAATATACATATTGCACTGTCTTTATGTTGGAGACAGCAAGTGGAAGAAATGCACTTGTCACTTGGAGTGGAAGGTGCTGAGGTTTGTGATGGTCCTTAGTTCCTGGAGAAGTTTACTGAACAGTCAAGGACCACACCCCAAGCACGCTCTGTCTTCTGCAGAGACAAGCTTCACTCTTACTGTAGATTGTTCCAATGGGCCAGAGGAGCTGAGGACTGAGGAGGTATGTGAATGTAGGGAGCAGGATGCAGTGGCAAACTGGCAAGGACAGGGTGTTCCACACACAGGGGACAGCTTGGGAGAAGGCATGGAAATGGGAGCAGGATATGGAGACATGTGAGGCATCAAGTAGATGAGGCATTGATTACAACTAGAGCTGCTCAGAATTTTTCCATCAAGATGTTTATGAAAATGTGATTTCTGGCAAACTGAAATTTTTCATGTGAAAATGTAGATTGTGTTGATTCTTTAAAATTTTCCATTGGGAAAATCAAAATAAAATGTTTCAGTTCAGTGTTAGTCTGCCTGAGCTACTGTGGTGCCTACACAGAACAGTAGTTTGGATGTGTCATGCCTCCATTCTCCCTGGACAGTCTACATCTCCCATGATGCCCTGTGGTCAGGGGACTCCTATGATGCCATGTGGCAACTGAAGCGGACTCAGAAATCAAGTGTACAAAAAATGAAATGAAATGAAATGTTTTGATTCAGGAAAGTCAAAATGTTCCATTTTTCACATTTCCAAATAAAAAACATTCAGATTTTTTTTGCCATTTCAACTTTTGTCAAAAACAAATGCTGAAGTACCAGACTGTCCCATAGAACAGAAATTCTGTTTTTCGATCAACTCTGTGTTTAATTTGCCCCACCTTACACATCATCCCTGAGCTTCACTGGACACATTAGCTGGTGGGAGAACTGAATGTGACTTATGGATGGGCAGCTGTATAGATTTTGGGGGATGTGACTGGTCCATATTTTAGCAAGAACCAACTTCAGTGTTGCTCATCTCCTTCCAGCCAAAATTCAGACTGAAGGCTGGCTGCCACAGGCAATGTGATTAGCTGCATTTGAACACTGGCTGCCCCAAAAGAGAAACTGCTAAACCACAAATGAAAGGTCAGAATAGTTGCTACAGGTTTATTCAGTCTTCATGGTTTTTCTCAAGACATTATTTGACCAAACAATGCTAGAGAAATGCCATGCCAAAGTCACAATGAGAGAAATTCATACCTGGGCCAGCACAAAGTCTATGCATTTAAGTTCTCAAACTCTAGTACTGGATTTCGGCATAAAAGTTAATTAAACACACTGGTAGATTGATGATGGTGGATCTGTGTTCAGGGTCCGATTGACCCAATCCTAAAATGGGATTACCCATATTTTATAAAAACAGCTTTATATGTTGCATGCAGGCCACCTACGATCGTAACTAATTTCACTTACCATTGGAAAGAGGCGAAGTTCGGCTGGAAGTGGGTGTTTCATCTGTGAAGTGGATGCAGAGCTGGTCATGCATAAAGTACTGCATTCATCTGAAATCCTTGCATAAATCTGCTTTGAAACTACAATAATGCTTAAAATGAAATAGTCATTGCTCCCGACCAATATAATGAAAGGGATAAAACCCTCCAGTTCAGTAAGTTTAGTCAGAGAATTTAAGTGGTTTTCACTATAGCTGTTGGAAAGACACATTTCTTCTTTCATGGGAAATTTTGATATTTCAAAATCACTTTCAACTCTAAATTAGAATGAAGAATCGAAATATCAAAAATGTTCATGAAACAGAACACTCTGAAAAGTTTCAAATGGAGACTGTCAAATTGAAAACACTTCAGTGACTCAGAATAACATGGCATGAGTCTACATTTTCATTTCAATTTTACTGAGTACAAAAAAGAGATTGCTCAAAATCAACAATTTCTTATGGAAAATTTCAATTTTGACAAAGCCAAAATGAGATGTTTCTAGCAGATCTATTTTCTACTAGGCTTTGAATTGACATTCTGAAATGGAACACTTGTCTCTTAGCTGTTGTTGTTTGGGTCCTCAGTCTCCTGAAAGTCTAGCGGAATACACTAAATCATGAACAGGGCCAGGAAAGTCACAAGGCTCCAGTGAGTAAGGCTATGTCCTATTTAACCCCATTCAGGCCATTAGTCATTTTCTGTGGCCTAATAATTGAATTAAACATTTTGGGTTCAATTCATTGCTGCTGGTCCATTCACTCCATTTAGGCTGATCCAAAGGGACTGGAGAAATAAATCCTCTCAGGAATACCCTTAGTGCAAAGGGCACTTGTGTCTGTGTACTCAGTGTACTTGGTAGTTGCATTGAGTTCTGTACATAAGAACGTAAGAACGGCCTTACCGGCTCAGACCAAAGGTCCATCTAGCTCAGTATCTGTCTACCGACAGTGGCCAATGCCAGGTGCCCCAGAGGGAGTAAACCTAACAGGCAATGATCAAGTGATCTCTCTCCTGCCATCCATCTCCATCCTCTGACAAAGAGAGGCTAGGGACACCATTCCTTACCCATCCTGGCTAATAGTCATTTATGGACTTAACCACCATGAATTTATCCAGTTCTCTTTTAAATGCTGTTATAGTTCTAGCCTTCAGAACCTCTGGGAGTACATAGGAAGGGGCCTGTATCGGGAACCAGGTAGCCCTGCTATCTCGCCTGAGACCACAATAGTCAGTGCAGGTTGCTCAATTGTGTGTGAGCACACTCCAAAATACATAAGGGTGACACACATTCCTGAACCCCCTGGCAGAGACATCACCATGCAAACTGGTGCCCTGAAAAATTAGGGTCCCCTTTACACTCTTTATCACCCTCAATCCATAAACAACATCATTCCTGAGCCATTTGCAGGAGATTTGGATGGGCCCCTTTGATCTCCCTTGCTATCCAGGGGTCACCCAATGAAATCAATAGGTGCCAGGTTTAAAACATACACAAGGAAGTACTTCCAACTCACCATCATCCCATAGAACTCATTACCATGGGGCGTTGTGAAGTCCCAAGGAATAAAGGGTTCAAAAAAGAACTAGATAAGTTCCTAGAGGACAGGTCCATCAATGGCTATTAGCCAGGATGGTCAAGGATGCAACCCAATGCTCTGGGTGTCCCTAAACCTCCACCTGTCAGAAGCGGGGAATGGATGACAGGGGATGGATCATTCAATGATTGCCTGTTGCCTGTTGTGTTCATTGTCTCTGAAGCACTTGGCATACTGGGCCAGATGGACCATTGGTTTGACCCATTATGGCCATCCTTATGTAGTCCATCTGGGCTCCACCTAATATTGGACAATTTTTGTATAAATAGGATGAATTTAATGTCTTACCTATTACAGCCAGGTTCTGGGTGGCACTTTGAAGTGAATTCTTTTCCTGATTCTGATGATCCTTTTGCTGATACAAACAGGTAAATCTCCCTGTGCTGTTTGCCCTCACTTTATAGTCATAGGCAAATTTGCTTTCTTGCATTGGCCAACTTGCATGATCCTTCCCATCTTTACAGAAAATAACACGGGAAAAAGTAGAGAGGGGAGGTACTTTACACTTCAGCACCACGGTGTCCCCTTCCTCACTGGATGCCTTTCCTAGGAATAGCTGAGGAGCATGGAGGTTACCTAAGTAGACAAAACATTATGCTAAATACAATGGGTCTAATTCCCTGATAGTGTAACCTGCCAGTGCTCCAAAGACTTTAGCGGAGATTTTTGGCCCAATGTATGAGGCAACCAGCCTGATTTTTGGGCCTTTATAAAATTCTGACAGTAACATTGGCCCAGAGAGCTCATGGAGGGATGGGGACACATGGTCTGCCTCCTACCTGTGGAGGAAGGGGGTTGGGTTTAGGTGATCCTTCAGGAGTCTCCTAGTCCCAGAGTTGGGGGCAATGTCGACCTCTCAGGCTTGCCAGGGGGCTGAGACAATTACCTAGCTGTATCCCTGCCCCACTGCCTTTTCCAGTGTCTGTTGAAGTGGGGCTCTCCTCAGACATGGGCCAGTAAAAGTCTGTTGAAGTCAGTAGAATGACTTCCATTGATTCCAATGGGTTTTGGATCTGGGTTGTGGAGTCATGCTCCATAGCCTGCAGACTTCATTAACCTAAGAAGGACTCCCCTTTTTCGCATGCACCTCCTTAATTAAACAAGGCAACCCCTCACATCCTTGCTTGCTGTGGTCTTGGTCCTCAAATTCAGTAGGAACCCTAAACCTTCCATTTCAAGCCCCCTGCTCTCCCAATTCCTATGTTAGCAATTTTTGTTTTTTCAACTAAGGCAACTCTCAGACAAAAACTTTGTGCAGGCAAAGTAAAGGTTGAGAGTAGATATCAGTAACCTATGTGTAAACATACATGTAGACATTTATAGTTAGTAAAAGAAGAGAGAATAAAAAGACAGAAAGTTAAGAACTGGGGATAGATTGATAAGAAAATCAAACATTTGGAATAAAATACTGTTCCAATTTATCTGTGGCCACAAAAGTTAGGATGATATAATTTTACCTGTACCAAGGTTGTTCCAATTCCTAAAGTCATGGACACTCACAGACAGTCCTGAACTTCAAATTCCTGATTAGACAGACAGTGGACTGCAAGCTGTTGTTCCCTACTCCTGAATACAGGCCAGATCCTTCCTCCCCAAACCTCCAAATGACACTGACCTATCCTTCCATCACTGGAGGTTTAGGGAGGAAAGTTTGAGCTATTTTCGATACAGGCACTGACTAAGACAAGAAAAATAACACACCTGCCTTGTCAGTGCAGTAGCTTGCAGTAGGTTGGGTTTGCTGAGCTGCATCCCCTCCGTCTCCAAATGAGGTTGAAAGAATCTTGTGCAAAAGTCTGCTACATCCCAGCTCCCTGTAAGGGTTTCCAGACACTCCAAGGGGTGCAGAGTGGGTGTGAAAAACTGCATGGACCTGGATCCAAAACAGAAGCCTGAGGCCTTGACTTGTGGGAAAATTCCCATTGAATCATCCTTTTCATTATTATTTGTTATTTTTATTCCTATCTAGCCCAGAGATTGCCTTTTAATTTTACTGTCATCCTTTTTTAGCTGTTTGAACTCAGGAGCATTTGCTGATTATGAGCAATTCACATGCGTTGCTAATACTGGTCGACCAACCATCAGTCAAGGTGCTGTTTGATCAATTACACCATTGCTATCAAATTAATTATCTGCCAAAGACTTTATGCACAGTGTCCTTCCAGCTTTGTAGATATTTTAGTGCAATTTGGAGTAAATATTTAATTCATTCAATGTAGAAAACTTAATCTAATAATCAGTTAATATTATTTAACCAAATCCATGTAACCCCATAGAGTTCTTCACAATTTCTGTCCCCGGAATTAATTGCCAGTCTTTCAGAAACTGCCATTTTTTTCTGCTATGTGGTTGGATTTCTGCTCTAGGTGTGTGGTGCAAATACTCACCAGGAGAGCTGCAGATTTCTTGGTTTGTGAAATGAAAACCTTTAAATGAAAGGCACAATTTTAGTTTTAGGTAAAGGCAGAGTCTCAAGTTTTGTTCTTTGTTGCTCTTGGATAAATCCGGAGTCACTAGTGGCTAGAATGGGGTCAAGGCAGATTCTGATCTCTGATCCCCAGAGATAATATTTTTATCTGCATATTATTTTCTTTTATGAGACATAAAGGCAATGCAAAACAGCAGTGATCTTCAACCTGTGCTCTGCAGATCCCAGGAGCTGGCAGACTATATCTAAGAGGTCTGCAAAAGTTTGTTGTTACCATAGAACAGTGGTTTTCAGCCTGTGATCTGCAGTTCCCTGAGGGTCAACAGACTAACATTTCCAAAGGGGTCCGCATCGCCATTCGAAATATTTTAGGGGTCATCAAATGAAAAAAAGATTGAAGACCACTGTAATGCAGAAATGGTAGCGTGATTGGGCAAAATGCTATATCTAAGAGGTCTGCAAAAGTCTGTTGTTACCATAGAACAGTAGTTTTCAGCCTGTGATCTGCGGTTCCCTGAGGGTCCACAGACTATGTCTAAGATTTCCAAAGGGGTCTGCATCGCCATTCGAAATTTTTTAGGGGTCATCAAATGAAAAAAAGATTGAAGACCACTGTAATGCAGAAATGGTAGCGTGATTGGGCAAAATGCTATTCTGATGTTTCAAATACAAAAAAAAAAAGGAAAATCCAGGGTTTATTCTGCCCCTTGAACATTGTCATTACTTGACACATAAGGCTGAGTAACATCACATACTACTAGGTAAATAAGGAGATATAATAACATAGGGGCACCACTTCTCTCCAAGCCTAGATTCAAACTAAAGTCTCAATCCCAGTTTCATAGTGGCTCTGTATGGGTATAGAAGTTTAACTCACTGAGAGCTCCTGGCAGCATTCTAGACAATGTGTTCCTTTTAAAATTCTAGTGTAACTCCTTCCATGCTGTCTTCTTTTACAAAATTGGGCCATTCACAAATTATTTAATGTGAGGCCTAGTCACCTGGAAAATTGCAGCTTCTAAAGTTCTGCTACACATGAATTCTCTGTGTGAAAATTAGCCAGTCATATTTTGTTTTATTGCCTGTTTTTTCTGCCTGTTTTTCTGCTGTCACATGCACGGTTAGAGGGATTTGGCTCAAACAATTAAAAATAAAAAATTTCCTTGTGGGCTGTGACTAAGCATAGAGATTTGAGTTTGAAAGGGAGATTTTTTTTTAAGGAAATTCTGAGCATGAGAAAGGATGAAGATTTTTAAGATTTACATGCATCTGATGAAGTGGGTATGCACCCACGGAAGCTTATGCTCCAATACATCTGTTAGTCTATAAGATGCCACAGGCCTCTTTGTTGCTTTTTACAGATCTAGACTAACACGGCTACCTCTCTGATACTTAAAAATGTTATGCTGTTTTTAAATGAAGTAAGAACAATATTCTCAACTACTGGAAACGTCACTACCATCAAAAGCCCCCATTCTGCTCCCCTTAAACTCAGCCACTAAAGTCACAATGCTTGCTAGCTAGACCACCGAAAGCACGTAAAAGGAAAAGACTTGTGGTTAATAAGTAAAACAGTGTAGGCATAACAATTTAAATTTTTTCCAATGATTTAAATAAATACTTGGCATGATATTTTTTCTTACTTCCCAACTGAAACTGATTAGGTTATTTATTATAAATAATTAGTCTGATTCATTTTTTTCTTATGTCACAAATAAATATATTTGGAATTCGGCCACCTTTCACTACCATGACTCCTGCTCACTTACATTTTGAATTATTCAAGTGGATTTCATGTTCCCCATTCAGTTTGTATACTGCATGTGTCCCAATAGAATGGAAGTTCCAGCATTTGCAAAACATTAAATGACTAAAAAGAGCTCTTTAATTTAAAGATTATGAATCTTCCAAAATAAGTTCCATTCCACAGTGGTTAATCCTAAATAGAGATATTTTTATTCAATGAGTGGTATTTATTTAGGCCCAGATTCTGCTCTAAAGTTACACAGATCAAAGTCCAAAGTAACTCTGTTGAGGTAAAGTGGAGTTACTCTGGATCTATAATGGTATAATTAAAGATATAATTTTAACGTGTGTGTGTGTGTGTGTATTTATAAAATTAAGGCTGAGATTTTAAAAGCTTCTTAAAGGATCTGGACTCCCAATTTCTGTTAAGATGAATGAGAACTGTGTTCAAATCCCCTAGGTAGCTTGGCAAACCTTAGCCTTAATTTCTAATTTAGACCAGTCATTAAAATGTTCCTGTTTAATTAATGGGACAAGGCTCAAATATTTTGTTGTCAGTCTCATCTAAAAATAACATGTAGAATATCCATAAACTACTCACAGCAAAGCCAGAGAACCAGTCGCAGGAACATCAGGAGATTTGGTGAGAACTTCAAATTTTTGCTGTGGACTTCAGTTGAGAGAGTCATCATTAGGAAAGAACCCAGGGGCTCTGTTTTGGGTATCCTTTTGCCCAATGAGATTCATAGAAGGTCAGACATAGTCCCTCTGACCTGAATTGCTTCAGGCAGGTCCAGGAGAAGCTGCTGTCACTCAGCTCTGCTTCTCCTTTTGCTCCTCAGAGTTCAGACAGCAGACTGGCTGGTTTTGTTATATCTTGGGGATTGTGTTGCCGCTCTCTGTATGCGACAAGTGTTCATGTCATTCTATTCTGAATCAACCCTCAGCCCCTGCTTCCTGCATGATACCTGAGAAATTAAGGAGATAACCTTGATCTGAACAACAGACAATGGTAATGAACTGTCTGAGTGTCAGTCACACCTGCTGAATGGCAAAATAAAACAGGAAAAGAGGCATTTCAGCAAACTCACACATTTAACAGACCTTCCTTTTAGTGGGTGCATAGGGGGTGTTTTAAGGGCTCGCCTGCTATACAATAAGAAAGTCTTTAACTGTGCTTGAAGAAATCAACCTACATACTATCTCTTATACCAGTATAAATGCAAGTAGCTCTACTGAAGACTAATTCCAGTGAAAAGGAGAGGGTAAACATCAGGGAGCTCAGTAGGGATACTCAGGATTTACACTAGCATGTGAGAGAATAGAATTTGGCCTAGAATGTTTGCACGTAGTCTAGCACAGTATTTCTCAATGGGTAGGTTGCAAATAGAGCTGCATCAATAGCAGATTTTTAGGTTCAGTGATAGATCAAGAAAAGTTGAAAAAAATCATTTTAGGTCAAATAAAAAAAATTTCATTTTCAAGGGATTTTTTAAAAATAAAATTGAAGTAAAATTTGAAACAGAAAGAGATCTTGAACCAGAAAGTCAAAATGTTTTGTTTTACAAATATAGAAATGAAAAGCTGTGACATTTTTGGAATTTTTTTCTTTTGTTTTTCCACTGAAACAATTCAGCACATATTTGCAAACATTTCTGGTCAGTCGGCATCTGCATTCTTTTGGCAAAAAAAGAAAAAAAAGTTTTGTCCAAAAAATTTTGCAATCCTTGTGTGCATCCTGGAAGACAGAGTAATTTAAATCTTTATTACAATCTAAAGCAAAGAACATCTTCCCCTGTACCCCATGCACAACCTCTCAAAATTCCCACCCAGATGAATTCTATAGGCTTATCCTTGTTAGTGTTGATACATTTTTTCTCTTGCTTTTCCAGCAAATGGATGAGGCTCATGAAAACGTGTGAATAACTAGAAACATGAGTATGGTACATAACAAGTGCAACAGCTAAGAATAACAACTGAAGACGCTGACTAGGCTTCAGAGAATGTTCATATTTTGTGTGTCAGATTTTATATGTGATAAAGAAATCATCAAACCAAAGGCAGTTTTTAAGAGAAACAAATCATGGGAAAAAGTTGAAAAATACTGTGAATAACTGAAGATTCTTCAGAAGCTTGCTAAGGAATGGGGGTCACGAAATGAGTTGTGGTGAGAGCTAGTAAGAATTAATTACATTACAATCTCAAATCTCAGTGCAAAAATGGAATGAAAAGTTTTACAAAACATTTGCAGATCTCCCCTCCCCACCCCCTATATTTCAATGGGCTCTAGATGTTACTTATTCTGTAGAAGTTTTATTCATGATATTTGACAACCAAATCTGAAAGCAGATTTCAACATGAAGATTTCTCTAGTGAGTGGCTTCCACTTCAGTTAGACTTTCTAGGGAGAATAAGACATGATGCTGGCAAAAGAACTGTGCCCTGATTGCGTGCAGAACTTTGAACTTCAGGTCTATCACTCATTTATGGGCATATCAGGGATGTGGTGTTTTCCTGATTTTAATAGATTTTGATCGACCAAGAAAGATGTTGATACATTAGAGAGGATTCAGAGAAGGAGCATGAGAATAATTAAAGGATTGCAAAACCTGCCTTCTAGTGATTGTGACAAAGTTCCTCCTCCACCTTGGTGGGTCCTGCGCTTATTGGCAGATTTGTTCACCTCAGTGATCTTCCCTTCTTGTGGAACCCACAGTCTGAGTCAGCTCCTCCTGTGTCTGATCAGGAGTTGGGAGGTTTGGGGGGAACCCAGGCCCGCTCTCTACTCCGGGTTCCAGCCTAGGGACCTGTGGATCGCAGCTGTCTATAGTGCCTCTTGTAAGAGTTGCAGGACAGCTACAACTCCCTGGGCTACTTCCCCATGGCCTCCTCCAAACACCTTCTTTATCCTCACCACAGGACCTTCCTCCTGGTGTCTAACAATGCTTGTCCTCCTCAATCCTCCAGCAGTATACTCTCTCACTCTCAGCTCCTTGCCTTCTTGCTCCCAGCTCCTCACACACACTCCTTCTCCTCTGGCTCCTCTTTGCCTGACTGGAGTGAGATCCTTTTTAAAGCCAGGTGCCCTGATTAGCCTGCCTTGATTGGCTGCAGGTGTTCTAATTAAAGTAGCTATCTCTACTGCCTTCTAGAAAGATCTTAATTGGCTCCAGGTGCCTTGATTAACCTGGAACAACTGCCATTTGGTTACCAGGGTACTAGGGATTTGTTTAGCCTGGGGCTAACATACCTGTTTCTCAGTACCTTACTGTAGCCATCTGGCTTTGCCCCTTCACATGATAGACTCAAGAAGCTCAATCTATTTAGCTAAACAAAAAGGCACTTAAGAGGTGACTTGATCACAGTCTGTAAGTACCTATATGGGAAGCAAATATTTGATCATGGGTTCTTCATTGTAGCAGACAAAAATCTAACAAGATCCAATGGCTTTTCTTTGTCTTCTTTAACAGAAATAACTGAAAGTTCCCTTGTTGAGTCAGCAGTTTTTCTAGGGAGACCTCAAGGAACCGTATTTGGAATTTTAGTTAAGGAACATTCTATACAGGTTTCTGCTTTGGCCTAAGAATTAAAAAAAATAAAAATCTTTAAGCAATTGATTTGGATGTTTTAAACTAGTTCTAATCCTAAGAACAGACACACTGGATCAAACTAATGTTCCATATAGCCCAGTATCCTGTCTTTCAATCCTGGCTGGTGCCAGATATTTCAGAGGGAATTAACAAACGGTCATTATTGAGTGATCCATCCCCTGTTGTCCACTCTCAGCTTCTTACTGGAAGAGGTTTAGGGACACCCAGCGCATGGGGTTGCATCCCTGATCATCTTGGCGAATAGCTATTGATAGAGCTATCCTCCATAAACATATGTAATTCTTTTTGGAACCCAATGGTACTTTTGGAATTCACAAAACTCCCTGGCAATGATTTTCACAGGTTAACTACGTGTTGTATGAAGAAGACCTTCCTTTTGTTTGTTTTTAAATCCATTGCCTATTAAGTTCATTGGGTTACTCCTAGTTCTTTGTTATGTGAAGGGGTAAATAACACTTCCCTGTGCACTTTCTCCAGGATGGGGTGCTGTTCTCAGGTGGGGACTTCTAGACTGGTCTGAAATATACAAAATAACTATCATATGAATGGTCCACAGTGGTTACAATTCTACATTTCTTCCAAGACAAAGTAAAATCTCAAAACAACCAGAAGAAGAAGAAAAAATGGTCTTTAAAGTACAAATAAAGATGAATCTCCTTACCTTGGCAAGCTACCAATCTAAGGGACAGATTCTGTCATTCTGATGCTGACAGTTATTGAAAGTAATCCTTTTGACTTCAATGACCCCTTAGTCACCCAGTCTTAGTGTAAGTGGGACTAGCAAAACCTGGCCCACAATTAAAAGGGGAACAAACAAGAGGTAGTAGAAGAAGGATGGCAATGGGGCACTATGATTCTGTGATAGCTAAGTTTCTTTTTTACTTTTACTACAGTCCCAAGCTATGATCTGTCCATTGGCTTTCAGAGCATGTTATGAAACTCATAGTTCCTAGGACTGATATTGTCAGACTTGGATGTCAA
Organism: Aldabrachelys gigantea; assembly: GCA_026122505.1. Taxonomy (NCBI): domain Eukaryota; kingdom Metazoa; phylum Chordata; order Testudines; family Testudinidae; genus Aldabrachelys; species Aldabrachelys gigantea. The sequence continues at coordinate 14,207,924 of CM047489.1, read as the reverse complement.
AAGTTAGCTGTCAAGAGGTAATCGCTAGCTTGCCAGAGATCTAGAAAAGAACTCTGGGTCCCTGATTCTGTATCTCAGGCCTGGTCTCCACTACGCTTTTAAACCGATTTTAGCAGTGTTAAACCGATTTAATGCTGTACCCGTCCACACAACAAGGCCCTTTATATTGATATAAAGGGCTTTTTAAATCGGTTTCTGTACTCCTCCCCAACGAGAGGAGTAGCGCTAAAATCGGTATTACCATATCAGATTAGAGTTAGTGTGGCCACAAATCGACGGTATTGGCCTCCGGGCAGTATCCCACAGTGCACCACTGTGACCGCTCTGGACAGCAATCTCAACTCGGAAGCACTGGCCAAGTATACAGGAAAAGCCCTGCGAACTTTTGAATTTCATTTCCTGTTTGGCCAGCGTGGAGCTCTGATCAGCACAGGTGACCACGCAGAGCTCATCAGCACAGGTAACAATGCAGTCTCCTGGGAATCGAAAAAGAGCTCCAGCATGGACCGCACGGGAGGTACTGGATCTGATCGCTATATGGGGAGAGGATTCTGTGCTAACAGAACTCCATTCCAAAAGACGAAATGAAAAAATATTTGAAAAAATTTCCAAGGCTATGATGGATAAAGGCCACACTAGGGACTCAGTGCAGTGCAGAGTGAGAGTTAAGGAGCTCAGACAAGCCTACCAGAAAACCAAAGAAGCAAACAGAAGGTCCGAGGAAGGGCCGAAAACATGACGCTTCTACACTGAGCTGCATGCAATTCTAGGGGGGTCCGCCACCACTACCCCACCCCTGTCCCTGGATTCCGAGGTGGGGGTGGTAATCTCAGCCATGGCTGAGGATTCTGTGGACGGGGAAGATGACGAGGAGGAAGAGGAGGACGAGCTTGCAGAGAGCACACAGCACTCCGTTAGCCCCAACAGCCAGGAGCTTTTAATCACCCAGACGGAATTACCCTCCCAGCCCTCCCAAGCCACTAGCCCAGACAGTGAAGCCATGGAAGCGACCTCTGGTGAGTGTACCTTTGTAAATATAAAACATGGTTTAAAAGCAAGCGTTTTTTAATGATTGATTTGCCCTGAGGACTTGGGATGCATTCGCGGCCAGTACAGTTATTGGAAAAAGTTTGTTAACGTGTCTGGGGATGGAGAGGAAATCCTCCAGGGACATCTTCATGAAGCGCTCCTGGAGGTACTCCAAAAGCCTTTGCAGAAGGTTTCTGGGCAAGGCAGCCTTATTCCGTCCACCATGGTAGGACACTTTACCACGCCATACATGTAGCAAGTAATCGGGTATCATTGCATGACAAAGCATAGCTGCATATGGTCCTGGTGATTGCTGGCATTCAAGAAACATCCGTTCTTTATCTCGCTGTGTTATCCTCAGGAGAGTGATATCGTTCATGATAACCTGGTTGAAATTCAGGAATTTAAGTAAGGGGACAGAGATGGCCATTCCTACTGTGCTCTTTTCCTGTTGCTTAAAAGAAATCCTTTCTTGCACATAGCCAAGTGGGGGGAGGGGAGGAGGGGAATAGCGCTGAGCTTTTTTGCATTTGGCTATCAGGGATCTTCCCTGCTACCAACCACGCGGTGGGGGGGGGGGAAGGGGGGTGATTAGCAGTGATCTTCCATGATACCAGCCATGCGGTGGGGGGAGGGGTAAAGTGATCATCCCACAGAATTGGAGGGGGGGTGGCTTCTGCTGCTGCATGCTAACAGGAAAGAAGCATCACTGAACGGGATTTGCTTGGTATTTGGGAAAGGAGGGCACTGTGTATATGAAGGCTGCAGAAGCCGAAAGACAATGGTTTATCATGGCCGCATGCAAGCTGAATTCTGATGCCCGGGTCTGCATCTGTGAGATCTGGAACACCAGAGCCGCAGGCACTCAATATTAAGATGCAAAATGCGACCATGTAGTGAAATCACATGCGCTATGTAAGGTGAATAGTGTTGTTCACTGTGAAAGAGTATAACCATTGTTCTGTAAAATGTATCTTTTTAAATACTTCTCTCCCTTTTTCCCCTCCCTCATGCAGCTGCACATTTTTCAAGCCTCCCTACTCCATCCCGAAGGCTAGCTCAGATAAGACGGAGGAAAAAGAAGATGTGAGACGAAATGTTCTCGGAAATCATGGAAGTGACCCGCAATGAAAGAGCTCATCTGAATGAGTGGAAGGATGTGGTATCAAATTACAGGAAAGATGCCAATGAATGTGAGGATAGGAGGGACCAATGCGAGGATAGGAGGGACCAACATGAGGATAGGAGAGATGCTCGAGATAAGAGGTGGCAGCAAGAAGATCAGAGGTGTAGGCAGGAAGATCAGCGGTGGCGGGATGCAACGCTGGGGCTGCTGCATGATCAAACTGATATCCTCCAACATCTGGTGGAGCTTCAGGAAGAGCAGAGGGGTCACAGAGTGCCGCTGCAGCCCCTGTGTAACCACCCTCACCACTCACCATGCTCCATGTCTTCCTCACCCAGACGTGTAAGAACACATGGGGGAAGACTTCGTGCACCCGCCCACTCCACCGCTGTGGATAGCCCAACCAAAAGACTGTCATTACATTGAAATGTTTTTAGTGGCCTTTTCCTTCCCTCCTATCCTCCTCCCAAACCACACCTGGGATACCTTGTCAGTTCTCTTCCTCTTTTTATAATGACTTTTTAATAAAGAATACATGATTTTTAAACGATAGTGACTTTATTTCCTTAAGCAAGCTGTAATCGAAGGTGGAGGGTGGGTTGCTTACAGGGAATGAGTCAATCAAGGGGGTGGGGGGTTCATCAAGGGGAAACAAACAAACCAGTTACACCGTACCCTGGCCCGTGATGAAACTCGTTTTCAAAGCTTCTCTGATGCACACCGCTTCCTGGTGTGCTCTTCTAATTGCCCTGGTGTCTGGCTGCGCATAATCAGCAGCCGGGTGATTTGCCTCAGCCTCCCATCCCGCCATAAAGGTCTCCCCCTTACTCTCACAGAGACTGTGGAGCACACAGCAAGCAGCAATAACAAAGGGGACATTGGTTTGACTCACGTCTGAGCGAGTCAGTAATGTTTGCCAGCGCACCTTTAAACAGCCAAATGCACATTCTATCACCATTCTGCACTTGCTCAGCCTGTAATTGAACAGCTCCTGACTACTGTCCAGGCTGCCTGTGTATGGCTTCATGAGCCATGGCATCAAGGGGTAAGCTGGGTCACCCAGGATAACTATAGGCATTTCAACATCCCCAACTGTTATTTTCTGGTCTGGGAAGTAATTCCCTTACTGCAGCCATTTAAATAGAGTAGTGTTCCTGAAGACGCGAGCATCATGAACCCCTCCTGGCCATCCCACGTGGATGCTGGTGAAACGTCCCTTGTGATCCACCAGTGCTTGCAGCACCATTGAAAAGTACCCCTTGCGGTTTATGTACTGGGCGCCCTGGTGCTCCGGTGCCAAGATAGGGATATGGGTTCCATCTATGGCCCCCCACAGTTAGGGAATCCCATTGCAGCAAAGCCATCCAATATGACCTGCACATTTCCCAGAGTCACAACCTTTCGTAGCAGCAGCTTAATGATTGCTTTGGCTACTTGCATCACAGAAGCCCCCACAGTAGATTTTCCCACTCCAAATTGATTCCCGACTGACCGGTAGCTGTCTGGTGTTGCAAGCTTCCAGAGGGCTATTGCCACTCACTTCTCCACTGTGAGGGCTGCTCTCATCTTGGTATTCTGGCGTTTCAGAGCAGGGGAAAGCAAGTCACAAAGTTCCATGAAAGTGCCCTTACGCATTCGAAAGTTTCGCAGCCACTGTGAATCGTTCCACATCTGCAAAACTATGCGGTCCCACCAGTCTGTGCTTGTTTCCCGGGCCCAAAATCGGCGTTCAGTGGCTAGAACCTGCCCCATTACCAGCAGGATCCCAAAAGCGCAGGGGCCCGCGGTTTGAGAGAATTCTGTGTCCATGTCCTCATCACTCTCATCGCCGCGCTGCCATAGCCGCCTCCTCCTCCTCGCCTGGCTTTGCAGGTCCCGGTTCAGCATAGACTGCACGAGAATGCACAAGGTATTTACAATGTCCACGATTGTGGTATTGATCTGAGCAGGGTCCATGCTTGCCGTGCTATGACCTCTGCACAGTTCACCCAGGAAAAAAGGCGCGAAACGGTTGTCTGCTGCTTTCACGGAGGGAGGGGTGAGGCTGTATCCAGAACTACCTGCGACAATGATTTTTGCCCCATCAGGCACTGGGATCTCAACCCAGAATTCCAAGGGGTGGGGGAGACTGCAGAAACTATGAGATAGCTACAGGATAGCTACCCACAGTGCAACGCTCCAGAAATCGACGCTAGCCTCGACCATGGATGCACACCGCCCAATTAATGTGCCTAGTGTGGCCGCGTGCACTCGACTTTATACAATCTGTCTTACAAAACCAGTTTATATAAAATCGGAATAATCCCATAGTGTAGACGTACCCTCAGATCTGCTTAAGCTTCATCAGGAGAAGTTTGAGTCACAAGACTGAAGCCTCCACTCCAGTCTGGATCACCCTAATATTGGACATTGGACTGTATCCTATGGAGCTAATTCTGAAAGAACTCTTTGCAACTCTAAAGCTCACCATCTCCGCTATGAAACTGACCTAAGAATTTTATTCATGTCTGTATGTATTATGGTCTTTTAACCTATACTATCTCTACTTTCCTTTTTAATAAATTTTAATTTAGTTAATAAGAATTGGCTATAAGCGTGTATGTGTGTGAAATCTGAAATATCCATTGTTCCTTTGGGCAATGTGTTCGATCCTTTGGGATTGGTAGAACTGTATATATGATGAACAAGATTTTCTGTAATCCTTATCATATTTGACTTGTCTGTCTGGGTGGGAGCCTGGGGCTGGGTTGCTTTAAGGGAACTGTGTTTTTGGCTTCTGGGAAACCAGTAAGGTATTGTAGAAGCTGTTTTGTTGATGTTCTGCTGAATCTAATTATTAGAAATAACCACTAGCTTCGGGGACTGTCTGCCCCATTCTTTGCAGTTTTCCCTGACTGAGCAACCTCGGTGTGGCCCCTCTAGGACCTTGGTCACAGCCTGCTCAGTAGCAAACTCTAAGCTTTCAGCAAAGGCCAAGGACAGCTCACCTGTGACTATGTGACATCACAGCACATTATCCCTGTGGGGTTTGACTGGGGTTCAGAAATGGCTGCTCCTGGGGGACAGTTTGCAGGTGACAGATTTTTGCCTTGTACGTAAACCCAGGAGAGTGGTGGGCATGTGAAAAATTCTCTTCCTCTGTCCTCCTTCTCCTTCCAGCAAGGCTGTTCTTACCCATATGTATAGTACGCAGCTGCGCAGGGCACCAGGAAATTTGGTGCCCCAAATTTCCTGGTCCCCTGTGCAGCTGAGTGCTGCTCCAGTCCCTGCTCCAGCTCTTCCCTAGGGCCTGCCCCTGCTCCGCTCCAGCCCCACTCCCACTCCCACTCCCCAGTGACCTGGTCCCAGCCACGCTGCTAGTGAGTGCTGGGGAGTGGTTCCCTCTGTCCTCAAACCAGCACCGCCCCTGCCCACAGAGTCCTGGAGCCCTTCCCCTTTCCCCCTCCTGGTGTCCTGGGGTCAGCTCCTTCGCTCCCCCCTGCAAAGGCCTGGGGGCCCACACCACCGTAGGGCCCCAGAATAGCTAGGGATGGCCCTGGCTCCCAGCCTCTCCATTTGTTTTTTGTCCATCCCCCTATTCATTCATTGCTCACTGACTCCCTCTTCTGCAAATAGCCTGCAGCCACAACCTCTGCCACCTCCAAATCCTCCACTCCCCCTAGCCCCGTCTCCTCTCTTTAAACAGGACGTTTGTCCAATTTTAAGCTGACAATCTTGTTTTTTTTTTTACAGATATAAAACTGGATGTGGGTTTGTCCAGTATCACACATGGAATCGAGGATGCCCTTTTGAAGGCCATGCCACCCTGCCCGCTCCGGTGTGACCTCACGCAAGTGCCCTTCATCCCTTGTGCCTTTCCAGTGCAAGATCACGCCAGTGGGGATGGGGTCATGCAGGTGACAGTGGGCCAAGGATGTTCCCAGATGTACTGGAGGGTCTAGTATTCTGGGTATGTGTCAGTGTTGGAAGCAAACTCTGGCAGCACGTTGCCTCAGTGGATTGAGGAGTGAGTCCAGCCAGATTTCCCCCCTTCTAACAATATTCAACATATGTCTTCACTTCCAGCTGGAAAGTGTAAATTCCAGCTCGAGGAGACATACCTGCGCTAGCTCCAGTTGTGCTAGTGAGCTAAAATAGAGTGTAGCTGATGGTGCCGCAAGGAGCCCGAGTGTGTACCTTTATGAGACACAAGGCATATACTCAAGGTAACTAAGCCTGTCCCATTGCAGCAGCTGCTCCCTATTTTTAGCACGCTAGCTCACTCAGAGTTAGCTCAAGTATATCTCCTTCAACTGCTAATCATACCCTCAGTATGAACTGTAGACACACTTGCAGGGATCAAGGCTTTTTTTTTTCTTTCCTAGCTCCCTCTGGGGACAGGCCAGGGAAGGATTGAGGTCAGCTCAGGCCTTGTCTTAATCCTTGTTCAGTAGAACTGGTTGGGAAGTTTCTGACAATAATTTCTTTTGCTGAAAAATGCCATTTTGTCAAAACAAAAATGCTTCATGGAAGTAGGTCTGTTTTGATTAAAATATCCTTGGCTTTCTCAGGCCCAGGGGGGAATTTCTAGTCAAAACACGAGTGAATGAAAGTATGGTCTAAAGCTTGTCAAATAAGCAATAGCCCAATGTTTAGAGTGTGCACCTATGGTCTAAGAAACCCTATCTGGTTTGGACCAGAGACGTGAGTATAGGTCTACCATGTTTAGCTGGACAATTGAGTCCTCCAGAGTAGAGATCTCTCTCTCTCATATATTTGTGTCTTGAAAAATGTAGGAAGGTCTTTTTTCTGGTTCCGCATAAGAAGACAAACAAATGTCCACAACCTATAATTTCTTCTGTAAAAGGGAATTGCTATTTCCCAGCCAGACCTATTGATAAGACACAGGCTAAGATGTTTGAAGTCATACGAATTCAGGGATTGCCAGACATGGTTAGACTTAAGTCCATCTAGCTCAGTATCCTGTCTCTGACAGTTTCCATCTTCAGATATTTCAGAGAAACCCAACAGTGTGTGTGTAGCGGGGGGAGAGAAATAGCAAAACCCCTCCCACTGTGGTCACAATCTAACCACTATGAGTTGGAGATCAGTTTAAGTCCTGAAGCAGGAGGTTTAATGTCCCTTCCAAATATCTGTAACTATTGTAACTGGATATCCTTGTTATCCAAATAAATGTCCACTCCCTTTTTGCAACTTGCTAAATTTTTGGCTTCAACGACTTCCTGTGGCAGTGAGTTCCACTGTCTAATTACTCACTGTGTGTGCAGAAGTGTTTCCTTTAATCAGTTTGGAATTTCTCATCTTTCAATTGCATTGAATGGTTCTCTCGATGCTATGAGAAGGGTGCAGCCTGGTGGGTTGTCTAGGCTTCAGTGTGTCCAGCTAACTCACCTTTAAATGTGTTAGCCGGCATCTTAACAAGCATGAAGAGGGCTTCTCCATGGAGTTAGGTTAACTCAATTTAGCTAACGCGATTGAAAGTCAGGCCTTTTCTGAGCTCATAACCTGGCCACAGAGTTCATCAGGTCTTAGCTAACTGTGCACAGCTCATTCTGTGTAGACCAGGCAGAAATGACTCTGCTTGATTGTTTCAGCAAAGGCAGCAGGTTGGCTCTTATCTCTAGTACAGCTAGGAGTAAACTGCTCAGGGCCCAGTCTGGGCCTGGCTCTGCTCTGACCATGGCATGACTCCTTCAGCCAGCATGAGTAAACACATCCAGAAATGCCTGCCTTCATGGGAGCCAATCATTCTGCAGGGTGGAATGGCTAGCCCCTGCCTGCTGCAGCTTGTAAAGGCTCCATACAGATGATTACAAATAGATCTGAGCTGCACAGTGGTTTTGCAGAACTGATGTAATCCTGTCTCCGACTGCACAATAACTCCTGCTCAGAGATACAGCCGCAGAAGCCACAGAATATAGTTAAAGGAACACAAATATAGTCAGTGAAGAGAACATAAGAACAGCTATACTGGGTCATACCAAAGAGACTTTGTCCAGCCATGTACTGCATCCATCCACCCGCCCCTGACTTCCTAATTTAGCAGCAGGGCAATATTTCCATGTACTGTACTGACTTTATTGAATGTTCTGTGTTTCTTCCATTCTCTAGAGAAATCTGGTCTCTCTTGCTCCTTAACAAACCAAGTCTTCCAGGAGGCCTGCAGTACTTCCAGCCCATCTCAGGAGTCAAGAGAAGTCAAATAAAAATTATGGATCAAGCCACACTTTATAGCTCCATCTTTCTGATCTTGTTAAAACCTTCTTGGGGAAAGGGCCCTTAAATCTGTGGACAGTGGGTTTAATACACTACCAAGTGACTGGTATGACAAGGTGCACAATGATGGAGACCCCGATTTATTGACTTTATACTCATGCTGTCCCTCACATGAGTTTTATAATATTTTGGGCTATTTCTTCAATCCCCAGCCACTGGATTCACGTGATTATTACAGGGGTAGTTCAGACTTCCTTTTTTTTTTAAAGTAAATTTCTAGCTCTCGTGATTGTGCAGAAAAGCCTGAAAATCTGAAACCCCAGAAGAGCACTATAACAGTTCCCCTCAGATTTGTTATGTTTACAATTTCTTGATTTTTAAGCCAGTCTCGTGATATTTTGTGACCTGACTCATGATTTTTGATTGCTTAGGGGTGAATGTCTGCAAGTGGCCACCACGCATAAAATTATATTTAAATTAAATGAATGTCTATTATATTTAATTAGCAAATTAATCACCACCGACCATTATCCAGAACGTTATATGCCATGAGCACAGTGGACCTCTGCCACCTTTGATCATGTCTTCTGACCCAGTGCATGGCTTGTGACTGCACCGTTTTGGAGGTATATAAATTAACTTGAAGATTTAGCCAGATAGTTTCAGTCCCAGGAGGTTATGTGTTAGTTCCACTAGCACACTTAGTTTTAGATGAGGGAAGGTTGTTTATGTTTCACAAAGAAAGGAAACACCAAAACCCTCGTCTCCCCAAGCAAAGCAACCAAGCGTTAATAAGTAACTTCAAACTCAGGTTTGGCAGAGTTGCTCAGCCAGAATGCTGCAGCCATTGAAATATGATCTATGTCCTTCATTACTTGTAAAACAAATACAGCAGGACATACTAAGGCCTTGATCCTGAAAACATTGACACCCATGAGTAACTTCACTCATGTGAGCAGCTCCAGTGAAGTCAGGTGGAGTCCCAGGGAAACAGGATGGCTTGCCATAGGGTGTTACAAACGTACCTACAGGTTTGCAAGATTGGGGCTTAACTGGTCATACAGCAGGAGGGCTGGTGGACTTGTTTTACTGGAAAATGCTGATTGGACAGAATCCAAACATTCCCTGGGGAGGATTCAATTGTGTTACAACTCTCAGTAGAAACCCAGCCGACGGTCTGTCTGGGCTGGCCAGAGAGCCTGTCTCCCTGGTTTCCCGCCAGCCAGCCACACATCCATCCTCTGGCTGAGCAGGTGGGATAATGAGCTCGTTGTCTGGCTCCCCAGCTATCCATCTGGCAGGCTGCCCTGCTCCTGGCTGGCCGGCTTCCCGTGATACACAGCTCAGCAAGCGGCCCAATCCCTGGGCAGCTAGTAAACTGGCCGGGAAACTGGGCAGCTTTCCCACCGTCCATGAAGCAGGAATGTTTTGGTATTTCTGAAGTAAATTCCTGCAGAATTATAGTTTAATGACAAATTATGTCTAGATTTTGACTTTTTGTCCTGAGTCAGAATAATCCCCTCCCTCCCCCACCACCAAATTATATATATATATATATATATTTTGCAGGATGAAAATTCCATTTCCTGGACAGCTCTAAACAGCTCAGTCGTACCCAGAGTGCATCTGCTGTATGTGACATGCTCTGATACTGTGCAATGCAACCTCTGTCTCCTTTCCCCATGTCATCCTCTGCAAGTCTGAATCTGCTGCAGCATCCTCTCAGCTCCTTTTCCAGACCAGCCCCCCTAAATCCTAGTGTCCTTCCCTGCCTCCCCATTGGTTAGTTGCCTTCCTCCATCTCCCTCCAGTGAGAGCTCCTGCTAACCAGCCTCCCCGCCTAATAACACTAACAGGCTAAATCCTAATAAGATTCATGGAAATCCATGACTTTCTGAACGCGTGGAAATTCACTTTGGTGTCCAGTGGTCAAATATGTTTACGTCATTGCTTACTGCAGTGACACCTGCCAGGCTTGTGCAGAGTTAAATAGAAATATGTTTTGTTATGCCTTTTTTTACCGGAGTGGCTAGTGAAAGTTCAGAGCCCTGGGGATATTCCAGTTGGGAGGAGAAACTGATGATGGAGGCTGGCATTCTCTGGGATGCCATCTTGTTTAGTTACAAGGAATGAACAAAGACCTGCTTCTGTGAATGGAGATGGAACCAAAACCAAGGAGTAGCTTCTTTGCTCCCAGCCCCAAGACTCTTTAGTCAGCACAAAACCTAACAAACACCTTCTTCTTCCCCCACCCCATACCCTGGACTTCAGGGTCACACACTGTGTTTGTAGGCTGACCCTCTGCCTGCCCCAGGTAGTTGTGCTCCACTTTGCTCTGTGTTTCTCTGCCTGCTGTACACCCACCTACATACACACACAGCCTTTCCACCAGTCAAAGCCCTCAGCTCTGTATTTAAAGCCCCCTGAGCAATGTGATTCAGCTTCTACTCCGCATTCCCACATGCCTGGGTTTTGGGGTGTGACTCCCATTATTACACCCATCTTGTTACAATGGCTTCTTGGCACTGATTCTAAATGGCAGGTGGGGGCCACAAGGTTTAGGGCAACCTATGTCAGTATACATACAAATACAAGTGAGATCTGCCATCCCTCCTGCCCCGCTCCTGGTGCTGAGAGTGGGTGAGTAGGAGGCTATTACCTTCATAGGCAACTTAGCCCTTATTCGCCCTTTCCTGTGACTGCCTCTGAAGCAGCTGGCACTGGCGAGGACATTGGGCTGGACTGAGGTCTGATCTGCTGTGGCAGTTTCCATACTGGTCAGAGGAAAGACGTTCTAGTCAGGGCCGGCTCTAGATTTTTTGCTGCCCCAAGCAAAAAAAATGTTGGCTGCCCCCCGTCCCAGCCCTGGGCTCCCTCTTGTACCCTCCTGCTTCCCTGCCCTTTGCTCTCCCCCACACCCCCTGCAACCCCAGTGCTGAGCTTCCCCCTTTCCCCCACACCACTGCCATCCCAGCCCTAGGCTACCCCCCTTCCTCCTCACTAATGCCCCCCCCCACACACACCTCCTGCTGCCCCAGCCCTGGGCTCTCCCCTCACACACACACCTGCACCCTCCTTCCGCCACAGCCCTGGGTCACTGGGTAACTCGCTCCCAGGGCAGGTCATTCAGCAGGAATTTTGGATGTGCACAAAACACAGACAGGATTGGTTCCCATAGGGTTACAGAGCTGCAGTAAAGTGGAACAATTTTCAGCTTGTGTGATTGAAGGATCAGAGAGGAGGGATAGCTCAGTTGTTTGAGCACTAGCCTGCTAAACCCAGGTTTGTGAGTTCAAGCCTTGAGGAGGCCATTTGGGGAACCGGCATAAAAGTCTAGGGATTGGTCCTGCTTTGAGCTGGGGGTTGGGCTAGATGACCTCCTGAGGTCCCTTCTAACCCTCATATTCTATGATATCTGGATGCATATTATAAGACCATCTTCCATAAATGAGGAAAAGTTGAGGTGCCTTTATTATTCTTTTGTTTCACTCTTTCTTCCTATGGGGAATTTGCCAATGCAATATCACTGTCTTCCTTTTAAACAAACAAACAAACAAACAAAAAGGCTGTGACTGATGAAAATAGCAATTCCAGTCCTAATAACCACTGGGAAGCATTTCTTGCTCAATTTTATCCTACTTTTCCTACAACAAGTTACAGTGGATCAGTATATTTGATTTGGGAGAAATGAAGTAACAGCTGCCCAACTGAGCTTGAGCACTCCCGAATTTTGAGGTGTTCAAATCTGAAAGGCAGGTGCTGGGGGGGGGGGGGGTGTAGGGGGGGCTGTGGGCTCCACGGGGGAGCACGGCAGCATGTATGCAGGAGAGTGTCTGGAGCTGCGCAGAGCCAGATACACTGGTCTGAGTGGCACGGTAAGGAGGTGGGGGGGGTTGGAGAAGGGGTTGGGGGTTCTGGGGGGCAGTCAAGGGACAGGGAGCTGGGGGGTTGGATGGGGCAGACGTTAGGGGAGGCAGTCAGGGGATAGGCAACGGCTGGATAGGCATGGAGGTCCTAGGGGTTTGTCAGGGGACAGATAGGGAGAGGGGTCCTGGGGGAAGTTGGAGGGGGTCTCAGGAGGGGACACTTGGGGACAAGGAGAAGGGAGGCTTAGATAGGGGGTGGGGTCCTGGGAGAGGGCAATCAGGGGACAAGGAGCAGTGTCGCTTATATGGGAGTGGGGTCCTGCGGGACAGGACCCCCAGGAGGGGGCGATCAGTGGACAGGGAGGGGTTGGATGGGGTTGGGGTTTCTGTGGCGGGCAGTCAGAGGGAGTGGATGGTGGCATGATGGGGCTTCCCACCCGCTAAAGTGTCCTGTTTTTCGAATGTTAAAATATGGTCTCCCTACCATTCACAGCACGAGGTCCCTCTCCTTCCTTTCCAGTTGGTAGTGGCCAAGGGAATTCTGGGAAATGTAGTTCTTTCCCAACTCCAGGGCTGGCTCTATAGACAGGGAGCTAATCAAGGATCTACAGCTGCTAGAACCCCCTGTTGGTTCTCAGACCTCTGCCCCTAACTGCAACCCCCTACGCAAAGCAGGACCAATCCCCAGATTTTTATGCTAGTTCCCCAAATGGCCCTCTCGGTGATTGAACTCACAAGCCTGGGTTTAGCAAGCTAATGCTCAAGCCATTGAGATATCCCTCCTCTCCAATCACAGAAGCTGAAAGTTGTTCCACTTTACTGCAGCTCTGTAACCATATGGGAACCAGTCCTGTCTGTTTTGTGCACGTCCAAAATTCCTGCTGAATGACCTGCCCTGGGAGCAAGTTACCAGTGACCCAGGGCTGCAGCGGAAGGAGGGTGCAGGTGTGTGTGGAGGGGGACAGCCCAGGGCTGGGGCGGCAGGAGGTGTGTGTGGGGGGCATTAGTGAGGAGGAAGGGAGGTAGCCCAGGGCTGAGGCAGCAATGGGGTGGGGGGAGGGAAGTGGTGTGGGGGAAAGAGGGAAGCTCAGCACTGGGGTTGCAGGGGATGTAGGGGAGTAAGGGGAGAGCACAGGGCTGCGGCAGCAGGAGGGTACGAGAGGGAGCCCAGGGCTGGGACGGGGGGCAGCCAACATTTTTTTTGCTTGGGGCAGCAAAAAACCTAGAGTCGGCCCTGACTGGGAGGAGACTGGGGAGGTCAGAGGGATCAGGCAGGGATACTTCTCAGGAGGGACGGGGGAAGAGGGAGTTTAGTCCCCAGTCCATGAGGAGCCCAGCAGCTCAGGGCTGCTCCCCTTCCATCTCCTCTCCAGAGGAAAGTCTAGCAGCAGGCTCATCACTTCCTCTACCTGAAAACCCAACATCTCCTGGGCTTCCTGCTTCCCTGTGCTGTTGCACAGGGGGAAAAAAGAAGCTCCAATCTGGCAGAAAGATTCCTTTTCTGATCGTTACTAGAGTGCACTACAAGGATCTTGGGGTTACGGTAGATGGAAAGTTGAACATGAGCCTACAGTGTGCTCTTGTAGCCAAAAAGGCTAATAGCATACTGGGCTGTATTAGTAGGAGTGTTGCCAGCAGATCGAGGGATGTGATTATTCCCCTCTATTCGGCACTGGTGAGGCCGCATCTGGAATATTGTGTCCAGTTTTGGGCGCCACACTACAAAAAGGACGTGGAACAATTGGAGAGAGTCCAGCGGAGGGCAACAAAAATGATTAGAGGACTGGAGCACATGACTTACGAAGAGAGACTGAAGGAACTGGGCTTATTTAGCCTGCAGAAGAGAAGACTAAGGGGGGATTTGATAGCAACCTTCAACTACTTGAAGGGATGCTCCAAGGAGGAGGGAGCTAGGCTGTTCTCAGTGGTGACGGAGGACAGAACAAGGAGCAATGGTTTGAATTTGCAGTTACGAAAGTCGAGGCTGGATATTAGAAAAAACTTACTGACTAGGAGAGTGGTGAAGTATTGGAAGGGTTACCTAGGGAGGTGGTAGAATCTCCATCTTTAGAGCTATTTAAGGTCCAGCTAGACCGCACCCTGGCTGGGATTATTTAGGGAAAATGGTCCTGCCTTTAGCAGGGGGTTGGACTAGATGACCTCATGAGGTCCCGTCTAACCTTTTGATTCTATGATTCTGTGATTAGGTAGATAGTAGCGCTGTGCAGGAACTGGAGTTTCATATTTGCAGAAAATCACAAGGTTATGAATTTTTTTACATTCCAAAATGAAACAAATGCCCCCAGATTTTTGAGATTTCCCACAAAAAGAAATTCTAGATTTTTTTTCTTCTTCTGGGCCAGCTAAACATTTTTCTGATTTCACATTTTTATTGTTTTGTAATAGAAAGAGAGAGCCTGAGACACGAGGCCTGGTCTGAGGGGCCTGGTGTAAGGCCTAAGGCCCAAGCTAAAGTCAGGATCTGCTGATATAAAGCAAATTAGCAAGAGTCAGGCTATGAGCAAAAGTCAGGCCCTGTTACAAAGCAGATGCCTCCTTGCAGGCTCATTATCTGATACATGAACTTGGCAAAAACAGTGCTGGAACTCCTAGGCATGTAAACACATTCCAGAAACGTGGTACAAGACAGATGTTTTGATTGAACCAACAGGTACAAGGTAAAGTGTGGTAACTAACCACATCAGAGGGGTGATATGTAATGTGTTTGTATCAGTGAATAAAAAAGGGTCACAGGGGGTGTCTTTATGTAGCCTAGGGGAGAGCAGAAAGTCCTGCTGCTCACTGAGTCCATTGTCACACGCAAACATGTATTGAGTGTACCTGTAGCATACATAGGGCATGAATACCGGGCTTTATTTTCAACAAACCTGGCTGAGGGCCTTCGCTACTGAATCATCTCGGGCAGTTCAATCGAGGTCCACTGTATGGATTTTCTGACACAGAGAAAACACTTATGCAGCCAACAACTGACAACAGTTTTATATTCAGTTATGTATCCTTCAAAAAGTGAGACAAAAATTCATTTTAAAGGGAAAATTGAAATGTTCCTTTTTCACCTTATGGCAACACCCCTTTCCAGTTTTTTTTCTACCTGAAATTTGTCCAAATTGACAAGTTTCTTTGAGATGTTTCAAATTTCATGGAACTGCGTTTTCCAATGGAAAAATGTTTCATTGGAAAAATTCCAGCTACAGATTCCATAGATAGATAATGCACCAGTATATGACATGCAAGAATATGAAGCATCGCTCTTGAGTGTTCTAGGATCAAAAAAAGGGCATTGATGTGTACTGCAGGAGGCTTTCTGTGTGCAGGGTTCATCTTTTTAAGCTCTTAGCACCTTCCCCTAACTCCAGACAGCTGGTGCTTCCTTCCATCCATGTGAGACATTGACTGAGAACGCAGAGCATGGAGGTTGCCTAAGTTTTATTGCTGGATATGATGCTCCTCCTCTGGTCTCAGCTCCTCACTGGCTATCCTTCATCACTTTCTGAAGAGCTGCACCGAGACATTTGAGTTGCAAAGTTGCCCGCCTCTTCATAGAATGGCACATTGGGTTCTATGGGGAGAGGGGAAGGAATTGGCTACGTCAGCCAGCTGCATTTAGCACCATGGAGGGTTGCCTCTCTGAATCATAGGAACAATTTGCTTAGGGACATAGTGTATTCTCTGTCACTTGAAGTCTTTAAATCGAGACTAAATAGCCTTCTCAAAGATCTGGCTACCTTCTTCCTGAGAAGCCAAGACTGAAAGAGAAGCCAGCTTGCCTCTCACAGATTGCCTTACTCTAAGAGTGATTCCCTTCAGGCCAGGATACCAACTCACAGTGAGCAACACCACCAACTTCAGCAGAGCTATCTGTTCGAGTAAAGACTCACCCATGTGAGTGGAAGATTCAGGGTCGGGCCCCTGTAGTTTAGTGTAATTCATCATGGTGTAGAGTGATACTCACTCTGACAGGTGGCATCAGAATCTGGCTCCCTGTACACATTGTATTCCAGTGCAAATGGGCTTCCTGGCCAATAGCATTGGTCAAAAAGATTTCATCCAAAAAAAACTTTTCATGGAAAAAAAGCTCTTTGAGAAAAATGGACATTTCTGAGAGAAAATTTCCTTTTTTGTAAAAAATAAAATTAAATAAAATTTTCATAGAAAAAAAATCAAACCAATTTTCCCCCACCCAAGTTTTGGAAACCAAAACCTTTATTTTTTAAATACAATAACTGAAAACCATTGTTTCTGCAAAGAAAAATCTGAAAAAAACCTAAGCAAGCTATTTCCATGACAATGAAACATTTTCAATTTTCTTCTAAAATTGTCCTAGAAAATTAAGTGCCATGTTTGACAGGCTCAGCTGGTAAATCTGAGAACCAAGGGCTGGGTTCTGAGTTGGACTTTGTGGCCGGGGAGGGGAGTAAAATAAGCCACTGTATAACTCTCCACATGCTGCACGGACTCTAGGAGTGTAGACACAAGCAGAGCTACTTACCCGCTCATTCCTTACTCCCCGTCTGGAGGAGGTGGGAGGGGACTGGGTGGGTGGGAAATGAGAGGTGACTTGGCTATTCCTTCTTGATGGCCAGAGTAGCTGAGCCAGTGCAGTATTAAAGGCCAACAGTAAATGACTAGCTGCCAGGCTCAAGGAGGAAGCAGAAGAGGTATTCTCATTCTGCTGTCTCTGAAGCACAGGCTACTTGTAGAATGATGCAGCTTATGCACATCTCCTAGCTCAGGTCTTTGTCTAATGCAAAATGTAGCCCCCCAAAGTGTGAGGTTGGTCTGGTGCTTACTCACAGAGGAGGGCACAATGCAGTCAGTGTGCATAAGGGTATCATAAGTAGAGCTATTAGAAAAAAAATTGGTGGAACAGTTTTCTGTTGGAAAATTCAGTTTGGTCAAAATGGAAATGTCTCACGGGAACTTGTTGATTTTGACATTATTAAAATAAGAATAAGTTGAAAAAATAATGTAGCCTTGCTAATTTCATGTTAATATTATAATTTCAGTTCACTTCATTTAGATGAATATTTATTATAAACAAATATTTTAATATCATATATTATATTTAAATATGTTATTTTATATTATAATGCTTCAACTCTAACAAAACAAAATATTTTGGTGGTCCTGAATTGAATTTTTACAAAAAAATTAATTCCATGGGAAATTTCAAAATTTCAGTTTTGGAAATGAAAACACATTTTGAAATATTGGACTCCAGCCCCCAACCAGCTTTAATCATAACTTAGATCTCAGGCAGGAAAGCAAACTAACACTGTCAAGTGCATTTCAGAATGCAGATCAACATCACAAATTTTACAAATCACAGTATTATCTTGATAGAGGAATCACTGGATGAAGTTCTCTGGCCTGCGTTAAACAGGAGGACAGACTAGATGATCACAGTGGTCCTTTCTGGCCTTGGAATCTCAGAGTCACTTACCTTTTCCTGGAAATATCCAGTGGGAGATGCACCTAGAAAACAATAATTAGACTGCATTTATATAGATGGTTGTTAACTATGGTGTACAGCAGACTTGGTTCTTAATATGTTAATAAATGCTCAGTCTCTTGAAAGAGGGATAGGATATTTTATGGTCCTTAATGTGACCCTCTACATTACATTTTCCAATGTTTTTTTTTTCAATAAATGTGACCTTCCCTAATTTTTCCCATTCAAAATAACCAGTCAAAACCATTAAATGATCTCATTCTGCAAGCACTATTGAGCACTCATATGAGCAGTCCCATGGACTTCATTGGGCCACTAGCCGTGGTAAGTTGAGTTGACTGGAAAACTGTGTCTTTTCTGAACATACTTTGTGAATATATATATATATATATATATATATAATTTTATTTGCTTAGAAGTTTTTAGGCTTTCATAAAACATTTTGATTTTTTAAATTTAATTTTTGCTTTGCAAAATGTTGTTTTTCAAGTTTTTGTTTCATTTTCATAGAAAAATCCCATATTTTCCTTTTCTTTTCAGAGAGAAAGAGTATTAAACCCACTTATACATTTTGGTTTTTTCCATAGGCAAAATGAAATATTCTGATTGTGACCTGAAGTGAAATATTTCATTTTAATTTTCCTGGTGGAAAATCAATTTTCCTGCAGATAATTTAGATTTTTTTTTAGAAATGGCATTTTCTGTAGAAAATCCATTCCAATGGAATATTCCTGACTAGCTCTAATGCTTAATGTTTCTACTGTGAGGAATGCCTTTGAAGTTAACAGTCTTAGTCTCAGGAAGAAAGTTCAGCATATGCACATGTGTTTGCAGGAGCAGGGCCCAGCAGGAACAAGTTTTCGAAGCAGCCGAAGGGATTTTGATTCACAATTTGATTTTTGTGACAGAACTGAGTGACAGTTTCCTGCAATATCCTTGAAAAAACTTATTGAATTAAGTTTAAGTAGCTTTAGAGTCCATTGTATTAAAAATTCAAAGTGTATATATTATTGAGGAATTGTTTGCAACTTCTGTAGTGGGAGGTGTGACCACTGTAAGCCCCGGAAAGTGTTATAATGGGGTAGTCAATTATTTTTTGTCAAAGTTCAAATTTCTTGGTCAAGACAGAGTCAATGTCCAGACTCCAGAGAAACATTTTTCACACGGCAATAACAATAATGATAATAATAAGTAAATAAAAAGATTTTGTGGTCCATTCGAAAGTGTCTGGTGGTCCGGATTAGGCCCATGGTCTGCCTCTAGACTACCCAAGCATTATGAGCTTCACAGGACCATCTGAAACAATGGGCCAGAGAAAAATGAAGTTTTGGGATAAACAAAGTTAAATGCGTTTCCTAGAAACTCTCTAGGGGGAGCTGAGTGTCAATTCACCTCCCTCAAATTATTAAAAAATTCTGCCTTTAGGAAATGACTTTTGTTTTCTGATCACCTGTTACATGAGGATCAAAGCCCCAAGCTGTATAAAGAAAAGAATGAACTGTCCCTGAGTTCTCTGGTTCTGAGCTAAAGTGGTTAGAAACTTGTAACCAGAGAAAAAAATCTGTGTGAGGTTTGAAGAACTAATCAGATACCAGATTCCTTGCTGAAGTTGGGGGTGATCTCTGCCAAGCTTATTAGCATGTGAATAAGTTATTTTATTGTTTTAATATGTTTTTTCTGTAATGCTTTTACCTTAAAAATAAACATGCTTGTGTAGAAAGATCTGTGTGGTGACTTGTAACTATGGACAGTTACAGCTGTTCATGGCCCCTGGAGAGAAAGCAATGGGCAGACAGAGGCTATTTAGTCAGTCTTTCTTGCTAGCAATATCACAGCTCAGGAGAGGCGCATCACAGGTCCCCACTTAAGAGAGGTGACAACCTAGGAGCCAGAAACCTATAAATATGTTCCCATGCTGGACCATGGAGGGGTGCATGCACACTTGCCTTGAACTGTGACAATTTCTAAAGATAATTAAACACTCAAATCCTTTAAGTGGCTTTGAAAAGCCACTTGAAATTATTTAAAAAAGTCAATACAAATAAATTAAACTATGTAAATATGGTATGACTTTTTGGACATTCTCTCTTCTCTTTTCTCTTTTTCTTGCCTTTATAAATAAATACAAATCCAAACTGATCAGAGAAATACATAATTAAATATTGCTTTCTTACTGTCTGGCTGATCTTCAGTGCTCCAGCTTTTGTGACTGTGATCTTATGTTCTGCAGAAAATAAAAGAACAATAACCACAGTGAAGACTCGCAGCTGCACTTGTTTGTGGTTCTCCTCCAGATATCAATAACAGGCACAGAAATCTGGGAGTAGAGATTGACATTGCTGAAGGGATCCTTGAGATTATCTGAGGCAAATTTATGTCAGTGTGTCCCTGGAAGATGTGCAGCTTCATGTGCAAGTTTAGATTGGGTCTAAAAACAATAATTGTGTGTGGAAAAAATGAAAATTTGATGAAGTTTCCATTTTTCAGGGGTTGAAGCAGACCAATTTTTCATTTTTTCAAAATTTCTTATGAAATATTTTTTCCTCACATTTTGAAATATACATTTTTTTCTCATTTGTCATTCTCTCCCATCCCTTTTTTCACCCTGCATACCCACCCTGTGTAATGAACTAAATAAAGTTCAGTGTCCACACTCCTTTTTCATTTACTTTTTTTTGCAACTCTAATTTTTCAAAACATTTCCAACTTTGAAACAATTGACAAGTGGCAGAGTTACAGAGTTTCATTTGGGAACGTTTCCAAAGTTAAGGACATTTTGAAAAGTTACAATGCAGAAAAATAAAACAAGAAAGAATACCTCCCAAAGCAAAACAAATCATCCAACCCCCCAAAACAAATACAATTGAAAAATCGGGGGGGGGAGGATGGAGGGGAAGAAAAGAAAGAACCCCCTACAACCCCTAGACACCTAGACTTCATTCACTCAATTGTATTTAGTGGAAAGCAGGAGGAGAAAGAGGGGACCCCAAAATTCAAATTTTAAACATTATAAAAATGTTTAAATTTTGAAATATTCAGATTTAATGAACAAAAATAACGTTAAAAACCAACCAAATGCTGGCCCACATACACATATACACAAACAGTAAAATTTTCAAAAGTACCTGAGCGCCAGATTTTCAAAGGTATTAAAACTCCTAACAAATGCAGATAGGTGCCTAAAGGGATTTTCAAAAGTGCATAGGTGCCTAACACCTATTGAAATCAATGGGGATTAGGCATCTAAAGACCTCTGAAGATCTGGGCCTAATCACTTAAATGACTCTTGAACATTGAATGTTATCTTCTAAGTCACTTAAGCACTTGTGAAAATTTTACCCGGAAGATCTTTGTGCAAGGTTTTGGTTTTTATTTTTAAAAGGCCCCATTTTTGATTGGGAAAAAAAAGTTCAAATACAAAATGTCCATCATCTCTCTGGAGAGTGATGAGTGCTTCTCATGGATTCCTCTGTGCCCTGTAGATACACGTACCAATTTCCTACGTGAAGCTTTCTTAGCTGACCCCTGACACGTGTTAAAATTTAGGCCTTGGCTACACTAGAAATTTCAAAGCACTGCCGGGACAGTGTTGCAGGAGCGCTGCCACAGCAGTGCTTTGAAGTGTGAGTGTGGTCAGAGCGGCAGCGCTGGGAGAGAGCTCTCCAAGCGCTGCACATAAACCACATCCTCTACGGGTGTAGATTACACTGACGCTTTACAGCACTGCATCTTGCAGCGCTCAGGGGGGTGTTTTTTCACACCCCTGAGCACAAAAATTGCAGCACTGTAAAGTGCCAATGTAGCCAAGCCCATAGTCTCTGAAACATGAGAGCACAATCTCTTCCCAGCCTCGTGGGTCGTTTCAGGTGAGGGTGAACAAGATGACATCTGGTGCTTGTTGGTAAATTAGTAACATCATACCCACACATAGATGGTGCTGAAAAGTAGAGAAAGGTGTCCAGCTGCTGTGGGGGAAGGCGCTAGACTTTCTGGCCATACATATAGGATTGGAGAGTTCAGGGATTGTGTACCAGTGTGGCTGGGGAGATTGGGTGGGCATGGGAGGTGTCTCAGAAGGTGGCATCATCTTGAAGGGGATTTTACTGGCTTTTCTGTACCTGCATTCTGAACTTTCACACGAAGTTTTGGGTGGTGGAACAATAGCCCAAGGCTAAAAGAATGAGCATTGCCTACCTTGTATGTCTGCATTTAGATAGACCTAAAAAGAGAAATGATTGTCATGTAATGTCCTTTGTTTTTAATCAGTCTCTGAGCATGAGGTTTGGCTCCAAATTCTGCATTATGTGTGAATCCATTACTTCCCCATGTTGTCTTCCAAATACTGGCACTTTTGAGTTGTTATTTGCATACACATTTTTGGGGTGTTTGTAAACACAAACTGATCATTTTCAGATAAAAACAAACAAACAAACAAAACAAAAATTGGCTTAAAATTGAAAAATTTGGGTTGAAAACTATAAAAAAACCCAATAAACAGTTTTTAGCATTACAATTAAAAATTTAAAATTTTTGAGGGATGCATTCATTTTATGCAAACATTTTCCTTTAGCTGAAAGCTCGATTTTCAATGCAAAAAAAGTTTCAATTGAAATTTTTGACCTGTCCTACATATATATGAAGTGAAGGATGGATTTTGCCTGAAGCAAAAGATGCATTGTGGAATAGTTTTAACTATTTATGCATAATTTAATTCATTAATTTCTATTTCAACAGTTGCAAGCAGTTGAAAATATTTATGTATTTGCATTAATTACTAAGCTATATATGAGGATCATAAAATCAGATATGAGGATTACTATTTGTTAGCAATCTGGAATTGTAAAGTATTTTATTCTCTGCCAAGAATGCTCTTCATTGGGTGAAATTTTGAATGTTTAAGGATTTCAATGTCTTACTGTCATTTTCAAACCTTCTTTTTAACATCTATCTGTGCAGTCTTGGACATTGATTTGGCCACAGTTGGTCACTGTTACCTACCTTTTTTCATCAGTAGGAAACACACCAAAATTACAAACAGGCCAGAAGGAACTGTAGATCCCAATATTAACAAAAGGACCATTTCTAGAACAGAAACATCAATTAAAATTTAAGTAATTAGGAAAGTGACACTGGAAAGTTGTAAAATTGGCATTATATTGCTTTTGTCTCATTGCATGTTGAATGTCTCTTGTAGGAAGGAGATTTGCACATATTTTCAAACAACTGAGGTAATTTTTGCTCAACTCTTTCCTGCAGAATTTCAAATGGAAAACCACCTACACATGTGAACACTGATTAGTTTCTGTTCAGAACTATAGTACATAATCAATGAATGTATGCCATGAATGGTCATGTTAATGGCCAGACCACCAAGGAGCAATCTGATTAGTTGCATACTTTTCTTAGGGCATTATATATCTAAGTACTAATACTAGAGCCATGTTGTTATTTGTTATATTTAAATGTCAGCATTTGCAAATCTAGCAGCATGAAATTGGCACAATTATTTTACCATCCAGGGAAATCATGATGCTTTGTAAATGCAGTCACTAACACTCAAAACACACATATTCCCAACTTTATCTGCCCACCAAGTAGCAAAACAAGTCTCATCCATTTCTGTACTGTAATATATGTGGTAGAGGGGTCCAAATAAAGGAGAAACTGAACAAATCTGGTTTGCTAAATTTAAGAAATTAGGATATTTTCAAGTCCTTATTCGAGCTGGGTGAATTTTTTTTCCAAAAAATATTACAAAAAAAATGCATTTTTGGCATCCAAAACTATTTGCCAAATTTGAGTCAAAATTCAACAAATAGTACTGATTTTAAAAAAATGTAGAGTTGAAACATCTAGTTTCAACTTTTGAATTCAAAATGGCATTTCATTTTTAAATTTGGACAGTTTGGAATACACCCATACCCACACCAACACCTGCACAAAGGTTAAAAAACACCAAAACTGGGCAAATTAAAACAAAAAAACCTGCAAAAATATTTTTATTGTAGACTGAAATGTTTGGGTTGATTTTAAATGAAGTGTTTTTTAGATTTTTTCATTTGATGAAAAAAATTATAAACATTTGTTTCATTTTGAATAAAATCAGATTCCCCTCCCCACCCTTAGGTTTTATTGTATGGCTTCTGAACAAAAAAATCCATTATTTACCCAGCTCAACAACTTATAATATATGCTACCCTTCTCCCTCCATCTTGAATATGCCAAAAATTGAACCGTTCCTTCAACTATACCTTAAATTTTTCTCTGAACGTCACAGAATGACCAGGTATTTTTACTTTGAGGCTACCATCAAAGTGCGACTGGTAACACAGCCTATCTATGATTTTTTAACAACTCAACCGTATTATCATCTGGCCTTCTCTGTACTTCCCGTCACTCAGGGAAATGATGAGAAGTCGGGCTTCAGAGACCTGACCTCCCCTTTTTCTCTATACATTTGAAGAGGAGCTACAGAATAAAAGTTCAAGTCCTGTGGTAGTAAATAAAGTCATTTACCTTCACAAGATGGTTGCATTCCAGGGCTACTATTATTAGCCTGCGAGATGTTAGCTGTGGAGAAAATTTATAGCAGCTCATTCATAAATCACTAGCTATTTGAAATCCTTTATATAAATAGACTTTAAAGTATCTATGTTTTCAAAATGAAACATTTAGTGCCCAGCTGTGAAATCATAACAGGAATAAAGCTTTAGGTTGCCATAGCTAGTCCTCGGGAGCCAAGATGGTCTTGTAGCATGCGTGTAGGGCACAAAAGATCTGAATTCTATAAGTTTGGGAAAGCCACTTAATCTCATTGGGCTGCCTTCTGGTTCCGCTAGTGAGTAGGATTTTACTCCATGAGCTCATTTAATCAGAGCGACTTGCAGATTAAAGCGCTACTCAACTTGAGCAAAGGTACCAGTCCCTAAATTCTGCATCTGTACAATGGGGGTAATAAATTTTCATTTGTCCACCTTGTTTTATTCAGAGTCTATGTACAATCCACTGCAAAGTGTTGCATGTTCCTTTCTGTGCCCAGTCTACAGAGGGTATAAATCTGTTACGAACAACATAAAGAGGCTTGGCTCTTTAGCTCAAGCTGCAGCAGTTCGTGTGTTTAGCTCTGAAACCTCCACTGCATCACCCAGAATGGTGGCTTTTCAGAGTAAAGTCTGTTTCTCGCTATGCATTTGTATATCAGGCAGGACAATGGGGCCCCACTCTCAATAGAAACCTGTAGCCACTATGGTAATAATAACTGATTTCCTTCGGGAGGGGATTGAACCAAAACGTTGGAAAATAAATTTGGTTCAGTTCAAACCAAAGCTGATTTTTATTTTTAGGATTTTTTCTGCCCAAACAAAAAAGCAAAGAAAAAATTTCATATTGAGTTCACCAAAATGTTTTGTTTTCCTCAAAACAAAATTGTTTTAAAGTTTTCATATCACTTGTGGTTGTTTTTCACCTTTTTTCCTTCTGTTAAAACTTTAGTGAAATTTCAAAACAAAAAGCCGCCTTGAAATGAAGTCTAATTTTTGTTTCAGTTTTTTTCAGCTGCAGATATTTGCCGAATTCAGCCTGAATTTGTGAATAGTTTTGGTGTCCCCCAATGCTTTCTTCTATGAATTTACTAATTAAAGAAAAAATGCACCCAGCTTTAATGACAATCCCCTCATTTAGTGCTGTGATTGGGGTCTAACAATTTTCTGAGAGTTAGGAGCACAGGACAACTGCCCATCTATTACATTAGGGAAGGGATCATGTTTCATACACATTGTGAAGAGGAATAGAAAGATCACCACTGTCCCTAATTTCATTCCCATCATCCTGCATCTTCTTATCTTCCCCTGTATTTATCACTGTTCAGGCTGAACATAGCACAGTTTGGGTTCAGCCTAGTGCTGCAGTCATTCAAGATCAAGATTTCTCTTTTCCTCCAGCTGGTTGCAATGATCCTATATGGCCTTAGAATAGATGATAATGATTTTCAAACTTTTTCACCAAATATGGTTTCATTTTCTGTTGTCAACTCTGTGAATAACAAATATCTTTTCCTTAAGCAGGGAGAGTTCAGTTTCTTACCTGTGACATTCAGGTACCAGGCTTCACTGAGAAACGAATTCTTCTTCTGGCCATCTATGTGCTGATACAAACAAGCAAAGTTTCCAGAGCTGTTGTGCTCAGTTTGTGATGTAGGTTGTAGGCAAATCTGCTTTCCGTCATTGGCTGGACTGTAAGATTCTGTCCATCTTTACAGAAGATAACGTAGGTAAAACGGGACAAAGCAAGTACTTTACATTTAAGCAAAACTGTGTCTCCTGGGTGACTGAACACCGTGTCAAGAAATATCTGAGGAGCAGGGAGACTACCTATGGGGGAAATATACTACATTAAACATCTAAAATACCATTCATTGCTGGGATACATTTAGCCAAATTGCAGCTGGTTGAAATGTTCTGAAGAGTTTGCGGGGGGGGGGGGGGGAGATACCCTTTTTCGACACTGAAATTTTTTTCTGAATAATTGTTTTTCAGAATTCATCATGAAAATTGTATTAAAATTTGGACTGAAAATTTACCATTTTTAATTTTGTGCTTTTTGCAGTGTATAGGAATTGTGAGCCTCCTAGCGATGGTCACCGTGTTCTGTGTTTTCAGACACCAGTCTGAGCAGCATACAGTCCTGAGAAGTTATGTGTACAGTAATTTGGGCCTCATGATGCCCCTGTGGTTCCTTCATATTATTATTGTTGCATAAAGGGCAAAAGACACTTTTAAATGAGAATTTTCAAAGATGATTTTTTTAAATTTTGAAATAATTACCCCCTGTGCACATACATACTTAGGCCCTATCCTGCAAAAATTGTGGTACATGCTTTATTCTACTACTGCGATGGTAGAGTGAGTAACGTGCATGAGTGTTCACAGGATCAGGGCACACTGAAAATAGTCTTTTTAATTGATCTTTTATTTAAAAATGGGGAAAGGAGAAACAAAACTTTTGATTGTTGGGCTCAACAAGTAGTGATCAATGGTTCCATGTCTAGTTGGCAGCCGGTATCAAGCCAAGTGCCCCAAGGGTTGGTCCTGGGGCCAGTTTTTTTCAATATCTTCATTAATGATCTGGAGGATGGGGTGGACTGCACTCTCAGCAAGTTTGCAGATGACACTAAAGTGGGAGGGGTGGTAGATATGCTGGAGGGTAGGGATAGGATACAGAGGGACCTAGACAAATTAGAGGATTAGGCCTGTCATAAACAGGTAGTTAAGGGTTAATAGAACAGGAGTCCTTCATGTCTCTTTTGACTGTAAAGGGTTAACAAGTTCAGTGAGCCTGGCTGTCACCTGACCAGAGGACCAATCAGGGGACAGGATACTTTCAAATCTTGAAGGAGAGAAGTTTTTATGTGTGCTGTTAGTTTTTGGTTGTTGTTCACTCTGGGGGGACCAGACGTGCAACCAGGTTTCTCTCCAATCTCTCTGATACAGTCTCTTATATGTGACACCAGAATAGTAAGTACTAGGTAGATAAGGCGAGTTAGGCTTATGGTTGTTTTCTTTATTTGCAAATGTGTATTTGGCTGGAAGGAGTTCAAATTTGTATTTTGCTGAAAGGATTTTAATTTGTACTTGTATACTTAGGCTGGGAGGGTATTCTCAGTGTCTATAGCTGAAAGACCCTGTAACATATTCCATCTTAAATTTACAAAGATAATTTTTACTGTTTTTTCTTTCTTTAATTAAAAGCTTTTCTTGTTTAAGAACCTGATTGTTTTTTTCATTCTGGTGAGACCTCAGGGAACAGGGTCTGGATCCACCAGGGAATTGGTGGAGAGAAAGGAGGGAAGGGGGAGAGAAAGATTAAATTTCTCTCTGTGTTAGGATTACTTTCTAACTCAGGGAGAGTCTGGGACGGTGAGGGAGAAGGAAGGGGGAAGGTGAATTTTCCTCTCTGTTTTAAGATTCAAGGAGTTTGAATCACAGTGATCTTCCAGGGTAACCCAGGGAGGGGAAGTCTGGGAGAGACAACGGTGAGGGAAAGGGTTTACTTTCCTTGTGTTAAGATCCAGAGGGACTGGGTCTTGGGGGTCCCCGGGCAAGCCTTGAGGGGGGACCGGAGTGTACCAGGCACTGGAATTCCTGGTTGGTGGCAGCACTACAAGTACTAAGCTGGTAATTGAGCTTAGAGGAATTCATGCTTGTACCCCATTTTTTGGACGCTAAGGTTCAGAGTGGGGAATTATGCTCTGTTTGCACAGTGCTCAACACAACAGAGCTCTGAGCTTGGTTGGGGTCCTTGATTGCCACTGGAAAAAGAATGCTACTAATAAAGACTGTCTGGCCAAAACTCCCAACTGGAGACACTTTCAAAGGGGCTGATTTCCAGGGCGTGGGCACTCAGCACTTTCCGAAATCCAGGGCCCTTCATGGTGTCTCAGGAGGCCCAGAACAGTGTGATCCCAGGAGTATCATTGGGTGGGCTGAGGCCACTTTAAACAGCTGAGAACCTAAAAAATGTCCCTCATGCATCGAGCAGCGCTGCACAGTGCAACTGCCATGGGAAAGGGACCCAGCCGTGAGGCTAACTTTAAAACATCTCTAACTCAGTCACCTGGGGTTCTTTTTAGAACTTTATTGAGCCATTTGGATGGATTAGAAACAAAGACCTGTAAATGTCATTTTAAAGGTCAGAGCCAATAAAATCCAGATTGCAGGATCGGGACCCTAGGGCCAGGTTTTCACAAAATCTCAGAGCCAGATTCTCACATGGTCTCAAAGACAGATTTTTGCAGGGGCTCAGAGCCAGATTTTCACAAGAGCTCAGCACCCAACGTGATCTCAGGATGCTGAGTCCTCTGGCCATACATGTGGGAATGGAGCTACTTTGAACAGTTTGGCTTCTACATCTTCTTAGGCTCATGCTACAGTAACCCAGGCCTGCTTGTGTGGCACTCTGTCCCCTGAGTCTGCTGCAGCCTTAGCTAAGACACATATAGCTTTTTAGCTCATGCAGTAAAGGCTCATACACTAATCTTCAGAGGTCTCCGGTTTGATCCTGCCCACCAATGACTGGGGCCCATCAGAATTACACCATAATTACTCCAGTAGCTGGCCCAGCCCTATGAGCCACTGACCTCTTCCTGGTAATTGCTAAGTGACTCCCAGGCCCATTTGACATCAATAGGAGCCGAGGATGCTCATGAGATGTTAGCATCCTGCAGAACTGGGTCTTGAAAATCTGCCTCTTGATATATTTAGGCCTAATCTCTATTTAAGTTAAGAACAGAGGGCCTGAATCTGCTGCCCTGCCTCAGGCAAATCTCCCACTGAATCAAGTATCAGTCCCAGAATTGTTCCTTTTGGTTTTAAAAATTATCCTTTCTATGTATACGAAGGCTTTCTTGCCAACTCAGCGCAATTCAGCCAGGCCTTACCCAAGGTCCACTGCAGCTCTGGTCTTTGGATCAAGCCTTTGGTGCACTGTTGTTTGGTGAATAGCATCCAGGGCTGGAACTTGCTCCCATTAAAGTCAATTGAGTTCAGTGGAGCCAGATCAGTGGGTGTGCTACCGGACAAATAAATTATTGACCAGATAGTTGTCTATGGTGTTCAGCCAGCTCTAGATGGGAAATAAATCCATCTCTCAATTTAGCAAAATTAATCTCATAATCCATGAAGTCCTTTTCTCTGCTCTTCCAGCCCCTCTCAAAAGCACTATATTTATTTCTATTCCCAACACTCAGAACTCATATTCTCTCCTGCTGTATCTCTGTATTTCTGCTCTAGGTACATGGGGTAAATATTTACCTGGAGAGCTGCAGTGTTATTGGCTTGTGAAGCCAATACCTTCAAAATAAACACACAGTTCATAGTTTTTAGTGCCAGGTACGTGCAGAGGCCCAAATTCTGATCCCAGTTACCCCTGGCTAAACCCAGAATCACCTGTTGACTGCATTGACCATAGGATAACTCCACAGTCACTAATTGATGGCAGTAGAGTTCAGGTTGGATTCTGATCAAAGTTACATTGATGTAAATCCAAAATAACTCCAGTAGAATTTGGTTGAGATTACATAAAAATTAAATTAATTTAAAAATGGTTATGTTTATAATTAAATACATATAAAATACACAGGATTGCATTGTCGGAACAATAGCTTAATATCTTTTTCTAAAAAGAAATATCATGAAAATGATAAGAGCATTGATTGGCATCTTACAGCTTTTGTTTGTAGCAAATTCATCTCAAATAATTTACATGATGAATTTTGATCATTTTTATTCAAATTATTTTAAGTCAATAATTTTTCAACCCACTCTGTTCATCTCTCACACACTCAACTAGTCACATCAATTTCATGTGTCTAAGCCATATTTTATTTATATCTTCCCAATGAAATTCTCCCATCAGTTCCAGAATTAAGAAAATATTAAATGACAAAACAGATATAAATGTATGCATTAAAGGTTCAGTAATGTTTGATTCCAGTTCTATTTCTTTAATATCATTTTGATGGATAATCTACATTTTTTTAAAACATTTAATTTTTAAATTGATTTGAATGTTCACAGTTGTGGGAATTCTGGAGAGCCGTTCAGACAATAGGAGCAGTCAGACAATAATTATTTAGTGACAGTAGATGCTGTGATTCAAAGGAAGCTTTTAGCCATTATAACATAAATTGTCAACATCGCATGACAAAATATGCAAAATAGATATCCTTAAATCAAACTCTAATTAAAGTTCACAAGGTAGCAGTTTTCTTACAAGGATCTGCAAATTTCGATTATTACCGTATTGATGGAAATATTTTTTCCATTAGTTTGTGAGCATACAGTGAAATTGAGGTTTACCAATAAAAATCCAAGCCCTCCAAGCCTAAATATACTGCACAATTGTAGTAAACAAAGGGTGGAGTTTTCAGACATGCTCATAGGCCAAATTTTCAGGGGCATTTATGCATTTGATGATACAGAGAGGTGCCTACTGGGATTGGCAAATGTGTCTGGGTACCTAGTTAGGTACTTTTGTGAATCCCAGTTTCACTTATCTACATCTTGAGGCACCTAAATACCTTCAAAACATGGCCCTGGGGGATTTGAGAGTACAATAACTGCCAACTTTCAATGGGATTTGTGCTCCTAAATCAGTTAGGTACTTTTGAAAATCCTTCTCGCAAGTTCTAATTTAGACCTATCGTTAACATCTTGCTGATTAATTCAGGGAACAATCTTCTAATGTTTTGTTCTCAGTCTCTTCTTAGAAATAAAGAACATTCTTCACATACTCACAGCAAAGCCAGAGTCCTAGTGGCAGGAACACTGGGAGAATTGGTGGCAACTGATCAGCCAGGAAATTTCTGCAGTGGCTTCTGCCACTTGGGATGCAGGTTAAGAGGCAAATCCAGAGTCTCGTTTCTGAGCCTCCTTCTGCACAGGGGATTCACAGAAGATCAGATACAGTCCCTCTGACGTGGTTTGCCTTGCATTTGCCAAAAGATGCATTTAGAGCAGAGAGCATATGGTCATTTTATGTTTGTCCCAAGACAAAAGAGAATCCACCAGAAAAATATCAGGTCTCTTGTATTAGACAGGAAAGTATCAGAACTGGTGGAAAAGCACCAATTATTTCTTCATGGGAAATTTAGAAAAAGTGTCATTTTATGGTAGGGCATGAACCAAGGACTCCCCTAAGCACCAGGTCATCCTTCCGCCACATATTTCTACAACGGGGCAGATGCTCCAAGCTCCATGAAGAAAATGTCCAGGCTGCAATAGTTATTAGCAGCTGTGAGTGCTCAATCAGTCTGAGGATCCTTGGGGTCCTATTATAGCTCACGTCCCCTTCAGATACTTAATGAAGGGACTGGATGTTTGTCTGTCTATATCTGGTGTCTTCTGTCTGATTGTTAGGTTGTA
The DNA here is from genome assembly GCA_026122505.1 of Aldabrachelys gigantea. Classification (NCBI taxonomy): domain Eukaryota; kingdom Metazoa; phylum Chordata; order Testudines; family Testudinidae; genus Aldabrachelys; species Aldabrachelys gigantea. The sequence goes on along the minus strand of CM047489.1, from coordinate 14,176,295 downwards.
AACCCTTTGGGGCAGGGACTGTCTTTCTGTTCTGTGTTTGTACAGGGCCTGGCACAGTGTGGTCCTGGGCCATGACTCGGGCTTCTGGGTATTAGCATAATACACCCAATAAATAATGTACAGCACCTAGCACAATGGTGCACTCAGACTTGACTGTGGCTCCTAATGCAACCATAATACTAATAAATAACACACAGCACCTAACAAAATGGGATCCTGGGCCACGATTCAGGATCTTGGGCCATACTATAATACAGGTAATAAATGATGTACAGCGCCTGGGACCTATAGCTGTAGAAATAATAATGAGTACAAAGCATTTCTGACAATCTATCCCTGATTTAGATGCTTAAATGGGTGCTGAGCTCTCGTGAAAATATGGCCCTTAGTGGGGGTGCTGAGCATCTGAAAATCTAGACGTGCACATGATGAAAATCTGTCTTCATGTTCTAGAAGTTGGGAACCCCAAATCGATGGACCCTTGTGAAAGTGCTGGCCTGATCAGTCTCTCTGAACTTCCATTCCCCATCTGTACAGTGGGGATAACAGTGCTTGCTCACAAGGGAGCTGGGAAGGTCAATACACTAGCGTGTGCCCCTGTTTTGTATGTCTCAGCAATGTGCCCAGACATGATGGTTTTGATCGACACATAAACAGTTTGTGTCTTGCCCCAAAGATGCCCAGGGAATTTGCGGCAGAGCCAGAAACTGAATTCAGAAATCAGCTTGTGCCTAGGGTGGGCAGCCTGCCGGTTGCCATGAGGTTGCCATGAGGATGGCAGTCAGGCTACCTTTGGCAGCATGCCTGCAGGAGGTCCGCCAGTCCCGCTGCTTTGGCAGCAATTCGGCAGTGGGGACGCCGAAGGCGTGGGACCGGTGTACCTCCTGCAGGCATGCCGCCAAATCCGCATTACCAGCGGACTTCCCGCAGGCATGCCTCTGAAAACCTCCTGACTGCTGTGCTTGGGGCGGCAAATTACATAGAGTTGCCCTGCCAGAACTCATGACTCCTGGCCACAAGCAATCTGTCCTCCCTTATGAACAGACAAAGTTCCACCAAACTCTTTCATTCAGTATTTTCAGCCATATAAAAAAAATTGTACTGAAAATAGGATTTTTAAAAAACAAACAAACATTTTTGCCTACCAATTTTCAGTCTCCATCTTTTTGCTGTAAAACCAGAAAATTTAGACAAGAACGAAAATTTTCTGCAAAAACTATGCTTGTTTTAGTCAAAATGCATTTTTCAATTAACAAAAAAAAGCCTTGGTGGAAAAATATTTAACCATCTAATTATGCTGCTTGTACCTCACTGAAAAACACAGGGCTGCACTAGAATTTTCCATGATTGGGTTCAAACCAATAGATGCTTTTTCTTTATCGTCTCTTTTGTTAGGAAGTTCCTCGCAAAATTTCCTCAGCTGCTTTTATGTTTTATGGAGGAAAAAGGTAAGTTCCCTAATTGTGAACAATGAGAGCCCCTCTTTTTGCTCTTTGTATAGAGGAATGAAAAATGACCATGATCAAGTTTGAAATGAAAATGTGGTGGAAATAACAAGAACCCTCTAAAGAGATCTGAGCTGAGTGGTGGTTCTGAAGAGTTGATGTAACTGTACAGAAGATACAAGCTGACTGCACAATAATTCACGCTCAGAAACTCAGCTACAGGATGTGGTTAGAGGAAAATAAAAAATAGACGAGAGTCAGTGAAGGAACTTATTGCCTCTGGAAATAGCTGCGCTCTCCACAAGACACTACTCTCATCAAATTCCCCTCCCCCCATAGACAGACTTGTTCTTATTGAACAGTACTGTATGCTCATGGGCATTGTCTAAGGCTTCTCTATACATGACAGTGATTCTGGAATAAGATAAAGTGGGATTTGCTATTTTGGAATAATAGCACGTATAGACCCTTTTATTCCAAAAGAAGAGTTGCTTTTTCTGTACTAGCTTAATCCAGATATTTCGCTAATTTGGAAAAAGGAATTCATTCTAGAATAAGAGTGTCCACACATGTAGTTATCCCTGTGTAGACAAGCCCTTTCTTCAATACTACAGAGAAAGCCAATTTTGTCTTCAAGTCCCTCCTTAAACACAACTCTGCCAGAACCTTTTTAAAATCTTGACCCCTACGGGAGCAGGTTGTATAAAATAGCTACCAGAGGATATATACATAACCCCTCCTCCCTCAGACAAGCAAACTTCACTCTAAATTTCACTGGCCCATCCCTGAAGCGCCACCTCTTCATGGGGGGCCAGATCCTTAGGTAGTGTAAATGGCTGCAGCTCCACTGAAGTCCACAGAGCTAACCTGGATTTACACTGGCTAGGGAAATGGCTCAGTCTGCTCAGTATCCAGTCTGGTAAACATGTTAATTTGATTTCAGTAGAAAGTTGATTTCAGTGGAAATATTTGCAGTGGCAAAGTTAAGCATGAACTTGTTAGGTGATGTGTTTGCAGCATCAGGGCCTTACATTGTCATCTCCTACAGGCAGGCACCTGGTCTAAATAGTGTCTATATGTGTAATTACCCAGGATCATTTTCCTACATATCATATATGATGAGTCCTGTAAGTGCCCCACAATGAATTAATATTGTCCTATCTCTCAGTTATTTTTGCTGAAATTCTTTGCCAACATCTTAACTGCAAATGTTTTTGTTTCATTTACTTTTTAATTGAAATTTTGTTTTTGCTTCAGTTTTTGAAAGCTGAACAATTTTTTAGATTTCAGAGTTTAGAAGCAATAAAGATTTCTATGGCACCTTAAAGACTAAGGCCATGGCTACACTGGAGAGTTGCAGCGCTCGTGGTGAGTTTACAGTGCTGTAACTTACTGTGTGTCCACACTTGCAAGGCACAGCCAGCGCTGCAACTCCCTGGCTGCAACTGTACACCTGGTCTGCTTGGGGTGTAATGTTTGCAGCACTGGTGATGCAGCTCTGCTCGTCAAGTGTGGCCACCAAAAGCGCTGTAATTGGCCTCCAGGGTATTAGGAGGTATCCCAGAATACCTTTTCAGCCACTCTGCTCATCAGTTCGCACTCTACTGCCCTGGCCTCAGGTGACCTGCCCTTTCAATGTCCCAGGAATTTTAAAAATCCCCTTCCTGTTTGCTCAGACAGGTGCAGAGTGCAATCAATCAGTGACCATGCCTCCACGCCCCAAACGAGCCCCAGCATGGAGCAATGGCGAGTTGCTGGACCTCATCAGTGTTTTTGGTGAGGAAGCTGTGCAGTCACAGCTGCGCTCCAGCCATAGGAATTATGATACCTATAGGCAGATGTCATAAACAGAGAGTTAAAGGTTAATGTTTCCTTTACGTGTAAGGGGTTAACAAACCGTAAACCTGGAACACCTGACCACAGGACCAATCAGGAGACAAGATACTTTCAAATCTCGTGGAGGGAAGTCTTTGTTTGTGTGTTCTTTTCTTTGTCTGTTGTTCTGTCTGGGTTCTGAGAGTGACCACATGTACCTACAGGCTCTCTAATCTTCTGTTCAAATTTAGTAAGTACAAAGGTAGAAAGGGGGTTTAGTCTTTTTGATTGTTTTCTTTATTTGCAAATGTGTATCTGGCTGGTAGAAATTTAATGTGTATTAGGCTGGAAGTATTTTAAATTGTATTTCTGCTGGGGGAGGCTTCTCTCTAGAGACTATCAGCTAAAAGACCCTGTAATATTCCATCTTGAATTTACAGTGATTATCTTTACTCTTTCTTTCTTTTATTAAAAGTTTTCTTTTTTAAAGACCTGATTGATTTTTCCCCTTGTTAAGGCTCAAAGAAACTGAGTCTGTACTCACTAGGGAATTGGTGGGAAAAGGGAGAGAGAGAAGGGGGGAAGGTAAATTTCCTCTTTGTTATAGATTCACGGAGCTTGAATCTGTATTGCCTCTAGGTGAGGGGGAAAGGGGAGGGAGGAAGGGACATTCCTCCCTGTTTAAGATTCAAGACGTTTGAATCACAGTGATCTTCCAGGGTAACCTAGGGAGGGAAAGCCTAGGAGAGGCACCGGTGAGGGAAAGGGTTTACTTTCCTTGTGTTAAGATCCAGGGGGTCTGGGTCTTGGGGGTCCCCAGGGAAGATTTTGGGGGGACCAGAGTGTATCAGGCACTCCAAGTCCTGATTGGTGGCAGCTATCAGATCTAAGCTGGTAATTAAGCTTACAGGAATTCATGTTGGTACCCCATTTTTTTGGACTCTAAGGTTCAGATTGGGGAATTATGCCATTACAGCAGATACTAAAGTCCATGCTGGAAAGGGGCCATGACTGGGATGCAGTGCAGTGCAGGGTTAAAGTAAAGGAGCTGCAGAGTGGCTATTGCAAAGCCCATGAGGGAAACCGCCACTCAGGTACTGCCCCCACGACCTGCCATTTTTACAAGGAGCTGGAGGTGATACTTGGGGGTGACCCCACTGTCAATCTGAGGACCACGATGGACACTTCAGAGCAGGGAGAGGAGAGGGAGGTGGAGGGGGGGAGGAAACCTAGAGTGAGGGTACTGGGGTGGGGGGAGACTCCCTGGAGTCCCAGGAGGCATGCAGCCAGGAGCTCTTCTCAAGCCAGGAGGAAGCTAGCCAGTCGCAGAAGCTGGAACTTGTTGGTGAAGAGGAAGCAGAGGAGCGGGTTCACAGTAAGCAGCTTTTATTTTCTGGATGGAAATGTTTTGGGAGAGGAGGGGGGTTATGGCTGCACGCATGCATGCCTAGATGTGAAATAGCCCATTGATGTGGTCTATCACGTCTCCGTAATCGGCGTCTGTAATCTCTTCAAAAGTTTCTGCCAGAGTGTGAGCAATGCGCTTGCGCAAGTTTATAGGAAGAGCCACTATGGTCCTTGTCCCAGTCAGGCTAACGCATCCGTGCCACTGTGCCACGAGGGGTGGAGAGATCACTGCTGCACACAGGCAAGCTGCATAGGGACCAAGGCGGAACCTGCATTACTGTAGAAGACCCTCCCGCTCTTCCCAGGTAACCCGCAGCAGTGAGATATCTTGCAGGATTAACTCCTGTGGAAAATGTAGGGATAATGTTCAGTGCTGTTCTCCCCTGCTGCTCTCTGCCTTCCCCAATGCACAGAAACCCCAGTGCAGCCCTGAAACAATCAGTTGCCCTTCCCAGGTGAGCCGCAGCAGCGAGATGGCTTCATTAATTAACTCGTGCACTCAATTCCCCATTACTCACCATGTCTTCGCTGCTGTGGCCTCTCTGTGCTGTGTTTGGTATGTGTAAAGTATGCTACAATGAGACTAAAAACCTCTTCACTGTGATTATACACAATGCAGCCTCTGTAATAAATGTTTCCATTTTTGTTTTTTTTTCTAATGACAGTGTCCTTGACTAGTACTAGTAATCTACCGGCCCTATCACAGACTGCTGAAAAGCTACAAAACCTGAGGAGGAAAGCAAAGAAGATTTGGTGAAAGCGGTTATGAATCAGCCTGCCAGAGAGAGTAAAAGGCTGCTGGACTGGAGAGAAAAAATTCAGCAGTGGAGGGAAACACAAAGCAGGAGAAAGGAATTGACTAAGAAGAAAAGCACAAAGAAGCTGATAAGCCTCCTGGCGCACCAAACGGACTGTATGCAGTCACTCGTAGCCATGCAGGCAGAGCACTACTGTTCTGCCCCCCCCCCCCCCCGCACCGGCCCAAAGCTCTCTCCCTTGTTCCCCAATGTCAGCTCAAAACCCCCTTCTCCAGCATCCAGGTTCTCACCACCACCAGCTGCCCCCAACACCTGTACGTTCACCTACCAGCCCTGAGAACTACGACCCTTACCTTCTGCACTCAATCCCCATCAGCATGCAGCATTTTCATCCTGAAGTGCAGCAGGCATTGCACAGCACTCCAGGCAGGACATATTCAAACCTCTGACTGTACAGTTCACCACCCTAGCCCCCTGCCCTTTTACTTACTTTCTTTTCAATAAATGATTTCTTGGCTTTTAAAACAGTTTTTATTATTGCAGAAAGTGAAAGATACTGTCCCCCAAGGAAAAAACAGGCACTGCAAATCATTGTAACCACTGCACTTCACTCCCGTACAAGGCACCAAACATTACTGTTGGCTTTCAGCCTCAAATAGCTCCCTTAAGGCATCCCTAATCCTTGTAGCCCTGTGCTGGGCCTCTCTAGTAGCCCTGCTCTCTGGCTGTGCAAATTCAGCTTCCAGGTATTGAACCTCGGAGGTCCATTCCTGACTGAATGTTTCGCCCTTCCCTTCACAAATATTATGGAGGGTACAGCAAGCAGAAATAACCGCAGGGATGCTGCTTTCCCCCCCAAGTCTAGCTTCCCATAAAGAGATCTCCAGCGTCCCTTTAAACGGCCAAAAGCACACTCCACAGTCATTCGGCACCGGCTCAGCCTGTAGTTGAACCGGTCCTTGCTCCTGTCAAGCTTCCTTGTATACGGTTTCATGAGCCAAGGTATTAACAGGTAAGCAGGGTGTCCAAGGATCACAATGGACATTTCGATGTCCCCTACTGTGATCTTCTGGTCTGGGAAAAAAGTCCCGATCTGCAGCTTCCTGAACAGGCCACTGTTCTGAAAGATGCGTGCATCATTCACCTTTCCAGGCCAGCCTGTGTAAATGTCAATGAAATGCCCATGGTGATCCACAAGCGCCTGGAGAACCATAGAGAAATACCGCTTCCAATTAATGTACTCGGATGTCAGGTGGGGTGGTGCCAGATTAGGAATATGCGTCCCATCTATCGCCCCTCCACAGTTAGGGAAACCCACTTGTGCAAAGCCATCCAGAATGTCCTACACATTCCCCAGAGTCACAGTTCTTCTTAGCAGGATGCGATTAATGGCCCTGCAAACTTGCATCAACACTATTCCAACGGTCGACTTTCCCACTCCAAACTCATTCGCGATTGATCGGTAGCTGTCTGGAGTTGCCAGGTTCCAGATTGCAATAGCCACCCGCTTCTCCACTGACAGAGTAGCTCTCAATCTCGTGTCCTTGTGCCGCAGGGTGGGGGCGAGCTCCTCACACAGTCCCATGAAAGTGGCTTTTCTCATCCGAAAGTTCTGCAGCCACTGCTCGTCACCCCAGACTTGCAGGACGATGTGATCCCACCACTCAGTGCTTGTTTCACGAGCCCAAAGGCAGCGTTCCACGGTGCTGAGCATGTCCGTTACTGCCACAAGCAATTTATTGTCACACGCGTCAGGCGACTCAATATCATCGTCGGACTCCTCACTGTCACTTTGGAGCTGAAGGAATAGCTCAACTGCCAAACATGATGTGCTGGCGATATTCATCAGCAAAGTCCTCATCAGCTCGGGCTCCATTTCCCACATAAATCATGCTGCACAGAGACTCACAATGACGCTAAACTGCTGGGATGTGAAGCAATGCACCACGGGGCGTTGGGACAGGAAGCGGAATGACCCGCACCCCTCCGTCCCCTTCCCATAACCCACAGTGCCAAAATGGGACAAGGTGCTCTGTGGGATAGCTGCCCACAATGCCCCACTCCCAACAGCGCTGCAAATGCTGCAAACGTGGCCACACTGCAGCGCTGGTAGCTGTCAGTGTGGCCACAGTGCAGCGCCGTCCCTACACAGCTATACGAAGACAGCTGTAACTCCCAGCGCTGCACACCTCCAAGTGTAGCCATATCCTAACATATTTTGGAGCATAAGCTTTCATGGGTGAATGCCCACTTCGTCAGATGCATGTTTAGACATTTTTTAGAGTTTAGAAAGTTTTCCTTCTCCCTTTTTACCAACTGAATAAACGGAATGAATGACATCTAGTTCCTCTTCCCTCTCACCACAGTTTTTCCTTTTGTTCACCATTCTAACTTTTCAAATTTCTCTAACTTTGGAAAAGTTAAGTGGTAGAGTCATGGAGTTTCATTTTGTCTTTTGCTTCTGTAACTTTTTGAAAGCTGGAGATATTTTGAAAATCTAAAAGTGGAAAAAGGAAAAAAAATAGAAAAAAATGGGGGGCAGGAAGCAACCATGGGAAGCATTTTGTTGTAGTAAAATGGAGAAAGGAAAAAATAAAAATTCAAAATTTTGAAAACTTTGCAGGGTGTGGAGACCAAAATGAAATGAAACTTTTGATTTAAAACTTTTTAAAAATATTCAAGATGAATTGAAACAAGTATTTTTGTTTGACTTGAAATGAAAATTTTATGTTGTTTAATTTTGAAAATGTTCCATGAAATATTTCACATGAAAAATTTCAGATCAACATTTTTTGTTTGAAATGTTTTTTGGGGGGAAAAACAGGTTTTTCTAAAATTTCTAACTCCTGGTCTGATCTGGTCTGGCAATTCCTATTAGTCTATGAAGCAAAGACTTTTGTAACATTAACATGTAGATTACATATGTTTTATATATTGGATTAACATATTATTTCAAATGAAAAGATAGTGTTCTTTTCGTATGCTAAATATAATCCATATAGATGTACCATAGATTTTTTTAAATTACATTAGCTATCCATATGAACCACACATGTCCTTTCCACATAGGTCTGGAGTCTCACTGCCATTTAAGAAATAAGACAGGTTAAATCTGTGTCAATCTTTATTTCTCCATTCAATCAGCAAAGGACAAGTTCTGTTGTTCTGTATCAGGGGTGGCTCTAGGTATTTTGCCATCCCAAGCACGGCAGGCAGGCTGTCTTCGGTGACTTGCCTGCAGTAGGTCCCCAGTCCCGCAGATTCGGCGGCCCGCCTGCGAGAGGTCCGCCGAAGCCGTGGGACCAGCGGACCCTCCGCAGGCATGCCACCGAAGGCAACCTGCCTGCCACCCTTGCAACGACCGGCAGAGTGCCCCCGTGGCTTGCCGCCCCAGCCACACACTTGGCGTCCTGGTGCCTGGAGCCGCCCCTGTTCTGTATATTTTCAAATTTCTTAAACATTTCTCCATCATTTCTGTGTCTTCTTTCCTGTGGTTCAGGGGCCCACATACTGAACTCAATCTCTGAAACACTTTTCCTCCAAACTCTTCATTTAAGGACATTTAAGGATCTGTGGGGAAATAAGAGGGAATCAGCCAACACAATGCCAGATTAATTTAGCATCTCATAAAGAAGCCTATACAGATATCACAGGCAGTTTATTATTGGTGATAAGGCATCAACTTGAGGTATGCTGGATAGACTTTCAGATCCCAGGCTGAGTCTGCAGGGTTGGAAGAAAAATTAAAACAAAGGAATGACCTGCTCACAGATTTCAGATATTTGAAATTTCAGCTGTGTTGGTTCATGTTGATTGGACACATAGGTCACATAGTATTGTTTCTGTTCCGTCATTGGGGCCCTAATCCAGTAAAGTTCTTAAAATTAAGCATATATGTAATCCCATTGACTTTAATGGGACTATCCATGTGCTTAAATCCAAGCACATCTTTAAGAGTTTTGTAATCTAAGGCCAAAACAAGTGGTATTTTTTTAAATCAAATTTATGGTTCAAATACTTGCACTGACTCAAAAAAAAAAAAATCCTCACCATTCCCTGACAGTAGCTGAAAATTCTCTGGTTTTGCAAACAGGAAGGTTTGGATTTTCAAAAGAGTTTAAAGAATTTAAGCGCCCAAATCGCATTGAATTTCATGCAGAACTCCCATAAAGTCCTTTGAAAGTCCCACTCTAAATGCATTCTCTGCTATGTTAGCAAAAAGCGAACCTAGACGGATTGTTAACACACAATCAAAGAGAATCAAATTAGTCTGATTCTCTGCTCATACTAAGCTGTGCTTGGCACAGGATGAAAAGGGTATGGAAAGATGCCTGTAAAGTATCTTTATGCTTCATGACCCTAGGGCCAATCAATGGCTAACTTAGGCACTGGCACTGTGATGAAGTGGGAATTTTCTGTAATATTTCAAGAATCCTATGTGTGCCTCAGTTTCCCTCTGTATTTTGTATTGCTATCCAGTGTGGAATAAAGGGTTAAATCCATCCTTGGGGCAAAGCATGAGACATGAGATGTGTGTGTCACGCTGCTGTGTGGGGTAGAATGAATGGAATGTTAAGAAACCGGCTGGAACCTGCTGAAAGCGACCCATATCTGTCGAGAATCTGAAAAAGACAATGGGAACCCCTCAATCATCAGAACATTCACTCCCAGCAACTCAGAAGAAGGTGGTTTTCTCCCCAGCTCTTGGCAGGAAAACAGAGCAATGACCCCATCTTGGGAACAAAGGGAAAAGTGTCCAGCCATGGGGCTAAGCTCTGCTCATGGGAGAGAGACAGGGCTCTCACCTTGGATTGAAAAAGTAACAGAGACAAAGCCTGAAATGGAGTCCGTAGCAGCTTGACTAGCGGATGGCACCGGTTTGGCCAGATGGATTGTGTGCTAGCCTAAAGACTTCCAATGTGATGGTCCAGATGAGTAAAAATCACTGCTTTGCAAACTCTGCTGAGGTGCTTTAGTCCCAGGAGCGTATATCAGGACCAGGAATCTATCTCAGTTGGACTCGCTGGGCAGAGCTCGTGGTGTGAAACAGGAGTACTAGAGCCCAGGGGCTCAGGCTCACAGGCAGTGAGGCTGTATGGCCTTCCCTGAAGGAAAAGTGGGACCATCTGAGAGCCTGGAACACTGAAGGGATTTCTCCAAGGGACTGTTTAAAAGCTGTGGTGTAACATAGAGACTGTGGATCTCTAACAGGCATAAATCAGAGCATCCTTAAGGCTGCTCTAATTTACACTTGACTGTCACATAGTGCTGGCTGGGAAATGTTTCTTTTTCTTCTCTGCAGAAAAATGTTGGTTTTAACTAAAAAACAGAAAACTGAAAAAAAGACACAGTTTTGAACAATACCCCCACAAACTGTCATAAAAAAGAAAATTTCAGAGAGTTTTTTCCCTCCATTTTTTGACACAAACATTTTGTAGCAAAAAAGTGTTGACTGGCTGCAGTGTCCTGCCCCCAGGACATGCCCTGACCCACATTCCCTTTTCACCAGGAATGTTTCTCTACAACTTACGCCCACTAAGCACTGGCTGTAAGTGATTAGACCAGGTGCCAGGCAGGGACTAGTATGGTTACAACTGTGTATTGGAATGTTAGAGAGAAACCCGAATGTGCAGCTGTTCTCTGGAAGGAGACTCATTGGAGTGGAGGAGAATTGGTCACAGAATGTAACTGAAATAATCCTCACTCCTCAAATGCCCACCTTGCTCCTGCCTTCCATCCCTGCCCTGACTCATGCAAAACTCAATTATTCAAGCTTTGGCCAGGAGGGGGAAATTCAGCCTAGAGAACGCTCTAGCATCAATAGGATTTGCTGAGGAAGCTTCTTTCTGGAAGGGAGTGACTCACTCACCGAGCTCAAAAGGGGATAAGATAGCAGCATCTCACTGTTCACGATGAAGTGTAGAATAAAGCACATTCTGCACTGACTTGGGGTTTAACATTTCATACCCCTCACCTGCCACTTCTTTGTCTGCTGGTTCCTTTAAACAGAATATGTACATGTTAACAGAAAGCAACCAGGGCTTTTCTCCTTCTGAGAACCGGTTTGAAAGCTGACGGTTAGAGACACAGTCAAGCAGCCCTTTCGAAATTGATAATAAGTAATATGAGCCATAGGTGAATGCCATACATTGGAATAACACTTGCTGCGTATGTATAGCTGAGGATCCCAGAGCACATCATGCACATCATAGTTCATGCAGCTTCTGAAGACTTGTCATTAGCAGGGACACTTTAAAACTAGTGGTATGTCCCAGGCTATGCAGCAAATTAATCTCCAAAATCTTAACTTCTCCTCTAACATCACTTTCCTGCACTGAGATTAAAACCAGGAGTCCTGACTCCCCCTCCACCTTGTGCTTACCCCAAGATCACAGCCACCAATCAGAGCAAGAAACAGAATCCAGGAGTCCTGGTTCCTAGACATCTTTGTTCTAACCCCTGGACTGTACTCCCCACCCTGAGCCAGGAACACACCCCTTGAGTCCTGACTCCCAGTCCCCCATGACTTCAGATAATAAGGGTAGGAAAGTCCCTATTTCAAAGAACTTACACTGCAAAGTCACATATTGCACCATGTAGTACTAGGCGTGGTACAAACACAGAACAGAAAAGACAGTCCCTGCGCTAAAGACATTCTAAACAAAGTACAATCAGGGGCTATTTTTTTACAATAATGTTTTATGACTAAACTATCATAGGTGGGGTGAAGTGGGTGGTGCAGCTATGCTAGATTTTAAACTCCTCAAAGTTCTACAATAAGGGAACAGCTATTGGAGGAGGGATTTTAATAAACTGGATTTTAATTTTTATATAAACACAAATATCCCCAGTATTATCCTCCCAATGTTAGAAATGCTCTAAACTAAAGATGAGACAGACAAAACAAGGAGGAAGGTACTTTCACAGGCACTGAAGGGCATTAGGCCCCAATCATCAAAAGTATTTTCAAAGATAGGGAAAGGAGTGGACATGATATCTCTTGATTTTAGCAAAGCTTTTGATACAATCTCCCACAGTATTGCCAGCAAGTTTAAAAAGTATGGATTGGATAAATGAACTATAAGGTGGATAGAAAGCTGGCTAGATTGTCAGGCTCAATGGGTAATGATCAACGGCTCGATGCCTAGTTGGCAGCTGGTATCAAAGGGTCGGTCCTGGGGCTGGTTTTGTTCACCATCTTTTTTAATTATCAGGATGATGGGATGGATTGCACCCTCAGCAAATTCGCAGATGACACTAACCTTAGGGAAGAGGTAGATATGTTGGAGGGTAGGGCTAGGGTGCAGAATAACCTAGACAAATTGAAGGATTGGGCTAAAAGAAATCTGATGAGGTTCAACAAGGACAAGTGCAAAGTCCTGCACTTAGGACAGAAGAATCCCATGCACTGCTACAGTCTGTGGACTGACTGACTAAGCAGCAATTCTGCAGAAAAAGACCTGGAGATTACAGTGGATGAGAAGCTGGATATGAGTCAACAGTATGCCCTTGTTGCCAAAAGGCTAATGCCCCATATTGGGCTGCATTAATAAGAGCATTGCCAACAGATCAAGGGAAGTGCCTGAGGTGGGAGGGATAGTTCAGTAGTTTGAGCAATTGTCCTGTTAAATCTAGGCTCATAAGCTCAATCTTTGAGGCAACCATTTAGTGATCTGGGGCAAAAAAATAGTGAGGTAGTAGTCCTGCTTTGAGCAGTGAGTTGGACTAGATGACCTTATCAGGTCCCTTCCAACCCTGATATTATTCCCTTCTATTTGGTATTGTTAAGGCCACATCTGGAGTATTGCATCAAGTTTTGGGCCCACCCTTAAAAAAGGATGTGAACAAATTGGAAAGAGTCCAGCAGAGAGCAACAAAAATGATCAGGGGGCTGGGGCATATGACTTATGAGGAGAACCTGAGGGAAGTGGGTTTATTTAGTCTGCAGAAGAGAAGAATGAGGGGGGATTTGATAGCTGCTTTCAACTACCTGAAAGTGGGTTCCAAAGAGGATGGATCTAGACTGTTCTCAGTGGTACCAGATGACAGAAGGAGTAATGGTTTCAAGTTGCAGTGGAGGAGGTTTAGGTTGGATATTAGGGAAAACTTTTTCACTAAGAGGGTTATGAAACACTGGAATGGGTTGCCTAGGGAGGTGGTGGAATCTCCTTCCTCAGAGGTTTTTAAGGTCAGGCTTGACAAAGCCCTGGTTGGGATGATTGAGTTGAGGTTCGTCCTGCTTTGAGCAGGGGGTTGAACTAGATGACCTCCTGTGGTCTCTTTCAACACTAATCTTCTATGATTTTATGAGATTCATAGATTCTAAAGCCTGGGACCATTGTGCTCAGTCTGGCCTCCTGTATAAACATAGGTGAGAGAACTGCCCCAAAATAATTCCCAGAGTAGATCTTCCCATTGATCTGAATGGAAATTAAGAGCCTAAATACCTCTGAGGCTTAGGATAAGGGGTTTAGCCAGTCTCATCCCCTTGAAATTGTCTCCCAAGGGAGCAATGTGTCTAATTCATACAGCCAAGGGCCTGGCTGGGTTGTGTGGAAGCATAGCCTTCTTTCATAGTAATTAAGGGGCAGTTTCTTTGACTTTACTCTGGGAATTCTCTCTGTGAAATCAAGGGGCTAGTTGCAGATTACAGTACTGCTCAGTAAAAGCAGCAGAGAATCCTGTGGCACCTTATAGACTAACAGACGTTTTGGAGCGTGAGCTTTCGTGGGTGAATACCCACTTCGTCAGACGCAGGTAGTGGAAATTTCCAGGGGCAGGTATATATATGCTAGCTAGCAAGCAAGCAAGCTAGAGATAACGAGGTTAGTTCAATCAGGGAGGGTGAGGCCCTGTTCTAGCAGCAGAGGTGTGAAAACCAAGGGAGGAGAAACTGGTTCTGTAATTGGCAAGCCATTCACAGTCTTTGTTTAGTCCAGAGCTGATGGTGTCAAATTTGCAAATGAACTGAAGCTCAGCAGTTTCTCTTTGAAGTCTGGTCCTGAAGTTTTTTTGCTGTAGGATAGCCACCTTAAGGTCTGCTATAGTGTGGCCAGGGAGGTTGAAGTGCTCTCCTACAGGTTTTTGTATGTTGCCATTCCTGATATCTGATTTGTGTCCATTTATCCTTTTCCGTAGTGACTGTCCAGTTTGGCCGATGTACATAGCAGAGGGGCATTGCTGGCATATGATGGCGTATATTACATTGGTGGACGTGCAGGTGAATGAACCAGTGATGGTATGGCTGATCTGGTTAGGTCCTGTGATGGTGTCGCTGGTGTAGATATGTGGGCAGAGTTGGCATCGAGGTTTGTTGCATGGATTGGTTCCTGAGCTAGAGTTACTATGGTACGGTGTGCAGTTACTGGTGAGAATACGTTTCAGGTTGGCAGGTTGTCTGTGGGCAAGGATTGGCCTGCCACCCAAGACCCGTGAAAGTGTGGGATCATTGTCCAGGATGGGTTGTAGATCCCTGATGATGCGCTGGAGGGGTTTTAGCTGGGGGCTGTATGTGATGGCCAGTGGAGTTCTGTTGGTTTCTTTCTTGGGTTTGTCTTGCAGTAGGAGGCTTCTGGGTACACGTCTGGCTCTGTTGATCTGTTTCTTAATTTCCTCGTGCGGGTATTGTAGTTTTGAAAATGCTTGGTGGAGATCTTGTAGGTGTTGGTCTCTGTCTGAGGGGTTAGAGCAGATGCGGTTGTACCTCAGTGCTTGGCTGTAGACAATGGATCTTGTGATGTGCCTGGGATGGAAGCTGGAGGCATGGAGATAGGCGTAGCGGTCAGTAGGTTTTCGATATAGGGTGGTGTTAATGTGACCATCACTTATTTGCACCGTGGTGTCTAGAAAGTGGACCTCCCGTGTGGATTGGTCCAGGCTGAGGTTGATGGTGGGGTGGAAGTTGTTGAAATCGTGGTGGAATTTTTCTAGAGTCTCCTTCCCATGGGTCCAGATGATGAAGATGTCATCAATGTAGCGTAGGTAGAGAAGGGGCGTGAGTGGACGAGAGCTGAGGAAGCGTTGTTCCAGGTCAGCCATAAAAATATTGGCGTATTGTGGGGCCATGCGGGTGCCCATAGCAGTGCCACTGATCTGGAGGTATATATTGTCATCAAACTTGAAATAGTTGTGTGTGAGTATAAAGGCACAGAGTTCAGCAGCCAGTTGTGCTGTGGCATCATCAGGGATACTGTTCCTAACAGCTTGTATTCCATCTGTGTGTGGGATGTTTGTGTAGAGAGCCTCTACATCCATGGTGGCTAGGATGGTGTTTTCTGGGAGGTGACCAATGCGTTGTAGTTTCCTCAGGAAATCAGTGGTGTCACGGAGATAGCTGGGAGTGCTGGTGGCATAGGGTCTGAGTAGAGAGTCCACATATCCAGACAGTCCTTC
This sequence comes from Aldabrachelys gigantea, assembly GCA_026122505.1. Classification (NCBI taxonomy): domain Eukaryota; kingdom Metazoa; phylum Chordata; order Testudines; family Testudinidae; genus Aldabrachelys; species Aldabrachelys gigantea. Next base: position 14,160,478 of record CM047489.1, on the reverse strand, counting down.
AGTGAGAGTGCCAATGCCCGAGATGATGGGGCGTCCAGGATTTCCGGGTTTGTGGATCTTGGGCAGTAGATAGAATAACCCTGGTCGGGGCTCTAAGGGTATGCTGATTTGTTCTGGTGTTAGTGTGGGGAGTGTCCTGAGTAGATGGTCCAGTTTCTTAGTGTATTCCTCAGTGGGATCTGAGGGAAGTGGCCTGTAGAATTTGGTATTGGAGAGTTGTCTGGCGGCCTCCTTTTGGTAGTCAGACCTGTTCATGATGACAACAGCACCTCCTTTATCAGCCTCTTTGATGATAATGTCAGGGTGGTTTCTGAGGCTGTGGATGGCATTGCGTTCTGCACGACTTAGGTTATGAGGCAAGCGGTGTTGTTTTTCCACGATTTCTGCCTGTGCACGTCGGCGGAAGCATTCAATGTATAGGTCCAGACTGTCATTTCGACCCTCAGGAGGAGTCCATGTGGAGTTCTTCTTCTTGTGCTGTTGGTGGGTGGGTACCTGTGAATCAGTGCACTGTTCAGTGTTGTCCTGGAAGTATTCTTTGAGTCGCAGACGGCGAAAGTAGGCTTCCAGATCACCGCAGAACTGTATCATGTTGGTGGGGGTGGCAGGGCAGAAAGAGAGTCCCCGAGATAGGACAGACTTTTCTTCTGGGCTGGGTGTGTAGTTGGATAGATTGACGATATTGCTGGATGGGTTAGGGGTACCACGGTTGTGGCCCCATGTGTCAGGTAGGAGTTTAGATAGCTTACAGTCCTTTTTCCTTTGTAGAGAGGTGAAGTGAGTGCTGTAGATCTCCTGTCTTGTTTTAGTGAAGTCCGTTTTTATGGAGGTTTGGTTATTAATGAAGGTCTCCAGGTTGGAGAGCTCTTTTTTGATGTTTTCCTGTTTGCTGTATAGGATGCTGATCAGGTGGTTCCTCAGTTTCTTTGATAGTGTATGGCATAATCTCTCACTATCTCGGGGACTCTCTTTCTGCCCTGCCACCCCCACCAACATGATACAGTTCTGCGGTGATCTGGAAGCCTACTTTCGCCGTCTGCGACTCAAAGAATACTTCCAGGACAACACTGAACAGTGCACTGATTCACAGGTACCCACCCACCAACAGCACAAGAAGAAGAACTCCACATGGACTCCTCCTGAGGGTCGAAATGACAGTCTGGACCTATACATTGAATGCTTCCGCCGACGTGCACAGGCAGAAATCGTGGAAAAACAACACCGCTTGCCTCATAACCTAAGTCGTGCAGAACGCAATGCCATCCACAGCCTCAGAAACCACCCTGACATTATCATCAAAGAGGCTGATAAAGGAGGTGCTGTTGTCATCATGAACAGGTCTGACTACCAAAAGGAGGCCGCCAGACAACTCTCCAATACCAAATTCTACAGGCCACTTCCCTCAGATCCCACTGAGGAATACACTAAGAAACTGGACCATCTACTCAGGACACTCCCCACACTAACACCAGAACAAATCAGCATACCCTTAGAGCCCCGACCAGGGTTATTCTATCTACTGCCCAAGATCCACAAACCCGGAAATCCTGGACGCCCCATCATCTCGGGCATTGGCACTCTCACTGAAGGACTGTCTGGATATGTGGACTCTCTACTCAGACCCTATGCCACCAGCACTCCCAGCTATCTCCGTGACACCACTGATTTCCTGAGGAAACTACAACGCATTGGTCACCTCCCAGAAAACACCATCCTAGCCACCATGGATGTAGAGGCTCTCTACACAAACATCCCACACACAGATGGAATACAAGCTGTTAGGAACAGTATCCCTGATGATGCCACAGCACAACTGGCTGCTGAACTCTGTGCCTTTATACTCACACACAACTATTTCAAGTTTGATGACAATATATACCTCCAGATCAGTGGCACTGCTATGGGCACCCGCATGGCCCCACAATACGCCAATATTTTTATGGCTGACCTGGAACAACGCTTCCTCAGCTCTCGTCCACTCACGCCCCTTCTCTACCTACGCTACATTGATGACATCTTCATCATCTGGACCCATGGGAAGGAGACTCTAGAAAAATTCCACCACGATTTCAACAACTTCCACCCCACCATCAACCTCAGCCTGGACCAATCCACACGGGAGGTCCACTTTCTAGACACCACGGTGCAAATAAGTGATGGTCACATTAACACCACCCTATATCGAAAACCTACTGACCGCTACGCCTATCTCCATGCCTCCAGCTTCCATCCCAGGCACATCACAAGATCCATTGTCTACAGCCAAGCACTGAGGTACAACCGCATCTGCTCTAACCCCTCAGACAGAGACCAACACCTACAAGATCTCCACCAAGCATTTTCAAAACTACAATACCCGCACGAGGAAATTAAGAAACAGATCAACAGAGCCAGACGTGTACCCAGAAGCCTCCTACTGCAAGACAAACCCAAGAAAGAAACCAACAGAACTCCACTGGCCATCACATACAGCCCCCAGCTAAAACCCCTCCAGCGCATCATCAGGGATCTACAACCCATCCTGGACAATGATCCCACACTTTCACGGGTCTTGGGTGGCAGGCCAATCCTTGCCCACAGACAACCTGCCAACCTGAAACGTATTCTCACCAGTAACTGCACACCGTACCATAGTAACTCTAGCTCAGGAACCAATCCATGCAACAAACCTCGATGCCAACTCTGCCCACATATCTACACCAGCGACACCATCACAGGACCTAACCAGATCAGCCATACCATCACTGGTTCATTCACCTGCACGTCCACCAATGTAATATACGCCATCATATGCCAGCAATGCCCCTCTGCTATGTACATCGGCCAAACTGGACAGTCACTACGGAAAAGGATAAATGGACACAAATCAGATATCAGGAATGGCAACATACAAAAACCTGTAGGAGAGCACTTCAACCTCCCTGGCCACACTATAGCAGACCTTAAGGTGGCTATCCTACAGCAAAAAAACTTCAGGACCAGACTTCAAAGAGAAACTGCTGAGCTTCAGTTCATTTGCAAATTTGACACCATCAGCTCTGGACTAAACAAAGACTGTGAATGGCTTGCCAATTACAGAACCAGTTTCTCCTCCCTTGGTTTTCACACCTCTGCTGCTAGAACAGGGCCTCACCCTCCCTGATTGAACTAACCTCGTTATCTCTAGCTTGCTTGCTTGCTAGCTAGCATATATATACCTGCCCCTGGAAATTTCCACTACCTGCGTCTGACGAAGTGGGTATTCACCCACGAAAGCTCACGCTCCAAAACGTCTGTTAGTCTATAAGGTGCCACAGGATTCTCTGCTGCTTTTACAGATCCAGACTAACACGGCTACCCCTCTGATACTTAGTACTGCTCAGTGTGAGGAAGGGGATGAAAATCTGTTGCTAAGACTCTGGCAGTTGCCCTCAGGGTTGTGATGCTCACATTTGTGTGATGTTCTCAACACCTCTGTGACCCTTTTGCCATCCTTTTTCTTGCAGACTTGCATTTCCTGGAGCAGCTTGAGAGAGTGAAGTGTTATTACCATCACTTAATGGAACTGGAAAATGTACAGAGAAGGGCAACAAAAATGATGAGCGGTATGGAACAGCTTCCATATGAGGAAAGATTAAAAAATTTGGTAGCGTTCAGCTTAGAAAAGAGTTGACTAAGAGGGGATAGGATAGAGGTCTATACAATCGTGACTGCTGTGGAGAAAATGAATAGGGAAGTGTTATTTACCTTTTGTAACACAAGATGTAGGGATCACCTGATGAAATTTATAGGCATCAGATTTAAAACAAACAAAAGGAAGGATTACTTCACACAACACACAGTCAACCTTTTCCAGAGGATACTGTGAAGGCCAAAAGTATAAATGGGTTCTGAAAAGAATTAGATAAGTTCCTGGAGGATAGGTCCATCAATGGCTATTAGCCAAGATGGTGATGGATGCAACCCCATATTCCAGACGTCCATAAACCTCCAATTGCCCTATTCTGTTCATTTCCTCTGTAGCATCTGGCACTGGCCACTGTCAGAAGACAAGATTCTGGGCTAGATGGATCATTAGTCTGACCTAATATGGCCATTCTTATGTACTTACCATCTCATGGAAACATCCAATATATGAAGCATCTGGAAAAAGAATACTTTATTTGTAATCAATTTTAGTAGCTCTGGCATCTGTAAGTTGAATATTGGCTCATCTTTACAAGTTTGTTTAGTTCCTGCTAATTGTGAGTGGGGCCAAGCAGACAAAAAAGGCAAGACATATTTCTAAATATTTTTTTAAGCATTTAAATTGAAAGTGGACTAATACACATCCGCTCTGTGCTGTAAATATAGACAGGACTGCTTGGAATTGGTTGGTACCTCAAGTCTGATTTTTGCTAGATTCAAAATCATAAAGGCTCAAATTTTCAAAGGCTTTCAAGTCAATTAGGCGCCTAAGTTCCATTCACTCTCAGTGGGAATTAACCTCCTAAATCACAAAGATTCTCTTTCAAAAACTGACTCTTTATCGGATTCTGAAATCAGTTGTGATCTCATAGGCTATGGACTTTTTAAAGCCCTTGGAAAAAGGCCTGATCCAAGACCAAAACATCTTACCAAGTACGTGAGAAAAGGACAAACACAGGGAAACTGGAGGTTGGTGGGTAAAGGTTGTTTGCATGCCTTGACCGTGCATTTCCAAACTCTATATTTAAGTGCCAGGCAGTGGACCTGACTCCTCTCTCGTTTGTTCTGGGGTAAACACTGATTTCAATAACGCTACTCTGGGTTACACCAGGGTAGGTGAAAGGAGATTCAGACTCGCTGATGAGACTCTCAATCTACCTCCATTTAAAATCCCTTGTGCCTGAGAATGTCTCTATCTTAAGGTGGCTAAGTGAGGTGAGCTCAGCTTCTGCTACATCCCAGACATAGAGTGACACGGACAGATTATCTGCCCCTGCTCTGACCCCTGTGTACTGCCTCAGCAGAGCAAAGCAGGCAGGAGCTGGATGCAGGCAGTAGGCTGAGAATTCCCAGGCAGAGTCTCTTTTCTGAGCAGAAGGGTAATTTCAGAAGAGGTCAGAGCCACCGTGAGGAGGAGAACATGAGCAGGAAGAGACACATATAAAAATAAAGATGGCTCTGTTGTGGCTTTGCCACAAACCCTGAGCACAGGGCACATTCTACTTTGTGGGTTCCCCCTGCCGGGGGTAGGGAAGTAATCTCTGATTCCTGGGACAGGGTTCTTCCCCATGTGTTCTGGCTCAGCTGTGCTGGTTGAGGTGCCACACCTCCACCCACTCCTGGACTATGCCCTGCCCACTTCCTAGACACCCCGCCCCCCCAACAGGAGGGTAAATAGCGGCTACCCTCTCCCTGGGATGCTGGTAGAACACACCATGGAATAAAGGCTGCTTTAGGTCCCGTCGCTTCCTCACCTGGACATGTCACTCAGCCCCCAGAGCTGTGCTGTCACAGAACAAACCTGATGATTCCAGCATTAAACAAGGGGAAGTAACGACTGAAGCTGATAGAGGCGTATTGGATTGTGGTCCAGGGAAACAGAGGAGAGGGAGGAATATGTCTCTCCCAGATGGGATTTCAGAAATTACAGAAAATGCAAAGTAAAGTTATAGGGCCCAAACCCCAGCTGGTATAAATCGGTGTCACTCCACTGGAATAAATGGGCCAGATCCCCAGATGGTGTAAATCGGTGCCACTCAATTGGAATCAGTGGGACAGATCCCCAGATGGTGTAAATCAGGCTCCCTCCCCTGGCGTCAATGGCACTATGCTGATTCACACTCTTTGACAATCTGTACCACAATGTCCGTGTGACAGGCAGAAATAGACATGGTCCAGTGTCACCAGTGACTGGACAAGGTTAGTGATGCTGGGAGATGAGACTATTCTGAGTGTAAGTGACCTGGCTGGAATTTGTAAAGAATCTTCAGGAGTTAGATCCCCTGTCAATGGAACTTCGACTCTTCAGGGCCTGAATCCCTTTTGAAGATGAGATGTAGGCCCTGAAATCAGTTGGGTGTTGTGACACTGAACACAGCGACGCCTAAATAGGTTTAAGCACCTAGACCTCCGTTCCTTACATTCCTTTGATAATCCCAGCCTAGGGTTTCAGTGCAGAGAGCTATGGGTCACTTACTGAGCTGAGCTGTAGAGACAAAAGGTTCACTCTTCTGTTGCAGATGAAGTGTAGAATAAGGAGAGATCTCCAGTGCTCTGGTGTTTAGAGATTCATAGGTCTTTGTATCCATGTCTTTCCTCTGGGGTCCCTGGAAATAAAACATGTGCACATTAATATGAAGCAAAGGGGCTGGTGTCTTTCTGAGAAAACTGAAATTTGATGGCAGAACCCAGCTGCTCTGCAGAGAGAACAAAACTAATTCATCATTATAATTCATTATAATTCATTCACAACAAGTGACTTTCCAAATTGGTTTAATACATAATTGTCAGATTCAAGGATACAAAATGCCATGAACATAGTGAAAATGAACCAAATCCCTGACACATTCATCATTTTTTTTAAAGTATTTGTCCAGCTCTACTGTATGTTGCAATTTCTGTCTGGTGCTCTCATAACTTTATCCAAACCACAATTAATTAAGGCCAAATATTCCTGTGGTTATTATTGAGCATTGACCTGTTAAACCCAGGGTTTTGAGTTCAATCCTTGAGGGGGGCCACTTGGGGTCTGGGGTGGAAAAAAAAAAAGGGGACTGGACTCGATGACCTCTCAAGGTCCCTTCCAGTCATAGAGTCTATGAAAAAACACCACTCCCCTCCCAGAGCTGGGGATAGAACCCACAAGTCTTGGTTCCCAGTTTTCCCATTAAACACTGTTGCCCTCTCAGAGCTGGGAACAGATCCCAGGAGCAGAGCTAAATGAATAGTGGATTTTTCGCTTCAGTGGTAATTCTGAAAAATCAAAACATAACTTAGTTTTGGGTTAGAACCAAAAACATCATTTTTATTTATTTATTTATGTGGCAAACTGCCGGTACTGTTCTGCTGGGTCTCGCGCTTTCTCTTCTCTGGGGTAGGTTCAGGGTTCTATTGCTTGCCTCTGAACCAGTTCTTAATCACTCCACTAGTGTCCTTGGAGGAGGGGAGTGGAGAGGGAGGGACGTGGGCCCGCCCTCTACTCCAGGTCCCAACCCAGGGGCCCTGGGAGTTGTGGTGAACCACTTGACTTAGCGGTTCCTTCCCCTGGGTTACTTCCCTCTCATACCCTTCAGCTTGTGAAGGGCTTCTTGCCTCTCTTCTACACAAGCCTGGTGCCCCTTACCTAGGGTTTCTTTTGGACTTCACAATCCACCACAGCACTCCTCCAAACCTTCTATTTCTCTCTGGTCAAACTCTTCTTCTTCTGCAACCTGCACTTTGCTCCAATCCAACCTTTCTCCTTTAGCTCCCACACCGTCTGACTGAAGCAGGGGTTTTTATCACATGACTGGAGTCAGGTGCTCTAATTGGAGTCAGGTGCTCTAATTGGAGTCAGGTGCTCCAACTGGAGTCAGGTGCTCTAATTGGAGTCAGGTGCTCTAATTAATCGAAAGCAAACCTGCCTCCCTTGGCAGGGAATAAGGCCCCCTGCTAACACTCTTATGCTGCCCTCTGGCCATGCTGTATCACATTTATTTATTTATTTTTGGCAAATTGAAAAAGCTTCCAACTCAAAACATTTTGATCATGTCCACCCTTCTCTGACCATTAGAGCACATGCCCTTCTTGGAGCTGGCCACAGAACCCAGGAGTTCTGTCTCTCTGGCCCCACCTTTGCTGTAGCCATGAGACCCTGCTCCACTGAATCTATGGGGAAAGGGCTTCTTGAACTCACTGTGTAAAGGCTTCATCCATAGCCCACTGAGGTCAATGAGAGTCTTTCCATTGACTTCAGCAGACTTTAAATCAAATCCTAAATCAGAAATTATACAAGAAGGGACAAATTTAAAGATTTTTCTTTTACTACCACTAAGTTAGTATAAGCAGGAGTACTGGATATTTGCTAGGTCTCACCAAGTCTCTAATATGTTGGAACAGATATTGGGCAAGGACTTTTAATAAACAAAAATTTACTCATTAACTTTCTTCCCCACCAAAATTTCATAATCACTGATATTAACCCCCCTCTAAATTAGACATTAACCAGACACAACATTTAGCTTAAGGTCCTGTAACTCTAAAGCCTGTTGGAGTTTTCGTTTCAATGGGAGCAGGATTATTTTAGGCAGGTAAACATTTGGGTATTAGCTCACCCAGCTTGTCTTTCTTAGGCAGGTAAAGTCATTGAACTGAGAATGCAAGTTTGTATTGTGATCATAAACCTGTGGGAGGAGCAAATGCCTGTCAGATCCTCCACATTATTTTTTTTGGTTTGGTTTTTTTTTTGGTTAGTTATTTAGTTAGTTTTTAGGGGATGTTAAGGACAAAATGAGCTCCAGAACCAACCTCAAATCCTGAAGATTCTTACCGGAGACCAGAGGCTATTATGGGAGAAGAACATAAGTACTACCATCCTGAGTCAGACCAAGGGTCCATCTAGGTCAGTGACCTGTATTGGATGGTGGCCAGTATCAGAGCTTCAGGGAGAGTGCACATAACAGGGCATTTGTGGAAAGCTCCACCCTTGTCTTGTCCTCCTGGCTTCTGGCAAAGATTTAGGGTTGCCCCAAGCATGTGGCTGCATTCTTGACCATCTTGATTAATAGCCATTAATGGACCTGTTCTTCATGAACTTATCATGTTCTTTTTTGAACCTAGTTACATTTTTGGCCACCACAATGGCAATGAGTTCCACAGGTTAGGTGTGCATTGTGTGAAAAAGTACTTCTTGTTTGTATTAAACCTGCTTGCTATTAATATCATCAGGTGATCTCTGGTTTCTGTATTATGTGGAAGGGTGAATAACACATCTCAATTCTCTTTTCCCACACCATTCATAATTTTATAGGCCTCTAGCCTCTTCCCCCTTAGTCGTCTCTTTTTACTTACTGTGTAATGGGAACACCCAGCAGATGACGCATCTGAAAAATACATACTGCATTTATAGCAATTTTTATTAGTAATTGTTCAGGTCAAATAGCATCTGAATTTTAAACATCTCTTCAATCCCTGTTATAGGTGTGAGTAGTGCTGATGGATTCAGACATCATGGGGATATTTCTAAAAACAGCTTTTCAGTACTTAAGCTCTGAAAGGAATAAATAGCAATTCAAACCATAAATCTACCACTTGAAGCACATATATGGGAGAAATGATTTGGGGTGACTTTGGGATCTTTATTAGGAGGGCATCCATTTCATGAAAAATGGAACCTAGGATCATGGATTTGGATTTGGGTCATGGTGGATTCTCCATCACAGGCAATTTTAAAATGAAGATTAGAAGTTTTTTCCTAAATGATCTGCTCTAGGAATTATTTCAGAGCAGTTCTCTGGCCTGTGTTGTACAGGAGGTCAGAGTAGATGATCACAATGATCCCTTCTGGCCTTGGAATCTATGAATCTATGACTCATTGTAATGGAACAGAAGAGGCATAGGTAATGAGCTATTGTGCTGTTTTTCAGAAAACATCCCAGCCTCCAGCCACTGCTCGTAAAGTTACATCCTATTGTGACTCATAGAATGTATTCATCTTCTGATCTGTGGTTAGAAATGTATTGAAGATGAGAAAAACAGTTTATAGTGCAGGCTGATATTACAGTGTCCTGGGCCTGTGAATTAATTAACAGACTGTACTCATTTTCCCCATGCTTTGCCTCGAAAATCCAAATATACTAGGTGAATCAGTAGATCACCCAGGTAAGGTAATAATATGTTTGAACTTCATACCAATAAGTTTCCCTGCTGCAGTCTCGTCTGTGCTCTCCTTTGCATTTTGCTCCCTATAGAAAATGAGAGAAAAGCTACATGAGTGAATGTGGAACATCACCTGTATTTACTGTGTTCAAACAAGAGAGGCCTGGGCTAACATCCCATTCACCAATGTGGTGCTCTGCCTTAGCTAATGTGATTATGTCTCCCTCTAATGGCTGCTTTCAGCAGTTACAACAGCTTACTACTTAAGATAATGGTTTTTCCTTTAGCTCAAATGGAGAGGACTATTCCACTGGCATTGCAGGGCACAAACCCCACTGGTGACCATGGTATGTTTATGTGTCTACAGTATGTTACACAAATGCCTATGATCTTTGGTGGAGGATGGACCTGGAATCCAAACCCTGGGCTGGACCTCAGTTTCACGAACAACTCATATCTTTTTAATAGATCAAAGCAAGGCTCTGGATCCAAACAGATCCAGAATTTTGGGTGACCTGGGTCTGAATTTTGAGGCCTGGACCTGTTTGCCTTTAGAATCTTCAGCAGTGGATTTAAGAACATGCAAAAAACAGTAACTGACTGGCCTTGTTTGTGGCCACACATAGTAGCTCAAACCCAGTCGCTGGACCACGACACAAGATGTAAGACCTTATTTTGCCCCAATTACCAGTGGGACTGAAAATGAACTGCCTTCCACAGATAGATTTTGTGTTCATGTATCTTCTGGAAACTGTCAAAATTTTAGAGCCAGTTTCCCAAACAGCTAATAGCACCTAGTGTTTATAAAGTGCTTTTCTTCAGTAGATCTCAAAGTGCTTCACAAAGTAAGACAGCATCATTATCCCCATTGTATAGATGGGGAAATTAAGGCATGTAGAGGGGAAATGACTCACCCATAGTCACGCAGCAGCAGAACTAGGAACAGACACCACAGAGTCTAAGTCCCAGACTAGTGTGCTATCCACAAGGCAACACTGCCTCTCACTAGCACAGAGCTACAAGAGCAAGGACCACTATTTCTGAGGGTGCTCTAGCTGGGAAAGGACCTTCGCAGAGGGATTCATTTATCATGGCTTCCAGATTTCCAGTGGGGTTAATCTGTGATTTGAATCATAACCTATCTTCTTTGTTTTTCAGTCATAATCAGTGTTTGCATGAAACAGCACCTTCATCTTTAGGGCAGGGTAATTCTAAACCAAATACTATATTCCTGTAGCTACTGTGGGGTGTGTTAAGAGATAGTATCCTCTTACCTTTGGTTTTTACATTGATATGCAGCTGAAAAGACAGAGAAAATGTTAGTGAAATGGTCTAAATGACTCGCTACAACATTAGTAAAGCAAAAAAGGAACATAAAACAAACCAGGTATGGGGTAAGGAGGCAGGGTCTAGGGTTCTGACCACATCTAGATTTAGGCTAGGGCTGTGGGTGCAAGCTTCAGGTCACTTTGGGCTTGTGAAATTTCTGATTTCTTGGGCCAAATCAGAGACAGATCCCCTTCTGGATTAGGCTCTTTCCACAAATCAAAGTAATAGGGACAGATTCCAAACTGGCAATTTGCAATCAAGTTACTTCACCTCACAACTACAGTTCATGCTGATTGCAGTTGGTCAGAATGTAACCCCTTCCTGGCATTCAACTTTATTCATAAGTGATAAACAAAATCCAGCCCAAACCTCCTCCCTTAACCTTTTTGCTCTCAGGGCTCCTCCACAAAGACTGCTCAGTTCATACCCTAGGTCATCTCTTTTTGGAGCCACTCCCACTTCTGTTCCATCTAGGTGAGGTAAAAAGCCCCTTGCAACAGTGAATCAGAAAGATGCATTGATGTTTTGTAGCAGAATCTTCACCTGCTAACAGGTGGAATTTTCAGGCCAATGCTGCCAGAATATTATAGGATTCAAATCATAAACCCCTGAATTCGGGCTGGATTCACATTTGAAGTTTTGATTTTGGCCCTTCTCTAAAAGAAAAGTCCTGCAAACATCTAACAGTGATTTTATCCTGGATCCGTGATTCAGAACATTTTGGAATCTGGGGATTTCTTCTGAAGTTTGTCTTATCTACCTTCTAACAGGAGTAGGTGTTTACATACCTTTCGTTATTACTAGATACAGAACCAAGCACAGACTCAGGGTGGTAGGAATTGTAATTCCAAGTATCATTTGCAGTCCTAGAAAACCAAAGCAACATGACTATTTACAGAAAACAATAATATTAGACAGAAATAAAGTGAAAGAGAATCTAGAATACATTGAAGATGGCTGGCCCCTCAACAGCTACACCAAAAATAAGTATCTAATATTATAGAGACATCTGTCACAGGCCACTCACTGAATGAGAGAATGAATTTTTAGAGTGACTCAGACACCAGAATTTCATTCTGTGGGAAATTCTAACATTTCAAAATTTATTTTCATTCCAGATTGGAACAAAAAGCCACAAATTTTAAATTTCCTGCAAAAAGAAAATAGCTAAAAATATTGATTCTAAACTACTGAAATATTTTGCTTTGATAATGTTAAATGATATTGTTTTTGTTAAGGTAAAAGGTTGAATCATTGTAATATATTCAATGTAATATTAAATATAAATCATATAAATAAAATATGTTACGCTCAAGATTTATTTATATTTATACTATAATGTTCATAACATTAATATAATGTGAAAGTCAAAATGATTCATCTGGACGTTTTCCCTTCAAAATGTCATCAGAACTGATACCTCCCCATGAAACATTTGGAATTTTTCAATTAAAACCTGTTCTGTATTTTTGTTTTGTTTTGTTTCAACCAGCTCTATTTGTTTTCATGTTCCCATTTGCAAATATCTTGAAATATGGGACACTCACTACGTGCTGCTGGGGACAGAAAACAAAAAAACAACAACTCAGATTAAACTTTGACCTTTCCATCAGCAGTACCAGGAGACCAGTGATTTATTGTTGGTTTCAACCCAGTCTGCAAGAGCAAGGAGATAACTCGAGCTACAGCTGCTACTACATCTGGTCCTGTTTCTGACAGGCTGTCAGGGTTCCCTTCCCACTGAACTTTAGGGTACAGATATCGGGACCTGCATGAAGACCCCCTAAACTTATTTCTACCATCTTAGGTTAAAAACTTCCCAAAGCACAATTTCTCTCTTGTACCTTGGATTAGTAATGCTGCCACCACCAAGTGATTTAAACAAACATTTAGGGAGGGCCACTTGGAGCCCTACCTTCCCCAAATACCCCCCAAGACCCTATACCCCCTTTTCTGGGCAGGCTTGAGAATAATCTCCAAGCCTCTATATCCCCTTTCCTGGGGAGGCTTGAGAATAATAGCCTCACCAATTGGTACAGGACAGATCCCGTAGCACTGTATTCAGAAAGGTGGTCACCCTTACCTTTATATTCATGACACAGGCACTTAGTGCAGGTGAACGTTTACATTGTAACCTGGCAAAGTCAGGTGGGAGGCCTAAGGAGAGTTCAGAAGCTGATGACTGGACAGTGAGTGCTTTGCCTGCCCCCTGTTGAGTGGACAGAACCAATTCAGTAGCAGTGTCACCCAGGTGTCTCTTTGTTGGAAGATTATCTGTGCATATTCTGGGCCAGTTCCATACCAGACCAGATCTGGCTGGAGGTTCTAGCACTGGAAACTCTGCTGGGGACAGATGCTGTGGCAGCCCAAATTGGCTACAAGGTCCTTTATTCTGGTTCAGAGTGATCCAGGAAGGCTTTAACTCAAGCCCTCCTCTTAGAGCTCCTGCTGGCAGAGCTACCATGGAGCACTCTGGTGGAAGCTGGGGGTTGGGGAAACGTCATCTGCCCTCCCTTGAGGTGACTTCTGCCGGGGAACAGTTTCACTGTGGGAATGGTGTTGGTGGTGATTTATACCCCATTGCACCAGGCTAACTGAATGCAGTCCATTCAATGGATGTCCTGTATGTATACTCTTCAAGAAGATGGGAGGCGAGTGAGAGGAAAAGATAACAGCTCCTACAAGAAGGAGCTCTGCTTTTCTGGAATTCACGTCCTAGGGAGCACTGGAGAAATCTCCTAAATCATGAGTGAATAACATGATTTACCATGGGGAGAGGTCGTCTCTGCATCATGGCTGCTGGAATTGGTGGTTTTGTCTGTTCAAAAATTACAAGAGCAGAAAGTGTTAAAGCAAAAGCAGGAAATCCTCTTAGATATTCTAACACTGAGGCAGTCGCTTGTTTCCCATGTTGGGGAAGAGGGTAACAAATCATTGTTTTGAAATGTAAAGAGTCCCTCATAGTTAGGCTTGGCAGAATTTGATTTTTATTAATAATTTGATCAGACAATATCAAAATTTACTTTGAAGTATTTTTATACTTATCCATTTACATTTTCACAGTTGCACCAAATTATGGGTGTTAAGCATTTATTTCTATTGTTACCAGTTTAAATTTTCACTGTTACAAGAAATTATGGGGGAGGATCAGACAATTATATAATGACATAAATACTGATATTCAAAAAGTTAAAGCTTTATACCACTAAAATACAAATTGTTAATGTCACTAGTGAACATATATACAGTAAATATGCTTACATCAAATTCTAATAAGTTCTGAAGGAGCATTTTTCCTTTATCTATGTAAATTTTGACATTATCAATGAAAATATTTATTTCATCTATTGGTGTGTGTGTATACGGTGAAATCAACATTTACTGACATTTACTGATAAAAATCTAATCCTTTCATCCTAATCTACTACTACTCATACAGTGCACGGAAACTCTGAATTACCTACTCATGAGATTTTGACATTTTGAAATTTATTTTTTGTTCCTATGTGGAAAAAAGGATTTTTAAAAAATCCTATAAACTGGAAATTCTGAACATTTTGGATTGAGAAAGGCTTACGTTGGAATTTTGAAATTTTGTTTCAGTTTTTTGAAATTTTGAAATTTCATTTTGGGTTATCAAGACTTTGTTTTGGAATTTATTTTATTTTGTTTCATTTTTATATTATTTTTACATAATTTCATGACATTTTGCACTACTCCTATTACTACTGACAAGACATCATATGACAAGATAATAGTTGAAAAATTCTATTATTTTTATTTTATTCTAAAATCATTAAATTTTCAGAATGGAGAGGGGTAACTAGTGGTGTTCCCAAGGGTCAGTCCTAGGACCAATCCTATTCAACTTATTCATAAATGATCTGGAGAAAGGGGTAAACAGTGAAGTGGCAAAGTTTGCAGATGACACTAAACTGCCCAAGATAGTTAAGACCAAAGCAGACTGTTAAAAACATCAGAAAGATCTTACAAAACTAAATAATTGGGCAACAAAAAGGCAAATGAAATTTAATGTGGATAAATGTAAAGTAATGCACATTGGAAAAAATAATCCCATCTATACATATAATATGATGGGGGATAATTTTGCTACAATTAATCAGGAAAAAGATCTTGGAGTCATCGTGGATAGTTCTCTGAAGACAACCATGCAGTGTTCAGCAGCAGTCAAAAAAGCAAACGGGATGTTACGAATCATTTAAAAAGAGATAGAGAATAAGATGGAGAATATCTTATTGCCCATATATAAATCCATGATATGCCCACATCTTGAATACTGTGTACAGATGTGGTCCCCTCATCTCAAAAAAAGATATATTGGCATTAGAAAAGGTCCAGAAAAGGACAATTAAAATGATTAGGGGGTTGGAACAGGTCCCATATGAGGAGAGGTTAAAAAGGCTGGAACTTTTCAGCTTGGAAAAGAGGAGACTACGGGGGGATATGATAGAGGTATATAAAATCATAGTGGTGTGGAGAAAGTAAATAAGGAAAAGTTATTTACTTCTTCCTATAATATAAGAACTAGGAGCCACCAAATGAAATTAATGGGCAGCAGGTTTAAAACAAATAAAAGGAAGTTCTTCTTCACACAGCGCACAGTCAACCTGTGGAACTCCTTCCCTGAGGAGGTTGTGAAGGCTGGGACTATAAAAGGGTTTAAAAAAGAACTGGATAAATTCATGGAGGTTAAGTCCATTAATCACTATTAGTCAGGATGGGTAAGAAATGGTGTCCCTAGCCTCTGTCTGTCAGATGCTGGAAATGGATGGCAGGAGAGAAATCACTTGATCATTACCTGCTAGGTTCACTCCCTCTGGGGCACCTGGCATTGGCCACTGTTGGAAGAGAGGATACTGGGCTGGATGGACCTTTGGTCTGACACAGTATGACCATTCTTGTGTTCTTATTAAAGGCAACTGCTACTTAGTACTGATTGGAACAGCTTTTCTTCTTTTTTAGATAAAGTGTCTCCTGTCTGTGTCATAATGAAAGAGTTTGAATGAAATTCTAAAAATCTAAAATGAAATTATGATTTTTTTTAATTTGGTTTTGATTCAAATGGGAAAGAAAAAGACATTTCAGAATGTTGAAATCCCATGAACTGGTAATTCTGAGTTTCAATTAGCTCCACGGGGGACTCTTTACATTTCAAAACAAAGAAAACTCATTTAACTTTTTTTTCTACAGGAATTTTCATCAAATGTGACATATTTTGAAATGTTTTAATTTAGATGGAAATGTCATTTTCTGTCAAAAAAAAATTTCAATTAAAAATCTTTGACCAGCTCAGTTCCCTCAGCACTAGAATTCATAGGGGCATGTAAAGCGTAAATCTGGCTCTGCCCAGAACTAGATGTCATAGCCACTCAAGAGCCTCTCACGTGGAAGTGGTGAGCTCCGGGAATTAGCAGACCTAGATCCCAACCTTGGCTTTGCCACCGACCTGATTTATGATCTTAAGCAACTCCCTTCCCCTCTCCATGTCTCAGTTTCCCAATAACAGTCACTGTCCTGTTTGAAGTGCTACAAGATCTACAGCTGGGAAGTGCTCTACAACAGCTAAGCCTTGTTAAAAATATATCCAAATTCAGTATACAACTCTGTGGCCCTAATTCTGCCGTCAGTGATGGCCTTTGAAATAATGCACAAAGGCAGACAAATAATAGGACTTGTTATTTACTGAATATGTCATAGAAAATAGATAACTAAATAATCGGATAACTCTATCTGACCTGCCCTATTGAGAAACTGGAACATCTCTCATCATGGGAGTATCTAAGTCATTTTAAATGTAGTCTGATGACACATCTCTGACAGAGCACAGGGAAATATTATTTCTCCCTTTTATGGATTGAGACATCAGACGAATTAAAATATTTCCATTGGGGGATTTAAACCAATCTGGCTTGAAGCACAGAGCCATCTTTTGCCCAGCAGAAATCCTAGTGAATATTTTTCACATAATAGATTGGCAAAATATCACAAAAGCAATTGGAAAAATGACTCAAATATTACTCAACCAGCTTGTAGTTTTCAACCCTCCTCTGAAGCACCCAGCACTGGGCATTGTTGAAGAGGAGATCCCAGAGTCTCTGGACATTTCAGACCCAGTCCTGCAAAGCAGCTGAATAATGAGTGAGAAATATTCATCGTCTGAAACTCCCATTCACTCTCATGGCAATTCAATGTTCTCTGCATCGCACCAACCACACTGAACTGCTCTGAGGAACAAATACTCACTGTGCTCCAGTTCTGAAACTCTCGTGAACCAACAGTGCAATGCTAAGTGTCCCCACTGAAAGAGTTGCTTGCAGGAGGAAAAGGTTCAGGAATGGGCCCTGTGTTACCACAGTATACTACTAACCAAAATACTAAACATTGGAAGCATTTTTATCCTCCGCACAATGGACGCCTCCTCACCTGTGACACTCAGGTAGCGGGTGATGCTGAGGTGAGAACTCCTCACTTGGTTATGGAGGCCTTTGTGCTGATACCCACAGGAATAGTTGCCCGAACTCTGCCCAGACACATGATGAGGAAAGTCAAAGGACAATTTCCCTGGCACAGCTGGTTTCCGGGTCATTTCCTTGCCATCCTTGCAAAGAAAAGCGAAGCTCACGGGGGCATCCAAGGGGGTGAGACATCGATAGAGAACAGTTTCACCTGCATAAGCTGATGACATGTCCAGATATAGTTCAGGAGCAGGGAGATCCCCTGGAAAAATAGAGACCATAAAATGTCCAACAAGGATGATTTTCCTTTACAGTGATTAGAGTCTAATCCAGTTCCTGTGGAAGAGAAAATGCCCAACCCAACTTGGGGCCTGGATTGGGTCTGTAAAGTCCTGATTTTCAAAAGTCCTGAGCACACAGGGCTTGAAATGAAATCCTTGGGATCTGCAGCTGCTCAGTGCTAGACCTGAGCTAATAACTGATTTTTGATTTTGACAAGAAAACTGAAAAATTTGGGGGGAAAATAGTTCAGTTTGAACCAAAGCTGAATTTTCGTTTTGCTTTGTTCACTCTTAAACAAAGAAACAAAAGCAAACAAATTTCTTTTGGATCAAATCAAGGGGTTTTTTTTTTTCATTTTTTTGTTTCATTTTGGGTTATTTTTTGGTATTTTTCAACTCCCCTTTTTTTCTTAAACTAGCTAACTTTTGAAACAAAATGCCATTTCAAAATAAAAGATGACATGAACCATTTCAACTTTTTATTTTTTTTTAAATTTTTTGAGGGCTAAAATTGCTCACTGAGTTCAACCCAAATTTGCAGGCAGATTCCGCGTCCCAGTGAATTTGCTGTTCACTGAAGAAAATTCACCTAATTCTATTCAGCAGCTTGAACAATGAGCTCTGCAGATCCCATGGACTTCATTTAGAGCTGTGGCTATTCAACACTTTTGAAAAACAATTTCATCAGTGTGATGATCAAAAAAGGGCCTTACACACTGTGGTGATGAGAATGGTATACTAACCTATAAAGACTAGACTAGAATAGCTGGTCAAGATTGCACAATTATCATGGTGAAATTTACAAAATCTGAGATTCTTTTTTGTGATTTTCAGGGATATCCCAGTTACATTGTTTAAATCTGCCATAGCTTAGCTAAAGTAAGTTCTCTGTTTCCAGGTCTCTCATATAAGTACAATGTAGGTATGAAGTTCTATGAGATCAGAAAGGCAAAATTTTACAATCACTTTTCTCAGAGTTAAACTATGACACAAGATGCATGTAGTGGAGAAGCAAAGCCAGTGGCTGTCCTTGGGCCACTCTACAATTATACAGATGTAGCTATGGTCAGAAAAGGATGGCACGAATACAAGAGGCAGCCCTGTTTTCATAGTCAACTCAAGTCAGTGCTCACCTGATGAGGAAATGCAGTTGGAGGCCGGCTGCTGCTGGGATGTAAAACTCAAAGCTTTGGGAGAAAAAATAAAGTTACTTTACGGAAAAACAGCATAATTTTCCCTTTCATCTGAAAAGGATTCATAGCTGCAGAATTTCCATAAGGTGCCAATTCAGTTAGGGTTGTGGACGAGGCTGGAGAATCCTTGCTGGGGCATTCCAGGAACTGTCTACCTGGGGACAACACTTAGATGTGATGGGAAAGCTTGTGTGTCCTGTTTCATGACACACAAACAGAGGAATTAGATAAAGGCATAATACTCTTGTTGGAAGGTTGCAATGTTATATCATTTATTTCTTAGAATCCAGAACCTTAATACACAAGAACCAAAAACAGAGAGAAAAAGCAGGCTGCTCTCTGAGGCAGAAAGGCCCAAGTCACCCCATCTTGCTCTAGGCTGTGTCTTTGCAGACTGATTGCTGCTGGACCCAGATTGCACACTTCCCTACAGATCCCCCTGCCTGCAGTCAGGACCAGGAAAACCCCATGACATTTTAAATGACAGCCACAATTTTAGCAGAATTTTCAATATGCCACACTCGGAACCAGACAAAAAGTTGCGCACTGGTCCTCCATTTTGGTGGTTGAGCAAGAAGCCAACCTAGCCTCATAGAAGAGTTAAGCTACAGAAACACAAGGGAGCCATTCCAGCACACCACACAACAGATAAGGAGAGCAGGGCCTTGTTCATGCCTTAACAGCACAGAACAGTTTTTGAGGCAAGCTCTCAGCTCTGCAGAAGAATATAACAGCTCTGTCTATGACAGGACAATTTTACTCATACTTTTCTTAAGGGGGAGACAAAGCCCGGTACTCACAAACAAGCCACAGGCACAGTGCAAGAATCATTGGTGGAATCAGCATTCATTCAACTGTCTTCAAATTCTGCAGTGGCTTCTGCTCCCCAAGAACAAAGAGATCTTCTCTGAATCGCCTCCAAGTCCTAGACAAAGGACTAGCTCTGTTCTCCAGTCTCCACTCTGTCTGGGACTCCTCACAGCATAAGAGCTGCAGTGACTTGGTGCTGTGGGTCACCTTCTTCTGTGCAGGATTCGGGCCAATGGGAAGCCACAGCTGGTAGCTGCTGTGTTCTGCTTTGCTCCTTGAGGTTTAGCTGTTCTCTCCAATGACTGCTCTCTTCTGCTTCTCGGGTTTAGATAGGGACCTCCAGGCCTGAATCATTGTTGCACTGTGTTTGCATCAGGGTCTAGGGCTACTAAAAGAGGATGGTAATGTTTCACACTCACTTTGTACTGGTGCAAATGACAGCACAAGGATCAGGATATCAGAAAATCAGGCTCCCTGTTCCCAGACCATCTCTGCTCATTCTGGTCTCAGTAAAGGGGAAACTACAGTCTGTGGCTGCTCTCCCTGCTCTCTTGCTATGGTCAAGCCAGCAAATAAGTGGCGGCTGCTCTCAGCTGAGTGGTTGCTTTTGTTCCTTTGCGCTAAAATAGACAGAAAACCATAGCTGCTGTGCTCTAGTGTCTCCGCTTCTCTGCTGTCTGTGTGAGCCAGAAGGGGACGCTGCTGTCTCGGGATGAGGATAGAAGCAGCTTTTCACCATCAGAGACTGAGACAGGGGCTCCATTCGTTAGGGGTCAAATTCCCCCAACCTCAGGCCCAGGCACCACTTAGATGGTGTGCCCATGACCTGCCAGCATCTGTGAAGGTGGGAGCATCTCATTGGTTCATAGAGTGACACTCTAATAGTCTCACCAGTCTCTTCTAGTGACTTATTTACACACTGTAACATTTGCTTCTGTTTTATGAGCACACTTTGAACGGGGGCTTTGTTGAACTCTGCCCGGTGCCGCCGAGGGCTCTGGTTACAGTGAATCTAGCTCCCTGCAAGGGTATAAGTGGGCCCAGCTATTCCCTCCAATGTGTGCTGCCTTCAGGCGTGACTTCAGCCTGGAATTTATTTCCCACTGAGTGGCCCATTCCCTCAACTTTGATAGGCCCTTCCAAAGTTCCACACAGTCTTCTCTGGGCTTCGCTATTCTGAGAAGAGTCAGAGAGGTTCAGGCCAAAAGGAGTCACCAAATTATCCAGTTTGAACTCCTGTATATCACAGGCCACCAGCTTCACCCAGCACCAGCAAACTAAACACAACAAACAAAATCAGGCGAAAGTATTACAGTCTGGAAGAGACTTAGAAAGTTGTGTGCCGCAGGCAGACAATAGGAGGATAGTGGTGCATCAGCGCCAAAGGCTGTTGCAATGGCTGAGAACTGCTTAGGTGAGAAATACCCAGATAATCCCAGCAAGCAACCCTCACCCCACACAGCAGAGGAATGCAAAAAACAAAAACCAACCAAAAACACCCCCCAAAATCCCTGGCAATCTGACCTGGGGAAAATTCCTTCCTGATCCCATACACGGCAACCTGAGCTTATTCTGCCATCTGCAGATTTTGGTACTTCACTGTTCACTCCCCTTTCCAGATAATTAATAAACATAATAAACAACAAAAGGCCTAGTATAGACCCTTTAGGCACCTTCTATTCTCCTTAATTGATCATCTAGTCCTGTTCTTTCTAGCTTTGAGCCAGTTTCTGTCGCATGACAGAACTTTGCCTCTCACCCAATGATTATTTAGTTTTAGGGCTGTCAAGTGATTAAAAAGAATAATCAAGATTAATCACATGTTTAAAAAACCTTAATCACCATTAATCACACTGTTAAACAACAATAGAATACCATTTATTTATTTTAGATGTTTAATACATTTTCAAATATATTGATTTCAGTTACAACACAAAATAAAAAAGTGTACAGTGCTCACTTTATATTTACTTTTTATTATATTTGCACAGTAAAAAACGAAATTATTATTATTTTTTAATTCACCTAATACAAGTAGTGTAGTGCAATCTCTTTATCATGAAAGTTGAACTTACAAATGTAGAACTAGGTACAAAAATGCATTAAAAATAAAACAATGTAAAATTTTAGAGCCTGCAAGTCCACTCAGTCCTATTTCTTGTTCCGCCAATTGCTAAGACAAATAAGTTTGTTTATATTTGCAGGAGATAATGCTGCCTGCTTCTTATTTACATTGTCAACCGAAAGTGAGAACAGGTGTTCGGATGACACTGTTGTAGCCAGCGTCGCAAGACATTTACATGCTAGATGCACTAAAGATTCGTATGTTCCTTCATGCTTCAACCACCATTCGAGAGGATATGTGTCCATGCTGATGATGGGTTCTGCTCAATAACAATCCAAAGCAGTGCAGATCAATGCATTTTCATTTTCATCATCTGAGTCAGATCCTATCAGCAGAAGATTGATTTTCTTTTTTGGCGGTTCAGGTTCTGTAGTTTCTGCATCGAAGTGTTGCTCTTTTAAGACTTCTGAAAGCATGCTCCACACCTCATCCCCCTCAGATTTTGGAAGGCACTTCAAATTCTTAAACCTTGGGTCAGTTAGAAATCTCACATTTGCATTTTGTGAAATCTAAGTGAAAGTGTTCTTAAAATGAACAAGTGCTGGGTCATCATCCAACTCAAGAATAGGAGGGGGAGGGATAGCTCAGTGCTTTGAGCATTGGCCTGCTAAACCCAGGATTGTGAGTTTAATCTTCAAAAGGGCCATTTAGGGATCTGGGGCAAAAAAATAGTTGGGGATTGGTCCTACTTTGAGCAGGGGGTTGGACTAGATGACCTCCTGAGGTTCCTTCCAACCCTGCTATGCTATAACATATGGCAGAATGCAGGTAAAACAGAGCAGAGGACATACAATTCTCCTTTAAGGAGCTCAGTCACAAATTTAAGTAACACATTGCTTTTTTAACAAGCATCATCAGCATTGAAGCATGTCTTCTGGAATGGTGGCTGAAGCATGAAGGTCCATATGATTGTTTAGCGTATCTGACAAGTAAATATGTTGCAATGCCAGCTACAAAAGTGCCATGCAAATGCCTGTTCTCACTTTCTGGTGACATTGTAACTAAGAAGAGGGCTACACTATCTCCTGTAAACGTAAGCAAACTTGTTTGTCTAAGAGATTGTTTGAACAAGTAGGACTGAGTGGACTTGTAGGCTCTGAAGTTTTACATTATTTTGGTTTTGAGTGCAGTTATGTAACAAAAAAAATATACATTTGTAAGCTGAATCTACATTCATGACGAAGAGATTGCACTACAGTACTTGTATGAGGTGAATTGAACAATACTATTTATTTTATTATTTTTACTTTGAAAATATTTGTAATGAAAAATAATATACACCTTGATTTCAATTACAACACAGAATACAATGTATATGAAAATGTAGAAAATCATCCAAAATATTTAATACGTTTCAATTGGTATTCTATTGTTTAACAGTGCGATTGAAACTGCGATTAATCGCGATTAATTTTTTTAATTGCAATTCATTTTTTTGAGTTAATCACATGAGTTAACTGAGATTAATCGATAGCCCAGATTGGATATTTTTCTGAAAGATCTGCTGTAGGAATTATTGTGGGGAAGTTCTCTGTCCTGTGTTCTACAGAAGGTCACACTAGATAATCACAGTGGCCCCTTCAGGCCTTGGAATCTATGAATCTATGATCACAATGGTCCTTTCAGGTCTCTGTCGTGTCCTGCCCAGGGGCAGTAATTTGCTGCTCTTTGAGGACCTGATCCTCAACCCATTGAAGACAGTTGGATCTTTCCACTGATTTCAATAAGCTTTAGATAAGGCCCTAATTTATCAGCTTATTCCAGAAACTCCTCTTTTGACCCCTCCAGGTCTGACGCTGCCTTGTCTTCACTGTGGTACCTGAAAAGATGTCTTCCCAATGCTGAGCAGTATAACCCCCCAGCAGAAGGATGCATGTTTTGTCACAGGAGAAGGGAGTGCAATCTAAGAATGAATCTAGTGCTTTATCCTCTATGGGCCACATGCTCGAATGCAAGATATTGGTGAAGGGGAAAATACTCAAAAGGACAAAAGCGGTGAAGCACCAATGAAATCAATAGAGCTATATGTTTTTTACAAAGCAGAGGAATTATGAATATGCGCATGTGTTCAGAGCTGGGTGAAAGCTTATTTGGGGAATAGTACATAAACTGAAAAAAATACATTGAGGGGCACTGAAACTATTCATGAATTTGGATTGAATGTGGCAAATACTTTTGGCTGAAAAAATGTATTTTTTTAAAAAGTCGAAACAGTTTGTTTCAACCATTTCAAAATGAAACATTGTGTCTTTTCATTTCAAAATAACATTTTAATTTTGAACTTTAGGTATATTTATTTTTAAGGGATGGAAAAACACTTAAAAACTAAATTAAATAAAACAAAAGCAAAAAAAGTTTCATCTCCAATAAAAAATACCTCAGAATTAAAACAAAAACCAGATATAATCCTCACCCCAATTAGTTTAGTTTCAGATTTTTCATTTCATATAGTTTTGGACGTTTTCCATCCAAAATGGAAAACAAATGAACAAACATCAACAACTTTTTTTTTTTGCTTTGGTGAAAAAAAAACAAAAAAAATCAGTTTTGGTTTGAAATAGCTAAATTTTTTGTTTGCTTCCTGAGACAAAAAAAATCAGTTATTTCTTCAGTTCTATACACATTACTGCACAACACTTGTTTTTTTTTAATTTTTATTTTATTTTGCGTATATTGAAAAAAAGGAAATTGAAATTAATAGTTGCATAGGGATAAAGATAACAAAAAGAAAATTCTCACTCATATGATCAAATAACAAAATGAGCCCTCTCATACATTCCAGTCCAGCATACATGTAACAGAAATAAAATTTTGATTTATAATACAGCATCATCTATTTACATCAAACGCACATTTTCCCTTTGCACAGGAGGAACAAGTCTGAAATTGACACACATCCTCATCTCCAGTTAAGAAGTCAGGTAGGTTAAACTCATGTTGCTCTTTATTTCTCTCTTCAAAAACCAGAAATTCTGCATATTTCCAAATTTATGAAATGTTCCTTCAGTGCCTGAGTGTCCTCTTCTTCCCTCTTCTGCTGGCTCTGACACATTGAAATCAACCTTTGAAAAAGCTAAACTGAGACGCTTATCTTCCAACATCCTGTACCTCTAATGGCCTGTACAAGTCTACAGGAAAATGAGAAGGAAACATGGAAAATATATTAGCCACTTGCAGAAATCACAGCATTGATCCCCATGGAATTTCACCCTATCCCAAACAAAACATGCCATTGATTTAAGTGAAGGTTGCTGAGAGAGATATGATTTGTACAACCTGTATTCTGGAGACAGAATGTAAATGTTACAGGCTAAATTGTGACGTGGACTGGACACGGGAATAGGAGACGAGATGGACTCTCAGACCCCTGCAATGGATATCTGGACACTGGTTCCAGCCATGCAAAAATGAGAAAGAGAGAGAGAGATGATGCCACACACTTGCCTCAATGGGTGGAAAACTTGATAGGGCCAGGGTGATTGGGACAGCCCCAGCAGAAAGTGGGAGGAGAGCACTCACTTCAGAGGTTCTATCCACCTCTTGGCCAGCTGGGGACAAAGGAAAGTTGATTGGTCCCTTGTTGTCATCTTTGGTTAATTTAAGCCCTAGCCTGGGCAATGTGGAGCCTCTTTTTACTCCATATCAGCAGCCCCAGCCCCACCCCAGTAATCGTAGTTTTGGAGCTGTGTCTTGCCAATGCTGTGGGTCTGACCGATGGCCTGTTTGGGAGTCAGGAAGGAATTTTTCTTCCCAGGCCAAATTAGCAGAGGCATGGTGGGATTGTTGCCTTCCTCTCAGCACCTGGGAGGCACAGTTAGGATAGTTAGGAATGGGATTTAGTAATTTGTGCTAGTATTTGTCAGGGATATTAGTTCATTGCAACTTGAAGCCATTTTCCAGTGGTGTTAACAAGCTAAAAGGGAAGATTCCTAGAAGTAAAAGACCTGGGAATTTGCTGAGGCGCCTTGGGTTCATGAGAGAGGATTTTTTGGCCTTTGTGGGCTGAGGTCCTCATTCTAGGACCCTCTATCCCCCTCACTAGGGTGATGGTAGTATGACTCAGAGGAGAAACCTGAATCTTAGGGATTGGCTGAGGAGAGTCTACCCCGAGTTATGTGTTATGTGGTAGGAGCCTATAATTAGTGCTCTGTCACCTCTTAAAATGCCTGGTGAGTGAGAGTATGGATGACATGGCAAATAACACAGGTGAGGGGCGCTAAGTTTAATAAAGTTACAGCCTGCCATGCAAAATCCATCCCCATGTCTGTCCTTATTCACCCCATGTACACATCAAATCAGTCACCTCCGCAATAAATTCTGGTCTAGGAGCCAAACATCAGTTTTTGCACATTTTAGTGTGGCCATTGGTTTATAATTATTTGGAGATGAATGTAAAATTGGTGCATGGTGCAGTCCCAAAAGAATGAAATCCTCTCTCTGCATAAGCAACACAGAAACAATGCAATTTCTTTTAAAAACCATCTATCTGTCTATCTATGACATTGCAGTCTATATGATTTTATAAAAATATGCTATTGAGTGAATATAATGTAACTAGAATATGCTTCATGCAAAAGATCTCGTGTAAGGTATCATTACAAAGCTTATAATCTACTGAGTGTGATCATCCTATTTGTATAAATGTCCCACTCTTTTATCTGAAACTAGAAATATGAAATGTAACTCTGAGGGCCTATTGTAATTAAGCAAATTGTGGGCCATTAATGGTGGTTTGGAATCTTGATGACTCCCATTAACCAGAACAATTGACTGCAGATGGCTCTGTTTTATCACGACTAACCTGCTGGCTGAACTTTGTGACTTTGTCCTCACGCACAACTATTTCACATTTGGGGGCAATATATACCTTCAAGTCAGTGGCACTGCTGTGGGTACCCGCATGGCCCTACAGTATGCTAACATTTTTATGGCTGACTTAGAACAATGCTTCCTTAGCTCTCGTCCCCTAATGCCCCTACTCTACTTGTGCTACATTGATGACATCTTCATCATCTGGACCCATGGAAAAGAAGCCCTCAAGGAATTCCACCATGATTTTAACAATTTCCATCCCACCATCAACCTCAGCCTAGACCAATCCACACAAGCGGTTCATTTCCTAGACACTACTGTGCTAATAAGCGATGGTCACATAAACACCACCCTATATTGGAAATCCACTGACCGCTATACTTACCTACATGCATTCAGCTTCCATCCAGGACACACCACATGATCCATTGTCTACAGCCAAGCTCTAAGATACAACCGCATTTGCTCCAATCCCTCAGACAGAGATAAACACCTACAAGATCTCTATCAAATATTCTTAAAACTACAATACCCACCTGCTCAAGTGAAAAAATAGATTGACAGAGCCAAAAGGATACCCAGAAGTTACCTACTACAGGACAGGCCAAACAAAGAAAATAACACAACGTCACTAGCCATCACCTTCAGCCCTCACCTAAAACCTCTCCAGAGCATCATCAAAGATCTATAACCTATCCTGAAAGATGATCCCTCACTCTCACAGATCTTGGAAGACAAGCCAGTCCTCGCTTACAGACAGCCTCTCAATCTGAAGAAAATACTCACCAGCAACTGCACACCATACAACATACACATTAACCCAGGAACCTATCCTTGCAACAGAGCCTGATGCCAGCTCTGTTCACATATCTATTCAAGTGACACCATCATAGGACCTAATCACATCAGCCACACCATCAGGGGCTCCTTCACCTGCATATCTACCAACGTGATATATGCCATCATGGGCCAGCAATGCCCCTCTGCCATGTACATTGGCCAAACCGGACAGTCTCTACGCAAAAGAATAAATGGACACAAATCTTACATCAGGAATCACAACATTCAAAAACCAATGGGAGAACACTTCAACCTCTCTAACTACTCAGTGACAGACTTGAAGGTGGCAATTTTGCAATAAAAAAATTTCAAAAATAGACTTCAAAGAGAGACTGCTGAACTCGAATTAATATACAAATTAGATACAATTAACTTAGGTTTAAACAGAGACTGGGAATGGTTGGGTCATTACACTAACTGAATTTATTTCCCCATGTTAAGTTCTCCTCACACCTTCTATGGGTCATCTCGATTATCATTTCAAAGGTTTTTTTTCTCCTGCTGATGATAGCTCATCTCAGTTGATTGGACTCTTACAGTTGGTATGCGTACTTCCACCTTTTCATGTTCTCTGTATGTATAAGTATCTTCTGTCTGTGTGTTCCATTCTATGCATCCGAAGAAGTGGGCTGTAGCCCATGAAAGCTTATGCTGAAATAAATTTGTTAGTCTCTAAGGTGCCACAAGTACTCCTGTTCTGTTTTACCTATAAGTCTTCCTGTATATGTGTGTGCTGGCAAGTGAGTAATGAGGTCTTGCAGTGACATGTGATCATGTCACCTGAACTGGAATCCATCTTTACCCTAGTGTCTTTCCATTGAGAAGGAGGGGTGGGAACCTAGAGAGGGACAAAGGATTCCCGCCTTATGCGAAAGATATTTAAATGGATGGAACAGAACAAAGCAGGAGGAGCCATCATGAAGAATCTCCTGAGCTGGAACAGGAGCTGTACCAGGAGAAAGAATTGTGCCCAGGCCTGAAAGGTGTCCAGTCTGAGGAAAAAACCTACTGACACATCCCTAAGGGTGAGATTTTCTGTATTCAGTTTGATTAGACCTAGATTTGCATGTTCTTTTTTATGACTTGGAACCACTTAAATCCTATATGTATTTAATAAAATCTCTTTTTACTTAAAGAATATCAGGCTTGGAGGGGATCTCAGGAGGTCATCTAGCCAACCTGCTGCTCAAAGCAGGACTGATCTTTGCCCCACATCCCTGAATGGCCCCTTCAAGGATTGAACTTAGAACCCTATGTTTAGTAGGCTAAGGCACAAACCACTGAGCTCTCCTGCCACCCAGCCATTAATTAACTCAGAGTATGTGTTAATACCTGGGGGTGGGGAGCAAACAACTGTGCATATCTCTCTATCAGTGTTATAGAGAGCGAACAATTTATGAGTTTACCCTGTTAAAGCTTTATACAGGGTAAAATGGATTTCTTTAGGTTTAGACCCCATTGGGAGTTGGGCATCTGAATGTTAAAGACAAGAACACTTCTGTAAGCTGTTTTCAGCTAAGTCTGCAACTTTTGGGCACTTGGGTCAGACCTTGGGTCTGTGTTGGAGCAGACGGGTGTGTCTGGCTCAGCAAGACAGGGTGCTGGATTCCTGGGAAAGCAGGGCAGAGGTAGTCTTGGTACATCAGGTGGCAGTTCCCAAGGGGGTTCTGTGTTCCAACCCGTCACACTATCTATCTTCAACCTTCCCGCACAGAGGCACCCAATGGAATGTTATGGCATAGAAGATATAGATTAAATCTCAGGAACAACTTCCTAACTGTAAGATCAGTAGGAACAGGGAAGTTGTGGAATCTACTTCACTGGAGGTGTTCAAAAAGAGGCTGAGTAGCCATCTGTCTTGGATGGTTTAGACACAACAAATCTTGCACCTTGGCAGAGGTTAGATTAGATGATGACCCCTTCTGACCCCATGGTTCTATGATTCTCTGAGATTGCGACTCTTAGTCACTTTGAAAAGTACCTTGCTCTGCTAGTCAGTGATGCGCATAGCACGTGAGAGCTCCCTATAAGTAAAAGGGCAGAATCTAGCCCTGTTTCAGTGCATTTGCCCATTCTAAGTGTGAACTCTTTGTTGAGACTACAAACAATCATGCTGAATGTGGAGGTGGGTCTCCTGATTTATGGCTAAATCTGAGGCAGAAAGTTATAGAACATTGGGCCTAAAGTTTCAAAAATGGCTAGCAATTTTAGGAGCACATATTAAGATGCCTTAAAAGGGCCTGATTTTGTGAAAATCAGGTTTTTCTAAGATGCATCAACGTAGGTGCCCAAAATCGTGAGCCACTTTTAAAAAATTAGTTTTAACTTGTTAGACAATTTTTTTCTGTTTACAAATTGGCTAAACAGATTGTGATGATCTCAAATGCATTAATAACATGAACTTATTAACTAAACAATTTCAATTAAATATTCTTTGTGTGTAGCCCATTTAGATGAAGTTCATTGCATTTGATAAGATAAATCTAACAGATCATTTTAATCTCTTCAGTGGTTGGTTTAGGGTAACACAGTCAGGTTTGCAGTGTGAACATTCATGGCTAAATTAGAAATTCTCTCTCTTTCTGACTCTTGATCTAACATTTACATCTGATTTTGCATGGTGTCAAGTATCAGAGGGGTAGCCATGTTAGTCTGGATCTGTAAAAGCAGCAGAGAATCCTGTGGCACCTTATAGTCTAACAGACGTTTTGGAGCATGAGCTTTCGTGGGTGAATACCCACTTCGTCAGATGCATGCAGATGTATTCACCCACGAAAGCTCATGCTCCAAAACATCTGTTAGTCTATAAGATGCCACAGGATTTTCTGCTGCTTTTACTTCTGATTTTCTAACTCTATGACCGTACTGAAGCAAACTCATCAATGGAGTGATGCAGGAAGCAAATATATGATGGATGAGAATGCCATCAAGGAAAATCCAGAGTTTCTTTCTGATCAAATATTTGGAAAAAAACAACAACCAAACACCATCATTTTCAGATATTAGCTCAGGTCTAATTTTACCACTTACTCGCTAAAAAGACATGGAAATCCCAGCCCATTTCACAAAGGCAGTAGAATAAATTTTATGATAGTATAGTAATTGCAGGTTCATATCTGTGATTTGGAGGCTAGTTTTTGTATTATGAAATTCCAGGGTATCCATAATTCAACTTAATCGGAAATTGCAACACTTCTAGTGGTAATGGTCCTGACCGTGGACTCATTCAAATTATTGTTAGCCTTTCCATTGATCAGGACCAAAAGACTCCAACTGCCAGGAAGCAAAATCCATTCAATTTGATATTTATAGTCTCTCTTCTCTTTCTTGGATCAAAGTTTCCTTGATTCATAGAGTTTAAGGCCAGAATGGACCATTAGATCATCTAATCTGACCTCCTGTATAGCACAGACCCATGAATTTCACCCAGTTACCTCTCAGTTGAGCCCAATAACTTTTGTTTGGCTAAAGCATCATTCATAGAGGTGTCCAGTCTTGACCTGAAGAGATCAAGTGATGGATAATCCACCGTTTCCCTGGGGAGTTTGTTTTAAAGGTGAGTCACCCTCACCATCAAAAAGAAAACCTTATTTCCAATTTGCATTTAATTGGAGATTTCAAAATCTCTCACTGGTGGGAGTCAGCCTACAGGAAACATTTTCCCCACGAGTTTACCCTTCTGAATGTTAGAATGCAATGAATTCAGGCTGCTCCTCCATAGGTCAGGGAGCGACACCTGAATCTGCCTCTGATTGTTCTCATTCTATTTCCTGTCCCATTTCTACAGAAAATCAGATTCCTCAAGCTTAGGGCAGAAGGGGTCTATTTTACCCCAGTTCTCCCAGTGGAGAAAGCTGTACATCAGTATGAA
The DNA here is from genome assembly GCA_026122505.1 of Aldabrachelys gigantea. Taxonomy (NCBI): domain Eukaryota; kingdom Metazoa; phylum Chordata; order Testudines; family Testudinidae; genus Aldabrachelys; species Aldabrachelys gigantea. The sequence goes on along the minus strand of CM047489.1, from coordinate 14,128,940 downwards.
TAAGTGACAAGGCTGGAGGCCCTGGTGATTAAGCACATGCATTATTTGAAGCACATGAACAATCCCACTAATTACATACTTAGTGAAATGTATGCTAGTGATTAAGACCGTTGCTGAGTCCGGGCTGAAGGAGTGAGCGGGCTGGATCACTTACCATTCACATATAGTGGAAAGGCAGATTTATACTTCTGTTTGGAGAGACGTGTAGAATGAGGCACATCCTCTAGATCAAAATTTTGATAGATTGGCTCCGGGGCTTCTTTGCCCTTTAAATCAATAGGGGCATGTTATACCAGGTGCAAAGGTGCTATTTTCTGGCTGAAATGCTGTCAGAAAGCTGAGATTTAAAGGCACAGCCAAAGTAGCCTCTCAGAGAGTGATCGAACATACCCATTATTAAATGCAAAGGGGGAATTTTGTTCATTGATAATAACTAAATAATGACTATACTGGGTGAAATACTGATTCCACTGAAGTCAATGACAAAACCACATTGTGACTTTCACTTGAGGATCTCAGAATACTGTACAAACTATAGCTAATCAGCCCCAACATCTCCATGTGTACTTTATAACTAGTCAAATCTGATGCAGGCAGCAGAACCTTCAGAGAAAAATGGATATTAGACAGTTTGCAAAGATGAATATACTGTTTTACATTATACATTGCAAGCATCTCCATTGACTTTAATAGGACTGCATACACAGCATAAAGTTAAGCATGTGTCTAAGAATTTGCAGGATGGAGGCCTTAGATTGTAAGCTCCTCAACTCAGTGGCCATCTGTTTGTTATGTGTGTGCACAAAGCGTAGTGCAATAGGATGCTGATCAGTGCCTGGAGCTTCAAGGCATTACTGCATCATTGAACTGGCCAGAAAACTGTATTTCTGTCCCTTGGGAAATTGAGACATTCTCAAATTTATTTTTGTTCAAAACTGGAATGAAAAGTCAAAATGGGAAAATTGACCAAGACACTAAATATCTGAAATTTTTCATTCTAGAAATATTGAAATGGCCTGATCAAAACGTTTCATTTCTGAAAGCTGGAATGATTCATTGTGACGTAATCATTTTGACTCTTAAATATAATATAATATAATATAATATAATATAATATAATATAATATAATATAATATAATATAATATCTAAATACCTATTCTATTCTATTCTATTCTAACATAAAAGATGAAAACATAACATTGAAACACATTTTTGACTATATTGTAATGAAATGTTTTGATAATATTCTCTCTGAAATTTCAACAAATTCCCATGAAATATTTTGATTTTGTTGAATCAGCATTTTCTGATGGAAATCTGTCCTGTCACAAAATTTTCAACCAGCTATAATAATAAAAAAAAAATGAAATTCTGCAAGAGGCAGCTAGGAAATAATCTGCCCACAGGGAAAGTCTCTTCTAACCCCCAGTTGTTTCAGGATGGTTGATGCTCTGAAGCAGGAGCTATATATTTCTTCCAAAAGTCTCGGTGATTTGTAAACCTGACTACTGTAATTCTATGTGTCCTTGTTAACCAGATAAATAGCCAATCCTTTGGTGAATCCAGCTGAAATCAGCACAGAAGGAGATGCTTTTCTGTACAGACTGTATCTTTCTGGCTTGAAAAATGAAATAAGAATATATAGTCCCGCCATGGAGGGTAAGTGAAAAAAACTCTGTGGATAAGTACTAGTTATTGGAGAGGAGGGAATTCAATCTCACCTAACCTGTTGTCTTCATACATGTTTGAAAATGTCATCACTAAGATCACCCTAGATCACCCTGTAGATGTATTCATTAGTAAATTAACATTTCCATCTATGAAGCATTGGCCACAAAATGAATATCAATGTTAATCATTTTTTATTAGTCATGGAAACCCTGATAATATACTAATACATGTATTGGTAGCTTGAGGAATTATGGCAGGGTGTTATTTTCTTGCTATTACAGTAGGATTAGTTTTACATATCTAAATAGCAAGATATATAACTCTAAACTGCTTAATTCCCTTGAACACATGATATTCCAATGGAACTGGGTCCCCCAGAGATGAAAACCTTACTGGCAAATACAGCTGGCCAGAAAACAGGTTTTCTGTCATATGGAAAATTTTGAGGCTTCAATTTTTTTCATCCAGAACCAAGATGAAAAAGAGAAAATTTGCAGATTTTTTGTGACACACAATTCTGGGGAAACATTGTTTTGGGGCAAATAAAATGTTCTCTTTCAATAAATCTGAAACATATTTTCAATGTTGACCGTTCTTTATATTTTTAATTTTGTGTATAATTTCTCAAACGAAAAAGCTGTTTCACAAACTTACTGTCTCTAATTATGTATCTGTACAGTGCCTAATGGCTCTGATCACAGCTGGGACCTTGAAACACTATAATAATAGAAATTATAATTTATTATAAAATTTTTAAGGAAAATACATCTAAACAGGAAACCATTGCTGTGTAATATGTCAGACTTTCAGTGTATCATTATGGCTTAACAGCCAGTATAATCACTTACCATGCCAAGGGAATATGCAACTCCACTGTTATCTGCAAAAAAGGGTGACATTTATAACAATGTTTGTTATAACAATGTTTCTGGTAAGATTTTGCTGTAAGGAGCTTTAAAAAGTGAATTTGTCCATTACAATATGTTTAACTGGTGTCTCAGCAAATGTAATAGGAACAACATACTTCCCAAAAAGATTTTTTTAAATATTTAAACTCAGAGCTGATTATTGAAATCAACCTGTTGAGCTATACATCTGGAAGAGGTAATTTGGGATGGATTTGTACTCCAGACCTGATTTGTGCCAGATGCACATTCATACAGAGCTGCTTCTGAAATCAGTTATAATCAACATAGCTTTAAAATGTCAATGTGGCCCACAGAACTGGTCACTACAGTTAAAGTCAAGAGACATGAAATTATTCCTAGTTCCTCCACTCAGCTGCTAATAGAGAGCAAAATAGGATGTTATGTTTTCTAATCAGCGAGGAAGGCATTAGGTACCATGCTGATAAATTAAGTACCAAAGTTAATCAGAACCACTGGTAGTTAAAAATTGCTGCTGGTGGAAATAATTTCCGTACTTATTCCAATATGTGCCCTTAACTAATTTGTCAAAGATCCTGGCCCCTGAATTACTACATAAACTTTACCAAACTCCCCATTCCTCCAAAAAACAAACAGCAAATGCATCTGTAGCTCAGAGTAAGAAGTGATTAATGTGTCTGATTTTCATACCCGTGTACTGATCTTCAGTGATATTATTGTTCCTCCCATGGAGGTTTTGCAACCTGATATAAGCAAGAGAAAAGTTGAACAAGTGAACAGGGGACATGAGTCATATTTATAATCTAAAATAAGAGATGGACCTGGCTCAAAATCCTGAAATTCATGCAGACTGAACATAGAGGCTGTGGAGAGTTAGAATCCAAATCTGCGTCCACATCTGAACTGCACAAGTAGTCCTTGTCTCATCAGGATGCTGAATTAAACCCTGCATCCAAGCACCACAGTCCCAAACTATGGAGTGTTCCGGCTGAACATCTGAATTTTGAAATTAAGGGCCTTCTCTCTTTAAGAAGTATATGCAAGAAAAGTGACAAAGAGACTGCTATGGAGCCACACACAACCTTAGCAATTAGTTGGTTGGGAAATTCAGTTATGTTGAACTAGAAACTGAAGTTTCATGCGAATATGTGAATTAGACAAAATTTTTGACTGGAGAAAGTCAAAACGAATTACTCCAACTTTCTCATTTTATTTCAATACTGTTAAAATTTTTGTTTCAATAACTTCAAAAGTTTAGCTTCAATAAGGCCAACATGTTTCATTTCAACTTTGTTTTGATTCATCTCATTGTGACTATTATATTGTTAAAATATTAATTTTAATTATTTATAATATATACTATATTTACAAATCATACTGTTCATATATCATAGTATAGGATAATGTTTCAATGTTATGAAAACAAAACCTTTTAATGTTTCCAAAACTATTTTGTGGGAATTTTGGTTTCGCAGAAAATGTCAACATTTTGATTTTTCATTTCTGTTTGGCATGACAACAAGGGGAGGTCTTCACTACACGTCGGATCGACAGGTAGTAATCAATCTATCAGGGATCGATCACTACTCATCTAGACACGGATAAATCGATCCCCAAACGCAGTCCCTGTCGACTCCGGAACTCCAGCTCATGAGAGGCGGAAGCAGAGTCGACGGGGGTAGCAGTAGCGTCAACTCGCTGCTGTCCTCATGGCCAGGTAAGTTGACCTAAGGTACACTGACTTCAGCTACACTATTTGCATAGCTGAAATTGGCCTATCTTAGGTTAACCCTCGGCTTCCAGTGTAGACCAGGGCCAAATGTTGAAATGTTGGAATTTTTGGAATTTCCTGTGCAATGGATATTCTGTTTTCTGATGAGTGATTTGCAACCCAGTATTGCTGGATTAGGAGAAAGCACCTTATCTTGTTCCCTCTGACCAGAAGCAGGGTTGGAGTAGGAGGCAGCTCATAGCCACATCATCCTGGGGCCACGCCTCTGCTGGAAACTGTGATATTTTAACCCTGCCCTGACAACCTGCATGTAACAACTAGTGCAGAACTGCATGGGCAAAGCTTACCACTTGTTAGTGGATTTTGCCTCAGGCTAGCTGGAATTTTCTTGGTGGGGAAGGATTTTCACAGATGGACACAGCCACCAGTTCACTAATGGAGCTAATCTCTGTCTTTGTTCACACCCTTTTTAAACTGCAGCTCTTAGAGTTGGGGACTATCATATACTCAGTGTTTGTACAGCACCAAGCACAATAGGGCCAAGTCTGCCTCTAGACACTGTTGCAATAGCAATGATTAATTCTAACAACAGCAAGAACAACCATATAATTAATGATTAATAATAACATGTAGACTTTAAACTGTCTGGAGCAGGGACAGTCTTCTCCGTTACCTGTGTGTTCACTGACCAACACAAAAGGACCCTGATTTCATGAATGAAGTCACTAGCTATCAAGCATCATCATTACCTCGGATACTATAGTGATGATGGGGAGCAATAACATACATATCTCATGACAGCATCACCATTTAGAGGGGGCTGGTCTAAGTACCAAACCATCTGACTTGGACACAAGTTGATATATTACCTGGGAGTGATCTCTTTTGGTCTGTAACATGAGGTATGATGGAATTACCCCGTTCTTACCTTTCTTTTCTTCTTTTAGTTACAACTGAGGGGAAAAAACAAATTAGAAAGGTTTAGAGAAAAATTCTTTGCCTCTCCCCAGAATATCAACCAGAGGGAGAGGAAGTTAAACAAACTACTTACGGGATAAGGAGACAGGGGTTTGTTTCTGGAGTTCTGATAAGATTTAGGTTAGAGTTAGGGCTAGGCGAAGACATCGTCAGAGCTTATCACAACAAGGGGAGAAAAATTCACAAACTCTTTTAGATTTTTTTCCTGATTTTTTGAAATATAAAATTTTGAAATTCATATACTTTCATCTGGCCTTAGAGTTGATAAAAAAAAAATCAAGAAAAAAGTTTTGTGAATATTTTTCTAGTTTATGTGGATTTTCATCCAGTTTTTGAAATCTGAAAAATATTGACTAGCTCCCAAGTTCAGACTCAAAGTCAGTCCTGGTCTGGTGTCTAGGCTCAGGGTCAGTGGTGAAATTTGACAAGCTGTGGGTCATGTGATTTTGGTCTCAATCATGCAAGTCTCACAAAATCAGTTGTTCTTGCAAGATTTCTTCCACGTCAAGCTAAATCCAAATCAGATCCAGAAAATATATCTCAAGCCAAAACTGTAGGTACAAGTCACGAAGAGGAGGCGATAAATTGTTCTCCATGTCTGTTAAGTAAAACATGAAATAATGGTCTTAATCTGAAGAAAGGGATAGGTTTTAGGAAAACTTTCTAACTTGAAGGATAGTCAGGCATTCGAATAGGTGACCTAGGTAAGTAGTGGAAGCCCCTTCATTGGAGGATTTTAAGAAGAGTTTAGATAAACATCTGCCAGGGATCATCTAGGTTTATGTGGTCCTGCATGGATGGACTAGATGATCTTCTGAGGTCCTTTCCAGACCTATGATTCTAAGTTCAGAGCTGGGGTTTAACCCCCATTTTGCTCTCTTTACCCTCAATGTCTGAAAGGATTCACATTTCAGGTTCAGATTTTCTATATGACAATTATTTAAATGTTATTCTCTTCAGGTTTTCCATGACTGAGAACACCTTGTGAGGTGGGAATCTCTTTTTTATATCTTTTGTTTGCCTCATATACCTGTTCATTTGTGAATAATGTGAGGTTTCCATGTTTACATACCTTTCTTCTTCTTAAGGTAATACACCAGGGGCAGAACAAGAGCCAAAATAACACCCACCGAAACAGGAATTGTAATTGCCAATATTGTATTATTTTCCAGTCCTAGAAAATGAAAAGAACATGGATACTCACATTCCATTAGACAACAAGGGAGAGGAAGGGCAGGAAAAACTTTATCAAGAGGTGCACATTTTTAACAGTCAGAGAAATAAACCACTAGAACAATTTGCCAAGGACTGTGGTGGATTTTCCATCACTGGTAGTTTTTAGGTCAGGACTGAATTCTTTCCTAAAAGATTTGCTGTAGTTGAAACAGGAATGAATTCAGGGAGGTCCTATGGCCTGTGTTACACAGGAGGTCAGCTGAGATGATCACAACTGTCTTTTCTGGCCTTCTATAATTTATAAGAGATGGGGAAGGTTGGTTTCATGGTAACCAGTATATGAGGCAAAAGGTTTCTCTGTGACCTTGAGCAAGCCATGGAATCTATTTTTTGGCCTCAGATACCCATCTGTAAAATGGGGACAATATTTCCCTACTTCACAGGGATGAGGTTCTGGTACAGCTCTTTTAAAGTCCCTAGGAATCAACCATGAGGGAGAGAAGGAGTAGAAACAACATTTGATCTGGCTTAGCGTGACTACCCACCTTGCATCAAACTGTCTAAATGGTGCTTATTAAGTGGCACGTAGAGAAAACCATCCTTTTAATATTCAAGAAAGCAAGAGGCGAGTGAAGAGAAAAGAACACGACATTCAGGGCTTCTCTGCATTACAGAGCCATGGCCTGTGTGGCTATACCAGTAACACACCCAGTGGAGACACAGAGGGTACGTCTTCACTAACCACCAGATCGGTGGGTAGTAATCGATCTATTGGGGATCGATTTATCACGTCTCATCTAGACACGATAAATCGATCCCCGAACACACTCCCCATCGACTCCGGAACTCCACCAGAGCGAGCGGAGGTAGCGGAGTCGACGGGGGAGCTGCGGAGGTCAATCCCGCGCCATGAGGACCCGAGGTAAATCGATCTAAGATACTTCAACTTCAGCTACTCTATTCACATAGCTGAAGATGCGTATCTTAGATCGACCCCCTCCACCCCTCAGTGTAGAACAGCCCAGAGTGAGCTGATAGAAGGACAAGGTGGGTGAGGTAATATGTATTAATGGCCCAGCTTCTGTTGGTGAGAGAGAAGCTTTTGAGCCACACAGAGCTCTTCTTCAGGTCTCTCTCCCCAACAGAAGCAGAACCATTAACACATATTACCTCACCCATCTTGTCTTTGTAAAGGGAGACAGGAGAGATTCCAGAAGACTGGTAAATGGCAAATATAGTGCCCATCTATAAAAAGGGAAATAAAAACAACCCAGGAAACTACAGACCAGTTAGTTTAACTTCTGTGCCAGGGAAAATAGTGGAGCAAGTAATTAAGGAAATCATCTGCAAACACTTGGAAGGTGATAAGGTGATAGGGAATAGCCAGCATGGATTTGTAAAGAACAAATCATCTCAAACCAATTTGACAGCTTTCTTTGATAGAATAACAAGTCTTGTGGATAAGGGAGAAGCAGTGGATGTGGTATACCTAGACTTTAGTAAGGCACTTGATACAGTCTTGCATGATATTCTTATTGATAAACTAGGCAAATACAATTTAGATGGGGCTACTATAAGGTGGGAGCATAACTGGCTGGATAATCATACTCAGAGAGTAGTTATTAATGGTTCCCAATTCTGCTGGAAAGGTATAACAAGTGGGGTTCCACAGGGGTCTGTTTTGGGACTGGCTCTGTTCAATATCTTCATAAATGACTTAGATATTGGCAGAGAAAATATGCTTATTAAGTTTGCAGATGATACCAAACTGGAAGGGATTGCAACTGCTTTGGAGGACAGGGTCATAATTCAAAATGATCTGGACAAATTGGAGAAATGGTCTGAGGTAAACAGGTTGAAATTTAACAAAGACAAATGCAAAGTGCTCCACTTAGGAAGGAAAAATCAGTTTCACACATACAAAATAGAAAGAGACTGTCTAGGAAGGAGTATGGCAGAAAGGGATCTAGGGGTTATAGTGGACAAACTAAATATGAGTCAACAGTGTGACGCTGTTGCAAAAAAAGCAAACATGATTCTGGAATGCATTAATAGGTGTGCTGTGAGCAAGACACAAGAAGTCATTCTTCCACTCTACTCTGCGCTGGTTAGGCCTCAACTGGAGTATTGTGTCCAGTTCTGGGCACTGCATTTCAAGAAAGATGTGGAGAAATTGGAGAGGGTCCAGAGAAGAGCAGCAAGAATGATTAAAGGTCTTGAGAACATGACGTATGAAGGAAGGCTGAAAGAATTGGGTTTGTTTAGTTTGGAAAAGAAAAGACTGAGAGGGGACATGATAGCAGTTTTCAGATATTTAAAAGAGTGTCATCAGAAGGAGGGAGAAAACTTGCTCATTTTAGCTTCTAAGGATAGAACAAGAAGCAATGGGCTTAAACTGCAGCAAGGGAGGTTTAGGTTAGACATTAGGAAAAAGTTCCTAACTGTCAGGGTGGTTAAACACTGGAATAAATTGCCTAGGGAGGTTGTGGGATCTCCATCTCTGGAGATATTTAAGAGTAGGTTAGATAAATATCTATCTGGGATGGTCTAGACAGTAATTGGTCCTGTCATGAGGGCAGGGGACTGGACTCGATGAACTCTCGAGGTCCATTCCAGTCCTAGAATCTATGAATCTATGAATATCCTCAGTCCAACATGGCTACAACTGCACTGAATGCTGACAGAGGTTGTTCTTCGGCTGCTATAGCTATACCACTTCCCTGAACGACAAGCTAACAGAAGCACATTTTTGTTGGTGTAGTTGCATCCACATCAGGGTTTGACAGCATAACTGAGGTGTGTGAATTTTTCACTTTCCCAGCTGAGATGGTTGTGCTGGCAGACCTTTGTAGTGTAGACTAAGTCCCAGAATGGGCTCCAGCCCCTTAGCCCACAATAGAAATTACCAACTGTGTCAGAGTAAATACAAATCAGTTACCTTGATAAGGTGGATTCTCAGTTGTGCTGCTCCTGGAACTGGCACCTGTGCAGATAGTGCAAAAGCAGAAAATAGTTGACATGGAAACAAATGGGGATAAAGTGGCCAGGAACAAATTCAGGCTGGAAATGTGAAGATTTCTAACCATCAGAGGAGGGAGCTTCCAAATGAGAAGAGTGGGAGGCAAACACAGTCACTAGTTTGAAGACAGAACTTGGTAAGCTTATGATGGGGATGATAAAATGGGATTACCTGCAATAGCAGGAGCTAGATTTGCTCTGGAAGGAGGCCCCTTCTAGTCCTGTGCCCCATGTTCCTATGAGTGACCCTCCTTGGAAATGCTGAGCCAGCCTCTTAATCTTCTCCTTGTCTTAATGGGGGTGTTTCCAGATGAGGCAAAGGAACTGAAGAAATGTTTTGTATCCTCAGGCCATATTAACTTTATGCTGGATTTCCCACAGGGTTCGGTGCAACAGGGGGAACTGCCCCCTCAGCTCAGGAGAGTCAGGGTTGCAGGAATGGGCTAGATTTTCAAAACATCGCAGCTCCCGTTTTGACATGGTAATAAGTAGCCTGTTTACCAAAAGACTGAAGCTTATTGGGAGCAAAATGGGTACTTACCTGTTCCCATGTTACCAAAGTATGTCCCTAAACATCCACATTTACAACGTTAGAGCTGCTCTACTGTTTTTCTTCATGAAAAATGCCTTTGCGACCAAAGTGAACATTTCGAAAGTGAATTATTTCTTGGTTTTCCAATGAAAATTTCATCATGTTTGAGTATAGGTAGAAACTGCCATTATTTGGTTCAAAAAAAAAAGATAACTGAAACCAAAAAATGTTACAACAAAATCTTTGATTTCTACTTTTTCATCAAAAAACTGGAAAAGTTTCACAGGGAATTTTGAAAGAACTGAAAGTAATCAAAACTATCAGTAAAAAAATAGTTCATAGCAATTTTAATTTCTGATAAACAAATGCAATGTTTAAGTAATTAGCACTGTCTTACCTGTGACCTTCAGATACCAAGCGATGCTCAGCAGAGAATTTAACACCTGGTTATTGTCATTTCTGTACATGTATCCACAGGAAATATTGCCTGAGCTGCCAGCCACACTGTAAGCTAAATCATAAGAGAATTTTTCTCTCCTAGCTTGCAGCCTTGATATTTCCATCCCATCCTTACAAAAGAAAACAATGGTGACAGGGGCTTCTGCAGGGATTAAACATCTGCCTCTGACAATGTCTCCCTCATTAGCAGAGATTGTCCCCAAGAACATCTCAGCAGCAGGAAGTGTGCCTGGAAAAATAAAAACTCAGTGACTCATTGTCCTTAAATAGTTCATTTTCATATAATCAAGGGTCCATTGACATGAATGGGTACAAGATCAGCCTCTTCTAGAATTACTGAACCAATTGTCAGAGAGAAAATCTTTAGACTGAGATTTGAAAAGTAGCCTAAATGATTTAGGTGCTTAAATAGCCTTCGAACGGATTGGAAATTGGGGGCCTAACCCCCCGCCCCAGGTCTCTTTAATGAGGTTTCTTTTGATAGCAGGGGGATTGGAGGCCATGACCCAGGAGGATCTTTCCAGTCCTATGTTCAGTGTTACTAAATACCTTTGCAGACTGGGCCCTTAGCTTCTTTGGGAAATGTAATATTCTACTTTACTTTTACGTCCCGATCTTGCAATGAGCTATGCAGGGGCAGCCTTCTGCACCCGTGTGGAGTCCATTGACATTAATGGGAGTCTATGAACTTCACAGAGTTCACAACAGGTTCTGGAGCTTGCCTGACCCTTGGTCAAATTTTAAGCTCACACTGGAGAAACCTCACTGAGGTTAACTGAGTTTCATTAGTTGGTTTTACTTCTGCAGCTCCTTTGAGCAAACACTCACCAGAAGAAGTGCAGCTGGAATCCTGCCATTGCTGTGAGGCAAAGCTCAGAGCTTGGGAAAGAAAAGCAAATATATTTTAGGGAAAGGAAACAAAACAAAAGAAGAAACATTTTCTTTTTTTTTTCAAGATAGAACTTCCCTGAAACGTAAATGAAATGAAGTTTATGAGTGAAACTAAGATTTATTAAGATTTTCACCCCCACTATGTAGCTATTAAACTACATCTAGAATTGGTCACATTTTATACATGTTGATCTTTTAAATTAAATGTTCAGTCTTGTTTTTCACAAAGAGAAATATGTTTCTCCTCATCCTTTTCAAAAGCAAATGTCTCATTATAATGTCTAGTAAGATAATCATATTGTCAATTAAACTAAAAAGACTTTCACTAGATAAAAAGAAAGATAAGAATGATACAACATCTATGTAGGTACTTAGGGGTGGTTGAAAAATTTCCATGTTCAGTGGAAAATGAGGATTTTTGCTCAATGCAATTTTCTGCAGAAAATGCATTCTTTCAACAGAAATTTTTGACTTTCATGAAAAGTCCTGAAAATCCAAACTTTTTGAGATAAACTTTTGTGGTGTTGGTGTTTTGTTTTTGAATGAAAAGGTGACATTTTACATGGAAACATTTGACAAACATTCTCTCTATATACTGTTTCATTTTGTGTGGAATTTTCCACCACATTCACCCTTCAAAAAGCCAAACAACCCCCCAGCTCTTTTCACCATGGCACTAATCACCATGGTACTTGATTGTGTCACGTCCATCAAACGCACCCTTTTAAGGAAGGAAAGAACTGTTTGGTAGCCTCTGCTCTTTTTCCTTCTCTTGCTCTAGGGAGCTCTGCTGGGACTATAAAATATTTTCTCCTTCCTTTTGGTTATGATGGGAACATTTACCAAAGAGGAGGGGCCCAAAGGTGATCAGACTCCAGATTACTCTAATCTCATCTCACAGAGTCTCATTGCCAGACAATGCCTTGTCTCCAGCTCTCCCAGACTCTGCCCTGGGGTAGTTGTCCCAGGAAGCATGGCTCCCCTGGAGGCTGATGGATGGAGAAGCAGCCGAGAATGTAGCTGGGACCATTAATGTCTTTGAAGACAAGCCCGTGGCAGGCACTGAATGCAGGTTGGGAGCCGGGGACTGGAACGGAGATGATGTGCTCAGGACAGCCCATCCCACAAAGGAGGCAGATGCTCTATTCTGCCCAAGCTGGAGCCTTTGCATTTGGCTTGAGGGTCAATGGAACAAATAAACTGAGCCGGGCCCATGTGAGCAGCTGCATCCAGCCTGTTTGAGCCTTACCTTCTCCTGTTTCTAACTGGTGACTTTTTAAACTCTGCATCTCAGAGTGTCCCAGACCAGGGTGCAAGGCCAGCCTCTCATTTACACTACAGCCCTCTGGCAGGGCACAGGGGCCCCAGAGAGATGCACCTACTTTTGCTTCACCAGCTCTTTGCACTCCAGAGCTACACCTCATTAGTGTAAGGGGCATTAGTGTAATGCAGAATCCAGGCTATGGCAACCTGGAAAAGGGCTTGAATCTTCTCTCACTCTCAGCAGTTCTGCTCTAGTTTAATTCCACTGGGCCTGAACCTTCATCACCTTGCACCTGGCGGGGTTCTCATCCCGATTCATAGAATCATAGAATATCAGGGCTGGAAGGGACCTCAGGAGGTCATCTAGTCCAACTCCCTGCTCAAAGCAGGACCAATTCCCAACTAAATCATCCCAGCCAGGGCTTTGTCAAGCTTGATCTTAAAAACCTCTAAAGAAGGGAGTTGGTGATTCAGTGTAAATAATCCCACAAAAGGGCAAGGCAGCTGCTGCTCCTGGATATCAGTGGGGTGAAGGAGAGGGAAATCAGGCTGAAACTCACCATGCATCGTTTCTCAGCACTCCACACGCACACAACACACCCTAGTGTCACGATACTCACAGAGAAGCCACAGCCATGGTGTGAGAAGCTCTGTGAAATTCGCCATCAGCTGCGCAGCCCAACAACTCTGGAGTGGTCTCTGCTCCCCACAACAGAGCTTGTGTCCTGCTACAGCTCCTCCAGAACATCACAATGTCGAGAAAGTGCTGCTGCTCTAAGCCCTGCTTTGACCCGCCTCTGCTCTTCTGGTTGTGGGTGGATAAGGTGTATCTTAGCTCTCTGCTCTGCACTTCCCTCTTCTTCTGGAGGCTTGTGCAGCTCAGCAGCAGCCTCTCCACCCTGCTCCCAGAGTAGGTACAAGAAAACCCACAGTTTTTTTCCACATTGACCTCTCTCCTTCTCCTTGGGGTGAAGCAGCAGGGATGCTGCTGGAGACTTGAGCTCTGAGCCTTCTCTTGCTTATAAGAGTTCGGAAGGAGAATGTGCAGTCTTTCTCTCAATCCTTCTGTGGACAGCTCTCCACATACAGGCTATTTCTACTCCTTTAGGTTGTCATGAGAAAAGAGGCTTGAGTCACTCTCTGCACAGGTGAGTCTAATTCTGCTGCCGGCCTATACTATCTGTGGCCTATGTCCCCCACCCAGACTAAGAACAGAAAGACGCTTACTGTCTTTCATTCCATGGGACTCACATGGACTTTCTCACACTTGAATTCTTTGCACATACTGAGCTTGGGTCTCCTTTTGTTCTTCTTTATATAAATCAAGATCGGACATTTTACTAAAAGAGATGCTCTAGTTTAAATAGGAATTAATTCAAGGAAGTTCTATGGCTTGTGTTATACAGGAGGTCAGACTAGATGATCAGACTCTATCCTGCGAAGCAGTGACTCTGAAAAAAAATTGGGGTAGGGGAGAAAGAGGATGGATAATCATCTGAACATGAGCTCCCAATGTGATTCTATGTTCAAAAGAGCCAATGTGTTCCTGGGAGCATAAACAGGGGAATTCTGAATAGCAGTAGAGAGGTTATTTACCTCTGTAATTGGCACTGATGACACTGCTGCTGTATCCAGCCCTGTTGCCCACAATTCAAGAAGGATGATGATAAATAGGAGAGGATTCAGAGAAGAGCCAGGAGAATGATTAATGGATTATAAAACCTGCCTTATATCGATGCACTCAAGGAGCTCAATCTATTTAGCATAAGGAGAAGGTTAAGGGATAATGACCAGAGTTGTTAAGTAGCTACATTGGGAACAAATATTTAATAATGGGGTCTTCAATCTAGCAGAGAAAGAGATAACATGAACTAATGGCTGGAAGCTGAAGCTAGACAAATTCAGCCTGGAGATAAAGAGTACATTTTTAAAGGGGAGAGTAATTAACCACTGGAACAATTTGCTATGGGCAGTGTGGATTCTCCATCACTGACCATTTTTAAATTGAGATTGGACATTTTTTCTAAAAGATCTGCTCTAAGAATTCAGGGAAATTCTCTAGTCTGCATTATACAGGTCAGATGATTACACTAGTCCCTTCTGGCCTTAGAATCCAAGCATATAGGGTCACAATGTTCTCTTTGGATCTTATTATCTATGCACTTCATGTCACCATTTACCCCAGTGGAAAGTGAACTGAAAATGCTGCCAAATCACTCTGCATGCCCTGTGCACTGGGGTAAATGGTGAGTAGGACTGGTTGAAATGTTTCTAATGAAACTTGTTTCCCAAGAGAAAATGTGATTTTTGGCAAAATAAAAAAATTCTGCAGGAAAAGATCAATATTGATGGATTTTTCTGTCATTAGGAGTGAAGTTGACATTAATTTCTGTGTCCTCCTGAGCCACTGCAATGCCTCATGGCTAGTGGACTAGCAGCACACTGCTGTATAAGATTTCTTGTTCCTGCCCCATCCCTTGTCCGAAGAACTACCTGCAAGGCCTACAACTAACTGCTACCTGGCCCACTTGGGACCCAGTCCCTTGCTTGGGTCTTACTCATTGTTCCTGGTACCACAGCTTGTTCCTGCTCCTGAAACCATGAGCCATGATCTGCTCCTTGCTCCTGCCTTCTTGCCCTGACCCCCACTGCAGAATCCATCGTTGTCCCTTGGCGTGATGTCTGACTCTGGTTTTGATCTTCAGCATGGTGTGACAGAATAGACCCCATGTATTCACACCTTACACATCATTGTAATAATCGTTGTATTAAGTATGCCTTGTAAGGTATTATCTGAAAACTTAAAATTTGCAGGTCACTATTGTCCTGGTAAAATATGTGTGGCAACTTTGTATATGAAGTGATAAGATTCCCCTGTATGGTGTGACTAAAACACGTTCCAAACCCCATAGCCCTGCCCAAACAGAAGTCAGCAAACGGATCTGTCCTGAACAAAGGAATGTGTACTTGCCTTAATTTGCACTTTAAGCAGTAAACAGAGTCATAAAGCAGGAAGGAAAAACGAAGTTCAAATACATGAAAAAAACAGCAGCTTCTGCATAAACTCTTTGTCTCCTGCTTGTCAGATAGACATGTTTTTCAAGAGAAAGAGACAAACACTCCAAGGCACCCCTTTCTCTCTCTCTGCCCATCACATTCTCCACACCTAAGAGACAAAAGAAAACAGTGGTTAGACTTCAGGGGAACGCGTCCTGACCTGAGTGTTTGGTCAGTAATCTGGTAGAGCATGAGGTGAGAAACTTTGCTTGACTCTAATAAAGTTTGTTAAGTTAGAAACTAGTAAACATTTTTTATCTTTATTTTTCTAGTAACCATTTCTAACTTTTATGCCTCATTACTTGTACTCTCTTGAAATCTATCTCTTGTTTTACTCTTTTATCTAATCCAATGTGTTTAAATTGAAGTGTCTGGGTAACTCCATTTCAGCTAAATAGATTTCTTAAAGGAATGATGGATTTTATATATTTGAACTGTCCAGGAGAAGGCTGGGAAGTATAGGACATACATTTCTGGGGGAAGATCTGGGACAAGGTATGTGTTGGAGTCACTCTGCAGCATAACCAACGCTCCAGAGAGCCTGGGTGTAGCTGGCAGGCTGCAGTTACACACAGCCACTCAAGGTGTGGTTTGCATGCTGGAAGGCTGTTTGTGAGCAGCCCAGGCAGGAACTACTACAGCAAGGCATTGTAAGCTAAGGGTGCAGGGCAGGGGGTGACATAGCCCTCCACTAGTCTGGATTGTACCCCAGTATGCCACACATGGTTCTGACCCTGACCACTAGATCTGATGGCCCCATTACAGGCCTTGAGAGTGGATGCACTACATCTTCCATGATGCACCCGAGTGTCTCCATGTGGAATCCTATGGGGCTGAGGGTTGTTGCCTTCCTTGGAATGAGTACTTGGCTTGATTTCCTAAACCTGTAGACCTCAGGCCATCCTCCAGAGGCCAGAGCTGCCCTTTCAAAATCCCTGAGCCTCTGTCTATCTCTGAGGCCATCGGCCTGTCCAATCAGCTCTACTGTAACTACTGCCTAGGAATCCTCAGCTGGAGTTTTCCCCACTACCCTCAGTGCACAGCACAGGGACATGTAAAGCACCAAGTCAGTCTGCACATTCAAGCTGACTCTCTTGTCTTCAGGGTAGGTAGGTCATTGTGAGTTCCCCCTGCCAACTCATTCTTGGCTTTGGATGACAAAATAGCACAGAAAAACCAATCTAACATCCCCAAAGCTTTTATCCACTCCCCCTTCTTGTGCAGAGGGGACAATCTGGCTAAAACAGCCCGAGTATTAAATGTGGCTGTAAGTGTGTAATGTGGGAACCGAAACCTTTGCATTTCCTGGTGGCTGAGCGCTTATAGCTGTTGCAGTAACATCGCTACTAGTTCTTTTTTTGGCTAGACTTTTCAGATTCAATCTAACCCCTTTTCCTGTAATCTTGCTGAACTCCACCACAGCTGATTCACTGTGTCTTCCACTGTAAGAGGCTACCCTGGGAGAAGACCCCTGAATGCCTCTCTCCTAAGAAGCATAGCTGGGTTTCCTGAAAGCAGTAGTTGCTCAAAACTCTGCAATCAGCTCAGCTCAGGATAGACAGCAAGTGTGAAAAATCAGGATGAGGGCTGGGGGATAATAGCCACTTGTCATAAGCATACAGCTAAGGGTAGCATAATATCCTTCCCTTATCTGTAAAGGGTTAAGAAGCTCAGGTAACCTGATTGGCACCTGACCAAAAGGACCAATAAGAGGAGAAGATATTTTCAAATTTGTGGGGAAGGTTGTTGCTTTGTGCTTTTGTGTGTTCTCTCTGGGTCAGCAAGGAACTGGGGCAGGGAAAATACTTGTCCTAAAGCCATACCTGAACTAAGCATCTAAGATTACAGATTGTAAATAATAGGAAAGAAATGTGTTAGATCATCTTTTGTTTTAGCTAGGCTAAGAGGGAAGTTTATTCCTGTTTTTTGTAACTTTAAAGTTTTGCCTAGAGGCTAATCCTCTATGTTTTGAATCTGATTGCCCTATGAAATTATCTTTCATCCTGATTTTACAGAGGTGCTTCTTCTACTTTTTCTTTGTAATGTAGTTCTGCTTTTAAGAACCTGATTGGTTTTTAGTATGCTAAAAACCCAAGGGGCTGGTGTGTACACACCTTGTTAACCTATTTGGGTTGGTATAGTATTCTCAAGCCCCCCCAGGAAAGGGGATGAAGGGGTTTGGGGGAATATTTTGGGGAAACAGGAACTCCAAGTGGTCCTTTTCCTAAATCTTTGTCTAACTCACTTGGTGGTGGCAGTGATACCGTTCCAAGGACAAGGAAGAATTTGTGCCTTGGGGAAGTTTTAACCTAAGCTGATAAAGATAAGCTTAGGGGGTCTTTCATGCAGGTCCCCAGATCTGTACCCTAAAGTTCAGAGTGGGGAGGGAACCCTGACATCACTAATATCAGAACAGTCCCTATAAAATCGGGATGTCTGGTCACCCTACTTTAGGAAGAATTTTTCAGAGAGAAGGGACAGTTTCATTGTCTGCCTAATATAAACCCAGGGAAGGTGTTATTAGCAATCACTAGGACAGCTGAACAAAACACTTACATTAAAATATTTTTGTCAAGGTTTTTTTCTCCACTTTGAACTTAAGAGTACAAATGTGGGGAACCTGCATGGACCCTTCTAAACTTAATTCCTAGCTTAGATCTGGTAACACTGCCACCAGCCAAAAATATAGTATTTGACACACTTCCTGTTCCCCCAAAACCTCCCCTGGGGTAACACAAATCCAAACCTCTTGGATCTGAACACAAGGAGAAATTAACCTTCCCCCCACCAACCCCTGATGAGTTCAGACTCAATCCCTTGGATTTTAAAACAAGGAAAAAATCAATCAGGTTCTTAAAAAAGAAAGCTTTTAATTAAAGAAAGAAAAAGTAAAAATTATCTCTGTAAAATCAGGATGGAAAATGCTTTACAGGGTGTTCAGATTCATATAGACTAGAGGGACATCCCCCTCCCCAGACTTAGATTCAAAGTTACAGCAAACAGAGGTAAAAATCCTTCCAGCAAAAGGAAAAACATTCACAAGTTGAAAGAAAACAAACATAAGACTAATCCGCCTTGCCTGGCTATACTTACAATTTTGAAACATGAAAGACTGATTCAGAAAGATTTGGAGAACCTGGTTGTACGTCTGGTCCCTCTTTGTCTCAAGAGCAAACAACGAACAAAAAAAAACAACACAAACAAAGACTTACTTCTACCAAGATTTGAAAGTATCTTGTCCCCCCATTGGTCCTCTGGTCAGGTGTCAGCCAGGTTCACTGAGCTTCTTAACCCTTTACAGGTAAAAGAGACATTAACCCTTAACCATCTGTTTTTGACAATTTTATAATGGCTTCTTAACCAAATTCGGGTAGAGATGTCCCCTTTTTTGGATAGAAAAATGTAAAAGTGAAAATTTTTTGGTTAAAAAAAATCAGTTGTTTTCAAGCACAGCATTTTCCCAAGAAACTAAATATTTCTTTGGTATGTGTGTGTGTGTGTGTGTAATCTTTTGGAATTTCAGTATTTCCACTAAAATTCTGAAAAAATTTGTGGGAAAAAAATCATGATTTCTCATAAAAATAATTTGAATGTTTTTTTTCCAGATCTGATTTATAAAGCATCTCTCACCTTATCACTCAGGGTCAGGTTCTCAAAGGTGTTTACGTATTTAGTGCCCATTAAAATCTGGGGCTAGATGCTGGCTCAAAGGGTGCCACCGTGCTGCACCCATGACCATGAACAAGGGCCAAAGGAGCCTACATAGCTAATTCCCTTGGGTAAGATTTCCAGTGCAGTGCAGGGGTTTGCTCTGTGGTTTCAAGGGAGCCTAAAGGAGTTTGATGTATATGGGAAATTTTGATAAATCTTTTTTTAATTGAAATCAAAATGTGTATTTGAAAATTTTGTTGGAACTATAGGCAGTGACTTTAACTAGTAGAGGGTTTTCTGGTCCTTCTTGCAGGCAGGGGACTCTGTAAGAAATAATTTTATCAGGGTAACTCTGGAGAAAGCCAGCCTACAGCAAAATGGGGTGAGCTGTGCTTCACTGCCTTAGAGAGCAGCCTGCTTTGTGTCTCTCTGTTTTTGGTTGTTGCATGTTATCGTTCTGAATAGAGCCACTAAATAAAGTCACTTTGAAACCTTCCAGCAATAAGATTTGTATTTGTAATCTAACTTCTGTATGTGTGTGTGTGTTGTTAACATAACATAAAACTATTTGTGAAATAGGTTCTGAGTTGACAAATCTCTCAATTAAAAAAATTGTTTTGGAGGTGCACGTTTGAAATTGTTAAAATATTTCATTTTGATGTTTTCAGAATGAAAAATTCTGGTTTTCTGATCCAAAGTGGCTTTACATTTTGAAATGTAAGCTAACTGGACTAAATATATGGTTAGAAAAAAATTTAAAACTGAAACATTTTGAAATTATTGAAACAAAATGTTAGATTGACTGGAACAAAAAAAAATATTTTTTTTTGTACACAAATATTTTCAAGATTTCTACATTTTTTCTCAGTTCAAGACAGAAAAGAATTGTGAACTCTTTAAAATATTTGAGGAACAGGAATCTGTTTCCTGCATAGCTCTAGTTCAGGATATGTCTACACTATGAAATTACCCCTGTTTTACAGAAGTCGATTTTTGGGAACAGATTGTATAAAGTAGAGTGAATGAGTCCACACTAAGCACATTAATTCAGTGGTGTGCCTTCATGGCACCGTGGCAAGCGTCGACTTTTGGAGCGGTGCACTGTAGTACCTATCCCACAGTTCCCGCAGTCCCCGCTACCCATTGGAATTCTGAGTTGAGCTCTGAATGCCTGATGGAGCCAAAAATTTGTCGCAGGCGGTTATGGGTAAATGTGGTCAGTCAATCCTCCCTTCGTGAAAGCAATGGTAGACAATGATTTCGCACCCTTTTCCCTGGATTGTCCGAGCAGACTCCATAACACGGCAACCATGGAGCCCATTCAGCCTTTTTTCACTGTCACAGTATGTCTAGTGGATGCTACTGGCAGGTGAGGTACTGCAGCGCTACACAGCAGCATCCCCTTGCCTTTGCAAGTTAGCAAAGATGGTTACCAGCCATACTGTATTGTCTGCTGCTTTGCAAGTTGGCAAAGAGGGTTACCTGTCATACTGTACCATCTGCCGCTGTCATGGGCGCCCCTGGCTGGCCTCGGTGAGGTCGGTCGGGGACGCCTGGACAAGAATGGGAATGACTCCCCAGGTTTTGTCTAGTGGAGTTTCAGTCTTGCCTAGAATATCAGACAAGCCTACTAAAGAACCACAGATGCAAACGGCTGCTCCAGGTCAAAGCCCCAGACATCCTGAAGAAATGATGAGCTTCATGCTATTCTAGGGGGAAGCCCTACAACAACCCCACATGTGGCTTCCCTCCTTCCCCACCTCTCACAGACTACCTTGGCAGTTATCCCCCCATTTGTGTGATGAAGTAATAAAGAATGCATGAATCTGAAACAACACTGACTTTATTGACTCCAGAAGCAGAGATCAAAGGGGGGAGGGGAGGGCTTACAGGGAACCACCATTCTGCACTTGCTCAGTCTATAGTTGAATTGTTCCTTACTATTGTCCAGGCTTCATGAGCCGTGGAAGCAAGGGGTAGGCTGTGGTAGGTGCGACCACACAGTGCTGCCGACTAGGAGAGCAACCTGAGGCAGAAACCTCCGGATGGCATGATATTCCAGGCAGGACTGAATCTCCATTAGATAAAACTTAAAGAGAGATTAAATCATTCTCATTTTTGTCCAGGTACTCTTGACCAATCTCACCGAGGTCAGCCAGGAGCACCCACAGGATGATGACAACAACAGCAACTAGTCATACTGCACCATCTGCCATCCACCAGGTAAGGCAAGGCAAGGCAAAGGGATGCTGCTGTGTAGCGCTGCAGCACCGCATCTGCCAGAAGCATCCAGTAGACATACGGCGACAGTGAAAAAAGGAGACAAATGATTTTTTTTCCCCGTTGCTTTCACGGAGGGAGGAGGGTGCTTGATGACATGAACCCAGAACCACCCATGACAATGTTTTTGACCCTTCAGACATTGGGAGCTCAACCCAGAATTCAAATGGTTTTCGGAGAGGGCAGGAACTGTGGGAGAGCTGCAGTCGTCAGTTGCCCCTCCCTCCCTCCATGAGCGTCCGTTTGATTCTTTGGCTTTCTGGTACACTTGTCTTAAGCTCCTTAAGTTTCACACGGCACTGTGTTGAGTCCCTGTTGTGGCCTCTGTCCATCATGCCCTTGGAGATTTTTTCAAATATTTTGGCATTCCATCTTTTGGAACGGAGTTCTGATAGCACTAATTCATCTCCCCATACAGCAATTAGATCCAGTACCTCTCTTACAGTCCATGCTGGAGCTCTTTTTCGATTCTGGGACTGCATGGTCACCTGCGCTGATCAGCGCTCCATGCTGGGCAAACAGGAAATGAAATTCAAAATTTCACGGGGCTTTTCCTGTCTTCTTGGCCAGTGCATCCGAGTTCAGATTGCTGTCCAGAGCAGTCACAATGGTTCACTGTGGGATAGCTCCTGGAGCCCAATACCATCGAATTGCATCCACACTAACCCTAATTCGAACCAGTAATGTCGACTTCAGTGCTATTCCTCTCATCGGGAAGGAGTACAGAAATTAATTTTAAGAGCCCTTTATGTCGACAAAAATGGCTTCGTTGTGTGGACGGGTGCAGGGTTAATTCAATTTAACGCTGCTAAATTCAACCTAAACTCGTAGTGTAGACCAGGTCAATGAGCAAATCCTTTCCAATTTTGGTGCCTAAATCCTACATACTCCTTTGACACTCCCAACCTTCATACAAAACTGCAGTGTCAGAGGTGTGGCATTGCATTGAAGACTTCAACCAGAGATGCCAGCACTTAAAGCCCTGTCTTTTCAGACAGGAGCATTATCCCTCCACCATTCTCTTTTATAGATTCTTAGGCCAGCCAGGACCCCGTGATAATCTAGTCTGACCTCCTGTATAACACAGGCCAACCAGTGATTTGCATGCATATGTCACAGGTTGCCAATAATCCTCACGTTTCTGTAAAATTGTAATAGGTCTGCCTAGTGCATAGAAATTCAACACTGGCTCTTGTATGAGTTGTTGTTTTAAACCTTCCCATGATTCCTCCTGTTCTGCACCCCAGTACCATTCATTTTTATTTTCTAGGAGTTGCCTCAAAGCCACTGTTTCTGTGGATAGATTAGGTGTGAATTTTCCAAGATGATTAACCATTCCCAGGAACTATTAGATACTTTTCTTTGACTGGGTATGGCTGAAACCGTCCTCTCGTCAAGTTTTACACCTTTGCTGGAAATAGTATCTCCAACAAAACTCAGTTCTATAACTCCCTAAAACACATTTCTCCCTATTTAGTTTCAAGTTTGTAATATAGTTGCAGTCCTGACTTCCCAGAATCTACAGCTCTGGTCTTTTTTAGTTGTGCTCCAGATGATGATGTCATCCTCTGAGGTGTCAGCACCATTAATATGTTCATAGATCAGACATATGGCTCTGTGGTACATTTCTGGTGCTGAAGCTATGCTGAAGAGTAGGCATAAGAATATGTATCTTCCAAATAGGGTATTAAATATGCATAGTTTTTAGCTTTCTTCAGTTAATTTTACCTGCCAAAATCCTGAGGAGCATCCAATTTACTGAAATATTGTGCATTTGCAAACTGAGCCGTAATCACTTCTCTGATTGGCAGTTTGAAACGTTCTTTCTTTATAGTTTGTGGCAAATTGCCGGTACTGTTCTGCTGGGTCTCGCACTTTCTCTTCTCTGGGGTAGGTTCAGGGCGCTATTGCTTGCCTCTGAACCAGTTCTTAATCACTCCACTAGTGTCCTTGGAGGAGGGGAGTGGAGAGGGAGGGACCTGGGCCCGCCCTCTACTCCAGGTCCCAACCCAGGGGCCCTGGGGGTTGTGGTGAACCACTTGACTTAGCGGTTCCTTCCCCTGGGTTCCTTCCCTCTCATACCCTTCAGCTTGTGAAGGGCTTCTTGCCTCTCTTCTACACAAGCCTGGTGCCCCTTACCTAGGGTTTCTTTTGGGCTTCACAATCCACCGCAGCACTCCTCCAAACCTTCTATTTCTCTCTGGTCAAACTCTTCTCTTCTGCAACCTGCACTCTGCTCCAATCCAACCTTTCTCCTTCAACTACCACACCCTGTCTGACTGAAGCAGGGGTTTTTATCACATGACTGGAGTCAGGTGCTCTAACTGAAGTCAGGTGCTCTAACTGAAGTCAGGTGCTCTTAATTGGAGTCAGGTGCTCTACCTGAAGTCAGGTGCTCTAATTGGAGTCAGGTGCTCTAACTGAAGTCAGGTGCTCTAATTGGCCACAGCTGCTCTAGTTAATCTAAAGCAAACCTTCCTCCCTTGGCAGGGAATAAGGCCCCCTGCTAACACTCTTATGCTGCCCTCTGGCCATGCTGTATCACAAGTTGTATTGAGGTCTCTAGGGTCTAAGTTAGGGGTGGGCAAACTTTTTGGGCCAAGGGTCACATCTGGGTGGGAAAATTGTATGCAGGGCAGGGGGTTGGGGTGCAGAAGGGGTGTGGGGTGCAGCAGGGGG
Source organism: Aldabrachelys gigantea (assembly GCA_026122505.1). NCBI lineage: Eukaryota > Metazoa > Chordata > Testudines > Testudinidae > Aldabrachelys > Aldabrachelys gigantea. The sequence goes on along the minus strand of CM047489.1, from coordinate 14,104,664 downwards.
CTCAGGGTAAGAAATTGGGGTGCAGGAGGGTGTAAGGTGCAGGCAGGGAGTTGGGGTGCAGGGTGCAGGAAGGGATTGGGGTCTGGGCCAGTGCCTAAAGCGGCTCTGGGGTGGCAGCGGTGTGTACTGGGGCCAGAGCAGGCTCCCTGCATGCTTGCCCTGGCCCCACACCGTGCTGCTCCAGGAAGCGGCCAGCAAACATCCCAGCATGGCCCCTGGGGAGGGGAGGGGGCACAGGGCTCCATGAGCTGCCCTTGCCATACCTCCGCGTACCTTCCCCAAAGCTCTCATTGGCCGCGGTTCCCTGTTCCCGGCCAATGAGAACTGCGGGGTGTAGTGCCTGGAGGCAAAGGCCCTCTGCCCCCCACCCACCCTGGAACCCCAGGGACATGGTGCCAGCGCGTTGCCTGTGGCACCACTGGGGGCAATCCTGCAGGCCAGATCTAAAACCCTGAGGGGCCAGATCTGGCCATGGGCCATAGTTTGCCCACTCCTGGTCTAAGCATAAGTGTAGCTGGCCATTATCTATCTCTAGAATGGCTGGTGAACTCAGCCATTCCATTGGCTCCTCAATTTTTTGTATTACTGGCATTCCTGCCATGAACTCAACCTTGAGTTTATCATGGAGTGTAAATGGCACCTCTCTACAAGGGTGGATAATGGGAGGGACCTGCTTGTTTCTCTGTATTGTATGTTCAGCCTTCAAGCAACCTGAACCTTAAAACAGATCATGGTGTTTCTGAATGAGTGCTTCATAGCCAGGTTCAGTATGTAACCCTTCTGCCCCTCTGTGTGGGCAGCAACAAGGACCAGGTTCAGTATCCAGGGGTTCTGTTTCAATAATGCAATGCAAAACCGGCTTAAGCTCCCATCCAGTGACCTGGGACAATTACATACCACCACCCTCCCCCAGGCACCTCTAGGAGGCAATACTTCCCCTCTCGCAAACACAGAGTCTGAGTGTGGCAAAATCCTTTTAATAAAGGAGGGAAACAATGCAGAATTACGTTGGGGAAACACCACAAACAGGATTCATAACACAAACCATGAGCAAAAGACCTATCCCCAAGTAAGTTTGGCAATGTCCTTTTCCCCTCAGGGTCTTAAGTCCAAATCACCCCAAAGTCCAACAACCCAGAAGTCTCTGTCCCTGGTCTGCTGCCCCAGAGTTCAAAAGTTCATCTGCAGAGTTTTACCCCCCCAGTCTGGGTAGAATTGGGGGTGGGGCACACAGGGTTTTAAGGGGCACCTTATGTGGGATGAGGCTGACTGCACCGCCTCTCCTTGGGGGTCTGCTGCAGCATTCACCACAAACGGTTCTGCTCCACCAGCCGCTCCACTCTGCTCCTCCAGCCATCTCCGCAAACTGCTCCACTCTGTTCCACTCACTGTTCTGTAGGCCACTCCAACCATCCCACAAGCTGCTCCGCTCCACCAGCTGTTCCACTTCACCAGCCATGCCATGAACCACTCCAGCTGTCCTTGCAAACTGCTGAGCTCCACTCAGCTGTGCTCACCACTCCAACCACTCTAAAAACTGCTCTGCCAGCCATTTAGCAATATATCTTCATGCTCCCCCACTAGTTAACACAGCACTCAGAGATCTCAGCAATTTTAGCTCTTTTAGTGGTTTCAGCTCTTAGTGACTTCAGCTTGTAGTAGGGAAGCCCCAGTGCTGATACACCATTGGCCCAAAGTGAACTCAACTCAGCAGCCTCTAGCTAGATTCCTAATAGAATCAAAATTAGCTCTGCTATTTAACAGTAGAAAAGATGATGCAATTGGTGTGCCAGGTCCTGAAAAGCAGCACTTATACCATCAAGTACACAAACCTATCCCTAACCTCTCTCAATTCACTGGGTTTTGGAACCCATGTCCCTTGTTTAGCGAGTGCTTCTTAGTTGACGGTGAGACTCTCTGTCATAAAACAGTCTCATAGTCCTTCATTCGCATAATCAGGGTAACAACACTTTATTACTCCTACCTGAGAAATTGAGGATCCCACAGCTGTCAAAGTGACCATTTTGGGCTGCCATGGGCTCAGGCTAGGCGGAATGGGTGTGCCTATGCAAACAAGATCAGCCCCCCAAGTTTTTTTCCACTCTCACCATAATTCTCTCATAATCTTGTTCAAACAGAATAGTAATGTGAGCTCCTTCATCCAGCCTGAGTGGAATAATTGTTTCATTCACTTTCATAGGCAGTATCCAGTCCCTCCCAACCGGTTTGCTTGATCCCAGCATGTCTATGTAAAACTTCTCAATCAGGTTGTCTTCAACTGCAGGCACTTGACTTTTCTGCATTTGGGACATTATTTTCCCAACATTTATGACACAGTGTCCCCAGTGCAAAACACTGGTTTGGGACATGTTGTTCTCCACACCGTTCACATAACCATCTGTACCCTGTCTCCCCACCAGCAGTGGTTTTCCACTTTTTGATTTGACCTTTTCTGGCTATGTTTTGTACTTAGTATGTGGATAAGCCCTTCTGTGAATCAGCTCTTTGGCTTGTGCTGGCACAGTTTCTGCTGCCCTGTGTATCTGGAGATCTTTTTCTAAAGTGAAATCTCCTTCACAGAGCAATCTCTCTCTCTTAGCACCAGGGCCAGTGCAAGGATATTTTGTGCCTTAGGTGAAACTTCCACCTTGCGTGGCCTCCCCCTCCCTCCTCACATTGAGGGGCAAATCCCAATGAGCCTTTATAGACCGCAGAGGGGATGAAGGAAGAAATGCATGGACAGAAAGGACAGAAAGACTTTGGAAGTAAGTTTTTTTACTATAGTAATTAAAATATGTATTTTAGATAAGGGTGGTCTTTTGAAGAATTTATTGAAAAAACCATATGTCTGAAGAGCCAAGCATTTAAGGCTAAAGATGATTGTGCATCTAAAAAGCTATGCAAGGATTTTTTTAGAGATGTGATTTTATACTCTTCAGCAACACACTAATGAAATATTTTTAAAGCAAATTTTAAACTAAGGTCCTGTAGACTAACACGTTCTGAGTAAATATTACAGTAATCCACAACTGTTTTTTGTCAATACATTCAGAAACTGGATAGTATACACCTGGGGGTTGGCAAAGGCCTGTTAAATGGGTTCATTACCCCTTGAATGGCTCTTTAACAGTTTCAGTGTTGTGCTAATAGGTCTAGCAGGCTGGACACTTTTTCTTTTTTAACTTGATCCCCTTCCCAGGAAGACTGGGAGCCTGCAGGAAGGGTCAGAACAGGGATAGGAAAACTAGTAGGGTGGACACTATGACCCAGTGGTGCCCCAAATTTTCAGGTGCCCTACCCAGCTGCCTATGCCTAAAGACGGGCCTGGGCATCCCCAACCACTTGGCGCCCTAGGTGACTGCCTAGTTCACCTAGTGGTTGCAGCAGCCCTGCTTAGCACATTGTCTTTAATGCCACAAATGATTCTATCTCTGATCAGATACTCTGTCAGCTCACCAAAGCTACAGGTTTTACTGATTTGCCTTAGTCATGTGACATATTGTTCTGTGCTGGCATAAATGTTGTTCAGGCATGTAAAAAAAATGTCTCTCTCAAAGCTCTCATTCCTTTTTGGCACATAATGTTCCTCAGATTTAGTCAGAATTATACTTAACTCCATGCTTTCACCTTCTTCAAACTTAAATGTGTTACAAATATCCAATGCTTCCTCCCTGAAAACATGCAAAAAATTGATGATTTCACTTTATTATTTTTCTCCTCTGTGGCTGCTAAATACAATTCAAATCTCTGTCAGAATTTTTTCTTGTGTACTGCAACACTGCGTGGCATTCACAGACTGGATGCAGGTTGCGACACATCCAGGTTTGGCTTTCTTCCCTTCTTAAGCTAGTCAATTATTGTGTTCATACAATACATAAAAAATGTTTGTTTCTTTTTCTATTTGATGCTCCGCCCGCTCCCATTTTTATCTGCTTTCAGTTTCAAACAAAGGAGTTAACCTCAAAATGACCTCAATCTCTTTCTCGTCCAGCACTTCTGATACCATGGAATGTTCTTGGGATTCATTAAACAACAAACCACTGAATGAGAAAAGAATAAAACTTTCTTTAAAACAAACCTGAGAGTGTCTGTGGTGAACCTCTGTGCACGGCTGCACTGAGTTCTGCATGTGTTGCTTCCAGGGGACAGCTCAGAATTCCTGTAGTCCTAATCCTGTCCCTATGAGGGAGCCTCTGTAAATAATTATCTTTTACAAACATATCTCTACACTTGCTGTCCCTGCAGTGGCTAGGAAAAGATTAGGTGAGGTTCAGAGGAAGTTTAAAAAAAAAGAAGATATTCACCTTCCTCATTACAAACTTTTCCGTTTTTCACTGAAAAAAGTTTGAAATTTGAAAAAATTTCACCCAGCCCTTCTAATCCCATTCAGACACGTTTTAAAAGCAGTGCATGGGATTTGGGCTGGTATTTACAAAGGAACCTAAGGGCTGTTTACTTTAGTTTAGCAGAGGGATAGAGTAGTTGTCCCATAAAGAGCAATAAACCCACAGCCCCACCTGCTCCCTTCCCCCCACACTGAGAAAGCTGCTTTCGATTTTCACTCCTCAGTTAATAGATAACTTTGGGAAAAGCCAGCTCTGGCTTCACTGACAGCAATTAGTCCCAGGGTTCAAAGGCAGCAGGCAGCCATAACCAGTGCCACCAGGTACTCAGAGTTACTGGACACAGATCTCCAGGTAGTACATTCTGCTTTCTTAAAATTCAGCTGTGTTTGGTAATATTTGGGGTGCTGCTCAGTGCCAGGCCAGCTCTGTGCTGATGGATGCTGGGACTGCATTGCTCTGTTCCGGAGTGAGGGTTAACTTTGGCATTTCCATTCAGTCCCTCCCCTGGGAAAATCTTCCAACTTTTCTTCTAGTCGAGGAGTCGGTCCTCTAGTTCCTTTGTCTTTCTTTATCCACCTAACTGGGCCTGACCTATGCCAAGTATCTGTGTTTGCATGCCAGCCCAGAAAGATCACTGGAGATCAGTGTAATACAGCGGTTCTCAAACTGTGGATTGGGACCCCAAAGTGGTTGTGACCGCATTCGTGTGCGGTCACCAGGGCTTGCCTAGATTTGCTGAAGCCCAGGGCTGAAGCTTAAGCGTGAGCCCCACCGCCTGGGGCTGAAGCCTGAGGGCTTAAACCCTGGGAGGTGGGGCTTAGGTTACAGGTCTCCTGACTGGGGCTGCAGCCCTTGGTCTTCTGTTTTAGCCCCTTCACCCCCACCCCCACCACACACACATAGGCAGTGGGGCTTTGGCTTTGGCCTCCCCATCCTGGACTGCAAGGCTTGGGTGGGCTCAGGCTTCGGTCTCCCCTCCTGGGGTTTTGTGGTAATTTTTGTTGTCAGAAGAGGATCATGGTGTGATGAAGTTTGAGAATACCTGGTGTAATACCTTCACTCTCCCCACAGGGAGGGAACATATGTGATTCTTAAGCCAGCTTTTCTCAGATGTGTTTGTACTGTGGGCTGGTTCTTAACCAAGAGGCCCTTTTAGAGACATTTTGTGCCGTTTTTGAATCCTGATCCCATGACTTCCTTCTGGCTTGGGTACAGGAAGGAGTATCTTTAGGACACAAAGCCTGGAATTTGCAAAGCAGCCCAAGTGATTTGAGACCCTACTCTAATTGAATTTCAGTGGGATTTGGATGCCTCGCTCCCCCAGTCCCCACTGAAAAATCCAGCTACTCTAAACACATTGTTTTCTTACTTTAATTTCTAACAGCTCTCCCTCCAAGTGCTTGCATTCCCTGATGCTTGAATCTGACCAGGTCAATTGTCTGTTCTGCTCCTCTTGTGTGTTTGCTGCCATCCCTCCAATGCAGGTGTAATCGGTGAATTTGATCACAATAGAATTTTCACCAGAGACCTCTGGCAGTGTTACCAGTTCTTGTGATTTTTATCACAAATCCTGTAATTTTGGTGTTTTTTTCTTAAATCTCCTGCTCCTGGAGTCCTGTGATTATGTGAGGCTCTCAGCTTTCCTAAAAAAAAGTAAGCTTCTAGCCCTTATGGTTGCAGTGAAAAGCTTGAAAATGTTAACTGTGTGTGATTTAACAGCTCAAAAAACATAAGGTGAATAAAAAGAACCCTAAATGTATTATTATTATTTTTAAATTTTCATAATTTTTAATCCTGTCCCTTGATTTTTGAACTCTTGGAACTGGCAATACTTCAGCTGATAAAGACATAAGGCATCTGTGCTGCATGCAGAAAAGCCATTGTTTTTAATTCATTTAGCAGGTCAACAGCAGCCTCTGGAAACCTTAAGACTGGACTGGGCTAGAACTAGCAGGCAGCATCACTGGAGAGTGGCAGATCCGTCACTGTGGGGACAGAAGCTGCTCCATGGAGCAGCTGGAAATGCTCTTCCCAGTCTGTGAACCACCATCGTAAGGCATTTGAGAAGACAAGGCTCCTAGACAATGGTTTTGTGCTGGGATTTCTTATCCCTACAACTACCTCAATACTAACTAGAGCTGGTTAGATATTTTCAGGGTGGATCATTCTTCTGCCAGAAAATGCCATTTCATTTCATGTTCCTGTGGAACATGTTGATTATGATGGAGATTGAAACCTATCTATTTCCCAGCCAGCTCACCCACCTTCCTGGTCCATCAGCAGCCTGCCTGTCTTCTAGGCACACAGGGTGCCAAGGAGTTGGTACCTTGGATCCCAAGTTCTCTGGCTCCTCGGCAAAATTTCCTGCAGGAGAAAAATTCCACTTTCTGTCCAACTCTGAGACTAGCCCATGGAATCAGCCCTTCTAAATTTCCATTCCTGATCTAAGATTAAGAAAAACCCAATCATTTCCAGGTAAAATTGAATTTAGTGATAAACATCTATGATTTGTTGTGGTGCGCCACTGTGTTTTTAAATCGGCCCTGGTGGAAGTTGCTGTGAATGTTGTGATAGATTTCTCTAGCATGCAGTGTATAGATCCAAGGCCCCCATTCCTAAAGGAGCTGAGAGCCAGCTTTCCAAGCACTTTTCAAGCAGGGCAATATTTTCAAATGAAATCAATTTTAATTTAAGCAACAACATAAAAACTAGATTTTAAAGGAACTCAGCACCCTATCCGCTAAAGAGAGCTGGTTGGAAATTTTCCATTGAAATGTTTTTTCAATAGAAAATGTTTTCTGTGAAATTTAAATTATCTATAGAAAAATATCAGTGTTGTCTATTTATTTTTAATTTTCCATGGAAAAAAATTGAAATGAATCATTTTGTTTTGGGTTGGGTTGACACTAATGGATCCTGTGAGCTGCTGATATGTACATGGGAGAGTCCCAAGACCCTGATGGATCATGGGAGATGTAGTCCATGGAGGAGACTGGGGCATGAGGCATCTGAACTACAACACTAGACACTTAAACTGAATCAACATGAAACATTTCCATGTCATAAAATCAAAAAATTTCAGAACTTTTTATTCTTTAAAAGTTTAGATATTTTCACTTTTTGTTCCAGTTTAGGGTGAAAAACAAATATCCAAATCACAGATTTTCCCATGAGACAAAAATTCCATCTTTTAATCATCTTTGATGTGATGCTTTTCTGAAAATCTGGCTATGCATCTGATCTGAACCCTTTTGAACATCTGGCATTTATCTGGGTGCCTAACTGTGAGCTGAGCACTTTTGGAAACCTAGTACCAGTTAAATGTGCTGAGCCATTCCAGAAATTCAGCATTAGTGGCATCCTGGCCCTTTTATTTATGGTGTAACAGCCTGATTCTGATTCCATTTACACCAAAGTAAACCATCAGTAGCTTCAGTGTAATGAAGGCAGTGACAAAGGTATGAGACTTTTATAAGTGAGAAGAGAATCAGAGAGTAAGTGTGTTTCTGTGAAAGTCACATGCAAAAGTTTATACCTATAACATATCTATGGCCAAATGAAGGGCTCTTTATTCAGACCTCCCATCAGCTTCACTGGGAAATTGAGTCAGGATTTAATCATTTGCCAAATAGAATTATTCTTTAATCCACCAAGAGGTAAATGCATGTTATCTTTAAAGGAACTAAAATCATTCTCCCTATTGCTTTCATTAATTCCTAGTTTTTCTTTTTCCATTGTGCATCAGGAGAGTTTATTGTTGTTGTTATTATTTACCATTTGCATTTAGTTTCACCCAGTGTCTTCATTCAGGTTTGGGACCCCACTGTGCCGGGTGCTGTACAAACATAAAATAAAAAGAAGTTTGAAGCCTTGGTTAATTTGGGTTTCCAAACGCACTTGTTACTAATAACAGGTTCTTTATCCAGGTAGTTACTTAAAGTTAATTAAAAAGATGAAATTGGTGGGACACACATAGATACCTTATCAGTTTGATTTAATACAGGCAAGTATAACTGAAACAATAGAAAAATGAAATCTAGCAAGATAAGTATAAGAAAATAACTGCCTGGGTCCTGCATAGGTACAGCCTCATGGCTGGTACAGGATAAAACAATTCCCAATACTGACACACTTAGAACATTGTTGAGACTGTTAAACCTCAGAAATAGATGAAAAAGGAAGTGGAAGTCACCAAAGAGGATATCAAGTATCAGAGGGGTAGCCGTGTTGGTCTGGATCTGTAACAGCAGCAGAGAATCCTGTGGCACCTTATAGACTAACAGACGTTTTGGAGCATGAGCTTTCGTGGGTGAATACCCACTTCGTCAGACGCAGGTAGTGGAAATTTCCAGGGGTAGGTATATATATGCTAGCAAGCAAGCAAGAGATAACGAGGTTAATTCAATCAGGGAGGATGGGGCCCTGTTCCAGCAGTAGAGGTGTGAAAACCAAGGGAGGAGAAACTGGTTCTGTAATTGGCAAGCCATTCACAGTCTTTGTTTAGTCCAGAGCTGATGGTGTCAAATTTGCAGATGAACTGAAGCTCAGCAGTTTCTCTTTGAAGTCTGGTCCTGAAGTTTTTTTGCTGCAGGATGGCCACCTTAAGGTCTGCTATAGTGTGGCCAGGGAGGTTGAAGTGCTCTCCTACAGGTTTTTGTATATTGCCATTCCTCATATCTGATTTGTGCCCATTTATCCTTTTCCGTAGTGACTGTCCAGTTTGGCCGATGTACATAGCAGAGGGGCATTGCTGGCATATGATGGCACATATTACATTGGTGGACATGCAGGTGAATGAACCAGTGATGGTATGGCTGATCTGGTTAGGTCCTGTGATGGTGTCGCTGGTGTAGATATGTGGGCAGAGTTGCATCGAGGTTTGTTGCAAGGATTGGTTCCTGAGGTAGAGTTACTATGGTACGGTGTGCAGTTGCTGGTGAGAATACGTTTCAGGTTGTCAGGTTGTCTGTGGGCAAGGATTGGCCTGCCACCCAAGACCTGTGAAAGTGTGGGATCATTGTCCAGGATGGGTTGTAGATCTCTGATGATGCGTTGGAGGGGTTTTAGCTGGGGGCTGTATGTGATGGCCAGTGGAGTCCTGTTGGTTTCTTTCTTGGGTTTGTCTTGCAGTAGGAGGCTTCTGGGTACACGTCTGGCTCTGTTGATCTGTTTCCTAATTTCCTCGTGTGGGTATTGTAGTTTTTAGAATGCTTGGTGGAGATTTTGTAGGTGTTGGTCTCTGTCTGAGGGGTTAGAGCAGATACGGTTGTACCTCAGTGATTGGCTGTAGACAATGGATCATGTGATGTGCCCTGGATGGAAGCTGGAGGCATGAAGGTAAGCATAGCGGTCGGTAGGTTTTCGATATAGGGTGGTGTTAATGTGACCATCACTTATTTGCACCGTGGTGTCTAGAAAGTGGACCTCCCATGTAGATTGGTCCAGGCTGAGCTTGATGGTGGGGTGGAAGTTGTTGAAATCTTGGTGGAATTTTTCTAGAGTCTCCTTCCCATGGGTCCAGATGATGAAGATGTCATCAGTGTAGGATAGGTAGAGAAGGGGCGTGAGTGGACGAGAGCTGAGGAAGCGTTGTTCCAGGTCAGCCATAAAAATATTGGCGTATTGTGGGGTCATCGGGTGCCCATAGCAGTGCCACTGATCTGGAGATATATATTGTCATCAAACTTGAAATAGTTGTGTGTGAGTATAAATGCAAAGAGGGTATGTTTATACTCAGGCTTTCGCCATTCAGTCATCCCTCGTGTCCCAACAACAGGCTGGATAACCACATTTTATTCATCCACACACATTTGAGCTCATATCAGATAGGGGTTTGACTCTTGCACATATGTGGTATTCTGACTAACCATTTGTGGTATTCCAGCTAACCATAGTGAAGTTTCCACCAGTTAATATCTCACTTGTGTCAATCAGTGCCCCAATAGTTTTGATATGTCAATGTGGTTAAATTTATAATTACCTTATTGCAAAAGGACCTACAATTCTACTATTTTGTGCAATCTTGCTGTGTACTTGTTCCTTGGCAGTTTATTTAACATGTGCCAAGCATATATTATTAAATTCCAGCACCTCTGGTCAAGCACATAGGCTAGCCCTCGCTAACAATCAGGCCTCAGGTAGGCCTCATGCTAATTATTAATCTTAAAACCTATAGCAAAGTCTGAAATACTTAATCTTTGGTGTCATCTGTTTACACTACTGCTTAGCACATGGGTTTTACATTAATCAGAAACAGAGACCTTTAAAGATCAGGTCAGAAGCCTCCAGTGAACACTCAATGAGCTACATGCATCCGATGAAGTGGGGCTGTAGCTCACGAAAGCTTATGGTCAAATAAATTTGCTAGTCTGTAAGGTGTCACAAGCACTCCTGTTCTTTTTGCAGCTACAGACTAACATGGCTGCTACTCTGAAACTTGTCAATGAGCTTGCAATCTAAATAATTTGTTATGAATTCATCTAGTGATTTTAAGCTAACAGGTGAATTTCTGTTCCCAGCTCCATAGGCTCACTGATCATAACCGTGGAGCTGGGCCAGTGGAGGACACAGCTCCTGGATAGCCATGAGGGTTGTACTGAATGAAACTATGCCTTAGGCACAATTGCAGTATTGTTGTGACAGGCATTTAAATAATTTTATTAATCCTTCTCATAGGGCTGCCATCTTGGAACACCCCCTCATGGCAGGAAGGTGCCCCATAGGCATCCAGCCTCAGTTCCCCCTTCTCTCAGGGCCTCAGGGATCATCCACAGAGAACAACCCCCCTTTCTTGGGGACTGGTATATTTAATACAAAATAAACCCAAAGCAAAGTCAAACCCAAAGTAAAGTCTTTTCTGCCCTAGTCTCCTACTGGGCACAGCCTGTCCTTCCTGAGGTCTCTGTTTCTCAGCCCTGACCGCTGGTCTCTCCCCTTGAGCTCAGGTGGCCTACATTTCTAGGCAGCAGCTCCCTACTTCTCCCTGCCTGAACTTCCCTGGACCAAGCAGCTCCCTGTCTCTTGCTCAGACAGAGCCCACACAGCCATCCATCCTCTGCAGGTTCACTTCTGCAGCTGACCAGGACTCTTCCCTACATAAAGTTCAGGTGCTGTCCCTTAACTCCAGCTAGGGACAGCTAACTAGTCACAGGGGCATTGGCCTCTTTCCCATGTATCTACACAGCCCTGGCAGTGAGTCTCCAAACCCAGGTTGTCAGAATGGGGTTTGTGCTGCCATGCTAAAAATAGAGTCAGTGTCACCCTGTGACAATCCTCCTTTTCATGTACACTGAGCTATTTTATATTTGAGGTCTCTGAACTCAGAGCCCTCTTGTGCTTGCCATTTCCAGATGCTGTGGGGTTTGTGTTCGTGATGATTGAACTTCCAGCTTATTTCTGTTGTATTTATATCTGGGTCTTCAGAATGTGCTTTTCTGTTTCATAGCAATGGGTTTCTCAGTTCCCTGGACAGCAGCCATTCAGATGCTGGTGCTAGCGCTGGCTCTCCATTTCACTGCAGGTAAATCACTGTATTTATTTTTGTTATGCACAGCGATAATTTGCACTCACATACTAATTTCAGAAACTGTGAGCATATCTGAATTTTTATCTCCCTTCCCATAAGTGTTCATTTCCATACTGTTAGATGCATAGCTGGTCTTTAATGTTCAATGGTGGGGGCATTGAAAATCAGTTAAAATTGTAAGCTATCACTTTATCAGAGGGGTAGCGGTGTTAGTCCGGATCTGTAAAAGCAGCAAAGATTCCTGTGGCATCTTATAGACTAACAGATGTATTGGAGCATGAGCTTTCGTGGATGAATACCCACTTCGTCGGATGCATGTAAATTTCCGCTACATGCATCCGATGAAGTGGGTATTCACTCGTGAAAGCTTATGCTCCAATACATCTGTTAGTCTATAAGGTGCCATAGGACTCTTTGCTGCTTTTACAAGCTATCACTTTGAGTTTCAGGGGTTTTTTCCTGGCCCTGCTTGCAGGCAGTAGGCTCTGTAGGAAAGTGTGTGATCTGGGTCTAGCAGCAGGCAGTCTGCAGAAAGCCAGCCTCGAGCAAGGTGGGATTTGTTGGGCCTTTGTGTTTCAGGGAGCAGCCCGCTTTCTCTCTGTGTGCTTTTGGGTTTTTGTGTATTATCATCCTGAATTCTAAGACATAGTGCAAACTTGCAACCTTCCAGCAAGGGTATTTTATGTGTTTTTATCTAATTTCACTATTTGTATGCTGTGAATGTAATACATAGAAACACTGACTTACATTTAAGGGAATTGTTTGTCAATTTCATGGACTTTTTTTTTCTGTTAGACTAAGGTGGAAGTTAAGAATTTCTTGAAGTCCCCAGCTCCCTGTCCTTTTTCTCTGAAGTTCAAAGAATGAGTAGAGCCCTTAACTGTATCACATTATGTGGTGCAGTTTGCACTGTAGGTAGTTTAATTCTCTTTGTCTGCTATACAGCCCTCTCTGGCAATGTGCTGCAGACCAAGTGATTACCAGCTTGTTAGCGGTCCAGGGTATGTGTAAGAGATACTTCTCCTGAATCCCTGAGCCCTTTGCTCCTCTCCTTTCCAAGAAGTGGAAAGAAGTGTATGAGATGGAGCCCAGCTGGCTAGGAGGACTCACACAAGCTGAAAAAAGGATTGCTATAACTTGCATGCACCTTTATATTTTCTCTAATCCTCAACTAGCAATTAGAAAGACACATGCTCTCTCTCTCTTTCATATGTACACGGAGCTAGATACAACAGTCACTAACTTTGTTTATTTACATATTGTTGTCTTCAAATGCAGCCCTGTATTTTATTTTCAAGGACACTGACATATATGGAAAGTTAGAACAGTAATAATAAATCGAGCTCATTGGGAATTTTTTGATGACACTTTGTTGTTATTGCTGAAAAGTACTTATTCATCAAAACTCAAACTGTTCAAGAACCAGCTTCAGTTTAAATGAATTTACCAATTCAGAAAAAAGTACAGAAAAAAGTTTTGAAATTGTGAAAAAATGTTTCATTTTGACATATTCAAAATGAAAAATTCTAGTTTTCTGATTCAAAATCACTTCATTGTTTAGAAATTAAAGCCTCATTAAACTAACAAAAATTTTACTCCGTCCTCAAAAAAGTCACAATCAAAGCAAGAGACAAGGTGGAACAAGTAATATTTTTTTATTAATAACTTCTGTTGGTGAGAGAGACAAACTTTCAAGTCACACAGAGCTCTTTTTCAGGTCTCTCTCATCAATGGAAGTACTCACCCTGAGTACCTTTTCCAGACATGAAGAAGAGTTCTGTGTAAGCTTGAAAGCTTGTCCTTTTCACCTGTAGAATTGGATCCAATAAAAGACATTACCTCACCCTTCTTGTCCTCTAATATCCTGGGAATGAAAGCTACAGCGATTGCATGAAATCAAAATAAAACATTTGTAAATGATCAAAATGAAACATTTTCATTCCCCCCCGAATATTATTTTTCCCTATTTATAGCAGAGAAAAAAAGTTCAGACTCCAAAACATTTCCCAAGATGGGAAAACTCTTTTCTACACAGCTCTAGTAACAAGTCATTTTGGAGCTAGAAAGAGCCAGAAAGATGTAAGACATTGATTATCATTTGAAGTCCAGATAGACTTCAATGGCCTTTATTTCAAATACAGTTTGACCAGTTTTGTGCAAACTATGGAGAGCTATCCTCCTTCACTTTCAGAGTGGAGTTTGCCATTTTCAGGCCAGGCCAATTTTCCTAACCAAATTTAGGGGTAAAGGTGCATATCAAAAGACCCACAATTGAATCTAGGTTGTAATCGTGACTATGCAGCCTAGTCAGGACCACGTAATTCCAAAACTCCTTCACAAACTGTAGCTGCAGAGAGGGACATAGACAAACCACTGGGAGTGCATGGACCCCATAACAAATTATGTGTCTCTTATCTGTATAGGTAACAGCCATGAACCATTGATTGTCCTGGACAACTATGAGGACAATGGGATCAGAGTCACCTGTTTTTCTGAGAGGAGGTTTTCTGATGTGCAAGTGTTGTGGACAGATAGTAAAGGACACAATCTCACTGGAATCACCCCAACCTCCAACACAGAGGATACTAGTGCCAAAAGTTCGATCCTTCTGAAATCAGGATCTGACAATGCCATCTCCTGCAACATAATCGATAACGTGCTAAAGACCTCGACCGAATCTACAGTTGTAATTGCAGGTAAATGAGAACTTGTATCAGTGTCTCCCAGGAGGAAAAAACACAGGTTGTCTCAAAATGATTTCAAATCTTATAGATGAACACAATTTCCAACTCTCCCAGAAAACATCTTCATTGATCTTCCCCCCCCTTTTTTTTTTTTTTACACAGAACCACTACTTACAAGTATCTATAGGTAAAAAGTGAAATTATTTGAAGTATTATTATTAATAAATCTAACAATTAACTTGTCCTACGTGTGGAGTTGCTTGGTAGAAATTAACTCCACCAATGAGCAGCAGCGTCTTTTGACAATTTCACTATTTAACACACTGACGGAGAATGCCACCTCTCTTTCTCTCTGAGGCCAGGTGGGCAAGGTAATAACTTTTATGGGACCAACTTCTGTCGGTAAAAAAGACAAGATTTGGAGCTTACACAGAGGTCCAAAAGGTACTCAGAGTGTCTCAGCTAAAAACAATGTGGAACAGATTGTTTACCATATGGAGTTAACACATGTTGCAAGAGAGCATTCAAGGTAACATACGTTGTTTGCACCTCTGTAGTCATAGGATGAAAGGGGGTTAGTGGGTTACAGATTGTTGTAATAAGCCATAAGTCCAGTGTCTTTACTAAGTCCATGATTTGTAGAGTTTAGCAAAGTTATGAATGTAAACTCCCAGGCTTGTCTTTTGCAGGTGTTGTGCAGTTTTCCCCTGAGGATGAGGACTGAGAGGTCAGATATGGAGTGATTGTTCCATGACAAGTGTTTGCCCATGGGTGATATGATGTTCTCATCTTTTATGGTTCTTCTGAGTGAGTTCTTTGAGATCATGGTGATTATCTCATTTCACCTACATAGTTGTTATTGGGGCATTTAGTGCACTGAATGTGTGGTCCGATACATAGGCATGTGTGGGACACATGGATCTTGAAAGGTGTGTTGTGATGGGTATTGATCATCTAGCAGTGATGATATATCTGCAAGTTTTCATCTGTTTTGGCAGGATCTGGTGTCACTTTAAGTTGGTGTCCAGGCCTGTGGGGAGCTTGCTTCTGTTGATGAACTTGGTGAGGTTGAGGTGTTTGTTTCAAGGCCAAAAGTGAGGATTCTGGAAAGATTTCATTCAGGATGATGTTCCCATTGAGTATGGGTTGTAACTATTTAAAGATATCCCACAGGGGTTCCAGTGTCGGCTGGTAGGTGACAGTGGGTGTGATCACAGGGTTTTTTCCTTATTGAACCAGGTTCTCTCAGGGTATTTGGGTGGCCTGTTCCATGAGGTGATCTACTTCTCTGGTGAGTGTCCTTGTTTAGTGAAGGCAAATTCAGCTGTGTTAAGGTATGTACCTCAGGCTTTCTCCTCAGAACATATTCTGTGCTATCTGAATGTCTGGCTGTAAATAGCAGATTTCTTGGTGTGTTTGGGGTGTTTACTGAATCTATCGAAGTAGGTGTTGTGATCCATGTGTTTCTTGTATATAGTTGTCTGTAAGGTTCTATTGTTGAAGCTGATTGTTGTGTCTAGGACGTTGATGCTGGTGTGGGAATGTTCCACAGAGAGTGGTCTAATCTCTCTGTCGTGACCATCAGCATAGTATCTCACCGTCAAATTTTCAAAAGTACCTCCAGTTGTTAGGAGCAAAGCATGACCTTTCAAAGAGAACAGTGCTCCTAAATTCCTTGGACACATTTGAAAATCTCATCCTAAAGACCAAATCCAAGGCACACTGAGATCAATGGAAAGACTTTCATTGCCTTCCATGGCTGATGATTAAGGCCTTGGAGATGTTTTTTTCAAGAACCAGCTCAGTACTGATATAACTCTCCTCCCATTCAGATCAATAGGAATTCTACTAGTGACTTCAACTGGGACAGAGTTAGGCCAATACTGAATACTTTTGAAGTTCTCACCTTGAGCCTTTATAACCTATCTCTAGATGTTATTGGAGGCCTTCATTAAGGCACCCTCTGTTTCTCTGGAATGCATGAATCTACCCTGATAACACATTGATGTATGTGTTTCTTACTCTCAGGAGGCATGGGTCTGGGAGCTATAGCAACTATTCACAATGTCACGGGGAAAACCGTATAGCCTTTCGATGAAAATCCACCCCTTCATGCATAAGACAGTGCTTTCAATATGTCCTAGAGAGAGTTCAGATCTCATAGAATCATATCAGGGTTGGAAGCGACCTCAGGAGGTCATCTAATCCAACCCCCTGCTCAAAGCAGGAAGAATTCCCAACTAAATCATCCTAGCCAGGGCTTTGTCAAGCCTGACCTTAAAAACTAATAAGGAAGGAGATTCCACCACCTCCCAGTGCTTCATCACCCTTCTAGTGAAAAAGTTTTCCCTAATATCCAACCTAAACCTCCCCCACTGCAACTTGAGACCATTACTCCTTGGTCTGTCATCTGGTACCACTGAGCACAGTCTAGAGCTATCCTCTTTGGAACCTCTTTCAGGTAGTTGAAAGCAGCTATCAAATCCCCCCTCATTCTTCTCTTCTGCAGACTAAACAATCCTACTTCCCTCAGTCTCTTCTCATAAGTCATGTGCTCCAGCACCCTAATAATTTATGTTGCCCTCTTTCCAATTTTTCCACATCCTTTTTGTAGTGTGAGGCCCAAAACTGGACACAGTACTCCAGATGAGGCCTCACCAATCTTGAATAGAGGGGAATGATCATGTCCCTCGATCTGCTGGCAATACCCCTACTTATACAGCCCTAAATGCTGTTAACCTTCTTGGCAACAAAGGCACACTGTCGAGTCATATCTCACCTGCTTCTCATGAAGATTTAATTTAGTTTTGTCATTTTTTTAAAGGACAGCTGAATGATATGAAAGAATAATGGACGCTGTGAACTGTTTTGCAGATGTTTTCTTCCCTTCCACCTCCCCATGGATGACTGCCTTCATTGTGATATTGCTGATTAGCATAGCCCTGGTTAGCGCTGCGATTTATAAGCTGAAAAGTAAGTTTTACTATTCATGTTATTTCAGCAAACACTAAAGAGTCTAAACACTGTGATATGAAAGAACTTGGATAGAAGATGTGACTCATTCCCATGTACAGCCCCATGTAAACCATCCAAAATTGCTCAATGAGGCTGTTCAGGCTAGATTCACTAAGATACGGGTGAGGGGACGCTCACAACATCTAACTTTCAGGTGCTTGGATAATCAGTGGTATTAACAAAGCATGTGTGAGGTGCCCAGGCTCCCTGTATAATGAATGGAGGTAGGCACCTTAGAATGGGATTCACACAAGCCAGCCATCTGCACATATCTTCACCTAAATCAGCCAGTGGGTGGTGCCATGCCCTTCATTTGGAGATAAATGCTTAAATACAGACTTCAGGGAGGCACCTATCTCTGCTTTTCATTCTCAGCTCCAAACTCTTTCTGGCTGTCATGTGCCTTCGCCATGTTAGCAATGAGCTGAAGGGAGGAGGTCCATTGTAACTTTTAGCCCAGTGGCTATGGTACTCATATGGGATATTGGAGAGCCATGGTTTATGTCCCCACAACACCAGATGGGGAATAAGAGATTTGCTACCTCTCCAGTAAATACCCTAACTACTGAGCTATAGGATATTGTGATGTGATCCTTTCTCAGTCTTTCCTGTTGAAGCTTTTGCACTGTAGACTAAAAAATGAAAGAATCATTGGACCAGAGAGATAAAGTAAGCATGAGAATGATTGTGTAGCCTGGTGGAGCACATACTCACTGGAGCGATGGGAGACCCAAGGATGAGTTTCCTCCACTCCAGTGACTTTTTATTGTTATTTATCCAAAGTGGAACAGCTTTAGTGGGAGAGATTGAGTGTGCCCGATCTCAGGATTTCCCATAGCCCACTAGTTAGGGCATTCACTTGAGAGGTAGCAGAACCCTGTTTAAATCCTATTTCCCCCTGATGTGGATGTGGGGAGGGCAGGGCTGGGCTTGAGTAAGGGGTCTCCCATATCCCAGGTTAGAGGGTCTAATCCAACAGATGAGTTCTGAACCTGCTTACCGGACTGGGTCCTGCATGTGAGGTAGGCAGAGGAACGTCTATCTTTCCCTAGTGCTGAGAGAAGTTTGACTGCAAACATTTAGGCGCCGAGTGAGTTTAGATGCCAACAGGCTTTGGGGGCAGTTGAGCAGGGGTTTAGTGAATCCCACTGGAGCCTGATTCTGGATTTTAGGTGCCTAAAGTGGCAGTTAGCGCCTAGGTCCATTTGCAACTCTAACCCTTCATGTAGTAACAACTGTGAGAGTTCTACATGATTAGCTTCTCTACCACCAGGCTCACAGCATCACAAAATGGCAAATAACTTTGACCACCATGCTGGGTTTTTTATTTTATTTTTATTACATTTAGACAACGATAATACATGAGAACAGACAGGTATAGATAGTCTCATGGCACGTAGATGTTGAACAACATGTAGGAAAGGAAAAAACAACTCCAACATATTTATTACCTGTTACTATATCATAAATCCCAACCATTCTTCATAACTTGTGACACTAAACCAGGGCTGACTCTAGGTTTTTTGCCGCCCCAAGCAAAAAAAATTTTGGCTGACTCCCACCCCAGTCCTGGGCTCCCCTTGCACTCCTCTCCCACCCCAGAGCTGGGTTCTCCCCCATACCCACATCCTCTGCTGCCCCAACCCCTGGGCTCTTCTCCCCACCCCACCCACACCCCGTGCCACCCCAGCCCTGGGCTCCCCCCCACCAGTGCTAAATCTGCCCGCTCCCCCCTCACCTCCAGCCAGTCCAGCACTGGCAGGGTCAGAGTAAGCAGCGGGGCTCCCAGGCCGCACCTCAGCCCAAGGTCCCTCCAGCTGGGGCTCCCGCCTCCAGGGCCAGCAGGACCCAGGATGGCAGAGCCAGGGGACCACCCAGCAGAGGGTTGAGGAGCCGGGACAGGGTAGCCCCAGTGGGAGCAGAGCCCCAGAGAGCAGGACGTGGGCCCAGCACAGCAACACCCCGGGCACCAGTCCCCACTATGACTCTGCTGCTGCTGCTGCTTCTGGCCATCCTGCCGCAGTCCCTGCGTGGCTCGGGCTGTTTCACCCAGCCCTGGCTGTGGCACTGGGGTGCGGCCACCATGTGGCACCTACAGGCAGATCCGTGCACCCTGTGGGGCAGCACCCAGCCCGAGTGTCCTGCACTCGGAGTCGTCCTGGCCATAAGGTGTGGGCGCTGCTCCCCAACATGAACTGCAGTAGCCCCAGGGCATCCCCTATGCAGGATGCACTGCTGCTGCCAGGACTGGCTGTAGGTCTTTGTCACCACAAGAGCAAAAAAAAAAAGGCTGGCTGGAATGCCACCCTTGAAAATGTTCCGCCCCAAGCACCTGCTTGGTTTGCTGGTGTCTGGAGCTGGCCCTGCCCTAAACAGAGCTTTGTGCACTAGGAAATGGGCTGAGTAGAAATACTGATTTCACCTAGCTTACCAAACAGCTACTGCATTTCATCAGTACCTTCAGGAAGTCGTGAGTTGCCCATTTTTCTTGAGCACTAGTTTTAATTGTTAGTGTGGATCAGATCTGACTTGTGTAATGGTTACTTGAGAAATCACATATTTCCAATCCTATGTGGTTTATCAAATATGACCCCTATGAAGCACCCAGAGCCATAATATGAAGTAAATTGTCTCCTTTTTTAAAAAAATGGTTTTCTTTATTTAATTACTTTTTCAGAAAACAGTGAAACAACTGCGCAGGCTGGTAAGTCCCAATAAATATAATATTTACTCATCTCCAAGTCTTGTGTAAATATTAGCACTACTAGTTAATTGCACAGTACAAACCCTGGGGTTGATTCTCGTCTTACACCTGTTTTTTATGTTGTTGATTATTGTCAGCTTGCAGTGGTGGGCCCTAAAAGTTTAACATTTGGTTAACATTTGTCTTAAAGTAACTTCTGACAGCAGTTCCAAAACTGGATTCTTCTAATGTTGCAGGACACTTGTTGATGGTCCACAGAGTACAGCACACCACCGCTGCCCTCTGCCCTGACCCCTGACCCCTCCCCACACCCAGCCTCCTGCCTTGCACCCCCACAGTCCCCATCACTCTGCCCTGACCCCTGAACCCCCACCCACCCAGCCTTCTGCCCTGCACCCTCCACACCTGCCAGCTCTCTGCCCAAGGTCTGGGGTCCCGGCTGTCGGCCCCTTGCCAGCCGGCATCCCGGCCACAGGCTGCGCTCAGCCCGTTGCTGAGCTAGGTGAACAGAACCCCAGGCTAACAGCAAGCTGAGCAGGCTGGCGGTATAAGATCTGCATTTTAATTTAAAGATTTTGAAAACCTTGTTTACTTTACATACAACAATAGTTTAGTTATATAATATAGACTTATAGAAAGAGACCTTCTACAAATGTATTACTGGCACACACAACCTTAAATTAGAATGAATAAATGAAGACTCAGCACACGACTTCGGAAAGGTTGCCGACCCCTGGTCTAACCTGTCCCACAACTTCTCTAGGTGACCTGTTCCAGTGCTGAACTATCATGAGAGTTAGAAAGTCATTCCTAATATCTAGACTAAATGTCCCTTTCTGAAAACTAAGCCAATTCTTTCCTGTTCTACCCTCAATGGATATGGACAACAATTGATCATGATTCACTTTATAACAACTTTTACAGACTGTTCCCATGTCCCCTGACAGCCTTCTCTTCTCTAAACACATCCCATTCTTTCTACCTTTCTTCATAGGCCATATGCACAAAGGAGGTTGAATTAAGGTTTTTCCAGCGGCCTTAATTCCAGAATTTCCTAACTTCTGAGTGCTTGATTTTGCAACCTGAATTTTCTTTTAACATCATTTTAATGTAATATTTATATACCTTTTGAAACTAGCTGTTAATGCACTAATCATTATCTCTGTGTTTGTAATATATTTCTCTCTGTACGCAGTAAATGACAAGGAAGCCATCGAAGACGGTAACTACAATATATGTTTAGTATCCTTTCAATAATATTTCTGTACATCTATCAGACCTGGTGAAAAATAGTATTTGACAAATGCTAAAGTCAAGGAATTACTCATCAGCTGGTTCTGATTTTTGTGACTATAACTGATAAAGCAAACCCCTGTTTTACAAACTAATGGGGGACTGAAGAGTTCATAAAATCAAAAAGTTAATAAAATGGAACATGTCAAAATAACAGTAGGTCCAGTGCATAGGTTGCAGTATGGGGTACTTCAATGCTTTCTATTTGACCTTCACACCACTGGAAAGCAATTTCCAGGGCACATAAAGCATCAGGATATGACAGAAAGTCAATTTGTTCCTCATTGACATCACATTTTTTATGTGATTTTTTTTTCTCCATCAGGAAAAATGGTTTGTATAACTAGTCATTCATTAAATTGGTGGTTGTAAAACTGAGGATCTATTGTATGTGAAAACAGTTGCCAGATATTCCCAGTGAAGAATTGGCAGTCTATGAAAGTCCTCTACCTAGCATTGGGTATCTGGCATACAGTATTTTAGCTGTGTCCACTCAAGTCACACTGTTTTGTTTGTATTTGCAGACTTGATAAGTAAAGTGTTCTAAAAAGCTTGATTGGGTAAAATGCGTTTTTGATGCTGAACTCATATAGTTGATTGAATGGTGCTGGCCACCTCTGAAACTTTGCTTAGTCACAAATATGAAAGGTTTTAAATGTGGTCAAATTGAACCAGACTCCTAGTATTTGTGAATTGTTTGCAGATATAACCTGTTGGCATGAGACCAGCTCTGACATCTGTCTCTGATTTTTATCTATCTATTCCTGCATCTATTTTTCTATCTATTGTATCTAACTACTGTATACAAATTTCTGAATGTTACATGGTTTGGAAGAGAAATTCATTCGTCCAAGTCCCAAGAGTTGGGATCGTTGTCAGTATTGAGCTGCCATTAGAGGTGAAAGTAGGCCGGTAGAGTCTGGTACGGCATACCATCAAGAGCTGGTACGCCATGCCGGACTGGACTGGCTTCCCCAGCTGTGATTGTAAAGGGTCCAGGGCACTAGCCACTGCGGGGAGCCCCAGGCCCTTTAAATAACCACTGGAGCTGCGGCAGCCGGGCTCGAGTGGTAATTAAAAGGGCCCGGGGCTCCCCTCAGTGGCCAGAGCTCTGGCCCTTTAAGTCCCTGCCTGAGCCCTGCCGCCACTACCCCAGCAGTGGCAGGGCTCCAGCGGGACTTTAAAGGGCCTGGGGCTCCCCGCAGTGGCAGGAGCATTGGGCCCTTTAAATCCCCACCCAAGCCCAGCTGCTGGAGCCTCAGAGCTCTGGCAGCAGGACTCTGGAGGGCATTTAAAGGGCCAGGGGCTCCGGCCACTGCAGGGTGCCTTGGGCCCTTTAAATCCCTGCCCGAGCCTTGCGGCCACTGCTACCACAGGAGTAGCAGGGTCTGGTGGTGCTTTAAAGGGCATGGGACTCTCCGCAGTGGCAGGAGCACCGGGCCTTTTAAATCCCCGCAGGAGCCCTGCTGCCCCGGGGTAGTGGTGGCAGGGCTCCCGCGGTGATTTAAAGGGCCCAGAGCTCCACGGCAGCCAGAGCCCCAGGACCTTTAATTTGCCATGAGCCCCGGGGCTCCCAGACACCTCTGCAGCTGGTAACTGCAGGGTGATTTAAAGGCCCTGGGGCTCCCAGCCACAGCCGAAGCCCCAGGGCCTTTAAATATTGAAAAGCCTCACCTCTTCCAGTTTAGGCCACTCCCCCACTCAGGACTCCGACATACCAGTAAGTCCCTTAAATTACTTTCACCGCTGGCTGCCTTCAAATGGGGGGAAAGGACAAAGGGTTTTGAATGTTAGAAAGCTCTCCCTTCCCTTAAGGGATCAGATCCTCAAATAGTGTAAACTGGTGAAGCTCCATTGTGGAGCTATGCTGATTTACTCCAACACTGGACCCATATGATTTACATCAGCTGAAAATCTGACTTACGGTGTTAAATTCAACCACTGCCTGTCCAGATGGACATAAAAGATCCATAACATTTAATTTACACTGTTCTAAATAGAAAGCTTGGAGGCTTCTGATAAAAGCCTTAGACCTAGAGTATATTGATGTGTTTCCCGCTGTAATTCTGAAATATGTTTTCTTTCAGAAACTAAGCTTCTCAGAAAAGAACTGGGTAAGAGTGTATTTTAGCTCAACTAATTATTTTCTCCTCTAGGTAAGTGTATGCGTTGCCAGGAGAACTGTCAACAAGTTCAAGTCCAAATATTATAAGGTCATGGTACAGAGGCTGCAGTTAAGAGTGAGACAATTGTTCCATTCAAATTTTTTTTTCCCCAAAGCAGCCCAAGGGAGTTGGGCACTCAGCCTTGGATTTTCAAAGATGATCCAAGGGAGTTAGGAGCACAAGCCCCAATGACTTCCCTTGAGAGTTGTGCTCCTAAATCGCTCAGGCCCAGATCCTCAAAGGTGTTTAGGCTCCTAACTCCCATTGGACCGTTGGCATTTTTTAACACCTCACCTCTACCACCTGTTGCATTTAAATGGGAATTAGGCACCTAACTCCTTATGTGCCTTTGAAAATCCCAGTGAAATCCTTTGTTCAAGGATTAATAACCCCCCTCCCTCCAGAATTCCAGCTGGGTTTGAATTTCTCATGCTTGGTGATTTCATTTGAAAGGTTTAATCCTGCTCTCACCCAGCTCAGGCACCTTTCCCCTTTAAATTGTAGGATTTATATAGTGATTTAAAGCCTAATAACCTACCTGTGACATTTAGGTCCCATACATATTATAGGTGAAGTTTTCAAAACCACCTAAAGGATTTAGAAGTAAAAGACCCATTGAAAATCTCCGCTGACATTTGTTATATAAAAAAGACAATGTGTGTGACTCAGTAAAATGGCTGTCCCGTTAGAAACCAAGCTGCCCACTGGGACCAGGGAACTGGGTTGTGCAGCAGGGAAGTGGAACAATGCTGAGTTTTATTGTACTCAACCTTGTTCACCACCTGAGTACCCCAGCCCCACTGCCAAAGGCCTTATCCATGCCTCTCTCCATCCCCAATATCACTTACCTCTCCTCTAGACTGTTAAACCCAGAAGCTAAATCCTAGGCTGACAGGCTTCCTCAAGTCTGGGATCCTCTCTGACGAGCTACAGGAAGTTCATCATGGGAGGAGCTGCCTCTATAGCAAACCTG
The DNA here is from genome assembly GCA_026122505.1 of Aldabrachelys gigantea. Classification (NCBI taxonomy): domain Eukaryota; kingdom Metazoa; phylum Chordata; order Testudines; family Testudinidae; genus Aldabrachelys; species Aldabrachelys gigantea. The sequence continues at coordinate 14,079,959 of CM047489.1, read as the reverse complement.
CAGGCTCCAGATCACTGAATGCTTGGGTTCCGGTTCTCCCCATCATCTGACTCTTTCCATACCCCTTGTTAACAGAGCTGGTTGGGAGTTTTCCAGTGAAGAGTTTTCATTGGAAAATGCTGATTCACTGAAGCCCCGACTTTTTACAGAAGTGTATCAGTTTTGTCAAAGCTTTAGTTGAGAGAAGTTTTTCAGATCCAAGATGCAATTTCTGGTCGAAACCCCAGAGAGATCCCACTGTCAGTAGGGTGGTGGTTAGGACACTCATCTGGTATGAAGTGGCAGAACACAGACTAGAAGCTGCATTTATTGCATCCTAACAGAGAACCCTAAGCACTATGCCACTAGCTACCTCAGGGTGAGTCTATATATGTGTACATGCGTGTGTGAAATCTTGATAGGACTAGGGTTTCAACCCAATAGAATGGGGAAGTTTTTAAAACCTTGAAAATTCTCACAGGATTTCCCACCCAGCTCTACTAGCTAACAATAGGAATGAGGACAGAGTGGGAGAGGACACAGAAAAGGCTGAAACCCACATTTTCAGAGATTGCAGCTTCCCCCTATAGCACTGGGAAAAGGAAACAGCTGATGAATCTGAGCAGTTTCACTGGCTTCTTTTGACGTAGATGAATTCAGATATGTTGGGTTTGGGAAATGAGTCAAAATGGGCCTAGATCTGAGCTGTTTTGAGGATGCTGTGTGTGTCTGGGTGCAATAAAAGAGTTTGTGGTGACTATGGTTGTGTAGCTAGAGGAACCATGAGCAAATAAACTGTGAGAACTGTCAGGACACTATTGCTAAAGGAACATTTTATTTTATTTTTCTCTGCAAAAGCTTGCTGAACACCATATGTGTGTATTGTTTGCAAATGTTAGAAAAAGATGGGGAGATTGTCATGCTTAAAGGCCTATATGCAGCCATGAATCTGAAAGCTGAGACTTTCAGAGCTGCCTGTGGTGTTTGGATGCCTGATTTAATGTTAATAGAAATTGCATGTCCCGATTCCTTAGGCACCTTTGCAAATCTCAGACAAAATGTTCACGCTGTCATATTTCTTAGTGTGGGGTCTGCCAAATGAAAATCTAACCCCTGCCTATTATTTTAAGATGACCTCGTCTGTTTCTTTATTTTGCAGAGACTGAGCACGAAAAGTCTCAACAAGGTAATTCCATCTGTTATTACTTAATATTTAATACTAGAGATATTTCTTTCAGTCTTCAGCATGGATGATTGTTTTGAGCTGGCTGTTCTAACAAAATAGACACAAGGTGAGCAACTAACCTTTTTGGACCTTCTTCTGTTGGTGAAAGAGACAAGAGCTCTGTGTAAGCTCAAAAGCTTGTCTCACCAACAGAAGTTGGTCCAGTAAAAGATATTACCTCAGCCACCTTGTCTCTCTAATATTCTGGGATAAAAACGGCTACAGCAACACTACAAACTAACAAAATAAGGTTATTATACACACATGATTATATGAGAGATGGATAAAATTTTCAGAATGTTGTGGGTTTTATGAAGAAAAATGATGATGAAAATGTTCATCAAAAATTTATTTGCTAGAGGAAGGGGGTTTCAACCAATCCTGTTGAGATCAACTGAGATTTTCAACAATAAAAAAAATTCATTTTAGTTTAGATATATTTTGAAAAAATGAGGACAAAATCTATACTTTTTTTTTACCTTTTTTACCACCTATATCTGAAACCCACAGTAAACATGAAAATTTAACCTGAAGATTTTATTTTCTGCTTCTCAAGAACCAAATAATAACTAAAACACTTTGCATCAATCTCCAGCAGGGTCATTACTAAATGTCACTTAACAACTAAATTTGATTTAGCACAGATATCACAAAGGGAATGTCTGAAAAGCAGCACAGCATAAAGGGATAAAGTGCCACATGTCTGCCAGGGTTTTCTGCCTACACCTGTATGCTATTATGGGGCAGAAAGGAAATGGAATAAAAATGTTCTCAGGAAAGTACTAGGAACAGAGCCATAGCTGTAAAAGGCAAGAGTGGCACTTATAGAGAAATGTATTGATCAACTGTCACAAGACGAGAAAAGGGGATGAGAGGAAGAAAGGGCTTGACTTCAAATGGGGTGGCCATATCACTACTGGGGAGTAAGATGATTCAGGTTTGAAGATGATGTAGGTGAAAATGTTACTTTAGAAGGTGAATCTCAGACAGCAAATGACCAACTATAGGAAGAGTTAAATGCCCTATTGATGGGCACCTTCATGACAGACAAAAATGCAAAGAACCTCTGCCCCAGGACTTAACTGTAAATAAATGGGATAAATGCAATAAATTTACTGTATCTATGTAGCAACTAGGGTTTTGAAGTTTCTAGGAGTCTTATATACAGGGATAGGGGGCATTTGGGGGAAAATTCAGCGTGTTACAAAGAAGAAACACTCTATACTTCACACATGGAGACTTTACCTTTGTTCTTCCTTGATTTATTGTTTTCATTAGTATAAAGTACAGGTAATTCAGTGATGTTGTTTCTCTACAACACCAGAAAGTCCATATGTTCCTGTTCTTACGAGTGTCTCTTGCACTCTAGATCTCATTTGTGGCTGTTTGTTTTGAGTGACATTATTTCTGCAATTGCACTGTTTTAATTCCTGGCCTTCATAAAACTAAGGCATTGTCTATGCTGGTGGTGGTGTGTTGGGTACATGTAGCTACACACCACAGTGAAAAGCAGGCTGTGTTAGCACTGCAGTGTGTAACTACACATGGCAGTGACAGGCTCTGGCAGCAAGAGACTTGGTAACCCACACACATCCTGGGTGTGGTGTTCTGTCCTATCTGGTGACACCAAGACCATGTAGAGAGAGTGGGAGAGGGAGAGATTAATGAGTCTGCTCTATAGCTTTGGCTAACAGCTGTATGGTTTTTACCTCATGAATTAAAGGCTCATGTATTTAGCTGCAAACGTCCCAGGTTCAATCCCACCTGCTGACAACCGAGGTCTGATGGTGTTACAAGTAGGGCCTCATATGGGATATCAACTGGGAAGTCTCTGAAGCTCAGGGAACACTTCCTCAGCTAGGCGAAGTATGTAACCCACACACTTCCTGGGTGTGGTGTTCTGTCCCATCTAGTGACACAGATGGAGACCACTTAGAGAGAGAGAGATTAATGAGGCTGCTTTACAGCCTTAGCTAGCAGTTATGTGGTTTTTAGCTCATGTAGTAGAGGCTCATGCATTTAGCTGCAGAGGTCCGAAGTTTGATCCAGCCTGCTGATGACCAGGGTCTGTCAGTATTACAACGTCACAGCTAAAAGTAGCAGTGTAGATGTAGGATGAACTTCTAGAGCATAAGGAGAACCCTGTAGGGAATATATCCTAAGGTTCTGGTGTGTCTTTACTTGCCTAAACAGGGCCTTACTGACCACACTTCTATTTATAACCATGCTAGCTGGGCATGAAATGTATGTACTCACTACCATGAATACAGAAATAGCCTAAGTATTTGTGAAAGCCAAATATCTGTCAAATTTTGGTCACTACCTGCAGATCAATGCATTCTGCACTCCCAGAAACTACCTCCATAAAGTATTTTGATTATATTACAAATCTCTGTTCAGTTGCTCTCATCTGCAGACTCCTCTTGTCATTTGGTTAACAGTTCAATTCTGTTTCTTTGTAGCAATTCAGGAAATACAGGAGAAATTTGGTAAGTGTTTCATTGGAATAGTTTCAACCAGCTCTAGTCTTTAGTTTAGCAGCCTCCTGGTAACAGAGACATCCCAGCCTACTGGCCCCTTGGTGGTGGCCAGCCCCCAACTTTGTCATTTTTTCTTCAGGTTTGTTTCCCCCCTCTGTAGTCATAGATATATTCCAAAGCCAAAAGATATCATTGTGGTCATCTAGTCTGACCTCCTGTATCACATAGGCCAGAGAACTTCCCCAAAACCATTTCTATAGAATCACTTTTAGAAAAAAATGCACATAGCTCTTTTTATCTCTTTTTCCATAAAGAAGGAAATGCAATGCAAAAACAACCCAAACAAAACACTATATTCATACATCAAAAAAGCTGAGAACTTTAAAGCATGCAGGTCAGCCGGTCAGATCTTAAGGAATCCAAGGCTAGATTTTAAAAAAGTATTTACTCTGTAAAGATGCAGATAGGCACCTTGACATTTCTGAAAATCATGCTAAGTCCCTCACTTTCATTGAAACCAGTGGGAATTAGACACCTAAGCTCTTTTCAAAATCTGACTAGGTACCTAGCTGCATCTTTAGGTGCTTAATATCCTTACAAATCTGACTCTTATTCTCTTATTACATTATTTTCACTCAGATAAATTCCCATTGTTTAAATGTAGCATGGACTTCAAGATTTAGTCACCTTTTTTGCATAGTCTAGTTTATATGAGGATGCCATTGAACATAACATAATAGATATTCTATTGCAGCTAATATGGCAACATGATAAATGTTTAGACCCAGTCCTGCAAAGATTTAGACACATGTTTAAATTTGTACACACACTGAGTTGTTCCATTTAACACAATGGACTCACGGTGTCTAAAATTAAGCATGGTTGTAGATTTTTGCAGGTTTGGGGCCTTAGAACCTGAACCTTACTCACCTGAGTCTATTTTACTTGAGTAATTCCATATAGAGAGTAAAGATTTCCTACAAAACAGAATTAACAAGGGAATAATGAAGAAGCATGATGTAACAATCTTTTTCCATTTCAGAAAAAGCCATGGCTGAGCTGGGTGAGTTGAAAGACCATATTTAATATTCCACAGCTTGTATTATTTCAATGTAAAATAAGCCACATGCTATAGATGAAATTCTGAATTCTCTTTGTTTGTTGTAGACTTCAGGAGGGCTCGTAGCAATGCAGGTAAGATGCCTTGTATCTAGAATTTAGACAGATTATTTTCTCCCAGAAGTTTAATATTTTGATTAAATATTTTTGGTGCCCTGAGTTCTGAAAGGAGGAATAAAGAATGCCTGCTCAACAGCTCTGAAGAGTAAAGTGACTGGGATTTGACTAGGCACCTAGCTGCAGAAGAAAGGGACAATATTTGTTGATAAAAGAATTGGTGACTAGCTGAGTGAGACTTTAGGACAAATAGTTTAACAGTTGAAAAAAGGAGCTTCCAGTCTACTGAAACTATTCACAAATTTGTGTTGAGTTAGCTGAAGAATTTCAACTTCATTGAAAAAGCCAAAATGTTTCATTTCAACCTGAAAAAAATTGTTTAGATGTGCAGGCATTCTAACAAAAACAAAGGAAAGGAGGACTAGATTCACAAAATGGCTGAAGAGGGAGATCCTTGTGCCTCTCTTGTAGGCTTTAGCCTAGTAGTTAGGGCACTCAGCAGGGAGGTAGGCGACTTAAGTTCAGTTGCATCCTTTGCTTGTTGAGGATTGTGGATGCAAGCTTGGGTCCCTCATGTTAGAAGAAGGCACCATATCTGCTGGACTATGGAATGCTGTGGCTTCAATCTGTCCTGTGGTAGATATTCCACATCTTATAAATAACTAAATAGCAATTGGATAGGGGACTTTAACTTGGGACTCCTAGATCCTAACTACTGGGCTATAGTCACTCCCACTCTCATTCCCTGGCCCATTAACACTCCATTGCCACCATGAATGACTATGAATTGCCATTGTGAAGAAAGTCCTTAGGGCTCAGTGTTCTTGGCATTACACATGTGAGTAACTCTATTGGTATCTAAGGATCAGGTGAGTAATGGCAGCAGGATAGGGACCTTCATGTTTTGGCTCCCGTTCAGTTCAAGCCCCTGTCTCTAGGGACATTATGGCACAGTTCAAGGCCACTGCACTTTTATGTCCTCTCCATTGTTCCTTGAGGACACCTGCTTTAGGCTCCCAGCTTCTCAGCCATCAACATGCTTGTGCAGAGACCCATGTCTCTCTCCCTCCTGATCAGAGATTTTGTAAACTGCACAATTCCCTGCCCACACTGTGTTATTCCGAGCAAGCCAGAATATCTGAATAGGCCAGCATCTGTGCTTTGCTTTCTTCTTAGAGTCTATGAACAGCTGTAATTGCTCACAGACACAAGTTACCACACATCTCTTTCTAAGCAAGCGCATCTATTCTTAAGGTGAAAGCATTACAGAGACAACATTTAAAACAATAAAAAAGACCCTAAGGCTAATAAACTTACTAGAGGTCACCCCAACTTCAGCCTCTGGCTTTGGTTGGTGATCAGTCATTCAAAATGCACAGTAGCTTTCCTGTGATTACAAATTCAAAACAACCTCAAGAACTAGCACATCCATCGATCTTCTTTATACAGTAAGGGGCTTTGATCCTGAGTCTCTGGTAACAGATAATCAGCAGACAAATGGTCCCTGACTCCGGGTGTAGCTTCAAAAACCTAGATTTTTGCATAACAAGAGGTGGGGAATTTCCATTCACCTTCTCCTAGAGATTTCCCACGAAACCACTTGAACCTGTTTGTCCCAGAAGTCCATTCTTATCTGGCACATTGTTCAATACAGACCTCTGAAATTCATAACACTTCCCAGGGTTCACCTCACTCTCCCCACTGTAGAGGTTACATGCAATCCCATCCCACAATAATACATAATCTCTGCATATAATACAATGGATTCCAAAGACACTTAAATTTAATGCAATAACATTTTTCAAGTATATTGCCGAAAACTGCCATCTTTCTCACATCTTACAACTAGAACTGTGCAGGAAGCCTAATTTTCATTTTAATGGCAAATACTGACATTTAGAGATTTGGTTTAAAAATCTTCTGTGAAATGAATTTTATTTTTTAAATTCTTTTGGGTTAGTAGAAACCTATCCTTTTGATAAAATATTTCATTTTGATTTTTAAAAGTTTTTATTTTATGTTAAAATTTACATTATAAAATGAAATAGATTTTGAAAGGGAAAATTATTTTAAGACAAATATCAAAATATTCTATTACAAAAATGCTGAAATGGAAAGTGCTTTATGACCTTTTTTAAATTTTCAACAACAAAATTACCTCAGAATTGCAGAATTCCACATTCCTGCAGAAAATACAGAGTTTGATAAACTGGTATTTTTGAATGGACAAATATCTTAGACTTTCAGAAAGCTTTTGACAAGGTCCCTCACCAAAGGCTGTTAAGCAAAGTAGACATTCATGGAATAAGAGAGAAGATCCTCTCATAGATCAGTAACCGGTTAAAAGACAGAAAACAAAGGGTAGGAATAAATGGTAATTTTTCAGAATGGAGAAAGGTAAACAGGGGACACCACTATTTATGTACTGGGGTAAGTACTGGGAATCAGTACTGATCAGCATAATCATAAATGATATGGGAAAAGGGGTAAATAGTGAGATGGCAAAATTTTCAGACAGTACACAGTTACTCAAGTGAGTTAAGTCCAAAGCAGCCTGCAAATGGTTACAAAGGAATCTCACAAAACTGGATGACTGGGCAACAAAATGGTAGATGGAATTCAGTGTTGATAAATGCAAAGTAATGCACAATAGAAAACATACTCCCAACTATACATACAAAAATGATGGGGTCTAAATCGGCTGTTATCATTCAAAAAAGAGATCTTGGACTCATTGTGGGTTGGTTTCTGAATACATCCACTCAATGTGCAGTGCCAGTCAAAAAAGCAAATGTAATGTTAGGAACCTTTAGGAAAGGGATAGATAATAAGACAGGAAATATCATAATGCCACTATGTAAATGCCTGCTATGCCCACACCTTGAATGCTTTGTGCAGTTCTGGTCACCACATCTCAAAAAAGATATATTAGAATTAGAAAAGGTATAGAGAAGGGCAACAAAAATGATCATGTGTATGGAACGTCTTCCATGTGAGGAGAGATTAAAAAGACTGTGGTTTTTCAGCATAGAAAAGAGAAGACTAAGAGGGGATATAATAAAGGTCTATAAAATTGTGACTGCTGTGGAGAAAGTGAATAAGAAAGTGTTATTTACATTTTCACATAAGACAAATACCAGGGCTCACTCTATGAAATTAATAGGCAGCAGGTTTAAAAGAAACAAAAGAAAGTACTACTTCACACATAATGCACAGTCAATCCATGGAATTTGTTGCCAGGGAATGTTGAGAATGCCAAAACTGTAACAAGGTTATAAAAGGAGCTAGGTATTTCATGGAAGATAGGTTCATCAATGACTATTAGTCAAGATGGTAAAGGATGGAACCCCATGCTCTGGGTGTCCGTAAACCTCCAACTGTCAGATGCTGGAACTTGATGACAGGGGATGGATCATTCAAAATTGCCCTGTTCTGTTCATTTCCTCTGAAGGATCTGGCATTGGTGACTGTCAGAAGACATGATACTGAGCTAGATGGACCATTGGTCTAACCCATTATAACTGTTCTTATGAGATCAGAGATTTCTTTACTCCATTCCCATGGCTTTTACCATGGGAGGGGATGATCTCAGCCAGGAGTGTTAGTTAATTCAGGCTATAACTAGCAAGGAGTGTATGTGCCATTGCTGTTGCATATATTAATACATATATTACATATGCTCTTGTTCTGAGCTGCTGTAGTGCATTTAGCTGAGATATTTAATATTTGTTTGTCTCTCTACTATGTCTTTAATTTTCTTCACCAGCTTTGATATTTGTTTGTTTATTTCAGTGAGAGTTAATAAGTCTCTAGTTACTGATGAAATGAACATTTTTATTCTTCCCTCCAGTTAACGTCACTCTGGATTCTGACTGTAAACATCCCAAACTCTCACTCAAGGATAAAAATAGGGTCATTTCCACAACAGAGAAGAAAGCCGGCAGGGATTTGATAGTGGTGGCAAATGAAGGATTTTCAGAGAAGAAACAATACTGGGAGGTGGAGGTGGGGGACAAGCCAGAGTGGGAGCTAGGGGTGCTGACTCAGAATGAAAGGAGGAAACTGAAAAATGAGAAGATGGAGAAACCTCCTGAGAAGGAATATTGGAGTTTGTGGCTGTCTGAGGGTCAGTATCATTGTAGTTGGAAAAGTGATACAATCACCTCTGAGGATAAAAAATGCCCAGTGGTTGGCATTTTTCTCGACTGGGAAGAGGGAATGATCTCATTCTACAATGCAGAGCTAATGTCCCCTGTTGTGTCCATCACTCAAGAGTTTCAAGGAAATCTGTACCCATTCTTCAATCCTGGCAGTGATAAGCAATACCTAGGAATACGCCCTGTCAGTATCCCCAGCCCCTTAACTTCTCTCTGAAATCAAACATTGGCTCTAATAGTTATGGGACTTTTAAATTCACTCCATCTGAGGAGAGAGGAGAGAAGGAGAGCCAGGAAACTTGAACCGTTATAGAAGAAAGGGAAGGATTTAATTAGTTAACATAGAATCTGAGAGAAAGAGAGAGAAAAAGGGGGAATGATACAATTTTGATATTTTTGAAGATGGCCCAAAGGCTGAACCAGATACTTCTTAGCCCCTGACCCAGGCAAATTGCCAGTGACATGACCTGAGTAAAAACTATGACTGGTCAAATGGACCAATAATTTTTCAGTAAATATTGACTTGAATAAAAAAATGAATAAAAGAGGGCTGTGCTTTTGTCCATTTTGTGTTCTCTTTCACCTAGTGAACTAATTTACTAATTTACTACCAGCAATGTTAGTGGAAATGATAAAGTGTAAGTAAAGATGACAGAATATTGGTGGAAAGCAAATTTTGAATGAGTAAATACAAATATTCACACCAGAGACCTGATGCCAAATGATATCATCATCTAGGACACAATGCAGCAAAGGCCATCTCTCTTCAGCAAAATTTAAGACTATACTTAAGTTCCTTAGACTTTAGTGAATCCTAGCACTTTGCCGAATAAGGATTGTTTGCTGAACCTGGGACCCAATCAAGACAGAATTCTTATGCGCCCAAACAGTTCTAACCAGGGCAACTCGAATATCAAATGTCAGTTACTCACATTGAATAGCTCACAGCCAAGAACTGTTTTGTTGCAATTATTTGGAAAATAACTCTGAATAGTGAATATGTTTGTGAAAAGTGAGAAATGCTCTCAGATAATTCACCAATAGAAAAAGATACAAATATGTTACTTTCTGAGCATAATTTGCTCAGCACTACTACAGACATTCAAAACTGAGCATTGTCTTCACAGCGGTGGTTCTACCCCTGCCATGGTTCTGGCCCTTTCCAACCCAGTGGGCTAGTCATTCAAAGAGGAGTAAGCTGCACGCCATTAGGAGTGTAGTTTGGAGTGCTAGACCCCTGAGCACCAGGGAGTCCTAGGAGGCAATCTGCTCCCTTCAGCAGAAAATGACTGTGAAAATGAAAAAAAAACATATAATTTCTGGTAATTGTTTTAGCAGAAAACATTAGATTTTTTTGACCCAAATATCAAAATTCTGAAAAACGAATGTTTCAGCCGAAAGCTGCTGACAGATGAACATTTTTGGCCACAAACTGGGAAATCTTTGGGTTTTTGATGATTGGTCAGCCCTTCTCCCAGCATTCCCTCTGGAATTTTCTAGCCCTGCATTTCCCTATACATGTGTACATTGCACAATCAAGACTTGGTGGGAAAGAAGAGACCCTAACCTCCCCTTCTTGCTTAGCAGCAAATAGAGCTCAGCGTCTAGACCTGCGTTTGCATTTGGGGAGGAATGCATCAGACTGGGGTTTCCAAAGGTACTTAAGGGATTTAGGCACCCAAATCACATTGAATTGGGTGCCAAATTTCCATAGGATCCCCATCAAATTCCCAGCTTTCATGACTGCTCTTTCCTCTCTGTGCCTTAAAATAAAGATTTCCATCTGACACCAATCCTTTCTCACCAATGTGTGTTAAAAGAAAATACTAGAAAGAACCAAATTTAACCATAGCTGAAACAGGTTAGTCCGTTTAATTGGCGTGATTTTAAACAAGGTTGTTTGCTGTATTAGAAGCTCTACCAGGGAGCCTGTGCATCCTCGAAGGGTTACATAGGGATAAATTCTGCTTAATAGAGACACAACTACCAAAAATTCTGCTGAAGAGGATGCATTCACCCACTGCTGAGAAACGATGAGTTGCTTTACATGTGGTGAAATTTGACATTTTTTCTCTTGAAGAAGCAAACTGATAAAATTTAAAAAAAAATTAAAATGAATTAGTGTTTCATTTCTTAATAGTTTATTTCTGACAGCTGTTTTCATAAATGGCCCATTGTTATTCTGGACAGCTGGTTAATTAGGGGAATAAATGCAATGTCCACCAGGATGTCTCACTTATAATGAAATTTTATATAAATCTAAGGTTTTAGTATACTTGCTTGAAATATTTCCAAGTGTCATGTAATCCTATTGCTGACCATCTTGAACATAATAAAAGATAAGCAAAATCTGAACAACCGGTGACTACTTGCCCCCTTTGGGAGTCCGATTCTGCTGTCTCATTGATAAGAATGAAGAATCACAGTAGCAGCACTGGCAGTTAAATGTTCAACTAAAGATGATGTCCAGCAATACATAACCTTTTCTACCTATAAAGCCTCCTCCCTGTAATAGAATTTAATGCCAAGATATTATCTGATTCTGTAACCCTTATTCATTATCAAGTCCTATTATAAAGCCCTTGTATGAAATACGGGTTTAAACTCTGAGAAATGACTCTTTAAAAATAGCCAGACTCCATATTTAGTATCTCTCAATGACTAGTGAAAATGTGTTCTATCTACAAGTAACCAGGTGCTCTGCAAACTCAGCATGAACTCTGAAAGTCAAGCTGGGCTCTTGCTGTTTCATGAATCATTGACAACAAATATTTTCACTCAAAATTCAGGTAATACTTCTGTTGATGATGCATGCTTTTCATAGTCTAATGGATTTTGGCCAGCTTAATCTTGCCTGCTGAGAGAGTTCTGAGGTGAGTACGCAAATCTGCTGCGTGTGAATGTAATTTATAATCCAAATAAGGGATTTCTAAAACATGTTTCTTATATTTATGTAGATTTGGAATTTTTAAAAGTTACTTCTTGTTTCTGGAGCAATTGGAATGAGTGTTAAAGTTTAGATGCACTGCAGGGAAGTTTTTATAACTGAAGCCATGAAAAAATTGCAATTCATTCATAAAACAGTGGCATACAATCAGAAGTTTTGTGCAAATACAGAGTTTGGACTAACATTTATCTGTATTAATTGGATTATGCCGAGTGTGTAGATGAGAGCAATAGATGCTAATCTCATCAAATAATGTTTGATTTAGTGTTGTAATGCTAAGGGGAGGTAGGCACTTCACTATTTTATTTTATTTGTTTCAAAAGAGGGAAGTTATAACCAAAACCACTCTCCTTAAAGCTATCGGAGCTTTAAGGCAGGAATCTGCTCTGTGGGATCTGTGGGGATGGCAGAACTAGATATGTCTTTAAAGCTCTCAACTACAAAAAGGACTTTCATTCTTAACAATAGATTATCACCTCAGAAAGTATATCTTGGTGTAAAATATACTAGGCTACTGCATGTGCATGGAACAGACAGTTGGTGACAAGAAAAGAAAGGGAATAAAAAGGGGCTTGTGAATTTTTCTTGTCTTGTGTTTAACTGTAGGTGCTTTAGAGGAGAAGATGCATATTTCACAGGATTAACAGCATTGCTCTGCTTGGCAGTTGTCTTTGGATCTTAAAGGGGGAAAGAATTAGGAAAACAAACAAATTAAAAAAAAAACTTTCCAGTTATTGGAGGTCAGTTGGATTATAAAGCGTATATAGGAAAGCTTTAAAAGAGACTGAAGATCATAGCTGATCAAACTCCTCAATTTTTTTCCTATAGGAAATTTTGAACAAATACATTTAATTTGAAATGTTTTGATTTTTCATGGAAAAAAATCAGAATGAAATAAAATTATTTTTTCAATTTATATAGAACATTCTCTTTCGATCTGGGGTTTCAGGCACCACAACTTTCAGTTTTTGCTTTTTCCTTTTTTGTTTTCTCTCACTTTCTGTCCATTTTCTCATTTTTACATTGTTACATTTCTTTCCTTTTTGTTCTCTGTAAATTTTCCAAAATTGGAGAAGTTTTTCAAGGTTACAGAGTGCAGAAAAAAAATCATAAGGAAAAAATAAACAGGCAAACAAACCCTAGACCTCCCTCAGTCAGTCTATTGCATTCAGTGGCAAAAAAGGAGAAAAGAGAAAGAAAGTGGAAGAAATAGCAATCCAAATGTCTGATTTTTTAAAAGATATTCTGGTTAATTTAAGAAATGGAAGAGTTCAATTTTAAATGAAAAAAATATATATATTTATTATCCCTCATGATTACATCATGGGAATTTATTAAATAAATAGTCTTCAAAACACACAAGATTTTTAGGCATAAAAAGGGAAAATCTACTGTCTAAAATTTATCCCTGAGTCACTAATAAATCCTGACCGCAAACCGATGTTGTTCCAGGAGCCTAAAACACACACACACACACACACACACACACACACACACACACACACATATATTTCTCCCCCAAAAGACAGTCACAGTCACCTGCCCGTCCCCAGAAATCACTTACTCCCCCTACGCCAAAATCAGTTGTTGCCCATTACCACCACACCCCAAAATCACTCATTGCCCCTCTCACTCCAACAATTACTCACTTCCCCCCACTCCGCCCAAAATCACTTACTGCCCCCCACCCACAAAAATCAGCTCTTGCCCTTGCCACCCTAACACTGTGGCAGATGCCCTGCCCTGCCCTGTGTCTATCTCCCCTGGCTAGTGCTGTTCCTGACGTCAGGACCAGGGTGCATCTGGCTCTGGGCTGGGATCTCTGCGGGGGGCAGTGGGTCTGGATGCCTTCCCACATGGTGGGGGATGGGCGGGTGCCTGCATGGTGTTGGAGGTCTGCATGGTGTAAGTGTCGGGGGCTGGAGCTGGGCAAGAACTGCTGGCTATGACCTGGCCCCTGCAGCCTGCGGGACTCAGACCAGAGCGACAGGTGGAACCAGCCCAAAGACATGTGGGGGTGGGGGGTTCCATAGCAGCTGGCAAATGGCAGTTGGTTGGGGGAGGGGCTGGTGCCTCAGCCCAGCTCTGAGGGTGACGGGGGGAAAAGCTAGTGTTTCAGTCCAGCCCTTTTACTTCTCATTAAGGTCAATATTGTGATCATTGCATAAAACAGCTTTTCTTATTTTGGGTAATTGGAAATAGGAAGATTGACTCTACCCACTGTGATAACACAATTTGTTACTAGAGCACAGTATGAAGGGGTAACATCCTACCGGACATGACGTGACATATACCGTGGTATGTTCTTGTAATGGTCAGTGTATTAACCCTGCTGTCTTAGACAAATTACAAAGCTTGCCTACACAAATTCCCCTTATAGTCTCAGAGTGAATGAAGTGTTAAATTCCTGTTCTAGTAGCGTTGTACTTTGTACAAGGAAGTAATTGACATTCACATTTGTTATGTTTGTGAAGTCCTTTGGAAGTGAAAAATACTGCAGTAGCCATACATAAATTGTTACTACATGGCCTGATTCTTCAAGGCTCACTCACAGGGACTTTCAGTACTTATTTCTACTATACTCCCTCTTTAAATAGGGTCTTATCCAGAGTGCATGACTGTCACCTGAGTGGCAATTGAGTCAGTATTTTGGGTGGGGGGAAATTTACAAGACAATATCAGGTGAATTTGAAGTTGAATTTTTTTCCTTTGAAATGACTTTTGTGTTTGTGAAAAGTTCTCATTTGAGTTTAGGGGTCAAGCACAGAAGGAAAAAAAGTAGGAGATGCTCAGCACCCAAAGACCGTGGCGCCACCTGCACTCTGTCCCAAGACCCTGTCCCCACTGGGCCTCTTTCTCCATGGCCCGACCAGTGCTGGGCCTCTTTCTGCCCCTGCTCTACCTCTTCTCCCAAGGCCCACACCACTCGCTCCTCTCTGTCCCTCTTCCATCACTAGCCCTTAAGGCAGAAGGGGGCAGAAGGGAGCGAGTGGCAGGTGGAAGGTGCTCGGGAGAGGGGGCAGAGAGGAGTGAGTAGTGAGTGGGGGGGGCTTTGGTGTAGGAGGTGGAGCAGGGGCAGGAAGAGACGGAGTGAGAACAGGGCACTTGAGAAGAGACTGAGTGGGAGTGGGGCCTCAAGGCAGAGCACCCACCAGCAAAATTAAAAATCAGTGCCTGTGCATTTGAGATCAATGGAGACTAAATTCCTTTATAATATCTCAGCAGAAATAGTAAAAGTAGAAGCACAAATTCTCCAACCAAGATCTAGAGAGACCACTTTGGGGAATGTTATCTCATGTTTATATAAGACCCGTCCCCCAAAGGACCAGATTACTACTAATTTGCTTTTTTACTTTTTCATGGGAACATTTTGCTATTAGAAACTTGGCTGGGATAATCAGCATAGCCCAGAAGAGTCATAGAACAGTTTGGGCTGCTTTTGATCTATGCAGCCACTGACCGTTGAAAGTGTCCTGGGTTAAT
This sequence comes from Aldabrachelys gigantea, assembly GCA_026122505.1. NCBI lineage: Eukaryota > Metazoa > Chordata > Testudines > Testudinidae > Aldabrachelys > Aldabrachelys gigantea. The sequence goes on along the minus strand of CM047489.1, from coordinate 14,064,512 downwards.
TAAATACTTTTCTTTCCTCAATCTGCTTCCAAAAAGCACAATTTTTGCTTAGTTTTTATGATTCAGGAAAATAGAAGAGACCATGTAAAATGAATGCAGTTTTGTACAGAGAAACTCAAAATTTCCATTCCATTGTAAATTCTGAAATTTTGAAAAAAATTTAATTTTGATTCAGAAACATAACTAGAAAGTTTGAAATTTCTCACATAAAAGAAATTCTGAAAAACATTTTTTTTAAATCAAATGGTTTTGCTTCAATTTTCCCTATATAAAAGAGAGCAGCTGAATGCTCTTAATTCCTGGAATCTCTCTGGGCTTCATGGGAAGTGCCCCAACATTGGGGGGAGTCCTCTCATGGAAATCTTGAGAACCCTGGGTCCCAGATGCTGGAGCCATCTGTATGGCAATGCCACCCTAGAAAAAAGGATCCTGTAAGCCCAGACTCTCCTGAAACTGGTAAGGTGTGCTGTTTCCATGAAATATTTTGGTTTTGACAAATCAACATTTTCTGATGCAGACCCATTGTAGAAGAATTCCTGATCAGCTCTAGTTGTGTGTAAATCTCATGCTACAGTTTGAGATGTTTTCTATTTCACTTGACAGAGAGTTGGATGGATGATATTGCAATCACTTCATAATGACTGCATTGATCAAATCAGTCACCATCCCATTTGTTTATATCATCGGGAAATGGCTTTGGGGTAAGAATATCATTTTTCCTAACTACTGATCAGGAAATAAATGCTGCCTGTGTAAACCCTGTGTATAGAAACCAGTATGCAATCTGAAGAGGGACACTCAAACAACATTTGGAAGCTCTAATGACATTGAGCTGGGATTAACATCATTGTGTGCTAGAGCCTGTCTACCTCCCTGGTAGTTTTTACAGGCTCTCACGTATATGCAAAGTCTCAGTGATCCTGCTTCATTAAGCAGGGAGAGTTACCATACATTGTCTCTATCTGAACAGAATGCTAAAATTCTCATTAGTCACCCTCCTAAATCTATGGAAAAATACAGAGATCCGTGATTTAGATGAAAGCACAGTGACACTGATACTTAGATGGGACATTTACCCTGTGCAGGAGTATTGTTTGGAGAAGCCTAAAATAACATAATGATTGTTAGTATTCCAAAGTGACAGATTATTGCACACATACAGTTCACACAATGGTGGCGAGATACAATTGCTTTTCCTGCTCTCAAGGAGTTCTCTCTCCTACTTCTTACAGAGGCATAAGCCACCCAAAAGGGTTGGGCAGAAAGCAGGACAATAACTAGACTTAGATTTTTATCAGTAAATATTGATAAATGTCGACTTCTCTGTATGCGCACAAACTGACAAAAAATATTTCCATCGCTGAAAAATATTCATAAGTACAAAGTAAGAAACTGGAGCTTGATTTCAGGCTAAACTTTTGATATATTCTGTTGACAATTGTGTTTCAATGCTTATAAGCTTTAACATTTTGAATCCCAGAATCTAATATCATTAAATAATAGTCTGGCCTCCCCCATTGTGTGCCCCTCCATAATTTCCTGCAACTGTGAAAATTTAAATTGGTACAAATACAAAAATTCTTAAAACCCATAAGTCTGCAAAACTCTTAAAATTTCAATAGAGAAAAATAGAAAAAATGATTTAAAATAAATATTGATATTATCCATCAAAATTATTTTTTTAAAAATCAAATAATGCCAAGTCTAACCCTGGCTCGGCTGTTCACCTCCCCATGGTGGCAAGCCACTGAGAGGAGAACACACTGTAACATCTGTAATGATGGCACAGGCTCTTGCTCTTCCTGGAACTTTGGGAGGGACTATGCATCCTAAGCCTACCCCTCAGAAGTTCAGTCTGCACCATCTCGAGCTCAGATCTGTGCATAGCTGAACTATTAGTGACGACCTCAAATGCTCTCTCCATTCTAAAGGGGGATAATTAGGTTAGATGGGGTGAGTTTCTACCATGAAACACTGCTTTGTGTCTCAGTAATTACATCTAGTTTTTCTTTTGTTCTCTCAACACCAACAGCAAGCTTTTGAAGAAAATCAATGGTCATGATTTATTTTCTTTCTTGCAGGTGGTTTTACTGTCACTGTACATGTTGATCCTGCAATTGCCTTGGTTGGAAAAGTTGTGATGTTGTCCTGCCAGCCCATAGGCCACAGCCCTGCTAAGATTCAAGTGCATTGGTATAAATGGGAAAGGAGTAAAAATACAACATTATATTTTTACAATAGCACAGAAAATGGTACTGAGCTGGGCTGGGCTGGGGACCAGCACAGAAGTGATGCTCCCAGAGGACGATATGAGAATGGAGTCATTAGGGTGAACCTCTTTCCAGTGCAAGTAGAAGATAGTGGGCAGTATGTGTGTGCAGTGACAAGCAATGGTGTCTATCAAGAAGCTATCGCCCAGGTGATTGTTGCAGGTAAGCCTGGATATGTTCATACAGAAGTGTTGCTGGCAGTGAACAATGCCGAACTTATCACAATGGCACTGATTCTCCATTGCACTGCACTGTGTGTGGGCAGCTGTATTTCCATCTAATCCTTTCCGCCCAACAGGGAGAGTTCAATGGCTGGCAAGAGAAGGAGAAACATCATCAGTTGTAGATGAACATCCACGTATGTGCAGTGTTATGGGTGGCGAGTAGAGGAAGTGATGGACTGGGAAGGAAGTAGAGAGAAGTGCAGAACTGGGAGTCAGGGAAGCTTCAGCAGCTTGGTGTCCATCTCGCATAGCATATGCAAACTGCACACAGTGAATTCACACAACATAAATACATCATGTACATTTTTCTCTGGCTTTTTGCTAGTGGCAAGTGCAATCCTCATCCACCTTCATTGTGTGCTGCTGTTGCACAACAGCAATAAAATGAATTAAGAGCAGGGGCAAAGCTGGGCCATTACCTCCCATTACACATACATGTGCACTCACGTAGTACATTACAGAGACCTGCAGAACTGTGAGGTCACTGTCCACCTGTCATTTGTACACACTGCCCCTGATTCTCAGTTACACTAAGCCCCTTTTACATGGAAACGAACCACTGCCATTACCACCTGTACAGAGAAGGTTCTCCTTGGTGGAAGTAGAGCTGATGTAAGGGCTCTGTAGTAGCCTTGCTTCCAGGCATGGTGTAAGCAGGGCCAGCTCTAATTTTTGTGCCACTCCAAGTAAAAAAAAAGAGCGATGCCCTGCTGAAACCCCGGCCCCCCTGAGCGAGGCACCACCCGAAGCCCCACCCCCCAAGCGCCACACTGACTTTAGCCCCACACCCCAAGCACTGAGCTGATCTTAGCCTCTCCCCCCAAGCACCACCGAACCCCCCCAGTGCCTTACCGCACAAGTACCCCACAGCTCCGTGCCACTCAAATCCCCCGTCCCCACGAGAACTGTTCCACCTAAAGCCCCACCCCCAAGCACCATGCAAGTCCAAGCATCACCAAAGGCCCCCCAAGTGCGACACCACCCAAAGTCCCCTCTGAGTACCGTAGAGTGCAAGCCCCCGCCCCCCCGAGCGCTGCGCCTCCGAAGTCCCCTACAGCTCTGTGCCGCCCAAGCCCCCCGCAGCACCACGTCCCCTGAAGCCCCTGTCCCCCTGACAGCCACACTGCCCAAAGCCCCCCTGAGCAACACAAAGCCCCTGCCCCCCAAGCGCCACGCAGCCTAAGTCCCTGCCCCCCCCTCCCTCGAGCACCACCCGGCAGAAAACAAAAGCAAACAAACAAAAAAGACCCTCCAGTGCTGCCCCACTGAACCAAAAAAAAAAAATCTGAGCGCCGCCCCACCGCAAGGTGCCGCCCCAAGCACGTGCTTGGGCGGCTAGTGCCTGGAGGCAGACCTGGGTGTAAGGGGCATGTCTGGATTGTGGGAGAGAGGGAGCAGGCTAAGGGCTGGTAGGGGTATGGCTGAAGCACACTGTGCTTTGGATATGCTCTGCTTCCCAGGGCTCACGGGGGACCATGGGAAGCAAAGCATAAGTTAGAATAGCTCTAAGGCTGCTCTGATTTACAATGGACCCTAGCGGGGCCTCTGAATAAGTCCAAAATATGAGGAGCAGAAAAGTGGATCCCTCCTTTTCTGAAAATACTGTTTTCTTACTTATCTACTACCATCCCAAAAATGAAGCTGTCACATACATATGATGCAGCCATGTCTACATACAGTTTGGGATCAGCTTATGAAGTATTTAGTGATCGCTTGAGGTGGAAATCTCTCTGTATGAATTTAAGATACTAAGAAATGCAAAATTATAGTTCAGTGTAGATTCAATAAGACATGGCTACTGTAATGATAGTGGTGATCATTCATCATTAGCATTTTGTTTTTTAACTAGTTCTTCAGCCTGTTTTACATTTTCTGAAATTGGTTTTCACTCTAGGTTTTGGATCTGCACCTCGCCTAACTATAGAACATCAGCAGAATAATTCAATCACTCTGAGGTGTTCCTCCCAAGGTTGGTACCCACAACCTGAAGTATGCTGGACTGACAGCACGGGACAAAATATAACTGCTATGGCTGAAACAAGAATCCAAAAAGATGTGACAGATCTGTATGAAATCCACAGTACGCTCAGGGTAGCAGATATTGCGTCTGACACTATCTTATGCACTATAAGAAATCCCTTGCTGAAGAGGCACCTCAAAAAAGTTATTGCAATTTCTGGTAAGAGATGTAGTAATGTCAAAGCAAATATTCCTACTCTTACTTACAAAATCAGGGTAAATGCATCTTCCTTGTGGCCAACCATGTCATTCAAGGCTTGCCTACATGGAGCACTAACACGCATTATTGGGGTGTGATTTCTAAAGCGCATTAATGGTTTGCACATTAATTAGTCCATGTAGACACCCAGCTGATGCTCACTAAAGTTTCCCTGGTGTGCTTTACTGTATTATTGTTTGAAATCAGGGTGACCAGATGTCCCAATTTTATAGGGACAGTCCCGATTTTTTGATCTTTTTCTTATATAGGCACCTATTACCCCTGGCCTGATTTTTCACGCTTGCTGTCTGGTCACGCTATTTGAAAAAGTAATATAGTAAAGCACACTAGGGAACTTTTAGTGTGCATCATCAAGATCTACACAGACCAATTAATGCACTACACATTGGTGCACTTCATTAATCATACTTCCTTAGTGCCCAGTACCCCACTGCCTAGACAAGCCTTTGGTGCAGCATAGTGAAGACCTGTACAACTCAGCATTTTTTTTTCAAATACTATCCTTGAGATCACCATAGGTGTAAAAGATAGTAGAGCTCTGATTCTCTTTTCATTTATCTGTATTTATATTAGGAGTGACTTTATATCTGTGTGTATATTAGCAGTGACTCCTAATATACCTAGTGAGGAGGGCTGTAAATTAGGTTCATTGGGGAGTGAGACCAAAGCCCTGAGGTAAGTGGGGAAGTGGGATACTGGGAGGAAGCACGCGCAGGAGAGTGCAAGAGAGGAGGACTCCTGTCTCATACTGAGAAAACAAGATGATCAGCAAGTTATCTTAAGTGACTATACACACGTGCAAGAAGCCTGAGAAACAAACAGGGAGGACTGGAAGTCCTGGCACAGTCAAGGAACTATGATGTGATTGGAATAACAAAGACTTGGTGGGACAACTCACATGACTGGAGTAATGTCATGGATGGATATAAACTGTTCAGGAGCTCCGGTATGAAACTGCAGAAAAACCTGAGAGTCTCTGGATTAAGTTTAGAAGTGTGAACAACAAGGGTGATGTTGTGGTGGGAGTCTGCTATACATCACCAGACCAGTGGGATAAGATGGATGAGGCTTTCTTCCGGCAACTAACAGAAGTTAGTAGATCGCAGGCCCTGTTCTCATGAGAGACTTCAATCACCCTGATATCTGCTGGGAGAGCAATACAATGGTGCACAAACAATTAAAGAAGTTTTTGGAAAATGTAGGGGACAATTTTTTGGTGCAAGTGCTGGAGGAAACAACTAGGGGCAGAGCTCTTCTTGACATGCTGCTCACAGACGGGAAGAATTAATAGGGAAAGTGGGAGGCAGTGGCTATGAGATGGTCGAGTTCAGGATCCTGACACAAGGAAGAAAGGAGAGCAGCAGAATACAGACCCAGAAAAGCAGACTTCGACTCCCTCAGGGAGCTGATGAACAGGATCCCCTGGGAGAATAGCATAAGAGGGAAAGGAATCCAAGAGAGTTGACTGCATTTTAAAGAATCCTTATTGCGGTTGTAGGAACAAACCATCCTGATGTGTAGAAAGAATAGTACATACGGCAGGCAACCAACTTGGCTTAACAGTGAAATCCTTGCTAATCTTAAACACAAAAAAGAAGCTTACAAGAAGTGGAAGATTGGACAAATGACCAGAAAGAAGTATAAAAATATTGCTTAGACATGCACGAGTGAAATCAGGAAGGCCAATTCATAATGGTTTCTTCAGGTATGTTAGCAACAAGAAGAAAGCCAAGGAAAGTGTGGGCCCCTTACTGAATGAGGGAGGCAACCTAGCAACAGGATGTGGAAAAAGCTAATGTACTCAATGCTTTTTTTGCCTCTGTCTTCACAAACAAAGTCAGCTTCCAGACTACTGCACTGGGCAGCAGAGCATGGGGAGGAGGTGATCAGCTCTCTGTGGAGAAAGAAGTGGTTTGGAACTATTTAGAAAAAATGGACGAGGACAAGTCCATGGGGCTGGATGCACTGCATCCGAGGGTGCTGAAAGATTTGATGGATGTGATTGCAGAGCGATTGGCCATTATCTTTAAAAACTCATGGTGATCTGAAGAGGTCCTGGATGACTGGAAAAAGGCTAATATAGTGCCCATCTTTTAAAAAGGGAAGAAGAAGGATCCAGGGAACTACAGGCCAGTCAGCCTCACCTCAGTCCCTGGAAAAATCATGGAGAAGGTCCTCAAGGAATCAATTCTGAAACACTTAGAGGAAAGGAAAGTGATCAGAAACAGTCAGCATGGATTCACCAAGGGCAAGGCATTCCTGACTAATCTAATTGCCTTGTATGATGAGATAACTGGTTCTGTGGATGAGGAGAAAGCAATGGATGTGTTATTCCTTGACTTTAGCAAAGCTTTTGATACAGTCTCCCACAGTATTCTTGCCAGTAAGTTAAAGAAGTATGGGTTGGATGAATGGACTATAAGGTGGATAGAAAGCTGGCTAGATCATTGGGCTCAATGAGTAGTGATCAATGGCTCCACAACTGGTTGGCAGCCGGTATCAGGTAGAGTGTCCCAAGGGTCGGTCTTGATCCAGGTTTTGTTCAATATCTTCATTAATGATCTAGAGGATGGAGTGGACTGCACCCAGCAAGTTTGCAGATGACACTAAACTGGGAGGAGTGGTAGATATACTGGAGGGTAGGAGTAGGATACAGAGGGACCTAGGCAAATTGGAGGATTGGGCCAAAAGAAATCCGATGAGGTTCAAAAAGGACAAGTGCAGAGTTCTGCACTTAGGATGGAAGAGTCCCATGCATTGCTATAGGCTAGGGACCGAATGGATAGGCAGCAGTTCTGCAGAAAAGGACCTAGGGGTTACAGTGGATGAGAAGCTGGATATGAGTCACCGGTGTGCTCTTGTTGCCATGAAGGCTAACAGCATTTTGGGCTGTATAAGTAGGTGCATTGCCAGCAGATCAAGGGACGTGATCGTTCCCCTCTATTTGACATTGGAGAATTCTCATCTGGAGTACAGCGTCTAGTTTTGGGACCCGCACTACAAGAATGATGTAGAAAAATTGGGAAGCATCCAGCAGAGGGCAACAAAAATTATTAGGGGACTGGAACACATGACTTATGAGGAAAGGTTGAGGGAACTGGGATTGTTTAGTCTGCAGAAGAGAAGAATGAGGAGGGATTCGATAGTTGCTTTCAACTACCAGAAAGGGGGCTCCAAAGAGGATGGATCTAGACTGTTCTTGGTGGTACCAGATGACAGAACAAAGAGTAATGGTCTCAAGTTGCAGTGGGGGAGATTTAGGTTGGATATTGGGAAAAACTTTTTCACCAGGAAGGTGGTGAAGCACTGGAATGGGTTACCTAAAGAGGTGGAGGAATCTCCGTTCTTAGATGTTTTTAAAGTCAGGCTTGACAAAGCCCTGGCTGGGATGGTTTAGTTGGGATTGATCCTGCTTTGAGCAGGGGGTTCAACTAGATGACCTCCTGAGGTCCCTTCTAACCCTGATATTCTATGATTCTATGACTCCCCTGAAGCTAATGAATTTACACTATTGTAAAAACAGTATAAATAAGAGGAGAATTAGGGCTGTTCTCTTTTTACTCTCTCTCTCTCGAACATTAATATGAGTCATTATGTACTGCTGGTGCAAATATAACCCTCTAAACATTTTTCAGGTTTCTTTGATCTGGAGGCAGAACATGACATAATTACCACTGTAACTGGAGAAAATGCGATTCTTCCCTGCCGGCTGATTACGAAATATCTGCCCCATAGCATGGAGTTGCAATGGAGGAAAGTTGGACCTGGAAAGGATAAGATAATCTATTTCTATCTCTATGATGAAAGCAGCCCCCTGGTTAATTCTTATTCACAGAGTGACAGATGCCCAACAAGCTATTTGTCTCCAAATGGAGACAATAGCAGAGAATGGCTCAGGAAGGAATATGAAAAAAAGGCAGAAGTTTTTAAAGGAAAAGAGTTTGGGAAAGGAAATATTTCTCTGAAACTGAACAATATTCAGGTGGAAGATGAAGGGAAATATGTATGTTCTGCCTCAGCCAACTCGTTTCACAGAGAGATCATCATTGAAGTCTTGGTTATAGGTAAGTAAAGCCTAGAACTGGAAAAAGCAAATGTAGCAGAACTCTTACTACTCTATCTCCCCAAGAGCCAGCGCTGGTTTGTCCCTTCTCTACAGCACATTTTCTATTGCTTTGTCTATTATGGTTTTAAAACTCCTAAATAGTGGAGATTCCACTTCATCCATTGGGAAGCTACTACATGGTCTAATGCATCTCACTGTGAGATCAGTTTCCTGATTTCAGAAGTGATTTCAGACTTTCTGCTGTTAGAAGAGGTACCAATAATAATCACTCTCACTTTTATTTTCCTTTAAAATGCCAATTCTTGGAGCTGTATTAGTAAATCTATTTTCCAAAAATTAAAGAGATGTTAGAGTGCAATTTAAACTACTTTTTAATAAGCCTTTTTGAAGCATCATCATAATAATAAATCATAACAACCTACAGTCAAATAAATGTAGGGTTGGAAGGGACCTCAAGAAGTTATTATGAGAGTTATTATGGCAACAGTTTGTTTACAACAGAGAACAGACATTTTTCTTTCTACACTCAGGGTGAAAAAATACATATTATTCCATGAGGATAAAATTTTCAAAAGTGAAAAAAAGATTTAGGATCTTGAGTCCCATTTTCAAAAGTTACTTAGTTGTTGTCTACACGGAGGCACTCTGGAAAATTAATTCCAATTAACTAAAATTTGAATGTAAAGTAGATTAACTAAATTTCATTAACCCCCTGTGTGAACATCTCTATTCAGAATTAAAGTTGCCTGAATTCAATTTGTGAACTAAGCTAAATCAAATTAAGTACACTTTAATTCTGAATAAGAATGTCCACATGGGTTTACTGTGGTTTAACTAATCCATTTTAAAAAGTTGATTCAGATTAACTTTCCTGAGTGTTCCCATGAAGACAAGCCCTCAGATACTTTGGAGACTAAATCCCATTAATTTTCCAGGAGACATAGGCTGGGTCTACACTATAGATCTATGTCAGTATAACTATGTCACTCGGGAGTATGAAAAATCCACACTCTGAGTGACGTAATTATACTGACCTAACCCCCAGTGTACACTGTGCTGTGTTGATGGAAGAGCTTCTCCCACTGATATAGCCACTGCCTCTTGTGGAGATGTATTAACTATGCCATTTATATGTAGGGGTGTCTTCATTTAAATGCTACAGTGGTGAAGCTGCACCAATCCAGCAGTTTAAATGCAGATCTGCCCTTAGGCTCAGAAGTATGTAAATCATCTTTGAAAGTGGGACTGAGGTGCTTTGGAAAATTTTACCCAAAGAGTCAAGACAGATAGGCTAAGAAACAGTCCCTGACCCAAAAAGTTTATAATCAAATAGACAAGACAGACAATGGGTGGAAGAATGGAAGTGTTATAATTCACATTTTATAGAAGAACTAAAGAACTGAGAGGTAAGTAACTTGCTCTAGGTCTCACTGAAAGTCTGTGGTAGAACCAAGAATGGAGCCCAGATCATCTGCCTCCTAATCCAATGAAAGCCTTAACCATAAGCCCATCCTTCCTTTCTATAGAATTGTGATCAGTTTTAAGATATTTTTAAAAAATACTTTTTACCTATGGAGCAAGCACTAGAGCCATGCCATCTTTTTATGAGGAAATTTCTACTACCAGTAACCAGCAATTTTTCTGTTACTGGCAATAAAAGATTATGAAGAGACTATATCTAGGAAGGAGAGTGTTGGTAAATTGTATAGTCTATTGCTAAACCACACTTTAATTTGGTATGAAATATACTGAAAAGACAAAATAACCAATGTCAGTCAGGTTAATTGCTAAAAGTCATTGATAGTGTGGCACAGGAAGAAAGGTTCAATGTGGTATCTGTTTTGGGACGCTGTCTCATGCATTATTGTTAAATTTGCCTTACAAGTGTTTGCAAAGTTACACATTTAAGCCTGGAGTACTTATAAGATGATTTTACGAGTTAAAAAACTCTTTACACACCACTAAAGTCCAGCCCATCAGTTCATCCCAGTTCCTTAACTAGCTGTTTTGTATCTTCCTTATCTTTATTTTGGATACAGCCATTCCAGGTACCAGTCTCCTGCTTGTATATGGGCAAAACATTAACGTGTTTTGCCTTTGACAAGTTTCTTATTTTCTAATGCCAAAACTGAAGTCAGCTTTCAAGTATTATGGGATATTTAGCATTAATGAATAGAATTATAAAAAAGACATATGTCAATTCCGGCCATTTAACTACTAGAAATGTGTATACAGTATAATGTTATATTGAAATTGTGTTCTTAATGAATATTAATATGTGGTATCAATAATACTTGTGGACAATGTGATATTATTTGGATACTGATGAGAACTAAGATTTTCTCTTGGTGGAGTACATTCGTCTTAGTGAAAAGTTGTATTGGCAAATTCTGCCCTTAGTTAAACTCCTGTAGCACTACAGACTTCAGAAAAGTCATACAAGAGTAAATGAGAGCAACTTCTGTGTTCTCAATATTTTCCCCAATGTGTTTATGTTAAATCACTATTAAAATAATCCACCAGCACACATACACACACACACTTTTTTTGGTATAAAAAAGAAACTGATTTGGGCTGAAGCAGTGAACAAATATTCAGATGCCATGTTGCTGAATATTTTAGCGATGTGTCCTTCCTGAACATTTTCTCTTTCATCTCTCTGCACTAGAAGATGTTGTCATTGTGATAAGGAAGCCTTTCTTACACAGATAGGGGATAAACCATCTCTGCAAATGGATCAGAAGGAGAATATATGTAGGTATAGATGTAAATCAGGAGTATGGTATCCAAAACCTAAAGTCCTTTGGAGAAATCCCAAAGGGGAAAACATAACCTCAAAGACTAAGAAAACCCTAAGGGAGGATAAGCAGAAACTTTTCACAGCAGAGAGCTCCATTACTGTGCCATGTGTGATCTCTGAGGTTACCTGCACCATCATCAACACAGAATTAAAGATCAGTCAAGAATCAAGCACCCACCAGTTTGGTATGTAACTTTTTTATACTGTGATACAGCATGGCCAGAGGGCAGCATAAGAGTGTTAGCAGGGGGCCTTATTCCCTGCCAAGGGAGGAAGGTTTGCTTTAGATTAACTAGAACAGCTGTGGCCAGTTAGAGCACCTGACTCCAATTAGAGCACCTGACTCCAATTAGAGCACCTGACTCCAGTCATGTGATACAAACCCCTGCTTCAGTCAGACAGGGTGTGGTAGTTGAAGGAGAAAGGTTGGATTGGAGCAGAGTTTGACCAGAGAGAAATAGAAGGTTTGGAGGAGTGCTGCGGTGGATTGTGAAGCCCAAAAGAAACCCTAGGTAAGGGGCAACAGGCTTGTGTAGAAGAGAGGCAAGAAGCCCTTCACAAGCTGAAGGGTATGAGAGGGAAGTAACCCAGGGGAAGGAACCGCTAAGTCAAGTGGTTCACCACAACTCCCAGGGTCCCTGGGTTGGGACCTGGAGTAGAGGGCGGGCCCAGGTCCCTCCCTCTCCACTCCCCTCCTCCAAGGACACTAGTGGAGTGATTAAGAACTGGTTCAGAGGCAAGTAATAGCGCCCTGAACCTACCCCAGAGAAGAGAAAGCACGAGACCCAGCAGAACAGTACCGGCAATTTGCCACAATACCAAGCTATTTTTTTCACTTTGTTAGTTCTTATTGCTAACGTTTACAGGCTGTTCCAGGTATACAATAGGGTTTTTTTTCTATTTGTCACTTATGTGTTGCATTATCATGCCTACCAGTAACCATGGAGGCTTATATTCTGAGCTGTCTACTGAAGTCATCTCTCTCTCTATCCCCAAACCCTGGTCAGTTCGGACTTTGTCCTTCAGGATGCTCAATGCCTTCTGCAAGTCCAGCATCTTCTTGCAGGGTCACTCTCTAGTAAGCACTGTTTTCTCCTTAGCAGTTTAGGTTTCAGTTGTCAGCATGAAATTTTCTGGAGCTGCCTTCCATGAGGTGATATGAAATGGTCATCTAAGAATATGATAAAAAATCGTTATATCACCACATTCAATTTGAACCCTCAGTTACTCTGGCTTGGAACAGCCCAGATCTCTAGGCAAAAGCAGAAGGGCAGCTTTGCTATAAACAGGGAATATTGCACAGAGGTGTTTCAGTTGTTCAGAGCATAACAGTTTAGAGTCCAGACACTTTTGCTTTCACTTATCACAGCCTAAAGTGTAGTTTTAATGGCTGATCCCTCCTGCTGCAAGGTCAACTGTTTGCAAGGTCTGCATTGCTGGTTTCTCTGGATGCAGCCAAGTCAGCTGCCAAAGTCATGGTAATGGGAGATACTATCTTTTGCTCATCCTGGCTTCAGTCACTGGGGAAATACAACAGACCACTGAAGAGCTTCCCTTCATGCATTGCAGTGTGTTGAAAGAGACACTAAGGTGCCACAGGATTCTCTGCTGCTTTTACAGGTCTCAAACAAAACCATTCGTGTAGTTTGTTTTCTGAATTCATAGAATCATGGAATCATAGAATATCAGGGTTGGAAGGGACCTCAGGAGGTATCTAGTCCAACCCCCTGCTCAAAGCAGGATGAATTCCCAACTAAATCATCCCAGCCAGGGCTTTGTCAAGCCTGACCTTAAAAACCTCTAAGGAAGAAGATTCCACTACCTCTCTAGGTAACCCATTCCAGTGCTTCATCACTCTCTGAGTGAAAAAGTTTTTCCTAATTTCCAACCTAAACCTCCCCCACTGCAACTAGAGACCATTACTCCTTGTTCTGTCATCTGCTACCACTGAGTCTAGAGCCATCCTCTTTGGAACCCTCTTTCAGGTAGTTGAAAGCAGCTATCAAATCCCCCCTCATTCTTCTTTTCCGCAGACTAAACAAGCCCAGTTCCCTCAGCCTCTCCTGATAAGTCGTGTGCTCCAGCCCCCTAATCATTTCTGTTGCCCTTCACTGGACTCTTTCCAATTTTTCCATGTCCTTCTTGTAGTGTGGGGCCCAAAACTGGACACAGTGCTCCCAATGAGGCCTTACCAATGTCAAATAGAGGGGAATGATCACATTCCTCTATCTGTTTGCAATGCCCCTACTTATAGAGCCCAAAATGCCATTCGCCTTCTTGGCAACAAGGGCACACTGTTGACTCATATCCAGCTTCTCGTCCACTGTGACCCCTAGGTCCTTTTCTGCAGAACTGCTGCCTAGCCACTCGGTCCCTAGTCTGTAACAGTGAATGGGATTCTTCCATCCTAAGTGCAGGACTCTGCACTTGTCCTTGTTGAACCTCATCAGATTTCTTTTGGCCCAATCCTCTAATTTGTCTAGGTCCCTCTGTATCTCATCCCTACCCTCCAGCATATCTACTACTGCTCCCAGTTTCGTGTCATCTGCAAATTTGCTGAGAGTGCTGTCCACATCATCCTCCAGATCATTAATGAAGATATTGAACAAAACTGGGCCCAGGACCGACCCTTGGGGCACTCCTCTTGAAACCAGCTGCCAACTAGACATGGAGCTATTGATCACTACCCGTTGAGCCCGACAATCTAGCCTGCTTTCTATCCATCTTATAGTCCAATCATCCAGCCCATACTTCTTTAGCTTGCTGACAAGAATACTGTGGGAGACCATAGCAAAAGCTTTGCTAAAGTCAAGGAATAACACATCCACTGCTTTCCGCTCATCCACAGGCCCAGTTATCTCCTCATAGAAGGCAAGTAGGTTAGTCAGGCATGACTTGCCCTTGGTGAATCCATGCTGACTGTTCCTGATCACTTTCCTTTCCTCTAAGTGCTTCAGAATTGATTCCTTGAGGACCTGCTCCATGATTTTTCCAGGGACCGAGGTGAGGCTGACTGGCCTGTAGTTCCCTGGATCCTCCTCCTTCCCTTTTTAAAAGATGGGCACTATATTAGCCATTTTCCAGTCATCCGGGACCTCCCCCGTTTGCCATGAGTTTTCAAAGATAATGGCCAATGGCTGTGCAATCATATCCACCAACTCCTTTAGCACTCTTGGATGCAGCACATCCAGTCCCATGGACTTGTGCTCGTCCATTTTTTCTGAATAGTCCCAAACCACTTCTTTCTCCACAGAGAGCAGGTCACCTTCTCCCCATACTGTGCTGCCCAGTGCAGCAGTTTGTGAAGACACAGGCAAAAAAATCATTGAGTACATTAGCTTTTTCCACATCCTCTGTCACTAGATTGCCTCCCTCATTCAGTAAGGGACCCACACTTTCCTTGACTTTCTTCTTGTTCCTAACATACTTGAAGAAATCCTTCTTGTTACTCTTAATATCTCTTGCTAGCTGCAACTCCAAGTGTGATTTGGCCTTCCTGATTTCACTCTTGCATGCCTGACCAATGTTTTTATACTCCTCCCTGGTCATTTGTCCAGTCTTCCACTTCTTGTAAGCTTCTTTTTTGTGTTTAAGATCAGCAAGGATTTCACAGTTAAGCCAAGCTGGTCGCCTGCCATATTTACTTTTCTTCCTACATATTGGGATGGTTTTTTCCTGCAAGCTCAATAAGGATTCTTTTAAAGAAAATACAGCCAGCTATCCTGGACTCCTTTCCCCCTCATGTTATTTTCCCAGGGGATCCTGCCCATCAGCTCCCTGAGGGAGTCAAAGTCTGCTTTTCTGATGTCCAGGGTCTGTATTCTGCTGCTCTCCTTTTTTCCCTGTGTCAGGATCCTGAACTCAACCATCTCATGGTCACTGCCTCCCAGGTTCCCATCCACTTTTGCTTCCCCTACTAACTCTTCTCTGTTTGTGAGCAGCAGGTCAAGAAGAGCTCTGCCCCTAGCTGGTTCCTCCAGCACTTGCACCAGGAAATTGTCCCCTACACTTTCCAAAAACTTCCTGGATTGTCTGTGCACCTCTGTATTGCTCTCCCAGCAGATATTAAGGTGATTAAAGTTTCCCATGAGAACCAGGGCCTGCCATCTAGTAACTTCTGCTAGTTGCCAGAAGAAAGCCTTGTCCACCTCATCCCCCTGGTCTGGTGGTCTATAGTAGACTCCCACCACAACATTACCCTTGTTGCTCACACTTCTAAACTTAATTCAGAGACTTTCAGGTTTTTCTACAGTTTCATACAGGAGCTCTGAGCAGTCAGGCTGCTCTCTTACATACAATGCAACTCCCCCACCTTTTCTGCCCTGCCTGTCCTTCCTGAACAGTTTATATCCGTCCATGACAGTACTCCAGTCATGTGAGTTATCCCACCAAGTCTCTGTTATTCCAATCACATCATAATTCCTTGACTGTGCCAGGACTTCCAGTTCTCCCTGCTTGTTTCCCATGCTTCTTGCATTTGTGTATAGGCACTTAAGATAACTCGCTGATTGTCCCGCTTTCTCAGTCTGAGACAAGAGTCCTCCTCTCTTGCACTCTATTGCTCATGCTTCCTCCTGGTATCCCATTTCCCCACTTACCTCAGGGCTTTGGTCTCCTTGCTCTGGTGAACCTAGTTTAAAGCCTTCCTCACTAGGTTAGCCAGCCTGCTTGTGAAGATGCTCTTCCCTCTCTTCGTTAGGTGGAGCCCATCTCTGCCTAGCACTCCTCCTTCTTGGAACACCATCCCATGGTCGAAGAATCCAAAGCCTTCTCTCTGACACCACCTGCATAGCCATTCGTTGACTTCCACAATTCAATGATCCCTACCCAGGCCTTTTCCCTGCACAGGAAGGATGGACCAGAACACCACTTATGCCTCAAACTCCTTTATCCTTCTTCCCAGAGCCATGTAGTCTGCAGTGATCAGCTCAAGGTGATTCTTGGCAATATCATTGGTGCCCACATGGAGAAGCAGGAAGGGGTAGCGATATCAGGGCTTGATGAGTCTCGGCAGTCTCTCAGTCACATCATGAATTGCTCCTGGCAAGCAGTAGACCTCTCAGTTTTCTCAGTCGGGGAGGCAGATAGATGATTCAGTCCCCCTGAGGAGGGAGCCCCCAACCACCACCACCCTGCTCCTTCTCTTGGGAGTGGTGGTTGTGGAACCCCATCCCTAGGACAGTGCATATTGTGCCTTCCAATCGCTGGAGTCTCCTTCTGCTGTCTTCTCTCAGATGTATCATCTAGTCCACTCTCCGCATTAGTACCTGTGGAAAGAACATGAAAATGGTTGCTCGCCTGTATCTTCATTGATGGTACATGGACGCTCCTTTTTCTTCTTCTGGAGATCACATACTGCCATATTTCTTCACCGTCCCTCTCTCTCCCCTCTGCACAACCTGCTCCGATTCTTCAGGACATTGTGCCTGTAGAAGCATACCCTGACGTCAGTCCAGGAAATCTTCATTTTCATTTATGCAACGCAGGGTTGATACTTGTTGCTCCAGACCTCGAACCTTCTCTTCCAATATGGAGACCAGCTTGCACTTTGTACAGACAAAGTCGCTTCTGTCTTATGGAAGAAAGACAAACATGGCACCACCTGCACAGGTTACAACAGCTGAATGCTCACCTTCCATAATTTCTTCTTTCTAAGAGCTTCTTCAGTTGTTGCAGCAACTCACAGAAGCCCGTGAGATGAAAGCCTCAGTGGGCTCTCCCCAGGCGAACTCCCTCTGTTAGCCTCTGCTGTTCGTCGCTCAGCTAGTTTGCTGCTGACTGCCTTTTTATAGCAGTCAGGCCCACTCAAGCCCACCTGGAACAAAGCATTCCCAATTCACACTGTTTAAACAAACAATCAAACAATCAAGCACACAGTCCAACTGACAAACTGTCCCCTGCAATAGACACTCAGATACTCACCAATACAGGTCCCCTAATGCAGCACTTACTGTACCTCCTCACGGACAGACCCCAGGCAAACTCCCTCTGTTAGGCTCTGCTGTTCGCTGGTGACTGCCTTTTTATAGCAGTCAGGCCCACTCAAGGCCCACCTGGAACAAAGCACTCCCAATTCACACTGTTCAAATTGCTTATTTGGAAACTTGAACTCACTTATCTACATGTTGATGTATCTAGATGTTATTAAAGAGATACAAAAGCAAATACACAAAACCAAAAGGTGAGAGTAGCAAATGAGTTATAAAGGAATTGTAATTTTCTCTTATAGTGTGAAGTTAAAAAATCATAATAAAGAGATATACAAGATACACTGGTTCAATAGGAGTCAGGAAGGAGTGGGCTCCAGAAGAGGGTTGGAACAGGTAGAGGATCCTGTAACCCTAGTGTAATATATTGATGAACAGCAGGTTACAGTCATTTTACTGCAAATAGAGTCCTGTGGCAATTCCACATATTTTCTTTCTTTTCCTGTCATCTTATCAATATAACCTATTTATCTATTAGCAGCAGGTGCTAATTGCACTCCTTTCTTCCAACACAAAATGAGTCCTTCACGTGCCCTTTTGCTGAACTATGCCAGGGTTAGTATGGCTGCCGTCTATTAATGACAGAGAACAGCGATATGTGTCCATCTTTTCACACTAAGGCTTATTTTTGGTTTATTTTTGTCTTTTAAAGTTTGTAAAGTGTGATGAGTTATTCAGAGGGAGAGACACTATCTAAAGGTGCAGTGATTGGGGATTTGGCTGGAGCTCAGTCTTTCTCATTGTGGAGCACATTCTGCTCAGCGTAAAGATTCGGGGCAAATTCTGCCCTCCATTGACCCCATGCAGAACTATTAGCTTCACTGAGCTTGTATAGGTATAAATGAGAGCAATACTTGAACCTTCATCTTTGTTCAGGAAGAGCAAAGTAGATCTGCTTCTGGAAACAGGAAAATTATTTCCCATTGTTTCCGCTGCAATTTATCTTAAATCATGTTAACCAAAACATACACTCTTTGCTTTGAGATGAAACAGTTAACAAATGTCTAGAAGCCCCTGAGATCTTTTCACATTGTACCCTCTCTGAGTATCTATCTGCATTTTCAGACATGCATCCATTGTGATAATGCTGCCTTTTTTACAGGAGTAAGGAATGAAACTTCTTTACAAATGAATCAGCAGAAAGTTTGCCATTATGAATGTAAATGGAAAGGGTGGTATCCAAAGCCCACGGTCTTCTGGAGAAATCACAAAGGACAAAGCATAAACTCATTGACTGAGACAACAGAAGCACAGGACGAGCAGAATCTTTTCACAGTAGCAAGCACCATTGCAGTTTCATGTGGTACTCCCACGGTTACCTGTGCCATCATCAATATAGAATCAGAGATGATTCAACAATCCACTGCTCAACACTTTGGTATGTAACTTTTTATGTCATTAGTATTATTCCAGGAAACTTTCCCTCTTCTGATCAGGTGTTATTGCCTTTTTCATTTGGTCTATGGGCATCATCCTGCCTACTAACAAACACAAATCTTTACATTCTGAATCTTAACTCATATCTATCCCCAAATAATTAATCCATAACAAGTTAGGACTATATTCTTCAAGATGCTGAGCACATGTCTGTGGCCTGCTCAGCGCCCTCACCTCCCATCATATCATCTTGCAGTGTTAGTTTTGATTGTGGCTGAGAATGGATTAAAGGGGCAAATGGACACTCTTGAAATCTATGGGAGTCTAACAGATAAGGGGCTTGCAGGATGGTCACATCACAGCATGCAGTGTTCCTGATATAGAACTGGTTCTTCACTCCTCTTAAATGGGACTGTATTTCTATGATGGGTGAGGCATTTCTACTTCTACAGAGATTTGTTGAATCTCATTGAAAGTGTTGTAGCTTGTGCCAGTCGGGATAGAATTTGGCCTTTCCTCTGGTATGGGGTCACTCAGGATCAGAGATTGCTTAGTGGGGCTTCTGTAGCACCTGCACACCAAAGAGGGATAGCGACCTGCCAACAGTTTTGCCAGTGGTCTGGGAAAGGAGCTACTAGAATAGTACATACATGTATACAGTTGGATCAGAGAGCTGCTACAACCATTCTTGCCACCACCAGTGTATTTCTTTCGCTCAGTAACACTTACTCTTTCACACACACTGGCCTCAAAATCTAGAACTCATCATAAACGCCAATTACTTAAACTTCTGGGGATGAATTTCAGCCATATTTATGTACTCAGATAAAGGACCTCATTTTCAGAGTTGTTGAGCCCCTGCATATTCCATTGAAGTGTATGGGGGCTGTCATAAACAGATAGCTAAGGGTTAATGTTTCTTTTACCTGTAAAGGGTTAACAAAGGGAACCAAACACCTGACAAGAGGACCAATCAGGAAACCAGATTTTTCAAAGCTTAAGGGAGGGAATTTGTGGGTTTTTCTTGATCTTGGGTTTTTGTCTGTTCTGTGCTCTCTCAGCTATGAGAGGGTCTATTTCTAGTCCTTCTAATCTTCTGTTTCCCAGTTGTAAGTACAAAGTTAGCAAAAGTATAGTCTTTTAAATTGTTTTGCTGTATTTGCATCTGTGTATCTGGCTGGTGGAGTCTTTATGTGTATTTGGCTATAAGTACTTTAAATTGTATGGTTTTTGGGTAAGGCTGTTTATCCCTTTTCTATTGTTTATTCGTATTTTTCTTTTAAGTAATTGACCCTGTATTTGTCAACTTGATGCAGAGACTATGTTTATGTGTTTTTCTTTCTTTTTATATAAAGTTTTGCTTTTTAAGACGTGTTGATTTTTTTTCTAGTTGACCCACCAGGAAATTGGCGGGAGAAAGGAAAGACGGGGGGAGGGGGAAACTGCTCTCTGTGTTTAACTCTTCTAGTGTCCCAGGGCGGGAAGAAGCTATGGGGGAAGAGAGATAGAATCTTTTCTGTTTCCTTGTCTTTGGGGTTGTCTCTTTGTGGAAGAGAGGAGACATGCTTCTTGGTATTGTGATGTAAAGAGGTTGCATCAGTAACTCTCAGGTTAGCCCAGAGAGGAAATTCTGGGTGGGAGAGAGGTGGGGGGAATAGTTTATTTCCCTTTGTGGTAAGACTCAGAGCCTCTTAGTCTTGGGGTCCCCCAGGGAAGGTTTTGGGGAGACCAGAGTGAGCCAAGACACTGGAAATTTTTGGCTGGTGGCAGCAAGATCAGATCTAAGCTGGTAATTAAGCTTAGAGAGGTTCATGCTAGCTGCTCAGGTTATGAATGCTAAGGTTCAAATCTGAGTAGGAAAGCTATGATAGGGGCAGTATGTGCAAAGCACTCAAGAATATCTGCTTTTATTTTGGAGTCTCTCTTTAGGTCCCAACTTTGAATATTTTGGTCAAATGCTGCAAATCACTCATATTGTACTAGGGCTGGTAAAAAAAATTTCCATCAAAACTATTTTTGGTAGAAAATTGGGGTTTTAACTAAAATAATTTTTGTGTGGAAAGTGTTTGCTTCCCTCTAACTTTTTTGATGTTTTATTAGACATGCCAAACCTAATTTTTTTCAGGAAAAAACTGCTAATTTTTTAATAAAATTAGGAATTCAGAATGTTCACAAATGCATTTGTGAATATTTTATATATGAGCTTCAATTTCAGTGGTATGTTGGCTAAATAACTCAGGTGGTATTGTTTATGTTACATGACTAGATTATTCATGAGACAAGGTGGATGAGGTAGTATCTTCTATAACAAACACTCTCTATCTACCTGGTTACCTCCTTTACTGCTAGTCTCCTTACAGGTTTTGATCGACATGCCTGGATTCATTTGGATCCCACCTCCAGCTCAGCAGGGTGTAACTTCTTTGTTTTCTTCCTGTATGACTTTATTTGCTGGTGCCTCCACTCCCTCAGCAGGGTTAAGACAATGACCAAATCCAAAGTAGTCTTTAAATTTGAACAAATATATGTCAAATATTCTTCACAATTCACTCATCTTTAGTGATAGCCCTTCATAATACCAAAGATAAATAGGCTTGGTAGAATTTGATTTCTAATATTTTATAATTTTGATGTATAATATCAATGTTTATTTTTAAGCATTTTTTATTTTTATCATTTAAATGTTTGTAGTTATGAAAAATTATGGGTTTTAAGGGAGTTTTAGATGTTTACCAATTTAAATTTTTACAGTTAGGGAAAATTATGGTGGGTTCAGACAACAGGGGGTGTCAGACAATAATTATTTAATGACAGTAAATATTGAAATTCAAAAAGATAAAACTTTATAAACATTAAGAACGTTGTATGTCAAAATATACAAAGTGAGATATCCTTAATTCAGACTTTAATACATTCTCAAGCAACATTTTTCTTACTTTGCTTATTTCTACATTTTTATTACTAGTAGAAATGTTTTCCCTCAGTTTGTTTGTGGAAGGTGAAACTGAAGTTTATTGACTGTCAAGGTTCCTTTCTCACTCTGAACTTTAGGGTACAGATGTGGGGACCTGCATGGACACTTCTAAGCTTAATTACCAGCTTAGATCTGGTATCACTGCCACCATCCAGAAGTTTCAGTGTCTGGATCACTCCCTTTCCCCTCAAAACCTTCCCTTCCCTGGGTAGCCTTGAGAGACTCCTTCACCAATTCCCTGGTGAGCCCAGATCCAATCCCTTGGATCTTAAAACAAGGAGAAATTAACCATTCCCCCTCCTTTCTCCCACCAATCCCTGGTGAGTCCAGATCCAATCCCCTTGGATCTAAAAACAATGAAAAATCAATCAAGTATTAAGAAAAAAAGGCTTTTAATTAAAGAAAAGAAAGGTAAAAATCATCTCTGTAAAATCAAGATGGAAAATACTTTACAGGGTAATCAGATTCATATAGCCCAGAGGAACGCCCTCTAGCCTTAGGTTCAAAGTTACAGCAAACAGAGGTAAAATCCTCTCAGCAAAAAGGAACATTTACAAGTTGAGAAAACAAAAATAAGACTAACACGCCTCGCCTGGCTGTTACTTATAAGTTTGAAACATCAGACACTAGTTCAGAAAGATTTGGAGAGCCTAGATTGATGTCTGGTCCCTCTTAGTCCCAAGAGCTAACAACCCCCCAAAAAAAGAGCACAAACAAAAGACTTCTCCCCACCAAGATTTGAAAGTATCTTGTCCCCTTATTGGTCCTCTGGTTAGGTGTCATCCAGGTTTACTGAGCTTCTTATCCTTTACAGGTAAAAGAGGCATTAACCTTTAACTATCTGTTTATGACATTGACATTTATCAGTAAAAAATTAATCCTTCTGAACCTAAAGACTAGCTACATGGCAACAAACATTTGGAAGAGACACTCTCCATCATAAGAGTCAGGTCTCACACAAAACCAGAAGAATGATAATTATGCTAGATGAGAGCCAGTTCGTTATGAAGTTAATTGGAGGTTATTAGAATACAGAAGATTAGGAATGCAGTTTTGTGTGAAAGAAAAAAAAAACATTCTGGGACTGGCTATTTAGCTCATTTATAAGCATAATGTAAATGTTCACAGTGTAATCTGATAGCACAATTAGCAACAGAAAAGTAAGTACATGTATTTGGGATTTTGTTGCAATTCCCTGAGACACTGAAGGCAGGCCTCTATTATTTTATATGAAATATATTCTCTCTCATTCTCTGTCTAGGTACAAAGACAACCATACTTGAGAGAATGAGAAAAAAATCCATCACTGTTTCGGTCCAAACTGTAACACCTAGAAATACTTCCCATGTTTGAGGTTACATTGTAGTAATAATAACGTTCTATCTTTCAGTAGGTTTCTTAATCTGTTTATTGCTGTTTATTGCTGTGACTGTCGAACATTTCTTTGGAAAATGCAAAAGTAAGTTAACTTATTTTTTCTCTTGTTTAATTTGCATAAGGTGCACATTTTTAACAGTGATGGTGCTTAACCATTGGAACAATTTACAAGGGTTTTGATGGAGTCTCCATCCCTGACAATTTCTAAATCAAGATTGGATGTATGTCTAAAAACTCTGTCCTGGGAATTATTTTGGGGCAGTTCTCTGGCTTGTGTTCTACAGGTGATCAGACTAGATTATTAGAATGGTCTCTTTTGGCCTTGGGATCAATGGAAAAACTGTAATATTGCAAATGAATGAGGTTAATTTTCCTTGAAAGAGAAAAGGAGAAGCTGACCGAAGCAGAAGAGAACACAATGCTGGTCAAATTTACTGAGAGCAAAACTACTGGATCCAAATATTTGTCCACATGAAACTCACTGAAGGTGGCGAATTTATGATGTTCATGATGTTTAAAATACAATTAGTGAATTTTAACATGAACTAAGTACATTGATCAATTTTAATCTTTTACAGGCCAGATCCAGAATGTTATTGGTGAGTTTGGCCTCATTTCTAAGCAGTTGCACTCAGATTTTGTTTTCACTTTCTGTTTGGTTAATTGAAAACATGTATTTCCTGTCATTTCAATTCTCCACACTAGTCACTCAATAATCCACTTTGCAAGAGGAACTAAAAAAAACAAACAAACTATCAAAACCGAAAAACCCTTTCTCTGTAGGGCTCAGACTTTGAAAATGCTCAGTTTGGTGAAAGCTCAGTTTAACCACATGAATGATGTGGACCAAATACAGGTTTTACTTAGTCTTTATTGTCACAATACTCTTTTGCTTAAACATTAAGAACATACGAATAGCCACACTGGGTCAGACCTGTCTTCTGATAGTGGCTGGTGCCAAAGAGAATGAATGGAACCGGGCAATTTATCAACATTACTTGTTGTCCAGTCTCAGCTTCTGATAGTCAAAGCCTTAAGGACACCAAGAGCACAGGCACAACCCTGACCATGTTGGCCAATACCCATCGATGGACCTATCCTCTATGAACTTTATCTAATTTTTTAAAACTTATTTATACTGTTGGCTGTCATCCCCTAGCAATGAGTTCCATGGTTTGAATGTGTGTTGTGTGTTTGCTTTAAAACACCTACTGCCTATTAATTTTATCAGGTAACCCCTAGTTCTTGTGTTATGCAAAGGGATAAATAATATTTGCCTTTTCTCTTTCTCCACACTATTCATGATTTCATAGATCTCTGTTATATTCCCCTTTTGTCATCTCTTTTCCAAGCTGAACAGTCCTAGTCTTTTAAATCTCTTCTCGTATGGAAGTTGTTTCATAACCTTAATCATTTTTGTTGTCCTTCTCTGTACTTTTACCAATTTTAACATATATTTTTTAGATAGGGTGACCGCAACTGCACACAGTATTCAAGGTGTGGGCAAGGCCAGCTCCAGGCACCAGCCGACCAAGCAAACGTGCTTGGGGCGGCACCTTGGGGCGGGGCGGCACTTGGGTTTTTTTGGTTCAGTGGGGCAGTGCTGGAGGGTTTTGTTTGTTTGTTTGTTTTTGTTTCCACTGGGTGGCTCTCAGGGAGGGCAGGGGCTTGGGCAGCACAGCACTCGGGGGGGTGGGGGCTTTGCGGGGCTCAGGAGCGAGGCTTGGGGGGGCATGGCACTCAGGGCTTTGGGCAGCGCGGTGCTTAGGGGACGAGGTTTTGGGTGGCACGGCGCTCTGGGAGGCTTGGGCGGTGCGCTGCTCAGGGGGGCCAAGGCTTGCGCAGTGTGGCGCTTGGAGGGATGAGTGGTTGGGCGGTGCAGCTCGGGGGGGGGCTTTGGTGGTGCTCGGGGGGGCAGGGGCTTGCACAGCACTCGGTGGGGTGGGGCTTTGGGCGGCGCAGCACTCGCGGAGGGGCATGTTATGGCAGGGCGACGCTCTTTTTTTTTGAATGGGGTGGCAAAAAAGTTAGAGCCGGCCCTGGGTGTGGGCATGCCATGGATATATAGAGTGTCATCCTGTTATGTTCAGTCTTACTATCTATCTGTTTCCTAACAGTTCCTAACATTCTGTTAGCTTTTTTGATTGCTGATGCACATTGATCAGATGTTTTCTGAGAACTATTTATGCTTTTGAGAATTTTACCTGAGTTACATCTGAATAAAACTTATGGATTTGGCCAAATGTGAATTCTGGGTGCCTAGTACCTCACAGAAGCAGGAAGTAACACACAGAGCTATTGACATAAGCTACCTACCTAATCTAAGGGTACGTCTACACTGCCAGAATAATTCGAACTTGCTTAAACCGAATTTATAATGCAGATACTATAAAATCGGTTTAGCGCGTCCACACTAGTATCATAAAATCGGTTTTGTGCATCCATGGGCCACAGTTGCCGTCGATTTTAGAAGCGGTGCACTGTGGGATAGCTGTTCCACAGCTATCCCACAGTTCCCACTTCCGTGTTGAGAGCCCAGTGCATGATGGGGCAAAAAACATTGTCCCGGGTAGTGCTGGGTACAGCCTCACCCCTCCCTTTTTGCCTTTTTGAAAGCAGCAGACAACCGTTTCGCGCCTTTTTCCCGGGGTGAAGGAGGCAACCGCCATACCACAGCAAGCATGGACCCTGCTGAGATCAGTAACGCTATCCTGACCGCTGTCAACACCTCGCGTACTCTCGTGCTGAGTATGCTGAACCATAACCTGCAAAGGCAGGAGGAGAGGAGGTGGCAGCTATTGCAGAGCAGCGACGACAGTGATGACGAGATGGAGGGTGAATTCTCCATGACCGCTGGGCAGAGCGTCTTGGAGCTACTGCTATTAACAGGTCATCTTCTACCCATTGAACGCCGATTTTGGGCACGGGAAACAAGCACAGACTGGTGGGACCGCATTGTTTTGCATGTGTGGGACGATGCGCAGTGGCTGCGAAACTTTCGCATGCGAAAGAGCACTTTCTTTGAACTTTGTGACTTGCTTTCTCCTGCCCTGAAACGCCAGAATACTAACATGAGAGCAGCCCTCACAGTTGAGAAGCGAGTGGCAATAGCCCTCTGGAAGCTTGCAACGCCAGATAGCTACCGGTCTGTCGGGAATCAATTTGGAGTGGGAAAATCTACTGTGGGGGCTGCTGTGATGCAAGTAGCCAAAGCAATCGTTAAGCTGCTGCTACGAAAGGTAGTGACTCTGGGAGACGTGCAGGTGATAGTGGATGGCTTTGCTGCAATGGGATTCCCTAACTGTGGAGGGGCAATAGATGGAACCCATATCCCTATCTTGGCACCAGAGGGCCAGGGCACCCAGTACGTAAACCGCAAGGGGTACTTTTCAATGGTGCTGCAAGCACTGGTGGATCACAAGGGACGTTTCACCCACATCCACGTGGGATGGCCAGGAAGGGTTCATGATGCTCGCGTCTTCAGGAACACTAGTCTGTTTAAACGGCTGCAGCAAGGGACTTACTTCCCAGACCAGAAAATAACAGTTGGGGATGTTGAGATGCCTGTCGTTATCCTGGGGGACCCAGCCTACCCCTTGATGCCATGGCTCATGAAGCCATACACAGGCAGCCTGGACAGTGGTCAGGAGCTGTTCAACTACAGGCTGAGCAAGTGCAGGATGGTTGTAGAATGTGCATTTGGTCGTTTAAAAGGACGCTTTCGTTCATTACTTACTCGCTCAGACCTCAGCCAAACCAATGTCCCGTTTGCTATTGCTGCTTGCTGTGTGCTCCACAATCTTTGTGAGACTAAGGGGGAGACATTTATGGCTGTGTGGGAGGCTGAGGCAAATCACCTGGGCGCTGCCTACGAGCAGCCAGACACCAGGGCGATTAGAAGAGCACACCTGGAAGCGGTGCGCATCAGAGAAGCCTTGAAAACGAGTTTCATCACGGCCCAGGGTACGGTGTGACTTTTGTTTGCTTCCCCTTGACGTATCTTGATTGACTCATTCTCTGTAATCAACCCACCCTTCCCCTTTGATTACATGTTGGTGAAGGAAATAAAGTCTGTATCTTTAAAAAATCTTTTATTACTCATTATCAGTAATTCCTTATCTGTTACAAAATCATGTATTTTTCCTTAATGCATATCCATGTAAGCAACCCGCCCTCCCCCCATTGGATGTATTGTTTATTAACAAGGAATTATAAAAAGAGGCAGAGAATTAGCAAGGTATCCCTGGCTGCTGTGCTTTGGAAGGAGGGGGAAGGGAAAGGCCATTAAGCACATTTTTGCGTACTTACAGCCTTTTGCTTGAACTACCCAGGGGGGTGGATGAGTAGGCGGGTGCAGAAAGCCTTCCCCCCCGCGTTCTTACACGTCTGGGTGAGGGAGATATGGGACGTGTTGGGCTTTGAGGGTGGTTATACAGTGGCTGCAGCGGCACTCTGCTAACGCGCTGCTCTTCCTGAAGATCCACCATGCGTTGGAGGATAACAGTTTGAGCACGCAGCAGATCCAGCGTTGCATCTCGCCAACGCTGATCTTCCTGCCTTGCCCTCTCTGATCGTTCAATGGCATCTTTCCTATACTTTAGTACCACATCCTTCCACTCATTGTGTTTCTCCCTATCATTGCGTGTTACTTCTATAATGTCTGCGAACAGTTCATCTCGCGTCTTTTTCTTCCTCCGCCTTATCCCAGCAAGCCTTCGTGATGTCGTACGCATACCAGAGTACTGTGCAGCTGAATGGTGGGAGTGAGAACAGGGAGATAAGTATGAAGAGAGATACATTTTACAGAACAATGCTAGTACTCTTTAACAAACAGCACTATCCACCTTACAGAGCACATGTTATTTCTATACAAGGTCGAATTTGGCATGCTTTAAATAATAGCTGTCTGTGTGACTGGTGTGGCACACTCACACAGACGGAGGTCCGGACACCCTACCTCCATGCGGCGATGGTAAGTCTTTAAAAGTTTGACTTCTCCACCGTTCATATACACTGATGAATGTATGATGCCTTGTTCCTACTAAGAGGAACCTGCAAAGGCCAACCCACCCCCCACTTTTTCCCATCCACCAGCTGCGCATGGCTGCTGCCATCGCTGCTAATGTGCTAACCCTGCTTCACCCTCCGCAGCACGTGGCTGGTAGCTGCAAAGATTCCTGTTTGCAAAACACTGAACAGTCTGCACTATCCTTTCTCCCATCCCCCCGCTCTGCCCAGTAGCAAAGACGTCATGTCTACCCCCAATTTACATTCCTGATTCTCTAGCAGGTAACAATGGATAATGTCACTCTCCTGAGAATACCACCGCAGGAGGCAGATCGTTTGTTTATGGAATGCCAGCAGTGCCCAGGGCTGTACGCAGCCGCGCTATGTGAAGCAATGATTCCAAATTTCTTGCTAAATGCATGGCGTGGAAAAGTTTCCTACTATGGGGGGCCGGATAAGGCTGCATTGCCCAGAAATGTTATCATAAGGCTTTTTGAGTACCTCCAAGCTCGATTCATGGAGATTTCTTTGGAGGATGTTTGCTCCATCCCCAGACATGTTAACGAAATTTTCCTGTAACTGTAATGGCTACGACTGCATCACAAGCCCTGATGCCAATGCAATGTAAAAAAAAAACCTTGTCTTAATCAGTGTTTGATATAGAATAAACGTTCACTTACCAGAGGTTGATTCCAAGGCTTCACTCTCTGGGATTGTGGCTTGGGAGTGCTGGGACTGTAATTCAGAGGTCTCAAAAAGATCCTGGCTGTAGGGGTTTGCCGACTGCTGTGTGCTCTCATCATGGTCGTCTTCTTCTTCATCTTCCTCCCCCTCTTCCCCCTCGGCTACATCCTCAGACACGGTTGATATTTCAACCCCTAAGTCTGAATCCACGGACAGGGGAGGGCTACTGGTAGCGCAGAACCCCAAAATTGTATGCAGCTCAGCATAGAAGCGGCATGTTTTCGGCTCTGACCCTGACCTTCCGTTTGCTTGTCTGGTTTTCTGGTACGCCTGCCTGAGCTCCTTGACTTTTACTCTGCACTGCACCGAGTCTCTGACGTGCCCTTTTTCAGCCATAGACTTTGAAATTCTTTCAAATACCTTTTCATTTCGTCTTCTGGAACGGAGTGCGGTGAGCACTGAATCATCGCCCCAGATAGCGATCAGATCGAGTACCTCCTGTGTGGTCCAAGCAGGCGCTCTTTTACGATTATCAGGAGACTGCATTGTGACCTGTGCAGATGAGCTCTGCGTGCTCACCTGTGTGTGTGCTGACCCTCACGGTGGAAAAACAGGAAATGGAATTCAAAAGTTCGCAGGGATTCAGGGGATTTCCTGTTTACCTGGCCAGTGCATCTGTACTATACTATCACCGGGCACCGCCAATACCAGGATTGAGCTGATGTGGCTCCACGCAACCACGGGGGGGAGGGGGAAACCTTTACACCACCCTACTAAACTATATCCCCTGAGTCCTAAACCCACAGACAGCGGACATTATAGACTGTATGTACTATATGCTGAACCTTAACCAAATACCATCACCCCTCCATACTCTGTATGTTGCCGCCGATAGCTACTGAGTGAGACATCAAACTCTTCATATAATTTATATTTTAAAATTTTGTAATAAACTTGTAAATCCGCTGCTATCATGAGTGCCCCTGTCTAAAAAGTTCTGACACAAGCATTGGGATTAACTCACTTGGGACTGATTCAATCGGTGCCTTTTGGTTTCCAGAAATACAGCAAGTCCTGCCTAGACTGTCATTGCCACACCTGCCTGCGTCCAAGTGCCTACCCCCCCTCAGTGTATGTCGCAAATAAATCTGTGTTTCCTATTCTTGGATTCTTGACAACTTCATGACAAAAAAGGGGGTTGACCCTGCCACAGCAGCAAATGATGGTTGGGAAAAAAGAGAAGCAACAGGTGTGGTTTTTGCAGGGGCACCCCCTGTAGATACACACATGGAGTAGCTGTGCTCTTATAATACACTTGACTCTTATTGTAGGCAATACAGACTCTATTTTTTGAAACCAGAAGGGAGGGATTGACTCAGTGGCCAGTGAGTCAATCCCAATTTAGCTTTCATGTTGCGCCCCTAACTGATTTCAGCCAGGAGCACTCATGATAGCAGAGAACAGTATAGAGAGAGGGAGATAACCATCATATCACTGCCAGTTTTCTCCAGCAGTAGATGGTACAGAACGACTGGTAACTATCTCTGCTATCATTGCAAAAGCAATACAATACTGCTGTGGAGAGCTGGAGTAGCACCTCTCTCTCCGCGGCATCTAGTACACAAACAGTGACGGGAATAAAAAATATCGGCTGTTCTACAGGGTTGCAGTACTACTGTGTCTGCAAGGGCAGTCCAGGAGAAAATGGTGCGAAAGGGCTGTCTGCTTATGTTTTCCAGGAGCAAGGAATGACTGGCGACATGTACCCAGAACCCCCCTCTGATCATTTACATTCGCAACAAGGGGAGGGGTAGCATGGAGGACCGGAAGGGAAGGCTGAGTCCTCCAGCTATCCCACAGTCCTCCGCTGTCGCTGACAACTATTTGCATTCTTGGCGGAGCGCCGAATATCTGTAGCTTAAAACAGAGTGTCTATCATGATTAACGGAACAGCTCATCAGTCTCTTCCCCCACCCCAACACGGGAAATAAAAGTAAAGTAAAGCAATCCTTGAGTAATTACACTGTAACCCTCTGTGTCCTGAATGCTGCTGATAGACACGATGCTGCAGCACTGAAGAGCAGTAAGGGTTTCTCTTCTTCTCACCCTTCCCGGTTGCAGATGATTCATTGCAGACCGTTACCAGCAACAGAATGAGTGATATCTACTCTCTGTCCCTTTTTTGTTCACACAGTAGATATGACAGAACGGATACTAACCCTCTTAAAATTTATTATATTGAACTTGTGATTGACTCACTGGGGACTGAGTCAATACCTCCCTTTATGGCTTATAAAAATAAAGTTCACAAGAATAGGATCAAGAGAATTTAAAGCACTCTACCAAAGCAGAGCTGCTCTGTGTCAGTATTCACAGAGGGTGCCCATGCAACAGCCCCACCCATTGCTTCCCTTTTCCCCCAACCTTCCTGGCCTATTGTGGCAGTGTCCTGCCCATTTGTGTCATGAATTAATAAAGAATGCAGGAATAAGAAACACTGATTATTGACATAAAATGAGGGGAAGGCAGCTAAACAGCATGATTATAGTCCAGGCAGGACATTCAGCAGTGTGGGGGAGAGAAGCACAGCATGTTGCTGCTATGATAGTGCAGGCAGGACACACTCTTTTCTTTAGACCGTAAAAGGAGGAGGGTGAAGCCCCCAGTTGCTTTGATTGAGGTAGTATTGACCGTTCTGTTCTATCTACTGCAAGGAACCAGGACTGATGCCCTCATATCAACATGTTACACATGTTGATGGGGACAGTTACCAGTCCTACTGCACCATCTACTACCAGGGATGGGTAGAGGAAGAGGAGCAGATACTGCTCTTCACTGCCGCAGCATCGCCTCTATCAGCAGCATCCAGTACACAGATGGTGACATTTACAGTACTCAAGGAAAGGGCTGCTTATGTTTTCAAGGAGCAAGGAATGACTGACGACATGTACCCAGAACCCCCCTCTTATCATTTACTTTCGCAACAAGGGGAGGGGTAGCATGGAGGACCGGAAGGGAAGGCTGAAGACTCCAGCTATCCCACAGTCCGCCGCTGTCTCTGACAACTATTTGCATTCTTTGCGGAGCACCCAATGTCTGCAGCTTAAAACAAAGTGTCTGCCCTTCTTAATGGAACAGCTCATCAGTCTCTTCCCCCACCCCAAAACGATAAATAAAAGGTAAATAAACCAATCCTTGAGTACTTGCACTGTCACCCTATGTGTACTGAATATTGCTGTTAGAGGCGATGCTGCATCACTGAAGAGCAGTAACCGCTCCTTTCCTCCTCCCTGTCCCCAGTTGCACATGGTTCAGTATGGACTGTCACTAGTACCAGAACATGCCTAAGGGTGATGTTTACTTTCTCACCTACTGTTATTCACACATTAGGTAGGACAGAATGGACAATAACCCTTTGAAAAATTTTGATATCAAAGTTGGTATTGACTCACATGGGTGGGACTGAGTCAATTTCTCCCTGAATGGTTTCTAAAAATGGAGTCACTCCTGACAAGACTAGGATCAACTGTATTTAAAGTGTACTGTATTACAGCTGCTCTGTGTCAGTACTCTCAGAGGTGCTCCTGCTATTACTGCACTTGTTGATTCCCACCTTCCCGGCCTACCAATGGCAGTGCCTCCCCCCACCCCTTGGTGGGATGCTGTTCTGAGGAAGGCAGGAAGGAGGCAGCCTCCATAGGCTATGACAGCCCATGCTGTTCAGAATCTTTTCTTTACACAAGAGAGGGAGGGGGCTGCTGAAGTTCAGCCCCCATTTTGAAAGAGACAGTTACCAGCCATTCTGTACCATCTACTGTGAAAAATTGGAAGTCATCCCCATTTTTACCCAGGCACCCCCAGCCAGCCTAAGGCCAGCCAGGAGCACTCACGGGCTGATGGCAACAATGGATATCAGTCATATTGTACCATCTACCACCAGAGAAGGGAGAGGAGCTACCACTTGTCAGTGCTGCAGCATCGCCTCTATCAGCAGCTTTCAGTACACAGACGGTGACATTAACAGTACTCAAGGAATGGGTTTTTTTTCTTTTCTTTCACGTGGTGGGGGTGGCGGAGGTACTGATTAGCTGTTCCGTGAACCGAGAAACACACCGTGTATTAAGCGACATAATTTTGGCGCTCAGCCAATAATGCAAATAGTTGTTAGAGACTGCAGTGGAGACTGGGATAGCTGGAGTCCTCCGTCCACACCCCCTCCCTGAGCGTCCAATTTTAGTCTCTGGCTTCCCGTCACGCTTGTCACGCACAGCTGTGTATCCTCAAGAATATTTTTCAAATGTTTTTGCATTCCGTGTTATGTAATGGGGCTCTGACACAACAGATTTGTGTCAACATTCAGCGATCAGATGTAGTATCTCCCGTATAGTCCATGCAGGAGCTACTTTTGCATGTGAAATGCATCGCCACGCGTGCTGATCATAGCAGGACGCTGGAAAGCAGGAAATGTCATTGTAAAGGTCTCGGGGTCTGGGGGCTTTTCCTGTTTACCTGCACGCCGCATCCGAGTTCGGATTGTGGACCAGAGCGGTCAGTGGTGCACTGTGGGATACCTCTAGGAGGCCAATAATGTCGATTTCCATCCACACGAACCCTAATCCGAGTTATCAGTATCGAATTTAGCTCTACTCCTCTCGTCTGGGAGGAGTTCCGAAATCGATTTAAGGAGCCGTTTAATTCGATATTAATGACGACGTCGTGTGAACGGGTACAGCGTTAAATCGGTATATCAGCCATTAAACCGATTTAAAGTCACAGTGTAGACCTGGCTTAACTCTTTCCTTTTTTTTTGCAAAAATATTTTTTGCACATCTTTTTCTCCTCCTCCCTTCTTTCTCTGTGTTTTGGCTGGGAAAGCTACATTTTCTCTGGAACCAGTGTTATCTGAGGCCTTCTCACCTGTTTCAGAGGCAGCTACTTGATCTTTTTACAACATCTGGAAGCCTCATCTGCTGCTCTCACAAGTTCAACATGTGTGGTTGACCATATCATGGCTCATCTGGGAGCCCTCAAGAGAGATCTTGCTGTAAGGTTGACAAATGTATTCTGTGTCATCTTGTCTATATATCAAAAACTTCCTTAAAGATGAGCTTTGAACTAGAATTTGACTCAGGATTGTATGGGGTACCAATGCGAAGTACCAGGGTCATGAGCTCTCAGTGACCGGCTTTGTTTCGGTCTTCTTCAGGATCACACCTAACCAATACCGAAGACAAGTTGCCCACCCTACAGAACACTTGTTTACAGAAGGCGGCAAAAATATGTATTTATTCGACTCTGTTTTTCCATTGCAGACCAAGTGCAGAGGGAAAGAGGTATGTTAGCATTGATTTATGTAGCCTTCTAAGCAGGCCAGATGGTACATCTGATGGAACTGTGTGTACTTTATATTTATGGACAAAAGCGTAACTCTCTCTCAATTTAGTCCACTGTACTGGTGAAATTCATCCCTATTATAATTCCAGTGAAGTCAGTACAGTTAGAACAGGGAAGGATTAGGTTGCAGCATTTTTTTCAGTATATTTTGGTTATTCCTATTGGAACAAATGTAATGTCATTAACTTCCAGAAAGAGGATAACTGTGAAGGTTGGCTTTCACCTAACCTTTGCATAGTCCTTGATATGATAGGAGCCAGATTTCAAATACAACATGAACCTGAATGAAGATATTATGAAAACAGTGATCCTACACTGCGAAGAACAGATAATTTTGCTTGATGGTGTAAGAGATAGTGAGAAAGTGAAATAGTGGTTATATATGTATAACATAACACAAGTATTAAAGATTAAATACTCTGTCATATGTGGCTCATTAAATAAGGCTGATTCATGCCATTCATTAAATTAACAATTCAATCAGCCAATTGTAATGTTAACCAAATTTCCAATGACAAAGTGCACATTTGAACTGATTTAATCTGTTGCAGAGCAATCCCGCAATGACTATAGTAAGTTTGCAATGATTTCTAAGCAGTTGCTTTCAGATATTTTTCCTGTTTGGAAATGTATATCCTATTTTACTGAGCTGTCTAATTGATCTAGCTGCCTAATCTGTCACATGTACCTAAATACTTTTAGTATTTCATGCTAGAGTATAAAATCCCTCATAGCAGGAAAATATATATATAATTGCTCAATTCCTATGTGACAGGCTGGACCCCCTGGGATGTCACCTGGTGTGCAGGGACACCACTGAGTCAGACTATTCTGCCAGCCTGAGCCCTTTTACCTGGTCTTGCTGGGCTAGATTTTCTAGCCAAGCACACAGGGAGGGCCAAACACAGCTGCACAGAGACACAGAGATCCACTCTGGAAAGGCTCAGCTTAACGGGTTTGCCACAGCCAGATGTCCACTCGCACTGGAGTACAAACCCAAAATTATATGAAATTTGTCTGTTCCCTCAATATGGAGGAGGGTATGTACAACTTCTCATCCCCGATACCCCAGTTAGAAATCACACAAACTGGGTTGTATTGTAAACCAAAATTAAATTTATAAACAGGTGTATTTTAAGTAGTTACGGTGATAGCAGACAGAACAGGGCAGATTACTGATAAAATAAAACAGAGCACGCAAACTAAAGTTAATACACTAAAGAAACTGGTTGCATGGAAGTTCTCACCCTAAATGTGATTCTAATAATCTTATTCACAGTCTAGATGCCCTTCCAGCCTGGGTCCAGTTCTTTCCTCCAGTTCAATCTTAGTTGTTTCCAGCAGTCATCTTGGGTGGGGTAGCAGGGGACAACTGATGACCTGGATTACCTTACTTCCCACCCTTCAATAGGATTTGCATAAGGTGGGAGTCGTTTGTTTCATAGTTTGACACTCCCCACCCCCAGCTTCTTCTGGAAAAGTACTGAATTCAAGATGGGTTCCAGTAGCAGGTGACATAGTCACATGCCTCTGTAGGGCCCCTGTGGCCATTCTTCACAGGCTGACACCCAAGTTCACGGATGACTAAGCTCTTTTACAGTCCATTGTCTTTTATTGGGCCATCAGCACTGTCTGGCTTTTTCATTAGTATACCTGAAGTGTTAGCAGGGGACGTCATCCAAATACTTGAAATATAGATACATAGTCAATATTCCTATTTCAAATACAGAATGTTTCAGATGCAGAAATGATACATGCATACAAATAGGATAATCATATTCAGTGTATTATAACCTTTCAAATGATACCTTACAAGAGTTATCTTGCATAAAGCATATCTTAGTTATGTGGTATTCCTACCACAAGTATATTTTCATAAAGAATATAGAGTACAACTATGCTTCCAGAGTAAAGCAAATTTCTAAGAATCCTTCTCATTGTTCCTGTATCATTCTGAACTCATTCTTCAGCTTCAGAAGGCTTAAAAATTATCTCCAGTCATCAGTGGGACAGACACAACTCAGTAATGTAACTGTCCTAATGTGCATCAAGACAATAGCAGGGAACTAGATGTAAATAAGATTGCTGGCAATTTCATTCAGAAAGCTACAGTGAGACATAATGTCTTTAAATTGGGACATTAGTGAAGACAGTGTTTAGGTGATTGCAATGGTTTTAATATAATGTAATTCATGATAATGTAATTATGTAGTTCATAACAATTTAATCATTACTAAAATAGTAAAGATATCAGTAATTCAATAATTAGAATAGGAAAGAAGTATATAATACGCTGAAAATAGTCTCCACCACAAACTGACAGAGTGCACCACCACCCCATCACCCTGCCCAGCACACCTCTTCAATAGCACCCACTGGCAAAAAAAAAAAATAAAAAAAAATCAGTGCCTATAGAACAGGAGAAAAACTCTTCCATTTTTCACGTGTGTCATTCCTTTTCAGACCGACTACGGATGGAAATGGGTAAGTTTGATTTGATTTACGTAGGTTTCCACTCAAGTACAAAGGGATGGAGCATGTAATGGAATTACAGGTGCCTCATATTTGCTGACCAAAGCACTGCTCCCTTACAGAGCAATCCACTGCACAGCAGTGGCCAAATCCATCTCTGCTGTAACACGAGTAATGTCAGTGTAGTTACACCAGGGAAAAAGAAGCTCCAGCGTTTTTGGGGTTTTTTTGCAATGTTGTTATAATCTCAGCTAACAAACCCCTATCCCAACTCTCTCCCTTCTCCCATTTAAATCCTTTTTTTAATTGAAGAAAATTGTGTATTTTCTTTTTAGATCAACTGCAGAGGGAAAGGGGTAAGTTTATATTGATTTCTGTAAGCTTCTACTCAAGCTACCAAGATAGGGAAAAGTAATTGAAGCTATGTTAGTCCCAGAATATTAGAGAGTCAAGGTGAGTAAACTAATGTCTTTCATTGAACCAACTTCTGCTGGTGAAAGAGACAAGCTTTTGCGCTTACAGAGAGCTCTTTTTTTTCCAGATCCGGTAATAGCTCTGCAGAACTGCTCTGTGTGAGCTTGAGAGTTTGTCTCTTTCAGCAACAGAATTTGGTCCAATAAAAGATATTACCTCACCCACTTTTTCTCACTAAAAAAGCAAGAATATATTTGTAAAAATGTGCTTATTTTATCTCAGCTAAACAATGTGCCCATGTGCAAGCTGTGAGGGCCCTGGCAATTATTTCAAAACACAAAATCACATAAAAATTTCACTCCTTCTGTCTGAGATATTGGTGAGCTCTGAAGCATGCTCTGAAAGTTTGGCAATCCAGGGTATTTCACACACAGGTCAGGAGGGTATTCCAAAGCCCCAGGGACTTTGGCCTGGTCTAAATTACGAGTTTACTTAGAATTTAGCAGTGTTAAACCAAATTAACCCTGCACCCGTCCACACAACAAAGCCCTTTATTTCAATATAAAGGGCTCTTAATATTGATATCTGTACTCTTTCCCGACGAGGGGAGTAGCGCTGAAATCGGTATTGCCATTTAGAATTAGGGTTAGTGTGGCCGCAATTCAATGGTATTGACCTCCGGGCGCTATCCCACAGTGCACCATTGTGATTGCTCTGGACAGCAATCTGAACTCGGATGCACTGGCCAGGTAGACAGGAAAAGCCCTGCGAACTTTTGAATTTTATTTCCTGTTTGCCCAGCATGGAAAGCTGATCAGCACAGTGACCATGCAGAGCTCATCAGAACAGGTAACCATAACCATGCAGTTTGAGAATCAAAAAAGAGCTCCAGCATGGACTGTACAGGAGGCGCTGGATCTGATCACTATATGGGGAGAGGATTCTGTGCTAGCTGAACTATGTTCCAAAAGACGAAATGCCAAAACATTTGAAAAAGTCTCCAAGGGCATGATGGACAGAGGCCACAATAAGGACTCACTACAGTGCCACGTGAAAGTTAAGGAGCTCAAATGAAAGAAAACCAAAGAAGCAAACGGAGTGTCCGGGGCAGGGCCTCAGACATGCCACTTCTATGCTGAGCTGCATGCAGTTCGGGGGGGGGGGGGGCTGCCACCACTACCCCACCCCTGACCGTGGATTCGGAGAAGGGTGTAATCTCAGCCATGCCTGAGGTTTCTGCGGACAGGGAAGAGGAGGAGGAGGAGAAGGAGGAGGACGAACTTGCAAAGAGCACACAGCACTCCATTCTCCCCAACAGCCAGGATCTTTTTCTCAGCCTGATTGAAGTACCCTCCCAACCCTCCCAAGGAAGTATCCCAGACCACAAAGCCATGGAAGGGACATCTGGTGAGTGTGTTTGGGATGCATTCGTGGCCAGTACAACTACTGGAAAAGTCTGTTAATGTGTCCGGGGATGGAGCAGAAATCCTCCAGGGACATCTCCATGAAGCTCTCCTGAAGGTACTCCAAAAGCCTTTGCAGAAGGTTTCTGGGCAGTGCAGCCCTATTCCGTCTTCCATAGTAGGACACTTGACCATGCCATGCATGTAGCAAGTAATCTGGTATCATTGCATGACAAAGTCTGGCTGCGTATGGTCCCGTGTTTGCTAGCATTCAAGCAACATCCGTTCTTTATCTCGCTGTGTTATCCTCAGGAGAGTGATATCGTTCATGGTAACCTGGTTGAAATATGGGGATTTAATTAAGGGGGCAGAGGTGGCTGTTCCTACTGCGCTGTTTGCCTGTGGCAGAAAAGAAATCCTTCTCTGCAGTTAGCCAAGCAGGGGTGGGGAGTGTGGAGGGGCTGATTGGCACTGAGCTTTTCGCATTTGGCTAGCAGGGATCTTCCCTGATACTAGCCACATGGTAGGGGAAGGGGTAAAGGGATCATCCCAGAGAATTGCATGTGGGGGTGGCTAGTTGGGTTTCTGCTGCTGCACGTTAACAGGAAAACCGCAGCACTCAACGGGCTTTGCTTGGTAAGTGGGAAAGGAGGGCGTTGGATATATGAAGGCTGCAGAAGCCGAAAGACAATGGCTTACCATGGCTACATGCAAGCTGAATTCTGTTGTCCAGACTTGCATCTGTGATCTGTAATACCAAAGCCACAGACACTCAATATTAAGATGCAAAATGCAACCTTGTACTGAAATCATATGTGCTATGTAATGTGAATAGCGTTGGTCACTGTGAAAGAGTACACACATTGTTCTGTAAAATGTCTTTTTAAATACTTCTTTCCCTTTTTTCCCTCCCTCCCGCAGCTGCAAATTTTTCAAGCCTCCCTCCTCCATCCCAAAGGCTATCTCAGATAAGGCAGCGAAAAAAAAGGACGTGTGACAAAATGTTCTCGAAAATCATGGAATCGACCCACAATGAAAGAGCTCATCTGAATGAGTGGAAGGTCACCCTATCCTGGTACAGGAAAGCTGCCAGTGAATGTGAGGCCATGAGGGACGAATGTGAGGAGAGGAGAGATGCTCGAGATGAGAGGTGGTGGGATGCAACACTGGGGCTGCTGCGTGATCAAACTGACATGCTCTGGCATCTGGTGGAGCTTCAGGAATGGCAGCAGGATCACAGAGTGCCGCTGCAGCCCCTGTATAACCACTTTCCCCCCTCACCATGTTCCATAGCCTCCTTATCCAGACATGTAAGAACATGAGGGGGGAGGCTCCATGCACCCACCCACTCCACCCTAGTGGACAGCCCAAGCAAAAGGCTGTCATTACTTTGAACTTTTTAGTGCCCTTTTCCTTCCCTCCTATCCTCCTCCCAAATCCCACCTGAGCTACCTTGTCAGTTCTTCCCCTCTTTTTATAATCAATTAATAAAGAATACATGATTTTTAAATGATAGTGACTTTATTTCCTTAGAAAGCAAGCTGTGATCGAAGGGGGAGGGTGGGTTGCTTACAGGGAATGAGTCAATCAAGGGGGCGGGTTTTCATCAAGCAGGAATAAACACAACAGTCACACCGTACCCTGGCCAGTCATGAAACTGTTTTTCAAAGCTTCTCTAATGCTCAGCGCTTCCTGGTGTGCTCTTCTAATTGTCCTGGTGTCTGGCTATGCATAATCAGCGGCCAGGTGATTTGCCTCAGCCTCCCACCCTGCCATAAAGGTCTCCCCCTTACTCTTACAGAGATTGTAGAGCACACAGCAAGCAGCAATAACAATGAGAATATTGGTTTGGCTGAGGTCTGAGTGAGTCAGTAATGTGCGCCAGCATTCCTTTAAATGTCCAAATGCAAATTCTACCACCATTCTGCACTTGCTCAGCCTGTAGTTGAACAGCTCCTGACTACTGTCCAGGCTGCCTGTGTATGACTTCATTAAGGGGTAGACTGGGTCCCCAAGGATAACTATAGGCATTTCAACATCCCCTACAGTTATTTTCTGCTCTGGGAAGTAAATCCCTTGCTGCAGCCATTTAAACAGAGTAAAAGCAGCAAAGAATCCTGTGGCACCTTATAGACTAACAGACGTTTTGGAGCATGAGCTTTTGTGGGTATTCTTTGCTGCTTTTACAGATGCAGACTAACACGGCTACCTCTCTGATACTTAAACAGAGTAGTGTTCCTGAAGGTGCGAGCGTCATGAACCCTTCCGGGCCATCCCACTTTGATGTTCATGAAACGTCCCTTATGATCCACCAGTGCTTACAGCATCATGGAAAAGTACCCGTTGTGGTTTACATACTGGGTGCCCTGGTGCTCCAGTGCCAAGATAGGAATATGAGTTCCATCTATTTCCCAACCACAGTTAGGGAATCCCATTGCAGCAAAGCCATCAACTATGACCTGCACATTTCCCAGAGTCACTACCTTTGGTAGCAGCATCTCAATGATTGCTTTGGCTACTTTCATCATAGCAGTCCCCACAGTAGATTTGCCCACTCCAAATTGATTCTTGACTGACTGGTAGCTGTCTGGCATTGCAAGCTTCCACAGGGCTATCACCTCTCGCTTGTGAACTGTGAGGGCTGCTCTCATCTTGTTATTCTGCCACTTCAAGGCAGGGGAAAGCAAGTCACAAAGTTCCATGAAAGTGCCCTTATGCATGCGAAAGTTTCGCAGCCACTGGCAATCATCCTATACCTGCAGCACTATGTGGTCCCACCAGTCTGTGCTCGTTTCCTGGGCCCAGATTCGGTGTTCCGTGGCTAGAACCTGCCCCATTACCAGCATGATCTCCAAAGTACGGGGGCCCACTGTTTGAGAGAATTCCGTGTCCATGTCCATGTCTTCATCACTGTCATCGCCGCGCGGCCATAGCCGCCTCCTTCTCACCTGATTTTGCAGGTCCTGGTTCAGCATAAACTGCACGAGAATGTACAAGGTGTTTACAATGTTCATGACTGCTGTCTCGAGCTGAGTGGGCTCCATGCTTGCCGTGGTATGGCATCCGCACAGTTCACCCAGGAAAAAAGGCGTGAAATGGTTGTCTGCTGTTTCACAGAGGGAGGGGGAGAATGTACCCAGAACCACCAGCGACAATGTTTTTGGCCCCATCAGGCACTGGGATCTCAACCCAGAATTCCAATGGGCAGGGGAGACTGTGGGAACTATGGAATAGCTACCCACAGTGCAACGCTCCGGAAATCGACGCTAGCTTTGGTACATCGACCCACACCGCCAAATTAATGTGCTTAGTGTGGCCGTGTGCTCTTGACTTTATACAATCTGTTTCCAAAAATGGGTTTCTGTAAAATCGGAATAATCCCATAGTGTAGACATACCCTTATATAGAGCTCTCTGCCACCAGCAACTTTATATTAAGGAGATCTTGCCTCAGCTTCTTTGTTGATTGCAGTTGTGGCATGACATGAAGGAATTGTATGTGATATATAATTATTATCTAGAGTGCTGCTCCATCTCAGTGGAGTCTACTACACAGCAGTGGCCAAATTCATCTCTGTTGTGAAGTCGGTGCGATTATATCAAGGATGAATTAGGTGACAGTTTTTGCAAAACTCCCGTGGGAACGAATATTGATTTATTTAATTTTAAACAAAAGAGCTAATCTGTAGAGTGGATTTCTGCTAATCTTTGCATAATCTGCTAAACATTGATCATATGATAAACAAATATTAAAAACAAATGGGATTGGTAATTAATGCAGTGAGCATTGTATATTGCAAATTTTTTTTTTTACATTTTCTTGGAAGACATGAGAAAGAATCAGTGATGACAGGCTGGGAGCAGCAGGATGGTGGTAGAATGTATCCATAGCACAAGATATTTGGCCGTATGTGGGTCATTGAATACTGTTGACTGGTGCTATTTACAAAGTTAAAAATTCAGTTAGCTAAATGTATTGTTAAAGGTTCAAGAACCAAAAATAATAATAATCTAATTTAATCTGTTGCAGTCCAATTCCGTAATGATTGTGGTAAGTTTGCACTGATTTGTAAGTAGTGATATTCTGATTTTTTTTCTGCTTTGCAATGTATATCCTATATTTCTAAACTTTCTACTTATCTTCTTACCTAGTCTGTCTCATTTACCTCAAAATGTATATCAGTTTCATTTCTAGGGTATCTAATCACCATACAAATCATCACTGTGATAAAGTGTCTCATATTGTCTATATCTCTCCTGGAAGCTAGCAGGCAATAATTATTAAACTTTTTTTTTTTTTGCAAATTTCCTACTCGTTCTGTTTGTTTTCCTTTTTGCAACTGTGGGAAAGCCAGGTTAAATGAACGGGCTGGCCACTTGCTCTTCATTTTGAAAACCGTGACATGATTATCACAGTTCAGGGCAACTCTCCCTGTATTACCCCTTTGTGGTCTCTTGAGGGTTCATCAGCCATCACCTCTCTTGGGCAGAGATCTGTGTCACTCCCTTTCCTGACTGGGGTTTGTTCAGGCTACACAGTTCCCTGCCCACAACGTGATATCCCCAGCAAGCCATTTGGCTGGAATTGCCAGCAGGCACAAGTTAACACATAGCTTTTTATATGCAAACACATTTCTTTGCAAGGTGAAAGCATTATAGAGAAAACAGTGCAGTAAGATATCCCAAAGACATATTTTAGGAAATTGCCATATATGTTACAGTTATATTCATGGGTGACTGGTATGAGTAGAGCAGTGGTTCCCAAACTTTTCGGCATCACAC
Organism: Aldabrachelys gigantea; assembly: GCA_026122505.1. Lineage (NCBI taxonomy): Eukaryota > Metazoa > Chordata > Testudines > Testudinidae > Aldabrachelys > Aldabrachelys gigantea. The sequence continues at coordinate 14,021,043 of CM047489.1, read as the reverse complement.
CCCCTTTTAAATTTTTGAGAAACCCTCATGCCCCCCACCTCTCCTTTACCATCATCCAGTCCCCCCGATCCTTGTCCCCTGACCGCCCCCGCCTGGGACCCCACTCCCTATCCAACAGCTGCCCCATCCAACTGCTCCCTGTCCCCTGACTGCCTCCCAGGACCTCCTGTCCCTTATCCAACCCCCCTATTCCCCGCCACCTTACCAGGCAGCTCAGAGTGGTAGAACTGGCTTATTGGAAAGCCTGGGAGGTGGGCGGGCGCAAGCTGCCCTGCCTGTGCAGCAGCGTGCCTGTGAGGGAAGGGGGACAAAAGGAGAGGGGCTGGAAGCTAGGCTCCCCAGCCAGGAGCTCAAGGGCCAGGCAGCCTCGCACTCCCCTTGGAATTTATTCACACCCCCTAGTTTGGGAACCAGTGGTCTAGTAAAGGATGCAGAGGGAGTTAATTCCTTAACCATCAGCATCCTGTGACCATTACGCTTTTCCTGCAGTCTTTTTATAACTCCCATCTAACAGCCACCTCTGCCAAGTCATACTATGTAGAGAACATTTGTTTACAGGATAGAACAACAAATCTGCTGTTACTCAAATGTGTGTCATTTCTTTACAGCCCAACTACAGGGGCAAATTGGTAAGTTTGGTGTGTTCGAGGTGTTATATCACCTGTTTTCTTTGATCTGTGGGATGCAACCTTAAACAGCTTAAGTTAGTTAACATAATAAAGTTTTTTGTTTGTTTTACATTTCTTCTTGTTTTCAGTAACCCAAATTTAATACAAGATTAATTTTGTTTACAATGTAGAAGGGGCCAAGTCTTTTATAACACAAGCTATACTTTTTCAATTAATTCTGTGAACAAGGCCTGCCTCTTGCTCACAACTTAACTTTGTTCTATAGCAGCCAGATTTTTACTACTTTAGCCCAGCCTCAGACCTCATACCAGGCCTCTGATACCTGGGCTTATGTCTGAAACATGGGCTTATGTTTCAGGCCCTCTTCCTGCTACATCTTCCATTGATGCAGAGATGGAGTTCATGATGGACTTACATTTGCTTTATATTTGCTGACCGGAGCAGCCCTCCCTCACTGAATAGTCCCCACTGCACAGCCATAGCCAGAAGTATCCCTGCTGAAAATACAGAGCTTCTAGTGCATTCTAGTAGTAATTTAAACCTAGGGTTGTCGGGTGTCCAGTTTTTGACTGGAACAGGTCGAAAAGGGACCTTGGTGGCTCCAGACAGCACCATCAATCAGACCATTAAAAGTCCAGTTGGCAGTGCTGCAGGTCTAAGGCAGGCTAGTCCCTGTCTATCTTGGCACCACACTCCACCCTGGAAGCAGCCAGCAGGTCCAGTTCCTAGGCAGGGGTGCATAGGGCTCTATGCACTGCCCCCGCCCTGAGCACCAGCTCCGCACTCCCATTGACCAGGAACCGTGGCCAATAGGAGCAGAGAAGGGCAGTGCCTGTGGGCAAGAGCAGCGCACAGAGCATCCTGTCATTCCCCCCGACACACACCCCTAGCACCCAGACCTGCTGGCTGCTTCTGAGGCACAGGGCTGAGCCAGGACAGGTAGGGACCAGACTGCCTTAGACCTGCTGCACCACTGACTGGGAACCACCCAAGGTAACCCTGTACCCCAATGCCGAGCCCCAGCCCTCTGCCCCAGCCCCGAGGCTCCACACCAAACCCAGAGCCCCCTCCTGCACCCCAAAGCCCTCAGCCCTGGCCTCACCGCACCAACTCCCACACTCCAAACCCCTGCCTCAATCCACAGCCCCCTCCTGCACTCTGAATCCCTTGACCTCACAGCCTGGAGACCCCTCCTGTACCTCAAACCCTTCATCCCTGGCCCCACCCTAGACCCTGTACCCCCAGCCCAGAGCCTGCACCCCACACCCCAACCCCCTTCCTCAACCTTCAGCACCCTTCCACATCCCAAATATCTCAGCCCCACTCTCCATCCTGGATCCCCTACTGCACCCCAAACCCCTCATATCCATCCCACCCCAGAGCCCGCCCTCCCAGCTATAGCCCTCACCCCCTCCTGCACCCCAACTTCCTGCCTCAGCCCAGAGCCCCCTCTCACACCCTGAAGCCCTCATTTCTGGCCTCACCCCAGAGCTCACCCTCCAGTTAGAACCCTCACCCCCTCCCATGCCCCAACCCTCTTCCCCAACACAGTGAAAGTGAGTGAGGATGGGGGAGAGTGAGCCACAGAGGGAGGGGGAATGTAGTGGGGGCAGGGTCTCAGGAAGGGGCGGGGCTAGGGTGTTCAGTTTTGTGTGATTAGAAAGTTGGCAACCCTATTTAAGCCCCAGTCATGAATTAGGCCTTTCTAAAAAATAAAGAAAAAAAGTTGCTATCTTTTTATAACTCTCACTTAACAGACATCTACCCCCCTCAACCTCTATAAAAGAAATATTTTGAAGAAGAGGGGAATTATTTTCTTACTCAAATAATTGTTATTCTTTTGCAGACCAACAATGGAGAGAAATGAGTAAGTTTTCATTGATTTATATAGCCTGCTACTCCAGCAAAGGAAGAAAGAGAGGAATATGGTGGAATTGTGAATGTATTTGTTGTTTAGAAATCAGTTCTCTCTGAAAACATTCCACTGCACAGAGATGACGAAATTCATCCTGTCTGTAACTATAGTGATGTCAGTAAATTGGATAAATTAGCCCTAGGATTTTGGAAAACTCCAACTGTTTTTTTCCTGAATTTGTATTCAGATGTTTACAGAGGGGGGAAATTATTTCATTAGTCATATGTGCAATATTGCCAACAGCCTCCTAGCCACCCACAGATTTGAGAAGGAATTGTTCAGAAGGACCTAGAGGTTGATAGTCAAATTCAGCGCAGTGCTTCTGTCCATTAATCCTACCTCATTCTTAATTATCAGGAGAGGGTAAATAAAGCAATTTAAAAGATCCTTGAAGAAAAGGGCAAAAATTATGTAATTACTCAAATGTGTGTCATTTTTTTACAGATGAGCTTCAGAGACAAAGGGGTAAGTTAGCACCGAGTTGTGCAACCGTCTGCTCTTGAGGGAAGAGAGGATGCTGAATACAATCTAGAAATGACTGTATTATTGCTGAAGGAATCAAGGGCAGCAGTGATGAACTGGAGGGAGATTAGAGAAGTTTATTGCAGCAGGTAGTTGGGTTACACAGCTCCTTAGTCATCGGCGCATTGTTGGGAGTGGCTGTTATTTGTGCTGGGTTGGGAGTGTCAGAGGAAGCTACAGTTTGTTGCCATTTTTGGCACATCTGCTGGGAAATCTATGAGCTTCTCCTGGGGAATGTCCTCTCAAGGGGGATGGGCTTCCCAGCTCATGGAGGAGATAAAGTGTGCTGCCTGGAAACCTACACTTTAAAGCCAAAGCAGATTCCATCCATGGATCCTGGACCATCCACAGAGAGAACAAGAATACTTGTGGCACCTTAGAGATTAAAAAATTTATTTGAGCATAATCTTTTGTGGGCTACAGCCCATTTCATCAGATGCATAGAATGGAACATATAGTAAGAAGATATATATACATGCAGAGAACATGAAAAGGTGGAAGTTGCCATACCAACTCTAAGAGGCTAATTAATTCAGATGAGCTATTATCAGCTCAACTTCCACCTTTTAAAGATCAGAAAAAGAAATTGTCTGAGGTGTCAGGACTAGAGCCAATCCTGTTAATAACGACTGGAAGAGCAAGGGACTCATGAGGATTCAGCCTGACGTGGTGTTGGCCTCTCTGACAAAAGACAATCGGCAAGGGAAAGTCTCTTCTGAATCAGATATGTTTACGGAGCTGAGCAGCGATGTATTTCCTCATGGAAATGTGAGGAGACATTCCTGCTCAGATCCAATACTCTTCTATATGGATGAGGAAAGGAATTTTTATCAGAAGAAGAAGAATGAACGGAAGTGCAAGAGTCAGATCCAGACTCCAGAGAAATGACATCCCCAGATGTAGGGGACAAGTAAGGCTTTCCACCTTCAGAAGATGTGGTGGAATCCCATGAGTTAGTGGATTGTATGGTGAAGACATTAGATATTCCTTAGTTTCAACTGAAGTATCCTCTCATCCTGTATTTGATATACTGGTAGATGTGTTGCAAGCTGAAATGCTGTCAAGTTGGCCATATGTCTCTTGTCAGTAGCTACCAGTGTGGTGCTCTGCTCTTGTTCGATGATGATAACAGTTGACTGCGTGCGTGTTCCCTCTGTGGGCTGTCCCAGCTCTGCGCAGATAGCTGACACAGCAAACCCCGAGAGAATCCCCAAAGACCACAGACTCTAGTAAGGTACGAAGGAACCTGAGCCAGGTTTATTGTCAAACAAAGCACAGTAATAGTTTCCTATAGACTCTACAGAACATAGTATGGATTTGTGCCCCCTGACAATGGACACAGCTCAGTCAGTGGCAGGACTTTCCACTGCCCCCTAAGCTGGCCAAAGAGCTACACTCTGGGACCTACTTTTATACAGTTACAGGACAGATTACTCATCCCTACTGATGTAACTGAGGTACAGCTCCTTGGCTTATTAGGGTGCTGTCTCTCCTTTGATCATGTTGTTCCACACATACAGATCTATCCATCATGCTGTCCTGTCTTTAAGAGGCACCTGCCTGTTCCTTGTTATCTCTATGGAGCGTCCTGACGTCATCTTGGCACAAGTTCCTCTTCTCGCTACTTCTGTGAGTGAGGCCTACCTCTGGCTCACAGCCCAGCTTTTGCTTAGCAATGCCTAGAAGTACTTTGGTTCAGGCTTCAGGCCTCAGACTAGGCCTCTGACACAAGAGTTTATGTTTCAGGGCCTCATCTTACTACAATGTCAGTATAAAAAGTGAGAATAGTTGTTAACTTGAAGTTTGTTCCTGTTGTCAGTGAAATCATTGGCAGGAGTCCCAATGAAGCCAGTGGGGGAGGAATGGGTCCTAAATATTAAAAGACAGTGCATTTATTGGAGATAGATAGATAGACAGATAGATAGATAGATAGATTTTGCAGGTTGGCTCCAGATGGAAAATAGTAAGTTTGCTTTGATTTTTAGGGTTTGGAGGTGGAAGGTTTGTATTGATCTCTATAACTTTATTGTGCAGCAGGGAAGGCATAGAGATTCTCATGGAATTGCATATACTGTATAGCTGTCTTGGCCATACATCCTCTCAAAATATATTACTCATCAGAGGCCAAATACATCCTGTCTGTAGCTCCAGTGAAGTCAGCTGAGTTACACCAGGGAAAAACTAGACTTTGATGAAAACTCCTATTAAAACAAAATTGATTTGTTTAATTCCCATGAAGTGGATTGCTGTCCATATTAGGTGTATCCTATCTAGAACCTGATATTATTGAGAATAGATTTCAAATACACCCTAAATCTCATGAGGAAAATTCTTTTAACAGTTGTCAAGGTTCCCTCCCGACTCTGAATTTTAGGGTAAAGATGTGGGGACCTGCATGAGAACCCCTAAGCTTAATTACCAGGTTAGATCTGGTTGCTGCCATCACCCAAATTGTTAATGAGTCATTTGGGAAACTCTCTCTACCTCCCACCAAGAATATCTCCCTCCCAAGTACTATAAACCTTCCCTGGGTAGCCTCCACCAGTTCCCTGGTGAACACTGATCCAAACTCTTGGATCTTAAAACAAGGAGAAATTAACCATTCCCCCTTTTTTCCCCCCACCAATTCCTGGTGAGTTCAGATCCAACCCCCTTGGATTCTAAAACAAGGGAAAATCAATCAGGTTCTTAAAAAGAAGGCTTTTAATTAAAGAAAGAAAGGTAAAAATCATCTCTGTAAAATCAGGATGGAAAATAATTTTACAGGTTAATCAGATTCATAGAGCCCAGAGGAACCCCTTCTAGCCTTAGGTTCAAAGTTACAGCAAACAGAAGTAAACCCTCTTAACAAAAAGAACATTTACAAGTTGAGAAAACAAAGATAAACCTAACATGCCTTGCCTGGCTGTAACTTACAAGTTTGAAATACGAGAGACTGGTTCAGAAAGATTTGGAGAGCGTGGATGTTTGGTCTCTCTTAGTCTCAAGAGCAAACAACCCCCGTAACAAAGAGCATACAAACAAAGCCTTCCCCCCACCAAGATTTGAAATTATCTTGTCCCCTTATTGGTCCTTTGGTTCAGTGTCAGCCAGATTACCTGAACTTCTTAACCCTTTACAGGTAAAAGGATTTTGGTGTCTCTGGCCAGAAGGCATTTTGTAGTATTGTACACAGGAGGGCTGTTAACTTTCCCTTTATAGTTATGACAGCAGTAAAACAGTGAAGTCATGATGACAGGCAAAATATAGAATGAGATGATGGCTGAATATACAAATAGCACAAGCCATCGACCAAAATATTTATCTCACTGTATATGAGTTTGTATGAATATGGCTCATTCATACTACTGCTCATGAATAAAGTTGCTAAATCAAGTAGCCAATTGCAATGTTAACCACATGTTCAAAAAACAAAGACATAAATGTTGATCAAATATATTTTCTGCCAAAGAATTTGAGAATGAAATTGGTAAATTTGCATTTTTAAGTATCAGAGGGGTAGCCATGTTAATCTGGATCTGTAAAAGCAGCAAAGAGTCCTGTGACACCTTATAGACTAACAGACGTATTGGAGCATGAGCTTTGGTGGGTGAATACATTCGTGGGTTGCATCCAACAAAGTGGGTATTCACCCACGAAAGCTCATGCTCCAATACATCTGTTAGTCTATAAGGTGCCACAGGCCTCTTTGCTGCTTTTGCATTTTTAAGACTCCCTCCATTTTTTTATCTTTCTATATGCATTTTTAATATAAATGTATATCCTATGTTTCTAAATTTTGCTTCCAGCAGAGAAGACAGAAAGGGGTATTTAAAGCAGCAAAAGACGGGGGGATAGGATACAGTGTTAATAATGTAATACAATCTTTTTTCTGGTGTGGAGGAGAATCTACGTATTTAATATTTCAGCATTCATTTCATTTTCAATGACACTTCAGGGGGAATTTAGTCTTTCTGCATGGTTTCTGCTCCATTTCAGTCAAATGGAGAACATGCAAAGCTCAACTGTAGACATACCTTGAATGATTCATTTTGGGAGACATAGAGAGAGGACAGTTTCTTCAACTGCTTAGGAACAGGGTGCTTTTCACAGTGATTGGGACAGACTGGCACACGTGAGTAACTCAGTACTGTGTAAACATAGGATACTGAGTGTTTCTCAGTTGGCTTGAGGGCGTTTCTCCCTGGTTGATCTGGGTAATTTCTGCTGCTGGGTATCCATGGGAGTTGGACATTTATTAGTGGGAAAGGGCCGAAAGGGTTTGGTAATTGTGTTGGAGGCTGAAATGCTATCAGGTTTGCCATTTGGCAATATAAAATGTAAGAATAATTGTTAACTTGAGTTTGTTCCTGCTGTCAGTGAATTCATTGGCAGGACTCCCACTGATGCCAACGGGGCAGGAATGGGTCCCGAATATAAAAAGACTGTGCATTTATTGGCAATATTTTTTTTTTCAGGACAGGTCCAGGTGAAAAACAGTAAGTTTGCTCTGATTTCTTGGGTTTGGAGGTGGAAAGTCAAATATTTCCCTATTGGTGAATTTCTTTAAGAGGGTGATAATGAAAGATCTTCTAGTTGTGCATGAAAGGGACTCAAGGTTGTTCTCTCACCTGAGACAGAACAGATTGATCATTATTTCCTTGGGGACCATTGAGATAACTAGTTTACACAGCAAGGCAAAATGTGTAGTTATTAGAATGCATGTCATTCCTTTGCAACCAAGATACAGAAGGCACTAGGAAAGTGGTACATTGATTTTTTGCAGTTGTCTCATCAACCAGAGGTGAGAGGCAGTTTACAATGAGACTGCATTGAATCTGAGATTAAGCAGACAAAACTTCACATCTGACTCCCATTGTACAATATCAAATACAATGTAATTTAATCCTCAAATTGTTTTTCTGGCAGGAAACAAAGTAGAAAGTTTTTTTGCTGCTATATTTCAGATAATTTAGGATAATTTGCTTTAAAAAAGTTACATTCTCTGCATCATTTCTTTTTCAGCAACTCTCCAGCCAATAATTCGTAAGTCAAAGTTATCTTTTCAGTACTTCCACTCAAATTAACAAGTGTCTGTGAGAAAGTTTTTCATTCTTTCCTTAATGATGCCCTTCATCCTGCTGGCCACAAAAGTGTGTCATTGTCTTGTCTCTACACAACCTTAATTCAGCACATGGTAGACTCTGAAGAAGGCTGCTTCTATTCTGTGACATCTTTTTTTAAAAAAAACCTCTATTCATTTGTTCTTCCAATTTCAGTATCAAAAATGATCCTTTCAAAATACAAAGGACTGTTCTGAGAAACTTTGGGGCTGATTTAAAGCCCATTAAATCCAATGAAAAGTCTCACAGGTCCTGTTTTATTCACTGTATGTAGATAATTCTTGCTATTCCAGAAATTATTTATTGACATAGTCAGTGGTATTGAGAACCTAATTTTCAAGAACAAAAGAAAATACAAATTGTGATCATATTTATTCTTTTGCAGAACAACTCCAGCGTGAAAATGGTAAGTTTGCTCTGATTAGTAAGTATCAGAGGGGTAGCTGTGTTAGTCTGGATCTGTAAAAGCATCAAAGAGTCCTGTGGCACGTTATAGACTAACAGACTGTTACGAGCCTGAGTGCTCTGCAAGGACGAGGCCCACACACACAGTGAGTTATTTGGCTTTAATGAAGGTAAAGTGACACATCCGCAACGGGGACCCTGGGCGTTGCTGTCACTTAGGCGGGGAACCCAGCACCGAAGCTCAGCTCGGCCTGGGTCGGAGTCCAAAGGCGGACCGGGAGCATACAGCTATATATACACAATACAAAAGTAACTCATACATATGCAAAAAGGGACTTCCCACAGGCTATGTCCGCCCTTTGGCCTAAGGCCATACAAACTAGTTTCAACCAGTTAAAAGCAAGTTATAACTGGCATGCCGTGTCCTACAATGACCGGCCACTTAGCAAGCAGGGGCTTTTCACAAGGCCGCCGAGAAAGCGGAGACACTCTAGCTAGGCCGTGACACAGTCTTCCGTAGTCCCCTACACAGACGTATTGAAACATGAGCTTTTGTGGGTGAATACATCCAACGAAGTGGTTATTTACCCACAAAAGCTCATGCTCCAATATGTCTGTTAATCTATAAGGTGCCACAGGACTTTTTTCTGATTTCTAAGCAGCTGCACTGTTTTTTCTTTATAAGTCAACTGTACATTCTCTATTTCTAAATCTAAATTAAATCCTATAAATAGCACAGTTTAAGAACAGATACTGCACTGTTATGGCACTCTAAGTTATGTGAGGTATCCTTCCCCTTATAAATAAAGAGTCCCTTTGCCAAATACAGATTTCTCTCCATTTTCTTTAATAATGCCTTATTCTATCAATTTATTTGTGTAGAAATATATAAAATATTGATGCTTAGAGTACCAAGCACCTTAAAAATCAACACTTTTAGTGTATAAAGCCCGTCATGTTGTCTAGATTTCTCCTTTCACTCCTCCAGGGATCTGATACATCCCTTCCTTTTCCTCTTTACAAATTCAATTGATAGAGGTAATAGAGTTGATATAACAGGTGTCTATAAGGCATTTCATGTGGTACCACATGATATTTGGATTAAAAAAACAGACGAATGTAAAATTAAAATGACATACAATAAATGGATTTAAAGATTACTAACTGATAGGTTTCAAAATGTAATGCAAAATCCTCATAGAGTGGGTGTGTTTTTAGTGAGGACTCACAGACATCAGTTCTTGGCATTACTCTATTTAACATTTTGATCAATGGCCTGGAAGATGGGAAGATTATTACTCTTCCATCCACAAAGAAGCTTCACCTTCACTACCAGTACATCTACATTGGCACTGGAGGTGTAATTTCCAGCGTGGATAGACATAACCACGCTAGTTCTGATTGAGCTAGCACGCCAAAATTAGCAGTTGTGACAAAGCTCTGAGCCTGTATTGGTGGGTCCTACGCTTCCAGGCAGATCCAGTGGCCTCAGAATCTCGCTATGGCCCTCAATATGACCTCCCTTTCTCAGTATAGCGGCAAAGGTCACAGCTTATTGAGCTACTTTCATCACAGGCCAATATGAGAGCTGTGAAGGTGGAATACCCACAGTCTCTGTTGCTCCTTAGAGCTCAGTAGGTGCAGTTTGGCCTCCTGCCTGGACCAAAGTCTGCTTCCCCTCTCAAAAGAATCTCTGTAAAGCATGGGGGTAAGGGGAGAACCCAGGCCCACCCTTTACTCTGGGTTCCAGCCCAGGGATCCTAATGGTAGCAGTTATTAGTGGTTTTCCCTTCACCACTGATGTTGCTTTGATTCCCTGGACCACTTCTCCATGGTCCCCTTTTCCTAGCTTCACCCTTACCTGAGGATTCAGCAATGCTTCCTCTCCTCCAGCTCCTTTCACCAGGGCTTCCCGCAAGGGGACTGGAAAAGAGAGCTTTTAAGCAGTATGAGTGAGACCTTGATTGGTTCCAGCTGTCTCCATTAGCCTAACGGCCTTAACTGACCCTTTGCCAATTAATTGGGGTCAGGTGCCAGCATTAGCCTGACAACCTTAACTGGTTAATTGGCGTCAGGTGTCTTGATTAGCCTGGAGTAGCCTTTATTTGGATATCCAGGGAATGGGGACGTGTTCATTCTGAAGCTGATATACCTGTCTTCTACTGCTCTCTTATATCCTTCTGGTCTGAGTCTGTCACACAGTGTAGTCACGTCTGCATGGGCAGCAAGATGATCTAGCTGCTCCAAGTACATAGCTAGTTTTTCAGATGAGATCATACTTTTGGCAGCTAGCCCCTCGCACTGCTGTCACTGCCACTCTTACACCTTTATTTCTAGTATACTAACACAATCAGAGCTAGCACAATCATGTCCACCTGAGCTGGAATTTACACTCCCAGCTGTAGCATATTCATAGAATCATAGAATACTAGGGTTGGAAGAAACCTCACTAGGTCATCTAGTCCATCCCCTGCTCAAAGCAGGACCAACACCGACTAAATCATCCCAGCCAAGGCTTTGTCAAGCCAGGCCTTAAAAATCTCTAAGGATGGAGATTTCACTACCTCCCTAGGTAACCCATTCCAGTGCTTCACCACCCTTCTAGTGAAATAGTGTTTCCTAATATCCAACCTAGACCTCCCCCACTGCAACTTGAGACCATTGCTCCTTGTTCTATCATCTGCCACAACTGAGAACATCCGAGCTCCATTCTCTTTGGAACCCCTCTTCAGGCAGTTGAAGACAAATCCCCCCTCACTCTTCTTTTCTGCAGACTTAATAACCCCAGTTCCCTCAGCTTTTCTTCGTAAGTCATGTGTCCAGGTGTGGCCTCACCAGTGCCAAAAAGAGGGGAAGAATCACTTCCCTTGATCTGCTGGCAATGCTCCTGTTAATACAGCCCGTATGCCATTGGTCTTCTTGGCAATAAGGGCACACTGCTGACTCATATCCAGCTTCTCATCCACTGTAATCCTCAGGTCCTTTTCTGCAGAACTGCTTCTCAGTCAGTTGGTCTCCAGCCTGTAGTGGTGGATGAGATTCTTCTTTCCTAAGTGCTGGAATCTGCACTTGTCCTTGTTGAACCTCACTGGATTTCTTTTGGACCAATCCTCCAATTTGTCTAGGTCACTCTGGACCTTATCCCTACCCTCCAGCGCATCTGCCACTCCTCCCAGTTTAGTGTCATCTGTGAACTTGCTGAGGGTAAAATTAATCATCCAGATCATTTATAAAGATATTGAACAAAACCAGCCCCTGGACCAACCCCTGAGGTACTCCACTTGATACCGGCTGCCAACTAGCCTTTGATCACTGCACACTGAGCCAGCTTTCTATCCACCTGCTAGTCCATTCATCCAATCCATAATTTTTAATTTGCTGGCAAGAATACTGTGGAAGACTGTATCAAAAATTTTGCTAAAGTCAAGATATATCACATCCAGCACTTTCCCTATATCCACACAGCCAGTTATCTCATCATAGAAGGCAATCACGTTGGTCAGGCATGACTTGCCCTTGGTGAATCCATGTTGACAGTTCCTGATCACCCTCCTCTCCTCTAAGTGCTTCAGAATGGATTACTTGAGGACCTGATCCATGATTTTGCTGGGGACTGAAGTGAAGCTGTAGTTACCCGGGTTCTCTTTATTCCCTTTTTTAAATATGGGCACTATATTTGCCTTTTTCCAGTTGACTGGGACCTCCTCCAATCTGGTTAGTGAAGTCCAGTGCTGGGCTTTAACCCATCACTTAAATAATTCTTATTAATAAGAAGGAAAATAATGATCATAGTAACTTGTGGAATGATGATGATGGTTGACTTGTGGGACTGGGTGTAGGGTAGACATAGTTCCTTATGCTCTAGTGTCCTGTATATGTTCATCCTTTGTTGCAGTATTTCTATTACAGGTTAAACAGCTCCTTATCTTAAGTTACTCTGCATAGAAAACATAGTTCATGTTATCTAGAGAACACATGTATTTTATTCAAATGTATGACATTAATTTGCAGATGAACTGCGAGAGAAATGTGGTAAGTTTGTATTCATCTCTTTAACTTTGTTCTGCAGCAGGGAAGGGATAGAGTATCTCATGGAACTGAATATACTATATAGTTGTATTGGCCATACATCCTCTCAAAATAATATACTACCCATCAGAGGCCAAATACATACTGTCTGTAGCTCCAGTGAAGGCACCTGAGTTAGACCAGGGAAAAACTAGATTTTGATGAAAACTTCTATTAAAACAATATTGATTTGTTTAATTTCCATGAAATGGATTGCAGTCCTGATGAGGTGTATCCTAACCTTAAGTAGAACTTGATATTATTAAGAAGGGATTTCAAATACACCCTGAATCTCATGTGAGAACCTTGCATGTTCAGTATCCAACTTACATTGCAAAAGAATGAAGATAATTCTTTTAGCAGTAAAATAGTGAAGTCATGATGACAGACAAAATATAGAATGGGATAATGGCTGAATATAGAGATAGCACAAGCCATGGACCAAAATATTTAGCTCAGTATATATGAATTTGTAGGAATATGGCTCATTCATACTACTGCTCATGAATAAAATTAATAAATTAAGTAGCCAATTGCAATGTTAACCACGTGTTCCTAAAACAAAGACATAAATGTTGATCAAATGTATTTTTGCCAAAGAATTTGAGAATTTAAATTGGTAAATTTGCATTTTCAAGACTCCCTCCAATTTTTTATCTTTTTATATGCATTTTTAATAGAAATATATATCCTATGTTTCTAAATTTTGCTTGCAGAAGAGAAGACAGAAAGAAGTATTGAAAGCAGCAAAAGAGGGAGGGATAGGATATCAGTCTTAATAATGTAATACAATCTTTATTTGATAAAACAGTCTTTTTCTGGTGTGGAGGAGAATCTACGTATTTAATATTTCAGCATTAATTTCATTTTCAATAACACTTCAGGAAGAAATTTAGTCTTTCTGCGTGGTTTCTGTTCCCTTTCATTCAACAGAAAAACATCCTAAACTCAGGTAGAGACATATCTGGAATGATTTCTTTGGGGCAACACAGGGGGAGGGAGTGTTTCTGCACTTGCTTAGGGCCAGAGAGTTTTTCACAGTGATTGGGAAGGACTGACACACGTTCTGGGTAAAAGTGGGATTCTGAATTGGCTTGAGTACATTTATCCCTTGGGGAATCTGGGTATTTTCTGCAGATGGGAGTCAATCAGGATTGGGTATTTATCAGCACAGGAGGGCTGAAGGTGTGTTGTAGCTGTGTCAGAGGCTGGAATAATGTTAGGTTGGACATATATCAATATAAAAAGTTAGAATAGTTCTTTACTTAAAGCCTGTTCTTGTTTTCAGTTAAATCAATGGTAAGGGTCTCACTGATGTCAGTGAGCAGGACTGTATGAAAAGAAAGTGCATTTACTGACAATATTTTTTTTTCTGGCCAGCATCAGGTGGAAAGCCATAAGTTTGCTCTGATTTCTAGGGCTTAGAGGGAAAGGTCAAATGTTACCGTCTTGGTGAATTTCTTTAAGAGGAGCAATGGTGAAAGATCTTCTCAGTTATCCAAGGAGTTGAGGGGAATTCCTCACCTAGGAGAGGCTAGATTGAGCATTATTTCCTTGGGGACCACTGAGATGACTGGTTTACAAAACAGGGCAAAATATGTAGTTACTCAAATGTGTGCCATTCCTTTTCAACCTATCTACTTAAGGCACTGGAAAAGTGTACATTTTTATTTTTTTTTTAAGTATCAGAGGGGTAGCCGTGTTAGTCTGGATCTGTAAAAAGCATCAAAGAGTCTTGTGGCATTTTATAGACTAACAGAAGTATTGGAACATAAGCTTTCGTGGGTGAATAACCACTTTGTCAGATGAATGCAGTGGAAATTTCCAGAGGCAGGTATAAATATGCAGGCAAGAATCAGTCTGGAGATAATGAGGTTGGTTATGACACCATCAGCTCAGGATTAAACAAAGACTGTGAATGGCTATCCAAAAGCAGTTTCTCCTCCCTTGGTGTTCACACCTCAGCTGCTAGAAAAGGGCCTCATCCTGCCTAATTTAACTAACCTCATTATCTCTAGACTGATTCTTGCTTACATATTTATACCTGCCTCTGGAAATTTCCACTGCCTTCATCTGACAAAGTGGGTATTCACTCACAAAAGCTTATGCTCCAATACTTCTGTTAATTTATTTATTTATTTATTTATTTTTGGTAGTCTTATCAAAGAAAGGAGAAAGATAGTTTACTATGAGACTGCATTGAAACTCAGATTAAGCAGGCAAAATTTCTCATCTGATTTCCACTGTACAATATCAAATGCAATTTAATGTAACCCTCAATTTTTCAAGCAAAACAGAATGCAGATAGATTTCTGTATATATGATGCATTTGGTAATGTAGGAGATCCTTTAGTTAAAAGTAAAATAAGATACACTGTCTGTCTCATTTGGGGAAAAACTTTGAATGAGTTATTTCAACATTCCTTTTCAGCAACTCTCCCTCAGATAATCCATAAATCAAAGTTGCCTTTTCAGCACTAAGAAGGTTTTTCCTTCTGTTTCCTGAATAATGAACTTCATCTTGCCAATTGCAGAAGAGTGGCACGGGCCTGGCTGTACAACACTGTAATTCAGCATATGATAGGCTCTGAGTTTTGCTGCTTCTATCCCATGACATTTTTTTTGAAAATCTACTCATTTGTTCTTCCAGTCTCAATAGCAAAAAAAGGTCTTTCTAAAATACAAGGGACTGTTTTGAGAAACTTTGGGGATGACTCAAAGCCCATCAAATCCAATGGAAAGTCTCATAGGGCCTAATTCACTGAATGTAGATAATTATTGCTATTTCAGAAGTTCATTATTGACATACTCAATGGTATTGAGAACCTAATTTTCAATAACAAAAAAATGCAAATCTTGATTACATTTTTTCTTTTGCAGAACAACTCCAGCGTGAAAACAGTGAGTTCTTCTAATTTCTAAGCTGGTGCACTGAGATTTTTCTTGTTAACTCAGCTGCATATCTTATATTTCGAAGGGTATGGCTACACTTGGAATTTCGGAGCGCTGCTGCGGCAGTGCTTTGAAGTGTGAGTGTGGTCGGAGCGGCAGCGCTGGGAGAGAGCTCTCCCAGCGCTGCATGTAAACCACATCCTTTATGGGTGTAGCGTGCAGCACTGGGAGCCATGCTCCCAGCGCTGCCGCCCTGATTACACTGATGCTTTACAGCTCTGTATCTTGCAGCGCTCAGGGGGGTGTTTTTTCACACCCCTGAGCGCGAAAGTTGCAGCGCTGTAAAGTGTGACTGTAGCCATACCCTAAGACTAAATAAAAAAAACCAAGTGACCCATTGTGAAAGCAGAATTTAAGAAAAGATACTGTTCTGCTGGTGTGTGAATCTGCAAACTTTGAGTTGTATGAGGTATCCTTGCCCACATAAATTGTCCCTTTGAAGAAAGTTGGGCAAATACAGCATTTTCTCACTTTTTCATAACATAAAAAATGCATTCATATCCACACTTCTACCTTAGTAAGAACTGAATAAATATTTTAAGGATGCAACCCAAAGCTTTCTTGTACTTAATATACTTAATTTAGAGAGTCATACGTGTTGATTTTTACTTAACTTTTTCTTTAATAATTTGCCTTATTGGTAGATATGTCATTAATGATTTATTTCTGTGACATGGGAGTTTTTCTTAAATTGCTTAGGGACAAGGAGCTTTTTGCAGTGTTTGGGAGAGACTTTCACATGTGAGTCACTTAGTACTGGGCAAAAGTGGGATTCTGAGTGTTTCTGAGTTGGTCTGACTGCATATGTCCGATGTTTATCTCAATATCTTCTGCTTATCAGTATCAGTGGGGATTGGGCATTTATCATTGGGGAAGGCCAAAGAAGTTTGGTAGCTGTGTTTGATGCTGGCATGGTCTCAGATTGGCCATATGACAATATAAAAAGCTAGAATACTCATTTACTTTAAGCCTGTTCCTGTTCAGAAAAATCAATTGTAGGAGTTTCACTGATGTCAAGGGGGCAGGACTGGATCCCCAATATGAAAAAAAAAAGTGCATTTATTGAGAATATTGTGGGTTTTTTTCAGACCGGCTCCAGGTGAAAAACAGTCAGTTTGCTCTGATTTCTAGGGTATGGAAGAGGATGGTCAAGTATTGCCTTCTTGGTGAATTTCTGTAAGAGGGTGATAATGAGAGATCTGATCATTTGTGCATAAATGAAAGTCCAGAAGGTTCCCTCACCTGGAAGAAGACAGATTGAGCATTATTTACTGGGGGACTATTGAAATGACTGGGTTACACAATAGGGCAAATATGTAGTTACTTCAAATGTGTTTCATTCCTTTGCAACCAAGCTATGGAAGG
Source organism: Aldabrachelys gigantea (assembly GCA_026122505.1). Taxonomy (NCBI): domain Eukaryota; kingdom Metazoa; phylum Chordata; order Testudines; family Testudinidae; genus Aldabrachelys; species Aldabrachelys gigantea. The sequence continues at coordinate 14,004,085 of CM047489.1, read as the reverse complement.
CACTGGGAAAGTGTAAAATTATTTATTGTAATCTTTTTATCAGGCAGAGGAGAGAGACAGCTTATGATGAGACTACATAGAACTGAGATTGAGCAGACAAATCTTGATGTCTGAATCCCATTGTATAATATTAACTGTCATCAAGTTTACCCCTCAGTTTGTTTTTCTGGCAAGAAATAAAGCAGAAAGTTTTCTATTGCTATGAGGTGTCCAATAATTTGGGAGATCTTTAAGTAAAAAAAAAAATTACATTCTCTGCCTTATTCAGAGAAAAACTCTATGTTAATTCAACTTTTCTTTTTCAACCACTCTCCAGCAGAAAATGTGTAAGTCAAAGTTGCCATTTCAGCACTTCCACTCAAATTGACAACTGTCTGTGAGAAAGTTTTTTCATTCATTTCCTGAATAATTCCCTTCCTCCTGCCAGTCACAAAAGTGTGCCATTGGCTTGACTGTGAAACAACATTTTGCAGTATGTGATAAGCGCCGAGTAAGGCTGCTTTTATCCTTTAACATTTTAAAAAATTGTACTGATTCATTCTAACAGTCTCAATAGCAAAAATGGTCTTTTCAAAATACATTGGATAGTTTTGAGAAACTTTGGGGCTGATTCAAAACTCATCTAGTCCAATGGAAGTCCTTACACATCCCAATTCTTGCTATTCCAGAAGTTAAGAATTGACATGGTCAATAGTAATGAGAACCTAATTTTCAATAACAATAACAAAATGCAAATCTTGATCAAGTTTATTCTTTTACAGACCAAGTCCATTATGAAAATGGTAAGTTAGCTCTGATTTCTAAGCAGATGCACTGAGATTTTTCTTTTTAACTCAACTGTATATCCTATATTTCTAAGTCTAAATCATCCATTATGTAGTGGGGCTTTTTTAAAAAAGATACTTCCCAGTATGTGTCCAATTCTGCAAACTCTGAGGTACATGAAGTATCTTTCTCCACATAAATAGTTGCTAGTAGAAGATAATTGGCCAAATGCAGAATTTTGTAAGTCGTTAGTCACATAGAACATGCTTTCACATCTACACTTCTACCTGGGTAAGTCTTGAACAAGTATTTTAAGGATGCAACACAAATCTGTTTCCCTACTTAATGTGCTTGAATATTAGATTCATACATTATAATTTTTTACTTTTTCTGTAATGATTTGTCATATTATATCAATTTGTCTGTCTACAGATATATAACATACTGATGCTTACAGTATCCAAGCACCTTAAAAAGAATCACTTGTAGTGTATAAGTCCTTCGTGTTGTCTAGATTTCTCCTTCCACCCCTGGAAGGGGATGGCCCATCCCTGTCTCCTCTTTTCTACATGTTTGTTTGATAAAGGTAATAGTGTTGATATAATAGACTTCAGTACGGTGTTTGACTTGTTTAATCCATTTTGATTAAAATACTAGAACAATATAAATTTAACATGACACACATTAAATGGATTTAAAGTGGCTAACTCATAGGTCTCCAAATGTAAACTGCAAACACGGAATTTACAGAGTGGGTGTGTTTCTAGTGTGGTCCCACCGAGATTGTTTGGCCCTACTCTATTTAACATTTTCACCAATGATCATACCAAAATTAGCAGTGTAGTGACATCTTCAAGGGCAGAAGGATGGGCTAGCTGTCTCCAGCATGTACCTAGTGTTTCAAATGGGATCGTGTGTTGGGTAGATAGGCCCTCACACTGCTGTCACTGCCATGGTTACACTTGTATTTCCAGTAAACTAGCACAATCACAGACAGTGTGAGCATGTCTTTCCACACTGGGAATTACACCTCCTGGCTCTAGTGTGGACATACCCTGAGAGAATTACATAGACTGTACAGAATCTAGAATGCAGGGTCACATGACTTGTTAGTGCAGTCCAGTGCTGGGCTTCAAACCATCAGTCAAAATACAATTTTATTAATAAGAAGGAAAAACAATGCTCATAGTAATCTGTGGAATGATACTGATAGTTGACTTGTGGGACTGGATGTGGGCTAGACACATGTCCTGCACACATGAATCCTTTGCTGCTGTCTTGTTAGGCGAGTCTGAGAGCTTCTTAATGAGGCTTTGATTCCTAAGCCCTTTAGCACCCATCAACTCGGGGGTTGGGTTACTCAGGAAGGCCAGGGCTTTAAAAAGCCTGCTCCTAATTGACCAGAGGAGCAAGCGAATAGGAGCAGCTTACAGGGGAATTTTGCGAGGGACTTGAGAGGGGAAGTGTGAGGGGGTCTGGTTGCACTTAACATTCTTTAAACTGTTTTAAACTTAAAATCAAAGCCACCCCCTGATAAAAACAAAACATCAACAAATGAACAAGTTTCAGGAGTAAAAAGAGAATGCAGGCAGAAGCCCAGCAACACAATGGAGTCTATCCTGTTTATTGCACACAATGTAGCATGTATGATTACCTGTCTGATGGGCAGATGGCATATGTGTGCATTTGATGTAAGGAGTCCCACCCCCAGTTTGACAGACTCTGTGCTGTTGAGGACGATGGATGTCTCAGGGAAGGGTAACATCAAATTAGAATAGAGGGAAGTTCCCATAGTTGGGACCCTCCTTCCAGATGATGCAGTATCCTGTCGCACTGAGAGGGAACTCCCATTACTAGGATGAAACAGGTAATAGTTATGGGAGATTTGATCATTAGAAACATAAATAGCTTGGTTTGTGATGATCAGGGGAACCGCATGGTGCAGAGGTTGTGGCTCTCTCAAGACATCTAGATAGACTTATGTACAGTGCTGGGGAGGAGCTGGTGGTCGTGGTACATGTAGGTACAAATGACATAGGGAAGGATAGGAGAGAGGTCCTGGAGGCCAAATTTAGGCTACTAAGTAGGATATTGAAGGCCAGGGCCTCCAAGGTAGCATTCTCTGAAATGATGCCAGTTAGACAGGTAAAACTGCAGATTCTCAATGCGTGGATGAGATGACGGTGGACCTATATAGCCATTGATGGACATATCCGAGAAACATGGTGGAATAAGGATAATCAATTGGATACAGTATTACCGGGTTACAAAATATAACTGAAGGACAGAACAGGTCATACTGGGGGAGGGTGGGGGTGGCACTATATGTGAAAGAAAGCACAGAATCAAATGAAGTAAAACTCTTAAATGAACCAAATTGTACCATAGAATATCTATGGATATTAATTCCATGCTCTTATAATAAGAATATAGCAGTAGGGATATATTATCGACCACCTGATCAGGATGGTGATAGTGACCATGAAATAATCAGGGAAATTAGAGAGACTATTAAAATAAAAAACTAAATAATAATAATAATGGAAGATTTCACTATCCCCACACTGACTGGGTACATGTCACCTCAGGATGGGATGCAGAGATAAAGTTTCTTGACACCTTAAATGACTGCTTCCTGGAGCAGCTAGTCCTGAAACCCACAAGACAAGAGGCAATTCTTGATTTGGTCGAAGTCAAGCACAGGATCTGGTCCAAGAGCTGAATATAGCTGGACAGCTTGGTAATAGCGAGCATCATATAATTAAATTTAACATCCCTGTGGCAGGGAAAACACCACAGTGACCCAACACTGGAGCATTTAATTTCAGAAAGGGAGACTACACAAAAATGAGAAAGTTAGTTAAACAGAAATTAAAAGGAACAATGCCAAAAGAGAAATCACTGCAAGCTGCATAGAAACTTTTTAAAGACATCATAATAGAGGCTCAACTTAAAAGTATATCCCAAATTAAAAAAACATAGCAAGAAAACCAAAAATGTGCCACCATAGCTAAACAACAAAGTGAAAGAAGAAGTGAGATGTAAAAAGGCACTCTTTAAAAAGTGGAAGTTAAATCCTAGTGACGAAAATAGCAAGGAGCGTAAGCAAATGAAGTATAAAAATATAATTAAAAAGAACAAAAAAGAATTTGAAGAATAGCTTTCCAAAGACTCAAAAAGTAATAGCAAAAATTGTTTTAAGTACATCAGAAGCAGAAAGCCTGTTAAAAAAACAGTGGGGCCACTAGAAGATCAAGATGCTAAAGGAGCACTCAAGCATGATAAAGCTATTGCAGAGAAACTAAATTAATTCTTTTCATCAGTCTTCATGGCTGACGATGTGAGGGAGATTCCCAAACCTGAGCCATTCTTTTTAGATGATAAATCTGAGGAACTGTGCCAGATTGAGGCATCATTAGAGGAGGTTTTGGAACAAACTGATAAACTAAGCAGTAATAAGTCACCATGACCAGATGGTTTTCACCCAAGAGTTCTATAGGAACTCAAATGTGAAATTGCAGAACTACTAACTGTGGTTTCTAACCTATCATTAAAATCAGCTTCTGTACCAGATGACTGAAGGATAGCTAATGTGACACCAATTTTTAAAAAAGTGTTCAGAGGTGATCTTGGCAATTATAGGTCGATAAGCCTAACTTCAGAACCCAACAAACTGATTGAAACTATGGTAAAGAACAAAATTGTCAGACAGATAGATGAACATAATTTGATGGGGAAGAGTCAGTCTGGTTTTTGCAAAGGGAAATCATGCCTCACCAATCTACTAAAATTTGTTGAGAGTGTCAACAAGCAGTACTTAGATTTTCAGAAAGCCTTTGCCAAGGTCCCTCACCAAAGGCTCTTAAGCAAAGTAAGCTGTCCTGGGATAAGAGGGACGGTCCTCTCTTGGATTGGTAATTGGTTAAAAGATAGGAAACAAAGGGTCATGGACTGAAACATGGTCAGTTTTTTGAATGAAGAAAGGTAAATAATGGTGTCCCTCGGGGATCTGTACTGGGCCCCGTCCTATTCAACATATTCATAAATGATCTGAAAAAGAGGGTAAACAGTGAGGTTGCAAAATTTGCAGATGATAAACTAGTCAAGATATTTAAATCTGAAGCAGACTGCAAAGAGCTTCAAAAGGACGTCACAAAACTGGGTGACTGGGCAACAAAATAACAAATGAAATTCAGTGTTGATAAATGCAAAGTAATGCGCATTTGAAAACATAATCCCAACTATACATATCAAATGTTGGGGTCTAAACTGGCTGTTACCATTCAAGAAAGAGATCTTGGAGTCATTGTGGATATTTCCCTGAAAACATCCACTGAGCGTGCAATGGTAGTCAAAAAAGCAAACAGAATGTTGAGTATCATTAAGAAAGGGACAGAAGATAAAACAGAAAATATCATATTGCCTTTGTATAAATCCATGTTATGCCCATACCTTGAATAATGTGTGCAGATATGAAAAAGTTTCAGAAAAGGACAACAAAAATGATTAGGGGTATGGAATGGCTGCCATATGAGGAGAGATATAAGACTGGGATTTTTCAGTTTGAAAAAGAGACAACTAAGGGAGGATATGATAAAAGTCTATAAAATCATGACTTGTGTGGAGAAAGTAGATAAGGAAGTATAATTTACTCCTTCTCATAACACAAGAACTAGCGGTCACCAAATGAAATTAATAGGCAGCAGGTTTAAAACAAACAAAAGGAAGTATGATGCAAGTCAAGTGATGGAACTCCTTGCCAGAGGATGTTGTATAGGCCAAGAATATAACAGGGCTCAAAAAAGAACTAGATAAATTCACGGAGGATGGCTGTTGGCCAGGATGGGCAGGGATGGTGTCACTAGCCTCTGTTTCTGAGAAGCTAGGAATGGGCAACAGGGGATGGATCACTTGATGATTGCCTGTTCTGTTCATTCCCTCTGGGGCATTTGGCATAAGCTGCTGTTGAAAGACAGGAGACTGGGCTGGGTGGACCTTTGGTCTAATCCAGTATGGCTGTTTTTATGTTCTTATAACAGAGGCCAAAGAGCCCCTTATGCTGTATAGCCCTGCATAGAAAACATTATTTCACTGTATTAAAATTATTGAAATGTATATCATTCCTTTGCAGACCAATTGAAAAAGGAAAGGGGTAAGTTTGTACTGATTTCTATGGCTTTAATCTTAAGCAGTAGAGGGACAGAGGATCTGATGGAATTGCATGTACTGTGTAGTTGTCTTGGCAATGCTTCCTCTCGAAAGAGTATATTACACACCAGATGCCAAATACATCCTGTCTGTAACACCAGTGAAATCAGTGGATTTACACCCAGGAAAAATGAGGCTTTTATGAAAACTAATAGTAAAACAATATTGAGGTTTTTAATTCCCAGGAGCTGCTTGAGTTAAGCGCCACTTGGTGCCTGCACCCCGACCCGTTCCAGCATCTCAACTCTCTGCCCCACCCCCAATTCCCATCCCACTCTCTGAACCCCTGAGTCCCACCCTCCTGCACCCCAGGGTCCACACTGCCAGCTGGAGCCCTCACCCCCTCACCCGCACCCCAACCCCTGCTCCAGCCCAGAGCCCCCTCCTGAATCCTGAACCTCTCATTTTGGCCCCCTCTCAGAACCCGCACCCCAACCCCAATTTTGTGAGTATTCATGTCCCTCCATACAATTTCCATATTCAGATGTGGCCCTTGGGCCAAAAAGTTTGCCCACCTCTGGTATAGGATCTGGAACACTGGTTAGTTAAGTCTAGTGCTGGCCTTTAGTCCATCAGTACATTCTTATTAATAACAAGGAAAAAAACAATAAACTTAGAAACTTGCGGAATGATGACCATGGTTGACTTGCATGAATGGGTGTGGTGCAGGAAGTGAAACCAGATATTATAGGGATAACAGAAACCTGGTGGAATAGTACTCATGACTGGAGTACAGGTATTGAAGGCTATGTGCTGTTTAGAAAAGACAGGAAGAAAGGCAAAGGCAAAGGTGGTGGAGTAGCATTGTACATCAATGATGAGGTTAACTGTAATGAAATAAGAAGTGATGGAATGGATAAGACAGAGTCTGTCTGGGCAAAAATCACACTGGGTAAAAAAGCTACTAAAGCCTTCCCTGAGATAGTGCTTGGGGTGTGCTACAGACCGCCGGGATCTGATATGGATATGGATAGAGACCTCTTCAATGTCTTTAATGAAGTAAACACTAAGGGGAAATGTGTGATCATGGGAGACTTCAACTTCCCAGATATAGACCGGAGGACGAGTGCTTGCAAGAATAATAGGGGTCAGATTTTTCTGGATGTGATAGCAGATGGATTTCTTCACCAAGTAGTTGAAGTACCGACAAGAGGGGATGCCATTTTAGATTTGGTTTTGGTGAGCAGTGAGGACCTCGTAGAAGAAATGGTTGTGGGGGACAACCTTGGTTCGAGTGACCATGAGCTAATTCAGTTCAAACTAGATGGAAGGATAAACAAACGTAGATCTGGGATTAGGGTTTTTGACTTCTCGAGGGCTAATTTTAAAGAGTTAAGGAAATTAGTTAGGGAAGTGGATTGGATGGAGGAACTTGTGGATTTAAATGCGGAGGAGGCCTGGAATTACTTTAAGTTGAAGCTGCAGAAACTGTCGGAAGCCTGCATCCCAAGAAAAGGGAAAAAAACCATGGGCAGGAGTTGTAGGGCAAGCTGGATGAGCAAGCGTCTCAGAGAGGGGATTAGGAAAAAGCAGAAAGGTTACAGGGAGTGGAAGAAAGGCGGGATTAGCAAGGGAAGCTACCTTAGTGAGGTCAGAACATGTAGGGATAAAGTGAGGAAGGCTAAAAGCCATGTAGAACTGGACCTTTCAAAGGGAATTAAAACCAATAATAAAAGGTTCTACAGCCACATAAATAAGAAGAAAACAAAGAAAGAAGAAGTGGGGCCGCTATACACTGAGGATGGAATGGAGGTTAAGGATAACCTAGGCATGGCCCAATATCTAAATAAGTACTTTGCCTCAGTCTTTAATCAGACTAGTGAGGAGTTTAGGGATGATGGAGGGATGATAAACGGGAATGAGGATATGGAGGTGGATATTACCGCATCTGAGGTAGAGGCCAAACTTGAACAGCTTAATGGGACAAAATCGGAGGGCCCGGACAATCTCCATCCGAGGATGTTAAAGGAACTGGCGGCATGAAATTGCGAGCCCGTTAGCGAGAATTTTTAATCAATCGGTAAACTCAGGGGTTGTACCGTACGACTGGAGAATTGCTAAAGTAGTTCCTATTTTTAAGAAAGGGAAAAAAAGTGATCCGGGTAACTGTAGGCCTGTTAGCTTGACGTCTGTAGTATGTAAGGTCTTGGAAAAAATTTTAAAGGTGAAAGTAGTTAAGGACATTGAGGTCAATGGTAATTGGGACGAATTGCAACATGAATTTACTAAAGGTAGATCGTGCCAAACCAACCTGATCTCCTTCTTTGAGAAGGTAACAGATTACTTAGAGAAAGGAAATGTGGTAGATCTAATTTACCTCGATTTCAGTAAGGCATTTGACACAGTTCCACATGGGGAACTGTTAGTGAAATTGGAAAAGATGGGGATGAATATGAAAGTTGTAAGGTGGATAAGGAACTGGTTAAAGGGGAGACTCCAGCGGGTCGTATTGAAGGGTGAACTGTCAGGCTGGAAGGAGGTTACTAGTGGAGTCCCTCAAGGATTGGTTTTGGGAACAATCTTATTTAATCTTTTTATTACTGACCTTGGCACAAAGAGCGGGAATGTGCTAATAAAGTTTGCAGATGACACAAAGCTGGGGGGTATTGCTAACACAGAGAAGGACTGGGATACTATACAGGAAGATCTGGACCACCTTGTAAACTGGAGTAATAGTAATAGGATGAAATATAATAGTGAAAAGTGCAAGGTCATGCACTTAGGGATTAATAATAAGAATTTTAGATATACATTGGGGATGCATCAGTTGGAAGCCACAGAGGAGGAGAAGGACCTTGGGGTATTGGTTGATAGCAGGATGTCTATGAGCCGCCAATGCGATATGGCCATTAAAAAAGCAAATGCGGTTTTAGGGTGCATCAGGCGAGGTATTTCCAGCAAGGATAAGGAGGTGTTAGTACTGTTATATAAGGCGCTGGTGAGACCCCACCTGGAATATTGTGTGCAGTTCTGGTCTCCCATGTTTAAGAAAGATGAATTCAAACTGGAACAGGTTCAGAGACGGGCTACTAGGATGATCCGAGGAATGGAAAACCTGCCTTATGAAAGGAGACTCACAGAGCTTGGCTTGTTTAGCCTAGCCAAAAGAAGGCTCCGGGGGGATATGCTTGGTCTATATAAATATATCAGGGGGATTAACGTTAGGGAGGGAGAGGAATTATTTAAGCTTAGTACTAATGTAGGCACAAGGACAAATAGGTACAAACTGGATATTAGGAAGTTTAGACTTGAAATTAGACGAAGGTTTCTAACCATTAGAGGAGTGAAGTTCTGGAACAGCCTTCCAAGGGAAGTAGTGGGGTTAAAAGACTTATCTGGCTTTAAGACTAAGCTTGATAAGTATATGGAGGGGATGATATGATGGGATAGTTTAATTTTGGCAATTGATCTTGGATTATCAGCAGATAAGTCTGCTCAACGGTCTGTGAGGGGATGTTCGATGGGATCTGAGTTACTGCAGAGAATTCTTTCCTGGGTGCTGGCTGGTGAGTCTTTCCCACATGGTCAGGGTTTAGCTGATCGCCATATTTGGGGTTGGGAAGGAATTTTCCTCCAGGGTGGATTGGCAGGGGCCCTGGAGGTTTTTCGTCTTCCTCTGCATCGTGGGGCATGGGTCACTTGCTGGTGGATTCTCTGCAGCTTGAGGTCTTCAAAGCACAATTCTGAGGACTTCAATAACTCAGTCATGGGTTACGGGGAGTTATAAAAGTGGATGGGTAGGGTTCTGTGGCCTGCTTTGTGCAGGAGGTCAGACTACATGATCATATTGGTCCCTTCTGATCTACGAGTCTATGAGTCTATAATTACTTACTGTAATGACTTACACATATGAAACTTGCTGTAACACGGACCAAAGAACTTCTTACCCTAAGTCTCCCTGCACAGAAAATGTTAGTTCACACTAACTAGGGAGCACATATACTTTATTTAAATGTATGTCATTCATTTGCAGACTATAATCAGAAAGTAGTGATCAATGGTTGGCTTTCAAACTGGGATGATGTATCTAGTAGGGTCCCAAAAAGGTCAGTCCTGGCTTCAGTACTATTCAATATGTCCAATAAAGACTTGGATAATTGAGTGCAAAGTATGCTTATACAATCTTCAGATGACACCAAGCTGGCAAGCATTTTGGAGGACAGGTTTAGAATTTACCACAACCTTGACAAATTTGTCTGAAATCAACAAGATGAAATTCAATAAAAACAAATACAAAGGTTTTCATTTAGGACTGGAAAATCAAATACACAGCTACAAAATGGAGACCAACTGGCTATGTGGTAGTACTACTGAAAAGTTTCGGAGGGTTATAGTGGATCACAAATTGAATATGAATCAATAATGTGATGCAGTTACAAAAAAGACTAATATAATTCTGGGGTTTAACAACAGAAGTATTATATGAAAGGCACAGGAGATAACTGTCCCAATCTACTTTGCATTGGTGAGGCCTCATGTGGAATACTGTGTCCAATTCTGGGGCCATGCTTTAGGAAAGACGTGAACAGATTGGAGAGAGTTCAGAAGAGATCAACAAAAATAATAAGAGGCTTAGAAAAATTGACCTATGAGGCAGGGTTAAACAATTGGACATGTTTAGTCTTGAGAAAAGAAGACCAAGAGGGAACCTGATAACTGTTTTCAAGTATGTTAAGGATTGTTATAAAGAGGACTGTGATCAATTTTCTCCATGTCCACTGAAAGTAGGACAAGAAATAATGAGCTTAATCTGCAGCAAGGGATATTTAGGTAATATATTAGGAAAAACTTTCCAACCATGAGGGTAGTTAAGCACTGGAATAGACTTTTAAGAGTGGCTGTGGAATCCCCATTATCGGAGGTTTTTAAGAACAGGTTGGACAAACACAGCTCATAGATGGTTGAGATCTACTTCATCCTGGCTTAGCACAGGGGGCTGGACTTGATGGCTTTTTAAGGCCCCTTCAAGACATACATTTCTATGATTCTATGAATCAGAGCTAGTGTGGATATGTCTATCTGGGCTGGAAATTACACCCACAGCTCAAGTATAGACAAGCTCTGAATGATTCATTTGTGCAGGCATGGGTGAGAGGGAGTATTTCTGCAATTGCTTCAGGTACAGGGAGCTTGTCAGCATGATTGGGATGGATAAGTCCAGGTGAGTCATTTATCAGTGAGATTCTGAGTGTTTCTGAGTTGGTTTGAGAGCATTTCTCCCTTGGGAAATCTGGGTATTCTCTGCTGATGACAGTTGCAGGGATTGGGCATTAATCAATGGGAGAGGGCTGAAGGGGTTTGGGAGCTGTGTTGGGGGGGTGTAATGGTTTCACGTTGAGCATATGGGCAACATAAAACATGAAAATTGTTAACTTGGAGTCTGTTCCTCCTCTCACTGAAATCAATGGCAGAGTCCTACTGATGTTAATGGGGCAGGACTGAGTCCTCAGTATGAAAAGAAAATACATTTATAAATAATATTGGCTTGTTTTTGCAGGCCAGGTCCAGGTTGAAAAGAGTAAATTTGCTCTGATTTCTGATATATGGAGGGGGAAGGTCACATATTGGCCTCTTGGTAAGTGGGGTCAGCAGGGGTTCTTTAAAAGGGTGATTGTCATAAACATAAATTTAAGGGTTAATTCCTCTTTGACCTGTAAAGGGTTAAGAAGCTCACATACCTAGCTGACACCTGACCAGAAGTACTAATAAGGGGAAAAAAATCTTTTGTGTGTCCTTTTTGCTGGACACCGAGAAAGAAGGAGCCATTCCACCCCTATAGATTAGTGAGTATTTAAAGAAAGAATGTATTAATTTCTTTTATTTTCTATTTGTGATTTCTTTTGCAAAATAGAGGGAAGATAAAATTGTGTTCTTTGTATAACTTTAAAGTTTTGCCCAGAGGGAAACCCTCTGTGTTTTGAATCTGTTTGTCTGTGAGATTATCTTGTATTCTAATCTTGCAGAGGTATTCCTTTCATCTTTTTCTTTAATTAAAATTCTTCTTTTAAGAATATGATTGATTTTTTTCATTATTTTATGATCCAATGGTTTTGGATCTGTGTTCACCAGGACTAATTGATGAGGGTATACTCTTAAACCTATCCAGGAAAAGGAGTGTAAGGATTTGGGGGGGAGGAATTAGTCTCAAATCTGCCCATGAAAGGGGGGGTTAGGGACTTGGGAAATATTTGAGAAAAGGTAGAGTTCCAGGTCGCTCTCCCCTTAGATTTGGAACACGCTTGGTGGTGGCAGCTTACTGTTAACCTACGCCAGTAAATAAACTGAGGGGGTCTTTCATGCAGGTCCCCACATCTGTACCCTAAAGTTCAGAGTTGGGAGGGAACCTTGACAGTGATAAAGAGAAATCTTTTCACTTGTTCATAAAGGGTCAAGGAGAGTCCCTCATCTGGGACAGGACAGATTAAGCACTATTGCTTGGGGACAATTTAGATGACCGGTTTACACAACAGGGGAAAAGATGTAGCTACATGATGTGTGTCATTCCTTTGCAAACAATCTAATGAAAGTACCTAGAAACTGTACATTGATTGATTGTAGTAATCTTTTCAAGCAGAGGAGACCTCAAGATGAGACTGCTCTGAACAGATATTAAGCAGGCCAAAATTCCATTTGTCCCATTGTACAGTATCAAATATAATCTGGTCTTACCCTTAGTTCCTTTTTATGGCAAGAATCAAAGGAGAAAGTCTCTCTGTTGCTATGATGTATGTGATAACTTAATAGGTCCTTTAGTTAAAAAAAAAACAAATTACATTACTGACTCAGTGTGGAGAAAAACTCTGAATGTGTTATTTCAACATTTCTTTTTCGATACGTTCCAGCAGAAAATCCGTAAATCAAAGCTGATTTTTAAGCACTTTCACTCAAACATGTAGCTGTCTCTGAGAAAGTTTTTCCATCTGTTTTCTAAATATTGGTCTTCCTCCCCCTGGTCATCAAAGTATCATTGGCTTGGCTGCACAACATCTTAATTTAGCATATGAATGGTTCTGAGTAAGGCTGCTTCTGTACTATAACTTCTCAAAAAAAACTACTCATTTTTCTTCTGATCTCAATAGCAAAAATAGTCTTTCCACAATATGTAAATATATATACATTTTATGAGGAATTTCAGGGTAGACCCGAAACCCATCAAATCCAGTGGAAAGAATCACATTGATTTTACTTGGCTTTAGATCAGGGCCTGAACATGGCTAATTCTTGCTATTCCAGAAGTTAACTGTTTGTATTAAGAAGAAAATAAAGAAAAAAGAAGAGGGACTGCTAAATACTGAGGATGAGGTGGAGATTAAAGAAAATCTAGGCATGTCCCAACACCTAAACAAATACTTTGCCTCAACTTTTAATGAGACAAATGAAGATCTTAGGGGTTGTGGCAGCGTGGCTAATGAAAAGAGGATATGGAGGTAGAGATTACCACATCCAAAGTTGAAGTCTAACTCAAACAGTTTAATGAGACTAAATCAGAGGTCCCGAATAAATCTCCATCCAAGAATATTAAAGGAACTGGCACATTAAATTGCAGGCCCAATAGCAAGGATTTTTAATGAATCTGTAAACTTGGTGGTTAGAACCTATGACTCGAGAACTGCTAATATAGTTTCTATTCTATTAAAAGGGGAAAAAGTGATATGGGAAACTACAGTCCATTTAGTTTCACCTCATTTGTATGCAATATCTTGGAACACATTCTGAAAGAGAAAGTAGTTAAGGACATAACGGTTAATGGTAATTGGGATAAAATACAATATGGTTTTAGAAAAATGTAGATCATGACAGACCAACCTGTTCTTCTTTGAGAAGATAACTGATATTTTAGACAAGGGAATTTCAGTAGATATTATCTACTTGGATTTCAATAGGGCATTTTATACATTTCCACATAGGAAATTGTTAGTTAAATTGGCTAAAATGGGATTTATTATGAAATTGAAAAGTGGATAAGAAACTAGTTGAAGGAGAGACTACAACAGGTCATACTGAAAGGAAAACTGAGAGTGAGGTTAGTAGTGGAGTTCCTCAGGGATCAGTCTTGTGACCAATATTATTTAATATTCTTACTTCTGATCTTGGCACAAAGAGTGGGAGTGTGCTAATAAAATTTGAGGATGACACAAAATTGGGATGTATTGCCAATGCGGTGGACTGTTGGAATATCATACAAGAAGATCTGGATGACTTTGTTAACTAGAATAATAGAAATGGGATGAAATTTAAGAGTGCAAAGTCATGCATGTAAGAACTAACAACAAGAATTTTTTCATATATATAAATTGGGGACATATTAGTTGGAAGTGACAGAGGAGAAAGATCTGGGTGTTTTGGCTGATCACAGGATGACTGTGAGTTGCCAATGTGATATGACTGTGAAAAGGGCTAATGCAATCCTAAAATGCTGAAGGTGAGGTTTTTCCAGTAGAGCGAGGGAAGTGTTACAACCATTATGCAAGGCACTGGTGACATCTCATCTGGAGTGCTGTGTCGGAGAAAAACCTAGTTCTCACTTTTTGGTTGGGTACAGCAAAATCAAATACTTTATTTATTCTCAAGCAATTGCAAAGAGGTAGAGAGTGCACTAGGACACAGGGTTTCCCCCTCCTAGGCAGGTCTATCTCCAAGTAAACAATTACAGCAGGCATTTATACTTTTTGTTACCTACAATAATGAGCAACAGCTGCATTTTGTTTATACATAGGCTATCTTGTTATCTTAATTTTCTCAGTTCTATTTAGATGCCAATTTGTATTCCTCATTATCAACACAAGGTTGCAACGATTTCTCCCACAGTTCTTTCCCACTTGCTTCACACAATCCTATCGACACAAGATTGCAACGACTTCTCCCACAGTTCTTTCCCACTTGCTTCACACAATCCTCGCTTCTACAAATCTTGTGTTATTAGAGTTACAGATAGCCTGACTCTTGCTAACTGAGACTGTCATGCATTGAAATCCCTGTCAGTTCTTGCTCTACTTCCACAATCATGTGCAATTCTGATCTACCATGTTTCCCAGGTGTCTGGCTGGTGGGTCTTGCCCACATGCTCAGGGTCTAATTGATTGTCATATTTGGGGTCAAGAAGGGATTTTCCCCCAGGGTCAGATTGGGAGATATCCTGGGGGGATTTTTCCTTCCTCTGTATTATGAGGAATGGGTCACATGCATGTTTAAATTAATGTAAATGATAGATTCTTTGCAACTTGAACTCTTTAAACCATGATTTGAGGACTTCAGTAACTTAGCCAGAGGTTAAGGGTATATTAAAGTAGCAGATGAGTAAGGTTCTGTGGTCTGTAATGTGCAGGAGGTCAGACTAGATGATCAGAATGGTCCCTTCTGACCTTAAAGTCTATGAGTCTATGTAGTCATCGGTAATGAAAATCTAATTTTTAACAACAAGGAAATTGCAAATCTTGATCAAGTTTATTCTTTTGCAGAACAACTCCAGCTTGAAAATGGTAAGTTTGCTAAGATTTCTAAGCAGCTTTACTGATTTTTTTTCCAACTCAAATGTACATCCTGTATTTCCAAGTCTAAATATAAGCCTGTGACAGGGACTGGTCCACTCACTACTTGGTGGCACCTCCTTGTGTCTCATCTGGGGAATTTGCTCTGCCACCTAGTCTGGCACTCCTTCCTCCGGTTACTCAGACAGTCGTTCCCCTCAGTTACTCCATTGCCTCTCATGCTCCAGGAGTGAAGCACTGTCCTCCCCATAGCTAGCCCTCACACTAAGTCACATTAAAGTTTTCCCCCATTCTGGGGTATTGCAAGTCCTTTGAAGCAAATGGTCCATGACAGTCCACTCCCCACTGCCTGATTGTGCCACTCCCCCAGTGGCTGGTAGGGGAACCTGGGCCCACTCTCTGTACTGGATTCCAATCCATGGACCCTCAACCCAGCAGTTCTGGCTTTACTTTTCCAGTCCTCACTGCTCCTACCCTGTATAGCTTCCTACTGTCCTCTTACAGCTTTCTGCTCTTCTCCTTTGTATCAGGGAGTGCAAATGCAGTTTATTTCCCCTAGCATGCCAACTTCCTCTCCTTATAGATCCTGCCTGGCTCCCCCTCATCCCACCCCACCCCACTCCCAACAGGACTCCATGTGCAATTTGGCCCTAGTACACCCTAGGTTTCTTTCAGGAGCAGCCTAGTGTTAATTGACATAATTTACTCCTTCAATTCTTGTGTGAAGTAGACACCCCATCACAAAGTCCCTAAATAATCCATTATACAGCAGACCTTAAGAAAAGACATTTCTCTGTAGGTGTCCGATTCCACAAACTCTGAGTTACATGAGATATCCTTCACCACATAGATAGTCCTATTAAGGATAATTGTCAAAATGCAAAAAAAATAATTCAGTATTTATTCACACAAAACATCCATTCACATCTCAACTTATACCTGAGCCAGACCTGAAAAAGACTTTAAGGATGAAACACAAATCTGTGTCCTACTTAATCTACTTTTATTTATAGATTAATACATAGTAAACTTTACTTAAGATTTTCTTAATATTTTCCCTTATTATATTAATTTGTCTATCTACAAATATATAGTATAATAGTGCTTAGAGTGTCCAAGCAAATTAAAAATCATAATCTAATCTGACCTCCTGTCTAACATAGGCCGTTGTGATGGGGCAAGGCCAGATGGCTACAGTAAAGTACCGAGAAACAGGTATGTTAGCCCCAGGCTAAACAAATCCCTAGGACCATGGTAATCAAATGGCAGTTGCTTCAGGTTAATCAAGGCACCTGGAGCCAATTAAGATCTTTCCAGAAGGCAGTAGAGATAGCTACTTTAATTAGAACACCTGTAGCCAATCAAGGCAGGCTAATCAGGGCACCTGGCTTTAAAAAGGAGCTCATTCCAGTCAGGCAGAGAGGAGCCAGAGGAGAAAGAGTGTGTGTGAGGAGCTGGGAGCAAGAAGGCAAGGAGCTGAGAGCGAGAGACTGTACTACTGGAGGATTGAGGAGGACAAGCATTATCAGACACCAGGAGGAAGGTCCTGTGGTGAGGATAAAGAAGGTGTTTGGAGGAGGCCATGGGGAAGTAGCCCAGGGAGTTGTAGCTGTCATGCAGCTGTTACAGGAGGCACTATAGACAGCTGTGATCCACAGGGCCCTGGGCTGGAACCTGGAGTAGAGGGCGGGCCTGGGTTCCCCCCAAACCTCCCAACTCCTGATCAGACACAGGAGGAGTTGACCCAGACTGTGGGGAAGATCACTGAGGTGAACAAATCTGCCAAGAAGCACAGGACCCACCAAGGCAGAGGAGGAACTTTGTCACATCGTATAGTTTTACCCAAATAATCCCTTAGGAAAAAAAATCCTATCATTGGAGGGGAGAGGCAGAAGGGTTCTGTGATGAGGCAAGGCCAGATGGCTACAGTAAAGTAGTGAGGAACAGATATTTTAGGCCCAAGCTAAACAAATCCCTGATACCATGGTAACCAAATGGCAGTTGCTCCAGGTTAATCAAGACACCTGGGGCCAATTAAGATCTTTCTAGAAGGCTGTGGAGGTAGCTACATTGATTGGGACACCTGAAGCCAATCAAGGGCTGGCTGGAACTAGTTAAAAGCCTCTCAGTTAGTCAGTGAGGTGTGCGTGTGAGGAGTTGGGAGCAAGAGGTGCAAGGAGGTGAGAGTGAGAGTGAGAGTGAGAGTGTGCTGCTGGATGACTGAGGAAGTACAAGCATTATCAGACACCAGGAGGAAGGTCCTGTGGTGAGGATAAAGAAAGTGTTTGGAGGAGGCCATGGGGAAGTAGCCAAGGGAGTTGTAGCTGTCATGCAGCTGTTACAGGAGGCACCTGGAGTAGAAGGTGGGCCCGGGTTCCCCTCAAACTTCCCAACTCAAGATCAGACGCAGGAGGAGTTGACCCAGACTATGAGTTCCACCAGAAGGGAAGAAAACTGAGGTGAGCTAATCCGCCAATAAGCACAAGACCCACCAAGGTAGAGGAGGAACTTTGTCAGTTCCCATAGGGTGCATTGTTTCTAATGGGGTCCAATGGGGTCTCAGTTCTTGCCCCTATGCTATTTAACATTTTTATTAGTGACCTGGAAGAAAACATTAAATTTTCATTGATAAAGTTTGCACATGGCACAACAATTGGGGAAGTGGTAAATAGTGAAAAAGACAAGTCCCTGATACAGAACAATCTGGATCGCCCTTGGTGGGTTCACCATAAGGAAACAATATGCGGTTTAATACAGCTACATCTAAGAACAAAAACTGTAGGCCATACTTACAGGACAGTGCAGCTTTATCCTGAAAAGCTGTGACTTTGAAAACATTAGGGGCTCATGGTAGATAATCAACTGAACATGAGCTTCCAGTGTTATGCTATTACGAATAAGGCTAACCTTGGGTACATAAACAGAGGAATCTCAAGTAGCAGTAGAGAGATTATTTTACGTTTGTATTTGACACTGGTGCAACTGCTGCTGGAATACTGTGTCCAGTTGTGGTGCTCACAATTAAAGGAGGATGTTGATAAATTGGAGAGGGGTCAGACAAGAGACACAAGAATGATTAAAGGATAAGAAAACATTCCGCATAATAATAGACTCAAGGAGCTCAATATTTTTAGCTTAGCAAAGAAAAGGTTAAGTTGTGACTTGATTACAATCCATAAATACCATACATGAGCAACAGGAATAATGGGCTCTTCAGTCTAGCAGAGAAACGTACAACATGAGCCAATGGCTGGAAGTTGAAATAGTGAGGGTAATTAAATACTGGAAACATTTAAAGAGGTTTGTGTTAAAATTTAGCAAGGGCCATTGTGTATTCTCCAACACTGGCAAGATTTAAATCAAGATTGGATGTTTTTTTCTAAAAGATCTGCTCTAGGAATTATTTTTGAGGAAGTTC
This sequence comes from Aldabrachelys gigantea, assembly GCA_026122505.1. Lineage (NCBI taxonomy): Eukaryota > Metazoa > Chordata > Testudines > Testudinidae > Aldabrachelys > Aldabrachelys gigantea. The sequence goes on along the minus strand of CM047489.1, from coordinate 13,985,206 downwards.
AATGGCCTGTGTGTTATACAGGAGGTCAGACTAGATGATCACAGAGGTCCCATTTGGCCTTGTAATCTATTATTCTCTCTTCATTTTCTGTGCTGGGGCTATGGCAAAGCCAAGTTAAGCAAATGGGTGTCAGACTTGCTCGGGAAGTGGTGAGATTGGCTGCTATTCTTGCCTCCTTCAGAAAGCAGCTCTGAAGCCAGTTGTAGTAGGTCAGTGGTTCTAGCTGACCCTTTCATAGTTCCCTTGGAAGGTGGTTTCTGAGGGAAATTGTGGTGTCAGACAAATAGAGAGTCTATTAGGTACCACAGCAAGCAATACCTTACATATGAGGCCCAAAATCTGACCTAGGATCCTATGGAGAGTGAGAGTCATGAGTGAAGGGCCACATTCATGACCTTTTGGGGAGTAGTGTTGCTGACAAACGTTGATGTGATCATTCCTATGCCCTATTATGTGACTCGAGAGTGCATGTGGGCATGGATCCTTGAAGCAAAATCATTTTCTGACAGAATATGGTTCAGCCTCCTAGACAACCACAGAGGTTAGAAGGGGTTTGTAGCAGCTGAGCATACTGGAGTGTTCACTGAGAATGAGTTCAGAAAGAGCCAGAGGCTGCAAACTGACTTGATTATTGATTCCAGTGCTGGGCTTTAGTCCATCCATCCTACTTCATTCTGAGTAATAAGAGGGCTAAATAACATACTTGGAAATCAGTGAAATGCCAATCACAGCTGACTTGTGTGAATGGGGCATGTGGATGGAGCTTGTTCCTTCCCTCCACAGCAACCTGCAGCATCCCAGTTGCTCACACCCTGCAGCCACATACTTGATATCATATGCCATAAAAACATTTGTTTAGAGAAAAGGGCTAAAATGATTCTGTTACTCAGTTGTGTGTCATTCCTTTGCAGAGCAAGTACGGTTGGACAGGAGTAAGTTTGCATTCAGTTACGTAGCCTTCTACTCAAGCAGGGAAGAGACAGCAGGCAGGGGTGGCGTCGTCACCTAGTGAGCTGCCTACACTGGAGTGCTCACGACAATGAGGAGTCCAGAAGGAATCAGAGACTGTGAACTGACTTGATAATCAATCCATCGATCCTACTTCATTCTTAATAATAGCAGGGGGAAATAATGCACATAAACAACCGAAGTGCTGATCATGGTTGACTTCCTTGGCTGTGAGATGGAGAAGGAACTAAAGCCCAGATCCACAAATGGGCTAGAGCATTGCAATGTTGTAGATTGCAACATCTAACTTGCAGAATCCTGGCCACCAAATAGAACCCCCAAAGCCTAGGTTGCCTATACGATGCATGGAGAAAGAGATGCTCTTCAATATGGGATCAACAAAGGACAGCATAATAGCCTAAGCTAGTTGATAGCTGATGCCGAGTTGAGGGATGGATCCTAAGCCCCAGCCCTCTCAGGGAGGTAGGCACTTACCTCTGCTCAGGATCCACAGTCTTGATTGCTTGGGATCCTCAGTCTTCATTCCTCTCCTGGAGTCAGGCGCCTAATCCATTTCTTGTAAGAATGGTATGGGGCACATCTAACACCATGTGAAACGGGCAGGGGGGAGAAGGAGAAAACAGTAGCTTTCATGTTAGTCCCAGTGGTTGTAGCACTCACCCAGAATATGGGATATCCCAGTTCAGCCCCCCCCCGCCCCTCCATCTGGACGAGGAGATGGAATTTGAACTTGGGTCTCCCACCTGTCAGCTGAATGCCATAACAATAGGACTGTGTGATATTATGAGGTGTGACTTTTGCAGTGTTTCCTGTTGAAGCTGATCCATTGCACATACATTAAGCAATAAGCAAAGAGAGCATAAGAAGTGCTTTATAGACTGGTGGTTAGGACACTCACCTCAGAGATAAGAAACTCAAGGTTAGATCCCATTTTTACTTCAGGCAGGAGGGAGACTTGAACCAGGGTCTCCCTCAGCCCCTCCTTATCCACTAAGCTCAGCCTGCTCCCACTAGCATTGTGGGGGGTTAATCAAGCTTTGAGAATACCTGCCACATCAGCTGCTCCAGGCAAGGTAGTTGGCACAATGCTTAGTTTCACCTAGTTTGAGGATCCCTCCGGGTCTTAGATGTGAGAGATGTGCCCAGGTGCTCAGAATGAGGTGGCTATGCAGAAACTTAATGGCTTAATGGAAAAAAATAGATGCAATGGGGTTTTAGGCATCTGCAGAGTAAGTCAACTTAAATTTTGGACTATCTGACTAAGGTGGGAATTAAGCACTTACACCATTTTGTGGATCTGGGCCCCCATACTGATTTCGGATTCTCGGGAAAGTCAGTGTAATGAGTGAAGCACCCCACTGATGCACAAGTGTCGCTGAGGAGACAGACTGATCTGTTCTGGACCATATGATGTTTTTCTGAAGGTCAATTAAATCATTCCTACTTTCTGTACTGAGTATTCCAGCCTAGAGTGCATGTGCTCATGGATCCTTGTAGCAAAGTCATCTTATGACAGAATGCAGTGCAGCCTCCCAGGCAGCCACAGACTTAAAGAGGAGATTGTAGCAACTATGGAATGTCCGTCCAGAATGAATCCAAAAACAGCCAGAGGCTGCAAACTGACTTGGTAATTGATTCCAATGCTGGGCTTCAATCCGTTCATCTTACTTCATTCTAAATAATAAGAGGACAATATTACACACTTCGAAAACTGAAGTACAAAGTAAGGTTGACTTGTGTGGATGGGACATGTGGGAGGAACTTGTTCCTTACCTCCTGAGCAATCTGCATCCATAATCATTTTCATGCAGCATTTCTGTAGCTCACAGTTTGCAGCCACATACCACATTTCCTACCCCATAAAAACACTGATTTAGAAAATGGGGCAAAACTATGCTGTTTGTGAAATGTGTGTCACTCCTTTGCAGATCAAGTACAATTAGAGAGAGGTAAGTTTGCCTTCATGTCTGTAGCCTTGGACTCAATCAAAGGAGGGACAGATGGGGTAGGATGGAGTTGCCACCTGGTTGCGTTCAGCAACAGTGAGAAGTCCAGGAATCAGATAAGCAACTCTAATGATAGACTTCAATCCATCGATCCTACTTCATTCTTAATAATGGAGAGGGGAAATAATGCGTTTTAAAAACTGAAATGCTGATCATGGTTGACTTGAGTGGTTGTGAGGTGAAGGGGAAGCTAATTCCTTACACATCCACATCCTCCATGGCTCACACTTAACTGGCACCAATCCAAAGTCAAACACCAAAGGTTTACAGAAAAAGGCAAAAATATGTAGTTATCAAACGTATGTCATTCCTTTGCAGATGAACTGCGGATAGGAAGGGGTAAGTTTGCATTCATTTCTGTAGCCTTCTCAAGCTGAGGAGAGATGCAGCATGTGGCGGAATTGTGTGTGCTTGTATATTTGCTGAAGAAACAAAGAGAAGCACTGATCAGCAAGAGGCAGAATGGGATAGTTTACTGCAGTGTCTCCACCAACGTTTGGTGATAAGAGCCATATAAAACCTAAAATAGCTAGACGTAGCTGGGTTATTTTTCATTAGTGTATTGTTGGGAATATTCTTTATCTAGGCTTGGTTTGGAGCATCAGGCTTGGGGCTGTTCACAGGAAGCAAAAATTTGTTAACCCACATTGCATTTTGGCTGACAGTGCCATAATTGCAGCTGGCATTTTTTTCTATTAAAAACAATTACAAAATACATTCATTTTAAAAAAATTAGAGGACATTTTTTAAATAAAAAAGCATTGTTTTGCTAAATTTTGGTTTTCCGTTTTTTTAAATTATTTTTCCCTCTCTTTCTCCCTTTATTTCCCTTTTCCCTCACTGAATGAAATAGAAAGAAAGTTGTTTAAGTTTTTTGTTTTGCCTTTTTTTATTTTTTCCCATTTTTCCACTGCCCAAATTTTCAAAATTCCTCCAGCTTTGAAAAATATACGGCTTGTCTAGGGATAAATGAAATTGCAGCCCAGCCAATCTGTAACCTTCCAAAATGTCTTCAATTTTTGAGAAGGCAGAGGGTAAAATTTTCAGAAGTGACTTTGGCATTTATGTCCAGATCCACAAAAGCAGAGGCAAGGGAACACCTAGTTGGAGGATACTGATAGGGCTCAGGTGTCTAACCCCCAATCTTAGTGGCCACTGCTATTCAAAACACTCCCACTCAGCTGCTTCCCAAATGTAGTCACCTAAACTCACTCAGTATGTAAGTTTTTACTGTAAAAGTTCCTGTGGTACTGATTTTTCCACTTGTGGGAACACACTTTGCTGCCTCACTCTAGGCCGAGAGTGGTCCAAGAACCAGAAGCAGATAGGCATTTCTCTGCCTATCTCGCAGGAGGATCAGCTATTCCAGTAGGTATACTCACAGGTCACCTACCGGATTGGGTCTCCTTAAGAATCTGTGGATGGCAATTGCCACCTCTTAACTTTTAGCTCTTTGGCTACACCATTCACCTGGGATATAAGAGACCACAGATTCAATTCCCCCTGCTGTCTGAGGAAGAGAAAGGATTTGAACATGGGTTTCCCAGTCATCCTAGTGTGCTAATCACTGGGCTATGGGATATTCCAGTATGGACATTCCATCAGTCTCATCTGTTGACACTGAAACCCAGTGTCCAGATCTCCTGCTCTAATGACTCTTCAATTATTTATACTAAGTAGAAAAAGCTTGAGAGGAGAGACTCAAAGCACCTCACATAAGATGTCCCATAAGTGAATGGTGAGCACAGACACCTGAAAAGTGTGTGGCGTAGATTCCAATCCCTTCTCCCCCTCAGAAAGAGGTGGGAAGTGAACTTGGGTATCCACTTATAAGGTGGTGCACTCACACACACACTCAATATATATTTATTTAAAGAGGAACAGCTTCAATGAGAAAGACCCATACTCCAGGTTAGGCCATTCAGCTGAAAGGTAGAGAATGTCTCTCCAAATCCCTTCTCTTCAGCAGACAGAGAAGGGAATTTAAGGATATCCCATGTAAGTACTCTAACCACAGGGTGGATTTGGGTCTAAATATTCCTAGACCCTATCACTTTACAACTAGTCTGTAATTCTTCAGTATTTAAATAATGTTTCCACCCCTCTTCCTGAGTGGACCTTGTGGGGACTAAATGTCTGATCATCCCCTACCATGGTGGGGCTGTGGAACTACTGGGAACTCCAGGAGCTTCTCACTGGAGTGTTTCCTCTTCAGAAAAGGGAGGGGTTCCTAATCTTGAAGAGGAGATGAGAGGCAGGGGGTAGCTTGATATCAAGGAGAATCCTAGAATGTGACAGGAAGAAACCATAGACTTATTCCTGCTTCCGTTGCAGTCAACAGGTATTGGTCATGAATTTCAGTGGGAGTAGTATGTGTGTGCATGGCAATGACTAAAAGGAAACATTTAGTCAAATGAAAATTGTCCTTTGCTTCTCTTCCTCTAGGAAAGAAACAAGAACATTCTGAAAAAGGTAAGATTTCCTGTATACCTGTTAATCTATCAGCAAGGGGCACATTTCAGCCAGTCACAATGATAGAGCACACATGAAAACATGACTGGTTATTTCATTTGCCAAGAGCCACTGTAGGGAAATATGAAGTTTTAAATTTCTTGTGCTCTTCCAACAGTAGTTAATTGGATAAAGAGTATGATTGCTTCCATTGACTTCAGTCAGATTTAGATTGGGCTGAATTAGACTATCTTGATCTTCTGCCTGTCTTTCAGTGCTACGAACACTGAGCGCTAGATTAGGTAACAGGAGTGTATTTCCATATATTTCTAGTGAATGTAGTCATTTGCTCATCATAAACCTATTGTACATCACAGCTCATATGGCAGTCATCCTTCACAGAAAGAGGATAGGGACTTTCCATTATAAAACACTACTATTATCAGTTGCTCATAATTTAATGAATTAATCACAGTTGAAGTTGCAACTCAAATGCAATGATTTTGTTTTTCTTCTGGAAAGCTTGAACAAAAATTTTTCTTTCATTTTTGATATAAAAGTATGAATAATGGGTGTTTCTTCATTGTGCTAAGGCTTCCATCTACCTTTAAATGGAGGTTTACCTCTGCCTGCTTGCAGCTGAGTTCAGAATCAAATCTGTCTGTCACTGGCAGCAATTCCTGACTCCCTGCCAGCTGTCCCTGACTCTCTGTCAACTTTGTTCTGCCTCACAGGAGTCAGAGGCTTATTCAGCCCTCCCTGCTGCAGAGACATGTCTCTTAGGGAAATGCCAACATTGTATTTCATGTAGACTCCCTCCCCTTTGTATGGTTTAAGCTTCCTCCCTGATGCTTGCTAATCAGAGTGGCTTGTCTCCCCTTCTGGCATGCACTGGGTCCTGGGTTCTTTATTTCAGTTCCTGGTGCCTCCACCCAAGGTCTGTGCTTGGGACACGGGGTGCTGTCTCTTGGGAAAATGACTAATGCTACTTATCAAGGAATATAACTTAACACAGGAACAACACAATAGATTAATTCAAGTCCCAACAAATGAAAGCCCACACTCAAAAATAAGAGTATGACACATAGAACTTTACTGGGGACAGGAAACAAAGGTTCTAGCGAAGCAACATAAGAACAGCCATACTACGTCAGACCAATAATCTATCCAGCCCAGTATCCTGTCTTCTGATAGTGGCTGATGCCTGATGTATCAGAGAGAATGAACAGAACAGGACAATTTATCTAATGATCCATTCCCTGTCATCCAGTCCCAGCTTCTGATAGACAGAGGCTTAGGGACACCTAGAGCACTGGCTTGCATCCCTGACCATCTTGGCTAATAGCCATTGAAGAAGCTATCCTCCATGAACTTATCTCATTCTTTTTTTGAACCCCATTATATTTTTGGCATTCACAACGTTCTTTGCCAATGAGCTCCACAGATTGACTGTGTGTTCTGGGAAGCAGTGCTTCCTTTTATTTTAAACCTACTGTCTGTTAATTTCATTGGGTAACCCCTGTTTCTTGTGTTGTGTGAAAGAGTTAATAATACTTATTTTCGCCAGACCATTCATGATTTTATAAACTTCTATTTTAGTTGTATCTTTTCTAAGCTGAACAGTCCCAGTCTTTTTAATTGCTTCTCATACAGAAGCTGTTCCATACCCCTAATCATTTTTTGTTGCCTTTCTCTGTCCTTTTTCCAATAAAAAATTCTAATAAATCTTTTTGAGATGGGGTGACCAGAATTGCACGCAGTATTCAAGTACTCCCAGTACCATAGATTTATATAGTGGCATTATGATATTTTCTTATTATTATCTATCACTTACCTAATGATTCCTTAAATTCTGTTAGCTGTTTTGACTGCACATTGAGTGGATGTTTTCAGAGAACTATCCACGATGACTCCAAGATCTTTCTTGAGTGGTAACTGCTAATTTAGACCCCATCATGTTGTATGTATATTTGGGATTATGTTTTCCAATGTTCATTGCTTTGCATTTATCAACCTTGATTTTCCTCTCCCATTTTATTGTCTAGTAACCCAGTTTTGTGAGATCCCTTTGTAACTCTTCACAGTCTGCTTTGGACTTAACTATTCTGACTAATTTAGTATCATACATAAACGTTACCACCTCACTGTACCCCCGTTTACCAAGTTTACCCCTTTTTCCAGATAATTTATGAATGTGTTGAACAGCACAGGTCCCAGTACAGATCCTTAGGGGATTCCACTCTCTACTGGAAAGAGGTTAAGATCAACTAAGGAAAGGGTTAAGATTAACTAAAGTACTAAAACATCAGTAATCTAACAAATGCCCCATGTCCCTGTATTCACCACTGTACTAAAGCCCCCAGCTCCTTTCCTAGCACCTTTCCAGGCAGATGGTGTGCTGGAGATAGTCCTGAAACAAGTTCTGAAGTTCTGTGAATGCTGGATGGCTTACACAAAAAGAAAGGGGTTCCCTTAAGTCCTCTACTGGCTCCCTGGTCTGGTGTCTTGGGAGGTTCCAGCGGGCTCTAGGTAGTTGGCACTGGGTTGGTTCTCTTCCCCTCTGATTGCTGGTCTCTGCAGGGCTGGCACTCCTCAGTCTCACACTAAACCCCACTATAGTTCACAGCCACCTTTGGGTGGAGAGTGGGAGATGAGTACAGATTCTTTAGGCTGTGCTGCTCCTCTGCCAGCTCCAAACTCAAACAATCAAAAGTGAAACAAAAATTGGTCCCTTAGTCCTTCAATCAGCCTGTTGCCTCCCACCAAGGCACTGTGGAGTTCTGGCTCTTCCCTGACCCAGAAAAACTGCCTATATCAATCATTCCAGCCAAAGCTCCCCACTGGATTTTTAAAGCATTTCCAGGCTATTCTCTCCCTGTCCTAGGCTTGAAGCTGTGTGGGAAATGGCATCCAGTGGGTCTGCAGCCAGTGTTCTATAGGCCAGAGAGTAGGACCCGCAGAGCCTCAGTTCAGTGTCCAGAAACTGGCAAAGTCCAAAGGGGTGAGGGCTACATTCAAATGTATGTCTCAGCTCAATAATTTAGTATCTAACTCCCAGCCGCGTACCATGGCTATATATGGGCACTTTTCTCTCTCATCTCCACTTGTTCTTCTGAGACGTTTGCTGTAGTGGGCTTCAGGCAGTGAACTAGGCTGGGAAAAGCCAGAGGCAAAAGGAAAGGTCTCTGTGTCCTGCTTCACTTTCTTGTCAAGTATCTTGTTTGGGAGCTTGGCTGGTTCTAAGGGCAGATTGAAGTGACTCCATCACAGCCCAGGTCAGGTGGCACCTCCACATCCCTGTGATTGGTAGGAGATAGGCAGGATTGGAAATACTGGCTTTAGCACCAACCTAGTGCATTTCCATTACAACAAATTTTCATGACTCTTCTTCGAACAGCCACAGGGCCAAAATAGCACAGGCTTAAAAGTTGCAACATGATATGGAAATAGCCCTCCCAGGCTACGGGAGTGGGAGTACTCGTGGAATAAGTTGCTATCAGTGAAGATAAGAGTACCAGAACTGAGCCTGTACTTGGCAGTAGCAATACATTATTCTGCACCGCTTGCCAAAGGAACACTTAGTGAGTGGTCCACTGCACATGAGTGTGTAGCTGACTGAGCTTTGCAGTGAACTACCAGGTCATCAGAATGACTCCCAGCCCTGGGAAACTCAGGATCTAGTGAGAGGGGCCATCTTCCCTCCCCTGCTGCTTTCCCCCATCAAAAGACTTCCTTATCCCAATCCACCCATGGGGCAGGAGCCAGGAGGATTTTGTTGAGTTCCTGCTGCAATAAGTAGGAAGGAATTATCAGGACCTGATCAGATCACCAGTATAATTCATTGAATACTGTATTTTTATTCTGATAGCTCAGTAAAAATAAAATAACAATTCTCTTAGAAAATCGGGAAATAGCCATGTGTCCTGCAGCCTCAGGTTGTGCTGGCAAAGAGTATATATGTAAAAGACATAACAACCTCCTTGTTTCAGCCATCAAGCAAGTACAGCCTGAACTTGACAGAATAGTCCATCATGGACATATTACTGCCACTTAGATCATTAGTGCATTACGAGTTTCTTGCCTCTTCCTTTGAAGCAGCTGGAAATAGGCATTGTCAGAGCCAGGATGCTCCATTAGATGCATTATTATTGTTCAATGCATCCAATAAGTTGGTCCAATAAAGGATATTACCTCACTCACCTTGTCTTTCTATTATTCTGTTCAGTCTTGCACTGCCAAGGATACCATGCTCTTCCTTGCCCCCAACACTCTGGCTAAAGAAATATTATTTGTGTGGAAATGACAAGTGGAGAGTAAAGTAAAAATCCCATAGGCACAGGATCGCCATGAAAAGCATCCAAGTTAGCACATATTTGTTGTCATTTGTTTTAGGTGGCTTCCATTGTTTGAATTTGTTATAGTTAGAGGTCCAAGTCAGAGGATTTACAACTTAATTTTACATTTTGATCTGAAGGTAGTATGATTTGTAGTTACTCTTGGGAAAGAGTTTGTGGACTTGTTTGTGCTCCCATGGCACTCCTCTGGAGATTTCAGTGAGCTTCAGCAGGAATAGATTTGGGCTGTGTGTGTACATGTAGAGGTTTGTGTGTATTGTAGTGTCAAAATAAGAAGTATAAATAAGAAACATCATCTGTTTTCTTCCCTTCATTCAGAAAATAAAGAAAAAGTGTTTGAAGCAGGTAAGATTTCCTATGTCTTTACTTTACTCTTCATTCAGGGTCAAATCTCACATGGTTGCATTGACACCACACACATGAAATTCTGTGTCAATTTCATGCACCCAGTTGCAGAGAGCTGCTACTGCAACAGATTAAAAACAAAGAGAAGTCCTTGTGGCACTTTAGAGACTAACAAATTTGAGCATAATCTTTTGTGGGCTAAAACCCACTTCATCAGATGCAAGCGAATAGGAAGCTTTAAAAATGTGTTGCACTTCTAACAGAGTTAATACTAATGGCATCAGAAATGCTGCCTGTGTTGTCAGTTTCCAAGGCCTGGTCTACACTGCACATTTTTACTGAATTTAGCGGCATTAAACCGAATTAATCCTGCATCCGTCCACACAATGAAGCCCTTCATATCAATATAAAGTGCTCTTAATATTGATATACGTACTCCTCCCTGATGAGGGGAGTACCGCTCAAATCAGTATTGCCATTTCGAATTAGGGTTAGTGTGGCCGCAATTCGACGGTATTGGCCTCCGGGCACTAACCCACAGTGCACCATTGTGACCGCTCTGGACAACAATCTGAATTCGGTTTTACTGGCCAGGTAGACAGGAAAAGCCCAGTGAAGTTTTGAATTTCTTTTCCTGTTTCCCCATCGTGGAGAGCTGATCAGCACAGGTCACCACACAGTGCTCATCAGCGCAGGTAACCATGCAGTCTGAGAATTGAAAAAGAGCTCCAGCATGGACCATATGGGAGATACTGGACCTGATCGCTATATGGGGAGATGATTGCATGCTAACAGAATTCCATTCCAAAAGACAAAATGAAAAAACATTTGAAAAAATCTCCAAGGTCATGATGGAGAGAGGCCACACCAGGGACCCAGTACAGTGCCATGTGAAAGTTAAGGAGCTCAGACAAGCCTACCAGAAAACCAAAGAAGCAAATGGAAGGTCTGGGGCAGGAAGAGGAGGACGAGCTTGCAGACAGCACACAGCACTCTATTCTCCCCAACAGCCAGGAGCTTTTTCTCAGCCTGACAGAATTACCCTCCCAGCCTTCCCAAGCCACTATTCCAGACAATGAAGCCATGGAAGGGACCTCTGGTAAGGGTACCTTTGTAAATATAATACATGGTTAAAAAGCAAGTATTTTTTAATGATTAATTTGCCCTGAGGACTTGGGATGCATTCACAGCCTGTATAGCTACTGAAAAAGTCTGTTAACGTGTCTGGGAATGGAGCGGAAATCCTCCAGGGATATCTCCATTAAGCTCTCCTGGAGGTACTCCAAAAGCCTTTGCAGACGGTTTCTGGGCAGCGCAGCCTTATTCCGTCCTCCATACTAGGACACTTGACCATGCAATGCATGTAGCAAGTATCTGGAATCATTGCATGACAAAGCCTAGCAGTGTATGGTCCCGGTATTTGCTGGCATTCAAGCAACATCCGTTCTTTATCTCACTGTGTTATCCTCAGGAGAGTGATATCGTTCATGGTAACCTGGTTGAAATATGGGAATTTAATTAAGAGGACGGAGATGGCCTTTTCTACTGTACTGTTTGCCTATGGCTGAAAAAAAATCCTTCCCTACAGTTAGCCAAGCAGCAGGAAGTGTGGGGGGGGTGCGATTGGCACTGAGCTTTTTCACGTTTGGCTAGCAGGGATCTTCCATGATACCAGCCATGCGGTGGGGAGAGGGGTAATGCAATCATCCCAGAGAAATGGGAGGGGCGGATGGTTTCTGCTGCTGCACGTTAACAGGAAAGACGCAGCACTCAACGGGCTTTGCTTGGTATTTGGAAAAGGAGAGTGCTGGATATATGAAGGCCGCAGAGCTCGAAAGACAATGGCTTACCATGGCCGCATGCAAGCTGAATTCTGTTGCCCGGACCTGCATCTGTGATCTCTAACACCAAAGCCACAGGCACTCAATATTAAGATGTAAAATGCAACCTTGTACTGAAATCACATGTGCAATGTAATGTGAATAGTGTTAATCACCGTGAAAGAGTATAACCATTGTTCTGTAAAATGTATCTTTTTAAATACTTCACTCCCTTTTTTCCCTCCCTACTGAAGTTGCAAATTTTTCAAGTCTCCCTACTCCATCCCGAAGGCTATCTCAGATAAGGCAACGGAAAAAAAAGACGTGAGATGAATTATTCTCGGAAAACATGGAAGTGACCCGCAATGAAAGAGCTCATCTGAATGAGTGGAAGGACGTGGTATCAAATTATAGGAAATATGCCAGTGAACGTGAGGACAGGAGGGATGCTTAAGATGATAGTTGGCGGCAGGAAGATCAGAGGTGTAGGCAGGAAGATCAGCAGTGGCGGGATGCAATGGTGGGGCTGCTGCGTGATCAAACTGACATGCTCCGGCGTCTGGTGGAGCTTCAGGAACGGCAGCAGGATCACAGAGTGCCACTGCAGCCCCTGTATAACTACCCTCCCCCATCACCATGTTCCATAGCCTCCTCACCCAGAAGTGTAAGAATGGATTGGGGGAAGCTCCGTGCATCCACCCACTCCACCCCAGTGGACAGTCCAACCAAAAGGCTGTTATTATTTTGAAATTTTTTTAGTGGCCATTTCCTTATCTCCTATCCTCCTCCCAAATCCCACCCAGGCTACCTTGTCAGTTTTCTCCCTCTTTTTATAATCAATTAATAAAGACTACATGATTTTTAAATGAGAGTAACTTTATTTCCTTAGAAAGCAAGCTGTAATCGAAGGAGGAGGGTGAGTTGCTTACAGGGAATGAGTCAATCAAGGGGGCGGGTTTTCATCAAGGAGAAACAAACACAACAGTCACACCGTACCCTGGCCCATGATGAAACTGATTGTCAAAGCTTTTCTGATGTGCACTGCTTCCTGGTGTGCTCTTCTAATCACCCTGGTGCCTGGCTGCACGTCATCAGCGGCCAGGTGATTTGCCTCAGCCTCCCACCCCACCATAAAGGTGTCGCCCTTACTCTCACAGAGATTGTAGAGCACACAGCAAGCAGCAATAACAATGAGGATATTAATTTGGCTGAGGTCTGAGCGAGTCAGTAATGTGCGCCAAGCGACCCTTTAAACGTCCAAATGCACATTCTACCACTATTCTGCACTTGCTCAGCCTGTAGTTGAACATCTCCTGACTACTGTCCAGGCTGCCTGTGTATGGCTTCATGAGCCATGGCATTAAGGGGTAGGCTGGGTTCCCAAGGATAACTACAGGCATTTCAACATCTCCAATTGTTATTTTCTGGTCTGGGAAGTAATTCCCTTGCTGGAGCCGTTTAAATAGAGTAGTGTTCCTGAAGACAAGAGCGTCATGAACCCTTCCCGGCCATCCCATGTTGATGTTGGTGAAATGTCCCTTGTGACACACCAGTGCTTGCAGCACCATGGAAAAGTACCTCTTGCGATTTATGTACTGGGTGCCTTGGTGCTCCAGTGCCAAGATAGGGATATGGGTTCCATCTATCGCCCCACCACAGTTAGGGAATCCCATTGCAGCAAAGCCATCCACTATGACCTGCACATTTCCCAGAGTCACTACCTTTTGTAGCAGCAGCTTAGTGATTGCTTTGGCTACTTGCATCACAGCAACCCCCACAGTAGATTTGCCCACCCAAATTGATTCCCGACTGACAGGTAGCTGTCTGGCATTGCAAGCTTCCAGAGGACTATCGCCACTCGCTTCTCAACTGTGAGGGCTGCTCTCATCTTGGTATTCTGGCATTTCAGGGCATGTCACAAAGCAAAGCAAGTCACAAAGTTCCATGAAAGTGCTCTTACACATTCGAAAGTTTTGCAGCCACTGGGAATCATTCCACACCTGCTACACTATGTGGTTCCACCAGTCTGTGCTTGTTTCCCAGGCCCCAATGGCTAGAACCTGCCCAATTACCAGCATGATCTCCAACACGCCAGGGCCCACAGTTTGAGAGAATTCTGTGTCCATGTCCTCATCACTCTCATTGCCGCTTTGCCGTAGCTGCCTCCTCCTCATCTGGTTTTGCAGGTCCTGGTTCAGCATAGATTGCACGAGAATGCACAAGGTGTTTACAACGTCCATAACTGCTGTCTAGCTGAGCAGGCTCCATGCTTTCCGTGGTATGGCGTCTGCAGAGTTCACTCAGGAAAAAAGGCGTGAAACGGTTGTCTGCCACTGCTTTCACAGAGGGAGGGGTGAGGCTGTACCCAGAACCAACAACAACAATGTTTTTTGCCCCATCAGGCACTGGGATCGCAACCCAGAATTCCAGTGTGGGGGAGAGACTGCGGGAACTATGGGATAGCTATGGGATAACTACCCACAGTGCAACGCTCTGGAAATCGATGCTAGTCTCAGTACATGGATGTACACAGCCGAATTAATGTGCTTAGTGTGGCCGCGTGGACTCGACTTTACACAATCTGGTTTAAAAAACCGGTTTCTATAAAATCGGTATAATCCCGTAGTGTAGACATACCCCAAATGTTTTCCAGTTTTATGTTGGTAATTGCACACAGATGAGTTAGATGTCTTTGTTAGCATCTCTGAAACATGGCAGGGCACTAACATGGTCTCCTGTGGAACAGTGTAGTCTGATGGCCACGGGGAAATTCCAGTTTGTGTTGAGAGTTGGCAGGATCGGGCAGGTTTTGTATAGCATTCTGTTCCCCCTTCTTTCCCTGCAGTTTCTTTATCCATAGATCAGCATTGTTAAAGCCCCAATTTGGCAAAACACTTGAGTATATGCATAAGTGCCATTACCTTTAATGCTACCCAAGCAGACAATAAAGTTAAGCATGTGCTTAAATGCCTTGCTGGATTGGGACATTCAACTTCACACTAATACAGACCCCTACCCTATGAGAGGAGTCCTACAGAAGTCAATGCCATTACTCAAAGTGCATAGAGTTAGGCACAGATAAAAATCTGTGCAGAATTGTGGCCATAGGGTTAAATCCTGTTCTCACATACATCCCTTCAATCTTGTTTATTCCAGTGAGGGTCTAAATGGAGTAATCAGACAGAATTTGGCCTGTTCCCTGCCATATAACACAGCCTAATTTTGTCACTGGTAACCCTTCTATGGCCCAGGTGGGAAACTCCAGTGTGGCTCTGTTTTAGCCACAATCAAATGGTTCCCTTTCTGTTTTAAGATCCAGCAATTTTTCAGGCTCAATGTGCTTTGAAGAAAATATTGAAGTTATTAGATTGTTGCTGAGAGAGACCCAAGGTGGGTGGTACATTAGGAAATCAGAGAATTCACATATATTATTCTTAAATCATCCTTAGACTGCATTTCTTTCAGAAATGAAAAAGTACAGCTTTCAATTAGGTATGAATATCATATTTCATATATTTAATAAATACAATAATTCAAGTAGTATAATCCATAATTATTGTTAAACATTTTGTACATCAATGTCAACTATCAGTTGCTAGCAAAAACTCATTCTAAGCAAAAGTGGGCCCAGAGGTTAACAGAGACAGACAGAAACTAAGTGAGATGTGTCTTCACATTCCACATGACATTTCCTGTGATGCTCTCCAGTGAAACACAGCTGATGAAGTCTCGGCATGTGTCAAACATGCTCTGGGATTTTGTCTCGTGGTGCTTGACCCCGTACAGCTACAACCTATGTGAGTTTTGACAGTGACCTCAGTGGGAGCAGGAGAAAAGTCTTGGGCCAAATTTTTAAAGGTATTTAGGTACCTAGGGATACAGATAAGGCCATATCAGCAGCCTGATTGATGAGCGTGGCAACCAGTTACAGAGAATCCAGCATCCACAGATAATAAAGACAATTTTTTATTGCAGGCAAAGATAGGTGTAAAATCAAAGATGGGGAAAGGACAGGAATCAGGAAGAAAAAGGAAAGGCAGTAGAATCAGGGATAACAATACATGTTTTCCCAAACAATCACACATGAGCAACTGAACACTCCTTCCCTTAAAGACAAGCAAATCAATAATAAAAGGAAAGCTCCCTCCCATCTTTCCCCAAAATCTCCCCAGTCTGGCTTGTGGTGGGTCAAAGTGGGGCTGGGGTCCCTTATGGGAAACTCATAATTCTCCCTTTTGGGTGGAGTGGGCTGCTGGCCAGGGTGTTAGGCATCTGTCTCCTACTGGGCTCAGTTGTCACTGTCCTCAGAAGTACAGTGGAGTCTTGGCACTCAGTGTCTCCTTGTGGATCTGGGTGCTCCAGGTTGGATTCAACGCCTATGGTTGAGAGAAGCACAATATTCTGCTTCCCTTCTGATGCTGGGATCAACTCCAAGGCTGCTTCCTCTCTGGCCTGTGTAAGACAACTTCCTGCAGCCAGCTCTCCCACAAACATATCTCTGGCCCGGTTCATGCCATGTCCAGTGCACATGTCCTGGTGGCTGCAGCCAGTGCAGGCTATCTGGGACCTGCACCTGATTGCCATGCTTATAGGTCACTTTCCTGCTCCCCGGCCAGTACTAACAGGTTGAGTGTGTGTCTCAAGCACCGAGTAGGCAGACAGTCTCAGCTCTCCCAGCGTCTGTTCTGCTGCCTGGGGAACTGCTGGAAGCTGCTTTTCTCAACCCCCCAAACTGTCAAGGGAGCTGCAGAAGACTTGTGAGAAAGAGTGATGAAAATCTGAGAGAAGTAGAGACAGCTGGGTATGGCCAAAGGCATAGTGAGCATAAGCATTGAATGAAATATTAGGCTCATTCACTTAATGTGGCTGAGCCATGCTGTGCCAATCAGGGTCCAGAGACCCCAGAGAGAAAACGGAGGGTCTGAATCCTGAAAGAATAAGCAATTGAATTAACTGATTGTATACAATATTACTGTACTCTAAAAGTGTATTGAGCGAGCTCTTTTATGAATGTAGTTGACACTGGTGATTATTAACATGGTGAAAATTTTGTATTAACACTGTGAGGAATTTTAGATATTTACTGATATTATGCTTTGAAATTTGTGAGCAAACAAAGGGAGAAATAGGTTTTCTCCCAGACAGGAGAGAAGGCGATTATCTACCTTTCTCCATTGAAATTAAACAGTATGGAATCAAACAATGGAAGCCCTGAGTTATGTACGAATCAGCAGGGAGATGCAAAGTCCACAGGAAGGAAAAACCAGCAGAAAGCCTTCCTGGCTCCTGAAACAGAGAGAATGAAGTTTAGGGTAATATCAGAAACTGCAAAAAGACATTAGAGTTATCCATTACTTGAGTGACTGAAGGAGCCAGCACTATTGAAATCACAGAATGATGGGTCCTTCAGTCAAGGAGGTTGAAGTATCTGTGAGCTGTCGGTGAGATACCTGCCTAGGAAACGATTGTAACTTACTAAAATTATGTTTCAGTCTTCAAAGTGTATTTTTACACGTGTTAATTTGTTTGCAACCATTTCTATCCCTGTTCCTTCAACTTGGTATCACCTAAATCTAGGTTCTGTTGGTAATAAATGTGTTTTACTTTTAGAAAACCAGCTTAGTGCTGTACATTAAACCAAAGTGTAAAATCCTCAGCTCATCTATCAGACTGGTGTGTGCTCTGTCTCTATAGAGGCAGTGAACTATAGAACTTCTATGAGGGGCCAGTGAGAGGGACTGGACACTGAAGGGAAGACGGGTCTGGGGAGACTCAGAACATTGGCGCGAAGCTAGTGCACAGCTCCTTGATCTGCTGTTGCTGCAGACATCCAAGAGTCACGGAGAGGTTCACCTCTTCCACGCCACCATCACTTTTTCTGTCATGGTAGACACCTTCAGGCCACTCTGTGTCATCTGTCCCCAGGGCTGTAAACTGGGAAACCTTTAATTTTCTGGAATAAAAGGGCTTAAGAGAATTAACATGGTATACCTTAGGCTTTATGTTGGAGGTGGGGGATACTATGAGATAGTTAACAGCTCCTAGGCACTCCTGGACAATGAATGGTCCTTCCCATGACGCTTCCATTTTATGGGCCTGGAGCGCCTTTAAGACCATGACTTTGTCTGCTACTTTGAAGGACCATTCTCTGGAATGTTTATCATACCAGGCCTTTTGCTCTTCCTGAGCATCCTTTAGGTTTTCTTTAGCAAGGGCTAAAGAGTGTCAGAGGGTGCTTTGTAGGTTTCTTACAAAGTCTAGAATGTTAGTTCCTGGAGAAGGTGTAAACCCCTCCCATTGCTGCTTCACCAATTATAATGGCCCCTTAACCTTGAGGCCATACACAAGTTCAAATGGTGAAAACCCTAAACTGGGATGTGGTACAGTCCTGTAAGCAAAAAGCATCTGCTGCAATACTAGGTCCCAATCACTTATGTGTTCATTTATGAATTTACATATCATGGCCTCCAAAGTTCCATTAAACCTCTCCACCAGGCCATTGGTTTGATGGTGGTATGGGGCGGCAACCAAGTGATTCACCCCATGAGCTTCCCACAGATTTTTCATGGTCGCTGCCAGGAAATAAGTTCCTGAATCGGTAAGGATGTCAGAGGGCCTACCTACCCCGGCAAAAATGTCTGCTAATGCCTGGCACACACTTTTAGCCCTGGTGTTGCCTAAGGGTACAGCTTCTGGCCATCAGGTGGCAAAATCCATGAAAGTTAGCACGTATTGTTTTCCTCTGGGTGACCTCTTTTTGGAAAAGGACCCAGAATATCCACAGCTACTTGCTGAAAGGGAACCTCAATTACGGGGAGTGGCTGGAGAGGGGCTTTGACCTGGTCTTGAAACTTTCCCTCGCGCACCTCGCAAGACCGGACATAATTAGCAACATCCTTGCCCATTCCCTCCCAGTGGAAGGACTTCCCCAAACGGTCTTTGGTTCTGTTCATCCCAGAATGACCACTGGGATGATCATGGGCTAAGCTCAAGAGCTTTACCCGGTACTTAGTGGGAACTACCAACTGTCTTTGAGAATGCCAGTCTTCCTGGTGTCCACCAGAAAGAGTTTCCTTGTATAAAAGTCCTTGTTCTACAACAACACAGGATCGGTTAGAAGAACTGAGAGGCGGTGGGGTGTTCCATGCTGCCACTCAATCTTTCTGAAGGCTGACATCTGCTTCCTGCTCAGCCTGGAACTGTTCCCTTGATGCTGGAGACATCAATTCCTCCTTGGACTGTGGACTTGGGCTTGGTCCCTCTGGAAGCGATGTAGGTAATGGGGTTGTTTCTGTTGATTGTGAACCGCTCTCCGCTGGTGCACTGTGTGGTATTTCAGGCTCTGACTGAGCCTCTTCGGTAGGGTTATCTGCTGCTTCTGCCAGTTCAGGGCCGCTGATGCCCTCTGGTGTTGGAGTTGTAGACGGGTTTGCAAGCACTGAACTCAGTGCTGGCAACGGTTCTGGTGCTGGTTGCTTTGCCAGTTCTGGTTCTGGGAGTGGATTCACTACTGTTGTAGCACTCATGGGTAGAAGATTCAGTTCCACCACCTCTGTCTGGGTCTCTGGTAACACAGATGGGACCCTGGTAGACAGCTCAGGAACAGGGATGGGTGTGAAAGCTTGCTTAGCCTGGCTGTGGGTGACCATTCCCACCCTCTTGGCTAGCTTCACATGGTTGATCAAGTCTTTCTCCAGTAGCATGGGGATGGGATAGTTGTCATAGACTGCAGAAGTCCACATTCCTGACCAGCCCATGTACTGGACAGGTAACTCAGCAGTAGGCAAGTTTAAAGATTTTGACATGAATGGGTGAATCATCACTTGGGCCTCTGGGTTGATGAATTTGAAGTCCACTAAGGATTGGTGGATAGCTGACACTTGTGCCTCAGTGTCCCTCCATGCGATAACCTTCTTTCCACCCACTCTCGGTTTCCCTTCGCTCCAAGCGTATTTGAGAGGCATCTGGGCCTGGGAATCTTTGGTGTGATTTTGGTATATTGAACTGTAATCAGTTGGGGTTCTTGGGGCAGTGGGCCTTTATATGTCCTGGTTCATTACATTTAAAACATCGCCCTGCTAAGGTATCACTGGGGCGAGTTTGGTTGGTGGAGATTGGTGTGGTGGGGTAAGAACGCGTCTGGGGTTTCCCTTGGGATGTAGAGGGGGCCTTGGGTTGCCCCTGGTGGTAGAGTTTGGTTTCGGTTTACCCCTCTGATATTCACCCAACTGCTACTAGTTTTTTTCTTTTCTGTCACTTCTACCCATTTGGCCCCTATCTCCCCTGCCTCCATTACAGTTTTGGGCTTCCCATATAGGATGTACCTTTCTATTTCCTCAGGAACACCCTCTAAGAACTGCTCCATTTGCATTAGGAAGGACAGATCTTCCAGAGATTTAATACCTGCTCTTGATATCCAGGCATCCCAATTCTTTCCAATGTGGTAGGCATGTCGGGTAAATGACACATCTAGTTTCCACCGTAGGGCTCTGAACCACCAACGGGCATGCTTGGGTGTTAGCCCCATTCTGATTGTGGCCTTGTTCTTAAAAAGTTCATAACTGTTGATGTGTTCCCTAGGCATTTCAGCCACCACCTCTGCTAAGGGTCCACTGAGCTGTGGCCTCAGCTCTACCATGTACTGGTCTGTAGAGATGCTGTAACCAAGGCAGTCCCTTTCGAAATTTTCTAAGAAGGCCTCAATATCATCGCCTGCCTTGTAGGTGGGGAGTTTTCTGGGATGGGAACCAGTACCTGGAGAGGCGGTAAATCCTGCTTAGGCCTTGCTAACTCCAGTGCATGCTTCTGGGACTCCCTCTGGATCTCCACAGCCCTCTGGTGGTCAACCTCTTTGGCTTTCTCTTCTTTCTCTCTTTTTCTTTCTCCTCCATAGCTATTTTGTGGGCAGCCTCATCTCTGGCCATCAGTCTGTCATGTTCCTTTTGGCTCTCCTCAACCTGGAATTTGGCTAATTCTAGGTCCTGCAGCATATGTTTTTTTCCTTTGTCTAGTATCAGAGGGGTAGCCGTATTAGTCTGGATCTGTAAAAGCAGCAGAGAATCCTGTGGCACCTTATAGACTAACAGACGTTTTGGAGTGTGAGCTTACGTGTGCTCACGCTTCAAAACGTCTGTTAGTCTATAAGGTGCCACAGGATTCTCTGCTGCTTTTTCCTTTGTCTGACATTTTTCCCCTGGTCTGCCTTAGCTATCTTTGTTTGAGAAGTAAAAAAAAACAACAACACAACTTGTAATTCCTTTGTGAATGAAACTTGAAGGAACAAGTAAAACCAGTTTTGTGACTTGTTTGGCAATGTAATTACCCTCCAACTATCGCAGATGGAAGTCTTTTCTAACAGAGCCCTGTTAGAAAACTTAACCTGTTTGCCTTCAGGGTATCTCTCCTTCACTGCTTCCCCAGCATTCAAAGGAGGGGGAAAAAATCTAGCTTTGGTTTTCTTACAATCCCTCACCGCTGCTCACCATGTCATGGGTTTCACCCCCACTCTGACTTTAGAGTACAGATATGAGGACCTGCATGTGAACCCCTAAACTGAATTACCAACTTAGATCTGGTTTTGCTGCCACCACTCCCAAGTACTAACTCCCTTCCCTGAGTAGTCTTGAGAGACTTCTTCACCAATTTCCTGGTGAACACCGATCCAATCCCTTGGATCTTAACACAAGGAGAATTTAATCACCCCCCCTCCTTTCCCCCACCAATTCCTGGTGAGTCCAGATCCAATCCCCTTGGATCTTAACACAAGGAAAAATCAATCAAGTTCTTAAAAATAAGACTTTAATTAAAGAAAAGAAAGGTAAAAGAAAAAAGCCTCTGGGAGAGATTAGCATACCAGCTACTCTCACAGACAATAGATTCAAAACACAGAGGATGTTCCCCTAAGAAAAACTTAATACACAAAAGAATTCCCAATTTGATTATTCCTCTAATGCCAAGACAAGTTACAAAAAGAAAATAAACATAAACCTATTTATTCTTTTCTAAAACTTATTGCTCTGATAAGAGGCCGGTTTCTTGATCTTTTTCACTCTGGCTGAAACTGAAACTGACTCTAAACAAAGGAAACTTCCCTCTTTCCTTGGTCCCTGTGGCAAATTGCCGGTACTGTTCTGCTGGGTCTCGCGCTTTCTCTTCTCTGGGGTAGGTTCAGGGCGCTATTGCTTGCCTCTGAACCAGTTCTTAATCACTCCACTAGTGTCCTTGGAGGAGGGGAGTGGAGAGGGAGGGACCTGGGCCCGCCCTCTACTCCAGGTCCCAACCCAGGGGCCCTGGGAGTTGTGGTGAACCACTTGACTTAGCGGTTCCTTCCCCTGGGTTCCTTCCTTCTCATACCCTTCAGCTTGTGAAGGGCTTATTGCCTCTCTTCTACACAAGCCTGTTGCCCCTTACCTAGGGTTTCTTTTGGGCTTCACAATCCACCGCAGCACTCCTTCAAACCTTCTATTTCTCTCTAGTCAAACTCTTCTCTTCTGGAACCTGCACTCTGCTCCAGTCCAACCTTTCTCCTTCAACTACCACACCCTGTCTGACTGAAGCAGGGGTTTTTATCACATGACTGGAGTCAGGTGCTCTAATTGGAGTCAGGTGCTCTAACTGGAGTCAGGTGCTCTAACTGGAGTCAGGTGCTCTAATTGGCCACAGCTGTTCTAGTTAATCTAAAGCAAACCTTCCTCCCTTGGCAGGGAATAAGGCCCCCTGCTAACACTCTTGTGCTGCCCTCTGGCCATACTGTATCACATCCCCCATTGGTTCCTCTGGTCAGGTGTCAGCTAGGTTAGGTGAACTTCTTAACCCTTTACAGGTAAAAGAGGCATTAACCCTTAACTATCTGTTTATGACACGCTCCAACTCTGCAGAATGGATGGAATGCCGCCCTGTAGCATGTGCTGCCCCAGGCATATGCTTGCTCCACTGGTGCCTGGAGCCGTCCCTGTATGTGAGTAATTGTTGACACCTGCCACACTCTTCTGAAAACAAGAATGTGCTACTGGCCACAAAAAGATCGGGGACCACTGCTCTAGGGAGATAGGAATGGGACTAGCTCACAAATTAAATAGCTAGCTCACTACCCAATGTCAATATTTATGCTAATCAATGGATGATCACAGCAGCAAGATGGAGCCTGGAGTCACCTGGGCAAGCCATATGTCCATGCATGACTCAATTCTTTACAGGCCAATGCCATTGTTCACAGGTTAGTTTGAACGTTCTCAGGAAAGCTCAGATGTGTATTGGTTTCTCCCAAAATATATTGTCAGCTATGTGTTTCTTGACTGGACACTTACCGAAAAGCTGACCAAATTCTTCACTGAGGCTACTTAGAATCAAAACACATTAATATACAAGTATATAGCCAATATTCATAACTTCAGCTACAAAAATGATACACACGTACAGATAGCATAATCCTAACCAGCAAATCATAGTCGTGTCTTAACCTTATTTGACCCCCTTTTATACATTATTTGGTGCCACTACAGAATCTTGATTGCAACAATGATCTATATGTTCACAGTTTATGTCAATAACGTCACAGTAGAAATTACTGTATTATCGTAAATTACTCATGCAACTCTGAAGCCCCTTCTGTCCACAGAGGGACACTGCTTGACAGTCACCTGAAGTGAAGAACACACAGGGACGCTCCTCAAAGAAGAAGAGAAGGTTGCTCACTCTGTGCAGTGACTGCGGCTCTTTTGAAATGATGTCCCTGTGGCTGCTCCAGTACCCATCCTCCTCCTCCTCTCTACTTCAGAGTTCAATCTGTGAACTGGGTGGTAGAGAAGGGAGAGACCTAGACACTTACTCTGCATCCAGACTTCCTGAAGGAGAACGATTCAAGAAGCAGGAGGAGAGGTTAGCGGAGGATGCTTCACCTCTAACCAATAACTGGATGAGGCAGTCATGCCACCCTCCTCTACCCCCAATGTCTGTTGATGATTTCAAACAGTTTCAAGAACTGCTCCAATGAATAGCAGATTCTCTCCAGGTCAAATTGGAGGAAATGTGAGAATCACAACACAAGTCACTGGATGTATTGCAGACTTCTACATCAGCCAAGGTCATGCTTTCTATCAGTGAGGCCCTATTAAATCCAGCCAAAGTGGTCTGGCAACCATTATACCTCCCATATGTCAGAGGACTGACAAAAACCATTATGTCTCCTCAAAGGACATGGACGACTTTCACATCCCACACCAAACTCAGTGGCTGTCAATGCAGTGAGTGAAAGGGGGAGACAATATCACTTCAAGATAATCACCTGTGCTAAAGAATGTAGGATAGATCTTTTCAGATGTAAGGTGTACTCATCGGCAACTCTACAATTCAGAATTTCATATTATGAATTACGTCAAATTATAGTTTCACAAACTCCTAAGTTAAGCAAATTTATTGAATACATTCTGGAGGACAAAAAGGAACAGTTCAAGGCAATCATAGTGGAGGGCCATCTACCGCCATAGATGACACTACAATCATCCTTGGCTGTGGTTGACACAGCTGCTTTGTCCATAGCATCATCAGTGGTCAAGAGATGGACTTCATGGCTACACCTGTTGGGATTCCTGAAGGGAGTGCAAGCCACAGTAGAGGATCTCCCATTCAAAGCGCCAAACTATTCACCAAGCAGACTCCATTCCCTCCATCCCTCCATTCCCTAAGGGATTCAAAAGCAACATTGAAACCACTCAGCAGTTATACACAGCATAGAGAGAAAACCGAGTAGATCACACCCAACCCTGAGATCCTGACCTCTGGCTTTCCTCCCACTTCAACTACACTATGACCTGCAGTGAAAATTAGAGATCTCCTTCTAAACATAGACAACTCCCATCACAACTGTCTACATCTTACGTGTCTGTTTAAAAAAAAATTGTGGAGAAAGAAAAACAAAGCATTTCGGTAAGGTCAAAACTTTCCTCTTTTTTTGATTGCATTGAAATGGATTTTTTTTTTCATCTCAACATTTTATTCATATTGAAAATTTCAAAATGAGAACAAAATGTTTCAATTTTATTAAAACAAAATGTTTTGGTAGCCCTGAACCTTTTTGAGGAAATTTCAAAATTCTTTTGTTTTAATTCTTTTTGGAAGAAAAAAACCTAATTTTAAAATAATGGAATTTCCCATGAAATGGAAATTCTGGTTTCTGCCCAGCTCTAACTAAACCATGTTCTCAGCCTCTCTCTTATATGGCCATTTCTTTATATCTGTATCTCAGTGTATGTTGTCTGTTTCCATAACTCTAATTTTCCATTGAAATCAATACAAATTTTAAGTGAACTGTCATTATGAGGCCTTGTCAATGGAATCTGGTCCAACACTGGTTCATTTGTATTAGATGAAGCTGGGTCAGAACATTTTTCTACTTACTCTGATGTCTCTGTTATTTATTCTATGCTCACCTTCATGCATTCTGAACACACTGTAATTTCTAATAGTAAACGTTTCAAAGTTGCTTTGTCTTTCTCCCTAGCTATGACATCTTGCCTATTTGGTTATTAGTTTTAGATGGAGGGTTTGGTTTTCCTTTTTTAATTGAGGAAACACACAGGTCAGAGCAATGGTTCATATATTTCAGTCTGAAGATGATGGGCTCCAGAGTGGTATTTTGAATAAACTGAAACTCTGGACTCAACCTTGCTCCCATTGAAGTCAAAAGGTGCTTACCACAAGCTCCAGTGCTTGTGGAACTGGGCCATGGGAAACCTAGGATCCGTGGCTCCAGCTCTTTCCAACTGGCTCTAATCAGGTTCTTTCTGCTTTTGCAATGAGAGGAAGATGGGTAAGATTTGCAGTTGAGATTCAGAGCTGTAGAGTATTTTCCGCTGGCAGGTGGCCTCTCAAACACTATAGCATGGAAACTGGTGCAGTTTCTTTTGTGAAACATTTTCAGACCTTTTCCCTCCTATGAGTGCTTTATAGGGTCTTCTGTTCAAGAACCAAAGTGTGCAAGTGCGTATGCATGTGGTTGGATCTGAGGGGCTATGTCCCCTCCCCCCATATGGAAGGGGGTATAAACATGTTTTCTGTTCTGTTGCCCCTTTTCTTAGTACTCAAAGCTCCTTCTTCAGATCCATGGAACTGTAGGTAAAGAAGAAAACACCAGGGGCTGGGCTGGGTATGTGTGAGGATTATGCACCTTTATCCCCTTCACCCCAAGAGGGAATCCCCATAAAACACAATCCTGGTCAGAGAATCTTAATTTTTATAACTATTAGTTCTGTTTGGGGTGATTGCAGACATATTCCTCTCAGGTGTGTTTGTACCAAGCGCACTGGCACTGGAGATTTTCCCCCTAGCAGTACCAGTCAGGGCAGTGCATGTGCTCAACACCTCCTTTTGGCTTCTGAGGAGGCTATATAAGGGCGGCACTGTCCTGACTCCATCAGTTCCTTCCTAACGCCACTGGCCTTAGTTGGAGCTCCCTATGAACATTCTCTCTTCACATTGTTTGTCTGCATCACGCTGTGTCGCTGAGTTTTCACTTTGTAAATAGTTCAATAATTGTCCAAGGTAGAATCTACAGTGTAATTTAGATTTCGTGTAATTTTTATAGTTAGCTGTTTTTAGTGCTTTGTGGTGCCCAACAAAGGTTATTCACTTTTCTCCAGGCTTCAGTATTGCCCATCATGTGGGGTCTCTATCCCCAACTGTGACACACACACTTGCTGTTTGCTCTGCCCAGAAGTGAGTCACTTTACAGAGAGTTGCCCTTTTAAAAAGAGAGCAGATCACAAGGAGATCTTATCTAGAGCAGCAGCCTCTGGATCTAACCATTCTCATCTGCCTTCCACCTCTGAAGTGGTAGACGACAGACCCTGGGACTCTGATTCTCCCTCAAAAAGAGAGGCTGTTCTATGTCTCAGAAACCACCTGGAAAGAG
The DNA here is from genome assembly GCA_026122505.1 of Aldabrachelys gigantea. NCBI lineage: Eukaryota > Metazoa > Chordata > Testudines > Testudinidae > Aldabrachelys > Aldabrachelys gigantea. The sequence goes on along the minus strand of CM047489.1, from coordinate 13,958,352 downwards.
GACTTTCAAGATAGACTGGGGAAAGGGGAGATTCATCATCTCCATCCTCAAAGACCGCCTCGAGATAACTGCATGGTACGCAAGGTAGTACCCAGGGTTGTATTGGGCAGTTGGCACTGCCTCTTTTAGTGCCTTCAACCCTGCAGGTCCACATGGCAGCAATGGACTTGCTTTGTTTGTCCATGCCAATCTCAGCACTACCTCAGGAGTCAGCGGGACTATCAATACATCTGCTATTCTAGGGCCTTCAAGTTCTTCAATTGAGTCCAATGTGGATGACAACAACATTCTTGGTACTGGTAATTCAACAGAAGCTATCTTCAGCACAGAGATAGGGAGATGACAGTTCCCCCACACACATTCAAAAAATAGGGCACCGATATCCTCTGCAGAGCATCCACGATTCCTCTCCCACTATGTGGAAGAAGGGCTCACATAGCTCTGCAGAGCTGCAGTACCTTACCTGGATCTCCAAGCCCCTTGAACTCCACACTTTCCCCTATTCCACATAAATAGCTGTAAGATTAATCATCCAAACCATAAACCATCATCACAGTAAATTCTTCCAGCTGTCTGGCTATCAATTTCTCTAGCTCTTTGTGCAAAATGGATAATAACGAAATTTAAAATTTAATTCATTTACTGGGCAATTTTTGATGCATGGTACCAAGGAAAACACTGAACAAGAGATTAAAAGGCTGTAATAATTGTTTGTTTTTTTCCAGATGAAATGAAGAAGGAATTAGGTGAGTGAAGACCTATGTACACGCTGGCTGGTGTCCCCACTCCCATTGCTTGGATATTTGGAGAAAGGGACCATTTTTCCTGTCTCTCCTCCATCTCCCTGGCTGCTCCTGATGGAGAAGGAGATCCTGACAGTACATTTTCTTCCCCATACATAGCAGAGAATACAGGTGCTCCAGACAGACACATTGCAGCTCCCCACACTGTTCACACATACCAGGCAGCATGGGAGATGTGGCCTGATCCCTGTTGTCTGTCTCAGCCTCAGCAGGTGGGATAGACCCACTATCTCTTTGACAGCCATATATGGGGTCCAAAACACCTCAGTAGCCACAGCTGGAGGGTCACTGATTTAGAGTATGTCTGCACAGCAGCTAGGGTGTGTAATTCCCAGTGCAAGTAGACAGACACTTGCCAGCTCTGCTCGAGTTAGCATGCTAAAAACAGCAGTGTAAGTGCAGCGAGACAAGTAGCAGCTCAGACTAGCTGCATGAGTACATTACTAGAGGTCAGGTGGATTGTACTCATGCAGCTAACCCTAGCCAGTGTGGTCACTCTGCTATTTTTAGTGCACTAACTCAAACAGAGCTGGTACATATGTCTACCCATGCTGCAATGTATACACACGTTGGAAGGAATTGTCCTTCTGTGTCCTGCCTAGTTGGAGCTGGATTGCTGTGAATACAGCCTTTGGTGGTTGGAAACACCGTGTGAGTGGACGGGAAGGTTCATTTTCTGTTCAAGTGGTAGGGGAATGTGTAAGAGGGAGTTAGAAACAGATCAAAGCCCAGGAGAGTGGGGAACGTGGGGAGGTGACGCATTGACTGGAGGTTCAAGACAGACAGAGCAGGTCTCAGCCAGAGCAGAGTCCTATCCTGGTTTCTAATCTTAGCTGAGAACAAGCAACATGGGCGTGTGTGTGAGAGAGAAAGAGATTGAGCATTCAGTGGCCATGTTTGTCTATATTAACTCCTGCAAAAGGAATCACCCTATAGTCCATCTGGCATCCTCACTTGCCTTCAGTCTGGAACTTTCCTGCTGCTGGAGAGAGGAAATCTACAGTCAATGTCTCTCTTAATTCAATGTCTGTTTTCTTACTTTCATTTCAGACTGGAGAAGAGCTCGGAACAATTCAGGTAACAGAATACATAGCACATGGATGGGAGGTGCTAATACTATGATGTTAGATGCAATGTGAGAACCTCAATATATTAGAATCAATTCCATTATTAAAGAAATCAGCAGATTTGATCCTATAATCAGCCTAGAAACACAACCTGTTTTTATCAGAGACACAGCTCCTAGGGTTCTTCTCAGCTCCTACACTAATTTCAGGGCCTGATTCTGACTTTATTTACACCAATTTCAGATCATTGTAACTTCACTGACTTGCATAGAGTTACTCCTGAATTACAACAGCCAGTTCAGAACCAGCCCCAGGGAGAGATTTCCCTGAGTGACGACTGATGGTGTAATTTTCAAAAACATCTAAGTGATTTCAGAGCACAAATCTCATTGCAACTCAATGGGGCCTTGTATATGGGGCCTATATCTGTAAGTACACGACTGTGGCAGGATGGAGAGCTACACCACTTGACTCCATGCCCTTTATGCCTCCACCTTCAATTCTATGTTTGTCAAATTCATTATCTAACTCTTTGGCTGAGTCCTTAATAGTCTCAGTCCCCTTCAGGATCATGGGGAGTTGGAAGTTTCTTGACTCTAGTGGGGCTAGACAGCCCTAGATCTCCATTTTTTTGAGCCTTCTTCTCCTTGTCTGGAGTAGATAGGGGAACCTGGGGCCATCCACTCCACTGAGTTCCTTGTTTGGAACAGCCAGAACCAATTCTCTCTCACTTGCTGCTCCCTGAGCTACCTTCCACTGCTCCTGCTCTGGAGGCTTCCCCTGCTTCTTGCTCTGCTTCTCTCTCTTTGGTGTGTTGGCTTCTCCAGCAACTTCTCCTCAGTGTGCTGGAGGGATCGTCTCTCTGCAATCCCTCTGCATCTCTGGCTGCTGCTTTTCTCCTCAGGAGCTCCTCCCTCACTGAGGCCCTTAACCTTATATCAATACCCAGTGCTTTCCTGAATAATTCCCTTCCCCCAGTTACTCACTGAGGTAACTACTCCCAGATGAACTTGAGCTTCCTCATGTCCTCTTGTGGAGCCTGTCAGAGGAAGGCCAACTACTCTCTGACAGACCTGTGCTCCCAAGTCATTTCAGCCTAGCTCATCCAAGGTAATAATCCCAATGGGAATTAGGCACCTAATTACCTTCGAAGAGCAGGGTGTCAATGTTTACTTGGAGCAAGGTTTTCAAAAGTGCCTAAGGAGGAACTTTGGGATTTGGGCCATAGTGAAGGCACAGAGGATGTGGTGGCAGGAATGAGGACTGTGATGAGAATCATAATGCAGTGGTGGTGGGACCATGATGGGGACTGCAGTGGTGACAGGCATGGTCAGGAGTGAGTCAATGAGGTTTATGAAAGCACCATTACGAAGACAGTGGTGGGATCTTTGGCTCTGGTGATAACGGAGACTGACTGTGATGTTGCTGATTATAACTATAGTGAGAGATGATGAAAATGATGCTGAGGACACAGTGATGGTGATCTGATGATGAAGATAGTGCAGATAATAATTTGCATGGTACAGCAATTTTCTGCTGACCATCTCAGAGCTCTTTACAAACAATTATAAAACACCCTCTAGCACTGATGAGGTTGGCACCATACTGAGCTTACTGAGGAGTAAACCAGCTATCAGAGAGCTTATGTGACCTGACCAATGTCACACAGCAGCAGAGGTGGGAACAGAACCTAGGGGTCCTGATTCCGGGTATAATTAGTAGATAAACTTTAGTCTAATGAGTAATTATAATGTGCAGGAGAAGGCTCATAGTGTATATTTCCCTCCTGGTCCAGTGTACACTGGCATTATAGGAGTGGGTCTCAAAGAAAACTCTCTTCCTACAGTTGACATCAGTCGTCATGGAGTCACAGCCCACCCCAACCTCTCCATTGCTGACAATAAGAAGAGTTTTGCACATGAAGCCTAACCTCAACAAGTTCCACCAAATCCAGAGAGGTTAAATTCGAATGTCTGTGTGTTGGGCTCTGAAGGATTCTTCTCTGGAAAGCACTACTGGGAGGTGGATGTTGTGAGCAGCACTGACTGGGACCTGGAGGTGGCCAGAAAGTCAATATAGAGAAAAGGAAAACTTTCCTTCTCCCCTAAATAGGGACTCTGGGTTATGGGTCTGAATAGGAGAGATTACTGGGCAAAAACAGACTCATGGACCCAGATCATAGTGCAGAAAAAGCCTTAGAAAATTGGAGTTTACCTTTGTTACCAAGAGAGGCAGGTGACTTTTTTCAATGTAACTAACATTTCTGTGTTCTTCATATTTCATGATTGTTCATTCTCAGGACAGTTTTATCCATTCTTTAAAAATTCACGCAAAGAAACAAAAATGAGAATTTGTTCAATTAAAGAGGAATAAATATAACGACACTAATGCTGATTTTATATTGATGTAACTGAAATCAATGGTTTCATGAATGTATTTTGATGTAAAAATCTGTTTTTTTTTAAATGTACGTTGTCATACTGTCTTCATTACATGTTTTTTGCAATAAAATGTTTTTATTTCCTATGGTTTTTTTGCTTGTGACTTTTGTCCAATACAATATTTGACTAGCACAGCATTTCTGGGGAATGTGATGCAGACGTTAAAAAGAAGAAAACACCATCCTCTCTCACACTTTCCTTATTGGCAGCTTTGCCTCAGAGGCAAAATAAGAATCTCATTGCTAATTTCAGCATTTGCCTTTATAATAAAAGATATCTAACCATCCCAAAATATGGTGGTTATACTGTATTATGAGGTTGCAGTAGCAGGAACAAAATTTAGACTGAAGATAGATTTCCACTATAAACAGAATTTTACACACCCACCTCCCCAATACAGTTATCCAATCTTCCTGAGACTTCCTAGCAAGCTAGAATTCTTCTGGGAATTCACTCAAAGTGAATTAAGCTAAATTGATGATATTCTGTGATCTGGTCTACACAACAGACCTATGTCTGTCTGACTATGTCACACTGGGGTATGAAAATTCCATACCCTGGAGCCATGTAGTTATAATGACCTTAACATCCTTTTTTAGACAGTGCTACATTGATGGGAGAGCTTCTCCCGCTGACATAGCTACCACCTGTCAGTGTTTTAAATGTAGACCTACCCTTAATGAGAGTGTCCATACAGGGGTTTAATGCAGTTTAGCTAATCCACTTTTAATTCACATCTTTAGGGCATGTCTACATTTTGAAACAATGCATCTGCAGGGCTGGAGCGGTGATGTTGTAGTGTTACAGTGTAGACTCTACCTCAGGGGTAGGCAACCTATTGAACAGGCCCTGAAGGCACCACACGAGCTGATTTTCAGTGGTACTCTCACTGCCTGGGTCCTGGCCACCGGTCCAGAAGTCTCTGCATTTTAATTTAATTTTAAATGAAGCTTCTTAAACATTCTGACGCCTTATTTACTTTACATACAACCATAGTTTAGTCATATATTATAGACTTATAGAAAGAGACCTTCTAAAAAGGTTAAAATGTATTATTGGCTCGCGAAACCTTAAACTAGAGTGAATAAATGAAGCCTTGGCACACCACTTCTGAAAGGTTGCCAACCCCTGCTCTACCTTGCTGACAGGAGGGGTTCTCCCACTGGCATAGTAGATAATGCACCTCCCCAAGAGGCGATCGCTAGATTGAGGGAAGAATTCTTCCATTGACTTTACGCTAGCTACTGGATCCAGTGGCTGTGGAGTTTCACATCCCTTGAGAGACACAGCTTTGCCAATGTAAATTCCCAGTGTAGACCAGCCCTTAGTGCCTCTTGCACAAACCTGTTCATAAGGTTACACACATGAAAGAAGCTGGCCTAAGGTAGTGGGCTTCTTTCTTTCCACAAGCAAGGTAGAAAGAAACTAACTTCTTAAAAGAGCCCAACCACAGCTTAACAATGTAAAGGGCTCCAATACGACTCTTTCAAAAACAAGGGAAAAGCCATCATCATGTCATGTTTTTCTACAGTACCACAGGCCAGATTCACCAGTACTATTCAGTTGCTGTGATGATAAAAAGCTGTGAGGTCAGTTTAACTGGCTAGTTAATTATGGCTGCCTTGGGACACTGGTGCAGTGTGAAGCAGCCAAAGTGTACTAGAAATTCTGGCCCAATATAACTCAGGACTAGGGATGTCTTCACTTTCCCCCATTATTTGATCACAAACTCCTGGGGTTTTCTATGCATTTTCCCCAGGATTCTCTTTATTCTAGCCTTAATCCCATCCATATGGGACTGGCTCCCAGTTTCAAAGGGTATATATTTTTTTCTTTGATGGGCAGAGTTAGTGGCTGCAGCCCTGGAGCTAATTATAATCTCTTCCACGTCCATAAACTCTTCATCACTTCACAAAAGATGTTGCAGAATTGCAGCAATCTCTGCTGGATGGAATGCTCTGCCTCTGTTTTGTCACGTCTAACCCTTGTTCGAACAGCAGAAGAACGTTGTAAACAGGGCTGGCTCCAGGCACCAGCATTCCAAGCTGGTGCTTGGGGCAGCAATCTGCTGTTGTTTTGCCCCCATGTTTCAATATGTTTCATAGAAGCTGCCACTGAATTGCCGCCACCGTGGAAATGCGCCTGCGTGCCTAAGGGCACATGGACTGCCCCCGCCTTCCGCGGCGGCAATTCGGGGTGCTGCTTGGGGGCAAAACAACAGCAGCTTGGAATGCTGGTGCCTGGAGCCGGCCCTGTTTACAACATCCTTCTGCTGTTCTAACAAGGATTAGGTGTGACAAAATAGAGACAGAACATTCCTTCCACGGCTGCAATTCAGCATGCTGCTTTGGGCAGCGAAAACTGTAGAGCCGGCCCAGGTTGTAATAAAGATATCTGAAGATTTCTATAAACAAATCAAGGTCGGTGTTGCATTAACTCCTCTCAGCCTCAATTTGTGCTGAAATGGATGGTTTTATTATTCACTTTCAGAACATAATCATTCCCACAAACATGGTGCACGCATCCATTGGCTGATCAGTATGATCTGAAAATGAACACTGCATGCACACAAATACCCAAGCAGTGTGCCAAGAGTTGAGCTGGCTGGAAAACGGATTTTCATCCCATGAAAATTGGGTTTTTTTGGTATTTGTGTCGCAATGGGATGAATCTGAGACTTATCAAAATGTTTCATGAAAAATGAGACAGACACACTCCAGACTAGCGAATACCCTCTTGGTGGGGTTTGAGACCTTGCTCTGGCAGTTTTGGGCCTGCTTGTCCTATGTCCCAGGCAGGTGCCATAATGACGTGGTTATTCTGCAAGGGACACACCCTGAAATTTTTTTCCAGTTATTTTTTTTTTCAAAAATCACCCCTTTCCCATAAAAAGTTTTGATTTTGATTAATCAGAATTTTCTCAAGAAATAAATATCTTGTCACAAAATTCCTGACCAGGTGCCAGTGAATTCTCTCTCAGGTCATGGGTTATTCTTAGCAGAGTTTGGCCAATTCATTGTATTTTTGAAATATTTTTTTTAATCATGCAACTGATCCTTCCACTGTGAAAAATAGTTCCCAAGAGCAAATGTTATGAACACATTTCACCACTTATTTTGAGCTTATTAATTGTTTAGTCATTTTAAACCTTTCTTCTATATATAGAAATTAGGTGAATTAGATTCCAAATTAGACACCAGTGATCTGCTAACAAAATGCTCATTAGCCTATTACACTTTACCTGCTTCCTCTGCAGAGTGAACGATAACAATCAGTTTTTCCTGATTTATACCCAGACTCAGACCCATATTTTTTAGATTGATAGCCCCAGATCCTGAGCTATGGGCAAGGAGTGATGTGTATGACTGAGGAAGGGGACTTACCAAAGAGGTGTTAAGCTACCTATGTGACCCCCCCTCCCATCCTGGAGGGGTCATCTTAATGCAATTTAGATCAGTGGAGGGGCTGCTGTAAGTTGTGATGGCTGCAAAGAGGCCATTTCAGTCATTGGGGATCACCTGGGCATAAGACAGCCCCAGTGTTTCTCCTTCTCTGGTCTTGGCCCCTGCATGTGAGGTATAACCTGACTGTTACTCCATCTACAGAAATGGGCCTTCAGCTTTGGCATGTTCCCCTGTAGCCCTAGGGATAATGCATGATGTGTCCTGCCTAACTGCACAGACTATAACCCTGTCAGGGGCCTGCAGTGGCAGCAGCACTGACTTTCAGTCACAAGAGGAAATATTGTGCATATAAGTCTACATTTTCTGAGGTGTGTAGAGTACATACACTACACAGCCACATCCCAGCATGGATGTAAATAGCAGCGTAGACATTAGGCACTGCTTAGATGAGTAGAGTAAAGACAGACCCTTAGGGTATATTCCTTATATGGCTCTCTACATGCCAAAGCACTGCATCACACATCTACCCTGATATTTTTAGAGCATAGTGTCTCCTTGCCACAGGGAATGGCTCTGGCTGTGTGGAAAGTTTCTGGCAGGAGAAGCAGCAGGGAAAGGCTCCATGAATTCCCTCTAGTGGAACCTTTCACAGTCATGTGTAGCTACACACAACAGTGTGGACTGTAGCCTAATCTATAGATTATGTATTAATTATATTGAATACTTACAAATTCTGAGTTATCACTTTGAGGGTTGACAGCTTCTTTTCCCTAGATCACGCCAAGTATTATTAAAATTGCTATATAGCTTGGAATCCCAATGTGCACAGTTGCAACACACACACTGTAGGACCTTCTGTATTTACAATAATTTGTTAATAGATTTTGCAAAGTCAAAAACATTTTAACTCAGTAGAGTGGGATCAAGATAATACATAACGTACATCTGAGCATCCATATACTCACATCATCCTTTGCGGAACAACCTGGAATGTTAGTTGTTATCTCTCTCATCACCACCACCTTCCTCATCATCATCAGTGGCCATCATCCTGCAATCTACTAGGGGCTACTTCTCTCTTTCCTCCCGCACACAAGCTGAGATACAGCTTTTATAACATGATACGCTGATTCCACTATGTGTAATACATAATCAGTAGAGGTCTCTTCCCTCTTTTTTATTTGTATTTCCTAACCCCACTAATGTTGGGTACACTTCTCCTATGGATTAGTATATAAATGATCCTAACTTATTATCATGTCTGTTCATTGCTATGGCGCTCCTGTGATCATACACCTGTGGATGTTAGCTCATTTCTGTGATGGGTTGGGTCACAGAGATCCTCTTGCGACTGCCACCTGATGTACCAAGTCTACCTGTGACCCTGTTTTCCCTGCCAGCTTGGGACTTCAGTCCCCTGTCTTGTTGAGCCAGGCACGCTAGCCTGCTACAAACACAGATCCAGGTCTGAACCACATCCCCCACAAGCTGCAGACTTAACTGAAAACAGTGTAAGAATTGCTCCTGTCTCTAGCACCCAGATGCCCAGTTCCCAATGGGTCCAAACCCCAAATAATTCTTTTTTACTCTGTATAAGTTTATACAGGGTAAACTCATAAATTGTCCACCCTCTATAACACTGATAGAGAGATATGCACAGCTGTTTGCTCCCCCATGAATCAATTACTTGCTCTGGGATAATTAATAAGTAAAAAGTGATTTTATTAAATATAAAAAGTAGAATTTAAGTGGTTCTAAGTAATAACAGACAGAACAAAGTAAGTTACAAAGCAAAATAAAATAAAAAACATAAGTCTAAGCCTTATACATTAAGAAACTGATTACATATAAAATCTCACCCTCAGAGATGTTCCAATAAGCTTCTTTCACAGACTAGACTCCTTTCAAGTCTGAGACCAATCCTTTCCCCTGGTACAGTCCTTGTTCCAGCTCAGGTGGTAACTAGGGGATTTCTCATGACTGCAGGCTCTTTTGTTCTGTTCCACCCCCTTATATAGCTTTGGCATAAGCGTTTGTCTCTTTGGGGCCACACCCCTACTTGTAAATGGAAAAGCCTCAGGTTTAAGATGGATTCCAGTACCAGATGACATGGTCACATGTCCTGTGAGATCCCAAGGCTTCACTCTTCCCGGACTGACTCACAGGAAGGCTTGCAAGTAAACAGAGCCATCTGCAGTCAATTGTCCTGGTTAATGGGAGCCATCGAGATTCAAAACCACCATTAATGGCCCACACTTTGCATAATTACAATAGGACCTCAGAGTTATAGTTCATATTTCTAGTTTCAGACACAAGAATGATACATTTATACAAATAGGGTGACCATACTCAGTAGATTATAAGCTTCATAATGATACCTTACAAGAGACCTTTTGCAAAAGCATATTCCAGTTACATTATATGCACACTCTTTTACATATTTTCATAAAATCATATAGAGTGCAATGTCATGTCAATTTGTTGCCATGTCACTCTTGTGGTCATACATCTGTGGATGTTAGCTCATGTCGTTATGGACAAAATTCCCCCTCACACTCTCTTCCCAGTTCCCCAAAACTTAACGGTGACCATTTGGTCATTAACCTGTGCCAAAGGTCATAGGCTTCAAACCTTATGCTGACTGCTGAAGCCATTATTACAGTCTACAGGCCTGTAGTTTCCTTGCATTACTACTGAATATAATAAAGGCAAAGCATAATGACAGCAAGTCAGTAAATATAATAAAGGCAAGGTAGCTCTATGAGCCACAAGTCCCCTCCTCACCCACCCTTGATAGGGTGATTCCTTCTGTGATCTCAATGTCTCAAACAGTATCTCCTTTCCACACATCCCTCCCTCTGATCAACCCCCATTGGAGTGAATTGGTCAAAGCCCCAGTTGGTGTAAATTGGCCATATTCCCACCTTCTGTCCCTGTCCCATTGACTATCCATTGTTATCATGGTGACTATGAATTGCTACTGTGACAAAGATTTTTAGGGCCCAGTGCTACCTGTGTTACACATTTGAGTAACTCTATTGGTATCCAAAGATCCGATGAGTAATAACAGCAAGATAGGGCCCTTCATGTTTTGGCTCCCATAAACTTCAAGGGAAATTTCATGGCTAAATCCATTTTCCTGTGGAATCTTTTGAAACGGTCTCAAGCCCTTTAACACACATCTGTTTTTCTCTTAGTATGAGGGCTCAGCTCTCATTAAGATTATTTATTTATTTTAATAATTTTTCTCAAAATCCTCTGTCTAAAAACACTAACTGGCCAGGGCTGTATGTGTCCTTGCTCTTTCATATATTAATTCTCTTACTCTTGTTCTGGGCAGCTGTGGTGCATGTGCCTAAGATACACCTCTACCCTGATATGACGCAACCCGATATAACACAAATTCAGATATAATGCGGTAAACCAGCGCTCCGGTGGGGGCAGGGCTGCGCACTCTGGTGGATCAAAGCAAGTTCGATATAATGCAGTTTCACTATAACACAGTAAGATTTTTTGGCTCCCAAGGACAGCGTTATATGGAGGTAGAAGTGTATTTAATATTTTGTTTCTCTCTTTAGTATATTCTTCCTTTTCTTTTCCTGCTTTGATATTTATCTGTTTCTTTATTTCAGAGAGAGTTAATGAGTCTCTTATTACTGATTAAATGAACATTTTTATTCCTCCCTCCAGTTAACATCACTCTGGATTCTGATTGTAAATAACCCAAATTCTCACTCAAGGATAAATATAGAGTTATGACCACGATAGAAAAGAAACCCTTGTGGGCTGGTATTTGGTATTGTGGACTGTGTGAGTCACAGTTGAGAATGCTACCTTCAAGGACAGACTGATAAAAAACAGGACAGACACACTGCGAACTGGTGGCTATTTTAACGTTAGAATTTACCCTGTCAGTAACAAAACAAACGCCCGTATAATGACACTGGTCAACAAGAAGTTAAAAACAGAATTTTCTTACGCAATCCAGCCTTTATCACCACACAGACATCTGGTCTTTATGATGAGAAGTTACTGAAAACCAGATTCATCATATATAAAGTTCTTCCAATCCCAAAGGATCAGCCAATTACCCAGGTCAATATAAAACTCAGATCTTACCCAAAGAGAACACTTGAAGCCAATCTTTTAGCGACTAAAACCTAAAGGTTTATTTATATAAAAAGAAAAGAAGAGAGTTATTAAATAGTTAAGGAATCATATACATTACAATTGATTTTCAGAATTTGCACATCAGGGAAATAGCAATGACGTAAGTTTATAAAAGATCTCTCTGGTTCACCCAAGCATGTTGGACAGTCATTCAGTCCTTTGTTCAAAGCTCCCTTAGAAAATCACAGTCTATAGATGAGAAGCAGGAAAGAAGTGATGTTGTAGTTTACAATTTATAGTTCAGTTCCTATGTATGAAAAATCACTGGCAAAAGATGGAGACTGAGATTACAGGAGAGCTGTAATCTCCCTTCTTCACCCTTATTTTAGGGCTCTCTTACCGATGGTTTGAGAGTGTCTTCATTAACCAGCCCTTCAGTCGCACTTCCTCTCCTCTGGCTCCCTGCCTCTCCTCTGCCTGACTGGAGTGAGCCCTTTTTATAGTATCAGCGGGGCCCTAATTAGAGTCAAGTGGTCACATTAGCTTAATGGCCTCACCTGACTCTTTGTAGGTTAATTAGAGTCAGGTGTTCTCATTAGCCTAGAGCAGCAGCTGCTCTGGTCAGTCAGGGAACAGAAAACTGTTAATCTAGTGGCCGGTATATCTGCCTTCTGCCATTCAGCAGTACCCACCTAGTCTGGGTCTACCACAGCACATTTCCCATCAGGGCTATGGATGACTATGTTGTCTAAATAGGCAGCTGCATACTTGACTTGGGATAGCAGCAATTTGTTCATAAGTCGTTGGAATGTCCATGGTGTCCAAAACGGAGGACAGTGTATTGGAACAGGCCATCAGGTGTAAAGAAGGCAGTCTTCTCCTTGGCATCCTTGGCCAGGAGAATGTGCCAATATCCTTTGGTCAGGTCCAGGGTAGTTAGGTAGCCGGCCTTGCCTAACTGATCAACTAGCTTGTCGATGCATGGTATCGGATTGGAATCAAATTGGGATACTTCATTCAACTTTCAGAAGTCATTGCAAAACCTCAAGGTGCCGTCAGGCTTGGGGACTAGGATGATAGCGCTGGACCACTGGCTGTGGGATTCTTTAATAACCCTGAGTTCCAGCATCTTCCGTCCTAATTTCTTCCCTTTTAGTTTCCGTATTCAGTATGGTCTCATCGTCACTCTTACTCCCGGGCTGGTGATGATATGATGTTGGACCAGTGTCGTACAGCCCGGCTGTGTACAGAACACATCTTGGTTCCGTTGGATCATATCACTGACCTCTGTTCATTGTTCTGGGGTTAATTCAGGAGATAGCCTCACCTGCCCCTGTGGGTCGTCTGCCTGAGGTGCAGCTCCCAGGTACTTCTCTCGGTCATGCCAGGGCTTCAGTAAGTTGATGTGGTAGATCTGCTCTAGCCTTCTGCTGTCTGGTTGTCTAACCTTATAGTCTACCTCCCCAATGGCTTCCAGTATCTCATATGGCCCATGCCAGCTGGCCAAGAGTTTGCTTTTTGCTGTTGGCACAAGCACCATCACTCGTTCTCCCATCTGAAATCTCCATACTTTCGCCTGGCAGTTGTAATATGTCTGCTGGGCCTCTTGTGCTTTTTCCAAATGTTCTCGTACTATGGGAGTTACTTTAGCTATTCAGTCTCTCATCTGTGTCATATGCTCAATGACATCCTCTCCCGGGTTGGGTTGTTCTTCCCAATCCTCCTTGTCAATATTAATATTCTGCATGGGTGGCATCCGTATAGCAGCTCGAAGGGAAAGAAATCAGTGGACTTCCCATATTGCATACATCATGTATGGTAGAAGGGTATTTCAGTCTTTTCCATCTTGTGCTACTACCTTCTGGATCATACTTTTAAGTGTACGGTTAAACTGCTTGACCATGCCATCTGTTTGTGGATGATAGACTAAGGTCCGTAGGGCTGGATGCGGAGCAGGGTACATAAGTCCTTTATTAATTTTGACATGAAGGGTGTTCCTTGGTCAGTCAGGATCTCCTTAGGGATACCCACTCTGGCAAAAACTTGGAGTAGTTCTTTTGCTATTGCCCTGGATGTGGGGTTTCTTAAAGGATACCGTGTGGCGTAGTCAAGGATGATTAGTATGTTTCGGTGGCTCTGTGATGATCTTTCTAACGGGCCCACTAGGTCTATGGTGATCCTCTCAAAAGGGACTTCAATAATAGGCAAAGGTACTAATGGGGCCCGCAAGTGAGGTTAGAGGCTATGCAACTGGCATTCTGGGCAGGAGGCACAATAGCATTGGACCTCCATGCGTATTCCTGGCCAGTAAAACCTTCTTACGACTCCATCCAGTGTCTTGTCTACTCCTAGATGTCCCCCAAATAAATGACTGTGAACTAACTCTGGTATTGCCTTTGTGTGTTTCCGTGGGACTAAGAGGTGCTCTACTTCTTCCCATCATATTTGAGCTATCCGGTACAACAAATCACATTTGAACACATAATTTGGCCTTAGGCCTTTGGTCTTTTCCTCTTTGGGTACGCCATTTACTTCTACTACCTCTTCCCTCACATTCGCATATAACGGAGTCATTGGCTTGGTCCTGTCCTAAATTTTCACATGTGGTACAGACCTGATCTAATTCCAGGGGACCTATTTCAACTCCGGCCCCTGGGTTCCCCTTACTTGGGCTAGGACCTGCCCTTGACTCCTCACTGGCCTGAATTGTCTCCTAGCCTTCTGAATGGGTTCGCCTATCAACAAGGGGGACTTTCTGGTTCTCTGCTAGAATCCTGATCCCTCATTTTTTTATCTGCCCTCCTTTCTCACTTTGACTTTCAGGGTTTCCTGGGGGATTAAAATAACTCTGGGGCAAATTTGGCAAAAATTGGGTGAGGCTATCTGTAGGTGCCTCAGTCTCAGCCCAGGGTTTACTACTCTCCCCTGGCTCCACTGGGGAAAGTAAGTTCTCAAACCCTGGGAAGTCCCTACCAATTAAGACCGGGTAGGGAAGTCTGGGGACCACCCCTGCAGTTACCTTGGTAGGGTTCCCCCAGAACTCAATTCGTACTGGGATTGTGGGGTAGAAATTTACAGTGTCACGAACACACGTTACCCCTGTGGTTTTGGGCCGGGTTAATTGGTCTTGCCCCACCAACTTCCCCGAGACCAGGGTGACAGCACTTCTGGAATCCACTAATGCTATGGTCTCAATATCTTTCATTTTTACTGACCTCATATACCCATGCTGAGTCATTGTGAGCCCTACCAGGCAAATTAGGCCACATTGCTCTCTGTGATCTCCCAGATTGCACTGCATAGCTTCTTCCCTGTTGGGGCTGTTACATGCCCCAATTCCCCACACTCGTCACACCGATCTGTCCCCGGTTACCACCCTCTGCCTGGGGCTATTTGGCCGACCCCCCCAGCCCTCTCTTTCCAAACCTCCAGGTCCCTTTTTGGCCTTGGGCCATTCCTCAGTGTATTTCTTCCCAGTTCTCTGAGAGTTCTTAACAGTTCAGGGCCTTTTGTTTGGGACTGGCTTCCTGGTTTGCCGTGTTTCACCCCCTGGGGTCTGGAAGAAATCACGGGATGCCAGCTGTCTTTCCACGAGGGAGACCAATTCATTGTAGGTGGAGGGGTCATTCTGGCCAACCCAAGCCTGGGGACCTGATGGTAGCCCCCTCATATACCGGTCCAGTACCAGGAGCTCCATCATTTTCTCAGAGCTGAGGGCCTCAGGGCGCAGGCCTCAATTGCAATAGGGGTGCCTTGTCCTCTGTATACCATAGTAGACCGTCTGGGCCTCCCCACACAGAAACGAGGTGAGGATACCAGACCACCGATCTCGGGACCAAGCCCCACAAGGCTGCTCTCTCAAAAGCCAGGAGATATGCCTCCACATCATCGTTCCATGTCATTTTCTGTAGGCAGTGGCTGACCCATATAGTCCAGGTCCCGTCGCAGTTGTGGTTCAGCTCCATAAGGGCCTTCATCTGATTCACCATCTCCTGAAGCAGGGCTCAGTCCCAGGCAGTCTGACTCATCAACAGACTATTAGTCTCCTGCTGCATCCTAGTCACCTCCTGTTGTGCAGTGGCTTGGACCCGGGTAGCCTTCTCCTGGGCCACGGTAGCTTGTATTAGAGCCTTGACCATGTCTTCCATTTTAGGGATGGGCTGGTTTTGGATAACCCTGGTTTAAGTCCACAGCGCAGTAATTCCACCTCTGACACCACATATGGCAGAGTGCCAGCACTATTATGATGGATCCTGTGCTTTCTCCTCTTGTGGGGGTCAGGGTGTGTTTCTCACCTCTGATCTGGGGTATCAACTGTCTCACTAGTGTCCCAGAGAATGGGAATGGAGAGGGAGAGACCAGGACCGATCCTCTACTCCAAGTCCCAGCCCATGGGTCCTAGGGATACCAGTGAACCACTTGGACTAGCAATTCCTTCCCCTGGCTATTTCGCTCTCCAGCCTTTCAGCCTGTGGGGTTTCCAGTCCTCTCTCCACTTGGGCCAAGTTTCTCCCAACCCCTTGTGTCTGTGGAGTCCCTCAGCTCTGCACAAGTTGGGTTTCCCTTTCCATAGGGTTTTGGTGTTTTGGCCCGCCACAGCACTTCTCCAAACTGCTCTCTTCCAAACAACTCTCTGCTCCAACACCAAATCACTCTGCTTCAACTCCTTCATAGAATCATAGAATAACAGGGTTGTAAAGGAACTTAGGAAGTCATCTAGTCCAACCCGCTGCTCAAAGCAGGACCAATTCCCAACTAAATCATCTCAGGCAGGGCTTTGTCAAGACTGACCTGAAAAACCTCTAAGGAAGGAGATTTCACCACCTCCCTAGGTATCCCATTCTAGTGCTTCACCACTCTCCTAGTAAAAAAGTTTTTCCTAATATCCAACCTAAACCTCCCCCACTGCAACTTGAGACCATTACTCCTTGTTCTGTCATCAGGTACCACTGAGAACTGTCTAGATCCAGCCTCTTTGGAACCTCCTTTCAGTTAGTTGAAAGAAGCTATCAAATCCCCCTTCATTCTTCTCTTCTGCAGACTAAACAATCCCAGTTCCCTCAGCCTCTCCTCATAGGTCATGTACTCCAGCACTCTAATCATTTTTCTTGCCCTCTGCTGGACTCTTTCCAATTTTTCCACATCCTTCTTATAGTGTGGGGCACAAAACTGGACACAGTACTCCAGAAGAGGCCTCATCAATGTCGAATAGAGGGGAATGATCACGTCCCTTGATCTGCTGGCAATGCCCCTACTTATACAGCCCAAAATGCTGTTAGCCTTCTTGGCAACAAGGGCACACTGTTGACTCATATCCAGCTTTTCGTCCACTGTAACCCCTGGTCCTTTTCTGCAGAACTGCTTCCTAGCCATTCAGTCCCTAGCCTGTAACAGTGAATGGGATTCTTCCATACTAAATGCAGGACTCTGCACTTGTCTTTGTTGAACCTCATCAGGTTTCTTTTGGCCCAGTCCTCTATAAATAAAATAAGATTAATGGAGATATCCTATCTCCTAGAACTGGAAGAGACCTTGAAAAGTCATTGAGTCCACCCATCTTGCCTTCACTAGCAGGACCAAGTACTGATTTTGCCTCAGATCCTTAAGTGGCCCCCTAAAGGCTTGAGCTCATTACCCTGGGCTTAACAGGCCAAACCTCAAATCACTGAGTTATCCCTTCCCCTCTAATTTGTCTAGGTCCCTCTGTATCCTATCCCTACCCTCCAGCATATCCACAACTCCTCCCAGTTTAGTGTCATCTGCAAACTTGCTGAGAGTGCAGTCCACACCATCCTCCAGATCACTAATGAAGATGTTGAACAAAACTGGCCCCAGGACCAAGCGTTGGGGCACTCCACTTGAAACCGGCTGCCAACTAGACAAGGAGCCGTTGATCACTGCCCATTAAGCCCAACAATCTAGCCCGCTTTCTCTCCTTCTTATAGTCCATTCATCCAGCCCGTACTTCTTTAACTTGCTGGCAAGAATACTGTGGAAGACCATATCAAAAGTTTTGCTAAAGTCAAGGAGTAACACATCCACTGCTTTCCCCTCATCCACAGACCCAGTTATCTCCTCAGAGAAGGCAATGAGGTTAGTAAGGCATGACTTGCCTTTGGGGGATCCATGCTGACTGTTCCTGATCAGTTTCCTCTCCTCTACGTGCTTCAGAATTGATTCCTTGAGGACCTGCTCCATGATTTTTCCAGGGACTGAGGTGAGGCTACAGGGACTGTAGTTCCCCGGATCTTCTTTCTTCCCTTTTTTAAAGATGGGCACTATATTAGCCTTTTTCCAGTCATCCAGGACCTCCCCTGATTGCCATGAGTTTTCAAAGATAATGGCCAATGGCTCTGCAATCACATCTGCCAACTCCTTTAGCACCCTTGGATGCAGCGCATCCGGCCCCATGGATTTGTGCTCTTTCAGTTTTTCTAAATAGTCCCAAACCACTTCTTTCTCCACAGAGGGCTGGTCATCTCCTCCCCATACTGTGCTGCGCAGTACAGCTGTCTGGGAGCTGACCTTGTTTGTGAGGACAGAGGCAAAGAAAGCATTGAATACATTAGCTTTTTCCACATCCTCTGTCACTAGGTTGTCTTCCTCAGTCAGTAAGAGGCCCACTAGGTTTCCTTGACTTTCTTCTTGTTGCCAACATACCTGAAGAAATCCTTTTTGTTACTCTTAACATCTCTTGCTAGCTGCAACTCCAAGTGTGATTTGACCTTCCTGACTTTACTCCTGCATGCCTGAGCAATATTTTTATACCCCTCCCTGGTCATTTGACAAATCTTCCACTTCTTGTAAGCTTCTTTTTTGCATTGAAGATCAGCAAAGATTTCACCGTTAAGCCAAGCTGGTTGCCTGTCATATTTACTATTCTTTCTACACGTTGGGGTGTTTTTTTCCTGCAAGCGCAATAAAGATTCTTTAAAATACAGCCAGCTCTCTGGACTCCTTTCCCCCTCATGTTATTTTCCCAGGGGATCCTGCCCATCAGTTCCCTGGGGGAGCCAAAATCTGCTTTTCTGAAGTCCAGGGTCCATATTCCGCTACTCTCTTTTTTTCCTTGGGTCAGGATCCTGAATGCAACCATTTCATGGTCACTGCCTCACAGATTCCAATCCACTTTTGCTTCCCCTACTAACTCTTCTCTCCTTGTGAGAAGCAGATCAAGAAGAGCTCTGCCCCTAGTTGGTTCCTCTAGCACTTGCACCAGGAAATTGTCCCCTACTCTTTCCAAAAACTTCCTGTATTGCTCTCCCAGCAGATATCAGGGTAATTAAAGTCTCCCATGAGAACAAGGGCCTGTGATCTAGTAACTTCTGCTAGTTGCCGGAAGAAAGCCTCATCCATCTCATCCCCCTGGTCTGGTGGTCTATAGCAGACTCTCACCACAACATCATCTTTGTTGCTCACACTTCTAAATTTAATCTAGAGACTCTTGGATTTTTCTGCAGTTTCATACCGGAGCTCTGAGCAGTCATACTGCTCTCCTACATACAATGCAACTCCCCCACCTTTTCTGCCCTGCCTGTCCTTCCTGAACAGTTTATATCCATCCATGACAGTACTCCAGTCATGTGAGTTGTCCCACCAAGTCTCTGTTATTCCAATCACATCATAGTTCCTTGACTGTGCCAGGACTTCCAGTTCTCCCTGCTTGTTTTTCATGCTTCTTGCATTTGTGTATAGGCACTTAAGATAACTCGCTGATTGTCCCACTTTCTCAGTCGGAGACAGGAGTCCTCCCCTCTTACTCTATCTTTCTCTTGCTTCCTCCCGGAATCCCATTTCCCCACTTACCTCAGGGCTTTGGTCTCCTTCCCTCGGTGAACCTAGTTTAAAGCCCTCCTCACTAGATTAACCAGCCTGCTTGCGAAGATGCTCTTCCTTCTCTTCGTTAGGTGGAGCCCGTCTGCCTAGCACTCCTCCTTCTTGAAACACCATCCCGTGGTCGAAGAATCCAAAGCCTTCTCTCTGACACCACCTGTGTAGGCATTCGTTGACTTTCACAATTCGACCATTCCTACCCAAGCCTTTTCCCTGAACAGGGAGGATGGACGAGAACACCAGCTGCACCTTAAACTTCTTTATCCTTCTTCTCAGAGCCACGTACTTTGCAGTGATCCACTCAAGGTCATTCTTAGCAGTATCATTGGTGCCCACATGGAGAAGCAGGAAGAGATAGCTATTCGAAGGCTTCATGGGTCTCGGCAGTCTCTCCGTCACATCATGAATCCTAGCTCCTGGCAAGCAGCAGACCTCTCAGTTTTCTCGGGCGAGGCAGCAGATAGATGACTCAGTCCCCCTGAGGAGGGAGTCCCCAACCACCACTACCCTCCTTCTTCTCTTGGGAGCGGTGGTCGTGGAACCCCCATCCTTAGGAAAGTGCATCTCATGCCTTCCAATTGGTGTAGTCTCCTTCTGCTCTCTTCCCTCAGATGTGTCATCTAGTCCACTCTCTCCATTAGTACCTGTGGAGAGAACATGAAAACGGTTGCTCATTTGTATCTCCATTGCTGGTACATGAACACTTCTCCTTCTTCTTCTGGAGGTTCTATGCTGACAAATTTCTTCATCGTCCCTCTGTCCTCTCTGTGCAGCCTGCTCCGATTCTTCAGAACGTTGTGCTATTAGAAGCATATCCTGACATCTGTCCAGGAAATCTTCACTTTTTCATATGTAACGCAGGGTCGATACTTGTTGCTCCAGACCTCAAACCTTCTCTTCCAATATGGAGACCAGCTTGCACTTTGTACAGACAAAGTTGCTCCTGTCCTGTGGAAGAGAGACAAACATGGCACAACCTGTGCAGGTTACAACAGCTGAATGCTCAGCTTCCATGATTTCTTTCTTCTAAGAACTTCCTCAGCTGTTGCAGCAACTCACAGAAGCCTGCAAAATGAAAGCCTCAGTGGGCTCTCCCTAGGCGAACTCTCAGGCAAACTCCTTCT